>CM028136.1:121625000-123017500 GCA_016271365.2 Neoceratodus forsteri | reverse complement strand
TGGTCATTGGTGTTTTGCCCAACATTATTTCAGCCCATGCTCTTATGCATGTGGCATTAATTGCCACACATTTTTTGTGTATAGCAAGATGACCCTGTGCCGGTGGTATTGCCCTTGTACAGGTCACTGGTGAGACCACATCTGAACTATGTCATGCAGTTCTGGAACTCTCACCTTTAAAGGACATCAAACTGATGAAGACAGTCCAGAGGAGGGCTACGAAGATGACTGATGTGCAGCAGGGTAAATCCTATCAGTAGAGACGTGGGCTCTAAACGTGTACTCCCTGGCGAACAGGAGGGAGAAGGGAGACATGATTGAGGGGACATGATTGAGACTTTCAAGTACCTGAAAGGGATTAATAAGGTGACTAGGGAGGGTGTCATCAGGCAAAGCTGCAGCAAAACTATGAGTGGGCATAGCCTAAAGTTGGGGGGGGGGTTAAGAGGGAGATTAGAAGACACTTCTTCACAGAAAGGGTGGTGAGCAAATGGAAATCACTGCCAGTAGAGGTGATCCAATCGAGGATGGTGGGCATCTTCAAGGGAAGCTGGGATAGGTATATGGGGAAGATAAAGGTCATGGAAGGGTGGAGGAAAGAGATAGAAAGGTAGGGAAGGGGAGAGGAGAGCAGGGACACAAGCCTGACCTGCGAACCTTGCACAATGAACATACTAGATAAACCAAAAGGCCTAATTCTGCTGGCCTCTTCATATGTTTGTATGTATGTAATATTCTTCTTCATGACAGAACATGCCACTGAGCCACACTCTTAAGCTAGTAAATATACTTTCTATATAACATGATGAATTGCCTAATAGGCATCAGACGAAAGTTCTGCAATGATATATCATTGTGAAGGATCTGCTGTAATTTAATATCATATTAATCATCAACTCAGCACCTATCCATATAGCCTTTACAGTTACTGGCATTATTCCTGAACTACTCATGGACTACTCACCATGCTACACAGCTCAGTCATAAGCTCTGTCAAATCCATCTAAATTAAAACCTCTACAATAGCTCTCAGACACACCCACCTGTGAACATGTTCAAAAGAAGATCATGGCACATCCTTCTGTTCTAACCCTTGAAACAACCTGCAGTCAACACATCACATTACCAAATTTGTAAATCAGTGCAGACCTCCTGTCAAGTCTGCACATCAGTTAAAAAAACACAAATTTACCTTCAGAACCACAGATCATAACCTAGACATCCTACACTTCATGCATTTACCACTGTCATGCACTGCCAAATAGGTACAAACCCACCTATCTTTTACTATAACCAGTATCATCACAATTTAGGATTCCACTAAAATCACCTAATTCATCTAACCTGATTGTCAGGAGCAAACATATACCTGATCAAAACAATAGAACACTAGGTGGTACAAGACCCTGTAATCATTCTAGATGTAGGAATAGTGAGCACATTTCCACTTCAAATTTTATCAACACCTCAAATCAAAGAATTCGGCTGACCCGGTGGCACTGAAGGTTGAGGCATTGTACTCCACACCTCGCACCACGCTGGTGACCCAGGTTCGGAAACAAGCCCAGGCCGCTGGGGGTCAGTGGGGGAGGGAGAGGATTGAGCATCCGGAGGACTGCTCTCCTCTCTCTGGGGAGGGTTCTGGGGCTGCTCTGCATCCTAGAGATCCCCAATGGAGATCGGAGGCAGCACAGGTATGCTAGCCAGAGTTAGAGGGGGTGGGAGTGCGGCAGACGTCAACAGGTGAGCCATGCACAGACATCATTGCACACCACACTCGTAAGGGGTAAACAATAACCATGAAAAACCCCACCTGGGACCTTGGAGATGATGGGGGCACCAGAGGCAGGACTGGCATCCCACCACCAGCCCGATCCCCGATGGACTGCAGACTGACCTGGCAACTGCAGTAAGCCCTCTCTAATTTCAGACAGGTACTGAGGGTGAGCAGGCCTGGCCCAGGGGGGTGATCTGGTGCACTAGGGTTGCCCAGTTGTCGAGGGAGTTCCAGTCAGATTACAGGGTTCAGGCAGGGAGTAGCAGTCCCCACTGCATGTGTACCTCGGAAGGATGCCCAGCCTAGGAGAAGAATAAATAAAAGAATAAAAAATAAATAAATAAATAAAATAATTCAAAATAAAGGGGAATTATACATGTGCATCTTGGAATGTGGCTTATTACAATCAAAGCAATAAATGTCCACAAACAGGTTATGTGGGGGTGACCGGACAACGTCTTTGAACCTGAATGAACTCACACAGACATAATATTAAAATGAAGAAGACAACATTTCTCATAGTCTGATCACTCCATCTTAAACCTTTCTGCCCACGTTCTCAAAGGACATTTCAAATATACACAACAGATGACCATTTGAGGTTAAACTTATTTTTCTTCTGAATATGGTAGATGATGGTATGACTGTAGACATGAGTTTCATGTCCCATTACATTACTTAAAGTGATACTGCATTTTCTTGTTTCAGGTACAACACATGGACAGATATTTGTTTTACAAGTTTCTAAAATGCTTATGTATAAAATGGTTATATTTAATCTATATGACTGTGTATCTATAGGTTTGTTTTAACTGGTGGGTGATGATTACATGGGATTTAGATTAACACATGCAGAACTATTAATTTAAGTGCTCAGCACACACACTCTTTAGTTTTTCTTTAGTGAGACAATTAACATCAGATAATTGATAGACCTACTGTACTTCTACATAAGATTCCTTCTATGACATTTGACCTGAACAAACAGTAATTAGAGTTTTAAAGGATATTTTCTTATCACTGGTTGTGTCTCTCATCTAATTTATTCACAAATCCGTCACATTCACGTGTAAAATGTGGAAGTTCTGGGTACTTGAACGAGAGCTCTTTTTAAGAACCCTGCCATTTTCTTTTCTGAAGAAGAACAATGTTAGTTTGAAAGTGTAGAATTTTCTGTAAATCTCTCCTGGTCCAATAAAAGGTATCAAATCACCTATTTTGTGCACCCAAAAATGTGTTACTGCTCCTTTTGAACCACCAGGATAAGACTCCACAGTTTTATGCTTTTATTTATTTTATTTTATTTTAATATATTCGGAGAGTACCTTTGAGCACAGGCGCTCATTTACAAAGGTTCCACATCAAAGCATAGTTACAAACAGAACAAAAAACAGTTACAGCAATTCCAATTGAAGAAGGGCAAAATGCACAAATTTTGTTACGCAAAATATTTTGTGAAATTCACACATTTTGAGAAAATATTTTGTGGGTGTGAAATGCAAAATTCAGCCAGTGAAATGCAGAATTTCGCCAGCGAAATGCGGAATTGTGCCTGTGAACAGGGGAATTTTGCCACTTATGGGCAAAATTCCACTATTCATAGGTGAAATTCCACATTTTTACTGTCAAAATTCCGCATTTTGCACCAGAAAAATATTTCACAGAATGCATGAATTTCACAAAATATTTTGCAAGGCAAAATTTGTGATTTCAACAAAATTTCACTGGATCTCTAATTCCGATGAAATGCAGTCAATATAAGCACCTTGTAATAGAGTGAGTAGGATCATTAAATCAACAGTTATGCTACTGTGTGGGGTTTTAGGACCTTCCATGCATGATTTTGGATTATTGGTGACAACAGCAGTTGGAATTAGGGGAGAGGGCTGCAAGCAAAGCTTTTTTTTAAAATTGGGCAATGTTTGGCAGAATAAGAATGCATTCGTGTAGCTCATTCTTCCAGATTCCAGCCCTCACAGAGAGGAGTGATTCCCTAGATTGGTTCTCCTTTGAGGAAGTTCTAGGGCAGATGTTGACATGCTTATAGTGCATTATTGATTGTTAACATGTTTGATTCAGCTTAGTATGACCAGAGAGGTGAGACTCAACAGTGCCTTTCTGGCAAGCAGACAGGATTAGTACTTTATTCTGTCATGCAGCGATAGCCACTTGGTCAGTAAGTATAGGATACAGGTGTGGGTGAGCTTATCAGCTCCTAGAAGAAATCAAAAAGCTTTACTGAAGATCACTTGAAGGCAAAGTAGGCAAAACAAAAATGCAAGTATTGCAGATCACTTTGATCCTATTTAATAATGCATCACAAGCAGCAGCATACAGAGGGAGGCCATAGTCAATGAGGGACATGATAGTGCTAGAGACAACAAGGTGTCTGGCTCCTGGTGTGAGATTATGGCGGTTCCTATACAAGGCATCCAGTCTTCTGTTAGTGGTGGCTATGGTGTTGACCATATCCAGGGCATATGAGAGAGTATCATCCAGAAAGATGCCAAGGTACAGTATTTAAAAGTCTGTACTCATTCAATACTTTGTCCCTTATTGACAAGAATGAATAATTGTTGGATCTTTTTTTTTCAGTTGTGGGCCTCAGCATAGTTGGTGTTTTTTTTTTTTTTTTTTTAGTTCAGCACCAACTTGTTGGCAGTGAACCATTTTTCCAGGCACCAGAAGCTGGTCTAGAGATCTGCAGTGATTTTACAGTGGCTGGTATTTCTGTAGAAGATGACTGCATCATCTGCATATAGTAGTACCCTAGTAGACTGGCAGGCCTCAGGTAGATTATTAATAAACAGTCAGGATAGGAGGGGGCCAAGTATTGAGCACTGGAACACCCCGTTTGAAATATTCCTTTTGTCTGGGACAGAGCTATCTATTTTTACTCTCTGAGGTTGGCCAGAGAGGTAGCTTTCAAACCACATTATTGTGTCCAGTGAACTGCCAAGGGACGAGAGCTTGTCAAGCAGCAGCTTGTGAGGGATTAAGCTGAAGGCCTTGGTAAGGTCAAATATAAATAGCTCCAACCATGTTTCCACTGTTGAACACTTCCTTCAGGTAGTCAGTGGCTTCAATAAGGGCAGAGCTGGTTCTATGCAGCTTTCTGCATCTATGTCATTGTGAGCATTGAATGTTGTATTTCTCCAGATGGGCTGCCAATTTGTCTGAAATGATTCTCTCAAGGGTCTTAGACAGGGGGGATAGGATGAAGATTGGTCTATAGTTTGCCAGGTTAAAGTGGTCTCCATTATTGAAGACAGGTATAACTAGTGTGGCATTCCAAAGCCCAGGGAACTGTGAGTACTGCAGAAAAAAATTGAAGATCTTAGAGATGGGGAGGATGAGTTCTTCGAGGGCCAGTCCTAGCAACTTCATGTCAATTGTGTTACCACCAATCCTGGTTTTACCCAATATTTTATTGATGTAGTTTTGGGTGTCATTGATGGAGATTCCATTGAAGTAGAATTTAGGGTGTCCAGCCTCTGAGTTATGACTAAGAAGTGCTTCATATTCTTCTCCTTTATGAGCCACACAAGATGGGCTGATTGGGATGACAGCACTTAGATCTATGAAGGCTGCGGGCTTTAAAGAAAGGGTATCACCAATAAAACACAAGCTGATTTTAATAGTCACCCTGTACCACTAAACAATAATAAATTATCCAGTCTAGTGATGATGATGAGTGTGCCACTGAGTGGAGACCATCACTGGAGAAGATGGCAAAACTAACTCATTCAGGCCTAGATATGCCTGTAGGTGGCATCTGAAAGCATAGCCACTCAGGCCAATGACACCTGTAGACGTACTCAACTGACTTACACTCAGGCCTAGAAACATCTGAGGAAGTCAGCAGTTTTTACCTAAATATTAAACAAACCAAATTGCTTAGAATGTAGTGCATAGCACTGTTAGAAAGGTAATTTTGTGCTGCACAATTTTGCCGCTGATACTTTGTGTCTACCACGTATACTTTAGGAGTTATTCGCATTTGTTTAAGGTATGGTGTACATGGCTGATATTTCTCTCCCAAGCCTCACCTAAGCACCTTGAAAAAATCTGAAAAAAAAAACAAAACAGTTGTTTGGTGTTTCAGCTAGTATAAAATAAAAATCAAACTGATTCCAATTGATTGCATAGCACCACTGGAAAGGTAATGTTGTGCTGAAAAACTTTGCCACTTGTACTTTGTGTGTAGCACTTACGGTTCAAGAGGTATTCACATTTGTTTGTGGCATGATGATTACAGATTGATTTTGCTTAGAAAGGCCCAGGATGCAGTGCTAAGAGTATACAGGGCACAAGTGGTGGAAGTCTCAAAGAACTCTTGTGGTGTGAATAAGTTAAGAAAGGTAAAATAACCAAAAAAACACAAGAAAACAAGCATCTTAGTAAGGGAAATATAAAGACCACCCCCCCAGCATGATCTGTCCTATAGTAATGTACCACCTGCTGCTGCTGCTGTTGCCCCACCTGTCCATCCACACCACATCACACCATAGTTGCAATAAAACAGAATATAGTAATCTCATAGTCACTGCCCAATTCCTTCCCTCCCCAACAGCAGTCCACTCTTGTAGTGGGAAAAAAAATAAAGACATATTCTATAGTCTGAGAGCATTTTACAAATGTCACCACAAATCCACGAAAATTATGTTGCAATTTGTGTCATAGAAAGATCTCAAGTTCAGGCTTCTCAAACATTCTTAAACAATGCTCTAGTTGATCATTTAAACCAATAACATGGCATCTTCGAAACAGTCACGTCCATTCCAATCCCATATGTGGTCAGTCAGTCCAGCAGCAGTAGCAGCAATGACAGCCAGGTATGGGAAGTGGTGGGATTAGATGGTTTGTTCAAGTAATGCAGATAGTGCAGTAGCCACAGCAGCCAACTGATACATCATCAGGTACTGCCACTGCTTAAAAATTGTCTCTCCAATCACCACCAGCCAGAGTCAGATTCAGTACATGTCCCACCAGCAAGTTTCCTGATTTTCTTTGCAAGAAAACAAATGCACTGCACAAGTCATTACATGTCCACACTGAAGTGTCACCAAGTCACCCATGTAATGTCTGAATGACACAACTCACTGGAGAGATAATGGCTCTTGACCGTCAAACATTCTCCACCTTACAAGACACTGGGATTTGAAAGCATTTCCATGAAGTGAAGCCCAAATTCCACATTGCACCATGTGTCCCATTTTCTCAGCATGGTGTCCCCAGAGTGTAGAAGGCAGTATGTATGCTGATGATGACACCCCTAAAAGAGGTAAAGAAATATAGAAACATAGACAGTGATGGCAAAAAAAGACTAAAGGTCAATAGAATCTGGCCAAAGGAGGGTTATGTGATTGTTACTAGTGATATTTAGAAAAGTATAGCAAACCAAAGCTTCTTAAGTTTCTCTGTCCACTAGGTTGTGTCCAAACCAAACTCCACTGTCATTCTTGATCCACCTCAAACACCACCAGTCCATTCAGGTGGTATATTGAATTGAACAGCCCACAGAGGCAGAGAAGTGACCTCAAAGGAAAACGCTGATCCAGGGAACCAGAGTTCTCAGTGACAAAGCAGGAAATTGTACACACAAAAGTCATGGCACGCACACACACACACACACACACACATATATACACACACACACACACACCACGCACACACACACACACACACACCTCTCAATAATGGGGTCCAGTCTCAATATGTAGAACTTCTTATTCAGCAGAAGTAGCAATGAAGAGCAAAACCTCCGATGTTTCCACCTTGAGAAAGCCTGTCAAGGTGAAATGTTAGAGTTTTTCTGCTCTTCATTGCTGCGGCTGTCTGCTGAATAAAGAGGAGATTTCTGCATATGATAAGGGCTGGACTCCCATTATTGAGAGGTGTGTGTGTGTGAGTCAGAGAAGTGCTTTAGTTCATGTGTTCAAGGATATATGTCTATGAACATACTTACATACAAAACTAGCCAGTAGAAAAAGGCCTTATCCAGTCTGTGTGAGTTTACACCCCACAGTAGGTACTGAGGGACTGGCCCACCTTCCCGCTATCCACTTCTCCCTCCCCATTGATGTTGTCACTCCTCCACCTATCCTCCATTCCATGCAATTTTCCATTTTATCCAGTCCCAGCCTCACTTCAAGCGGTAGTTAGTTTTCAAGGAGACAACTTTGCCAGTGTCAGTGGTGTAGCAGGTTGCACACTTGCCTCTGAGGCCAGAAGATCAGATGACTGTGGGTTGTAGCCCCACACAAGGAACTTGGAGTAAAACCCAATACTGATACTGTAGTGTAGCATGAAGAGGGATGCTGTACTCCTGAGGTGCTGTCTTCTGGATGAAACATTAAACCGAGGTACTGTCTGCCTGTTCTGAAAGTTGTTTAGGAGGATGTTAAAGATCCCATGGCACTTCTTGAAAACAGTAAGGGAATTTTCCTGATGTCCTGGTCAAATTACCCCATTCACTAAAAATACCACCAACAGCTTGATCTGGTTCAATTTCAGTTGGTTTCCATCTGTATCCCCTCCACCCCCCACACACACACATGGAAGAGCCTGAAAATAGACAGAACTGCCTAGCCTTCCTTTCCTAGGCAACAAAAAACTAAATAAATAAAAATAAAAAATAACCTTAACTTTGCCACTGCCTCTCTGTGAAAAAGTGACTCCTCAATTCCATCCTGAAGCACACCCACACCAGTTGGAAGTAGTGCCCCCAGTGGTCCTGTTGCCACAAAGGTTTAAGAGACCCTCAGAGTTCACTTTGTTGAATCCTTAAAGTATTGAAAGGTTTCAATCATGTCACACCTCTCCCTTGTCTCTGTCAGGGAATACATGTTGAGATATCTGAGTCTCACCTCATAAGGCCTGCATTGTTGCCCCTGGATCATCTTGTTCACCCTTCCTTGTCTTTCTTTAGGAAAGGGCTTCAATATTGTACACTGTAGTCCAGATGCAGCCTACCCAGTAACTTGTACAGTGGCAGGATGACCTCCACCTTCCTACTGGTTATACCCTGGCTATACCACCCAGAATCTGATTTGCTTAGGCCGCTGATCCCCTGCAGTGTGCTGAGTGTTCCAGGTCTCTCTTATTGATCACACCCTAGATAGACTTTTTTTTACAGCCAAGATTGCTGCCATAGTATTCTGTTAGCTGTGCATGTCTCCTTTTTACATTTGCTTGTACACGCACAAGAAACATTTTGTTAGCGTGAACAGCATGTGAGAGGTGTATTCGTATCCTGTCCAATGCAGCTCAAGCTTCCTTGGGCTCGTCCCTGACAGCCCAATCAGCATGCTAACTGACTATGACAATGGTTAGTTTCATGGGTGGAAACTTTGTGTACTTGAAAGGACCGAGCCACTTCAATCAGAGAGGGCTTCAGTCCTTTCATTTGCATGAAGCTGGTCAGCATGCAGCAGATCGGCTGTCAGCAACAGGAGCCTGTTTGTCTGTCTGTCTCTCTGTCTGTCTGCCACTTCTTTCTTCCTGTCCTCTCCAGGTTGCTGGCCCACCCAGCCTTCTGATCTGTGCTGTCCCACCCATACCCTCTGTTCCTGGTAAGGTTGCCACCTGTACAGTCTTTAGAAAAAAAAATGTGGTGTTTTATTTTTTAATTGGTAAGTATCATTGCCAGTACTAAAGATGGGGGCCTTCTAGTCACCTCACTAATAGCATATTCAGACTGGACAGGTCTGATTCGGAGGTGCGGTGCAGTTAGTAAAATGACAGCGGCACTGCAAACTGCTCAGTTATGCCAGGGCTTTAATGGTAACAATTTAAAAAGTGCAAATTTGGTGAGTGCTTTCTTGGGAGGACTGAAATACACTGCAGCCTCTGGTGGGACAGCCCAGTGAATGACGTGGGGATCTCTGTTTTTCTATCCTGGTACAACATGCCACAGGTGTTGATAATGCAGGGGGTAGTGCACAGGGGCATGAAAGGATATGTGCCTGTATTTGGACTGGACAGGTCTGAGTTGGAGGCATGGCAGAGTTAGTAAGAGTGACAGCAGCACTGCAAACTACTCGATTTATGATGTGGCTTTAATAGCAAAAATTTAAAAAGTGCAACCTCGGTGAGTGTTTTCTTGGGGGGTTTGAAATACACTGCTGCCTCTGGTTGGACAGCCCAGTGAACGACGTGGGTGTCTCTCTCTCTCGCCTGGTGCAAACAATGTGCTGCGGGTTTTGATTGTGCAGGGGGTTGTGCACAGGGGCATGGAAGGGACTGTGCTGAGGGAGAAGGTGGGCTGTACACCAGGGAAAAGTCAGAGGAATGAGCTTGTTTTTATGTGCTACTGCTGCTCAGCTTTATTATTTGATTTTCGACCACACCTGCAGCCAGAAAAGGTGAGGTCTGAGAGGGAGTGGGGGGGAGTTGCATGGTCTCTCAAGACCAGTACGATTTCACTCGAGAAAGTTCCATTTAGCCACTTTTATTACTGTTATTATTTTTATTTATTTTATTTGGTTATTTATGTATTGAAGAGTTTCACCAGAAAAGTACACTGAGCAACAAGCTGCTCATCTCCCAGTGCGTCCTGGGGAAGATGGTATTTGGAGGTACATAGCAGCATATACAGAACTACAAAATACACAATGCAATACAACACAAAATACAATATACAGAAAAATAAACCAAATCTACAGAATTATAGTCGCAAATGCAGTGATGATAATTACACACTAGCAGAAATGAACATAAGAGAAGTGCTTTCAATGAAAGAACAACATAGAAATAATACATGGAGCAATAGAAGTGATTGCATTTGGGATATAATCACACATAAGTACTTATAGTGCTGAGAACACCTGTTGATAGTGAAAACAAGTAGCGGAGCGCTAAGGAGGGAGGAACGACCCATGTGGTGGAAAAGAAGGGGATACAGAATGAATGACCATAGGAGATTGGAGGGAGGAGAGCTTTAAGAGTTTAATGACATGAACAATTTACTAACAGTAAATAATATTTTTGCTGAGAATGTGATAGCAGATTCCCCCCCACAGCGTGCCGTAAGATTGCGCTTATTTAAGTCTCTCCACGTTTTCCTCCCTGGTACCTTATCCTAAGTTTGTTTAAAGATCCGTTTCAGCTCTCTGGGTTTAATTGTAGATTTTTTGCACATTGGGGGTTTATGATCAAGTTGCGTGATGGCTGATTTTTTTTATCCCCCTATATAATATAGACCATGACATGGTTCTATGCTAAAGCAAAGATTAGGCATTGCATGGTTGAATAACACAGGCTGATTGTACAGCATATACTAAAGGCTGACGCAATCTGCCAGTTGAGGGAACATTCTTTAGACTGTTTTTACTGTAATTAGATAGAGCTGCTGTTCAGACCACACAGCACTTGGATGGGGAAACAAACTGATTTTTACATGCACTAATGACACAGTACTGTATTTGTGTAGCTATTAATGTAGTTTGTGTGTGTGGGAGAGGTATCTCTGCCACACTCCATGCAAGCTAATGTTCGGCATTGACAGATGCTTATTTAGATTATGTTTTGTTCTCTTTCATTTGGTCCTGCCTGGGTTACCTTCACCATTTTTACACATATTATCCAGGAAATCTTTCATTACAGATCTGCTTTGAAACTGTTATCATCGGTTGTCTACTTTCTATGTAAACTCAATTTGGAATCAGCTCTGGTCTATCTATTGGGAAAATATCATTCAGCACATTGGTCTACTACAGAAACTTCAACTTCAGCAAGAGCCATTAACACTAAATTTATATATTGCTACTGGCAAGATCAAAGAACATTGGACAAAGAAACAGGATGCTCCTGTCCTAGGGCTGCAATTAGCAACTCTTTGACAACCAAAAGGGTTACTAATCTATCTGCTGATCCTCGTGGTTTTCACAGGATTTGGATTTTTTTACAAACCAGTTTCCTTTTGGACTACTTGGAAGTCAGAACTGTAATATAATTTTAAATTCTTCTGTCCGATATGCCTGGATAACTTATCTTGGTACCTATGTTAACAGCAGTGGTTCCAGTACTCATTTGTCTAACCCAATTGCACTTAGGGGTCTTAATTGGGATTTGGGGTTACCCTGGGCTTTGAGAGGACAGTGCTTCCCCCTTCTCTTGGCTGAGTTGGAGTAGCAGGGTATCCCCAGACACCCAGTTACCCACTAATTGAAACACATTGGGGCTGCCTGGTACAGGTCTGCTTCTCTGTCTCTTTTCAGAGTAGCACCTCTATTAAGCATTTTAGTACACTGGTTCTGTTGGACTGCACTTTCCATCCTGGACTTCCTGCAGTGGGGTTCTGAGGGGTGCAGACACTGAAGAGGGACCCCCCACCTCTCCACCAGTCCAGTCGCTGTCAAACTTCATACTGTTTGGTGCCCTGAAGGGTCAAGTAATTAGCCTACATTCTCCAAGAAATTCGTACTGTAAGTCTTAGATCTGTACTGTTCTCCTCCAGTGCCTTTTAGGGCTTAACATAGAAACATATAAACATGTCGGGGGAAAAGGACCGCCTGGCCCACCAAGTCTGCCCAAGGTGCCTATCAGAAGGCTAGGACTTCCACCCACAACCTCACGGTACCAGACCATGTGGCCATCCCAAGCTCTCTTAAAGCCCCATATGGTGACCTCTCCTATCACCTCCTCTGGGAGTTCATTCCATTTTTCCACCACCCTTTCAGTGAAAAATGTATTTCTGATGCTTCCCCTAAACATGCCTCCCTCTGTCTGTAGAGTATGCCCTCTGGTCCTCTTGTGCCCCTTTAGCTTAAAAAGTTCCCCTTCTAGTTCTCTGTTTATCCCCTTTATATACTTAAAGGTCTCAATCATATCCCCCCTATTTCTTCTGTGCTCCAAGGAGTACATTCCCAGTTCACTCAGTCTATCTTCATATGTCAGGAGACTATGCCCAGACACCATCTTAGTCACTCTTCTCTGCACCCTCTCCAGCCTTTTCTCGCCTGTTTTCAGGAACAGCCTCCAGAACTGCACCCCATATTCCAACTACGGTATGACCAACTATTGATATAAGGGGATGATAACCTCTCTCTTCCTGCAAGTGAATACCCTCCCATTGCAGCCCAGCATCCTGCTAGCCTTGGCTACTGCCTACCCACATTGTTTAGCTACCCTTAGGTCCCTGGAAACAATAATTCCCAGGTCCCTCTCCTTCTCAGTTTCTTATAGTGCCAGATCACCCAGGTAGTAATTCTCATTCTGGTTTCTCCTCCCCAATTGCACGATTTTGCAATTTTTTTACATTAAAGGCCAATTTCCATCTTTTGGAACAATCCTCCAATAATCCTAGGTCCCTGTGCATATTTTCTTTCCCCTCCTGGTTTTCCACCCCATTACAGATCTTCATGTCATCCGCGAAGAGACACGCCCTACCCCGTAGACCCTTAGTTATATCTACCATGAATATGTAAAACAGCATTGGGCCCAACACGCACCCCTGGGTAACCCCGCTTGTGATCCTTCCTTCCCCTGAGGCAATACCATTTACTATTACCTTCTGACTCCTATCCGTTAGCCAGTTTTGCACCCATCTAACTACCCTCACCCCCAGTCCCAGTCCATCCAATTTATAGATCAGTCCCCTATGCAGAATGGAATCAAACGCCTTCCTAAACTCAAGATATGCAATATTCACTGATCCTCCTTGGTCCACTTCCCTAGTGACCCCGTCAAAGAACTCTTTTAAGTTTGTTTGACCGGACCTCCCCTTGGTGAATCCATGTTGATGCCTATCAATAAGTTTATTGTCCTCCAAATACTGCTGAATCCTGCCCTTCAGTAACTTTTCTCTAATTTTGCCTACTATGGATGTTAAGCTCACAGGCCTATAGTTACCCATCTCTTCTCTATCAGCCATCTTATGAAGAGGGACGATGTTTGCCATCCTCCAGTCTTCTGGGACATCCCCCATCTCCAGGGACCTGCTAAAAAGAGCTGCTAAGGAACCACCAGAATATCCCTAAGTTTCCTCAGCACCCTAGGATGCACCCCATCTGGCCCCATGGCCTTGTCCACTCGTAGCTGCTTCAACTCTCTCAAGACGGCTTCCTCCTCAAATGGGCTCATATCAACCCCCATCTTTGCCTTAACTCCTGTACTAATGTCTGCAAAATCTCCCTCTCTTCTACCACAAATACTGAGCAAAAGAATTTATTAACTGCACCTTATCCCCATCATCCTCGAACAAGACCCCCTCCTTGTTTTTAAGTCTGTTTATCCCCCTACCAGTTTTCCTCCTCTCACTGACATACCTAAAAAAAAGCTTTGTCTCTGGTCTTGACTAACCTGGCAATTTCCTCTTCTGTTTTGGCCTTTGATCTCCACACCTCTGTGCCTGCCTCCTTTTACGTCCTCTGGTATATTTCCCAGTCCACCCCCCTTTGTGTTGTCTTGAATTTCTTGAATGCCCTCCTTTTCTCCCTAACCCTGCCTGCCATTTCCCTGCTAAACCAACGAGACTTCCTCTTCCTTCGGGTCTTATGAAGCCTCCTGACATAGAGATTTGTTGCTCCAATTATGGCCTTTTTAATACCCTCCCTCATACCATCCACTCCCTTCAGGCAGATCTCCCCCATAACACCTCTCACACACAGTCCCCCATGCTGGGAAAGTCTACCCTTTTAAAGTCAAGCACTTTTGCCTTGGTTCAAGTACCCACCGCAGCTGTACGTACAGCGAACCAGACAACACTCTTGTCACTTGAACCACTGTCTTCGCCCACCTCAACTTCACCCACCCTGTTTCCATTTGTCAGGACTAAGTCCAACAAATCCCCTTCCCTGTTGGATTCTCTAACCAGCTGCCTCATTAAGGCTGCCTGCAGACAATCCACTATAGCCCTGCTCCTCCCCGATTTGGCCGAGGAATTGTCCCAACTCGTGTCAGGTAGATTCAGATCCCCCAACAACAGCAGCACCTCACCTTTATTAGCCATTCTCATTATTTCCTCCAACATCTCCTCATCTTCAATGTTGGTTTGTGAGGGCAGCCTGTAATCACCCCCACATGTACTGCCTCCCCCTTTCCTATAGGCAATGCTACCCAAATGGACTCTACTCCTCCCTTTCTACTCTGTAATTCCACTGTCTTGATGTCCTCCCTCACATACAGTGCTACCCCACCTCCTCTTCTATTCTTCCTGTCATTCCTGAACATTGCGTACCCAGGTATTTCCATGTCCTAGTCCTGGTCCCCATGACCCCATGTTTCTGTTATCCCCACCAGATCAAGGCCTGTCTCAGCCATGACTGCTGTCAGGTCTGTCATCTTGTTACACAGACTCTGTGCATTTATGCACATTCCTCTTCATTTTCCTAGTCCCCTGTGTCCTTGATCCACCTCTATGTTACCCATCCCTTCTCCCTCCAGTATATATATTTTTTTCCTGTACCTATTCTTGTTACAACTTATGCTTTTTGGGGGGAGGGCTGTCTGCCCCCTGAACCTCCATCCAAGACTTGTACAGTCCTGACCCCCCCCTCTCTAGCTTAAATTTAGCGTATCCTCCAGGAATTCCTCCATCCTTCATCAAAGTACTAATACTCCCTCCTGATTTAAGTGAAGCCTGTCTTGAGCAAAGAGACTTTAATTCCTCCATGTATTACCCCAGTCTCCCAGAAATCTGAACCCTGTCTCCGCACACCAGCCTTTTAGCCAACCATTGAATTCCTCTATTCTGTGCTTCCTGTCAGAACTTGCTCTCAGAACTGGCAGCACCTTTGAGAACATAAGTGACTTAAACCCTACCCCACTGCAGAACCTAGCCAGTGCCCAGAACCTAGCCTGCACCTCCATTACACTACTTCCAGCTAGATCAATTGTCCCTAGATGGAATAATAGGTGTGTGTGTTTGTCATGGGTTTTCCCCCATCATCCCTGGTAAGCATTCAGTCCATGTTCCCCTACACCTTTTTACCTTCCCTCCCCATCCCATAACCCTTATTATTGAGTCCCCCACTATCAGCACTTTCTCCTCGTCGACCTTCTGCTGTGCTGGCTGCCCCCTTTGCCTGCCTTCCTCAGTCTTCCTGGCTGAACCTCCATCCTCAGTTCTTTCCCTAATTTTACCACTACCTCCCCCCCTGCACCCCTCCTCCAGGGGACCCCCCCCTTGCATGGTCATCTGAACTCTGCCACCTATCCCTGTTCCTATAGCCTTCACTTCCTTGCCCTTTTTCTCTATTTCCTCTACCATCCTTCCACCCTCATCCTTGTCTACTGTGAGACCTGTAACAGACTTCCCATTCACCTCCTGCACAGCCCCCCCTTTACCTTGACTTCCTCCTCTCTGTTTGAGATGTAATCCCCCCTCATCAAACTTTCCATTTCTGAATTTTGTATACATTGTGGTCCCCTAGAGGGAATTCTCTCCCCGTCCCTAGCTCTTTCGACTCCTTTGCCCTAGCCTCTGCAACCATAGACCTCTCTCTGATTCCTCCCCGGGTCCAGGCTCCTCTATTACCTTACCCTGGTGTGTCTTCAAAGGGTCCCTCCCCTTCCCATCCAGTGTTCCTGCTCTTAAGAGATCATTCTCTGTGCCTCTGAACTTTCTTTCCCCTGCTTCCCCCACTGCTGGCTCCTCGCAGTTGCTCTCCTCCATTACTTCTTCTATTAGTGGATTGAGGGTCACAAATCTGTTACCTTACTCTATTCCCATGTTACCTTTTTGCTGCCATTTGAGGCCTTATTCGAAGTCTGTCCTCTTATTGCAGACATCTGCCTTCTTTTACCAGGTCCTACGATCTTCCATTCCTCCTTTTCCCTAGCTGTCTCCTTGCCTCCTTTCTACAGATTCCTCTTCTCACCTCTACATTTGTTATTTTCCTCTTCCTTCATCCTGTTGTATCCACTTGTCCCCCTCCCTTCCTCCTTTCTCCAAGCCCTTGTATTCTCATTCCTTTTTACCTGACCACCCCGGTGCATCCCCCTACCCCATCCCTCTCCATCCCTGGGTTATACTGACACTCCCCCATCACCCCCTTCCTCTTTCCTCCTTCCTGCACAGTGCCCACCTTAGCCACCGTATTTCCTCCTTCAGCTGTGTGAATTGTTTAAACACCATGCAACCACCAAACCACCAAGCCCAGTTTAGTACTATGGCTGTTCCACATCCACTACACCCCATCGTCCTACCAAAGAGGCCACCCCGTTTGCTGCCCCTCCAGCTGCGTTGCCTTTCCATATCAATGCCAGCTAGTTCAGAAATTAGTCTTGCAAAAATTTGAGCTCTCCCTATTCAAATACCTCACTCCACCAGCTTTTTCCACCACTCTAAGCAGAATCCTAGTCCCTTTTAATCAGTACTTTAGTGTGCAGGTATAATTCTACCATTTTGCAGTTCCTAATTTAGGACAGATACATAAGCAGCACTTAATTTTATGGGCAACTATCCTACCGCTCAGCAGTTCAGTGCATTTATGCAGTACTTGACTTTCTAGGCAAAACTTTTCAATAGCACTTTGTCCATACTGCACATGGACTGCACTAACTTACCACTACAAGAGACTTTCTTACCACAAAAGTGACTGATGCTACCTTGCCAAATCAGGTTTCCTAGCTATGCTCTATCTTGGTATAGACTTATTTCTGATTTTTACTGCAATAATTCAGCAGTGCACATCTTATCCAGCTGCTTTCACCATTACACTTGAGTGACTGCTAGTACCACCCCATCAGGGAGCTCTGTTTAATTGCATATCTAAACTGGTTTACTCGTAACTGCATTATCACTGCCTATAACCTTGTTATTTGCTACCTCTGTAGTAGATGCCTTAAATAAGTTCTTTGCAGCCTGTGCCCTCCCGCAAGACCTCCTCCTCCACTTCTGCTCCTCACCCTTCCTCCACCAGGGCCCTATGGCTTTCAACTGTCTCTGGTATCCCAAGTGGAAGTCCTTAGAGTTCTAGGCTCCCTGAATTCCACTAAATCCAACTCTGAGTGCTTACACCCTAGACTCCTCAAAATATCTGCACCCTCTATTTTGATCCCTCTAACTTACCTCCTTAATCTATCTCTCTCTCCTCCTTTACCGTCCCTTCAGTCCGGAAGTCAGCTACAGTGAATAACTTGTTATTTTTTTTTCAAATTTCTTTTTATTTTTCATAAATTTCTTGTTATTTTTGGTACATTTTGTTTTATTTCTTATTTGTTTTTATTACATTTCTTTTTTTGTATAATATTTTTAATCGATTTAGTTTTACAACAAAACAGAACTCACTCAACATACAGAAACAATTTGAACTTGAAAGCATCATGTAACAACTTCATTAATGTACACAAACAAAAACAAAACAAAAAGTGTGATCAAGTAATCATATTTCATGTTCATCCCTTCTCCTATAAGTAACTGGACCATTTCATTGGCTAAAGTGCAACTGCTTCACCAGGGGCATGTCTACGAAATTAATTCCCAGTCCTGCTTCCGTCCAACAACCTTTCCCCACCCCCTCCCTATTCTCAACTAAGTATACACTCTCTCAGGATCCATCCCTCTGCTATAGTAAGAAAGGCCAGGAAAGGGGCCCAATTTCTGTGAAAGCTACCCTCCCTTCTCCATAGCTCATGAGTCAGCCTCTCCAGCCCCAAGTTTTGCAATACCATCTATCTCCAGGTCTGCACAGTTGGAATAACCTGGGAGACCCATGCATTTTGTATGCCATGACGGGCCAGCACAAACAACACTGTAATCCATCTGGGGAGCAATAGCCATTCTTCCCCCTCTCCAACTTCAACTCCAAACAGACATCCCAAGAGGTCTACTGGCAGTTTTCTACCTGCAAGTCTGCTCACCTCAGTAACCACTGCTTTCCAGTACTTCTGCACCACAGGGCATGTCAAGAAGCAGTGCATGTAAGTTCCCATGTCCACTCCACATCTACCACATAAAGGTGATATCCCAGGGTGTGCTTTGTGCACAATCACAGGTGGATAGTACAATCTGTGGAGAAATTTAAAGAACATCTCCTTATACTTATTGCAGGCCATAATCCCTGGGTGCATTGGCAGCAACATCTGCCAATCCTGCTCTGTTATAACCCTTCCTAAATCTCGTTCCCATAATGCCCTCATCCTAGCGGTTCTATCAGGGGAGTATATGCTTCCCTCTTCTCACCGCCTGGCCAATAAAACCTTTCACCCTATACTGGTCTCCACAAAATTCATTTTATATGCCCCCTTATCTTCCCTTTCTAGACTACTCATAAACGCCCGTACTTGCAGATATCTGAACATATGTCGGCCACACCCTCCTATTATGCCCTGCAAGATTTGAAAAGAACAGAGCTGCCCATGAGCCACGAAGTGCCCCAGACTGCGAATACCCTTTTGTTCCCATTCTCAAAAACCCCTATCCTCTAAATCCGGCAAGAAGAAGGGGTTGTCTGCGACCGGCAAAGGCAGCGTCTCCCCACCCTGCATCCAGCCCTGCCTCCTGAGTTCCTTCCAGGCCCTCAGAACCTGTACCACAAAAGGATTAACCTCCCCCTCCCATCTTATATGCCCTGAGGCCCCTACTATGCAGGAATGCCATGAGACTAGCCTTGGCAGTATCTTGTTCTGAGTCAGTCCAACTGGTGACTTTAGGCCTGTGCACCCAGTCTGCTATATATCTTTGCTGTATAGACAAAAAGTAGTTTTCCAAATCAGGGAAGTTCAGACATCCTTTCTCCCTTTCAGCTTTCAGCCTATGAAGGCTGATCCTCAGATGTTTTCCTCTCCAGATAAAGGTAGAAAATGCCTTTTCCAACTTTTTAACATGTTCTCTCCTTAGGCCTATATGCAACATCTGCAAAAAATAAAGGATCTTGGGCAGAACATTAATCTTAATGAGGTTAATTCTGCCCAGCCACGACAATGGCAACTGCATCCACCTCCTTAGGCCCGCCTCTATGGCCTTCACCAACTTAGTGTAATTCAGGCGATACAGGAACTCTAGTGATCTACCCACCTGCACCCCTAGGTAGACTATGCTTGTGCCCACTATTTTTAGTCCTCATTTTCTCACCTAGTTTCCGGAACCCTGGTGCTACACTACTTCCGACTTGCCAAGATTAACCCAATATCCTGAGAAGACTCTAAATTCCTCCACCAACTTTAGTAAGGGGGGCACCGACCGTTCTGGGTCCCTCAGAAACAGGAACATATCATCAGCATATAAAACCAGTTTACGCAGCTTTCCTCCCACCCTCCACACCCCCATAATCTCCACACAGTCCCGAATTGCAGCTGCTAGAGGTTCAATCGCGAGCGCAAACAGAAGGGGGGAGAGCAGGCACCCCTGCCTTGTACCCCTCTTCAAGTTGAATTTCCCTGACAGGGGGCCATTCACCATCACCTGGACCCAAGGCCTTGCATACATCTCCTGCACCCATCCCAAGAAAGCCTCGTCCAGACCAAACTGCTCAATCACTTTTAAACAAGTACTCCCACTCCACTCTGTCAAACGCTTTTTCAGCGTCCATTGAGATAATCCCTATTCCCTCTTTGCCCCTATTCGCCCGCTATATGATGTTAAGTAAACGCCTCATATTATGATATGATATGACTGTCGGCCCTTTATAAACCCCATCTGATCTGGGTGAACCAATCCCAGGAGTACCTCTTCCAACCTGGAAGCCAACATTTTTGCTAGTACTTTAAAATCAGTATTCAGCAGTGAAATTGGCCTATATGAGGCATATTCCTGTGTGTCTTTGCCCTCCTTGAGTATAAGACAGATATTGGCCCCGTAACACGTATCGGGCAGATGGGCGACTCCTGTCTCCTCCTTTTGCTGGTACACTTCACTAAGCAATCCAACAACCCGGCCTCCCAACATTTTGTAATATTCCATGGGGTACCCATCTGGTCCACTAGCCTTCCCCCTCTGTAGCATTCAAATAGCCCTCAGCACCTCATCTTTAGTTATTGGTTGATTCAATTTACTCCTCTGTGCTTGTGTGGCCTCTGGCAGTTTGATGTTCCCAAGAAATTCCATCATTTGCTCCCTGGTGCCCACACACTCTGCCTGATATAATTGCTGGTAGAAGGACCGAAAAGCTACCTTCATCCCCTTTGTGTCCTCATGCGGCACTCCATTTCCATCTTTTATTCCCATGACTTGGCCCACCCTTTTACCCCCCCTCTTCATAAGACTCACTAGCATTGGGCCTGGTTTATTCCCTCATTCTAAAATTTGACGTTTGTTAAAGAAGCAAACCCTCCCTGCCTCTGCTCTCAGGTGGGCGTTTAAGGCCTCCCTAACCATAGCCAGGGATCTGATTTCCTCCCCCTGCTCCCCTCCAGTAACCCTCTTCTCCAGTTCCTTTAACTGCCCTCCCAAGTCCCTCATCTTCTCTTGTTTTTTCTTCTTGAGCCAGGCCATATATTCAATAATTACACCCCTCATAAAGGCCTTACCTAACTCCCATAGCCCGGTTCTAGAGGTCTCCTATGTATCATTCATACTCAAATAAAACTCCCAATTCTCCTCCATATATTCGTTAAACTCTGGGTTCCCAAACATATAAGTTGGAAACTTCCATGGGGGGGGATTCCTGCCTTACTCTACTTTGCCATTTCATGACTACCATAGCATGGTCCAACACATCTATGGGGCTATGTCTAACTTCACATACTCGAGCATACCACTCTCTCGTCAGGTATATGAAGTCCAGGTGGGACCATGTTTTGTGTGGGTTCGAGTAGAAAGTGTACTGTCTCACATCCAGATTGGCTGTAGGCCATGCATCCACCAGGCCCAACTCTGACATACCCACCTGACATTGTTGCATACCAACAGTTTCTCTCCCCTTCCCCTCAGAGTGGTCAAGTTTCGGGTCCATCATCCAATTTAGATCTCCCCCCAAAATTAGACCTGGAATCTGTTCTTTGACCAATAAATCCAGCAAGAACACATAAAAGTGCAGGTCATAAACTGCTGGTGCATAAAGCGATCCAAAAGTAATCTTCTCCCCTTCCAATGTTCCTGACAAAAAATATACCTTCCCCCTTTGGGATCTCTCAGCACTCTTTTTACTTCAAAGGGGAGAGCCCTGTGCACCAAAATGGCAACCCCTCTTTTATGGTCCGTGGCCAATGCCATATACAGGGCCCCTACTTTTCTTCGGCACAGTGGGACCAAGTTCTGTGGCAAGACTACCATTTGCCACAGAACTTCTGTCGCGGTGGTTTGTAATTTCTGCAGAAGTTCTGCGGCACTGACAAACTACCACATCACAGTGTCAGCTCGTCATCCTGACTCCACTTTCATGGCAGTGGTTATAGCAATCAGGATGGTGGAAAGCACAGTAACACTAGTTCAAAAAATTACAGACTTATAAAAATAATTTTATGCCTAAAAAAGCAAAACAAATGTCTCTCTCTTAAGGTCCTAGCCTGTTGCATAAATGACATATGTAGAGAGGATCTTATGTGATAAATAAGGTATTTCTATATGCATGCTATCTATCCCACTAATGAGGTTTCCACTGTCTATCACTTATATATTTGTATGTGCTTTCTATACCACTTATGAGGTTCCCACTGTGTATCACTTATATATTTATATGCAATCTGTAACATACATACAAATATGTGTGTGTGTGTGTGTGTGTGTGTGTGTGTGTGTATAGATAGATAGATATATATATATCTTTTTTTTTTAAATTTCCATGAACTTGCATCCTCATTCATACAGGTCCCACTGGAAATAGAATAGAGGAGTTATTGCAAAACTCATTTTTCATGACAACCTGCTTACCCTGACACAGTGCATAACACCATCAGGCCATGACATGCATGTGAACCGATTGTGAGATAGAGTTCTCCAGCCCATCACAATGTGTCCACCATGTGACAGAACACTGCACCATACCTTCCCAGGCTCCGAACGGTGATGTGTTCCACCAAGCCTTGTACTGCCCAGCCAGCTCCCAGAGCTAATCTCTGAACCTGAGTTGCCGGCACGGAAACACAGCATGCTACCCACTGGCGCAACAGCTGTCCCTGCACACAACATTTCTCCATAACTTTTAGGTGATTCTATCAACCAATGACAATATGTAATCAATAACCCTGGCAAAAATGCTTACATGCAATTATTTATTTAACAGGTCTATTCTTTCAACAGGTCTACACATTATTATATTCCACTTTTCTGGGCATAATTACTTTATTTTTCTTAAAAATGACAGTTAAATTAATTTTACCAGTTATTCATTTCAGATGGCATCTCTATACCTTAAAGGCACAAATAGGTTTGTACAATGTGAGGTATGGACTTAACAAGTCTGAGCTATTGACAAGGTTTTGTTTAAGCTGGCCCTAGCACAATAATGTAAGACTGAAAATTGCATTCGCTGTAGTGCAGGCTGAGAAAATATCACCATGCATGATGTGCTGTGCCACCATCTCTGGGAGTTGTGGTAGATAAGTGACTGTTCATTTCTGTTGCAGAATGCAGCCATTTCATTAGCTAATGTATGATGTTATAGCAATGATAACATCACATTCTGAGCATATAGGGGTTTTGGATATAAAAAGAGGGGAAGGGAACCAGATTCTATGGATAAACAGAAATATTAATAAAAAATCACCAAGAAGAGTGAATTCTGCGGCACAGCAGAAGTTCTGATAGATTGACAAGTTCTGTGCAAAATCTCATGGCCAGAGAATTCTAGGGGCCCTGGCCATATAGCACCTCCCCACCCATCTACGAGTCAGTTTGGCATGCTCCACATCTGTCAGATGCATCTCCTGTATGAGAGCCACATGAGCCTCAACTCTTTTTAAGGCAGTTAGCAGAGCAGTCCTTTTTACCGGATTCATGATACCCTGAACATTCCAAGTTACAATATTAACACTTTTTATGGTAGCTATTTGTACATACTCTGCTCTTCCCATTTGGTCCTGCATCATTAACTAAAGAAATTTTTATCTCATCCTTGTCATGTACACTACCATACATTTTTGTGATCGCTCTATTTACAGAACAACCAACAACAACAATGAAAATAAACTTTTTACACCCTCTTCTATATTCCCCCACTCCCTGAGGATACATTTTCCCAACACTTATTTCCTCAACCCCTTTCCTCCTGTCTCTCTGTCCTACCTCTCCTACCCCCTTTCCAACTAACCTCTGATTGGTCTATCTTCCTGCTACCCTGCTCTTGCAATGTTTTATCACCACCCCCTCTCCCCTTCCCCTTTATACTCTCTCTCTGTCGCCTCCATACATTTTACACTATAGTTCAATCACCTCACCCCTCCCCTTTCCCTTCCTCCCTCCTCATAACACTAACTGCCAATCAGGCTCAAGTGTCTGCCACATCCCTGTACTGACAAAGATGCCCCCACCCTCCCATAGCCGACATCCTCATACCCCTACCAGTTTTACCTAATACATCTCTTATATCTCTTCTGTGATTCAAGTTCCCGTGACCCCCACTCCCCCTTCAATTGCCCCCATTAGTGCTATCTTCCATTAAATCACCCCAGCTCCCACCATCGCACAGAGTGTAGCCCATCCTGGTCTTCTAGTGACCACCCCCCTTCCATAGCTCCCCTCTTGATTAAGATTCAACAGTCCAGAGTTACTACCTCAGGCTGACAGGGAGAGCAGGCCACCCCTCAAAATCCACGCGCTAGGCCTCAATGCCTGCCAACCCTCATACCTTCACCCATCCACAGGGTATGTTGCTACTTCCACTCCATCTCTCAGTTCTTCCCCTTCTCAGCACCAAGGGCTCCTTCTCCTCTGTCTCCAACAAACCACCAATTAAGTCCAGTGCCAGTTCTCCTCAGCCAAAGTCCATAGACCCATTTTCCTCCTGTGCACTAGTTCTATCAAATGTCTCCTCGAGGCCTAACCATTATGGTGGGGGTAAACTAAGAGCAGCACACTCAACCCCAAATGTGGGGCAAGAACCAGCAATGTCCCAACAGCACACGACTTTAACTTGTGGGAGTCCAAACACAGAAACATAACATATGTAACAGTCACCCCTTCTCCAGCACTCGAAAAACAAGAGTTCCAGTCTTCTTCTCAGCGCATCTTCTGCCTTAGCAAGCGAACAAACTCTTCCACCTTATCCACATCCCAAAATGAGAAAGTGGCTCCCCTCGTGTTTTATTTTTAGAGTAGCCGTGTACACTAGAAAGTTCTCAACCTTACACTCCCTAAGTTGCTGCATAATACCATTGAACATTTTCCTTTTCTTGAGCAGCTGGGCTGAATAGTCCTGTGATATGAAGAGCTGTTGCCCCACATATATCAGTGTACCCTTTTCCTGATAGGCCTTCAAAATGTGTTCCCTATCCTGGAAGTTGTGGAAACGCATGATCAACTGTCTTGGTGACTGATCCATTGGCGGCCTTGGCATCATGGTCCAATGTGCTCGCTCTAGTTTAAAGTGACCATTCACAGGCTGAAGGCCTAGCAATTCTGGCAAAACTCTCACGCAGAAGTCCAGGGCACTCTCCCCTTCCCTCTGGCAGCCCTCTCAATCTTAGATTAAGGCGTCGATGATAGTTCTCTTGGTAGTTGAATGCCTCCTTGAGTTCCGCCAGTTCTTTTTGAAGGGCCGCCACTTACCCCGGGACTGCCATCAACTCATCCTCCATGTGGGAGACCCGCCCTTCCACCTCAGTCAGCCTGCCAGCCTGCACGATTTGCTATTCCTGAATTTTCTGCAGCTTTAAGTCAAGCTTCCCCTCTAGCTTAATCAATCGGGACTCCAGAGCCGCTACGACCTGCCCTGTTACTTCTCTACCCAGCATGGCTACTTCTGCTGCAGACAGTGAGACTAGGCTGCATTATCTCCGCCTTTCTTGCCATTTTTGGTAGCTAACCGCTGACTCTTCGATGATCCGGAAGTGAGATACTCATCCATACTGTCTCTATTGCCCACAAGATACCCAATAAGATTGGGCAGAGGTATTTATTTAATCTTAAAATTTGATTTTCAGCTGTTTAGAGAGAGCAGTGAGGGAATATGTGTCTGTTCTGCTAGCTGCTCATCAGTGCCCCTCCCGTATTACATTTCCGTTAAAAATCAACAAAAAACAATGAAAAAACACAGTCATATATATATATATCAAGCAGTAAAAACTGCACAATCTAGTAATTTGGCAATACATCCCCTCAGCTTCAAATTCCTTGCATCTTTTTGGAATATTAATATGTGGTTTCATCATGTTTACCACAACGAACACAGCAGCACACCACAGTACAAATGCTAGCAGCACACAGACGTGGGTAGTGACCCTCAAACAAATCTTAAGCCTTTTTAAGGAGTTTAAATAAATGGACTGACACCTGAGCTCATTTACTCACTGAATGATTGATGGTTTTACTTTTTTATTATTTAATTAAACAGAATGGGTTGAGCACTGACTGCGAACATCTCCCAAAAAAAGGAAACACTAGCCACCTCACTGACCAACCAACTTGCCAGAACAAAGTTCACTGCTCACTACGATCTCCAATCCATTTTACAGAAAGACGACTGACATAAAATTTATATAAGTGAATTTACCTTAAGCTTTAAGCCTTTAGTCACTCCTGAGCTGCTATCTGAAGATGGGTATGGAGAGCTGGGAATGGGAACTGAAGCCGTCGGATAGCAGGAGCAGGAGTCTACATTAATCAAAACACTTTTGTCAGTCCTGCAAGCAAAGCGATTCTAGCTGCATAAAGCAGGGAGACAACTATGGGAAGCTGGAAAAGGGAACGCTGATAAACAGGTATGGGGGCTGGGAAAGGGAACGGAAGCAGTAGGACACTATTGCATAACAGGAGCAGGAAGGGAACAACTTATTTGCATTCTGAGAGCAGCATACCTTACAAGACTTACACAGCATGAATGGATTTAATGGATTTAATTAAAGTGAAACGAGGTGCTGTTGTGCTGGGAACAGGGCATAAAGGTGTTAGCTGAAAAGGAGAATTTCTGATTTGGTGCTAAAAATGTGTTTACTGTACTGGCTCAGTGGAAAAATTGCTTTTTTTAAATGTTCACAGAGTTGCTGATTTCATTTTATTTCGTTTTATGGACCAAATTTCATTTTATTTCATGCTATTTTGCATTTGCAATTTGCACAGGTCTCTAGTCATACCCCTTTATAAAGGGGGTGATTCCATTGTCCCTGGTAACTACTGCCCCATATCACTTCTCCCCTCACTTACCAAGGTCCAGGAATCACTTGTCCTTGCAGGCTAAATGACTTCCTCTCTACTTCTAACACTCTCTCCCTGCTCCAATCAGGCGTTAGGAAACTCCACTCAACCACCTCCTCCTCCTCCCTTCTTTGCTTTACAGATGCCATTCACTTTGCAATAGATCAAAGGCAGATCATATCTACTATTTTCATTGACCTTGCAAAGGCCTTTGTCTCTGTCACTCATTCTCTTCTTCTAAACAAGCTAAACAGCACTGGCCTTTCCCCAGCATCTAGTTCCTGGTTTAGCTCATACTTAACTGGCTGGTCCCAGTCAGTAAAAATCAGCGATGTCCTGTCTGTCCCCTCCCCATCCTTGCAGGCATCCCCCAGGGCTTGATTATCAGACCTGTTCTCTTTTTCCCTGTTTATTAACAACCTCCCTTCTGTATGCACCCATGCTACAATCCATATGTATGCAGACGATACCATCCTATTCCTATCTGGTCCCTTTACCCCAGCAGTCCAAATTCCACTCCAATATGACTTTACCACAGTATCTAACTGGTTCAGTGAGAACTGCCTAAAAATGAATACCAAAAAGACCGTAGCCATGACTTTTGGCTCCAAACAGAAACTTGCCAGGCTCCCCGCACTTCCTGCCTTTTCTGCCCCAGCCAACACTCCTCTCAATGATGTCTCGGCCTACAAATACCTAGGAGTATGGCTTGATCCCTCACTAGACTTCTCCTCCAACTTTAAGGCCCTTCATTACAAACTATGTCCCAAACTGGATCTACTTTACCACCATAAGGGTAGTCTTTCCATCCCAGTCAGAAGTGCACTGCTGGTCAAATGGATACTCCCAACTTTTGACTATGCTGACATTGTCTTTAGTGCTGCTCTAGCCACCTCTCTCCCCAAATTAGATGTCCTGTGCATCGCCTTCTGTCATTTCACCTCAAATTCCCCCCACCCAACACATTACTGTGACCTCTACTCCTCCCCATACCTCCAATCCCTATCTCAGAGATGCACGTCCCACTGCTCCACTTTCATCTCCAAATATTGGTTTGGAACTCTTCCTTCCTACATCTCCTCTCTCCTAAATCCTGCTACTCCCTCCCCCTACAACTCACATACGAATCGCCTCCTCTCCTTCACCCTCCCACGAGCATGCACCTCAGCTGGGAAACTAGCATTCTCCTGTCCCTTCCCTCTGGAATAACCTCTTCCCTCAAACCAGCCTCACCCCCTCCTTTCCTGCGCTTAAGCACCTCCTCAGGCCATCCCGTTACATCTTGTAGCTCTCCACTGCCCTAATCCACAACCATACTACTGTCCTCTTCCCTCTCTTCTATTTCCTGTCTTAGTTAGTGACCCCATGTTTTTCTTTGCTCTTGTTGTCTCACACTGCTTATCAAATCTCCTGTACAATACACTGTAATGTAATCATATAATGAAAATATATCTGCTCATTGTATTATACTGTAATGAAGAATTTATTCCATATTATAGTGTTTATTTTATGTTTTTTTCTGTATTGTACAGTATCCACATTTTGTTATCCCTTTGTTGTACTTGTACGCTCTGTCCCCGGGTCACACCTGGAAAGGAGCTTCTTCATAGTATGCGTTTCCCGGTCACCACATTCTAAATAAATAAATAAATTTGAGGTTTGCTGTACTTGAGTGACTGCTATTAACATTCTGTCAGGGAGTTCTATTTATCTGCATAATTATTCTGGTTTGCTCATAACTGCTTTGTACTTTGCAATTTTCGCCCAGGTTTTGTTGTGTAACTCATTTCACTGGTATTTTACTTATACCCCAGCCCCCCACACACACACACACAGAGTTCTCTGCCCATTGTTGTTGCAGTTTTTTGACAGTTTTGGGTTTTTATGCTTTGTGTTACTGGCTATTTCTTGTTTATCACTACCATGTTCCTCATCTTTCTCTACCTTCTGCATTCTCCCCTCCTGGTCCCCTCAACTCCATCCCCCTCCGCTTCCACCCTCACCACAGCTTCCCTTCCCCTCGCCTTCTCCCATTAATAGTTCCATGCAGTAATTCCCCACTATCCATTCAAGGTTCCTCCTAGTCTCCTCCCTCAACTTGGATTTCTAGCACCTTTCCATACTCTCTTCCTACCATTCTATCTCTCCTTCTCACCACAAGGGGAGGAAGTCACACTACATTCATCTTCTCATACTCCTGCTCTTCCTCCTATCAGGTGATGCAGAGCCCAACCCAGACCCCCCTCACATTTCCCCTTGGGTATAAGGTCTTAGCATTTTTCACCTCCATGCTAGAAACATTTCTCCTTAAGCTCAACCTTTACTGTTCTGTACTGTGCTGATCTGTTTGGATCCAACAACACTCTCCAGAAATTGTCTGCATTTCTTTTCTTTTTTTTTCTTTTTGCCCCTCCTGGGCCTGCAGTCCCATTCCTTCTGGCTCTCACATGCTCACTCCTCTGCACGCTAGACTCAGCCCCCTACTGCCGTACCCACCCCTAGGCTCCACTGATATCTCCATTACCTCAAGTGGTCTGGTTTATCCCTGCTGGGGAGACCCCCTAGGAGCTAGTAGGGGAAAGCATTTATTTATTTTTTTTATTTACTGTGCTTTGTAACTCCCAGCAACCAGCTGGTCCCAATCAGTCCATGCCCTCCACACAGCCCCATCACCCATCCACTCCGGGACTTACCTGCCGCCCCTGAAGCGTACCCTGGCTTATCTCCATGGCTGGGCCATCGGAGGAAGCCCTACCCCCGAATGGAGACACGGACTGATTTGCGGACAGAGTGCCTCAGTCAGCAGCATGAGGCCTGCAGTGTGGGGGCAGACATACTCCTGCACAACCTGGTGATTCTTCCTTCTTGCTTTGCCCCAAAACCCCTGGGACACTGAGGATGAGGTGATGCCAGATGATGGGGGATGGTAAGGCAGAAGGTGCTCAAACACCCACCACCCCTGAGGTGGAAGCATCTTATGGGATGCTCATCTCACCTCCTCCAATGACCCATGCTTTCTTGTTCCTGAACCCAGGTTGCCAGTGTCATGGGCAGTAGCGCTACTGCTGTGCTAGTGGGCCGGCCCTGGGAAAACATCTATAACACTGGGGTTTGTTGATCGGTGGGTCTTACTGGAAGCCATCATCTGGCACTGCAGGATTGTCATTTTCCCTTTTTACACCCCTCAACCCTAGTAGGGCTACACATCTGCGACATCCTGGGAAGAACACACGGCAGATTGCTATCACCCATGCTAACAACTGCACCTCTGTCAGTCCACCACCAGGAGCTACTTGAGGGCAGTGCAAACTGCAACCTTCCTCCTGGGGAGGAGAGCATCCATGCAGATGCTCTACACCCTCCCCACTAGTGTTCACTCCCATTGCCTCAGGTGCAGGTTAAGAATCCGGGTTGCCAGCCTACTGAGCGGGCACCTAACTGCTTGGCACCACAAAGCCAGTCAGATATCCTCTGCATTTCTGAGTCCTGGCTATCCACCAGGCTCTTAGACTCAAGCCTGTTCCTTCCTGGCTTCTATCTTTTCAGGAAGGCCAGGCGAAAATGTGGTGGAGGCACTGCTATCTGTTTGTCAGAGCCCCAAATGTACTCTTGATTTCAGGCTGTTCCCTTCTCCCATGAACTCCTCCTCATCATGGACAAATTCCCCTCATCTATATCCATCTTCACTGGGGTATTCTATGCCCCCCAAGATCTCAACTGCTTCTACAGTCACAACCAAAGACATGGTCAGATATTTCTTGAAATTTCTGTGATATTTCTAAAGAAATCTCCTGCTTTCTGCAGTTCCACAATAGAGGCAGCAGAGAGAAACACTTCAGAAAGTTCACAAAATATCTGGAAATATTTGACCATGTCTTTGGCTACTTCTCTATGTTTGACTCTATCTCCGACATCACTTCATTTTCCTCTACTGGTGAACTAATTCTCCTTGGGGACTTCAACATAAATTGTCTCTTCCCTTCATCCACATCGACCATCCAGAGGACTTAGCCCCTAAATTTTTTCCCCGATTAACACTGAGCACAGTCGAATCAATCACGATTCCTCCAATCACACCCTATTGGACTGGGTTCTGCCCTTCCACACACACTGCACTGTTGCAGCAGCTATCTTACCTAATGCATTCAGTGCCTACAGTATGATGTTCTATTTTAGGAAAATCCTGCAACCCCTCTCTGCCCCTAAATACATCTGGCCCAGGCGCCTCTGTTCACTGAACATTAATGCCCTTCTGAGTGACCTTGTGCAACAGATAAGTTAGCCATCCCTCAAGCCTCCAACACTGATGTGGCCACCTCCCTTTTTTACTCCAAATTCTCTGCAGTCTGGGACCTGCAGCCCTCTCGTAGGAAATTCAGGGTCAAATCATTCCATCTCCCCTGGATCACCACTGAAATCACCAATCAATGCAAGTCCTATGATCTTGCCCGGGCCCCCTATAAATGTTACCACTCCCTTCCTGACCTTCTCCACTACAGGGACCTGAGAAAGAAGTTCACTATGGCTTTCTGGGGGTAGCCAGTGAATACAGCGACCACAATTGAGCACTTACAAAAAGGGTGACTCAGTCACGGTGTCTATGTTCTGGGTTACCTGTCAGGGTGGCAACCAGATACAGGGGTAGGTGAATATAGGAACAGGATGTTATTATATATACATGCATGCAAGGCGGGGGAGGGACTAAGCTGAGTGATGGGTGGAAGGGGAGGGAGGGTGTGTGGGGTGTAGTGCAGCTGTCGGCTGCTAAGCTGGCAGTGTGGTGTGGTGGGTAGGTGGCAGGCTGGGGTTGGGAGGGTGTCGGGTTGAGTTCTGGGGAGTGATCGTTTTTTGTGTTGGGTTTTCTTTTTTTTTAAATGTTTTACACACACCCCTGACATGCACCCCCCTGGAGTTGAGAATACTTAAGTAGGGGATGCGGGGGGTGAAGCACCCCATGGGGGGTGGGGTGCGAGGGGCACAGCCCCCCACATAACATAGAAAACTGGTCACCAGTGTTATAGTTACTGCGAGTGTACATTGCTGTAATTCATTTTTGTACACTAGCCCAAACAGCGATCACCCTTCCGAGATCACTGTTTTCACATAGAACCCTTTCTGGGATGCAAAATCCTGTTATTTCAAAGCCAACCACCAGAATAACCTGAACTCCTGTGCCAAATTTTGAAAGGTCATCTAGTCCTTGTTTCACCCCATAGAAACATAGAAACATAGACTTTGATGGCAGATAAGGACCGCTAGGCCCATCTAGTCTGCCCATTTCCCTACCTACAGGATAGGCCGCAGATCCTAGTTAACCAACAGCCTATATCTTCCTGCCCCCCACAAGAATTGCCTTATGTCTGTCCCATGCGTTCTTGAATTCTCCCACAGTTTTAGACCCCACGACTTCCTCAGGAAGGCTGTTCCATGCATCCACTACCCTCTCTGTGAAGTAATACTTCCTCACTTTGCCCCTGAACCGCCCTCCTTCTATCTTTAAATTGTGTCCCCTTGTTCTTGCAAGTCTCTTTTTCAAAGATGCTACCCTCTTGGACTTTGCTGATTCCCTTGAGGTACTTGAAAGTTTCTATCATGTCCCCCCTCCTTCTTTCCTCAAGGGTATACATATTAAGCTCCTTTAGTCTCTCCTCAACGGCTTCTCTTGCAGACCCTGCACCATTTTAGTTGCCCTCCTCTGGACTGCCTCTATCCTGTCTATGTCCTTGGCGGAGATGGGGTCTCCAGAACTGGACACAGTATTCCAGATGGGGTCTCACCAACTGTCTGTACAGAGGGATAACAACTTCTGTTTTCTGCTGCTGATGCCTCTCCTATACATCCCAGTATACCCCGGCCCTCCCCACTGCCTTCTCACATTGCTTGCTAACCTTAAGGTCATCTGATATGATTACCCCAGGTCCCTTTCCTGTTTTGTTGTTGTTACTACCTCCCACCCATTGTGTATTCTTGCCTGGGTTCTTGTTTCCCAGGTGCATTATTTTCACTTTTTGCATTGAATCCTAGCTGCCATACATCTGACCATTCCTCCAACCTTGCCAAGTCCCTTTTCATCCTTTCCACGCCTCCTTGTGTATCAACCCTGTTGCAGATCTTTGTGTCATCTGCAAAAGGCATACTTTTCCTTCCAGTCCCTCTGCAATGTCACTGATGAAGACATTAAAAAGGACTGGACCCAATACTGAACCCTGCGGTATCCCACTAGTAACCGCCCTTTCTTCAGAGTGGACTCCATTTACAATTACCTTCTGTGTCCTGTTGTCCAGCCAATGTTTTACCCAGGCTACCACCCTGGGACCCACTCCATGTACCCAGTATGCTACCTCTACCCACTTGGTTAATGGTTTACATGTATCTGACCCTTCCTCTGTTGGTTCTCACTTTAATGAGCTCTTCACTGCATGTGCCATCCCCCTACCCCCACCCTCGTCACAGGCTCCCCTTTCCCTCCTGCTCCCATTTCTTTCTTCCAGTTCCACCCCTCCATCCCAATTCCCCGTCACCACTCATGAAACCCTGCTTGCCCTCTCATTCCTTAACCAGCCCAAATCCGATCCTGATGGGATTGAGCCTAAACTCCTCCATCTCTCATCTCCAGCTATTGCATTTCCACTCACTCACCTGCTCTACCTTTCATTCTCCCTCTGCACCATTCCTCAGTCTTGAAAGATTGCCAAAGTTCTTCCACTTCACAAAGGGGGGACCTGTCCTCTCCTGACAACTACTGGCCTATCTCTCTCCTCCCCTCCCTTGCTAAGCTGCAAGAGAAGCTAGTCTATGCTAGACTTCTAGATTGCTTCATATCTTTCTGTTCCTTTTCTCCTTTTCAGTCTGGCTTCTGGAAGCACCACTCCACCATCTCCTCTCTGTTGCATTCCACTGATTCAATCCTTTAAGGGATGGACCAGTGGCATATCTCAGTGTCCATTTTCATTGATCTTGCCAAAGCTTTCTAACTTGGTGTCCCACCTGCTCCTCCTGGTTAAGCTGATTTCAGCCAGCCTCGCAGCTCCTGCTGTTGATTATTTCCATTCCTATCAAATGGGCCACCTATGGTCAGTACAGGTTTGAGGCATGTTATCACCTCCCCTTCCTAGCCAGGCTGGGATCCCACAGGGCTCAGTCCTAGTCCCCATCCTGTTCTCAGTTTTTCCAAATGACCTCCCTTCTGTGAGTGTCAACTCATGTGTACTCATGTATGCAGATGATATAGTCATCTTCACCTCAGGTCCCTTTACCGCTCCCGTGGAAGAACTGCTTCAGGAGGATTTCCACAATATCCTGGGCTTGTTCTTTTCCAGCAGTCTCAAGGATAATACCAAAAAAATGGTGTCCATGACATTTGGAACCAGCCAAAAATTGAACAGAATCTCAAGACTTCTCCTCTTCACCATGCTGGACACTCATTCAAGTACCTTGGCATATGACTTGATAGCAATCTTAATTTCTCAACCCATACTGATGCTATCCATACAAAACTCTGTTCTTAGCTACAGTAGGTGCCCTGTACCATAACAAAAACTACCTTCTTGCTTGTCTGCCATGAGCTGGTTACCAAAAGAGTTCTTCTGGTCTTTGACTATGCAGACGTGGTCTATGGTACAGCCCCCTCCACCTCCCTAGCCAGTTTGGAGAGTCTCCGGAATGCCTTTTGCCACTTTGCAATGAACTCTGCACTATGTATACACCACTTCTCCTTCTATTCTTCTCTGTTCATCCTTTCCCTACCTTCATATTGCCAGTTACACTGCTCTTCCTTTGTCTCCAAGAATTGGTGTGGCTCCCTTTCTACCTACATCTCCTCTCTCTCTCCCACCAGTCTGTTTTCCTCTGCTCCAGGAATCAGGGAATCTTCTGTGCACATCACCCCCATTCCTTTGTTGGACAATCATACTTTTTCTGTTGCCTGCCAACACTCTGGAAGGGACTTGCGGTCAGCAGGATGGAGGTGGTGAGGTCAAGAGGGAAAGGTGGCAGGCTCCAGAGAAGGGGAGAGCAGAAGTATGAACAGGGGGGACAGGCTAGTAATCTGCAATGGATGTGGGTCAACAATCTGGATGGGCACATTATGGAGGCTATGGGAGTGTCCCGTATGTAGAAGGATAAGAGACCTACAGGCAGAGATCCAGTGGATGGAGGTGGAGATAGGGAGGTTGAGGAACATGGTCAGAGAGGGTAGGGTAGGTAGGCACAAAGGGAGGGAGAGGATGCCAAGAAGAAATATAGAGCGGAAGCGAGAACACAACAGGGGGTGGGAGTGGGGACTAGGGTCATGCAACAGGTATGAGGTACTGGTAACTGAAGTAGAAGAGGTGAGTGAGATGCTTGCGAGAGGAGAAGAGTGGGGTACAGGGACCAACGGTACAGAGGGGGACATTGGTACATCGGGGAGAGGGGGCAATGCCTGGAAATGGCAGGAGGAAGTGCCCAGGAGGAAGGGGGCATGGTGCATAAGGGGATGGGGCAAACCACAGGGAGAGAACAGATGCTTAGGAGAGATGGTAGAAGTATGGACAGGAGGCTGGACAAGAAGGGAGGAAAAGGAGTAAGAACAGCTCCAGAAATTAAGGGACAGGGAAGTAACGAGGGCCATGGGAAAGATGGGGGGGAGGGTGCAGCCAGAAGGGGAGTGTGGGGGGGGAGTTATATTGATAGGATAGCCTATCCTGACAGGGATCAGGTTGGGGGGAGGGGTGAAAGATGCAGTCAGATTTGGGTGGAACCTGCACAAGCTGGAGCTGGTACAGGAGAGGCTTGAGGAACTGGGGAAGCTATACTTGGAAATAGGGAGGTCTGTGCCATTCTCTGAGGTGCTACCTGTCCCAAGGGTGAGCAGGGCAACATAGAAACATAGACGTCTACAGCAGATAAGGACCACTTGGCCCATCTAGACTGCCCATTTCCCTACCTATTGAATAAGCTGCAGATCCTAGTTAACCAACAGCCTACTTCTTCCTACCCCCACCAGAATTGCCTTATGTCTGCCCCACACATTCTTGAATTCCCCCACTGTTTTTGACCCAACAATCTCCTCAGGAAGGCCGTTCCATGTGTTCACCACCCTCTCTGTGAAAAAAATACTTCCTCACATTGCCCCTGAGCCGTCCGCCTCTATCTTCAGATTGTGTCCCCTTGTTCTTGCACATCTCTTATTCTGAAAGATGCTACCCTCTTGGATTTTGTTGATTCCCTTGAGGTACTTGAAAGTTTCTATCATGTCCCCCCCCCCTTTCCTCAAGGACATATATATTAAGCTCCTTTAGTCTTTCTTCGTATGGCTTCTGTTGCAGACCCTGCACCATTTTAGTTGTCCTCCTCTGGACTGCCTCCATCCTGTCTACATCTGTGTGGAGATGGGGTCTCTAGAACTGCATGCAGAACTCCAGATGGGGTCTCACCATCTGTCTTTACAGAGGGATAACAACTTCCTGTTTTCTACCGATGATGCCTACCCCTATACAGCCCAGTATCCTCCCAGCCATCCTTACTGCCTTCTCGCATTGCTTGCTTAACTTTTAGTCATCTGCTATGACAAAATCACACATGCCCACACAATGCAAAGCATCATAGGCTGCATATGAAAATCACCACAGAATATTATGCTGGGTCAACTTTAAGCAGAATTGCATGGTGCCGAAAGGACTTTCACACAGTTTGCAAAGGGTGCTAACAGATGACATAAACATGTGTTTCATCCTACCAGGACTCATCAGTATACCTCGTCTGTTTGACACCCCAGTGGAATGAACCAGCTACTCTAAGATGGTCTGTCTGGGTTATGTTGTGGTGAACCCATTAAAACAAAAAACTATTTAAAAGACAAAGAACCTCTGTGTGCAAACACTGAGGCAATGGTTACCCCAAAGGACATTTGACTGGGAAGCCAAATTTCAAGGAAGTACAAAATCACACATGCCCACACAATGCAAAGCATCATGGGCTGCATATGCAAATCACCACAGACTATTATGCTGGTTCAACTTTAAGCAGAATTGCATGGTGTCGAAAGGCCTCTCACACAGTTTGCAAAGGGTGCTAACAGATGACATAGACACATGTTTCATCCTACCTGGACTCATCAGTATGTCTCGTCTGTTTGTCACCCCAGTGGAATGAACCAGCTACTCTAAGATGGTCTGTCTGGGTTACATTGTGCTGAACCCATTAAAACAAAAAACTATGACTACCCCCAGGTCCCTTTCCATTTTTGCTGTTGTTAATACCTCCCCCCCATTGTGTACTCTTCCTCTGGGGTTTTGTTTCCCAAGTGCATTACTTTGCACTTCTTTACACTGAATCTAAGCTGCCATACTTTTGATCATTCCTCCAACGTTGCCAAGTCCCTTCTCATCCTTTCCATCCCCCTTGTGTATCAACCCTGCTGCAGATATTTGTGTCATCTGCAAAGAAGCATACTTTTCCTTACGGTCCTTATGCAATGTCACTTATTAAGACATTAAAAAGGACTGGACCCAGTGCTGAACCCTGCGGTACCCCTGTACTAACTCCCCTTTCTTCAGAGAGGACTCTGTTTATTACTACCCTCTGTGTCCTGTTGTCCAGCCAATTTTTAACCCAGTCTACCACCCTGGGACCCACTCCCAGGCTGGCTAATTTGTTTATTAATCTTTTGTGTGGGACTGTGTCAAATGCCTTGCTAAAGTTTAGGTAGGCCATGTCCACAGCCCCTCCCTGATCCACTACTTTGGTCACCCAGTCAAAGAAATCTATTATAGTCATCTGATATGACTTTTCTGCTGTGAATCCATGCTGCCTTGGGTCCTGTGCCCCGCTGGCCTCTAAGTGCTCAACAATTCTTTGTTTTAGAAGTGATTCCATCATTTTCCCTACCACTGACATCAAGCTAACAGGTCTGTAGTTTCCTGCCTCTGCTTTGCTCCCACGTTTGTGAAAGGGAATCACATCCGCCCTCCTCCAGTCCTTAGGTACCACACCATCCTTCTATGATTTGTTAAAAAGGGTAGTAAATGATGTCACCAGTTCTCTTCTTAGTTCTTTTAGAATTCTAGGGTGAATCCCTTCAGGCCCTATTGCTTTGTTCAGCTTCAGTTTTAGGAGTTCTTTCAGATCCCTTTCTTCTGTGAAAGGACTGATATCGACCCCCCCTATCCAGAGTGCTTCTTTTGATTGTATTATATACCTCCCTCTCTTCTTTTGTGAATACTGAACAGAAGTATTTGTTCAGTATCTCTGCTTTTCACTGTCCTTCTCTGCCCACCACCCACCCTCCCCTTTATTAGGCCTCTATCCCTCCCTTGGACTTTCTTCGCTCCCTAATGTACCTATAAAAAGGTTTTATCCCCTTTCTTAACCAAGTTGGCTATCTTTTCCTTGGTTTGGGCCTTTGCTATTCTGACTGCCTTCCCCACTTCCTTCTGCTTTAATTGGTACAGTTCTCTGTACTACTCCTTCTGTGTTTCCTTATACTTCCTGAATGCTATCTCTTCCTCTCTAACTTTCCCCGCCACCTCTTTTAAGAACCATAGTGCATTTCTTCTTTCATTTTGCTTTGTTTCTTTGCTTTACACAAATGCTTGTTGCCTCTATAATGGCAGTTTTGATGTTTCCTCATTGTTCCTCCACCCCTCCTTCTTGCCTGTTTGCTAGTGCTTTTCTGAGGCACTCTCCCACTTTGACAAGGCCAGCCTTCCTAAATTCCAGTACCCTCACTTTTGTATGACTTGACTATGTGGCTGTGTTTATCGTGAACCACACTGTTTGGTGATCACTTGTTCCCAGATGGCAACCCATTTCTAGATCTGAGGTCCTCTCTCTGTTCTCATTTGAGAGTACCAGGTCTAAGATTGCTCCCTCCTGAGTGGATTCCAACACTAGCTGCTTGAGGCATGTCCCTTGTAGGGCATTGAGAATAACATTGCTCTTGGATATGGCTGCAGCAAAGATGCCCCAGTCAACATCTGGCATATTCAGGTCCCCCATCAACAATATCTCCCCTTTTCTGCCATCCTAAGGATGCCTTCTATCATTTCCTTATCAATTTCACCCCCCTGAGACTGGGGTCTGTATACAATGCTGTGCAGATTGTGGTGCCATTTCTGGTCTCCAGGGTGACCCACAGTGCCTCTTCTCCTCCCTGTTTATCCTTTAGTTCTGTTGCTTTGATCCCTTCCCTTTCATAGAGAGCTACTCCCACTCCTCTTCTACCCGCTCTGTCCCTCCTGTAGATTGCATACCCTGGTGTGCTGACATCACAGTGATAGTTCTCTGTGTACCATGTTTCTCTGACTGCCACGATATCAAGGCATCCCTCTTTCATCAAGGCCACCAGTTCAGGAAGCTTGTTACCTAGACTACAGGCATTGGTACTCATTACCCTCCATTTTTTAATGGCCTTATCCCTTTTTGCCCCATTCCTGTCCTTACTGCCTTTCTCTTCATTTCCCCCTGCCCTTCTCCCTATCAACTTCTCTATCTTGGTGTTACCTCACTAAATAGCTTGATTTTTTAAAGGGGGGCTAGGATTATCCTGCTCTTTTTCAGTGCCTCCCCCCTTGGCTAGTTTAATTGCTTGCCAATGAAGCATTTAAACCTATCATCTTGGATCCTGGTTCTCCTCCTGGACAGATGCAGACCATCGTGCCAGTATAGGCCTGCATCTCTCCAGGTGGACCCCCAGTCCCCAATGAAGCCAAAACCCTAAGCTCTGCAAAAGGTTTTCAACCATTGATTGAATACCATGGTGTGGAGCACACTAGCCTCACAAATGCCATAGACAGGCAGCACCTCCGAGAAGGTTACCATGCGTGCTACTTGTCTAAGGCCCCTTCCCAACTCCATAAATCCTCCTGCACTGCTCTGATCCCTTTCCCAGCCAGGCCATTTGTCCCTAGGTGGACAATGACATCCAACTCCCTCCCATATGCAGCTGCTCCCTCGATCCTGAGGATTCACTAGATGTCTCTCCAAGCCATAGCACCAGGCAGGCACCTTACCTCCCTCTCCCCCTCTCCCCCAGTTCTACCCTCCTAACAATGGAGTCCCCTGTGAAAGGAAAGGATAGCAGAGTTCAAATCCTGGGTGAGAGACTGGTGTAAAGCACAAGGGTATGGGTTGGTAGGAATATGGGGAAATACATGGATTTACAGAGAACTGAATACAATGGATGGTTTACACCTGAATGGGGCAGGTAAGGGGGTGTTAAAGAGCAAATTGGAGGTTTATATTTTTTCAAGAGGGTATTTAAACTAGGTAGGGGGGAGGTGAGTGTGCAGCTAGCATGCAGGATCACCAGTTAGGAGTGCAAAATGCACTGTCCCTCCTTGATAATGTTGAGGGTAAAGGGAGGGGACCATTGAGAGGAGGGAGGTGGACTAAGGAGCCAGGAGGGGGAGGACAGATGGGAACAGTTGGTAGCTGGTCTCCCTAAACAAAAGGAGCCTAGAGGAAATATGATAGAGGTCTTTAAATATCTCAAAGGAATAAATAGGGTAAGCCTTGAGGGGGTGCTTAAGCTGAGGGAGGTGGAGGCCACCAGGGATCACTCAATGAAGCTAGATGGGGGGAAACAAGGATACACTACTTCACTGAGAGGGTGGTAGAGCCTTGGAATGAGCTGCCTGGGGAGTTGGTGGCTGCTGCAGTTGTAGAGGGGTTCAGGAAAGGATGGGATAGGAATGGGGGAAGGTGCAACCTGGACCACCGCAGGGGGTTGGGGGACCTTGTAGGGGAAGGGGGAGGGGCAAATAATGGTGCCACCCCTTCAGATAAGTCTATTTTGGACATATTTTACATCCAAGAATTAGCTCAAAGCATCCAAAATGTAGCCTTTGGAGTCATTGACGTCCAGTAACATTTCCCTTGCTTAAGACTGACTTCCTTTTTTCATTGTGTGGATGTCATGTCTTTAAGAGTTTTTGGTTTTTTTTTACCGATCCTGTGGACAGGTGCCAGTGCCACCATGCTAGTTGCCATGGCAATCTTTTTTTTCTTCAAAATTCTGGTGCATCTCCCCCTCCCGCAAATTCCCATTTATTTTGTGCATGCACAGACCATTTGGCACCAGAGCTTTTGGTCAGTGTGAGGACAGACTCTGTGTTCCAAAAGAGGACAGCAGCCTAGAGTGAGCCTGAGGGCAGGAGCGAGCATCTGAGCGAGTTATGATTTGAGCGAGGGCTGGGACGGAGTCAGACTCAGGACTCTTGGGAGGGACTTGAACTTCACTTTGAGTTTTTGTTTGAGCTGAGCAGCTCAGAAGAGAACCCAAAAGGAAAAGAAGGCAGCTGGCTGGGCCGCAAAGTCAAACCACTACATGTGAGATGTCGGGTGTGGGCTGCCTGTGGTCCAGGTGCAGTTGTAGCAGGCAGAGGAGCTTAGGGTGGGGCACAGAAGTTGTGGGACTGTGAGGGAGCCTGAGGACTGGAGGGAGTAGCCTGCTTGGTCGCATCATGAGCGACAGTTAGAAGGTGATGATGGACTCTCAGACTGTGTACCCGACTGCGTGGCATTGAGTCAGAGAGGAGTGTGCTGCCCGCTGCTGTGTCATGCCTGTTAAGGAGCGGAGGGCCAGAGGCATCATCTGGAAGAGGGAGGTAGCAGAGCCAGTCCTGAGGCGTGAAGCGAACCTGACACTGGGTTCCCAAAAGAAAGCTCAAGTTGCACAGTGCAAGTTGCATCCTTGCAGGACTGGAGTAGAAAGGTATTTGTTGTTTATTAGACACACACATCTGCTATGCTCTGTGATTTGTCTTTGTGACTGTCAACAGTCTGACTCTGAGAGTGTCTGAGCTGCCTATCTGCCTAGGGTCTCCCTCTGTCTAGAGCCTGTGTCAGTGTGTGACAGACTAGTGTAAGTAGTAATTAAGTCAGTGTGGGCCGCTGCCCCTTTGACCAATGCTTAAAAAATTTATTATCTTGACTGGGAGTCAAAACTTTAAGGGACAGATGTAGGCCCCAAGTAGCTCATGAAATTATGATGTAAAAATGTGCCTCTTCGGCAGGCCAGTACATATACAGTCATGATATAGTCTGTAGTCGAAGAAGAAGTTGAACGATGTAATATTATTCCCAGCCTGCAGCCTGGTGGTTGTGAGAGAGTGAGTATGTTTTTGGAGCTGCCTTGTGACTGCATAGGAAAGGGGGCTGGGAGGGGATGCCAGGCAACTGCTCCCCAGGGACAGGGATGTATGTTCAGAGTATAGTGTCCCATAAAGTGTTGTAACTTGACATTATTACATATTTAGTGATATACTGTAATTTAATTCTAAAGGGTGCCACTGCCAAATACCTATGTGCCATTAAAGAGTGTCTGACAGTGCTGGGGGGACAGTGATTATAAGCACATGTGGCTGGCAGATGTATGGAGTGATAGGGCTGGGGATCCACTGGCCTCAGGAACCTTTACTTGGGTTGGGAGGGAGTCTGGGACTAGGGAGTGGTCCACTGGACACCTGGAAGGGACCTTTCACTGGGCTGGGGTAGGGACTGGGTCACTGAATTAGACACCAGGGACCTTTACCTGGGATGGAGGTGAGCTAAGAAGGGCAGAGTAGACACCAGGGACCTTTAATTGGGCTGTAGTGGCTAGAAATAGGGTATCCATAAGATAAAAATTACCTTTACAAAGTCTAGTGTTAGAGATGGGAGATGCTGGGCACCAGAGACTTTTACTTTGGCTGTGGAAGGGAGGCTCAGGGCCATAGGCCACTGGGCGGACAGGACACCAGAGGCTTTACTTGAGCTGAGGATAAGGAGGAAGCCTCAGTCTGGACACCAGGGAGTCCAGGACAGGACATTTATTAAGGTTGATGGGGGGGTGGGGCCTGGGGGCAATGCCACTAGGCACAACGGACCTTTACCTGTGCTGCAGATAGAAAAGGGGAGTCACAGATACAATTGACCTTTACTTGAGCTGGGGCTAAGGAGGGGGCCAATGGAGTTCTGACACCTTTACCTGTGCTTGGACTAGTGATTGTAACCACTGGACACCAGGGAGATCAGTGGATGTGGCCTATCTGGTCTTCAGTAAGACTTTCAATTTAAACCCAATATTACACAGGAGGGGTTATGTAACAAACTAAACATTGGTGTGTGTTAGAAAGTGGTAAGCTGGGTAACTAACTGGTTAAATGATAGGCAGAGGGTGGTCATGGTGGTAGTAAATGACAGGCACTCGGGGTACAGGAAAGTAACTAGTGGTACAGTACCACAAGGATCGGTGATGGCTGGGATTAGTCATCTTCAGTGTCTTCATAAATGACATTGCAGAGGAGCAGGAGAGGGAGATGTGTTTCTTTGCAGATGATGCAAAAATGTGCAACAGGGTGGACACTCGGGTAGAACATTCACACAGGAATTGTAAACATGTAAATGGTCATCAGTAAGAGAAGACAGGTCAGGGCAACTAGAAAGGGTTATTTCTATGTAACCCCTAGATGGCGCTATCCCAGGGGCTACTACCCCTGCCTGATTTGCCACTAACAGGTTGAGGGGCCTGGATCCAATGGCGGGTGCCTTCACCCAGAGGTCAGGGTTTGCAATAGTTAAATTTACTTGGTCACAGCCCTCTGGGACACTGCAACCCCCCTTTCTTCCCACTAGTGGCCCACACAATATATCAGAATTACCTTCACAGTATACACTTACCCCCAGGGCTGGTTCAGGCACTGGGACCTCCTGTAAAATAAGATACAGTGCAACAATCACAGTACAATACTTAACATAGACAAATACCTCAGGCAGTATAACTTTGCTGAAACAAGCAGCTCTGATTTATTTAGGGGGAATATAACAAGGCCAGGGGGAAATCAGGTTAATTAGCTTATCACTTTACTCATCTACCTATGGCTCTGTGCACAGGCCTATCGCTATCAGTTACTGTCCCTGGGTACCCAAGACCTAGTGGCTAGTCCAAACCGTGGCAGCTGGTAGGGGCCCTTTCACACAGAGAAAAGAAAAATTAGTTTAAACAGTCAGCAGTACAGTGATTCCATTTGGATTTAATGTGGCAATTCAACAGGGAGTGACCCTGAATTAGTACTCACGACCTCCAAACAAGATAGGGTCCTTCAACGTCAGCAGGGCTACTCTTGAGCTCCACGAGACTCCTCACACATTTATATGGTAAAAAAGAAAGTACTATACCAGGCAGGCTGCTTCTCTATCCCGATCGCAATTACTGCACAATACCTGGGAGAACACACAGCAGATTCAGTTCCTGACAGACAGAGTGCAATTCAGCAATTTCTCCAGTCTTCTACAGGGTGAGCCTGGTTTCTATTCTTCAAATATCCTTTGATTCTCTTCACAGGACGGATTCAGTCCTAACAAGCAGTTACACAAGCTGCAGACCGAACTCTGGACCTTACACATGTTTTTGATTAAACTGTGCACTGAAGGAGCACAGGTTCCTTTCCCTTCACTGCCAGAGCTCAACTGAAACTCCAACAGACAAACCGGGCACTTCCTTTGAGTTCCTCCCAGTTCTGACTGGATTGGCTGTCACTCACAATAGACTGCTCCTGTTGGTTCAAAAGGCGCCAAAGTCTAAACTACATCTCCCAGAGTCACTGCCCATACAATCCTCTTGTGGCTGGCTCAGATTATGAGTCCAAGTTCTGATTCGTCCAAGGCACCATTTTAGAGCTAGCTTACCCCACACTGATTGGTCCAGTTCAGCAGTTCAAAACCAGAATGGGAACTAGGCAGACACAGTTCTGACTGCAAAGAAAGCAGGTTAGACAAACTGTAATTTCATTATTACTCTAAATGGTTTCTGGCAAACAGTTACATCTTTCAGATAGGTTCCCTTTGCACTCTAGTGACTGCAAAATGGAGTGAATTGGCAGCAGCTTGAGTGGTACTCAATCAAAGAAACACACAGTCCCCATACAAACTAATTATGTCTGCAAGTAGACAGCTCTTAAAGAGACAGTACCAGAGGTTCTAAAACACTCACTGATAAATGGCTTAAACGCCAAACACCATTCAGGCTTGGAGCATTCAAGCAAGCTCCTGGAAGTCTTTTGGGAACCCCCATTTGCAGGGGGGTTACACCCTTCCTGGCCTGGGAAAGCTTGACGTCCGCATCAAGCAAGTACCCCCATAGGTTTTAACTGCAACCATATACATTTGCATTAGGCTCACACATGTAATCATCAGTCAATATATAATTTTACCAAGAACACATTTCTGAAACATTGCAGTACATCACTCTTTACACAGTATTACATACACATTGTACCATAACTCAAGTTATTACCTCTTGTACATGAAACCTGAAGAGAGGAGGCCCTTCCTATCAGTTACCTTGGGGCTGGATGGGGCAAGGCACCATACTTAGAGGCAACACAAGTAACTGGAGTTAGCACTGACGCTCAGTTTGGGCAATGAGCTCGGGACACATACACTCCTTTATGGACAACATTGAGAGGCAGATCCACTGGCCGCCCAGGGAATCATAACTGAGGTGCACCACAGGCTTTACAGCTCAACCAGTCTTTCTGGGGGAACTGTTACAGTCTCTGCACTCTGAGCCTCATTTTCAGCATTGTCCTCACTTGTCAGGGGAGTCTCCATGGGGGTAGAGAGGCTAGAACTTGGGGCACTTTCAGCTCCAGGAGTTACAGTTTCTGAGTCCACAACATTTGGCTCCCATGGAGAGCTTTCGGACACTGGCAGTCGACTGTCAGGGCACTCAAAATACTCTTCTTGTTCTGGTGTATCACCAGTCTGCCCCAATCCATCATTTTCCTCCCCTGAAAGCTCAAACAGTTCAACCATGCACAATGATTCCATTTCATCTGATCTGATGCTTTGCACTTCACTTTCTGGGAGCATTGGTTCCAGGGACGAGGTTGGGGCTTGGACAGTCCAGAAGGCCCAGCTTCATCTCCAGTATTGACTAGGGATTGCCCTCAAACAATTGACTCAGTTCAGAAGAAGGATAGTATTCAAAGTCACTCTCACTTTCTTCCGATATGGACTGACAGTCATGCTCAACTGGGACTTGTGCAGGGAACACTTTAACTTTGCTTCTGAAGGTGCAGACTTTCTTGATCTTTTCTTAGCAGCAGCTCTAGTCACTGGTCCAGAAGGGCATCTTCTAGGGCTCAGACTCAATTAAGATTTGTCCAATGGGCAGTAAATGATTTCTATGCATTGTTTTTACATCTTTGAATTATTCTCAGGCCTTACTTTGTACACTGGCAGATCATCTAGTTTGCCCACTACAATGTGAGGGAGATGGTGCCATCTGTCAGCAATCTTGTGCTTGCCATGCAGTCCCAGATTTCTTAGCAATACCCGATCTCCCTCCTGGAGTTCCTGTGCTTTCACCTTTTTATCATACCTTTCTTTGTTGGCCAGATTTCTTTTGGCAGCCATGGTTTGAGCCAGTTGGTACGCATGAGTTAGCTGGGCCTTTAACTTTTGCACATACTAAATAGTTGTCAGCTTGAACCCCATCAGGAGAGACCCCAAAACACACATCTACCGGTAGTCGAGCTTCTTCCAAACATCAGGCGGTAGGGGAGAACCCAGTGGCATCACTTTGGTGCAGTTATAAACGTACCAGGGTGCTAATTTGTTGGCTCCATCTAGTCTTGTCCTTTGGGTGCAGGGTGCTTAGCATATCTAGCAAAGTGCGGTTGAAACGTTCAGGCTGTGGGTCCCCTTGGGGGTGGTAAGGAGTGTTTCTGGACTTTCTCACTCCCCACAGAGAAAGCATCTCTTTGATCAGACGACTCTCAAAGTCTCTCCCTTGATCAGAATGGATTATTTGTGGAGCCCCATAGTGAACAAAAAAGTTTTCTACAAGTATTTTGACTACAGTGGATGCTTTCTGGTCTTTGGTGGGGAAAGCTTGGGCATATCTTGTGAAATGGTCAGTGACCACCAGCACATTACTGATATTTCTTTGATCTGACTCCAAACTCAGAAAATCAATACAGACCAGCTTCATGGGTGCACTGGTGGTTATGTTAACAAGGGGGCAGCCTCTGGGCAAAGCTTCCTCTGTAAGCAGCGACTTCATGTTCGAATGTGTTGCTCCACATCAGCCCCCATCTTAGGCCAATAGAATCTGGATCTCACCAAGTCAAGTGTTCTGTCTATACCAAGGTGCCCCATGTGGTTGTGCAAGGACCTCAATACTGAGTCTCGAAGGCAGTGGACAGCACCAGTTGTTGTTTGTCTACTTGTCCCTCTGTCTACTGTTTCTCTGTATAACAGTTTATTGATCAGTTTCAACTTAGGACCTTCTTTGTATAACAGTGCAGTTCTCAAATCAGTGGAGCGTAATTTGGACACATCTTTTCTGCATAGAGGGCTTCTAAAGCTGATTTGATCATAGGATCGTGAGATTGAGCCCGCCAATACTGTCATTGTCCAGCTGAGGCAGTGCACCAAAGTCTATTGCAGAAAAGTGGCAATAAGCAGCAGGTATGCAATTCTCAGAGGGTCCCAAGCAATCCACCATGCAGTCCACTGTGTCCGTGGGACATTTGTTCCTCCTGTCAAACTTCCGCAGAGTGCCCGAATATCAGGTTCTGCCAATCGGACCCAATCATTCTGGGGAACAGGCTCCGGAGAGAGCATCAGCATCTATGTGGTTCAGACCTGCTCGTGATTCGAGAGCATAGTCATTGTAGATAATGCAGAAAGCCACCTGTGGACAGTGGCATCCAACTTAGCTGAGGTCTGCATAGGTCAAAGGATTATTGTCAGTCTTTACTAGTATTTTAGCCCCATACAAGTACTCATGAAATTGGTCAACAATAGCCCACTTCAAAGCTAGGAACTCTAACTTGTACAGGATAGTTCTTTTCGGATGGGGTCAGGCTTCTACTGGCAAAAGCCACTGGTCTCAGGCCATTCTCGTGTTTTGGTACAACGCAGCCCCAACCCTTGCAAGCTAGCATCAGTGTGCAGGACGTAAGGTTTTCTTGGATCGGCATAGGCCAGCACTGGAGCATGGGTAAGTTGATATATGATCTCATGAAAAGCAGTCTCACAATCAGGAGTCCAGCGGCCCCAAATACTTCACTGGATGAAAATACACTCTTTCAGTCTTGAGGACGCTGACTTTTGGTATTTTTGTGGGTTGGGGATACCTTGAGTAAGGTTAAGTAAAAGGCGATCACTCTTGAATAGTCCTTGATGAAACGCCGATAATAACCACAGAATCCCAGGAATCTTTGCAGTTCTTTAGATTTTGGGCTGTGGCCAGGTGGTCAAGGCCTCAACTTTACTTGGGTCGGTCTCTATTCCCTCGGTGGATACTATGTGTCCCACATACTTTACTGATGTTTGAAAGAATTGACACTTATCAATGGACAGTTTAAGGCCAAAGTCCTCCAGTCGGTCCAATACCTTAAATAATCTGCTCTCATGTTCCTCCAGTGAGCTGCCAAACACAATAACATCATCTAGGTATACCAGGCACTCTAGTAAGTTCATGTCCCCCACTGCACGTTCCATCAATCGTTGAAAAGTGGCTGGGGCACCTGAAATCCCTTGAGGCATCCTCATGAATTCATAGAAGCCAAGTGGACAGATAAAGGCTGTCTTCTCACGGTCCTCTGGGGCCATCGGGATCTGGTAGTACCCACTGCGGAGATCCAACACAGAGAACCACTTGCTCCCTGCTTAGGCAGTCCAAAGCATCCTGAATGCGGGCATTGTGTACTGATCAGGATAGTCCGCCGGTTTAAGGTGCGATAATCCACACACATCCTTACTGTCCCATTCTTTTTCCTCACTACCACAATGGGGGAAGCATAAGGGCTTCTGGATTCTTGTATTACACCAGCAGCTAACATCTCTTGCAGATGCCGTCTCACATCATCTATGTCAGCAGGTGCCAGGTGTCGAGACCTCTCACGAAATGGTCTTTCGTCATGCAGCCGGATATTGTGCTCAGCTCCTTGCACGCATCCTACGTCCCATTCCCTTTAAAGAAAACACCTGGTCTCTGGGCAAGCTTCTCACTGATCCTCACTTTCCATTCAGCTGGCAATGGGAGTCACCAAATCAAACAAGTCAGTGTTACCTGTCATTCTTCCTTGAACTCTTGCTGCTGGGTAGCACTGCAGTGTCTGCACAATGCACATTAGCCAGGATGCAACCTCTATTTACTCGAATGTCTCTTTCAGACACATTATGAACTTGGACCATTACCCTTCTGGCATAAGCATGGGCTCTAGCGGCAAAATACTAGGCTTGACCAGCAGTCCCTCTGGCAATTTTCCATCGCCTGGTGCATCCAACATTAATATTTTATTCTTAACATCCTTTCTGATACGGACCTCTCCCTGTAAGGTACACTGGCATTTGGCACCAGGATCAGAGACTCAGGATCCTTCTTCCACACAATTCGACCAGTTCCTCTGGTTCTATTTTTCAGCATCTCTCTGTGCCTCATAGGCCTTCTTAATTAAAGCCGAACTCTTAAAGCTCTACTAGTCTTTGACCCTGTTTTCATAACATAACTGTGCCAGCCTTCCGAACATATGAGCATTTGTTCCAATCAACAAAGGGACACCATCATACAGTCCAGTGGGGGGACACACTAAGGCTAGGATCTCTACTTGTTCAGCCACTCCAGCCATGGAGGTGGGGAAAGACAGCCAAATTCAGATGTACCCGGAATAGGGGTAGGCCTTCTCACTTAACCCCCATACATGCAGTCCTTCTAATGGCTGTAAGGGTACGTCTGACAAATGCTTCTGATACCAATCTTGGAACATAATTGTCACTTGGGAGCCACTGTCTAATACAGCTCTTGTAGACACTCCATTCACCTTACAGTGGTCTTCATGGAGGACCCACTATTCTGGACCAGTCTGAGAGGCGGTGGTGGGGCCTGGGCAGCTGACCTTGCCACAAAAAGATGTGAGTTAGCATTTTGGTGCCCTCACTGGGATCATTTTGTGCACCTCTTAACCACTGATTTGTTCTCCAAGCTCTCCTTGTAGCCTATATGCAACTTTGTCAGTGTCTTTTGGGACCGCATTCCCTCTTCATGTGCCCATACTTCCAGCATTATAGCAAAACATACTTTCTGGAGTTTGAGCTGGCGAGGCACCACACCAGGAGCCAGGGGGTACTACTAACTGGAAACCTTGGTGCCATCTCTTTCTCTGGCGTGATAAGCATTTGGAGACATCTCGTCAGTTTCTCCACTTCCATGGTCAAGGAATTGAGTTTGGAGCTGTTATCAGCAGGAGATACATGGGTGGGTACCCCACCCCATAGCAGATGCAGTCGGATATAGGTCAGGGCCCGTACTTGCAGGTGTGGCCTTCATAAAGAGACTGTTTTGAATTCTCGGATCTCTCTCAACAGTTCGCCCCATTGTGGCATATCTTTTCCTTGTCAGAGCACTCATTGACTGTCAACCTCTGCCCCTGAACTTCACTTGATGGGTCACCTCAGTCACTCGGTCGAGCTGCAGCTATTGGTGCAGGTCCTCCCGAGGTCGCCTTTTCTCAACTCCTCGAATTTCTCATTAACTCATCAGGGAGGTGGGGATTCCAGTCGATTTGCCAGGCGTAACTGAAGCAACAGCAGTTCGGAGAAGGGGCAGACTTAAGGATCTTGTCCAGCCTGGTTCGGTCCAGTTCAATCGCTGGCAAACTACCCCTTTCTGAGGCATTCTTGCAACAATTTTTCCAGCCGAGATACATACACAGACAACAACTCCCTTGGTACTGTTGTGCATTTCTTACTCTCCACCATAGATCCTCATCAGAATCTGGGCTCCCATACACATTCTCCAAGGCCTCAAGATAGGCCTGTGCAGTCACTTCAGGGTTACTGGCCCGTTTAGCACGGATGGTAGCCAGGGCAGGACCTCGGAGGCTCTCACTAACCCTCTTTCACTTTTCGGCTTCCGAGCATTGCCATTCTAGCACTTGGGGGGCAACATAGTCTATCCAGGTCTCCCAGTCATCCTCCCCTTGGAGGGTGGGGAGGGTGCCAGAGAAGATCCTCAACCTTCGGTAAGAGTCGTGACTAATGGCAGGTGCAGAAATAGGAGTCTGCATTGGTTCAGCCACCATTACGGGTACTGGAGCGGAAGATGGTGTTGGGGGAGGAACACCCCCAGGTGGCAAGAATAGTTTCTTCAAGTCCTCCACAGTTTTCCCTTCCCCCAGCAACCATTTAGCAAATTTCTCCTCAAAAGTTTCAGATAGTGGTGGGGGCTCATTCCCCCCTGGGTCTTTACTGTACTTAGTTATCACTCTCCAGGTAGTGAGGGCTCCCTCTGGGGTAATGGTCTGTGGCACTTTGAAGCTATCTATGGGATCCTTAAACTCTACTAGGGCCAGGAAAGTGTGGGTGAGCAGATTAGCATGCCGACCCACCACCACAGGGTTTTGTAAACCTTCCACCTTGGAAAGTACTCCCTGTACAGTGTCCGTATTGATACCCAGGGGGATGTCCAGGATAAGCATAGCATTTTGGGGGTCAATCTCCTCCCCAGTACACCACTCCACCAGCCGGTGCACAGCCACTTCTGTTGGGGTACCCATTTTTTCTTAACAGTGATTCATAAATATGGCCACTAGAGGACACACAATCCCAGCGGTGAGCCTCCAAGATGTAACCCATAGATGGCGCTATCCCAGGGGCTACTACCCCTGCCTGATTTGCCACTAACAGGTTGAGGGGCCTGGATCCAATGGCGGGTGCCTCCACCCAGAGGTCAGGGTTTGCAATAGTTAAACTTACTTGGTCACAGCCCTCTGGGACACTGCAACCCCCCTTTCTTCCCACTAGTGGCCCACACAATATATCAGAATTACCTTCACAGTATACACTTACCCCCAGGGCTGGTTCAGGCACTGGGACCTCCTGTAAAATAAGATACAGTGCAACAATCACAGTACAATACTTTAACATAGACAAATACCTCAGGCAGTATAACTTTGCTGAAACAAGCAGCTCTGATTTATTTAGGGGGAATATAACAAGGCCAGGGGGAAATCAGGTTAATTAGCTTATCACTTTACTCATCTACCTATGGCTCTGTGCACAGGCCTATCGCTATCAGTTACTGTCCCTGGGTACCCAAGACCTAGTGGCTAGTCCAAACCGTGGCAGCTGGTAGGGCTCTTTCACACAGAGAAAAGAAAAATTAGTTTAAACAGTCAGCAGTACAGTGATTCCATTTGGATTTAATGTGGCAATTCAACAGGAGCGACCCTGAATTAGTACTCACGACCTCCAAACAAGATAGGGTCCTTCAACGTCAGCAGGGCTACTCTTGAGCTCCACGAGACCCTCACACATTTATATGGTAAAAGAAAGTACTATACCAGGCAGGCTGCTTCTCTATCCCGATCACAATTACTGCACAATACCCGGAGAACACACAGCAGATTCAGTTCCTGACAGACGGAGTGCAATTCAGCAATTTCTCCAGTCTTCTACAGGGTGAGCCTGGTTTCTACTCTTCAAATATCCTTTGATTCTCTTCACAGGACGGATTCAGTCCTAACAAGCAGTTACACATGCTGCAGACCAGAACTCTGGACCTTACACATGTTTTTTTGACTAAAACTGTGCACTGAAGGAGCACAGGGTTCCTTTCCCGTTCACTGCCAGAGCTCAACTGAAACTCCAACAGACAAAACCGGGCACTTCCTTTGAGTTCCTCCCAGTTCTTGACTGGATTGGCTGTCACTCACAATAGACTGCTCCTGTTGGTCCAAAAAGGCGCCGAAGTCTAAACTACATCTCCCAGAGTCACTGCCCATACAATCCTCTTGTGGCTGGCTCAGATTGTGAGTCAAGTTCTGATTCGTCCAAGACACCATTTTAGAGCTAGCTTACCCACACTGATTGGTCCAGTTCAGCAGTTCAAAACCAGAATGGGAACTAGGCAGACACAGTTCTGACTGCAAAGAAAGCAGGTTAGACAAACTGTAATTTCATTATTACTCTAAATGGTTTCTGGCAAACAGTTACATCTTTCAGATAGGTTCCTTTGCACTCCTAGTGACTGCAAAATGGAGTGAATTAGCAGCAGCTTGAGTGGTACTCAATCAAAGAAACACACAGTCCCCATACAAACTAATTATGTCTGCAAGCAGACAGCTCTTAAAGAGACAGTACCAGAGGTTCTAAAACACTCACTGATAAATGGCTTAAACGCCAAACACTATTCAGGCTTGGAGCATTCAAGCAAGCTCCTGGAAGTCTTTTGGGAACCCCCATTTGCAGGGGAGTTACATCTAAAAGAAGCAGCAGAGCTCAATTACAGCAAATGGCAGGATGGAACCTGAACGGAAATAGATGGTACACAGCTTTAAAGGGTGTTGTACCCTTGTGTCAGTGCAGCTACAAAAATACCTCATGCTTGCTTCATTGATCCCATCTCCCATTGTGGATAGTTTGTGAGTGGTCTGCTTTTAGTGGTGTGGTGGGTGCCCCCGTTAAAATGTTTGCTTGCCCTGGTCCCCATTTGCCCCGACCAGTAGTGGCTTGATCAAGGTGATAGCAGGTCCAGATTTCATGCCGTGTCGGGTACCTTCTAATAACAAATGCCAGTTCCACCATATACCCTGTGGGTCTGTGCACTGTCACATACTGTATAGATAAATATATGTAATGAACCCTGCTTCAAGGAGACTCCTGAATATGCAAAGGCCACAAACAGGTGGCAGCTTCCTGTGCCTAAAATAACAGCAGCAAATGTACTTTATCTTGGTACTGTAGCATGGGGACTGTTAATATATTAGCAACTTTTTTTTGCTTTATTTGATAATTGAGTTATGCTTTTAAAAGGAACCAAACCAGGCACTGCACTGTTAACCCTGGTACAATGAATGCCACCATTACTAGTAAAGATGTCTGCACATATTATAGGGGTTGTATAGCCCATTTCCAGCTGTTGTTACTTTTGTGGCGGGGGCACTTGTTGCAGCCAGAAACACTGTCACAGAAATGTATGTAGGTCACTAGCTGGATACTGCTGAGTTGTCTCTTGGGTCAGTGTGTGTGTTGGGGGGGTGCCTGCACACACTAGAGGAGGTACCAAGGGGTGCAGGCAGCTCATTTCTTCTGCGTTGCTGCTGACAGCTATAGCCTGCATGAGCAAACTCTTGTTTACCAGAATTACATTACTGATTACTGTCTACTATACATTTTTATTTCCTAACATTAAGAAGTGAATTTATTTGGATGCAGCATGGATTACAGTGAGGTATTTGGAAGGCCAAAGTAGTTGACTTCTAAAAATATAGGACATGGAGTATTTTGACTGCCAAAATTTATCATCCAGAATTATCTTGACTTCCAAAAAATTGACAGCTGAAGTATTTTGACTCCAGTAAAACTGAAATGACTTCCAAATTTCAACCTATGGAAGTATTTGACTTCCACCCAAAAAAATTATCTGAAGCCCTGAATGGTGCCCTGGGAAGGGATTGATTATTGAGCAGACTTAATAGACTATAAGACCTAATCTGCTGGCTTCATAGTATGTTAGTATGTAATAAAACAGTGGAGCTTCAGGTGCTCCTTGAGGAGGGGAGTGTGGACATCACTGCAGTAACTGAGACTTGGGCCACCCAGTACCATGAATGGGATATGGCAATCCCGGAGTTTAAAATTTACAGGAAATACCGGAGGGTTGGGAGAAGGGGTGGGGTAGCACTCTATGTGAGGGAAGGGATCAGATGTATGAGGGATGAGGGGGAGGAAGGAAGGACAGAGGCAGTATGGATGCAGCTTCTGGACTCCAAGAGTAGAAAGCTGAGTCTGGGGGTGGTGTACAGACCACCAGCCTGATTAGTGGAACTGGACAGGGAACTAGTGTAGCAAATAAGGAGGGTGTGTAGAAAGGGGAGTGTGGTGATTGTGGTGGATTTCAATCTGCCTGAGGTAGATTGGAGCACCCCTGCCACCTCCAGTGCCAAGGAGCAGGTGCTCCTGGATGCAATCCAGGATGGTCTCCTGACATAGCTGGTCAGTGGGCCAAGATGACTAGGTAACATGCTGGACTTGGTGCTGTCAAATGGGGATGCAGTGAGGGGAAATAAGGGTGAAAGACCCACTAGCGTGTAGTGACCACCAAACAGTGTGGTTCACTGTCAAGTTGGGCAGGGAGTCTGGAGGCACAGTAACAAAGGTGGTGGTTTTTAGGAGGGTGGACTTTGGGAGGATGAGAGAAATACTGCAAGGGAGACGTCAGGGTATTAGACCAGAGATGGATGCACAGCAAAAGTGGGACATTATTAAAACTGAGCTAACAGAGGATACAGAAGCTTACACAAGGACTAAGAGCAAGAAGTGCAGAGCCAGGAAACCATGCTGACTGAACAGAGAAGTGTTGGAGGGGGTGAGGGCGAAGAGAGCTGCATATCAGAAGTTCAGGAGAATAAGGCAGGAAGAGGACAGGGAGGCTTATGTGAGTTGGTCCAAGGAGGTGGCCAAGTGAGTGAGAGTAGCCAAGGCCTCCAGGGAGCTAAGGTTAGTGCAGGGCAGCAAGGAAGGGGAGAAGGACTTTTTTAGACATAGGGAAAAGAGGAAATGCAGAGACATATAGTGAAGATAAACTGGGGAGGGGAGTGGGTGGAAAAGGGAGAAAAACAAGCGGAAAGACTAAATGAATACTTTTGCTCCTTTTTCACAAAGGAGAAGGGTGGTTCACTACCACCATGGACTGGGAGGGTGGGGGTGGAGGGGAGGAGATGATGGATGTAAAGATCAATGGGAGTATAGTACCAGAGGGTCTGAGGGAATTTAGGGTTGACAAGGCACCAGGTCCTGATGACTTCCACCCCAGGGTGCTGAGCGAGATGGTGGAGGTTTTGGCCGAGCCGCTGGTACACCCATTCAGCACCTCCTGGACACGAGATGGGTGCCTCAGGACTGGAGGGTGACCCATGTGGTACCCATACACAAGAGTGGCCCTAGGGATGAGCCAGGAAATTTTTGGCCAGTCTGTCTCACTTCCATAGTGAGTAAACTTATGGAGACAATATTGAAGGAGAGGCTGGTGTTGTTCCTCGAGGGTAATGACCTCCAGGATGGGCAGCAGCATGGGTTCATCTCGGGGAGGTCTTGTCAGACCAATCTAATAGAATATTATTACTGGGTAACAAGAGAGCTGGATATGGGTAATGCTGTAGATGTCCTGTACTTGGACTTCAACAAGGCCTTCGATTCAGTGCCTCATGGGAGTCTGAGGGGGGAAGCTGACTGCTGAGGGGGTGGGGATGAATCTGACAAACTGGATAAGGAACTGGTTGCAGAGGAGGCTGCAATGGGTGGTGGTGGAGGGGGGCTCTAGACACTTAGACTGGTGACGAGATGTGTGCCACAGGGCTCAGTACTGGGCTCAGTGCCATTTGGGCTCTTTATCTCAGATATTGTACATGGAGTTGGGAGCAGAGTTAGTCTGTTCACAGATGATACCAAAATGGGGGCAGTGGTGGATGAAGAGGATGGATGGAAACAACTACAAGGAGACATAACCAAACTGGAGGTATTGTCGGAGAAGTGGCACCTGGGATTCAATGAGAAAAGGTGCAAGTTTATCCACTTCAGGGCAAATAACCCAAGGAGGGACTATTGGTTGGGAGGGGTGAGTCTTGGGATCACTGAGGAAGAGAAGGATTTAGGGGTGTTGGTAACAGGGAGCATGAACAGCTCTGCCCACTGCAGGAAAGCAGCAGCTAAGGCGAACAGGATGCTGGGCTGTATTGCAAGGGTTTTTTGTCCGGGCATATGGAGGTGATACTGCCCCTCTAAACATCTTTGGTCAGGCCGCACTTGGAGTACTGTGTGAAGTACTGGCGGCCATATCTGAAGAAGGATATTAATTTACTGGAAGGTGTGCAATGGAGGGCAACAAAAATGTTACAGGTGATGGAGGGCAAAGCCTATGAGGACAGGCTGAATGAGCTGAATATGTACACACTGGAGGAGATGAGGGATAGGGGGGATATGATTGAAATTTTCAAGCATTTGAGGGGGATAAACAAAGCTAGCACTGAATGGGTGTTTAAATTGAGGAAGGGTAGGGACACAAGGGGGCATGGACTAAGATTGGAGGACGGAAGATTTAAGAGAGAGATAAGGAGACACTACTTCACAAAGAAGGAGGTGTCTAAATGGAACGCTCTACCAGAGGGGATGGTATCATGTAAGACAGTAGGATGTTTTAAGAGGGCATGGGACAGAGCATGAGGGAGGGTCTGGGTGGAGGGATCTGAGGCCGTCATGGGAATGACAGATGGGAAGGGGTTTGGGGCAGCTGCAATCTAAGGGCATAGCTGCGCACTCAGGCAAACATTAATAGACTGGGTGGTTCTTTTCTGCTGGCAGATTTGTATGTTCATGTTTATATTTCCCCTTTCTCCTCTGTCATTCCTCTTCCTCAGGCTCCTTTAGGATCCAGCTGAAGCTCCTCTTGCCTGTTTTCTGTAGGAGGTCCCCCCCTAGTTATTTTTGGTATCTTATGTTTTTGGGTCCCCTAGTCCTTTACTGATCTCTGGTATATTTCATTGCTTACCTCTGTACAGCTTTGTTATCAAATTCCCAGTTTTCCACCTGCACATGTATTTCCCCAGCATGCTTGCACTTTAATTTATTCCAAGTTTGTACCAAAGATGTATTCATTTTTTGTTCTGTGTCTGCACTTTGCATTCTGTTCCATGTAATATACTGTATTATATTTTTTTGTTTCCTCCAGTAACCATTCACCCAGGTCATACCTGGAAATGAGCCTCAGCTCAGTGAGCCTCTTCTGGTTAACATTGGTTACCAATTTTCAAACAAAGTCTGGTCAGAGCCAATATGGCTGCAAAAAGATGGTACTGATGCAGCCATAAAAAAAGGCAGGCAGCTTCAGACCCAAGGGAAGGTGAAGATTTCATTGATACATGAACAGGTGCAGATGTGCAAGGCACTGTGATATAGGAAAATCCTTCTACCTACAGAAGTGCAGGGCCTAGCCTATTGACTCTTTAAAGATTCACACTTTACACATTCACTCCTCACACATTCAGTACGCATTCTCTCTTCACTCTATTGCTCTTTATACATTCACTCTTGACACATTCGGTACACATTCATTCATCACACATTCGCTCTTTACAAATTCACTCATGACACATTCTCTCTTCATACTTTCACTCTTTACACATTTACTCTTGACACATGCACTCTTTTTTTTTATTTGACCCCAAATTTTCAAGATCATCATTTTATGAATGCCCTTATAAACATGACATGTACAGTAGCATCTATAGTATATTGGCCGAAATGTCATTTTGCACCACAAGTATGAAAAGATGTTTCATCCAGGATTTTTAAAATGACACTTGTCACATTTTTGAAGTGGTGTAGAAAAATGCGTATGTTGAAAGTTTGGAGTCAAAATATTGAAACTAGCAAACTTACTGTATGAGTGAACATTGAAATGCTGCAATGTTCAGTCATAACCTGGACATTTTACCATATTTGTACACCAAATTTTCAGCATAGCATTTTTATCACCACACCTCTTGAACCTCGTAGGTGAAAGTTTTCAAATCCCTGCCAAAATGTGATTCTGTGGCATGAATCATCATTCTGCGCCACAGGTGTGAAAACAAATGTTGTCCAGGATCTATAAAATGTCAGCTATCATGTTCATGAGATGGTGTGAAAAAATGGCTATGTTGAAAACTTGGTGTAAAAATATTTAAAATTACCAAAGTTATGCGTGAGCGTAGAAAATTTTCAACACACACCTGTAACTGTAAGTTTTACATATTTGACAATAAATTTTAAACCTAACCTTCTTATGTCTGAAGTCATGAACAATGGTGATGAAAATGTTCAAATCCCGCCTGAAAGGTGATTTCGCCAAGTGACTGCAAAATTGTTTTCCGGTCCTGATTTGCATAATTCCACCACCATTGGTCGTGAGATGGGGTCCCAAAAAGGTCATGTTGAACATTTGGGGTAAAAATATACAAAACTGACAAAGTTATGCCTCAAAGTTAAAAAAACGCATGGAAATACATTAAATGCACTTGCCTTAGTTTCCCATATTGCAGTTAGCAGTTCCAGCAGCAAAATGTGTCTTCGATCTGAGAGTAAATCTACACCACAGGACCTGTTCAGGTGTGTGAGAGTGTGTGTAGGGTCTAGGAGGGTGTGGGGTAGTGGAGGCGGAGTGGAAGGTTGGGGTGGAGGGGCAGATCATTAAGGGACAATTTTGTTTTTTATGGGTTTAAAATAGGAAAAAAAGAACCCTGAAGGGTGGTTTTCTATATTTCAAATTAATATAGGTTGGCAATCTGAGGATGATGGGTGCCACTAGATACCAGGGAAACATTCAATTAATACAGATTTCGTGATCATAGTTTGGGGGTGCTGCTTGACATGAGAGAAATATTCAATAAATATAGGGCCAGGGAGCAGAGTTTGGGGTGGTGCCACTAGACACCAGGAAAACATTCGATTAATACTGTGCCAGTGACTGAAATTTTGGGGGTGCTACTAGACTGCAGGGAAACATTCAACTAATGCAGGGCCAGTGACTGGAAGGTGGGGGGGTGCCACTAGACACCAGGGAAACTTTCCATAAATACAGATCCGGCAACTGCAGTGTGGGGGATACCACTAGAGACAAAGGAAACATTCAATAAATATGGGGCTGATGATGGGAATGTGGGGGTGCCAGTAGACACTAGAGAAACATTTCATAAATATGGGGCACGTGATCAGAGGGTGGCGGGTGCCACTTGACATCAGGGAAACATTCCATAAATATGAAGCCAGCTATCAGAGGTTGGGTGTTTCACTAGACACCAGGGAAATTTTCCATAAATATGGGACAAGCAATAGATGGTTGGGTGGTGCCACTGGACACCAGAAAAAGATTCCATTAATATGGGGCTAGCAATCAACGGGTGGGGGAGTGCCACTAGACACCAGAGAAATGATTAAAATAATACAAGGATGGAAATGGCAATCAGAGGGTAGGGGTTGCCACTAGACACCCGGGAAACTTTATATAAATAGGGGGCCAGCAATCAGAGGGTGGTAGGTGCCACTAGACACCAGGGAAACATATTAAATGAATAGGCAGATGGTGACTGGAGAGTTGAAGGTGCACAAGACAATGGGGAAACATTACATATGTAATGGGGATTGTGACTGGAGATTGGGAGCGCCACTAGACACCAGGAAAGGATATACATAGGGAGTTGGCAGTGAGGTTTCCACCCTCTCAAAACAAGTTCTAGCTCTGAACCTGGAAGTGAACCAAAAGTGAGTGTGAAGCAGGAAAGTAATACTTAGGGGGAAGGGGGTGAAGGAATAGCACTGTGGTCAGTGGAGAATACCACATGTGCTTCAACTCCATGGTGGAAGGACACAGTCTAGGTATCCCGTCACCTACTTCCAGAGCCTCTTCTCTCTCTGTAATAGCAACACATCAGCATAGCTCTGCTATGCAGCTGTAATAAACAAAATAAGGAAATAAACACCCTAGTCTTTCTCTTCCTGTGATTTGGTGACCTACACCCCCCCCCCAGGCAGTATGTGATCCCTAGATTCTTTGCCCATAAAATTGAATCCCACCTGCCAAATACCCAACCATTTCTCAAATGTAGCCATGTCCTGTCTGACGTCTAGTTTCCTTTCTTCAGTGCCCACTCTCACATAGAGCTTTGTGTCATCTGCAAAGAAAAATATTTTGTCTTTTACCCCATCTGCAATGTTGCTGCAGTGACTGGTCTCGCATCCTAGAACTCACCCTACTACCACCTTCTGGTTTCTGTCTTGTAGCCAATGTTTTCCCACCTTGTCAATTATGAGTCTACCCCCAAATTCTCCAGCTTACCAACCAATCTCCTGGGAGAAATAGAGTTGATGGCCTTGCTGAAATCTAGATACAGTCTGTCAACTGCTTGGTCATTGACAACTGTCTCAGTTATCCAATCAAATAAATCAGTTAGTTTGATCTAGCAGGAACACTCTGACATAAAAAAATGATACCCATTGTCACGGAGTACATTTTCATCCAGAAAGTTTAACAGTCTTTTCTTCTGAATGGTTTCCATGAGTTTCCCCACTACCAAGGTCAGACTTGCTGGACGATAATTACCAAGGTCATCCCTCCGCCTACTTTTGTGTAGCGGCACTACATGTGTTGTTCTCCACTTATGGGATGCCACTCCCATTTCTAGAGACATGTCAAACAGATCCCCTTCATGGCCCACCAGCACATCCGCTAATTCCCTTAGAACCCTCATGTGTATGTCATCTGGTCTCACAGACTTATCCACCATAAGGGTCTTTAAATCTTTCCTCACCCTATCAGTTTCAGTCTCCCTATCTGTGACTCCTTCCCCATTACCATCCTTTTTCCCCTGTGGGAATGGGCCTTCTTTCTCCTTCATGAAAACTGAACAGAGGTACTTGTTCAGTATCTCTGCTTTTTCCACAGTACCCTCCACTCTCCTGTCCTCTTTAAAGCACTGGAACAATGGGCTATTTCACCAGTCTGTTATTGTGCGGGTGCAATAAATTTATTTAGCAAATGATAACCAGCATATATGGGCATTTTTGTTTTGTCTCTCTCTCTGTCTCGCTCTCTCTCTCTCTCTCTCTCTCATTCTCTCTCTCATTCTCTCTCCTCCTCCCTCCCTCCTCCTCCTCTCGTCTCTCTCTCTCTCTCTCTTTCTCTCTCCAGCACCTTTCCCACTCAGAGTGCACCATAGGTGTGGATATCATCTCCTTTTCAGACTGACTACCCTGACCTTGATATGCCTCTGGATGTCTCTCTGGATACTCTCTGGAGCAAAGTAACATTGGCTGACCCAGTATTACAAATCCTGAGTGTGTGTGTGTTTGTTTGTGTGTTTTCACATGACATCCTTATATACTAAGCACTGATGTATAAATACTTAAATTATTGCCTTATACATGAGGCAGATATTCATTTTATTTAGTTTTTGTTGACTGAGTAGGCACACTAAACAGCATGGCTACCTATTTTCAGGTATGACCCAGGAGGTTACAACAGAGGGAACGTAGACAACAGTACATACAAGAAAAAAAAATCAAGTGAACAAGAATCAGAACAGAAACAGGCTAGAGATCAGCCACAGTCAATCAATCAATCAAAATCTTTATTTATCCAGGTGAACACCATTGAGCAAGCTCATTTGCAAGATGGATCTGTGTCAAACAAGGTCAAAATAAAATACATTTCTATACAGACGTTTATATAGACATTTGTGTACAACAAATAATACACTCAAAAACAATAGCATAAGATTCGGTTGAGGAGTTAACAAAATATAAACATCACGTACACCACAATATTTGGTGGAAATGACAAAAGTAACTGGTTCATGGTAACAGGAGACAATTAAACATTATCGCTGCCAGCATTGCCTAATACAAACCATGGCATGTCATTAAGGCTTAGAGGGGGACATCATGAGAAAGCTATAAGGGGAGTTAGGGGTTACGGGGTGAGATAAGGGCCACAATAATTCAAGGGGTGCTAGGACCACAGGGTAAGGGGATAACACATGGTGAGAAGTCAGGTAGGGCAAGGAAGAGTAAGCAGAAGAGAAAGGAAAAAAGGTGAAAGGAATATAGGATTGAGACAGTACAGCTATACAACAACCTATACAGCAACAATAGTACAGTTGCAAGAACAATATATACAAACAGATACAAGATACAAGTGCAAATAACTAGCAGTCTTTGAATGAACAACTAGTGGGTAAGTGCTGGGGGAGGTAGCAGGGTTTCTCATGCAGTTTGAGAGTAGTAGATACAGGTGTTGGTTAAGCACCTAGGAGATATAAGATATTGTGCAGAGTTGCTTCCATCTGTAGCAGAACTATTACATTGTAATTGCCTTGTGAGTCTCATTGCTAGCATGTACTTAACAGTTATCAAAGATGAATCCTTCAGATAGAAACAGCTGGGAGACAGTGGATATGTTCATTCAAACCTATTAGCAACAAGACTGACCCTGTTTTGTTCTTTTTTTTTATTAAAATTGTTAGAATAGTTCTTTAATTTTTCTTTTAAACTTGTAAAGTTGACCCTCTGCACAGAGGACTATGCTTTAAAGTCAAGCCCAGCTGTGTGTGTTCTAGGAATTAATATAACAGAATGACTTTACTGTGATCTCACTAACACCAGGCAAGATATTGACTGTTCTCAAAGTCACCTTCTCCACTGAGTGACGGAGGAAGAGAAGGAAGGTTTTAGAGTTGTCATGGACTATCTGCCAGTGAATACAGCACCTCAGTAAATTGCAATAATTTGCCAGTGTCTATTTATGGCATATTTACTGCACAATATAGACATGGGCACATCTACAGAGTTTTGATCTGTATTTGTAAAACTGTGTAACACACTGAATGATTAAAACTTGAGAGCATTGTTAGTGAAACCAGTCAAGGTTTAATTGCCAACAAAATCTTGTATAGTTCAACTCTGCACATCACTTATTTTATAGATACAGGGCCAGAAATTCAGAAATGCACCAAAGGCCAGCGCAAGTCTGGCACAGTGCAAATCCGATGTGCCATAGAGCAATGAGTGCGATATTCAAAGATTGCTCATGGCAGAATGCACCAGCGTAACATGGCTGAATATTACAGGGATGTGCCATGGCGCAACCAGATTGCGCAGAGGCACAACCAGACATGCACCAAGGCGCAACCAGACCAGCCCCATAGCTCAACCAGAGATGTGCCAGGGCACAACCGGACATGCAACATGGAGCACAAAGATGAGACCCAGGCAATGGTGCGAGCACAGCAGCAGTGCAAAGGCATGAGCCACAGCAGAGGATGACACCTGGGGACAGTGCCAGGGATGCACAGTGGCAGACCACAGGTGGCCACCACCAGCAGGGCACATACAGGCACCCAGACATCCCCACCCCAGAACATACCCGTGGCACACATAGCAGGCAACAGGTGACACCAATGGCCAATGGAGGGCCAACAGTAGAGTACCCCAGTATGCTGTGCCCCACCCACCCAGACCCCAGCAAGCCACACACAGGGACCAAGCTGTCAAGCACACATGCCACACATTCTGGACAGCCACCCCAAGGCACAGCCACTGACCAAGGGACAGGACACCTCAATGCACTACCTGCACACTGACACGGGCACACCACACAAACATACCCCATGGCACTGCAGCATGGCTCCTCACGCCAGCCACAAAGCAGACACAGACACAGGCAGGTAAGGCAAAATAGAACTGCAACAGCAATAACTATGTACAGAAACAAGGGGTTGGGAAAGGGTAGGATAGTGAGGGAAGGGGACAGGGAACATTGACTATACAATGGAATGGGGACTGGAGGGGGAGGGATGGGGTGGATACAGGGGAACAAAATACAGGGCTAGCGGCACTCATGTCCAGCCACCCCCTGCTGCTGCAGTTGCCTCCAGAGTGCAAGGATCTGCCTCTGGACCTGGAAGATGGCCTCCATAGTGGTCAAGGTCACCAAGATGATCTGCCACAGAAGCCTGCAGTAGAGTGGCAGCCATTGACATCTGTGGACACCTAGGACAAGGGACAGAACAGGTGATCAGTGCAACATCCCAAGAAACACAGCCCAACCAGAGCACTGACTGAGCACAGGGAACACCCCCCCCCCCAGAGGGCCCATACAGGCCACTCACAGGGTTGTGGGCCAATGCCTGCTGGCAAGGTGGCACACCACATCAGAGCACAGTGGTGGTTCATGCTTCACAGTGGTCATCCAACTGCAACATGGCAGTCACATGACATAGTGCACCACCTGCACCACAGCAATATCTGTGGTGGCCGTGCACACACCCACCCTACCAGCAGCAGGCACACATGACCGATGGATGCACCACAGTGGCGGGCACCCCCCACAGTGCCACACAGACAGCTGCCACGGCACACGGTACAGGCTGCCATGCCCACACCCACACCCCTACCACCCCCAACAGATGGTTTGCAGAATTATGATAGTGCCTACCTGCCCTCTGTGGCCCCACAGGCACTGGTACTGCTCCCCTCCTCCTCCTCCTCCTCCTCCTCCTCCTTGGGCCGCCCTGGCTTGGTGACCTTCCAGCACTGCCTGATGCCTGTCCTCAGAGCCTGAGAATGGAACAGAAACAGATACACATCAGTAACCAATCATTGCAGCTGCCCACCACTCCCATCCGTGTGCACAGGGCAAGCCCCAGTCTCACACAGCCCACAGGGTGGCAGCACAATGCAAGTGGTGGAGGATGAAGCCACAGCACCCTGCACAAGATGGTAGGACTCCACCCTGCAGGACACGTCAGGCAGCATAGCCAACATCACAGTAAAGCACCAGGGCACACATGCAAAATGGGCCTACTCACCTGGCTATGGCACAGCCCCATGCCGAGCATGCACCTCCATCCACCAGAGGTGCTCAGGGTCCCTCCGCTGCAGGTCCCCGTATCAGTGGTGACACTGTTCATCATTCCTGGCCACCCCTGTGTGCTGTGAGAGTGCAGCAGCAATTGCTTGCCACACAGCCACCCGGGGCTGCTGCAGTGGCACCTGCCCAAAGAGCTGGTGTACATGTGGCAGGATGCAGGCCGCTAGATTAGCCAGCTCAACTTGTGTCCAGTTGGCCACTCATGCATGGCATCGTGGTTGCTGCACCATCACTGGTCTATATGAACCATGGAACAAAATGCGGCATGACGTGCACATGGATAGTGTATGCACCAGATGCATGGGCCAAGAGGAAATGCACTGTGATATGCTATCGTGCAGTCAAGGAGATGTGCGGCATGGGCGTAGCCTGACAGGGTCATGGGTACGGGGTTCAGCCATGGCAGGGGTCACAGCAGGGGTCAGGAAACAGCCACTGCACAGTGCGTATGTGCGCAATAGCAACTATGGTGCACTGTGCACCACTGGCCCTATTGTGCACTGTGCACACAGTACACAATAGGTGGCGCTACTGTCTTCATGCGATGCGAGACTGTGGTTCCGCGACAGTGCGCATGCGCAGTATTGCACCATGAGTTGCTCCAGAGCAATCTCAGTGCATGTAGCAGTTCTGTGATATTCAACTGCCACATGCTAATGTGCTCATCAGCCAATGCATGGCATACTGTGGGAATTAGCATGTCATTACCATTGCGCCAATGCTCACTTGCATGTGTTGAGCCATAAAAGGGCTGCAGATTGGCACAGGCCATGGACCAGTATTGCAACCTTCTGAGGTAAGTTGCTTATGTTGCTGATCCCAGCCAGCACAGCAGGGGGGATGGTGTAGGCTGCTGCTGACACTGACACACAAGTCTATGTCCACAGGTAGCACAATGTCGGAACGCGAAGAGGTTGAGGAACATGGGCCTGCACGCAAACACAGGCCCAACTTTACCAAGGCAGAGGCTGATGCCCTGTTCAAGGCCTACCTGTACAGGGAACCACTGCTGAGTGGTGTCATAGGCACACCACAGGCCAGGGCTGCGGCCCGGGAGGAGGTGGCGGTGAATGTGAACCAGCAGGGCAGCCACCAGCAGTTAGTGCAGGAGTGCCGGAAGAAGGTGGGCACCGATAAATGCTACATCAAGGAGAAGGTGGCAGCCATTCATGCAGCCCAGATAGCCACCGTAGGGGGGCCTGCTGATGTGCCACAGCTCACAGTGCAGGAGGAGCTGGTGGCAGCCACCATGCACCACAGCACTGTCGAGGGTATGCCAGGTGGAGGGTTCCAGACCGGGGGAAGCCCATCACTGCATGGTATGTATAATGGGTACACACAGCAAGTGATGGGGGAAGGGGGTTGGACCAGAGACATGCACCACTGACACTTCTGTTTTCTCTTTCAGCACCAGCATGCCTGCATGCAGTGAAAGGAGTGCCAGCAGCAGCTGTGGAGGTGGGCCCTGCCCAGGAGGACCAGCTATCCACCTCCACAGGCATCTGGTAGCATGATCGTCTGTAGCACACCACCATTGTACAGCTGGATGTCCTGGGCATGGGTCGAACGAGGCCCTTGCTGTGTTCCAGCAGGATGCCAGCTATGGTGTCCTCTGCATGGTGACACAGATTGGGCTGGGGTCCAACACCAATGACGACATGACCATGATCCTGGACAGCATGGGTGGTGTTGTGGGGGAGACACCCATACCAAGTACCACCTCGGGCAGCGTGTCCAGTGACCTGCCGGTGGTGGGACAGCTGCCCATGGCCATTGCAGGTGCTGCTGTGTGTACCAACACGGCAGTGCCATGTGGTGCTGGTGGTGTGGCCACGCAGCCGCTGGGCAGCGAATAGGGGCCGGAGAGGCAGCAGTGGCAGGCAGCAGGAGACAGGGAGCAGCCGGACAAGGTGTCCACCGCTGGGGTGGCAGACTGGGACCAACCCCATGGGGACCCCACTATGTAGCATCCACCTGAATGGGGGGGGCAGCACAGTGTGGTCGTACACCACCGGTGGGTCGGTGCCCCACCCAGATTCCCCTGGGTGCTGACCCATTGTCAGAGCACACCCGATTGCTGTGGGCCTCTCTGGAGCAACAGGTGCTGCTGGTAGCTGGAGTGCATACACTGCATACGGAGGTGTGCCAGGCAGCCAAGCAGCATGACAGAGGCACTGCGCAGCTCCTGGAGGCTATTCAGTGCTTGCGGAAGGACACGACCGCATCCCAAGATCACATTGCCAAAAAGTTCAGGGATGGCCTTGCACCGCTGGCTGCCACCAGGTGTGGCTGGCCACCTCACACTCCGCGTAGTGCACTGTCCACTCCATGGACCCGGCATCGAGCAACATGCTCCCTGTTGATTCTAGGCTTGGGGTTGGCCTGTTTGAGTGCCTACAAATCCCTGCGCTGACCCGGTTGCAGTCCCGTGGTTCAACCCCTGGGGGGCTGTTGCAGACACCCTCTGTGGCTGCTGATTGGCTCTGGTGCAGCTGCCCCATGGACGTGGTAGCCATGGTTCTGCACAGTGGACCTGAGGTGTGTACGGCCCTGTGTGCAGTCTGCTGCTACTGCCTTGTGCACACATGGGTGGTGTGTGTATGTGCATACCACAGGTGTGGCACCTGTGTGTCACACTGCACACTGCCTGTGTCCATGCCTGCCCGGCCTCTGGCCCATGTGGGGTGGGCGTGATGAGAGCAGATCATCGCCGGTTGTGCCTGTGCACTGGTGCACTGCATCTGATCCCCGCCACATGCCAGTGCATGGGCATTTGTTTGTGTGTGTATGTGTGTGTGTTGCTGTTCCCCACTGCTTGCTGCTATGTATGGCTGTGTGGCACTGTCACCCCCACCCTGGCTCCATGTCATTGTGTGTGCATGCTCATTGCCATGCACGCCCCTGCCTGTGTGCTGTCCCTGTGTGTGTGGCCAGTGCGTGGGTGTGGCGCAACCTACCTGCCTGCACCATAGTACTCTGGTGCGATGGTGCCCCTGTGCTGCCATGCCATGTGCTGGAGCCGAGGGTCCCTATGCCTGGGGGGGGGCTGTCCACCTCCCTCTGGCCCATTTTCCTCATTGTCCCCACTACTGTTCCCCTCTTCAGCCTCGATAGCTATCCCATGGTCAATGGCCATGTTGTTCAGTATGCAACAGGCCAGGAATAGGCCACAGGTTTTCATAAAGGCTATACTGTAGGGCACCGCCAGATCTGTCTAAGCAACAGAAACATGCCTTCAGCATCCCAAATACACACTGAATGATGTTCCACATGCTGGCATGTGCCTCATTGTACCCTTCTTCTGCTGGGGTTGACAGGTGCCAGTAGGGGGTGAGCAGCCATGGTCTGAGTGGATATCCATTGTCACCTGAGTGGAGAATGACATGGTTAGCCCCGTGTCCTCTGTTGCTGTATCCCTTGTCCATCCCTAGCACCCTCACCAGCACATCCACACTGCCTTCCCCCTTCCCATGCTCTTCCCGGCCCCCTTGCCCATCCCATACTCACCCACTAGGTGACCCGTGGGGATATCCCCATGCTCGAACCTGTAGCACAGCACACTGCTGTGCCAGATGAATGCATCATGTGCACTCCCAGGGTGTGTGGCACAGACATTGGTGATATGCCCCTTGGCATCACACATCACCTGGCAGTTGACACTGGGACCCCTTCCTGTTTACATATGTCACACCCTCTGGGCCAGGTGGCATGTGGATGCCTGCATGGGTGCAGTCATTGTCCCCAAGCATGCCAGGCATGTGTGCTTCCCAGTGGAGGTCCTGCATGGTTGATGTACACTCTGCCTGTGTGCTGGGGAAATGGATATATTCCGAAGCATGTTGCAGCAGGGCGCTGAGGAATTGTGTGAGGAGACGGGACATGGCCAACTGGGTTATGCCTGTTGTGTCCCCTGTTGGTCTCTGGAAGGTGCTCATGGCAAGCAGACACATGAGAGCTTCTACCTTCATCTCCACTGACATAGTGTGGCTCCGTCTAGTGGGTGCCTGCATCTCCTCACTGCACAGCTCATAGAGCTGCCTCAGAATAGCCCGTTTCAGGTGATAACAGCCCACAATCTTCGTATCGCTGTAGTTCTCGAAGGTGGTGCAGGCACAGTACCACCTGTTCCAGGCATACCACCGACGGGCCCTTCCACAGCCACGTCATTGTTTCTTCTGCCCCCTCACACCCTTCATGATGGCCTCCATTTGAAAGGGTACACTGGCCATGCCTCTTGCTGTCCTGTCTTCCCCTGGGTGGTCAGCTGCTTTGGGCTGTATGCCACCCTGGTGCAGTGCATGGCACCTTGACTGCCTCTCCCTCTCATTTGCTCTGCCCCGGCTCACTATCCACTGCCATCTCTGTCCCACATCTCTGTGGCTGTCTGTGCAGGTAACCCTCTCCCTCTCAGGCTCTGTCTCCCTTGTTCTTCTAGGTTTTATCCCTCCACCATCCTGTTCCACTCTCTCTCTCTCTCTCTTTCTCTCTCTCTGTCTCTCCCTCACCCCTGACACAAGTGCTATCTGTGTGCTTGCACCCTGTATTTATAGGCTCAAATCTGCTCGGTGCATCTGGGACTTGCTCCACACTTGCGCCATGGTTCAGCAGTTTAATATTGCTCTGCACCGCATATTTATGGGCACGCCCTCTGCTCTTGTGCATGCATTCATTAGGGTTGTGCATTGGCGCAATGGGACTTGCGCTGCACATTGGCTCCCACTGAACATTGCTCCTTAGCGCATTTCCATGCTTGCGCCAGGTCAACTCAGTTGTGCCATGCATAACTGCTTTGAATATCTCACCCACAGTATTTTGTGTGATATGTTTTTACACTTTTACTACCAATCCAGTCTTTTCTTGAATTCAAGATTATTATTCACTCCACTATTTCTTACTATATGATATGAACTGCTTGACAGAATCTTGCATTGTTCAACACTGCATATCCCTTCTATTACAGTTATTTTGGGTAACTAAGTATATATACCTATCAATATCATCAACCTTTTAATACCAATTCCATCATCATTTCAGATCAAATATGTTTTTGACTACATCATTTCCTGTGATGATTTATGAATTGCCATACATGGCTCAATACTGCAAATTCATTATAGTTAGTTTGGGTAATAAGGTATACTCTATAAATGGAGCCTAACAGGATGCAATGTAGTGTTACCAATTACTGCATGACAAAAGGGAATTGTACTGTTTCCTGGAGTAACTACAGAATTCTGTAGTATTCTGCATTGCATCCTAGAGGGCTTTTCTGTATACCAGTTACTATGTTATTCTTTTCAGTAACAATCCAGTCTTCACTTAAAATCAGTGTTGACACCTTCAGCTCTCTTGGTAGTGAATTGCAGAATCTTAATACTATTTGTAAACAAGCTTTGTTTACTAGTCTACTAAGATCAGATTGTAACTTATCTGATTGCTGTCATGTCTGCCTATGCCTAGCCAATCTCACAATTTGCTGCCACCTATATATGTAACCCCTTCAATATCTTGAAATAATGGAAACTTAGGTGACACTCCCACACAAGCAACAGACTACCAGCTACAAACTGGGAGCATGCAACAGGTACAAAAAGGAATATAAGGTCCGAGAAGAGGATGAAGAAATCAAAAAGGAATAAATGAAACTAAAAATGATGAAAAAGAGTACTTCGGGTAGTTCATGCAAAGGGGTGTGCTTCAACACCAGAAGCCTGGGAAACAAAATTAGTGATCTACAGGTAGTAATGGCAGCCACCCAAGTGGACTTGGTGCCCATCACAGAAACAAGGGCCACTGAGAATAATGACTGGGACTTCTCAGCCCCAGGTTATGCTCTCTATAGACACAACATGAAGGGTATGAGGGGAGGAGGGGTGGCACTATATGTTCATGATGGTATAGCTACCTCGCCATTCAGCACATACAAAAAGGAGGGTGTCGAATCACTGTGGGATAAGCTCAGCTTATGGAAAAAAGATTTACATCAGGGTGCAATACAGACTACAAGGCAAACAGAGGAGAAGCATGTGAGACTCATAAAGGAAATCAGGGGTACAACACATAAAGGGGAAACCATGGTAACTGGAAAGCTGAACATGCCAGACATCGATTGGGATAATCTAGTTTTAAGATCAAGAAGTTAGACTGTGGTAGATGCCCTGCAGGACTGCTTACTCATCCAACTGGTTAGCCCACTGACTAGATTGGACATCATTCTTGAAGTGGTCCTCACAAACTCAGAGGTAGTAGAAGATGTCAAATTGGGGGAACCACTGGCAAACAGCAAGCAACTGCATTTGGTTTGCATTTTCAATATGAGATGTAAAATATCAGTCCAGGGTGGAGGTCTTGAGCTTGGCATCTGATAAGGTGGCATCTGCAGGGCTTCTACAGAGAGGACCACAGGCCATGCTGAGGCAGTACAGTAAGGGTGAGTGATTATCGGGGGTGATCTAGGGTACCCAGTGCAACATAGATACAAGAGAGGATCTGGCACCCAAGAAGCTGTGGTGGGGAAGGCTAAAGGATAACATGCAGGAGGGAAGGTGGAACAGGAACAGTAGCTGGAGGATACAGGGGGGACTGGGAGGATGATCAGATGTAACTGGTGTGGAGCAGCCATCTTCTTGGATATGATGTGTAATACAGGGGGGTGTCTAATCTGTAGGTGGTTTGGACAATTTAGGGAGGACATTGCATAGCTGAGATGGGAACTGGGAAGAGGGGTCAGCAGAGGACATGATCAGTGGGGGATGAGATGGGATGGTCACTGCCAGGCAGCACAGAAGGTGGATCTAGGCTGGAATCCAGAAGGATGGCACATGGACCAGGAACATCAATGCTCAGTGATCAGGTGGAAATGAAGGGGGGGGAATGGCTGGTGGAGACGGATTAATGCAGGGGGAGAACAAGTCATGACAAGGAGGAAGGATGTGGAGCAAGGAAGGGAAAGAGTGAGCATTTACTGTGGCCAAACTCTGTTTCTTCATACTTGCTAAGCCTAAAGAAGGCAAATGAGCCCGTTTGGTGGAGCAAATACAAAAATCGGAGGATTATACTTGTGGAAATAATCTGTGTAATAGCTGGGGCTGAAACAAGCAGGAAGAAGGAAGAAGCGAAGGTGTTGTAGTCCCGTGACTGCTATTGTGGACTACAGGGCACAGTATAACCAATATTAATTTTCTGTGGGTTTCTTGTAACTAAACACTTGCAGGATACATAGGGTTTATACCCTATAAACCTAATAACTGACACAAATTAAAACTTTGAAGTAGTGGAAAATCGTGAGGTGGGAGTGACATCACTTCCGGTCCTCGGAGGCTTATAAAGAAAGCCACAGAGTAAGCAATGCAAGCTCAGGAGAGCACGTGGATATGTGAGACACACGTGTCTTAGCACATGTGTCAGGCATGTCTGGCAGGGGCAAGGGCTTACCTTTATACACAGCATCAGTGTTAAGCACAGGAAGTCAGGTACTCTCAAGATCTGAAGCAGAAAGTCTGATACAAACTAAGTGTGAAGTACATATACTCACATAAAATGCAGAGTGCTGAAGTAACTGAGGGGCTTTTAAGGGTGTTACTGCAAAATGGGGCTATTAAGAAATGCTGTGACTGTCTGATGTACATAATCCAGGTTGAAATACCCTTGGAGGGACAATATCCATGTAGTAAATGTAAGGAGCTAGCGGCAATAAAAGAGGATCTAAATACCCTCAAAAACAAAGTAATACAGATGGAGAGGGGATCAAAATAAATGCCATTTGTTCATCCACAGGACACTGGAACTCTGGGTCACAGCCAGGAGGCCACGGGGTCCAGGGGAGCAGATAAAAAGAATAATGAAGGCGCTAGTTAGGCCACTATAGTTCAATACCCCAAAAATAAAAGAAGGCAAGCTTTGGGAAGCAATGCAATTGCTGTACAAAATAAATACTCCCCCTTGAGCACTGATGATGATGAGGCACAAGCTGTTACAGGCCAAATAGAAGTTACCTGATTATCACATTACCCACTATCATTGAAAAGAAAATAAAAATGTCCTGGTTATTGGAGACTCCATACTGAGGAAACCTGACTCCATAATTTGTAAACATAACAAAATAAGTACAGTCCTAAATTGTCTACCAGGTGCAAGGGTCAAAGGTAAAAAGGAAAGACTTTCAAAACTATTGGATAACAAAAGAGACAGTCACAACATAGTTATTCATGTGGGAGTAAATAATGTGGGGCGACACCACGAGAAGGATGTAGTCAGGGAGATAATGGAGTGCGCAGACATTATTGACAAGCTGGGCAAAGCCCCATAATTTCTGGATTGCTCCCTAAATTAAGCTTTGATTTGCAAAAAACACACCATTCAAAGGATAAACACCCTCTTAATAAACAAGTTTTCAACTACAAAAATGAGCTTTCTGCACACCTAGAATACCTTTTTTCAGAATAAAAAATTATACGCAAAAGATGGTTGGCACCTATGTCCCCTTGGAACGTCAACCCTAACCACCCTAATAGCAAATGAAGTACAAAATCATTTAAATTAGCTGGGGGGGGGTGGAACAAAAATGGGCAATCCAGTCCAAAAATGCCAGCTACATTTAAATGCGGACAGAAAAAGTTAAATGACAAAAACAATTTTAAATGCTTACTTACAAATGTGAGAAGTATGCAAGACAAAAAGGATGAACTAGAGGCAATAATGTGCAACAAACTGGCTGTGGTGGGTTTAACTGAAACCTGGTGGATGCCAAGTAAAACATGGGGAAGAGAAATAATGGGCTACATGCTGCATCACTTGGATAGGAAGGAGAAAAAAGGTGGTGTGGTAGCAGTATATATATCAAACCTAATTAAATCAGTAAATGTCTCTGAAAAAATTAAACAAGGAGCAAAAGAAACAGAAATTATATGGATAAGGCTAGAAACAGGGACGAGTAACTTTATATTTGTGGGAGTTTGCTATAGACCCCCAGGACTAAGCCACGTGACCGCTCACCGTAGATTCTTCCTTCACCCTCCTGTACCTTCACCCCTCCTAATTCACACCTTTCCCCCTGGACTTGCATTAGGCATCCCACCTGTCCCTCCTAGAACCCCACAACACTCCCTCACACCTGGTCCCTCCTGCCCCCCTGGCTCGGTCATGGCTAGGGCCAAAGTACCCTCCTTCTGACTCTCAACGTGCTGCCCTGGCTGCCCTCTGATTACCCCCTCACATGCTATGCCAACTTCCTCTCATCACCTCCTGCCCTATCCCCTGACCACTTCGGTCCAGCACACCTCCCCTCCTGTGCCTCCCCTCCTGTGCATTCTCTCCCCTCTCACTTCCCCCCATTTCCTAAATCCCAACCTTTATTTCACCCTACCTCTGACAAAGCCCCACCTGAGGCTGCATACCCCCTCCTTAGTTTACCACTAAACTCTCTTTTTCTTCCTTTGCTGATGCTGTAAAAATCCCAAGTACTAGAAATGATATTGTATCACTGTTAACCTAATGTTATGTTATATTTTGCTGTATGTTTGATGTAGTACACCTATTGTCTGTCAAGTGATATGAAACCTTTGTAAAGGAGCCTATGCTCAAAGGTCTTCTCAGAATGCTTAAATAAATAACTAACTAACTAAATAAATAAATGAAGGCAGTATACCCTTTTATAAGAAAATAGAGAAAGACTGCACTATGGGAGAGGTGGTACTGATGGGTGATTTTAACCTTAGTGATATAAGTTGGGTAAACCTGGAAGGAAGTAAAACAACTAGTAAAACATTATTAGATACAATAAATCATATAGGCATAACTCAATATGTAAAGTACCCGACAAGAGGTGCGAGTATACTGGATCTAATGATGGCAACCAAGGAAATCAGGGTCACTGACTGTAAGGTCAGCTCCCCCCTGGGAAACAGTGATCATAATCATGTCCTTTTTACAATAAACAAGCACATTCTTCCAAATAAAGGTTGTATGGAAATGTATCTCTAACACAGCAAATAAAGAACTTATCAGTAAAGAATTAAAGAAGATACAGTGGGAAACCATTTTTAAAAATAAATCAGTAAATGACAGGTGGGGGAGCTTTAAACATCATATAACTGCACTATGTGATAAAGGTATCAAAAAGGAAAAAATATATAATAATAAGGGAATTATAATTAAATAAAATTAAAAGTATTAAAAAGAAAACAGAAATTGTATGAATCATATAAAGGTATAAAAATGAAGGTAACGTGGGAGAAATTTAAAGTAGCATAGAGGCAGTGCAAAAACTTAATTAAAAAAGTAAACAAAATATATGAAAAAAATGGGCTAGCAGGGCAAGCTAGGACAAGATGCAACAGTTCTACAGTTATGTAAACTCACTATAAAAAACAAACACAGACTTATGTACTCTTACTGTGGACAACAAAGTAGTAGACAGCCCTGCAGAAATGGCAAAAAATTTTAAGTCACATTTTGGGACTGTTTTTGTTTTTCCCTTAAACATGGAACAACTCAACAAATAAAGAAATATACCCCATCCCCTATACAGATAACAGAATGTGCTATAAATGAAAAAATAAAAAGCTAAAAAACACGTTTTCTACTGGACCAGATAATATGTCAAATGCTATGTTGAAACTACTATCCCCAGAGGCTGCAAAACCACTAAGGCTAATATTTTCAAAATCACTGCATGAAATGGAGGTTCTGCAGGACTGGCTGGTGGCAAATGTGGTGCCTATACATAAGAAAGGTGATACAGAAGATTATGTAAATTACCGACCAATTAGTTTGACGTCAGTCAAGGGGAAACTATTAGAAGCCATAATTAAAGATGAAATAAACTCTCATCTTGAAAGAAGCAACCAGTCCGATTATGAGCAGCATGGCTTTCCAGCTGGAAGGTCATGCATAACAAATCTGTTGTGCTTTTATGAAAAACAATGTTTTGCTTTATACAATGGGAGACCAGTAGATTGCATTTATCAGGACTTTGCAAAGGTCTTTGATAAGGTACCCCACTGTGAAATCATTAATAGTTTGATGGATGTAGGACTGGACATGGGGATAGTGGGATGAATAAATGCATGGTTAATGGATAGGACACAGAGGGTGTGTACAAATGAATATCCTCCCCCCATGGCTGTTACGAGTGGGGTGCCGCAGGGATCAGTGCTGGGTCCAGTGTTGTTTAGGTATTCATATTTAATATGTGGAATTATGCAACAAACTGGCCAAGTAAATATGCAGATGACACTAAACTTGCAGGGATTGCACAAGATGACAAAGGCATAGCTTCTATACAAAATGATCTGGGCAGAACACATAATTGGGCCTCCACAAAGGGTATGAGCTTTAATACTGACAAGTGCTGTGTTATACACCTAGGTAAACATAATAAAATGATGGATTATTCCCTAAATAGACAAACTTTAAGGTACTCAGTTGAGGAGAATGACCTGGGTATAATTATAGATATTAAGTTAACATGTTCAGCTCAATGCACTACTCAAATAGCCAAAGCAAACAAACTACTATGGGAGATAAAAAGAAATTTTAGAAGCAGAAACCGAGAGGTGATTATGCCACTCTATAGAGCATATGTGAGATCATTACTGGATTACAGAAGCCCAGTGTGGGGTCCAATATCGAGATATGGCGTGGACGGGCTGGAGAGGGTGCAGAGAAAGGCTGCAAAGATATATATGAATTAAGAGATAAATCGTACAAGGAAAGACTCCTCAATTTAAACATCATGACCTTAAAGACAAGGAGAATCCAGGGAGGCCTCTTGATGTGCAATGATATCATGCAGGACACTTGCTTGATAAACAAACTACAGTTAGAATTTAAAAATATTTCAGTATGTACCAGGGGACACCCACTGCAGCTCCAACCAAGAAATTTCAACACAGATAGAAGAAAGGCTTTCTTCACACAGAGAGTGGTGTCTCCCTAGAATAGTTTGCCCCTAGAGGTTATCATAAGTAATAGTAAATGGCAGTTCAAACAGTGACTAGATAGGTACATATTGGTTAGCAATATTGTACAGTATTATGGTTGAGAGGACAGGAGCATTAAATGGGCTTACCAAGGTTAGCCAAGGAGGTGACCTCAGCGGAGAAAGCAGTGGACCCCAGAGGAGGAGGAAGCGAATCCTGGTGGGGGACTCCATCATAAGAGGGATCCAGCTAGGAACACAGGAGGGGGAGGACAGGGAGGTGAGGTGCCTACCAGGTGCCATGGCATGGAGGGATGGAAGGAAGATCCTGGGGATCACTGGGAAGGCAAGACGGGAGGGTGAACTGGATGTGATTATCCACCTAGGTACTAATGACTTGGCAAATGGGGAGCCAAAGGAAGTTCAGGAAGAGTTTAGGAAATTGGGGAGGGGTCTCAAGCAAGTAGCTACTTCTGTCACTTTCTCAGAAGTACTACCTGCGAGAGGCAAGGAGACATAGAGTGCATGCACCAGGAACTTTAACTCATGGTTGAAGAACTGGTGCTGTGAGGAAGGTTTGGATTCATTGGTGACTGGGGACCCACCTGGAGGGATGGAGGTTTGTTCAAGCCTGACAGCCTGCATCCATCCTGGAGGGGAATCCAAGCACTCAATGATAAGTTTAAATGCTACATTGACAAGCATTTAAACTAGCAAAGGAGGGTGGCAGGCCAGCAAGGAGGGTACCTACTTGTTCACCCCCCACAGCTAGCAGTGGAACCCGTGAACCAGAGGAGTGGCTATCTCTGCAAAGCAGCGTGCAAAAGATGGAGATTACTGCCCAAGAGGTGGATAGGCAGAAAAGGGGCAAAATTCAGCAGAAGGGCAGACAGCAAGGAGAACCAGGGATAAAGGACAACCAAGGAAGGGGCTGGAGTAGAACAATGAAACAGTCTAGGGAGGTCAAATCATGGAAAGCCATGTGTGCAAATGCCAGGAGCCTTAGCAACAAGATGGAAGATCTGGAGGCTGTCATGGTGCAGTCAGACCTGGACATTGTGGACATCACTGAAACCTGGTATAATGATAACCATGACTGGGAGATGGCCATACCTGGCTACAACATATTCAGAAGAGACAGAGCAGGCAGGAAGGGAGGAGGAGTGGCACTGTATGTGAAAAATGACATAAGGGCCACAGAGATCCAGGAAGAACAAAATGGGGAGAGATACTGTGGGTTAAGCTGGAAAGGAAAATGGGGACAGCCATCACACAGGTGTGGTCTATAGACCACCAGCCCAGGAGGAAGAAACATATAGGAGCTGATGCTAGCCATCCAAGGATGGCAGACAAGGGTGAGATAGTACTGGTTGGAGACTTCAATATTCCAGACGTGGACTGGAGCATCCCAGCAGCAGCATCAACTAGAGCAGATTTATCCTGGACTCCTTCAGGGTGCCTTCCTCGCAAACTGGTCATGGAACCAACTCGGCAGAAGGCAATACTGGACCTTGTGCTCACAAACAGGGACAGTGTGATGGGGGTAACAGTGGGGAACACCTGGGAGCAGTGACCACCAGTCATTGTGGTTTGAAATCACAGAAAGAGCAGAACCAAACCACACAAAAACACGTATCCTGGATTTTAGGGGGGCAGACTTTGGGAAAATGGGGAGATACTTGAAAGAGGCATTAAGGGGAATGGGACAGGAATCAGGGGTTGACGAACAGTGGGCAGTATTTAAAATGGGGATTACAAGAACAACAGAATTATGCATTAAGCAGGTTAGCAAGAGGAAAAGGAAGAGGAGACCATTATGGTTTTCCAAAGAGGTAGCAAAGAAAGTGAAAGCCAAAAATATTGCATTCAGGCAATACAAAAAGACACAGGCAGAAGGGGATAGGGAGAAGTACCAGGAGAAGCAAAGGGAGGCAGGGAGGTCAGTAAGAGAAGCCAAAGCTCAGACAGAACACATTGCAAGATCAGTGGGTAGAGGAGACAAAACCTTTTACAGGTACATAAGTGAAAAAAGAAAGACAAAGGGAGGGATAGTGAGACTGAAGGGGGAGGATGGAGGCCGCGTGGAGGATGACAACAGTAAAGCTGACATATTGAATAGGTATTTCTGCTCAGTCTTTACTGAGGAAGAGGAGGGTAATGGGTCTGAAGGGAGTACAAGGGGTGAGAATGGTGCAGAAATGGACACAAGTCCCTTTACACGAGAAAGGGTCCTGAAGGAACTGGAAGTAATAAGAGTTGATAAAACAATGGGGCCAGATGGGTGCACCCAGGGTCCTTAAAGAACTAAGAGAGGTGGTGGCTGAACCTCTGGCTATCCTGTTTAGCCGATCACTGGAAACAGGGAGGTACCCAAAGACTGGAGGACAGCAGATGTAGTCCCCTTATACAAAAGTGGGAACAAAGAGGAAGCAGGGAACTACAGACCAGTCAGCCTCACCCGGTAGTGGGGAAGATCATGGAAGCACTACTGAAGGAGAGATTGGTGGAACATCTGGTTGTCAATGGACTACAGGACCCAAGGCAGCATGGTTTCACCAGGGAGGTCATGTCAGACCAACCTCGTTGAATTTTTTGACTGGGTGACTAGGGAGGTGGATCAGGGTAGGGCAGTGGACATGGCCTATCTGGACTTCAGCAAGGCCTTTGACACTGTGCCACATAGAAGACTATTACACAAACTAGGGAATATGGGTGTGGGCAGGACATTAGTGTGGTGGGTAGGTAACTGGCTGGGTGGCAGGACACAGACGGTGGTGGTAAATGGGTGTCACTCCACAGAGGGAAGAGTGACCAGTGGGGTACCACAGGGATCAGTGCTGGGACCGGTCCTATTCAACATCTTCATCAGTGACATTGCACAGGACCTAGAAGGCAGAATTTCACTGTTTGCTGATGACACAAAGCTCTGTAACAGAGTAGACACACCAAAGCGTGTAGACAGAATGAGAGGGACCTGCAGAAACTTGAAGAATGGTCAGGGGTTTGGCAGTTGAAATTCAATGCAAAGAAGTGCAAGATAATGCATATGGGGCACAAAAACCCTGGCACAATATATCAGTTGGGGGTGAGGATATAGCATGCACCAAGCAGGAAAAGGATCTTGGGGTTATCATCTCTGGTGACCTCAAGGTAGGGAAACAGTGTAACAAGGCAGCAGGTAAAGCAAATAGGATGCTGGGATGTATAAGCAGGGGCATCACCAGCAGGAAAAGGGAGGTCATAATTCCACTATACAAGACACTAGTGAGGCCTCACCTGGAGTACAGTGTACAGTTCTGGAGACCATACCTATGTAAGGACATAGACAGGGTAGAGAAGGTTCAGAGGAGGGCAACAAAGATAGTGCATGGATTGCATCACAAGTCCTATGAAGACAGGTTGAAGGAACTGAACATGTACTCCTGGAGGAGAGGAGGAGAGGGGATATGATAGAGACATAAGTATCTCACAGGGAGGAACAGGTGCAGGAATACACTATTTTTAAGTGAAAAAGATGTTCCAGGACTAGAGGGCATGGGATGAATTTGAGGAGGACGATTCAGAGGAAACATGAGGAAGAATTTCTTCACAGAATGGGTGGTGGACAAGTGGAACACCCTGCCAGAGGAAGTGGTGGGGGCTGAAACAATCATGGGATTTAAGAATGCATGGGATAGACACAAAGGAATTCTGGAGGTCAGGGGTAAGGGGCAACAGACTTCTAAGAAAACATAAACTGAAATTACAAGCTCAAATGGGCAGACTGGGTGGGCCATAGGCCCTTATCTGCCGACACTGTCTATGTATCTATGTATCTCCTTGGCTCCTAGATATCTTAGTAGCATAGTAGTAGTATTTCAGACAAGGGGAACCAGGCACCAAACAGGTTCACAGTATTGCAGAGTATGGATGATCAAGGGAAGGGAAGGGAGATGAGCGTGGAGAAGGGACCTGAGACTGGAAATTGTAATGGGGGACTGCAGAAGAGTGGAGGGACAGAAGTCAGGAGGGGAACCAGTGACAGGAGGGAAAGTGATCCAGGTGGGGACAAGACAAGAGAGGTTAGGGAGGATACAGAGGTGGGCAGTGTGGTCAAGGCAAATTCATCTCCGGGGGGAGACCAGTGGGGGAAGTAAGGCCAGACCAAGATGACAGGCAAACTAGGGGACAAGCAGGGGAAAGGATGAAGCTGAGAATAAAGGAAGATGTGAGGCAGTGGGGGTTGATCAAAAAGAAGGGAATCATGAGAGAATGGGGCAAATGGGTGTGCACTACAAGTGGAGGAAGCAGGAAGGGGGAGAGAGGGTTGTAATTGTGGGAGACTCAATACTAAAGGGAATAAGATGGGGAAACAAACACACGAGGAAAAGCAATAGGGGTAGACTGGATAGGAAGGTGGAATATATGCCCGGCATGATGGCATTGAGGGTGAGTGCAATTATACCAAAGTGTGTGGGCCAGGGAAAGGGGAAAAAGCTGTGTTTAAACAGAAGAAGGGGTTGCAGTAGAGGGTAGCGCACTCAGCACCAAGAATGGGAGGCCTCAGGGCATCCCCCCTCCAGTTGGAATTCAAATGAAGGGCAGAGGGTATGAAGAGGGGATAGTAGAGGCAGGGGAGGAAGAGGTACACCAAAGGCTGGCAAGAAGCAGGCCCAGCCCAGTGGTGCTGAGGGTTGAGGCACTGGATGTCACACCTTGCGCCATGCTGGTGACCTGTCTTCGGGAACGGACAAGGGTCACCGGGGGTCAGCAGGGGAGGAGAAGTATCGAGCATCCAGAGGACTGCTCTCCTTCTCCTGGGAGGGCTAGGGAGCTGGTCCCGGTGTCGGTCACCCTCAGCAGAGGCCGAGGGACACGGCACCATGCCGGAATGTGGGTGGAGCTGGGGATGATGCTTGCCTAGGCATGAGCGTCATTGCACGCTCCCAGCTCCAAGGGACTACTTAAAAAAAAATGCTGCCAGCCCATGTGTATGAGTCAGGGCTCAGTGCCCAACTCTCCAGCCACCTTCAGTTCTGCCTCGGTGGCCCCACTAGGGAGAGGGCATCCCCGGGTGAGGGTATGGGTCACTAAGCCCATTCGCAGGGCCAGGAGTGCCGGCATGAAAAAGAAAAAAGTACAGTACAACCAAAAAAAAGGCTGGCAAGAAGCAAAGAGGAGAAGGGGATGTGCTGGATGGTAGTATCTTTAAATGCAAGGAGTCTGACCAACAAGACAGCATACCTGCAGGTGTTGATGGCAGAAGGGGAAGTGAACATAGCTGCCATCATGGACACATGGGCAACATAGTGTCATGACTGGGACCTCGAGATCCCGGGGTACCAATTGCTGAGGAAGAACAGAGGAAAAGGGAGAGGAGGGGGAGATGCAGAATATATATAAGGGAAGTGATACTGTGCACCAGGGAGGAAGAGGAGGAGGTATCAGCAGAAGCCCTAAGGGTAATGCTACAAAACTCTAGAGGGGGAAGGATTCATTTGAGGTGGTATAAAGACCACCCTCATAGGGCATAGAATTGGACAGGGAGTTAGTGGACAAGATCAGGAAGATAGGAGTGAAGGGAAACACTGTAATAGTTGGAGACTTCAGTCTACCTGGGGTAGACTGGATCACCCAGCTACCTCCTGTCATAGGGAGCAGCTCCTCCTGGATGCTGTACAGGAGTGTTTCTTGACACAGGGAGTTGCAGAGCCAACTCAGGAAGGGGCTATACTAGACCTAGTGCTAGCAGATGGGGAGTAGGTCCAGGAGGTAGAAGTGTGAGATCCTTTGCAGGCAGTGACCACCACACAGTGTGGTTTTACATCAGCATGGGGAAGGAAGTAGCCAAGTCCAAAACTAGAGTAATGGACTTCAAGAAGGTGGACTTGAATAAAATGGGAAACATACTAGTGGGTTACCTGGTCATGCTCAGACAGGAGGTGGATATGGATCAGAAATGGTCTTGTCATCAAGAAGAGATTAATTGAGGCCATGGACACATGAATGAAGGCTCCTAAAAATAACTTTAATGTGAAGAGACCTAGCTGGTTTAGCAGGAAAATGAAGGATAAGATGGTGGCCTTTCAGAGGTACAGGCATACCTTGAGGGAGAAAGACAGAGAGGTTTATGCAGTGAAAGCCAAGGAGGCAGGGAAAGAGGTCCAAGCAGCCACTGCTGTGAAAGAGATGAGACTGGTGTAGGGGATTAAGGAAGGGAAGAAGGACTACTGCCATTACATTAAGGAGAAAAGATCCAGAAGGGATGAGATAGTAAGGATAAAGAAGGAGAGGTGTGGCCAGAAATGTGTGAGGATCAGGCTAAGGCTCTAAGTGAATACTTCTGCTTTGTCTTCACTAGGGAACAGGATGGGATTGCCATAAGGGCCCGGAGGAATGTAATAGACAGGCTGGGATTGAGAGGGTCTTATGGGGACTAAGGGAACTAAGGGTGGACAAGGTTCCTGGCCCAGATGGAGTACACCAAAGAGTCCTGAGAGAGATGGCAGAGGTACTAGCAGTACCCCTGACAGACCTGTTTAACACCTCACTGGACATGGGGAGTGTACCACAGGACTGGATGACAACACATGTGGTACCACTATACAAGAGTGGTCTCAAGAATGATCCGGGTAACTACAGGCTGGTCAGCCTAACCTCAATAGTGGTCAATTTGATGGAGATCATTCTTAAGGAAAGGTTGGTGTCCTTCCTTGAGGTAAATGGTCATTAGGATAACAGGCAGCATGGGTTTATCAGGCCGAGATCCTGTCATACAAACATGATAGACTACTTTGATTGGGTTACAAGGTCACTGGACAGGGGGCAGGCAGTGGACATCCTGTACCTGGACTCCAGCAAGGCATTCAATTCAGAGCCACATGGCCAGCTGAGCAGCAAACTGAGGGACCTGGGTATAGGAGACAAACTTCTAGGGTGGGTAGAGAGCTGGCTGTGGAACAGGAACCAGAGAGTGGTGCTAGGTGGGTAACTGTCCATATCTAGGCCTGTAACTACCAGGGTCCCACAGGGCTCAGTACATGGACCTGTACTGTTCAACATCTTTATCGAGGACATAGCAGAGGGTGTCAAAAGTAAGATCTTCCTTTTTGCTGATGATACCAAGCTCTGTGGGAGGATGGATACATTGGAGGGGAGACAAGAACTGAAGGAAGATCTGGCTAGGCTGGAGAAATGGTCGGGCAGCTGGCAGTAGGGATTCAACGCCAAGAAGCGCAAGGTAATGCACCTCAGAGCCAGCTACCCAGGGGTCAGCTACTGGCTGGGGTGCTACAGGTGACCATCTCAGAGGAGGAAAAGGACCTTAGAGTGTTGGTCAGAGGGGACATGAAGCACTCTGTGCAATGCCATAAGGCAGCAGCCAAAGCTATTAAAATGCTTGTCTGCATTACCAAGGGAATCACATCGATATGGGAAGAATTTATTCTGCCACCGGACAGGTGCCTGGAGTACAGTGTACAGTTCTGGTGCCCTTATCAAAAGAAGGATGTCAGACTACTGGAGGGGATCCAGTGGAGGCAACCAAAATGATCCAGGGCATGAGGACAAAACATATGAATAGAGGCTGAGGGAGCTCAACATGTACTCCCTGGAGGACAGAAGGGGGGGAGGAGGGCATTATTAAAAACAATCAAGAACCTCAAAGGCATAAGCAGGGTTTGATCCGAGACTATTTTAAATCTAAGAGAAGAGAGTACTACAAGGGATCATAGCCTGAAGTTGGTGGTGGGTAGATTTAAGAAGGAGATGAGGAGGTACTTTTTCAAAGAAAGGGTAATAAAAGGAAGGAGCGAGCTGCTGGATGAGGTGGTAGCAGTCAATAGGGTATGCTAATGGAAGGGCAAAACCCCATAGGCGAAATCCCCCACAGCGACATTTTTGACAAGATTCGAAAATGTCGCTATGCGGGACCCACTGGCAACATTTCACCCCTTTGGTGACTTTAGCCCCCCCTTGCATTAACTTTGATTGGAGTTAATAATCCTTAAGAAGGGGATTGTGTGAGGGGCACAGCCCCCCCGCATGGTGGGTTAGGAGATGAAGCTCCCTGATAGACACCAGACGATGTCCAACAAGCGAAATTTTGCCTGTCGACATCGAGGATGTCTCTACAGTATGCCGAACGTCAACAGCAATATTGTCATGTCAGCATAGGTAAACCAGCGAATAGTGTAGGCAGCTTCAAGGGGAGGTGGGAGTGGCACAGAGTGAAAAAGAAAATCTGATCAAGAGGAGTAAGTTCAGGAGAGGGGAGGGGAGGATGTATGGGGGGGAGCTAGATGACTTCAGGAGGAGCAGGGAAGGGATGTCAGCTCCAGGGATCTGAATGGAGCTGCACATTCAAGCAGACTAGATAGACTATTATGGCCTGTTTCTGCTGGCAATTTTGTATGTTTGTTTGTTCAGGAGACCAGACTTTAAAAGAATGAAAGTGTTGATCAAAGAAAACTTGATCGAGGATAATGAAAAATTGGAGGTTGAAGACATCTTGGTGCTGGTGAAACAAGTCACACTAGAGGCTACAAAACCTCACACAGGAACAGTGTCAAACAGCAAAAATACCATATAGTTCACTAAACAGGTCAAGTCAGCAACTGAAGATAAAGGAGAAGCTTACCACAAACTTTAAAGAAACCAGTATGGCAATGACTGGGACATCTACAATCAGAAAAGCAAAGGAGGCCAAGAAGGCTGTAAGGCTAGTGAAGACATCAACTGAACTTTAGATTGCTACAGGTATCAAATCTGGCAACAAACAATTCTTTCAATACATCCAGGAGAAAAGAAAGAAAGGGGGTGGGATAGTTAAACTCAGCAAGGGGCAGAGAAGCGTTAAAGAAGATGGACAAAAAGCAATTGTCCTTAATAGAGATGTGCAAAGTGAGGAAAATTACTCTGGAAAAAAAGTGCAGATTTTCCCCACTTCATGGAGGGGATCTGGTGTGCGAAGCTGAGCTTCGCCCCAAAAAAATCTGCAAAATAAGGAGTTTGGCAACTCTGCTGGGTGGAGTTCAAACTCTGCATTTTAAGGATTTTTTTACACTAGTGCCCCACCCCTGCTGATCCCCACCAGCCTGATAGTCCATTATTGGACCCACCCCACCACCACCAGCCAATCGCAGGCTCAATATGAAAAAAATAAATACCCCCTAATCTCAGGGCACCAGCCCCAACTGTAATATCCATCCCTGGTGTCTAGTGGTCCCACCCCACCAGCCAATCACCAACCCATTATGAAAAATTAAATGCCCCAACCCAGTGTCCATCCCTGGTGTTTAGTGTCCCCCCGCCGATCGCCAACCTATTGCAAAATAAACAAATGCAGCAGTTCATCTCCACCCATTGCTGGTGCTGGATCAACTTTAGAAAAATAATTTCCCTATGTCTAGTGGAACCCCCACCCCTGCATCCACTGACCACTACCCTGCTACTCCCTCACACTGATCCCAAGCAGGTCACCAGCAAAGCCCTCTACTCTCCTCCATATCCAGCAGCCTGACTGAGCTTGCAATGAATGAGCACCTGCTTGTACAAGGACACACTCATTCAAGGAGAGCTTAGTCAGGTTGCTAGTCATGGAGGAGAGTGGAAAACAGTGTTGGTGGGCTGCTTGTGGTCAAGGTGGCGGGGAGAGCGGGGTGGTGGGCTGTAGATGCAGAAGTGGGGGGTCAATTGGACACCAGAGAAATTATTTCTAAATTTGGTTTGGTACCCGGCGATGGGGGGGGGACCTCAGATTTGTTTTTGTTTTTTTTTACAATGGGCCTGTGATTGGCTTGGGGGGACAATAGACAACAGGGAAGGACACTGGTAGGGACTTAATATTTCATATTGGGCCAGTGATCGGCCCAGAAGTGGGATGACTAGACACCAGGGATGACTACTACAGATGGGACCGGCACCCAGCGATTGGTGGGGGGGAGATTTATTTTTTCATATTGGGCCAGTGATCAGCAGGGTAGGACCACTACACACCAGGGAGGAAGTTGTTTATTTAGAAAATTCTATAAATACCTTTGAGCATTAGATGTTCATCTTCAAAGGTTCCACATTAAGTTGGGGGAGGTACATCAGTATATGGTACATACATAAGGTTAATTACATTTGTATACCATCAAAGAAAACAATCACAGTGCAAATACAGGTGGGTGACAGTTGTCAACTAGCAGAGAGAGGCAACCAAACAAGGTATTGGCATTGAGCAACCACAGTTAATATTGTCTTAGAACAGTGGACTGGACATATGAAGCAAAAGCCCAGCTAAATAAGAAATAAGACACAGATAGCCTGGGGTAGATAGCGGAGTGATGCACCTTCTGGGTGGGGTGTTAGGAGAGTTTACTGGGGACAGCTACAAGGGCCAGGTGAAGGTTTCTGCAGCAGATACCTCTTGAAATGAAATGTATGACAGTGGGACTTGTGGTGATCCACTGGGGAAATGACCACTAGACACAAGGGATATAATCCTGTCAAACGTCTCCTTGCTTTGGGGTTTTAAGTGCAATTTGCACTTTAATAAACCCCAAAGCAATGTGAAGTTACCCCGTGCCCATTTTAATTAATTTTCTACTACAGGTGGCAACTTTGCGAAATGGCACAGGAAGGCGGAGTTGGAGGATTTACCGGAAATTCACCCTCGAAGTAAAACTTAATTATATCTCTAGTCCTTAACAACTTCTTCTGCTTGGTGTTCACGAAAGAATACAATGGACCAGTGTCTGAAAGAGGCATTGAAGCATTTGATAGAGGAATCAAACAAATGAAGACTCAAAAAATGACCACCAACAGAGTTAAAGAGGCACTGATGCACCTAAACACTGGCAAAACACCAGAACTTGATGGACTGCTCCCAAGGGTACTAAAAGAACTTTCTGAGGAACTGGCGGACCCATTGACACATTTTTTTAACTGGTCACTGCTTACCGGTGTGGTACCAGAGGACTGGAGAACAGAGGAAGTAGTACTTCTCCACAAGGGAGGCAGTAGGGAGGAGGCTGGCAACTACAGACCGGTCAGCCTCACATCTGTCATGGTGAAATTAATGGAAACCTTAGTTAAACAGGATATAGTGGAATACCTAGATAAGAACACTCTCCAGGATTACAGACAACATGTTTTTGTGGCAGGCAGGTCCTGCCAGATGAACCCAGTCATCCGACACACTAGACAACAGGAAAGGACACTGGGGACATAATTTTTCATATCAGGCCAGTGATGTCCATCCCTGATGTCTAGTGATCCAGCACCCAGCAATGGGGGGGGAGAGTGGACCTTGGATTTGTTTTATTTTGCAATAGGTTGAAGATCGGCGGTGGGACATTAGACACCAGGGATGGACACTGGGTGGGGGCATTTAATTTTTCATATTGGGTTGGCGATTGGCTAGGGGGGGGAACCACTAGACATGTCTAGTCATCCCACCTCTGAGCTGATCACTGGCCCGATATGAAAAATTAAGTCCCCAACAGTGTCCTTCCCTGTTGTCTAGTATCCCCCAAGCCAATCATATTTTTTGACTGGATAACTAAGGAAGTGGACAAGGGACATCCAGTGGACCTTCTCCACTTCAGTTTCAGCAATGCTTTCAATACAGTGCCGCACAAGCACCTGCTAAAAATGTTGAAAGACCTAGGCATTGCTGAAAGTTTAGTCAGGGGGGAGGTAATTGGCTTAAGGATAGAAGCCAAAAGGTAGTTGTCAACAGGGTAAGATCAAACAAAAGTAGAGTCACAAGTTGTGTGCCCCAAGGATCGGTCTTTGAACCAGTCCTGTTTAATATGTTCATTTTCAGCATAAATATAGGCATTCAGAGCAATCTTGAGCTCTTCACAGATGATATTAAACTGGGCGGTAAGGTCAATGGTGTGGATATGATTAAGGAAATTCAGAACAACTTACTAAGGCTAGAAAGATGGTTTAACATCTGGCAGCTGAAGTTCAATGCAAAGAAGTGCAAAGTGCTGCATCTTGGTAAGGGGAATCCCAGAAAGGACTACTGGCTCAATGGGTCAAACTTAACACCTCTCAGGAGAAAAGGGATCTAAGGGTCATCATATGTGACTCCCTAAAGCAATTTAACCAATGCAACAAAATGTATGGAAAGGAAAACATAATGCTGGGGTGCATTGGGAGAGTATTTGACAAGCAGAAACAAGGAGGTGATCCTCCCAATCTACAAGTTCTTGGTGATTCCTCACCAGGAGTACTTTGTCCAGTTTTTGAATCCACACCATAAAAAGGACAGGGATAGGCTGGAGACTATGCAGAAAAGAGCGACCAAGATGATACTGGGCATTCAGGGTCTCTCATACACAAATTGCCTGAAGAAGCTAAACTTGTTCTTGCTGGATGCAAGGAGAGAGAGAGAGGAGCTATGACTGAGAATTTCAAGTTCATGAGAGGCATTAATAAGGTGCCATACACAGAACTATTCCAGATCACCAGCTCAACCACCAGGTTAGGTAGGATAAATGTTATTTATACGGTGAAACTGCCATTAGGGATCCTAAAATCCCTATTTACAAGTCATATCTATTTGTATAAATTACAAATAATTCCAAATAACACACAATACATAATACATGTGCAATACATATACAATAGGTTTAACAATTACATTATATAATACAAAACACATTGTTAGAAAACACAGATAATGTTATCTATATTAACTAATCACCTACTGCACTGACAACGAAAACTCAATTCCTGATCCATTGCAGATTTAAAAACAGCATCAAAGATTTCTAGTTCACAGAGGAGAGGGGAAAGACAATTCCAACAGTAAGCAGCCTTAAATTGGAAAGTCATCTTGCTGAATCTATTTGTTATTTTTGTGATGATCAATTCCCTAACTCTCCTGTTCCTCAGATTTATTTTATTATTGGGCCTTTTTAGTTGAATCATGAAATTGCATGGAAATGTACTTTTAAATAATCCTCTGACTTGTCTTAACCAAGTACCCTTAGCCCTCAATTCAAGTGGTTTCCACTCAAGGTTTAAGTACATTGTACAATGATGAGTTTTAGATTCACATCTTAGCATAAAACATGCTAACTTATTATAAAGAACATCCAATTTTTGTAGTTTTTTTGAAGTAAGCCTATATATATGACTTCCATACTCAGTTACCGGTAAAATCAATTGATTCGCTATGGTTAATCACATTTCTTTTGTCATGCAATGTGATATGCATCTCATTGCTCCTATTTTTGCATTTGTTTTCCTTGTTACTTCAGTCACATGTTGTTCAAAGGTTAAGTGATGATAAATCTTAATCCCCAAATATTTGTGCACTTCAGTTTGTTCCAAGATTCTATCCCCTTGGGTCTTTATTCTTAATTTTGGGACACTTTTCTTTCCTGGGGCAAAGAACATTGACTGTGTTTTTTTGTTATTATTTATTAATAGCCCCAGGGAGGAAAAGTGTGCCTGCATGTCCAAAAAAAATCACTTTGTAGTTTCCATTCTACCTCTTCCTGATTTTTACCTTCTGATATCAGTACAGTATCTTCTGCAAAGAGTCAAGTTTTTGAATGTTTAATACATTTGGGTAGATCATTTAGGTAGAGTATGAACAAGTGGGGACCCAGGATAGATCCCTGGCGAACCCCTCTTGTTATGTAGTCCACTTCAGACTGCTGACCATTCAAAACAACACACTGGGATCTTCCGTCAAGATAAGAATCAAACCAGGAACAGGTCTCCACCTCAATACATATTCTCCTCAATGCCCTGAAGAAAATTCCATGCTGAAGCAAGTCAAATGCTTTTGATAGGTCCACATATACTGAACCCACGGACTTTGCTTCCTCAAGAGGAGTAGCTATAAGATCTAAAATGTCTGTGAGTGCAGTAGCCATAGACCTACCCTGTCTAAAACCCGATTGACATTGAGCTAATTTATTATTTTTTTCAAGATACTCCATTAACTGTTCATGGATAATTTTTTCCAGTATCTTCGATACCTCTGATGACAGTGCTATTGGTCAATAGTTTGAAACCTCCATAGGATCCCCCCTTTATCAACTGGGACCACTTTAGTAAGTTTGCAACTTTGTGGGAATTGACCATCTTTTAGGCTCCAATTAAAGATATCCCTTAATATTGGTGATAATTCTGGGGCAGCTTCTTTTAACAATCTAATATCTATTTTATCTGAACCACTGGCTTTATTATTTTTCAACTTGTTTATAATTTGTAATACTTCCTTTTTTGTAACTAATCTAAACCTAAACTTGGGTGAATTTTTAACTTTGGAATCCTATGGGTTTACATTTTTCTCTTAATTTAAATATGATTCAACTACAGTTTTCAAATCAGGGAGGTTTATAAAACAGTTATTAAGAAAATCTGCAGCACACTCTGGTGTAAGCGTCTTACCATTTTGACTAAGTTTAACTTCTGCTTGATTTTTTATTGGATTTATAAGATTTTTTATTAGGTGCCAATAAGAAACTGGATCAGTTGTTTCTTTAATTTTTCATTTAAAGTGAGATGCTTTTGATTTCCTTATTTCCTGGATTACCCTGTTTCTTCTTTTTTTTTTGTATTTCTCCCAGATTTTACTCTTCAAGGTTTTATTAGCCTTTTTCCAATGGTCATTTCTTGTCCTTATCAAATTCTTAATATTAGCGGTTGTCCATAGTAAATGATTTGCTTTTTGAGTGATTGTTTTGAAGGGTACAAATTTATCACATGGCTCTACAAACATTGTCATGAATTCCTGGACTGCTAAGTTTGTGTCAGGAATTAAGAAAATCCTGTACCATGGTAACCCTTGTAAGTACTTTCTAAACAATAAATTATCAAATTTTACATAACTCCTCTTGTATATTGTTGGCAGGACAGTTTTTTACTATGGATTTGGTTATGGTGGAAATGGTGCACTTAATGACATTGTGATCCCCTAAATTAGGGGCACCTATGTTTTTTCCACTGCTACCAAATCTGGGGAAATAAAAATCAGGTCCAGAACATGTCCCTTACCAGTCAAAGTGTCCTTCCTTGTGAAGATGTCTATTATCTGTGCCAAATTTAAACAGTTCATATAATTTTCCAGTTATTGTCCCCTGGGACAACCTCAGGCAGCATTAAAATCGTTAATTAAAATGATAGGTGATTGACCTAGATGTTCCATCATAATATGTGAAAATTTATCAGAATGAATAGTATTTATTTTTGGTGAAGAATAAACTGGCCTTAAAATCAAGTTTAATGCCTAGATTTCAATTAGGAGGCATTCGATCCCTTCTGTTTCCCTGAGAATAAAATCTTAGAAAAACCAATTGTATACCTTAAGTACATTAAAATACCCCCCCATGAACCATGATCCTGTCTGTGATGATAAAAATCTTTGAGATCAATTTCTCCTTGATGAATCCCTGTATTTAACCATGTTTCTGTTAATATCACTATATCTGGCACTTCACAATAATCAACCCAAGATCTAAATAGGGGGCACAAATGGAAGCTATGGGGATGGAGCTTCAGTAAAGATATAAGAAAACATGTTTTCACAGAAAGAGTGGCGGATCTCTGGAATGGCTTACCGACAGAGGTGGTGAGTGTAAGGACCATATCAGCTTTCAGATTGGGGTGGGATAGAGCAAGGACTCAAGGGGGAACAGTGGGATTAGATAAGGGTAAAAATCAGAAGGAGGATTAGATCCCAGGACCCACATAAGGTCTTGGAATATCTTGGGCAGACCAGATGGAGCAAAGGTCTCTTTCTACCATCACTTTTCTAAGTTTCAATGTTTTTATGTTTCTAAAGCCCACACAGCCTTCATTAACTCCAGTGAGAATATATTAATAGGTTGCATGCTCAATTTCTACAATCATCTCTGTTTTTTCTCTGTACCATTTCCATCTTTGCTACAGTACGAGCAATCCCCCAGTATTCAGCACCAAGCTGTGGCCACCCATATGCTCTGTCCAAGTAAAAGTAATCTGCTTGTGAACAGATCACAAAGTTTCTTTTAATGTTCCTAGTCAGCACCACATCAGACTGCTTTGATGCATACAATGTGCATATTGCATTCCCTACATTGATGAGGTAAGAGCAATTTGGCCCCAACAGTTTAACATATCTTTAGTATTTTTGGTTAACATTAAGAGCACAAAAATATGCTCTGTATTGACACATAAGATTCAAGTAGAGTGTTCAGAGTGGATATCTACTAAAATATATAGAATAATGTATGAATGTTAGTTTGTTATAAGATTGTTTTACACCCTTGAGGTGTAGCATACCACATAAAACATAGAGTGAAGCTTGAATGCTTCATAAAAGCATCACACACTAAAGGGGTCTTAACAGATCCAGAAGAACACTGATGTCCACTATTTTATTTTTCATAATTACCCATTTAAGAATAGAGATGTTTTGGTGAATGCAGTACAGCAACTCATGCTGAGCTCTATAATACACATCTGTGACATTATAAACATGCATTGTTCTAGAGCCTTTCACCCAAAGAAGGACACCACATGCATTATTGCTTTTGGCTGCTCAGTCGGCACACCATTTATTAAACGTTGTCATTCCAATTGTCGTCAACAATACTGAGTTCCTTTACATACCATACTTAAACATTTCTTTGCTTTCATATTCTCTTTATTTGAAATATCACAATTTTTATCATATATTATACCCCATTTTCTTCCCTCCCCTGGATGTAAAACTGAAGGGGTCTTCCTTTCTTGTCCTGTTTCTTTTTTGCCCCCAGATGTAAACTTAAGGTGGTTATCTCTTAATATCTGGGGCAGGTGCAATTCATGCCCTCCATTTCCATTCCTGGGTGTCCACACCCTTTCCTCTTGCATGGGCCAGGTCCAATTCCTGTCTCCCATTGTCTATCTCTGGGTGTTCACCCCCTTTTTCTCTTACAACCCACCTTGGTGTGACTCCAGAATTTCTCCCCCCTCCCCTCCAGAAGATATTTTCTTTCTACTTCTTCCTCTCCTTCTTACCCTTTGTGTCCCACAATTTCTTGGGTGGCAGGTGGGAAATCAAAATGTTTGCCTAACAGAAGTGAGGGAGAGCTGCCTTGTGCAACCCTTTTTATCCCCCCATCCTGCACCCACCCCCTTTTTCTCTCTTTCCCTCTTTCTCTCCCCTTTGACCTATCCTCTGCTACTTTTTCCTTTAATGCCCCAACCTTTTTCATGAGGTCATCCTCCCTGGAGCAGAGCCCCTTTTCTTTTTTCTTTCCCGTTCCCCCATGACCAATTCCTCAAAGCCACACCCCCTCTTTCCCAGCTCCACCCCCCCTTCTACTCTGACTCTCCTTCTAGGCTTCCAGGCCTATAACAATGGGGCTTGTCCTTTAGAGACAATCCTTCTTGTTCTAGAGCCTTTCACCCAAAGAAGGACACCACACCCAGTATTGCTTTTGGCTGCTCAGTTGGCACACCATTTATTAAACTTTGTCATTCCAATTGTCATCAACAATACAGAGTTCCTTTACATACCATATTTAAACATTTCTTTACTTTCATATTCTCTTTATTTGAAATATCACAATTTTTATCATATGTTATATGATTTTTCTTCCCTCCCCTGGATGTGAAATCGAAGGGGTCTTCCTTTTTAGTCCAGTTTCTTTTTCACCCCCAGATGTAAACCTGAGGTGGTTATCTCTTAATATCTCGGGCAGGTCCACTTCCTGCCCCCCACTTCCATTTCTGGGTATCCACTCCCTTTCCTCTTGTCTGGGCCAGGTACAATTCCTAGCCCCCATTTTCAGTCTCTGGGTGTTCAGCCCCTTTTTCTCTTACACCCCACCTTGGTGTAACTCTAAAATTTCTCCCCCTCCCCTCCAGAAAATATTTTCTTTCTCCTTCATCCACTAGCCCTTCCCTAGTTTGCATTGGAAGGTGGGCTTCCCCCCTTTCCTGAACTCCTTCATTCTTATGAAGTCCTCACCCAGGCCTCCATGCCCCCTTTGATTTTGTGATACCATTGCATCTTTATCCCTCTCCCTAGTCTATAGAACACGGCTATTATTTGTTCTATCTCAACCTAGCCCCAATTTTTTTTTATTACCTGCCCCCTTTTGTCATTCTTCCTGCCATCTTCTAATACCCAACATGACTCTAGGCCCCATGCCTCCTGCACCCTCTCATCTTCCCCCATCTGATTCAACATCAGCAACCACCGACGTGCACCTAGATCCCTTGCCCACCAGATGTACAACAAAGCAGTCTGGTTCTGGGTTGTTCTGGCAGGTCTCATCCATCAATGGCATAAGAGGGACCCCTATGCATCCATTCCATGCCGTTCCATCTGATACATACCCTTGGTGTCCCACAACCAGTTGCCGCCCCCCCCCAGCTTCTGTTCGGCCTGTCTCTTGGACCACCATATTCAGGAATATCTCATGCTTCATCCTTCTTTCTTGCAACCATTCTGTACAACATATAAACAAGCAATGTCAAACATTTTTCTTTTTCATGCATACTGCCCCCCCTCGCTTCAGTTTCCTGTGGATAAAGGAAAACACTACCTTAGTGATCCCCTTTTCTATAGCAACTGGGTATTCCCCTGTTCAATTTCTTCAAACCATCCCTCAGCACCCAATGGGCTGTGCCCTCCAAGGCTGCTTCTAACTTATTGACTGTGATAATTAACTCCCCAGGTTCTCCCCCCTGTGGCCATGCTTTCCTTCTTCATCAATGGAGTACCAAGGCCCCCTATGCACCTATTCCATACCCTTCCATCAGATACATGCCCCTGGTGTCCCACAACCTACCCCCCCAGCTTCTGCTCAGCCTGTCTCTAGGCCCACTGTATTCATGAATGTTTCATGCTTCATACTTCTTTCTTGCAACCATTCTGTACCACGTATAAACCAATAATGTGAACCATTTTTGCTTACATTACATGGCATACTACCCCCCCTTTAGTTTTCTGTAGATAGAGGAAAAACCCTCCCTTGGTGATCCCCCCTTTTTTGATACCCATTATATAGCAGCTGGGTGTTCCCCTGCTCAATTTTTCCAAACCGTCCCTCAGCACCCATTGGGCTGCGTCCTCCAAGGCTGTTCATAACTTGCTTAATGTGACAATTATCTCCCTGGATTCTCCTCCCTGTGGCCATGCTTCCTTCTTTTTTCACCCTAGCCATGCTTCCATGTTGCACCTCATCCATTCAGGTGAACGAATGACCAGCCTCCGTTTACCAATTTCCAAAAGGCTTGCAATTCCCTTTTTGCTTGAACTGGGCCATTTTTTGGGGGGGCCACCTTATCACATTTACCTTCACCCATGCCCCTTCTGCTGGCTCCCCTAGCTTCCCTACTGCCAACATGCCCCTCCCTACCTGCTCCTTAACCCACCTTGAACCATAACCACCTAGTAGGTATAGCAGCATACCTGTGGCAGCACCCACATGGGCCTTCTCCTTTCCCGCTCTTGTCTGCTACCCCATGCTCATGATCTTCATGATTCCTCCCTAACTCGGAACCTCCCAAATTGTTATAGTACTTATGCCACCTGCAGTGACCAGGTGTAACCTCCAGGTGGTTTGGACCACCACTTTTCCTGTCCCATCAGCATGACCTTGGCTTATCGTTGATGCCTGATTGCCCTATTTACAACCCTGTTGCACTGACCTCTGACAGCTTGATACCTCTGGAGAGCTCTCTTCCCTTATCTTTCCATCATCCCAGACTGCTACACTCAAAAACCATGCCATAGTGTGACCCCTCCTTTGTTTTTTTTTAATTGCCATGGCTCGCACCAGAGGATGTGAAAACACCTGCCCCAGCCCCCATCGCTCTTCAAGCAAGGTGCCTGTGATACAATACTCCCTGCACCTTCTGACACATCACTCCTTATTTGATTTATTTTCACCCCCAAACCCCCTTAGACCTACTGCCCTGTGAGCCTAACAACCCTTTCCTAACAACACCTTGGACCCTCTTTCTTTTCTCATCAAAGATGCATGGGTGGAAGATTACAGTACTTCACTAACCCATGGGCCACCGTGGGGAGGATAGAGTGGGTAATGGAAATCCTTCCCCAGACAGAAGCCATTCCCATCAATTAAGTAGTCCTGCTATAACCAGGGCATCTGGCCCCTTGCAGTCCCACCCACTCCATCCCCACTAAGGGTGTTGCTGATCACCTCTTGCTGACCAGCCTCCAACCACCTCCCTGTTACCCTGAAGTAGCGGTGAAGCTCCTCCCACCTTCTGATTGGTGTTAGAGGTCAAGAGTGTCCAGCATGCTCCCCCCAAACTTATTTTTTTTAAACTTTAAATTCCAAGTATGATTAGCACCCTTTCCTTCATCCAGCCAGTTTACCTGAGAATTCTAAAGTATTGCCTTCTGATACTATTCGTCCCATTTGTCTGCCCCCCCAGGTTCACCTTGGGCCAAGGGTCCTCAAAATTCATGGCACCATTAGTAAATCATCTATGACTGAAGGGGATACCTCAATCATGTGCCTGTGTGATTTGTTGATACAGGATAGATGTCCGGTATCGCCGAACAAGCAAAACTCAGTGTTCTCCACAACAGCTGTTGCAGTTCCCTGGGACTGTGGACCAGGACCATCACAAACCTTGCTATGTTGTTAGGGCTGGCACACATTGATTGATGTTGGATACTGTGCAAGTAACATTTTGGACCTCCCCTATCATTCCCTAAGATAACGGGCATTGCCACCCACTTCCATCAGAGGCAATAATCTTCCAATTGGCAATACAGCTTGCTTAGGCTCCTGGCCTCTTAACTAGGTCTCCACAGCTGCCCAAGAGCGCCTGAGACCATTCTCAGGTGCTGAGATTCCCCTTCAGCCTTGAGACTCTGCTACCAACCCATTTATGAATCTGTTATTTTTTTTTTACACAACACTTGATCGGCGTTGGACTCCCCACCACTACCCTAAATGGCTACTAATGTAGCCCAACTGCTCTTGCTAATGATCAAGGGGGGAGGGGGGCTGCAAGTCTCCAAAGCTGGGCATATCTTCTAGCCACTGCAATGAACCAAACAAGGTGATCACCAGCTGACTTGAATTCCCCAGCAATATGGAGGAAACCGCCCCCACCGTCAGGCTATCCCACACCCGCACTTCCTGGCGTTGGGCCTGTGGACATACCTGGTTGAGGGCTTGGCCTCTACAGTGTCCCAGTACTGTATTGTGTGGAAAAGAAGCAAAATACTGTCTAGCCAGTTTTTGCAAAGTACTGCTGCCAATGATCTTTTGTGAGCAGATAGCATACCCCTCTGCCTCCCTATGTAGCCGTTGCCATATGGTCAATTTTAATTAAATTAATTTTATTATTTATGTATATTATTATTAATATATATATACATATATATATGCATATATATATATATATATATATATATATGTATTTTTTTTTGCTGTTATGCCCCGTAACTGCACATGGTCTATTTGTTCTTATCACCAAACAGATGTGTACTGCCCCAAGGACCATGGTACAATAACACCAAATTCTGACATTGATTGTTTTTTTATCTCTCCTTGTAACCCCATATATAAGAATTTTGAAATGAACTAACCTTTTCCATTTCCACAACATCAAAGCCCCCACGTCCCCAGCTGAACTGGCTCTATTATCACCAAACTTGTCGTTTTCGAGGACCCCCCCCCCATCATGAGCTAAGAAGTTAAGGTTACATTCAGATTTTTTTTTTTTTAAAACGTGAAAATTTTCGAAGACCAAAACCTGGGAGCCGCTCCTTTAGATACCCAAGAACATCACTACCTGGACAGCTCTGCTAGTATTCCTACCTAACTACTGCAATGCAGATCCCAGGGTTATCGCGAAGCTGGGCACTAATCATGGCAAACCTCTGATTAGAATTGCCATTATTGTGATAAGACTAGACCATAAGACTAGTGGCCTTATTAATCCAACAAGTTTTGCGTCTGCTTACCCCCAATCAGCCCCTCATAGGTTAGCAGTTGAACTTCATTCTTATTATGCCACATACCTCTCAACCTTTTGTCCCCCAGATTGGAACACTGCCTCTCAAAATGTGGAACAAATGCACAAAATGTGGAACACTTAATCAATTCTTTACGTAAGAAGCTCAGAACACTGTTAAAATGTTTGCATTTATGTTCAGAAAGTCTGTTATTAATTAAATAATATTTTTTTTGCTTCATTTACTATAGATTTTTGCTTTAAAATGTTTAGACTGAATGTGGGACAAGTCCTCACAATGTGGAACAGGGAGCTTTTGTGAAGTAAAATGAAAAATCCTCATAATGTGGTACAGTTGAGAGGTATGTTATGCTGTACCAGAGCCCCCTAAATCCTAAAGCGATCCCTTTTTTACTCCATATTTAGTTCATGCCCGTTTCTGTGGCATACCAATATATGTATTGTTATATGTTTTTTGCACCCCATTTTGTTTTTACTGCACTGTGTTCCGAAACTTTGCCTCACACATTGAGTTTCTGGTTTACAGTGCCCCCCCCCCCATATAGGACTGGAATACCTTAAAAATGGCAGATGCCACATGGCCCTGCTTCAAAATGATGGCGGCAAAAACAGCCCCAATTCTAAATGGCTGTTGCCATGCAGTCCTTTGTTTGAGCCTCCAACTTCCGCCTGGCCTACACCAAACATGGCGTCCACCCTGTGATCAAACCACCCAATGGTCAACCCCAAATCCTGCAACTAAAGGCAAATCCCTCGGCCAACACGTCTCTCGCCAGTAGGCTTTCCTGGATACCTTGTATGTACCACCCAATCAAGAAGCTGCTTCACTCACCCTCCAATTACCCCCGGAGTCAGGGAATGATCATGGACAATCACTCCCTTCTCTTCTTGGAGGAGGGTACACCTCTCAAACATCCCCCCGCTACCCAGCGTCTTGTGGTCAAAAGCCACCAATCCTATTTTAAAGTTCCACGTGCCACGGCTACCCGCAGACTAGCACCATCATACAAAAAATAGCCCCAGCTGCTCCAAGCAGTCACCCCAGGGGCTTCAGAAAACAGCACCTCCTGCCATTCCCCATCTCGCACTGACTCCTGCCTGCAGGGAAACTGCACCGCCCTCTTGGTATGGGCAACCAAAACTCATCCGCAAATCAATAACTACCAAGGTCAGAAACTCAAATGCATGTACCAAAAGACTCGCAGACATGAGTAACCCCAAACTGTGGTCTATATTTCAGCCAGATCACGATGAGGCAGTCGACATAACACAACAAGCAGCACTACCTCTGCAAGACTGAACAGACCTGGCTAAATTTGCCCAACTTCCCACTAACTTTGCTCCTTTTCTTTTGCCCTGACTTGTTCTGTACCAGAGCTAGTCACTTGTATGATACCCTGCTTTGTGTCTCCCTGATTGTATCTGCAAATACACCTTTTGCTCAATGTGCTGACTTAATCTCATCTTTACATCCATAAAAGCCATCATCATTCCATCATCATTTTTTTAAACATATATATTTATCTACATGCTTCTTCCTGATTGCCTCTGTATATGTGTGTATGTATGTATGTATGTATATATATATATATATATATATATATACAAAATCATACATGCCCACACAATGCAAAGCATCATGGGCTATGCTGGTTCAACTTTAAGCAGAATTGCATGGTGCTGAAAGGCCTCTCACACAGTTTGCAAAGGGTGCTAACAGATGAAATAGACACGTGTTTCGTCCTACCTGGACTCATCAGTATGCCTCGTCTTTTGACACCCCAGTGGAATGAACCAGGTACCCTAAGACGGTCTGTCTGAGTTATGTTGTGTGAACCCATTAAAATAAAAACTATTTAAAGACAAAGAACCTTGTTAGCTTGCAAGAACGTTGTTATATTGGAAGTTACTTTGAAAATACAAAATCACACATGCCCACACAATGCAAAGCATCATAGGGCTACATATGCAAATCACCACAGAATGTTATGCTGGTTCAACTTTAAGCAGAATTGCATGGTGCCGAAAGGCCTCTCACACAGTTTGCAAAGGGTGCTAACAGATGACATAGACATGTGTTTCGTCCTACCAGGACTCATCAGTATGCCTCATCTGTTTGACACCTCAGTGGAATGAACCAGGTACCCTAAGACGGTCTGTTTGGGTTATGTTGTGGTCTTGGTGCTTTGCATTGTGTGGGCATGTGTGATTTTGTATTTTCTTGAAACTTGGCTTCCCAGCCAAATGCCCTTTGGGTAACCTTGCCTCAGTGTTTACACAGAGGTTCTTTGTCTTTATATATATATATATATATATATATATATATATATATATATGTATATGTATATATATATATATATATATATATACATATACACATCTATCTAATTGTTTATTTATTTTAAACCTAGCTTCTGTCTAAGTTTTTAGCATAATGACTTCCCCAATAAAGAAGTTTTCCTTACCAATCAAACCTTCCTCAGTACGTCGGGAACTCTCCTACTGATGTGCTAAGCAAACCAAAATTTTTGCCTAGCTGAAGTGAGGGAGAGCTCCCTTGTGCAGCCCTTTTTATCCTCCCATCCTGCACCCACCCCCTGTTTCTCTCTTTCCCTTTCTCTCTCCCCTTTGACCTATCCTCTGCTCCTTTTTCCTTTACTGCCCCACCCTTTTTCATGATGTCATCCTCCCTGGAGCCAAGCCACTCTTCTTTTTTTATCCCTCCTCCTATGACCAATTCCTCAAAGTCATACCCCCTCTTTCCCAGCCCCCCTCCCCCTCCTTCTCTGACTCTCATTCTAGGCTTCCAGGCCTATAACAATGGGGCTTGTCCTTTAGAGACAATCCTTCTTATGAACTTTGAAAGCAATTGGTTTTTGGTTGATATTAATCTTAACCAGTAATTACAGCATGTTTAAAACCCTTATGGAGAATTTCAAGAAGCTGCATTTAACTTGAATGTTTTATAGGTTTTTGGCTCCACCCAAATATCAATAGTTTTAAAAACATTCATTTAAAAAATGTGCAGCACTTAACCCCCTACATGGTTCAGAAATAGCTAATTGTCCCCAACTGACCTCACAATTGTTGTGTTTTTGATTCCAGTCAATTGCCATGTTAGGCTCTCAAGTGCACAATGATGTCAGAAAATCTTAATGAAAGCTCTTAATACAGATTTCATGGATAAATTGACAAAACTCAGAGATACTTGGAAAAAGCAAATTAAATTTTAAAAACAAAGGTTCTCTGGTACAGTAAATTGTAATACGGTAGCAGAGTAGAGTATGTCCCTGAAGTCATATGCCGGATGTGGATATCTGGGGCTCAATTTTCAAAGAGATGCAGAAACTTTGTTGCATGATAGAGTCAGACTTAAGTAAGGGGACGAATGGGTCATAGAAGATGAGTCAAAAGCAGAAGTACTAAATGAATACTTCTGCTCCACCTTCACGAGGAACAAGAGTGATCAATGCTACAGGAAGGAATAAGAAAGGAAGGGGCAGGGGTAGATCCAATAGGGGTCATTGGAATCAAGAGTGTGAGGGGGGACTGATGTCACTGAGGGGGGGATAAAGCCTCAGGGCCTGATGAGATACACCCCCAGGGTACTCAAGGAATTGACAGAAGAACTAGCAGGCCTGCTGACTACTCTATTCAACAGTTCCCTATATTTGGAAGAAGTGTCAAAGGATTGAAGAACAGTGCATGTGGTGCCACTCCACAAAAGTGGACATCAGGAGGATCCAGACAACTACATGCCAGTCAGTCTGACCTTGATAATATGTAAGTTCCTGGAGACCATACTGAAGGAAGGGCTAGTGAGGTACATGGAGGAGAATGGTCTGCAGGACAGTAAGCAGCATGGGTTTGTGGGGGGCAGATTCTGTCAAACAAACTTAATAGAGTTTTTTCATTGGGTTGCTAAGGCAGTGAACAAGGACCAGGCAATAAATGTCATATACCTAGACTTTAGTAAGGCCTTAGATTCAGTGCCACAGAGGAGGCTGGCAGCCAAACTGAGAGGGCTTGCAGTAGGGGAGAAATTAGTAAGATAGGTTGAAAACTGTTTAAGGGGCAGGACACAGAGTGAGGTGGTAGAAGGGGAATCCTCCAGTATAAATGAGGTCACCAGTAGAGTTCCACAGGGGTCGGTGTTGGGCCCGGCACTGTTTAATGTATTTATAAGCAACATTGGGGATGGCATCCAGGGCCAAATGTGTCTATTCGCAGACAACACCAAACTCTGAGGGAGAGTGGTTACCCAGGAGGGGATACAAGAAATAAGGGAGGACCTAGCCAGACTTGAGAGATGGCCAGGGATATGGCAGCTTGGGTTCAATGTCAAAAAGTGCAAAGTGATGCACAATGGCACAAAGAACCTAAGAGTGGAGTACTACATAGGAAAAGTTCAGGTAGCCGAGTCAGAAGAGAAGGGCCTAGGAGTAATAATTACTAGTGATCTGAAGCAGTCCACCCAGTGCAGAAAGGCAGTGGCAAAGGTAAACAGAATGCTGGGATGCATTGCAAGTGGATTCAGTAGTAGGCACAGCGAGGTTATTTTTCCATTGTACAGGTCACTGGTGAGACCCCACTTGGAGTATGGAGTGAGACAATGGCACCCGTATCTAAAAAAATACATTAAGCTGCTGGGGGGGATCACTGGAGGGCAAGTAAAATTATCAGGGGAAAGCATGAAAAGTCATACTAGGAGAGGCTGGGATCCCCGGGGATTTACTCCCTGGAAGATAGGAGGCAAAGGGGGGACATGATAGAGACATTCAAGTATTTGAAGGTAGTAAACAAAGTAGAGTGTGAGAGTCTCTTCAACAAGAGAGAAAACACCACCACCAGATGAAATAGCCCAAAGCTATTGGGGGGAAGATTCAGGAGGGACGTGAGGAAGCACTTCTTTACAGAAAGGGTGGTGCCAGAGGAGGTGGTGGAGGCTAGAATGGTGGGAGCCTTCAGAAGATCCTGGGATTGACACAGAGGAAAGCTGTGAATCCAAAGAGGTGAAAAGGGAAAGAGTATGGGAGAGGGGGAGAGTGAACCAGGGGCACTGGTGTAATGAGTAACCAGTACCCTGCAATAAATCAAGCAGACAAGAGAGACCATGTGGTCTCCTTCAGCTGGCTACTTTCTTATGTTCTTATGTTCTTATGATTGTGTTGCTTGTGACCTGACTGTGAGATTGCATAAAACTTGGTGTAAATTTGTGTCACAAGTGCCATGAGCTGCACTCTAAAAATGAAGTATGTGTCAAAAGAATGACACCTATATCATTTTGTGCCATTAGGTGAGTAAAAGGTTGTGCTGGCCTGATGGCATAGAAGGATGAGGCACTGGACGCCTTACCTCTTGCCTCACTGATGACCCATGTTCGGGAGTGATCACGGGTTGTCGGAGGTCGGCATGGGTGGGAGGGTGCGGTGCAGGATAAGCTGCTGTCAGGCAGATCTCCTCTTTGGGAGGGACCTGCATCTCCCTTGGTGCTTGGCTGCCTTGCAGTGGAGGATAGAGGGCAGTGCAGCTGAGGGAGCAAGGGGGGTGTGAGGCCAATTGAGTGAGAAGATGAGCCTGTCACTGGAGAAAAAGGGCACATGCATACGTCCATGCATATGTGCCTCTCTGTATGGTGCCCCAGGGTAACGGGGGTGAAAAATGGAAAAATGGCCAGAGGCTGCAGCAGGATGATACCTTTGGGATGGCTCCAGGGGGGTCTGCCGGGACACGCAAAGTGTCATAAGATCCCAAAAGTCCCCCTGAGTCCAGTAGGTTGGTGGACAGTAGTTGCAGCTTGCCAATGGAGTCCTAAACACCTATATGGAAAAAAGTGCGTAAAATATCACAAATGTATTATTCATTATACTTCAAAATATCCTGCAAATGTTTTGTCCCATTTGATATGGTGCAAGCCTTAACCAAACTCCAGTATTTTGTTTATCTCACAAACTTTGAAAATCCATTCCCCCTACTCTTTTACTTTCAATACTGCTCTCCATAGTCATCAACTCCATACCATAGGGCTTTAACTGCTATGTTACCTTCACTGCATAGTTACTGGCTGTGCTGCTGTTAGTTCAGCTATTGGCTCTACTACTACAGCATATCCCTCCATTCTTGTTCACCCTAACAGGATAAGTGAAAATGCATAATCTAGCCCTATTGTTCAGTTTTCTTAAACCATGGCTGACTTAGCCAAGAATACAAATAAGCCTTGACTATCTACTTCACTTTGCCAGGGTTTCCCTCAAACTAAATAATATCAGAATAATTGGAAAGGCTATGCCTGGAGTTCAATGGCCAAGCAGCCAGCCACTCCCACTTCCTGAGCTATATAAGCAGTTCCTCTCAGCCTCATTGTGAAGCACTTTTTTCTATGCAGCCAGAGGCTCTGTCAGTTTGCACTCTGAGCTGGTTGGGGCCTACCCCTACCCCCCCCCCGGCTGCTCCTGCTTGTCTGTTGGATTTCTGTTTTTTCCTGCTTCTGGTTTGTATTTTGCCTTCGGCTGTGCATGCTTCTTCTGTCTTTTTTCCTTATTTTCTGTGTTTGTGTGCTTTGGTTTTGTTTTTTGGGGGGCTTTGTTTCTAAGCTTCCGGCATACTGCTACTCCAGGGCTCATACTACTTGCTTCCAGTTACTCACAACTCTTATTGCTTTCAGTTACAACACTCAAATTCCTTGCAATGCAACAACAAACATTATCTGTGTGTTCAGCTCAGCCATAGCTGCTTTCCATGTTGCATTCTTAATAGTGTTCACCTGATTCTGGCTCGCATTGAACCCTGGCTATACAGCTAAATCATGCTCAACTCATTCTACTTGCCTCATTGTTGCAGTTCATTGCATTGCCTATGACAGCTGCTTTCAGAGTATTGTGCCTCCTTTATTTTATGTTAATTACAGTTTGCAAATCAGTGTACTCAATACAGATGCTTTTTCTATGTTTGTACACTTGCTTCAAGATCTGAACCTTGCTGTGCAGTTCAATCCTGTTATTCCCTTTATACACTGCTGTTCCACTCTGAGGTTAGCTAAAGCTCCTGCTGAGGCAATTAAATAGCTTTAATATCTGCATGTGGTTCTTGGCCCTTCCATCGCTTCCTTGTTTGTCCTATGGTGGGAACTGGGAGGTGTTTGGGGGGTCATGGCCCATGTGGCTAATTATTTCTGTTTTAATCCTGTCTTCTCTGCCGAACATCCTCAGAGTTTGTCACCTTGATTTGGCTTTGCAATGCCTGGCTGGCTTGCCTCACTATTCAGTGCTGTTTCATTGTTACTATGTTATGCAGACCTACGTGCAGGTCCACTTATTACTACTCTGTTACTGACCTACGTGCAGGTCCACGTTTGCTTACGCAATCATTGCTCATTGCTTACGCAAACCATTACTTCATGCCTATTGCCATCCCCCTTGGCTTCAGCCTCTGGGATTCTGCTGAACTCAATTCTGCATTCGACCCTGCAAATTCTCAGCACTCAATGCTCATTACAATCTCAGCATGCTGTGGTCATTCAGCTTGCCAACTTTTCAGCTCTCAATCAATTTCTGGGGCATGCCAGCCATTCTATTCTGGTACAGGGATCCTGCAGCCGATGGTCTCACTCTACATTTAGTCTGCATCTTGAGCATATCCAACTTGAGGTGGGATCCTTCTCACCTGGCTCATAGCTGGGAATGTCCTCACCCCGGGCTTGGCTTTGGCTGCCTGCTACACGACAGCATCTCCTTGTGTAGAATTTAAGACTAGCAGTGAAGGGTGTTTATGATGATATCCTTTGGCTCTAGTGTTCCACTATAATGGTTAGCCATTGACTTCAGTGGTTTTCCTAGCAAGGCACCTTCACCGCATTCTCCCTGTGACTGCCTCTGGTTCACCTGGTTTGAGCTTAGGGTTGGTAGGGCAAGTGAGTGCCTCATCGATCGTTGCTCTCCTCCTCCGCCTTGGTTGCACATATTGTTGCAGAGTTTTCTCACAACCTTCCACGGCATTCCTGCTAGACGGTTTGAGTGAGAACCTTCCTCCAAATTGGAATATTTTCCACCTCCCTTTAATTGAATTTTCCAAATTGCAGCTGCAGAGCTGTACCTAAATAAACTATCCCAAGCCTGGAAGGAAGGTGACTTAGGCCTTGGATCCCCAGAGATTTCCTCCTCATCATAGGTTTTCTTTTTCTCTACTCTGTTGCTCCAGGTCATAACTGTTAGTTAGCATAGTAGTGTCCTCTAGTTTCTTTAGGTAGGTTCCGCTGTTGGATGGAGGTGTAGGATGTCCTGCTGTTCCCTCTCTCTTTAAAGGATCCCCTCATTCTCAATGCAAACCACCAGTATCATACTACACAAGTCTGGGCATTTCATTACTTTATCAAACTGAGCATCTCATTACATTATCAAACTGCCTGTGCTTCTCTACTATTACGTTACAGTTACTGCTCCTATGTCACACTTACTGCTTGCTCATAAGCTTCGTGTCACCTCTTTCTTTGGGATTTGATTGTACTACATTTCTTTTGTGGATTCCTAAGGTACCTTAAGCCTTGGGAATCGTCCTGTGGCACCTCTAGGGGTGGAACCCTCTCCGAGGGTTCCTTGCCTTTCGTACCCCTACAGGGTGGTAATTCCTCTGGAATAGAGTGTGAATGGCCAAAACTAAACTAACACAGCTGCACAAGCATAACACTATACTGGCTGCACAAGACATTGGACAGTGTTCCAGTTGGCTGTTCCCTTATGCATACTATGCAATTCTAATAACTTTTTTATTTGCTGAAAATGTTTCACACTGGGATACCATCTTGCAAGTGCAACACCTACTGTAGCCTGCAAGATGCTCCATGAATCCTCTAAATGGGATTTACTTGCAAGTCTGTCTGTGCTAAGAGTGAGCAATGCAGAAAATGAATTTAATGATCTTGCCACAAACTGGAACTTTTAATTCCTATAAAGAGGGTATGAAATTTCTTGCCTTCCCCTTGGCACTTTGGCACTTGGATAGCATGACACAGCATTTTTGCAGCAACCACACACTGAGCACATACAGTACAAGCCAGACCTGCAGATTTTGTGCAGGGCCAGCCAGTAATTCATGCTGTGATGCAGAGAGGAGGATGATATCATTTGTGTTTCCTGAATTTGCTGCCTGCCAGCAAGGACTCATAGGCAGTGCAGCATGGCAGAGAAATTGGTGATTTTTGCTGGTTTTATTTTATAGCTGATTTTTATGACTGCATAATGAGAGAGCTATGCTGACATATTGCTATGACATAGGAGTGGAAAAGGCCTCTGGAAGCACATGAACAGTTACCTAACCACCACCACCACCACTTATGTCCCTCCCCCACCCAGTCACCTGACCAATCTATACAAAGTATTTCCCTGGTGGCTAGTAGGCCCTCCCCCAACCTGTTGATCCACCCAATATCTATAAAGCATTTCCATGGTGGCTGGCAGTCCCTTCACCCACATGATCTCCTGCCTGATCTATACAAAATATTTCACTGGTGGCTAGCGGTCCCTCCTCCCGACTCTATCACCTGCCTGATATAGAAAAATGTGTCCTGATGTCCAATGTAACCCCACCATCCATATCCCCTGTATAGAGAATGCAAATGTGTCCCCCTCTGGTGGTCTTGTGGACCCTCTCACTGACAGGGAGTTACCCACCACACCACTCCCCCATCCAAAAACTGAGCAGGTGACAAGCACAGCTCTCCTCTTTCCACCATGTCTGGCTGCTGACTATGCTGTCAATGAGCACATACTGTATACAGTACGTGCTCATTGACAGTTACTGACAGCTCAGAGTGAGCTGTCATTCAGTGAACATGTACTGTACAGTATGAAAACATTGAGTGCTCAGTCAGTAGCCAGCTGTGGTGATGAGAGGAGGGCTGTGCTGGTCACTGGCTCAGTTTCATGTTGGGGTGAGCGGTGGGTCAATACCTGTCAAGGTAGGGGGGTGGAGTCCACTAGAGCACAAGGGGGGACAGGTTTGCATTCTTTATACAGGGGATCAGGATGGGGGTTACACTGGATGCTAGGGACACTTTTTTCTATATTGGGCAGGTGATCTGGTGGGGAAGGGGTCACTTGCCACCAATTAAATATTTTGCATAGATCGGGTGGATGATTGGGTTGGGGAATGTACTGCTAGCCAAAAGGGAAATGCTTTACAGATATCTTGCAGGTGATTGGGTGGGGATGGACTGCTAACCACCAGTGGAATGTTTTACAGATATTGGGTGGGTGATTAGGTGGGAAAAGGAACCACTGGCCACAAGGGAAATGTTTTACAGAAATCGAGTGGGTGATTGAAATGGAGGAGGGACTGCTAGCCACCAGGGAAATATTTTATAGATATCAGGGAAGTGATTCAGTGTGGGGAGGGACAGCTACCCACCAGGGACTTTTATTTCTCTTTTGGGCAGGGCTTAGGGTGGTGGGGATCTTATGATATTGGGTAGCAACTGGTGACTAGTGGGGGGGGGGTGCCACTAGACACCAGGGAAATATTAAATGGAGAAAAGTCAGAATTTCTGCAAACATTGCTAATTTAGTTTATGAACTTTTACAGAAGAGAAAGTCTGACTTTCACAGAAATTCTACAATTAGAAGGTTTTTTGGCACAGCTCTAGTAGCCTGCTGTGGTTTCAGGATGACCTCTTCTTCAGTCTTTCAGCTCAGTGTTTTTCAGTGGGGTCTGTTTGCAGTTTGGTTGGTCTCTTTTCAGCTTATTCTCCTCTCCCTCTTATGTCATATGGTCATCTAATCTTCTAATTAAGTGATTCAACATAAATCATATTGTGTTTTTCTGCACTGTAGAAAACATGAAATGAAGAAAACAAAGAGAAAGAGGAGAAAGAAATAAGGTGATAGGAAAAGGACACAGAAATGTTCCACCATGCCAGTTTCTTTAAACTGGTAAACTTCTGCAACTTATGATTGAAGTAGAGATGATCAAGGTTTAGGAGCTGGGAGACAGTACCACCAATGAATTTTCATTCAAACAAAAGAAACAGGAGATGGCAAAAAATACAAGAGACAAGAACATCTGCAGACATAGGCTGGAACCAAAGTCATAAGATCGGGGGCCAGATTTTCAGAGCCCTTGTAACTCCCACAGCTGTGAGAAAAACTGACAAAAGTGGGTCTTCACTTGCAGAAGTGCAGTTTTCCCAGTTTTCCCCACAGCTACAGTATTTTCAAAAGTGCAGCCAGTCTGCGAGCAGCTCCGTGATTTATGGCAGCTTGCGGGTGTTGTTTCCCTGCACCTGCAGAAAAATGTTATAGGTGGTGGGATCAGGCAGAACACCTCCTGCAGCTGCAGGTGACTGAAAATACAAATCTCCACAGCTGCATAGATTTCAGTCAGCAATTGGAGCTGCAGAGAGGACTTAGTCCCAAGTTGCTTTGAACATGTGGCCCTAGGGCTCCAAGAGTCTCTGGCTATAATATATATATATATATCTATATATATATATATATATATATATATATATATATATAATATATATATATATATATATATGTGTATGTGTATGTGTATATATGTGTATGTGTATATATGTATATATATATATATATCAGTAGTGCTACCATAGTTAGGGTTGAGGAGCCATTTACATACTAAACCCAAAATTTTGCACCTTAATAACTTTGCAACTGCTCAACGGATTTGCCTAAAATTTGGAATACAGAATCAAAACCCATACACCTTGGGATCTGCCAAGATTTGTACAGGTCAGATATACAGCTGCGGAGTTATTAAGCATGATCTGCGCATGTGTTTACGCTTTTTTTGGAATTCTACGGTCACACCTACAGGTCGCACGGTTTGTGCAACCAGTCCAAAATCTTCAGGGAAGGTGCAGCCATGGTCCCTGATGTGTCTTTCAAAGATTTCATGAATAAATATTAAACAGTTCAAAAGTTATTCAAAAAACAAGTTCCCATTATAAGTCAATGGGAAAAGTTAACAAAAAGTTCAACACTTTCACAAATGCAGTTTTTACTTTCGCAAATGGCCCTTTTACTGTTGCAAATCCACCATTTTGTTTTCAGTTGGTGATCAGAAAAATGCTTGGCATTTAAATTTGGGACCTTCTAGCAACCTAATTATTTTTGTATTCAACTAGTCAGACCCTGAGGATGCTAGCCATGTCTTTATTTTGGGTAAACACCCCAGAAATATGTTTTCAGATTTCTGAAAAAGTACTTCATAAGTAAGTGTCACATTCAGAAAGTGTCGCGGAATTTTTGCGAAAGCTTTCGCAAATTGCGACAGTACTTTTCTAGGCTGTGGGAAAATGACAGCAATTGTTTGGCACCCCGCTGCAAAAGAACGATTTGGATTTTTGGGCTGAAATTTGGAGGGAACGCAGCCAACATCTGACAGATGTGCCTTTCAGTGTTTTGTTGAAGAAATATTACACAGCTGCAAAGTTACCATACTCCAAAGTTGACACTTTTTCCCATAGGATAACATTACGGCATGCAACGCATTGCAGCAATCGTTTGGCGCCCTGCTGCTAAATAACGGTTTGGTCTTTTAGGCTGAAATTTGCAAGGAATACAGCCAACATCCTACAGATGTGCATTTCAGTGGTTTGGTGAAACAATATTATGGGGAGGCAAAGTTATGGCACTCTGAACTTCTGTTTTTTACCCATAGGATAACATTACAGCATTCGCCGTGCCTTTCAGGGCCCGTATCTCGGAAACGGTGCGAGATACGGACTTTTCGTCAAAAAAATGATTAGCCCCCATGAAACTAGCCAGGAAAGTGATAATTCATATGACTTTTACATTTTTCTTCTATGTCATACAGTTCCTGAGATATAAGCAATTTACTATTCCAAGTCCTCATTTTTCTGTTCATTATTTTGCATACATTCTTTGCACTCACTGTCTTTCTCTATACAGCTTTTGTGAAAAAACCAGCCTGTGCGCTTACATTACTGTTACCATTACCGTTTCCGCTTGTGGTTCCATACTCATTTCACTTACCATTCACATTTACGCTACCATGTGCATTACCCTTTGCATTTTCATTTGTGGTTGCGTTTGCGTTGTTTTTCACATTTCTGTCTACAGTACTGTTTCTTTTTGTGTTTCACTTTGCGTCACCATGTGAATTACGATTTGCATTTGCGGGCACAATGTTACTATGTGTCAAGACATCACGTGGCGGGAGCGTGGGCCCCGCAGGGCCCCGCACTCCTGCGCTGCATTACATTCACTATTTCTTGTTATCATTCTCAAAAAGAAGGGAAATTAGAGGCAAAAAGCTCCATTTAATGCATCAGTTAGGGTTGTTCCACAGCGACAAAAGCGAGGAAATTTGATGTTAGTGTTAAACCCCTTTGCACCCTCCAGCCCACCCCCAACTGGAATTAGGTGCACTGTGAGATCATCGGTCCTAACTCTCACCCCATTCTCCTATTCCTCAGCTTCTTTCCACATGTGATGGGGTGAGATGAGAGCACGATGACCCCACTGTGCACCCTGATTCCAGTTGGGGGGTGGGCTGAGGGTGCAAAGGGGGTTTCAACCCTAACATCGAATTTTCTCACTTTTGTCACTGTGGAACAACCCTACCTGATGCATTAAATGCATTTTTTTGCTTCTAATATATATATACACACACACACACACAGACAGTCGTGCCCCTATAGTTAGGGTTGAGTAGGTAGTTTAATGTTAAACCTCAAAATTTGCACGTTAATAACTTTGCAATCATTTAAAGGATTTGCACAAAATTTGGAATGCACAGTCTTGTATGGTCGATCTCTTAATTTGCCAAGTTGAGTTTCTATCAGATTTGCTGTTTTTATTTTCGTGCAGCAAAGCACCCAAAAACTGATTTGTGCCCATCATGCTGTGGCCACACCATTTGGAATTTAGGTCTGAAATGTTCAGGGTTCAAAGAGGATTGCTTAAAGAACTATTCAGCATTGATTTGGTGAAAGAATAACAATTCATTCCAAAGTTATTCAGTTTTGAATTTTCAGGTTCTGAACATGCTCAGTTCAGTCTTAGATTTATATGTATACTTTGAAAAATAGGACTGGGCTTGCAATCAAGGATTTTGTCACCTCATAAATGGGGATTTATAAAATCCCCATTCATGAGGAAACATTTCCCTTTTGCAAGCTGCCATCTTGTTTTCGTTTTTCCCCACAAACAAAATGTTTTGGCTTGCCCAAAGGATGTGTTCCCTTGTAAACTAAGCATGGGTTTTGTTCAGGGTGACACCCTCTACAAATTCATGGCTTTGGTTTGCTTCGTTTTGTTCAAAAAAAGGCCACTTTAAATAAAAAAATTTCTCGTTCATCACTCACTTCTGATCCTCATCCACAAGAAGACAAAAACCCCTTTTGCGAGCTGATTCCATTTCAAGAGTTGACAAAATTCTTGATAGTGATTTCTGAACCAGAGGATCCTATATCACGAACAAGGATTGGCTCACGAACAGGGATTTGTCAGCTCATGAAAGGGGATCGGCTCATGTAAGGTGATTTTGACAGCTTGTGAAAGGGATTGGTTTTTTGAATTCCCCTTTCATGAGCTGTCAAAATCCACTTTTGTGAGCCGATCCCCTTTCACAAGCTGACAAAATCCTTGATCATGATTTCCAGACCAGATGGCCCATATCGTGAAAAAGGATTGGCTTGCAGTCGGGGATTTTGTCACCTCGCTAATTGGGATTGACTCGCGAAAGGGGATTTTGACAGCTCACGAAAGGGGAATGGCTTTTTAAATGCTCTTTCATGAGGTGACAAAATGCCCATTTGTGAGCTGTCAAAGTCCTTTCACGAATTGATCCCCTTTCACAAACTGACACAATCCTCATCATGATTTCCAGACCAGATTGTCAAACTCTGACGAACAAGGAATTCTTGCTAACAGCAATTTTGACAGCTCGCGAATGGGGATTGACCTCACTAACGGGGATCTTGCCACCTCACAAATTAGGAATTTAAAAAGTTTCCTAGTGCACTGTAAATAAATGGTTTGGTCTATTGGCTTGAAATTTGCCGGGTATTAAGGGGATGTCCCAGAGATGTGATTTATGTTGTTTATGTGAAAACAATTTAATTGGTTCCATAGATATGCCATTATGAAGTTGAGATTTTTCCAGTAGGATAGCACTGAGGTGCCCACAGCGCCTTTCGGTGCCCGTATCTTGGAAATGAAGCAAGATACAAATTTTTCACTCTGGGAAGCTTAGTTCACCTTAACCACACTTGCTGGTTTCAAAGTCATGATTACAACTGCAGTGGAATTAGTTTTGCAGCTGTTGCAGTTACTGAGATATTAGCAAATTTGTGTTACATGGTTTCCTTTTTAGCCCTTTAGGGCTGCTGTATGGCTCCATAGTTACGTGTAAGTGGGAGCGCAGGACCCAGAGGGCCTGCACTCCCACAGACACACTTTGTTATGCAAAAATGGGCAGCTTGAAGGGAGCACTGGGCATTGGAGGGCCTGGGCTACCACCAGCACATACCAGTTACCAGTTACATTACACCTTCTCAAAATGTAACAAAATTAATTGCAAAAAATGTTATTAATGCATCAGTTAGGGTTGAAGTGACAAATGTATGGAAATGAGATGTTAGGATTGAGCCCCTACACCCCCACCCTTCTACCCCACCTACCATCCTCCACAAGCCAACAGGCATTGGGGTGTGCCTTGGGATCATTAGGCCTAACTCTCAACCAGTTCACCTATGCTGTACTATGTCAGCCAGTTTATACATGGAATGGGGTGAGAGTTGGGCCTACTGACCCCATGGCACATCCCAATGCCTGGTGGTGTGTGGAGGATGGGGGGATGGTAGGGTGGGAAGGGGTCAGGGGCTCAACCCTAACATCTCATTTCCATACCTTTGATGCTTCAACCCTAACTGATGCATTAACAAAAGTTTTTTGCAATGAATATATATAGGTTCATGTAGAAAAGATACCTGCAAGTATAAAATAGCAGCACTCACTCCTCCTACTCACTGCTGTTGTTTCATACAGCCTCAATGCACTTTATCAAGGCAGATGCATGTGCACTGAGGCTGCACAAGACAGCACACACACACACACACACACACACACACACACACGTAGGAAGCTGAGGTATACAGTTAGTTAGTTGCATGGGATATGGTTTATCTATCTTTAAAAGGGAGTTATGGTAGTTTGTGGGGATGCTCGGTGTGCAGGACATTTATGGTGCAATGTCCAGGGTTAACTCATGTCAGGGCTGAAGTGTAGTGCTTAAGCATCATCTTGGCAGGGAGTCCACTGTCTCACTATCAGTCTTAGTGCATTCCTTCTGGGGGATGGCTTTCCCCACTGAGTAAAGAGGACATCAAATTTCATTTGTTTATCTTTACCTTGGTCATGTGCCTCTGTAGATTCTTTTTTATTTTTGTCCTGTTCAGTTTGTGGCACACTTTTTCTGCTAACATTCCTCTAAAATTTCTGCTAACTCTCTTCCCCAAGGGTGGTGACAAGTGGGTGCCACAGGGCTCAGTCCTGGGTCCAGAGTTGTTTGAGTTACTCATGAGATATCTCACACGGTATCTGGAGCAAGATCAGTCTGTTTGCAGATGATACCAAGATAGGAGCAGTAGTGGACGACATAGAGAGGTGACAGGGCTATAGGAGGAACTGATCAAACTGGAGGAATGGTTGGAAAAGTGGCAATTAAGCATCATTGCAAATAAGTGCAAGGTTTTGCACTTCAGAGCAAGGAACACAGGGAAGAGTTATAAGTTGGGAAGGGTTCAAATAGAGGTTACAGAGGAGGAGAAGGACCTAGGGGTGATCATAATGGGTAACATGAACAACTCAGCTCAGTGCAGAAAGGTGGCAGCTAAGTCCAACAAGATGTGGGTTGTACTGCAAGAGGAATCTCGTCCAGAAATAGGGATGTGATCCTGCCGCTGTACATGTCATTAGTCAGGCCACATGTGGAATACTGCATGCAGTTCTGGCATCCCTTTCTGAAGAAGGATATCAGATTGCTGGAGGGGGTGCAGCAAAGTGCAACTAAGATGATCTAGGGGTTGAAGGGCAAAACCTATAAGGACAGGCTGATTGAGTTGAATATGTACCCCCCTGGAGGAGAGGAGGGATCAGGGGTATATGATTGGGACCTTCAAATATTTGAAGAGGATTAACAAAATGGGCACAGAAGGGATATTTAAGCTGAGGAGAGGAAGGGACACCAGAGGGCATGGTCTCAGGTTGGATGGCACAAGATAACAGAGAGAGATGAGGAGGCATTTTTTCACAGAGAGGGTGGTGGAGAAATAGAACACTCTAACCAAAGAGGGGGTATCCTGTAGCACAGTGGGCAGTTTTAAAAGGGCATGGGACAGGATGTGAGGGGAGGAGAGGAATGTGGGACAGCTGCAATAAAAGGGTGCTAGCTGCACATTCGAGCAGACTAACCTAATAGACCACAAGGCCTATTTCTGCTGGCAGATTCATAAGTTTGTATGTTCGCATTTGTACAGGGACCCTACAGAAGTATTAGCCACTTCATCATCATACAATATTTCTTTCCCTTGTACTGTGGTTGTGGTTTGAAAATCCATTTTATATTTCTGAATAACAGTGTCTTTTCAATCTGGTTGCCATTTTCCCTGTTTCTCCTGCACCCAACCTGCTACCCTCAAGGCCTTTTGAGGTGACCAGTTCCCCATCTCATCTGTCTTTGTTTGCTTAAAAATGTTCTTCATTCCTAGTGCTTTTCTCACTGTTTGGTTTTCTGTTACCTTAACAACACTATCCTCATATGCCTCAGGCCTGACAGAAGTGCTTCAATTTCTAAAAGTTTGTTACTGTTATTGTCAGTACTCACAGCGTTTTGTGATATTAGCTCCTTTTTGATACTTTTTTTTTGTTCAGCATTCAGCTCCGTAGTTTCAGGTCGTGGCTCACTCACTGCTCTGTCTGTCAGTTCCTCAGCAGCTATTACCTCTGATGCTACTGCATTAGTGTTTGTCAGTTTCAGCTGAGCAGCTATCTCTGCAGAGTGTTGCTTCGTATCTGATTCTTTTGTCTTAATGTCCATATCTGATTTCACACCCATTTTCTATTGCTGGATAGCATTCTCTATTTTATTTAACATTGCTAGCCACTGCTGTTTTTTTAGTTTCAATTCATGCGACAGTTCACCTTTCTCCATTCAGTTTGCTAAATGCATATTTTCCTGTTCGCTGCAGCATTCTGTCCTAGCAATCTCCTCTACATCCAGTTCCATAGCGCTCTCCGTTCTAGGTGAAAATAAACTGTCTAGATCCATTTCTTCAGCCTCTTGCACAACAGAAACTGAGGAAGAGGCTATCCCCTCAGATCCTACAACCTCCATCCTCACTCCTTCAGCTCCAAGTTCAGCCATCCTGGTAGACAGCCAAATGGACAGGAGCTCCCCCTACTGGACAGTAAGGAAATTTCCCTGGTGTATGGCCAAATTCCACCCCCTCCATTCACTAAAAATACCACCAACAGCTAAATCAGTTTCTGTAAGTCAATTTACATCTCTACACATATTCCTTTTGCCTTGCGCCCCATAGCACATCAGGAAATGAGCCATGGTTTAGTGTGCCTCTCCCAGTTTCAAACTTTCAAATAAATAAATATGGCAGGTGTCCCTCTTATATCAGCCTGCAGAGTAGAATGGCCCTACCTCTTCCATACACTGCAATCTTTCGGGTTTGAGGGCACCTACATAAACTGGATTTGAATGTTGGACTGAGGTGCCTAGGCCTAGGTGATCACCAATTCCATGGAAAAAGAAGCCTTCCTTATCAGTAGGGGAATCCATCAGAGATGTTCCCTCTCTCCTCTGCTCTTCATTGTCACCCTCAAACCCTTCTACAGGCCATCAGATAGAGTTGGTCAATCACTGTGGTCCTCTTGGGAGGAGAGCCACAAGGCTCTCACTTTGCAGATGATATCCTGGCTACCATGATGAAACCCAAAATGTTGGTCACAGAGACTTTAGCTTTGCTAGACAAGTTTAGCACCCTCTCAGGATATAAGGCCATTGTCACTAAATTATATCTGGTACACTCAGATAGGCATGTCACGAGGTTGCCTCATTTCCCCTGGGGTCTTCACCCAATGCAAGACAAAATCAAATACTTGGGTGTAAATATTTCCTGGACCCTGAGGGATACAGATAAGATAAACCTAATGCCCTACCTAACAGAAATGGATTAGAATCTTAATAGGTGTGACTGGCTACACCTCTTTAACTGGGACAGGGGGCATTCATAAAAAGTGATGATCACTCAGAATTCTCTGCCTACTGCACAACCTATCTATACCTCCGCTGATTGGTAGTCACCTTCTGGAGACTGACTGTGCAGCTGTATACTATACTGATGGTGCTCAGTAGTAGCAGGAGCAATGATAAGCTTTTATCTTCTTTAATACGGGTAAACCACTGTTGCCTGAACAGCTTGTCTGGAAGGTGATATGCTGAAAATTTGAGCTGAAGAGGTTTCTTGTTGCTCTTTCTGGGCTAACTTGTGCTACTGGTTTGCAGCCCTGACTTCTTGTTCTGTCCACCGCTATTTTCTGGTGCCTGGTGTCCTGCAATGGAGGAGCCTGTGCAAGGAGCTAGCTGCAGGAATGGCCCATGTGGGTCATGAACTGAAAAGCCTAGGCTGCTTCGTGAAAGAGATTTTACTCTTTTTGCTGCCATTTGCAGTCAGTAGAGAACAGTAGAGAACAGCAAACAAATAGCAATTAATAGCAATTTTTTTTTATTTTGCTTTGTCTTTATGAAACTGATTTTAGGATAAAAGGACAATATACTGAGGTGTTATTGATTTCATGTAGAGCTTTGTATTTTCTACATGCCTATTCAATATCCTTTAAAAAAAGCATCTTGCGTTTTATGCATTGTGTATATTTTTTATGTGCTAAGCTTTTCAATCCTTAATTTTTATTTTGATAGTGTGTGTTGATGTGGTTGAACTAGCTCAACAGAGAAGAGGTGTGTTTTTGATAATATATAGAGTGCATGTAGAATATAGTGATCAGAAAGAACTCCCCAACTTACAAGTTGGCATTCTGTGTGTAATCATAACTCATCAACTTGCCTGGACCATTATCATAAATCAGCAGATGAATGTCCTTGAATTGGTACCTGGGTTGTGCTTGTGGCCTTTCTTGCCAGCAAATGAGATAAATTAAAACACCAGTGGAGTCACTGGCAATTTAGTGGATACCTATTGGCCTTGCCACTTTGATTTTTATGAGACTGCTAATTAAATTGCTATTTGTTAGCTTGGGGCCAATTAAGTTAATTGAATTCAGTAAACACATGGAATTTAGGTAACAGTTTTTTTTTTTTGACTGAGCATGTGCTGGTTTCTCCAATAAAAGAAAACTGTGGAGACTGCAAAGTAGAGCTGATTTGAAAAGCCAGATTACTCACTGCTGTGATTATTAATCTAAAATGTCTTTCCTTTATAGAGAAGCACGGGTGATAGCTATTCAGAACAACAGGCTCTATTCAACTTTAAAAGTTGGAGCCATTTGTAACATTTGTTTTGGCATGATAGGCTCCAGTATTTGCTTTCTCTACAGGGACTATGTGAACATCTTAAAGATTATATTTTAAGCTACTCGATCTAACGGGCAGCTCTTATATGCTGCTGAAGCTTTGTTTGCTTTTTTAATCACAGTAAACCTTATTCTAGACCTGCCTCTTCTAAACATGCTAGAAGTTATGGATGTCCAGGTATGATTTAAAATCTCGATACATACTGTGATTGATCAAACTTGAATGTTAGTATTATTATTTTTGTTTTCCTTCTATTTTTTAATTATATATTCACTTGTATTCACCCTAAAATTGTGCTGGTTGCTACCTCATCTGATATAATAACTAAAGAACACAATTTAATACTGTAGTAACTGTAAAATAGACAGGGACTGGGGTTTTGGGGGGGCCTATTATTAATACTGAGGTCACTGCTTGTATTTTATTTCCTCTAACCCACAGTTGGACCTTTGAGTTGACTCCTTTGTGAATTTGGGAATTTGGGTAGTCCTGGGAGATCAGAGAGGTCAGACACAGTGGCAAGGAATTGGGAGTCATCTGATTATGCACTGATTCTATTTATTGCTGCCTGGTTCAACAGCAGACCTTTTATAGAGATTGATTTAGGTAACCAACTCTCAGAGCTGTGAAGAAGAAGAGAAAAGGTGGAGAAAGAACTTTGCTGTGATGGTGTGATGGAGATCTCTTATATAGACTGTTTTTTCTGTTCTTATTGCCTTCTTATTGATTGCTGTTTGTTGTGAAATATAATTGTCTAAACATAAAAACTCGAAGTAAAAAGCATTTTGGGGAAGAACCAATTACCCTTAATTGTATAGATAATGAAGATAATAAAGGGAAACAGAAAAGGGGCAAGAACAAGAAAATAAAATCTACCACTAAAGCAAAACTTAGCAAATAGAAAGTGAAGGCCACTAGAAAGACTGAAGCAGGCCAAACTTTAATAACAGAACATATTAGGAAAGTAATACAATTTGACAATGTGTCCACTACAACACAGAGGAAAGAATACACTTAACGAAACACAGTTCTCTGGAACTGACTCCTAAACTTGGCTTGGAGGACACATTAAATTTAGATATTAAAGGACAGGAAGTTTTATCAGTAGGACAAATGTAGATATCTTCAACTGTAATAGAAGTAATTGATACTGATCAAGCTAACCAAAGGCTGGCTGAAGAAAACATGAATACAAAAGAAAATAAGGAATCTGATTTGTCCCAAATAATAGCAGGCATGCAAGAAACAATATTAGGGCTTGAAGAACTGGTTGAAAGAGACAGTAAAATTGAAGAAAAGGTAGTTAAACATATCACGTACACTCCATTTATGGATCCTAATTTAATTGAAGCTTTACAGGACCCTCATGTAGCAAGTATAGCTTTAATGAAACAATTAATTATTTTGAGAAATGACAATCAATTAAAGAATGGATGTTGCTGCTAACACAGTCCGATTAGAGGAAATATTAGCTGCTCATCATGGCCAACAAGTTAAACAGGTGGCCAAGGATATAAATCAATCACAGAGAAAGTGATTCAACTTAACCACCCCACAACATTTAGGGAGTGTAATGATAACTAACACTGCTACAGGGGAGGGAAAAACTAGTATTCAGGAAAATAAAAATCAGAGTGCTGGTAATGCTTCTGAAGTTTTCATTGATACTAACTCTGTTATTGTTAAAGCAAAAAAGGAAGGAACAAGAAATAGGAATAAATTGCACAAGAGAAAACCAAACTTAAACATGAAGTTAAAAAAGACAGCTAAGCCCAATTATATCTCAAATAGTGACAAGCAGAACTCAATTCAAAAGATCCCTGCTCCTCTGGATCCTAAAAGAGGGAAACAAAACCAGTCTAATCCTAACAAAAATGAAAATAATAAAAATGAAGATTTCTCCAATCAAAGTAATCAGTTAGATAACAATATAGTTGATAAAGAGCCTTTAGAAAGGGAGCAGTCATTAATTATCCTGAGAGGTATAGATTTTTACTTAAAGCAGCAGTGCGTGTTAGTAAACATACATATTTTTCAGTAATAAGGTTTGCCTGGCAAAAATATCAAGATGCACATTTTTCTTTTCATTTTCTTTCATTCCTGAACCAAGATATGAGGTCTTGAAGTTTTAAAAGTTGCCAAACCTATGCCACCCCATGTCACACCCACCATTAAAGTCATTTAATATTTTGTGCTGTTTACTATCAGAAACATGTGGAAGAAACATCCTAATGCAACTACAGCATGAGTCTAGCATGCACATTCAACAAGTAACACCTGGGGAAGTGATTTTAAAAAAATGGCAAATTGCGGCCATCTTTAATGACGTGAGTCATTACTTACAACATCAGCTATAAAAAAGTTGTAACACACCTGAGAAAACAAAAAATGTACTGAGCATGAATCTTAGCTTGTCAGAAATATATTTATGCTAAAAAAATATATGACGTGAGTCATTAATTACAAAATCAGCTATAAAAAAGTTGTAACGCACCTGAGAAAACAAAAAATATACTGAGCATGAATCTTAGCTTGTCAGAAATACATTTATGCTAAAAAATATATAATTAATTTTTTCACTGACAAACTAATGCTGTTGCTATAAAGGAAAGTAAAATGGTATTGTGAATTTTGGAACATACGATTTGCACAGAATTATTGTATCTGGATGTTCAGTTAGAGGATATTACTGATGTAACAGTGTATTGGATGAAAATCTGAATCATTTGCAACTTCTGTTATACTAAACAGCCAAGAGTAGCCCAATATGTCCGGAGGAACTCCAATAATTTGGGAAGAGTATAAACTATGTATGGAAACTCCCATTTTAATTAACAGAGTTATTGATCTTCGAATCATGATAAAGGCTGATTTGGCCATCCAATTAGGCCAAAAAGGTATCATTGATGAATTAATTGGGAGTGAATGGGAGTCAGAATTGCCTAGAGATGTAACATTATCTATGTTTGGTCTGTCTTTTGTAGGAATTAACTCCAGAACAAAAGTGAGATCTGTGATCACCCATTTAATAGGAAATGTACTGGGGATGAATTTTATGATGATGATATTGTACAGGTGCAAAAAGGATGACCAAATAGATCTAACTCTGGATAATCATAACTTGGCCCTAAATATTCTGGAGGCCAGCCCTAAACTTGACAAACTAGGAATTTTAATAATATATCTTACAGCTATGCCAGACCCTACCTTATGCCTGAGTGAACATCTAGATACAGTGGAACAACTTTCTTGTGTAGCTCCTGATAATTAGCCACTTGTATATAATGTGGATAACTTTAACAGATTTCAAGCACTCCAAGATGTGCAGCTGTGACTTAAGAAGGATTTAATGACATGTGTAGGAGAATATCAGCTTGAAATCAAATGTATGGACACAAGTATTAACAGGTTTATAACTAGGAACAAGGGTACACATATAGGAATTCTGACATGGGACATTGCTGGATAACAAAGTAAATTTGTAGACCCAGAATTTAAGGAATGTATAGAGGGGATGGATATTATTCTTCTTCAAGAAATGTGGCACACTAGTGAACTGATTTATAATATAATGATTAATGGCTATACTTTTGTACACTCACCAGCCATAAAACAAAAAAAAAATGGATAGGTACAGAGATGGATTAGCCATATGTTAAAATAAATGACTACATAAAGCTCATAAAGCAATGTATTAAGAAAAATTATATACTGGTTAAAATGAAGCTAGAAAATAAGTCACTGATCTTGGTAAATGTTTATAATCCACCTGTAAAATCCTCACTGTATGATAAGACCTTATCTTTTAATATTGTCCAGGATATCAAATCTTGCCTGAAATTGAATGAACCAACTGAGATATTAATTATGGGGGATTTAAATATCAGATATGAGAAAAGAGCAGATTTGGACCCAAATAACTCATTACTACAGGGCTTAAAACTCTCACCGAGGCATCCCAAGGACAGGAAAAACACTGACATTCATAAATAAATGGAGCATTTATTAGACACATTGCAATTAATAATACTTAATGGCAGGTTACCCTCTGATAGTGAGGGAAATATGACATGGATTAATATAAGAGGATCTACAATAATTGATTATGTTTTAGCATTGATGTTCGATCATCATAACTATAGTGATTTTAAAGTTATACATAGAACTGAAAACAATCACTTTCCAATAGTTCTATTTAAGCACAAAGCATTTACAAATGTCCCTGAAAATGTTGAAAATATAGATTGTGAATGAAAGAATCAGATGTGACAAAATGAAAAACAGTAATGCAATTAATATAAGTGAACATAAAACAAAGATTTTAAGCATGAATATTGAAAATTTACCGGACCCTGAAGCCATCTATAATCAGATTATTATTGTATTTCAGACTTATACTGTAGAGCAATAACAGAAAAGAGTAATAATATAAATCAGTATGATTGCTGGTTTTATCAAAATTGTAGGGCTGAGAAAAGAAAATTGTCCAAATTAATAAGGAAAACAAACAAAAAAAAATATCCAACAAGATCTAATATAAAAGAACTTAATTTAGCAAAGAAACATTATAAAAATTATGTTAATTTTTATTGTACACAGGCAGCACCAGAAAGAGTTATGGAACCTAATGACTGACTTTATTAAAGAGTGGGATGATAAGAAATTCTGGACCTTGGTTGCCAAAGGAACTTGTACCTATAAATCACAAATTGATAAGTATATAACACCAATATTTGGGGAAAATATTTTGCGAACATGTTTCATGAATCAAACCTTTATCTCTCAGAAGATTTGGGAGAATTTAATGAGGATTTCAGCTGGTTTACCTCACTGGAGATCAAGGTAGCTATAGAATCATTTAAAAGCAACAAAGCATATGGCCTTGACAATGTCTTGGTTGATTTTTATAAACTTGTCATAGACTGGTGGCCTGAAACTCTTGCTAATTTTTATAATAAGGCAGTGATGTACACCTTTGTTCCTGATTTCTGGCTAGGTAGCTTTATAATTCCTATCTATAATAAAGGCTCCTGGTCAGACCCAGCAAACTATAGGCCTAACAGTCTGTTGGATGCCACAGCTAAAATCTACGCCAATAAACTTTTAAACAGATTATTGATAATACTTAATCAATATGATATTATATCAGAATATCAAGCAAGGTTTAAAATAGATACTTGTACAAGGACCCAGGTCTTCCTTCTCTCTCACATGATAGAAAAATACTGTAAAGTAAAGAGGCAAAGACTATTTGTGGCCTTCGTTGACTTTTCTTCAGAATTTTATACTATACTGAGACCTTTACTCTGGAAGATAATGGAAGTCATGGGTACTGATCATAATCTCATTGTATTAATAAAAAGGCTATACACAAAAACCTGGTCCAAGGTAAAATACTCAAAATCTGGCACATTTACACAAAAGTGTAACACTGGAATAGGCGTAAGACAAAGCTGTATTCTTGCACCAACATTGTTTCATTTATGCATCAGTGGAATTCTTGAACATCTGGACAATCCTACTTATCATTGCCCTACGATATTAGAGGAATGAATCCCAGTTCTTGTGTATGCCAATGATTTGGCAGTATTATCAACTACAAGGCTTGGTCTGCAGTGAGCTCTGGACAAGTTAGATACACTGGCCCCAATATTGAAAACTGTGCCTGGCAATGATGCAAGTGGTTGCACCATGCACCTGAGCTGTGCCAGAGCAAGAAAGGGATATATTCAAAAGAGATGAGCAGTGGTACATCTCTTTTGAATATCCCAAACTATGTGGGTGGCTCAGTCAAGATGCACCTGCACAACCCCGCAGACAGGTCTAAATACCTGGAATGGGAATGTGCCATCGCACCTGGAGATGAGCTGGGGCAGTTTCCAGATATTCAGACTCAAAAGTGCAAATGGGGTTATTATGCATGGAAGGCACAAATGGTGCCATTTGCATGTCATTATGGCCCCATTTGTATGAGTTATGTAGGGCTGGCAGGGAGAATGTGCCGGGCACACTGCACACCATGACTGATGTCTCTGGTAATTTAGTACAATCCCCCTCCATGCTCCATACCCCAATCCCCATGAAAGATGTATTTAAAATCCCTGGTAGTCCAGTGGTTCCCCCAGCTCCATAACCCGATCCCCATGAAATATGTATTTGAACATGCCTGGTAGTCCAGTGGTTCCCACCTCCACACCTGAAACCCCAATCATAGTGACATCAATAAATATCCCCATCCATTTTGGTCTAGTGGTACCCTCACCCCCTCACCACCCTCATCCCACCCCACTCCCCCACCTAGGTCATCAGCAGGCAGCATACGCACACACTCACCTCTGCAGCTGCCTACCAAATGACAGCTTATAGTAACACCTGCAAGCACATTGGTCCACACTGTCAACCAATGGGTTTGCAGTGTGTACTGTAATAGTCATTCATAGCTTTGTCAACAGTGTGGACCAATATGCTTGCAGGTGTTACTGTAAGCAGTTATTTGGCAGGCAGCTGCTTAAGTGAGCAGGTGGGTATTCTGCTCACTGATGACCTGGGTTGAGCGGCGTAGGATGAGAGTCTTGTGTGGGTGGGGGGTGGGGGTACCACTAGACCACCTTGGATAGGGATATTTATTGATGTCACTATGACTAGTTTTTTGTGTGGGATGGGGGAACCACTGGACTAATAGGGATGTTAAAATACATATTTCATGGGGATCGGTGTATGGAGCAGGAAGAGGGGAACCACTGGACTACCAGAGATATTAAAATACATATTTCACGGGGATCATGGTACAGAGTGGGGAGGGGGAAACCACTGAACTACCAGGGCTCTTTATGTTGTGCTGTACAGTGTTCAGACTCAGTGCCTGGGGGGGTGGCCACCCAGGGGCCTGGTGGCTGCAGTGTTGTACCTTGCAGTACAGCAGACCACCTGTGGGTGGCTACCAGTTAGGTCAGTTTTTATAGGCATAACTTTGTACCCATGTATGTGGCACATCTTTGAGATGTGTTGGTGGACGCATTGCACATCTTGGCTGAATATCAGGATGTGCTGCATTTGCATGGGCATGCCCCATGGAGATGCACTGCATACATTATCTTTGTGCCGTGGTGTATCGGGAATTGTGCAGTGCATTTCCCCTTTTTGAATATAGCCCTGGGGCACATTTCTGGAGTTGTCTGGATGCAATTCTGTTGTGCCAAGTACAACTCCTTTGAATATTTTGCCCACTCTGTACAAAATATAATCTTAAACAAAATAATAGTAAAACCAAATTATGATTTTTGGATCAGTTAAGAAATATAGAAAATTAACATTGGCACAAAAAATTTGGATTTTGTGCATGAATTCCCGTAATTGGGAGTTCTTTTTACTAATAACAGCAGGTAGATAAGACGTGTAACTTGAACAAAAAAAAAGGCTAGAATAAAGCCTTAAAGAGGTTTAATAACATATATGGTGGTCTGGCTTTGACCCCCATGATTAAGGCGATAAATGGGAAAATAATTAGTCAAGCATCATATCTCACAGAAATCTGGGCAATAGAAAAAGTTAGTAAAATTGATTTGTTTCTAAACAAAACATATAAGCAAATGTTAAGATTACCTTTGAGCACTCTAAATTCTTTAGTGAGATCAGAAATAGGTCAAATAAAATTTGAGCATATGATACATGCAAGAATGATAAATTTCTGGGTCAAAATAACTGTAGAAAATAAAAAAAACTGCTTCTTGGGAAAGCCTTAAAAGAAAAGGAAAAACTACTCACCCTGAACAAGAAAGGGTGGCTAACTGCTATCTATACTTTGTTAGAAAAATATAACCTTCAGCAACTAAAAACATGGGTGGCGAATAATACACAATTAAGTACGACATATTGTAAAAAATCTCAAGACATGTCCAGAATATTTAAAAGGAAATAGATCTGGCAGAAATCCAAGTTGAAACTAGTACCCTGGCTTTTAAAAAACCCTAGGGAACATAGTTTAAGATATTACCTGAATTCCATAAATTTTCCAGAACACAGGTTTATACTAACTAAATTTAGATTTGAGGTCTTTCCCGGTAATATACTGGAAACTAGACATAACAAGGGAAATATAAATAGGACCCCATCCTACTGAACATTGAATGAAGAAGAAGATCTTGCATGTCACACTCCATTGTGGATTTATGTGATGTGGGTGAAAGCAGAATTGTGATCGGTGGCAGGGTGAGTGAACATCGCTGAAAATCAATTTTGGCGATGTATACCTCCAGCGCAGAAGAAAATGGTGCACCCAGAACCCTCACAGCTTTAGACTGCCACCCACGCACCACGCTATGGGGCCAGCTCGGCAGCCCAATGCCAACCACACCAGGCCAACCCTGCTTCCCTTCCATTACGCTTGCTTCCTCCCCATGCTTGTATACATATAGCGATGTCCTGTCGCTATATCCTCCCACCTCCCCCATCTGGTCACCCTTCCTCAGCAGTAGCCCCATTAACATGCACCTGGACTCAGTAGCCATTATTGCAAGTGCTCAATTGCCGATACCCATGGCATGGGCTACCCTCCATTGTCCATGGTATTCTGACTCTAGATGCAGATACCTAGGACAATATCTGAAGGGCATGAATTTTCCTCCTAGATATATACTGGATTTATTATACAATTCTGAAAATGATAAGCTATTAAATAATCTAGCAATGTGCCTGTTAGAAACAACAATAATTAGAAAGAAACATGTACGGATCATCCAGAATGAATGAATGTAATGTAGACCTGCTCTTAATGGCTGGCCTTAATGTTGGATGGTTATTTTAGAACCCTATAGATGTATTTCTTGAGCCAATAGAATATACATATCTATTTGTAAATTATGTGTTTCTATATGCAATATTTGTAATGATTATAATAATTGTATTTAATCCTGTTTGTGTAATGACAATTTGTCAAACAATAAACTGAACTAAACAAAACCTATACCCCTACCCATATCTTACTTTTAGAAATACAGAATATGCTAAACTTAGCATGGGTGGATGGGTGGGCCCTGATGTATAAGTATTAAGGTGCTGATGCAACCCATACATAAAGGTTGTCTATCCCTACCAGACATTACATGCAAACATGAGGCTCACCTCTTGCTCCACATATGTTAGTTAACCAGTCTGCCACCTCTCCCCCACAGACCCAAATAGGTAGACTGTGAGGAGGTGGCAATGACAGATAATCCAGATAGCATTATACCATTTGGGACACTGCCACAGACAGTGGGTGACCACCAAGTCATCCCACCCACAATGAAATCTTGGAAATCCTGATATTTGAGGGCTGGCTGAGCCCCTGCCTGCTCATGCAGTCTCCCCCTCCAGAATAACACCAACCAGTGAGTAGAGAATCATTCAATCTCATGGAGGATTTGAGCTGACAAGGGTATCAACAGACTGTGACACCTAACTGATACAGCTACAGGGCAACTTAAGTCTTTTGGCCAGCTTTAAAAAGTCTTTGGTCTGCACTGTCAATATCTTCCAATATGACTTGCCCTGAATGACATAATATTGCCACAGTTCAAACAACAGGAGGATAATATGCTAGAGACAACCCTGTACCCCCTCAGGTGTGTTACCCTCCAGCAGTCATATCTATAAAGAGCTGATAGCCCTCAACACAGACATCATGGAGAACCATAGTCCATACTGGTCAGAGGAACTTGGCTTGGACTTCTCTAAGCAAGAGTGGGACAGCTGCTGGGCTAAACTATGTACAGCCTGTAAAGACACCCATATTCATATCATGCAATTCAACATCCTCCACCATGGCATAAAACACCACAGAAGCTGCATAAGTGGTGACACTCCCCCCCCCCCCCAGATAATTACTGGAGCTGTGAGTAAGGGTCAGGTAACATTTCTCCCATCCTCTGGAACTGTGGCAGACTGCAAACCTCTGGAAGGGGGTAGAGATGATATGTTCAGAAATCACAGACTCCCCCATTCACTTGTCTGCTTCCTGGTCATGCTAGGACACATAGCAAAGAAAAGGTCAGAATACATGAAATCTGACTGACTCAGTGGCATAGAGGGATGAGGCACCTTGGCACCTTACCTTTCCCACACTGGCAACCCGAGTTTGGGAGTGAGCTTGGATTGCTGGGGTTTGGCAGGGGGATGGCTGGGAGAGCATCAAGTGACTGTCTGTCAGATCTCCACTCCTGGATTGGGGAGGTAGGTCCTTTTGCACAGCACCAATAGGACTGAAGAAAACCCCATTTTACTGCACACAACCCTAGTGGCTGCTGGGACTAATGCAGCCAACTAGCTGGTTAACCAATGGGGGAACACACTTGCCTCATGTGGTCCATGGCACCCCCCTGCAATCACCAGCCCATTATAGAAAACAATTCTCCCTGGTGCTCAACGCACCCCACTCTGCCCTCTGATCACCTGCACATACTGAAATGAACACCTCCCTGGTGCCTAGTGTTCACCCCGCCCTCTGATCATCAGCCCATGTGATAAAAAAACCCTCCCTGGTGCCTAGTTATCCCCCCACAGTTATGTCACCAGCTCACTTGAAATTAAAGGCAATCCCTGGTGCCTTGTGGTCCCCCACCTCTATTCACTGGCCAGGTAATGAGAACAGGACACCCTGGTGCCTAGCATCCCCACTGGCAGCTGACCCCCGGGCCCCGTCATGGACAAAACATTTCCTGGCAGCCAGTGTCCCCCCTCCCCCTCCCCTGGCTTCCGATCTACTAACCCTTCCAACCATGATGACAACTAGTGGACCAATTGCACCCCTCTGATATCCGATCCCCAGCCCGAGGACACAAACAAAAGTGCCTGTAGGAAATGCCCAGCTTTCAAAAGGTGACTCCAGGGTGAGCTGTGTGACTGAGGACAAAATTCACACACGGCCAGCAGTATCTTCCCCCTGATGATCGAACTGAATGCCCAGCAAATATGCTTTTCATCTAGTGGCTTCCCATCTGTGGTACTGACCACAAATCCATCCGCTCCTCCATCCCCTTATAAGAAAGGTCAGTCCCACAGGACATGATGACAACTGGTAAAGCCCTCTGATCACCACCTCAGCAAGTCACCTCCAATTTATAGGACCCTATCCTACAAATAGGACACGCAATCCCTGCCTCAGTATCTGAACAGCTCTCATTATTTGGCCAGAGATTGGAGGGATGGGGGCGCCACTGGCACCAAAGAAGTTGTCTTTTTTAATACAGGCTGGTGATCAGAGAGAAGCATACCACTAGGCACCAGGGAGTGGGTTTCTTTATACAGGATGGTGATTGGAGGGATGAGGACACACTGGCCCAAGTGAGGTTGTTTTTAATACCGGCTGACAATCAGATGGATGGAGGACCACTAGGCACCAGGGAGTGGGTTTTCTTTATATGAGCTGGTGATCAGAGGAGGGACCACAAGCATCAGTATTTATCTTTTGCTTCTAAGGGCTGGCAATCAGAGGATGGGGAACCACTAGCACCACGGAGGTTGTTGGTTTTTCATATGGGCTGGTGATCGGAGGATGGGGAGACCACTAGCACCAAGGAGTATGTTTTAAGTATATGAGCTGGTGATCAGAGGGTGGGAGTGCCACTAGGCACCAGGGACTTACTAACAGCTATGGGTCTGGGCAAGGGGGGGCAGTGCCATGCTAATCTGCCACCATGACCCATGCAAATGAGCCTATAATGGTCATTCAAATGGTCCTTTACTGCCTTGCATGCCCAGATAGTGCTCCAGTGCTATCTTGTCTAGCAGCGCTATTCCCTGCACAGCAAGGATCCATTTTGGGGCAGTGCTACTTGTCTTAATGCTGTGCTGACATGGCCCTACATTCAGTCAGATAGTGCCAGCGTGCTGTCTGACTGAATATGGCATCCTTGGACCCCTGGGCAATTGCAAAGTTCAGTACAAACCTTTGCACTCTGCTTCAAGCTTTTCTGAATATCGGGCCACATATCTTTAACTGGCTATTTAATGGGAGCTCTATCATCCATGATCTTCCACCCCCTGATGAAGATTCATTGAGAAGTGAAACACTGGGGCAAAGGGTGAGAGGCCTGGCAGTGAGTAGGGTACACAGAATGCGTGTAGCACTTTAAATTTACTTTGATTTTGGAAACATTGTTCTGCACTGCAAATGTAATGGTTTGCTGCCTGCTAAATGTAAAGTAAGACTCACTGCTGTATAATGAACTGAGCCTTATTTACTGCTGTTATATTCTACTGCTGATTACTTGCATCTTTAAATAAAAATACAGCATTTTGAGCACAAACTACACAAAATGGATGGCAGACTGGTTTCTACTGCAGCACTAAGTGAGCTCCATGTTTTTGTTGTCTGCATGTTCAAATTTCAGCCAGCAACATGCCTTGACAAAACTTGTTCATGAGTTCATGTTACTTCATTTTGCTATGTGTGCCTCTTTTTGCAGTTTAAATGAGAGTTTCTAAATTAATTATAACTGGTTTTAATTGGAATGGGGATATGTTCACTTATCCCTAAATTCTTGTGTTTCATTAGAATAGGATGGTATTGTACCATGCAATGAAAACATCCTGTTCTGCTGTATCTTACTGAAGAACACATTTAGTGTTTTGACACAAATGCAAGTTAAGCTTATGGTTTGGGCTGACTTATTTCAAAGAATGTCAGCATGTTTCAAAAAGCCTCAGACTAACATCTGAACTTGCTGTCAGATTTTCTTCATGTTAGTGTGACAAACTATTCACTCTTCAGTCATGCTTATGTCTGAATGACAAATATGAAACTCCCACACTGCTGATTCTGCAGTATATTCCATTTTCTTCACAAAGAGAGAAAATTCAAAATTGGTGACAGAACTGACTTTGCCACTCTGACAAGCAGTCACAAAACTGCTGAAGTTTGCAAATGTTTGTGAACAAGTGGTTGTCAATTCTGAATACTGAGAGAGGAAGCCACAATAAAGAAAATAAGGAGATGGGAGCCACAAAATATTAAAACAAATTTCCTTTTGCTAAACTAAAGACAATTCCTCTGAAACATAAACCATTAGTTAGGACATTAAAGTTCTCCAGGAATACAATTTATTAGTCAGTCTCTATGTACTGCCATTCAACTGCAAAGAAGGAAACCTTCTTCATCTAGCTTTTCCTCTCCTACTTAGAGATGGGAGAAGTTGCCAAAATTCACAAATTTTGGCAGCTTCACTTCACAAAATGACCACAGTTTGCATGGTTACTCACCTGGTGAATTGGCCAAATTCATGCAGAGACTCTATGTAAATTGTCAAGTCATGGGCAAATTGTGCAATTTGGGTGGCTATTAGCCCAATGAATCAACACAAATTGCCAACTCATGAACACATTAAGCAGTTCACACCATGTGAATTTTGCCAATTCACTGGCTAAACTCTATACGAATTGTGCCTCTAAATCTCCTCCCACCAACTGTGCTGTGTAATATTTGGCTACACCGACCTCCCAGCTCTCAAAAACTTCCTCACATCCCCTGCTAGCATCCTGCTCCCTACTCCATATCTCTGCCTTGGTAAACTGCAAGTAAAGTAAGATGAGTTAGCATGAGACACATAGTGAAAAGTTTAATACCCTTCACTAGTAGTCAAAATAGCTGCTTATTGCCATGTGGCTTCAATAATCTAAGCCAAGATGGAGGGCATTCAAGTCATACGATCAAAATTAATGGCCACGTACCTAGACTTTCTGTATTAGGAATGTTCAAATACCTCAAAGGTATTAATAAGGTACAGGAGGGGGGCATCTTGCACAGAAAGAGATGCTCAAGAAAAGGGGAGCATGATAAGAAGCTAGAAGGGGAGGACACCTAGATGGAATATGAGGAGATACTTCTTCATGGAAAGAGTGTTGGATGTCTTGAACTGCCTTCCAGCAGAGGTGGTGGGTACACTAACAGTAGCAGAATTCAAACATGCATGGTATAGACACAGGGGGCACGGGGTCATAATGTTGCAAGACATTCTGCTGCATGCAAAAATCATGCTTCCAATACAGCACAATTTCTTGCATGTGGCAGAAGTTTTTTTTTGTGGGGGCTCTTCCCCCCCACCCCCATTATGGGGGGCTGTTCCCTCGAACCCCCCCCAATGAAGATTCTCAACTCCGGGGGGGGGGTTAACAGTAACATCGCACAAAAGTGCATAAAATAAGATAATTCTCTTGAGTCTGAGACCAAGAATCAAACCCAGTCTCAGTGCTTGGGTTCCTGCTGCCAGTGGCTTACTCCATAGAGCCACAGCAGCTGCTTGACAGAACCCCCTCCCAACAGAGGTCTTATCCTCTGCCTGGGATAGAGAAAGAATGCAATACAGCATACAGCAGCATTCGCGATATTGTACCTCTCGCTTCCTTGTGCGAGTTTTAAGGTTAGCTGCAATTTTACGACATATTGACCTGGTACCGACACTGGGGAACCTTTGTAACATGGCAGGAGGTTAAGGCTGGAGATCGAATAGGGTCTACAGTAGCAGAGTAGGCAGGGAATTTAGAGCAGACTGGGTGGGCCAAGAGATCCTTTTCTGCCGACAGCTTCTATGTTTTTATGTTTCTGTGTTACCCTTACCTCCACCCATAGGCCAAACAAACTCCCCCACCTCCCTCTAGCCAAGTCCCACCACCAGTTCAAGAGTAAGTCATAATCTGCCCCACCCAACCCCCTTTGGTCCCTACAACCCCACTCCCCCACCAGCACACAGAAAAAAATCTGTAATAAAGAACTTTGTCCCCCAGTGCAGAATGTCTGTATGTTCAGTGTCCATCTCGGCAGTAGTGTGAATGAATAAATGAATGGTGAGGTCTATGCTCCTAGTAAACCCTGACTGGCTGAAAATGTAGCCAATCAGGTTTTACTAGGAGCAGACATCACCATTCATCATGGGACAGGGCTATATGACTAGGAAGTTTTTGGGAGGTGGGAGGGGTGGCATTACAGCAGAGTGGTACAGCAAAGTGTGGGGGGGGGAGGTTTTTTGTTTGCAAATTCAGAGGGTTTAAAAAACATTCACTCTACCAAGTTATTGCAGCCACAATGAAATTTATGGAATTTGCAAAGTGTGAATTTCTGTGAATTGGCTCCAACTTCACTGAGGAATTTAACTTTCACTTGAAAGCGAGACCTACTTTACTTTGAAATAACCATTCTGGCCTTATTCCAGCTGTTCATAACTGTTGACCTTACAACACCCTCACCACTACAAAGCTTTCATGGTGTGGGGGTCAAGAGAACCCCCCCCCCCACACACACATGCATGTGTGTGTGCTCACACACACACACACACACACACACACACACACACACACACACACACACACACACAGCTGCTAGGCAGCCTTGTCAATATGCAGCTTTCCCTGCAGCTAGAGGGTGATCCATCAAGGGCCACACCACTTAGGTCCCTGATGCAGTGGAACTGTGCAGTCCCTCCATAATCTAGGATATGCAGTCACTGGCAGCACTCCTCCATCATAAGCGACCATTTGCGGGCTTCCCAGGCTGCTTTCCAAACCAACAAAGCAGGCAGAACAACAGGTATAACAACAGGCATAGGAAGGCAGCATAGTGCAGTGGTTTAGGGCTCTGAGCTGCAAACCTGGAGACCTATGTTTGAATCCCACAGCCTCCACTTGCATACTGTATAACCCTGACCAAATCACTTAACTTCATTGTGCTCTCAGGTCACTCCTGGAAATAAGCATTGGCTTAGTGTGCCTTTGCTGGTTAAACAATTTCACCTTTCCCTAGAAGAGCACCCCCCCTGTCAATGGCTAAAATGTACCAAAACATGCAAACAGTTATTTCAAAGTGCAAACACATTTTTTCTTATTTATTAACTATGTCTTGGTACATGTGTGGTCAACCCCTCATGGAGACACAAAGCAGGAAACATAACTCTGACTAGTTCTGCTAGAGTGCCATCAGGGAACCTTGTCTTTAAACTAGCACACCGTCTAGTGGGGTGGTGTGGTTTGTCTTACTTTCCAAACCCAGAATGTAGCATGGCATGCTACTACTGGGCAATTGGGCTTCTAGAAGAAGCCTTTTTTGGAAATAACTAGAAACAGATTTTGTGAGTAGAAAAGGGCTTCTAGGCCCATACAATCTGCCCCTTGTCCTGACCTATTCTGTCGCCACTGACTCTAGTTGCTCATAGGTGTCACTCTAGCCCTCTGTCCCTCTATCTAATATGCTCCCATGCCTATCCCACGTATGCTTGAAGCACCCCACAATTTTTGATAGACTACCTCCACTGGCAGGCTGTTCCAGACATCCACTACCATTTCCGTGATGAAGAATTTCCATGCATCTCTCCTAAACTTCCCCCTCTCAGTGTCATTGCATGCCCCTTGTTCTACTGCTTTTCTTTCCCTGAAATAGACCTCCCACTTGCACCTTTTTCACTCCTGTGAGGTTCTTGTAGGTTTCGGTCACATCCCCTGCTGCCAGAAAGTACATGTTGAGTTCCTGCAGCCTTTACTCATAGATTTTTCTTGCAACCCCCTCACCACTTTGGTTTCCCTCCTCTGTCCTACCTCCACCCTTTCAGTGTCCTTGCAGAGGTGAGGCCATACTCCTGGTGTGGCCTCACCAGTGAGTCCACCTCCCTCTTCCTACTGCTAAAAATCCCTTAACCTAAAGCACCCCAGCAAGCTGTTGACCTTTCCTACTGCTTTATCCCACTGCACAGATGCCTTGGGCCATTAGATATGATGACCCCCTCGGTCCCTTCATGCCTGGAGACTACAATCTCCACTTCCCCCATCTTGTACACAGCCCCTGGATTCTGCAGTCTTAAGTGCATAACCTTGCAGTTTTTGGCATTAAAACCCAACTGCCAGCCGGCCCGGTGGCGCTGAGGGTTGAGGCGCTGGACGCCACACCTCGTGCCACGCCGGCGACTCATGTTCGGGAATGGGCACGGGTTGCCGTGGGTTGGCGGGGAGGAGATGGATTGAGCATCCAATCGACTGCTCTCCATCTCCGGGAAGGGGGGAGTCGGGCAGGCAGGCGCTTCTGACTAGGAGGCTGGGGGGTTGGTGTATAGCTGCAAGTTAAGGGGGGCGGGGCGTGGCAGATGTGACTGGGGCACGCACAGGAGTGCGTACCCAGTCACTGGCATCATGGCATGCCATGTCCTGCAGGGAGAAAAAGTGGAAAAAGAGAGTCCGGCAGAATGACGTTGTGCCCTGCAGCGCCATCCCTGAGAAGGCACCTCCCTGGCATGGATCCATTGGGGTGGGTTGAGTTGCTCCCCACCACCCTGCCATGAAGGGTAAGTCACGGGGTGCATAAGGGAGGGGGTCTGACCTTCGGGGATGGCGCTGGGGGGACAACAGACAGCAGGCTTGCAGCCGGAGCTCTGGAGGTAAAAAATAGAAGAAGAAAAAAAAAAACAACTGCCACCCCAAAGACTATTCCTCAAGTTTCCTAAGTTCCCTTTGCATTCTCACCACCCCTTCCTGAGTGTCGACCCTGTTGCTAATTTTTGTATTATTTGCAGAAACATACCTTACCCTTAAGCCTCTCTGCAGTTTTGCTTAAGAAGACATTGAAGAGGACCATTTCTAGCCCTGAAGCCTGTGGCACCCTACTAGTTATTTTCCTATAACCTGAGTGGCTACCATTTACCACTGCCCATTTCCTCCTACCCCATAACCAGTCTGATACCCAGCTTGTCATTTTCTCTTCCATCCCCAGGCTGACTATTTTATTAGCCTCCTACGTGGCACAGTGTGGAAAGCCTTGCTGAAGTCCAGATAGGCCAGGTTCACTGCTCTCCCTTGATGCACCTCCCCGGTCACCCAGTCAAAGAAATCTATGAGATTAGTTTGACATGACCTCCCCCTGTGAAACCATGCAGCTGGTGGTTCTGCAGCCCTTTTGCCTCCAGGTGCTCCATGAGCCTCTCCTTCAGTAGTTTCTCCATTAATTTTCCCACCACTGATGTAATACTGACTGGTCAGTAGTTGCTAGCATCCTCCCTACTGCTGCTTTTGTGCAGATGAACCACATCATGCCTCCTCCAGTCCTCTGGAACTTCATCATCTCCACTGAGGTGCTAAAAAGCACTGCCAGTGGGGTGGCCAGCACCATGCTCAGTTCCTTTAGGACCCTGGGATGAATCCCTTCCAGTCTTAGTGCATCATTCTACTGGATTTACTGAATTAATAAGGACAAAAGAAGAAACAAGGCCCATCGGGATTGTCCCCTGCAAATGTGGCTCATTTTGAATTTAAGGAATTTAACCACATATCCAAATGAGATTTAAAGGTATCAAAATTAGATATGTTTATTAACTCCTGTGGTAGTAAATTCCAGCTTTTGGCTGCTCTTATAGTAAAAAAGTTATCACATTTATTAGTGTTAGCCCAATCCAATACGAGCTGCTGGTTATGAAGTCTACCTACCGTGCACTTGTTAGCTAAAGTAAGCCCACCTTGTTTTATTAAAATCGGTGTTTTAAGTAACTTAAAAGTAAGGAGAACGTCCCCCCATGTCTTCTTAAGGTAAGTAGATACAGCCCTGTCTTCCTAAAGCGTGCTTCATAGGAGCATGTCTTAAATTGTGGGATCATTTTAGTTAGCCGTCTCTGGACCTGCTCCAAGTGGTTTATGTCACCCTTTAAATAAGGACTCCAATACGGGGTTCCATAGTCCAGATGAGGTCGGACATAGGCCCTATAGAGTGGTACTAAACAGTGTTCAGATTTACCAATAAATGTTCTTTTGATCTGTTTTAAGATTATATTAACTGTTCTTGCTACTTTATTACAATGGTCATTTGGTGTCAGTTTGTTGTTAATTAAAATACCCAAGTGTCTTTTACAGGTTGATGATTTAAGCTGATAATTACATAGATAGTAGTTAATTTGAGGAATTTGGTCTTCAAGGTGGAGAACAGTGCATTTCTCTGTATTAAAAATCATAGTGTTTGTCTGTGCTCAAGATTCAATAAGCTGTAGGTCAAGTTCAAGTGACCTTATGTTGGATAGGGTATTGACCCTTCCGCCAAGTTTTGTATCACCTGCAAATTTAGAGAGGTGATTATTTGTGGATACTTTCAAATCAGATATAAAGATACTAAAAAGTGTGGCCCCAACACAGACCCCTGAGGAATATTGCTAATGACTCGACTGATATCTGAAAGGACATTGTTTATTTTTACTGTTTGAGTAATATTTTGCAACCACCTTGCTGTCCAGTTAACTAGGAATGATGAAAAGCCTAGGTTTTGAAGCTTACTAATTAATAAAGAATTATATATTTTATCAAATGCTTTGCTGTAGTCAAGTAATAAGATGTCAGATTGTATTTTATTATCTAGATATTTGCTTATGTTGTTATAAAAAAGATCAGGTTGGTAGTACATGAATAACCTGTCTTGAAACCATGTTGAGTTAAATCATGGATACCGAGTACATGCATTTCTTTTTCAGACAAGGATTTGACTAATTGTTCCATAACTTTCCCTATTACAGATGTCAAACTAATAGGCCTGTAGTTCTGGGTATTTGATTTATTACCCTTTTTATGAATAGGGATAAGTAAAGCAGTACACCAATCTTCAAGAATATCAGTCTCCCTTAAACATTGGTTGAAAAGTAATGTAAGAGGTAAGGTCAATGATTTAGCTGTTTCAGGTAAAGACCTGGAACTAATATTATCAGGTCCTGGACCTGAAAATTTCTTTGAAGAAGACAACGCATTTAGAATCTCAGCAGAACTAAAGAGCGGACTAGGAGATGTATTTTTAGGTACAGTAGGATTGAGGTCTATTGAACTGAAAACAGAACAGAAATAGCCGTTAAAGAGATTTGCTGTTGCCAGGTCTAATTTGATAGGAATACCATTTTCCAGAAATGGGCCTATTGTTCTTGTATTACCCTTTTTACTATTAATATAGGAAAAAAAGGTTTTGTGGTTGGACTTGGAATGGGCCAAATTCAATTTTAATTTTAGTTTGGACTGTTTGATTGATTGTTTTAATAAAGACTACTGCTTTGTATTTATACAGATTAGATGGGTTATTACTTTTCTTTAGCTTCTTAAAAAGGTGCAAATTTTTTAAATTAATTAATTGATAGATTTAGTGAACCAACCAGGGATGTTACCTTTCTTATTATATTTAGATTTGGTTAGTACATAATGGCTTTCCAGAAGGTGTAAGAAATCCTTCAGTTCATTCCATGCACTCTTTACTGTTTTGTCCTTAAATATTTCCTCCCAATTAATTTCACTAATTTTAGTATTTATCACATCAAATTTAGCATTAATATAATCTTTATAAGTTGTACTATTGGAGAGTTTAGGAAAACTAATATTTAAGTTAAAATAAATCAAGTTATGATCACTGTTACCTATAGGTTCTACAACATTTGTGTCAAGGATTTTATTCTCTGTGCTTATAATAACTAAGTCTAGTATACTGCTCCCCCTGGTGGGCTGGTCCTCAAATTGTTCAAGGCCAAGATCAATACATGCTGTTATGAATAATTTTTCCTTTTTCTGTTTTACCTGAAAATGTCTCCCAGTTTAAACCTGGGAAGTTAAAGTCCCCTAAGATTAATGTATCACCCTTATTTACCATATCTGTTATAATATTTGTCAAATCAGAAGTATAGAGTAGGTTGGCAGATGGAGGTCTATAGCACACATCGATGGTGAGTTTGGGTGTCCCTTAAATTGAATTGGGACCCATAAGGATTCTGTGTTGGTTGGTATTTCATATGATGGAATATCTTCTCTAACATACAGACACACACCCCCACCTAACCTATCTTCTCTATTCTTATAATATAATTTATAGTTAGGGATCTCTCGTGACCACAACAACAATGTATCCCACCATGTCACAGTGACAGCTATAATACCAAGGTCTAATTGGGCACATTAAAGTTCTGATTCTGCCTTGTTTAGGTTATTTATGGATCTTGCATTAAAATATAGAATATTACAATGCCTACTAATGTGGAATACCTTGTTCCCTACTAGAGAATTAGGAACATGCCCATTCTCCCCCGAGCAGTTTAGTTTAAATAATCATCAATAACAGAAGCTATAGTTTTACCCAACAGGACACTCCCTCTTCTACTGGGGTGGAGACCAACCTAGCAGAAGAGTGAGTCCCTACCACAGAAATTTTCCCAGTGTGGGATGGAATGTATATTTTGTTTAAAACACCACTTTCTCAACCATTCATTTGTCACTTTTATATTAGCAGTAATGGTGTTTGTTGCTCTTGGCACTGGGAGTATTTCTGAAAAGCATACTGTGCAGCCCTTTTCAACAAGTAAATTGTTTAGGGCAACATAGTCTTTCATGAGTTGAGAGGGACTGGTACAGTTTATGTTATTTGTTCCAGCATGTATTATAACAAGTGGGTTATTCCCAGCATTTGAAAGAATGTTGTTTGCCATTTGAGAGATATTGGATATTTCTGCACCCAGGAAACTAGAGCAAGTTCGGTTTGCTTTATCAGGGTTGTCGATAGCCCCATCTAGATGTTTAATTATGGAATCACCCAGTACATAAACATGTCAAACCTGATTCCTAGGAGTAGAAGTAGATGTATCAGTTGTGTCCATAGATTTTACAGGGTGGCTTGGAGGAGGTTGGTTAGTAAAAGAATTTAGAGGGGACTACCCATTTGCTCCCTTTATGTATGCTATTTGCGAAGTACTTTTCAAGTTATTTGGGTTTTGTGGCTCTGATTTTGGGTAAGACTCTAAATGGATTTGGGATGAGGTGATGATGGTTTCAGTCCCTGTAACCAAGATAAGTTGGGTATCTGCCCCAGAATTATCATCCCCTGCATTAGAAGTTGATAGAATGGAAAGTACGGAGAAGGAATTTTGAGTAGGTATAACAAAATGTTCAGCTTTTCAGCTATTTTTGCTTGCCCTAGTTTGCGGTACTAATGCCCATTCGGTGTTGTGATCTATTTCTTCAGTGTCCCCTTCTTCCTCCCTTCCCCTCTTCTTTTGCTGATAAGGCGTTATGTTTGTAATAACTGAACTATTAGTTCCATTATTTTCACTGCTGCATAAATTTATGGGGTTAGATGGAGATGTAATACCCTCTATGTGTTGTATAGCAGGATCTGATTGGGTGTGTATGTTGTTTTTATGGGAAGGCCCAACTTGGGGTAAGGTATTTGTGTTTCATTAAAGCATTGGAACATTTCCACTTGGCTATTTTCTATGTATAATAGCCTGCCTCCAAACGTAGCAATCTCCTCATTTAGTTTATTATTTATAGTGCACTTATCACAAACATAATCAAAACTGAGGCTGGGTAATACTTTAACCAATTGGTACATATGGCACAGTGTACATTTGATACCTATTTCACCCTCCAACATCATAATAGTACTGGAGGTAGCAGCAGATATATATCCGCATGTCTCAGAAGGGGGGCTATTTCATTGTCCATCTTTGCAGATATTTAGAACAATAGTAACCACCGAGAGCAAGAACTAAAGGTAGGATATAGATTTAACCCAGCAGTTAAATATCTAGAGAGAACAGGGCTTGTGTAGTCACCCCACCATAACCACTACCACCAAACACACAAAACATGCGCTTAGACGCGCGTGTTTTTGCATGTGTCTTTACACACAAATGCCCATGCTTGCCCTACTTGAGCTCACCCTGCTTACTGCCAGTCATACTGATATAGCCTAAAGAGACCCAGACGTGCTGTCTGAGGTTGGCACAAGCCAGAGATACAAAGTTCCCATATATGATTAAAACTCTACAAGAACCACTCATGCATGGTTCCTACGCATATAAAAGGTGTAACAGTTGCATAAAAGGAATAAGGTAGTGTAAGGGACGAGTTGTAGTTTCAAAGCACTCAGGACAGAAACTACAACGCCTCCTCCTGGTCATGAGGTACACAGGTCTCAGTTTGCAGCTTCACAATGCAAAATTAAATAGTAAAAGGCTCACAATTACACTCTGTATTGCTGTTTAAGCTCCTGGGACAGCAGAACACCTTTGTCACCAGAATATTACTCAAACACTTCTCCTTTAAGGTTTCCAATCCCTTCTGGACCCTTTCCACCAAAAATGGATTTGTGTCTACTCCACACTCCCTGTTGTTTACTGCAGCATTCTAGTCCATCCACCCCAACTCCAACCATGGAAGCTGAGCAGAAGTAATAATTTTGCTTTTTATTTCTCTTTCTGTGGGCAGTTCCTTCCTGATCTCCTGATTCTTAGTATCCCTTCCCTTGTCTTCTTCTTTTCCTCTCACATACTGTGCCTACAGATAGTCTTGTCCCATTTTTTGGCCTCTTTATCTATCCTCTCCTCTGTTAGTGCTTTAGCTGCCCTCACCCTCCTTGTTTCTCTTTGATTTGACAGATATGCCTCCATGTCTTCATTCTTCTGGGTCTCCTTGTACTTTCTAAATGTTGTTTTCTTCTCCAGTAATGCCTTTGATACTCCATACAGAAACATAGTGGCCTCTTCCTCCTCTTTCATTTGCTCAATTCCTTCAAACAGCATGCTGTTGCCTGGGATATACCCTCCTTAATTTTTCTCCATTGAGTCTCCACTTCCCCTCTACCCCCCCTCCAGAGGCATTCTCTGAATCAGTTTCTCATTTCTTTGAAATCTGCCTTCCTAAAATCCAGGACCCTTATTTTTAGTGTTTTTTTCCTGTCCTATTCATATGCCAAACCACAAAGTATGGTGATCACTTGTACACAGGGGACTACCCACTGTGATTTCAGCAATGCTGTCTCTGTTTGTAAATACCAGGTCCAGCACCGCTCCATCCCTAGTGGGTTCCAAAACTAGCTGCCTGAGAAATACCCCTTGTATGGAGTCGAGGATAGCCCTGCCTCTTGAAGTAGCTGCAATGAAAATGTTCCAATCTGCATCCAGTAAATCAAAGTCCCCCCATCATCAAAGAGATTCTTTGCTAGCCATTTTGCTAATGGCTTCCCCCAGGACTCTGTCTAAATTTCCCTCCTATGTTGGAGGCCTGTACACCATCCCCATGTGGATAACAGCCCCTGACCCCATCTCTAGGCTAACCCATTGTATATTCAGTCCTTCACTGTCCCCTGCTGCCCCTGTATCTCAGTGGCCCTTATACCATACACTCTACTTCACATATATAACTACCCCCTCCAACGTTCTTTCCTGACCTATCCTTCTGCAACATGATATAGCTTGGGATGGCCTCTTGCCAGCTGTGGTTGTCCATGCACCGTGATTCCATTATGGCCATGATATGCAGGTCTGCCTCGGCAGTGATTCCCTCAAGGTCAGGAATTCTGTTTCCTAGACTCCTTGCATTGGCACACATGGCTCTCCATTCACTTTGTCCCTCTATCCCTGTAACCTGCCTCCTCTTCCTGCTTCACCCCCATGTCCAGCTTGACTCCATATAAATGTTCCAGATGGTTCCCATGTCTATGACTCACCTGAATTAGCTTTTAGGGATCTTAAAAGTTGGAACCGCTTGCCTATAGAAGAGCAGATGGATCTAGACAGCATGTGGGAAAAACAAGTTCTTCAGTAGGACTTATGGAGCAAGACATCCCCTCAAAGTAAGCAATGCCTACAGGAGCAGTCCCTTGCTGAGATCAAAGCCCTGCTGCAAGGGTTCTGCCAGGAGTGGGCTATTTGAGTGATTATGGACCTTTTTCTTCTTCTTCTTCCCTTTTGCTGCTTTCAGACATTAACTGGGCTTCACTACTCTAAAGATTGCTGCATGATTTTTGAACAACTTTAGGTTTGTTTCCCTGTCCAGTCATTTTTTACCTATCCTGATGGTGTTTTTTTTTAATTTTTAGTTGCTCCCTTTCCTTCTCCCCCTTCTCCTTTATTTCTCATCTGTCTATGGAGAGTACATACATGTTTCCCTTTCTTTCATTTCCTTTTTTTATTTTATTTTATGGAGAGATTCAGAAGACCTTTGAGTCAGAGACTCCTTTACAAAGGTTCTACATCAAGTAAAAAAATGATATAATACAAACATTCGGTAGTACAGGTATGACAATGGTGGTTACAGTCATGTATAGGTTAACCAAGGTAAGTAAAATCAGTACAGCAATATACATAAATCAATAAACAATTGAAAAGCGCTTAGCACAGAGGCAGTTTGGGTCATAGTAGACAGAGGAGGGGGAGAGGAGTCAGGGTCTATAACAGGCCAGGACAAACAGACTAGTGAGTGGCAGGTGGTCAGGGAGGTGGGGGTTGGGAGGAAAAGAGGGGAAGCAGGGCCGTAGGGCTCATTGTCATTAGGGGATAATGTAGGTGAGCAATGAAAAGAGTAGCAGACAGTGCACAATAATGTTAGGAGGTAGAGTGAGTGCAGGAGCAGGAATGATGAGCACAGAGTTACCGGAGGAGAGCAGACTTAAAGGGGCCTAGGCTGGAGATGCTAGAGACAGGGTGAGGGAACAAACTGAAGAGGGAAGGAGCTCGATAGCAGAAAGATCGCTGGGCAAGGAAGGTTCTGACCCTGGGTACTAGCAGAGTGGTTCTAGCAGTTTGGTGAGTAGATATTGATGGGCAGGCAGGAGGGAGCAGAGTGGAGAGTCTGGGGGAGCAAGGTTGGACAGGACTTTTTTGGTGAGTAATCAGGACTGGTATTGAAATCATTTGCCAAAGTCAAGGATGTTGGCAAGGTCATAGATGACACAAGAGTAAGTACAGTGATCACAACCCACTATCAGGCGACACGCTTTGTTTAGTATAGTCCTGACCCTGTTGAGGGCAGTGTCTGAGGCTGCATCATAGACTGGGAGACAGTTGTCCAAAAGTGAGAGGCTTGAGGAGGTGACAGCAAGTTGAAGGGCCTCAGAGGTAAAACAGTCCCCATGATGGTAGAGCTGGCCGACGCAAGCATTGACTATAGAGCAGAGGACCATAATATGTTCCTGGAAGGAGAGAGAGGAGTCAATGGTGACCCCAAAGTATTTGAAGGTGGGCACCTGTTCAATGGGAAGTTGGGTGGAAGACTGTATATCCAGCTGGAAGCTACAATGTCAGCTTTGAGGATGGAGTAAGAGCATGGTCTTAGTTTTCTTTTGATTGAGGACCAGGCGGAATGACGTGAATCAGGCCACAGCTTGGGTGAAAGAAGTTTGAAGGAAGGACTGGAGAGTGAGAGGGTCAGAGTGGGAGCAGAAAAGAACCGCATCAATAGTGTAGAGAAGGACATGGGTAGAACAAGATGATGGGAGGGAGTTAAGATAGAGAGAGAAGAGGGCCAAGGATGGATCCATGTGGAACACTTGCTACAATGGGGAGGCTGGAGGAGATAGTGTCGCTGACCTTCACCCGTTGAGAACAGGAAGAAAGGCAGCTGGCAAGCCAAGATGTGACAGACTGGGAGAGGCCAAGCTGGGCAAGGGTAGTGAAGAGGAGGGGGTGACACACAGCGTCAAAGGCCTTAGAGAGGTCTCGGAAGATTGCATCAGCCACATGACCACTATCTAGTGCTCACTGAAAGAAGGAGCAGAGTTCAACAAGTGCAGTAGTGGTGCTATGACCAGCATGAAATCTGTACTGCTCACCAGAGATGAGGTTGTGGGATGCCAGATACTCCTTCAGCTGGTCAGAAACAAGTCTCTCTAAAGCGTTAGAGAGAGGAGGGAGAATGGAGATTGGGCAGTAGTTACCAGGAGAGGAGTGATCCCTGCTTTTGTAGATTGGAGTGGCAAGGGCTTCCTTCCAGGCAGATGGGAATTGCTCTAGACAGAGGGAATGGTTTACTAGCAAGGTTAGCGACTTTAACATGATGTCCATGGTGAGGCAGAGGATTTCGTAGTCAAGGAGAGTACCAGTATTGGAGCAGTTGCTGAGAGCTTTTTGGAGCTGGGGCCTGGCATCCATCTCCAAGAAAATACAGAAGTAGAAAGGGGGTTGGGAGTGATTGAGAGGGATACAGGGTGGTGCTGGATCAAAGAAGTTTGGTAGGAGGACAGGGCTGAGGTTAGTAAAAGTAGAGTTAAGGGTGTTTGCAATGCAAGCAGGGTCAGTGGAGAGGGTTTTTCCAGTATAGACTTGTGAGGGAGGGAGGTGGTGGCCTTACCATTTAGCTCCTTTATGTTCCTCCAGAAGTAATGGGGGGGGGAGCCCCAGAAGGAAGACAAGGCAGTTTGGTAATGCACTGCCTTAGCTTTGTGGATGGCCCATGTGCACTTATTTTGGGCATCTCTGTATAATTGCTGATCTGTGCCCTTGCCAGAGTAAATGGCTCTGTGCCATAGGTTGTCCCGCTACTTCATCAAGGTAAGCAGGGGCTGGGTTACAAAGGAGATTGGTGTTTTACGGCATTTAGCAGAGGGGGCAAAAATGTCACAGGTAGTATTGAAGGATGTGATGAGGTAATTGTGGGCAGAGTCGATGTCTGGGGCCTTGGTGAATGGAGACCAATTCCGATGAGACAGGACTATAGACGAGTGAGACACCCCTGTTTGAGTCGGTGCCTAAGGACTGTTTTTGGAGGAGGGTTTTTGACATGAATAGAAATAGAATGCAATAGAATAGAGGAGTGGTCACTGAAGGAATTGGAGAGAATGGAGGTCCCAGTGATTTTACGTGTTGGTTAGACAATAGTAAGTCCAGGAGTGTGGCAGAACCATTTTTGGGGCCAATACTGGTGGATTGTGACACCAACTGGGAGAGACCCAAGGCTGAGGTAGCATCCTTGGCAAAGTCTGAGGTATACTTTATGTATTGCTGGGGTTTGTACTGTGTCTTTGTTGCTCCTTTAATTTTCTCCTATTTTGTGCAGTCTCTATATTTGGTGCCCTGCATTCTTGTTACTAAGCTGTCTTCTCACAGAACTTCCAAGAACATCTTTTTTTTGTTGACTTTCAATCATTTTTAATTTATTTTTGGTTTGCTCTTTTTTCCTATAAACTAATTTCTATTTAATGAATATTTTGACTACTTTTTTCTCTTTTCTTTTTCTATCTTGTTCATTTTTGTATTTTTGTATATCTGTGTCTCAGTTTGAATCAATCTGATTTGGCCGCTTGCTTGGCTATATCTAATTTTTTTGGGGTGTATGTTTTGGGAGCACAACAATTTTCTCCTGGCAATACTCTCCCCAACATTTGGCTCCTGACAATTGACTACTGAGACAATTCACTCCTCCTCAAATTTGCACCTAGCAATTCACTCACAATAATCTTTTTTTTTTAGTGACACACCACCACTGAACACCCAGTGTGAGAAATTTTAGTCAAAAAGAGTGTAGAAGCAGAAATAAAAGCTGATTAGGAGCCAGGCTACCGAACTCCATCTGCAGCAACACCTGCACTGTGGGTGGAGCACACCTGGGTCAGGAGGGCTTACTTCTGTGGAAAGAGAGAGAGAAAGAGCGCAGTGATTTGGCAATTTAGTTACAACTGGGGAGGGGGCAAGAACACAGAATGAGGAGAGATAATGAAGCTGGGGGCAGGATGGGTCAGTGCCAAGCACCAGGAAAGTTTAGAAAGTGAAGGCAGGGGTGGGAGTGAACGGGTGTAGCTGTGGAGCGAGTGGTGAAACTAAAAGGGAGATATCACGAGGTAGATGAGAGCTCAGCAGCTGCTTAGAACAATTCATTATGAATAAAAAATCATTTCACAACATTAAACAAGTTTAACAGCAAATGCAGTAGAGTTCAAGAGCGGTCAGCAGTAACAATACTATTTCAGCATTCAAATTACTATTACAGCAGTGAGCATTAATTAATGTCGGCATGCCTGTTTGGATGTGATATTGTGGCACAGCTAGCAGTGATGTGATACATGATCAAAACCAGGCACAGGGGAGATATAAATCTCAGGCATTTGAGAGGTACAGTACGCACATCCATATTTTCTTTATATCTGTCTTTTGTTTCACAAGCAAGTTTTCACCCAGGTTGTAGGGTAACTTCATTATACTCATCAATATGGCTACCTCTCAAATACTACATGGATTTCTTGGTCCACGAGGAAAGTCCCAAAATGGTTGTCAAGTATGTCTGTCAATGTTTAGAGGAATGAATCTTAGGGAGTGAATTTGTCGGGAGCAAAATAGATGGGAGTGAATTGTCACCGGAGTGAATTAACAGGAGTGAATTGCTGCAGAGTGAATTGCTGAAGAGTGAATTGACGTGGACCCGTATGTTTTTATCTATACCATGGTTTCTGGTTTATCTTTTTCCCTCATTCTTTCTTGATTGTTGCTACTTTTGCCTTAGTTTTCTGGATTCAGCTTTCAGCACTGGCTCAGCCCTCTCACACGTTGTTTTATTTATTTCATGGTATTTGGCACCATCTAGTGGTGCTTCTCTATTATGATTTGTGCATTTACAAGTTCTTTTCTTATTCTGCTCTATCTTTTTGATGTGTCTTCAGTATGTTTCTTTCTGCATTACATGCATCTGGGCATCTGCTGTGGTATCTCTGTTCTACTCTGTTTTGTCAGTTTGCTGTCATTGTTTTTTCATCCTTATTTAACCCAATGGTTCACCCATCTCATCATTTCTATTTTCTTGTCCAAGTTATGGACTTCTTTTTTTTTTTTTATTTATTTTATTTATTTATGACTTTGGTAACTGGGTAGGGTATGCCAATCCAAGGGAACCTTTTCAGGCATGACTCGGGCCACATACTGTGGCACAGAGTTAATGTAGCAACAACAAGGCATAGAACAGTAGCACAGTATACAAGTAATAAGAAGGTTACAATAGTACACAAGTACAAAGGCAGAGAAATAGATGAATCACTTCATATAGGGTTTTAGAAAATATGTGCATCCTAAGGCTAAACAAAATTAGTAAAATAGTGTACAATGAAGTCAAGCAAGTTGCCCTAGGTAAAATTACAGTTCAAACAGTAAAATAAATAGAACAAGGGTGAGGCGAGCAAGTAGGGAGTGAGGGAGGAGAAAGGAGGATTTAACCAAGGGCATAATAAAGACATTAAGTCCTGTGGAAAGAGCAGTCAGGAATGGAGAGACTACTCAAAAAAGCAGTGGTAGCTGGATGCCATCAGGAGCCAGTCTTTAAGGTGGTTTTGAACTGGTGATGTGTGTCGATGGAACGAAATTCAGCAGGCAGTTTATTCCATAGTGTAGGGGCAGCCACTGACAAGACTCTACCGCCCAAATTTGTGGATGTCCTGGGAATGTTCAGAGAGGGGATACTGTTTGATCAGAGGTGAGGTACGGACAGTGAGGAGGGGTGCCAGAGGAGATTCCTGGCCAAGACGGATGGTGAAGTCCACTATACAATACAGGGTGAGGTCAAAGCATCCTTGAAGTGGGAGACACCCTAGAGAACTATAAAGGACACAGTGGCGTGAAGTGAAAGGTGCCAACAAGGTGAACTGATAGGCATGGTTGTAGTCTGAAGAGAGCTTGGCCAAGATGATTGCAGTAGTCCTGGCCTGGATACGGAAGCAGTAGTCCAATATAGGGAGAAAATTTCCCTGGATGATAGCAAGTCAGGGTGAAGTATTGCTGGAATCTGTAGGCAGCACCTAGTTTCTGGTGGAACCCTTGAACTAAAGAGTTAAAATGCTCAGAAAAGGAGAGAGAGGGGTTGAGCATGAATTCTCGGTATTTGAAATGCTTAATTTCAAGGGTTTGGCCATCAGGGGATACAATGTTCAGAGGGGCATCAGTTTTGGATTTTGCTAAGAAGGGTTGGGATCCGAACAACATGGATTTGTTTTTTTTTTGCATTGACCAGGAGGATGTTGTCAGCAAACCATTTATGGGTCACAGCATAGTTTAGTGAGAGAGCAGAGGAAATGTGGGCAGGAGATTTGTCACTGCAGAAGATCACAAGGTCATCTGCATAGAGGAGTGAGTGACAACTGACAGAGTCTGAGGGAAGGGAGTTAATAATAAAGAGTAAAGGAGGGGCCCGTGATGGAACCCTGGCGGACACCTGTAGAAACGGGAAGGGCAGGGCCAATTCACATGAATTGGGAGCGGTTGGTGAGGTAGCTCTTGAACCAGGTGGTAACCTCCTGTGAAAAGCCAAGGCGACGAAGTTTGGAGAGGAGGGCGTAGTTAACAATATTGAAGACTTTTGAGAGGTCAATGAAGACTGCGCCGGTGGCGTTACCATGGTCCATGTTTATGAGGATCTGATCTGTTAGACGTGTGAGGGCAGTGGTGGTGGAATTGTTCTTGTGAAAGCTGTGCTGTTGACTACTCTTGAGGTTGTATTTGCCTATGTGATTGGCAAGCTGATGATGGATGGCTTTCTCAAGCAGTTTGTTAAGGCGGGGAGGATGAAGATTGAATGATAGTTGTCCATGGATAGAGGGTCCAGCTTTGAAGATGAGAATCACCTTTGCAGTTTTCCAGGGACCGGGCATGGAGGAGGTAGAAAGGGCGAGGTTAAAGATCCAAGTGAGTGGTGCAATGATGGCTGGGGAGATAGGCATAAGGAAGATGGGATAGGCCATCAGCTCCAGGGGAGCCATGATTAGGGAGGCTCTTAAGGAGTTTAGTTGTAACAGCATACAAGAGAGCTTTGAAGAAAAAATTGGGAGTTTGGGGCTGGGTGGTAGGCTCGGTGGGGGACAGCAGGGTGGATAGGGTGGGAGACAGTGTTGTTTTGCTGGCCATTCGGGAGTTTACTCAGATACATGGTTAGATCCAGAATTTGTCGTTAAAGGCCCTGGACACTTCCAGCAGGTCAGTAATAAGGCCATCAGCAGGGTTTAGTTGCACGGCTGCTTGCTGGAGTTCGAGTTTAGAAGGGAGCTAATGGAGGCCCAGAATTGCCTAGGGTCACCAAGATTTGCCTGTTAGAGATTATGGAAATGCATCTGTTTAAGGGATTTCGCCATATGTTTACATAGGTTCCTCCGGCATCGGTAGGCATCCCCATGAGCCGGGGAGGGGCATGCTTTATAGGTGGACCAAGCACAATCCCTATCCTTCATTAGGGTAAGGAGGCCTTCTGTGACCCAGCGCAATCAGCCACCCTGACCATCCTGGTGGTGACTGGAAAATGATGGTCCTGTAAGGTCATCAGGGTTCATGTGAAAAGGGTTACTGCCTGGAACAGATTGGAAAGAGAGAAAAGAGCAGCCCAGTCTAGTGAACATGCCTCCACAAGGAGGTTTGCGGTACTAGAGGCCTTGGAATTATGGAAGGACAGGTATTTGGGATTTTAAGGGTGAACAATTAGATCTGGGGAACTAGAATCATATTTTCCTTTCTTTATATTTTGATAAATCAGGAGTCTGTATGGAGGTTTTGGTTTTTTTTTGTGGACCTGAGCAAGGGGTGTTTTGCTCCATATTTTTCCTTTTAAGAGAGGGATTCCCCTACCAGTTACCTTATCCCACCCCATATTCCTATCACTACCTTTTCACTTTTTTCTATGTCCTCCATGAGGAATTTTTTTTTCACATTTTATATGGCTGGCTGGGGGCAATCGTTCTCCTCCATTATTAGTTGGATTGTTTTGTTTGTACTCAGCCTACATTTTTTCTTTCTTTTTTGTCGGTTCTTTTTGAACCTAAGGAGCCTGAGGTTTCCATCTTACCCACCTGCAGCTGTTAGGTTATTTCTGAGGCCGCATAGCAGCAGGTTAGCATACCCTGCTCCCCACCTTGGAGGTCACCTGTTTCACTCATTCATTCCTTCCTTGACATGCTGGGTTATTGGAGTAGTTTTATGGGATCATTTTTTCCCTTTTTAGGGACCTTTTTTCCTCCAGTTTTGCCAAGGATAGTTTTCTTCTTGTACATAGTTCTTGCACCTTGTTTCTTATCTTTTTTTAAGAATAGCATTGTATCATGTTGGATATGAGATTTTTGGGAGGTTATTTATTGTTGTTACTATAACTCTACTTTTGCAGTGTATTACACCTGAATTTTTAATTCTTACTGCTAATTCTGGTGTTAAGAATTTGCAAGGGACTTCCGGTTCCAGCGGCGAGGAGATGCAAGCTTGAAACAAACCTTCCGATGGCCCTAAGCTGATTTATCCTCCTTCATTAATGCATCTTCTACTTTTACAACTCCCTCACAGCTGTAAGGAGGTTTCTGATATTTGCAGAGATTGGGGACTTCAGTTTTACCTACATTTCTTGTGCACTTTGCTACTTCATTGAGCTGCTATTTATTACTCATCTCTATGGACATGGCGACCGAACTCCCTACTGACCCATCGCAGCCAACTAATGCTGCGTTATTCATTGAAATCAAAGCTTTTCAAGAGGAATCTCATTCACTATACCAGGAGTTTAAATCAATGATGTTTCAGCTTGAATCTAAAACTCAAGAGCTTGAGAACAATGTCACTGAAACAGATAATCATGTTGATCGGCTTGAGTGGCTCTTTACCAAATTATTGCAGGACACTCATGCCTTGACCGATAAGTGCAATGATTAGTCCGGGCTCAACAATATCCACATTTATTGAGTCCCAGAAGGATCTAAAGATAAATCTGACTTTATTGGTTTTGTTCAAGATCTTCTCAGCTTGATCATGGACCTGGAGGATCTGACTCACTTCCTATAGAACATGCACATAGATATTTAGCTGCGCTGGCCCATGGTCCCGGGGCTAGACTTAGATCTATCATTGTGTGGTTCATAGATTCATAGAAGTGTGAAGGCAGAAAAGGACCAAAATAAAGCCCACCAAGTCTGCCCATTTGTCCAGCTATCTCCTTGGACCTGTGCTCTCCCTTAACACTCCCCTGTGGTTGCCCCATGCCCTTTTGAATCCCTTCACTGTTTCCTCTCCAATGACTGCCTCTGGGAGTTTGTTCCACTTTTCCACCACTCTCTCTGTGAAATAGTATTTCCTAATGTTACCCATGAACTGCCCCCTCCACCTGCAGGCCATGCCCCCTCATCCTCTGATTTCCCTTCATCTTGAAGATGCTCCCCCCTGCACCCTGTTTATTCCCTTAAGGTACTTGAAGGTCTCGATCATGTCCCCCCCCTCTCCCTCCTCTGTTCCAGGGAGTACATTTTCAGATCACTCAGCCTTTCTTCATAGGATAGGTGGCTTAACCCTTTTACTATTTATGTCGCTCTCCTCTGAACCTGCTCTAGCCTCCCCACATCCTTCCTGAGGTATGGCCTCCAGAACTGGACTCCGTACTCCAAGTGCAGTCTAACTAGATGGCTGTACAAGGGTACCATGACCTCCCTATTTCAACTGGTGATCCCCCTTCCGATGCATCCCAGCATTATACTCACTCCCTCTGGCCACTGCCCTCCCGTACTGCCTTTACACCTTCAGGCCCCTGGATATAATGATGCCTAGGTCCGTTTCTTGTTCTGTCTCCTCCAGATTTCTGCCCCCCATACAGTACCCTGCTCTCTGAATTCTGTAACCAAGATGCATGATTTTACATTTTTCTATATTGAATGGAAGCTGCCATCTCTTTGTCCATGCCTCAAGTCTCCCCAAATGTCTCTGCATTTGTTCCACCCCTTCCTGCATGTCCACCCTTTTGTAGATTTTGATATTGCAAGCAAACATACTCACACTCCCTTCAAGGCCCTCACAATGTCCCCTATGAATATATTGAATAGTAGGGGCCCCAGCACTGATCTCTGAGGGACCTCTCTTGTGACTCAGCCCTTTCTGGATGCCACCACATTTATTATGACCCTCTGCCTCCTTTTCCCCAGCCAGTTTCCCAACCATTTAACTACCCTCTGCCCCAGACTCAGTCCTGCCATTTTAAACAGCAGCTTCCTGTGGGACACGGAATCAAACACCTTTCTGAAATTCAAATATGCCACATCTACCGCCCTCCCCTGATCCAGTTCCTTGGTGACCCCATCAAAAAACTTTATTAAATTTGTTTGAGAGGATCTGCCCCTAGTAAAACCATGTGAACTTGGATTCATCAGGCCGCTTTCCTCCAGGTTGCTGGTGATCCTGCCTTTTGTTAGTGTCTCCATGAGCTTGCCTACCACCAATGTCAAGCTCACGGGCCTGTAACTTCACACTTCCTCCCTCCGTCCCCCCTTATGCAGCTGGACCACATTTGCCTGCCTCCAGTCCTCCGGCACCATCCCAGTCTCTAGGGACTGATTGAAGAGTGCAGTCAAAGGTACTACCAGTATCTCCTTTAGCTCCCTTAACACCCTTAGGTGCACCCCATCCAGCCCCATTGCCTTGTCTACCCTCATGGAGCCTAGTTCTTCCAAAATTTCCTCCACGAGAAACAGCCTCATCTCCACTTCCCCTTCCCCTGCCATTTCATTTCCTGCTCCGCTGCCTTCATCTTCTTCCTCCCTCTTGAACACTGAGCAAAAACAGTTGTTTAGTAAGTCTGCTTTTCTCTGTCCCCTTGTAGCATCTCCACCTCATTTGTTTTTAACTGAAGAATCCCCTGCCTAGGCTTCCTCTTTTCATTTACATACTGAAAGAAAGTCTTATCCCTCTTTTTGACCTCTCTAGCTATTAGCTCCTCTGTCTGTGCCTTTGCCCTCCTTACCGCTATCCTGGCTTCTCTCTGGCTCACCTGGTATTTTACCCAGTCCGCTTCCGACTATGTTTTCTTGAACCTCCTGAAGGCTTTCCTTTTTGTCCTTACCTTTTTTGCTACTTCCCAGGTATACCACAGAGGTTTCCTTCTCCTCTTATTTTTACTTGCTCTCTTGGCACAGATGTCAGTGGCCCCTACAATAGCTTAGTTTATCCTCCCCCACATTGCCTCTACCTCTGTCAAATCCTCCACCCCTTGCACAGCCCTCGCCACTATTTTCCCCATTTTCCTGAAGTTTGCCATCTTGAAATCCAGCACCTTTAACCTAGACTGGTGAACCTCTGTAGTGTTCCTTATTCTAAACCTGACCATGCTGTGGTCACTCGTACCAAGATGTTCCCCCACCGATACCTCTCCTACCCTGTCCCCATTTGTCAGGACAATAACTTTGGTTCTATAACTTTGTGGTCAAGCAAGCTATTCTGATGCAAGATTGGCGTACAAAATCCCTTAACTATCAAGGCAATCAAATCTATTTGGATAATGATTATTCCTCCCTGCTCAAGAGAAAACAAGGAGCATTTACCCCTCTCTTTTCGGTCTTACGAACTAACAACTTGAAATTTGTAGCTCCTTATCCAGCTGACCGAAAATCTTTTTCCCAGACGGTCCCTGCATCTTTGATGATTATGATGCAGCTTTCCAGGGCACTTCAGAAGCAAGGCATCATTCAGGCCGATGAGATGGAGGTCCAAGAGTCAAGAGATTAAAGGGTGTTGCAGAAGGAGAAAGGCAAAAAACAGTGCAAGGAGCAGACTATTTAGGAGGTTGAATCACTACTGCAAACTTTTAGGAGAGGACCTTCAGAACAGATATTTCCCTCACCACATTCTTTTTTTTTCTACTGGATTGCTGGCAAGAACCTACAATTACAGCTACCCCCACTTTATTGGCAGTATCTAGAAGTGGGATGTGTACTATTTTCTTTCTTATCCTAGTCTCTCTTTGCTGAAGCTGCCGACTGGCCAGGATGACTTGTTGTAGTAAAGACTTGTCCACTGCCCACTTTTTTCTGAGGTACATTACTGATTTTGTTTCTACTTTATATGGACCTGAATTTTGAAAACTTAAATGGAGACTATCCTTTTCTAGGCTCTCCAGCTTTCATTTGGATGATCAGCATATCAGTATTAACCGAATACTAAGGCTGCCCAGTTTGAGTGTTACCTTTCCTTTGAACAACCATTTCATTCAAACTATAAGGAACCCCAACAACTTCTTTCTTATCGGCCGCATCTGGATTTTTCATTCTTGGAGGGAGCACTTATTGGATGCCATCCCTATGCTTGTAATGGGTTTTAAAGCGGTACTGATTGCATTTAGTTTGTGCTTGCTTTAAAAGTGGCATCCTAATTTGGCAGTTACCTCTTACTCAAACCTAGATCCCTATTTGAACTAAGCTGAACTTTTGCACTTTCCCCAATGCATCTGATGTCTACGCTGTTTAGTACACTTTTGCCAAGATCTCCATCTTGTTTCTCTCTGTCAACAGTGTAGGTTTGACTGGTTGGTCAATTTTGGCAATGCAAAATGGCAACTAAGTTCAATATGCCATTTCTACCTTGGCCGGTGATACTGGTTTGAACAACGTAGATTTTTCACAACTTCCTCGATGCACTGGATGGTCAAGTTACATAAGCATTATCTCCATGTTACTTCACAAGTCTGCACTGAATATACATGGGACACTGACCTGATTTGTTTGATTTGTTGTTTTTTTAGTTTTTCTGTTGCTGCAATGCTGATCTTTCTAGTTTGGTATCAGGTGCCTTTGGGTGGGCGGGGAAGGGGTTCTATATGGGTTTGAAATTCATTCATAGTTTTAAGATGATAAGCTATACTCAGGTTTAGTAGCCCTATGATTGCACCTATGCTTGTGTAATCCCCCTGCAAATGGGGGTTCCCAAAAGACTTCCAGGAGCTTGCTTGAATGCTCCAAGCCTGAATGGTGTTTGGCATTTAAGCCATTTATCAGTGAGTGTTTTTAGAGCCTCTGGTACTGTCTCTTTAAGAGCTGTCTGCTTGCAGACATAATTAGTTTGTATGGGGGACTGTGTGCTTCTCTGAGTACCACTCGAGCTGCTGCCAATTCACTTCATTTTGCAGTCACTAGAGTGCAAAGGAACCTATCTGAAAGATGTAACTGTTTGCCAGAAATTATTTAGAGTAATAATGAAATTACAGTTTGTCTAACCTGCTTTCTTTGCAGTCAGAACTGTGTCTGCTAGTTCCTCATTCTAGTTTTGAACTGCTGAACTGGACCAATCAGTGTGGGGTAGCTAGCTCTAAAATGGTGCCTTGGACGAATCAGAACTTGGACTCATAATCTGAGCCAGCCACAAGAGGATTGTATGGGCAGTGACTCTGGGAGATGTAGTTTAGACTTCAGTGCCTTTTTGGACCAACAGCAGTCTATTGTGGTGACAGCCAATCCAGTCAAGAACTGGAGGAACTCAAAGGAAGTGCCAGTTTTGTCGGTTGGAGTTTCAGTTGAGCTTTGGCAGTGAAGAAGGAAGGAGCCCTGTGCTTTTCAGTGTGCAGTTTAGTCAAAAAACGTGTGTAAGGCCCAGAGTTCCGGTCTGCAGCTTGTGTAACAGCTTGTTAGGACTGAATCCGTCCTGTGAAAAGAATCAAAGGATCTCTGAAGAGTAGAAACCAGGCTCACCCTGTAGAAGACTGGAGGAATTGCTGAAAATTGCACTTTCGGTCTGTCAGGAACTGAATCTGCTGTGTGTTCTCCCGGGTATTGTGCAGTAATTGCGATCGGGATACAGATGCAGCCTGCCTGGTATAGTGCTTTCTTTTATATGGATGTGTGAAGAGGTTTGTGTACCTCAAGTGAGCCCTGCTGACATTGAAGGACCCTATCTTATTTGGAGGTCGTGAGTACTAATTCAGGGTCGCTCCCTGTTGAATTGCCACATTAAATCCAAATGGAATTACTGTACTGCTGACTGTTTAATTCTCCTTTTCTCTGTGTGAAAGGGCCCCTACCAGCTGCCACTGGTTTGGACTAGCCACTAGGGCTTGGGTACCCAGGGACAGTAACTGATAGGGATAGGCCTGTGCACAGAGCCATAGGTAGATTATTAGAGTGATAAGCTAATTAACCTGATTTCCCTGTCCTTGTTATATCCCCTAAATAAATCAGAGCTGCTTGTTTCAGCAAAGTTATACTGCCTGAGGTATTTGTCTATATTAAAGTACTGTACTGTGATTGTTGCACTGTATCTCATTTCACAGGAGGTCCCAGTGCCGGAACCAGACCTGGGGGTAAGTGTATACTGTGAAGGTAAATCTGATATATTGTGTGGGCCACTAGTGGGAAGAAAGGGGGGTTGCAGTGTCCCAGAGGGCTGTGACCAAGTTAGTTTAACTATTGCAAACCCTGACCTCTGGGTGGAGGCACCCGCCATTGGATCCAGGCCCCTCAACCTGTTAGTGGCAAATCAGGCAGGGGTAGTAGCCCCTGGGATAGCGCCATCTAGGGGTTACACTTGTATTTCTGAGCATTATATGATCTTCTGCACAATGGATTTACTTATTGTAAGATTACCCTTCATTTTTAGTGGTTTTATTTTTTACCTGATGGAAGTTGGAATCATAATCAGGTTTGGGGCTTTTAGTTAGATTCTGTTAAAAGTTGCAATAATAGAACTTCTTTTGTCTTCTGCTCTATGTCTCCACTTCCATCATGTATTATATCCTACATATTTTACTCATTGCTTTCTCAGTTAACTGAATTTCAGGTTTATACCTTGGTACATGCCTGGTATAGGTAAGGGTCAACATTCATCACTTTCTAGTGGGGTTGTCTTTTTGTTTTGTTTTTTTGTATCCCCCTTAGACCTGGGAGTTATTCAGAGTGTTAACCCCAGTCTCTTTTTTGTTGTTTTTATTGCCTGAATTTAGCTCAGATGGCCCTTGGATTTATCATCCTCCTCACCACCCTCTTTTTTTTTCCCCTAGGGAGACATCTTACTGCTGTGCTCCCCGGAGAAAGCCCCTTTTTTGCTCGGGGAATTTTTTTCTCTCACCACTCTCTGTCTAGTTTTATCTCCACCTTTGCAGACAGGGGATTAGGGGCCTGGTATTGGTTTCAGGCCTCCTGCCTTGGAAGTATGTCTTTGTGTTTTTATAAATTGTACATACAGTAGTAATGTTATTGTTTGCTATTGGGTTTGTTGGGTCCTCCTTTTCTTTTAATTCTGAACTAGTTTTTAGGGTCTTTAGCAGTTATGAGCATGGTCTAAGTCATTATTCTGCCTCAACAAATCAATACTGTTTTCTTTTTGTAATTCCATATGGATAATTTCACCACAGGATGTTCCTATAATGTTAATGGCTTGACAAACCCTGTTAAACATACTAAGGTGTCGAGTTTCCTGAGGAAAACAGGTGCTGATTTTATTTTTCCAGGAGAACCACCTTTCTTCCCAGGAACATGATAAACTTTCTCATTTTCTGTTCAGGGCCACTGCCTTTTCCTCATATAAAGCTGGATGTAGGAGAGAGGCAGCTATTTTGGTTCCATCACGAGTCCCTTTAAAGCTATTGGATACAATGTCTGATAAAGAAGGTAGATATCTCTTTATGAAGGGGCGTAGATATGGTCAACTTCTCACCTTAATATCTATTTATGTACCTCCAGGGTTTATCAGGATATTTTGATCGCACTTCAGAATTGGGCTGAAGGGGAAATAATTTGTGGTGGGGATTTTAGAATATTACTCAGTACACATCTTGATTCAACTTTCACTATTCTTTGCCAGGAGCATAGACCTTCTTCTAAGTTTGCAAAACCTTTACACTTTCTATTCCCCACCACATAAAGTACATTCTTGGATTGATTACTTTTTTTTGCCTACCAAGACTATAAATCTAGTTCATCGCTGCTGACTGGGAGATATGGTTTTATCTGACCATGCTCCTCTCTTTATCAGTATTAAATTGGCTGGTTTAAAAACTGACCACTTTTTGGTGCCTGTACTTATCTTTGTTGCAGGATTAGGAGGTACAGTGAGCTATGCAAGAAACCTATAGTCAGGCCCTTCTGCACAATCATTCACCTGATACTTCTCCTGCTCTCTTGTGGGACACAGCAAAGGCAATTATCAAGGGGAAATTTACTTCTCTTTCAGCTTATAAAAAGAGACAGCAAGATGCCAAAGAAGCAGACCTAGAATGCCAGATATCTTAATTGGAAGCTCAGCAACAAAAAGAGTTTGATAAGCAGAGAGAAAAAAACTCTGTTACTGCTTAAACAACAGCTTAATAAAATTTTAGATTATCATGTTGAGCAGAAACTTTTTTTAAAGCAGACATTTTATGATGGAGGCTCTAGGTCTAGCAGACCTTTGGCATCTCGCCTGTGGATATGGAAAATGAAGACCTCGATACTGTCAATCAAACATCCTATTACCAGCAAGCAGGTGAATCTGATTCCAGATATTTCAGAGGAGTTCAAGCAGTACTATGTTGATTTGTACTCCCCCGGACCCACTTCTGATCCCTCTCATTTAAAGCAGTATCTAAGCTCACTATTGCATCCATCGCTCACAGCCCTTGATTGTGATGTCTTGATGGCCCCCCCAACAATGAGGGAACTTTTTGCAGGAATTACTCATCTCAACTCATCTAAATGCCCTGGGACAGATGGGCTGCCATGGGAGTTTTACAATTCCTTTAAAGACTTGCTCTCTCGCTTGTTGTTAAAGGTTTATCAAGCTACATTAACTCAGGATTTTCCAACACCAGTATCTTTGTCCCAGGTGATAATTTCTGTTATACCCAAACCTGGCAAAGACACCTCAAATTGTGCCTCATACCACCCTATTTCTATTTTAAATACCGACTACAAAATTTTTACGTCAATCATAGCTAGAATATTTCAGCATTTGGTACCGAAATTGATCCATATGGATCAAGCGGGCTTTATTCCAGGCCGACAGGCTCAAGATAATTTAAATAGGACTGTGCATATTATAGATCAGTTACGACAATCTCATCAACCAACAGTCCTCCTCCTCAGTCTTGATGCAGAGAAGACCTTTGACAAGGTCTCTTGGTCATTTTTTCAGGTGTCTTTGTCCAGGTTTGGGTTTTCAGAATTTTTCCTCAATTGTTTGTTTAGGTTGCATATATTAGGGCAAATGGCCATATTTCCTCCTTTTTTGAATTGGGCTGAGGTACACTTCAGGGATGCCCTTTATCTCTGATTCTGTTTACCCTTTACATTGAAATGTTGGCCCAAGGTATCAGGGAACACCCCAATATATCTGGTGTAAATCTGGGGGAGGTCACCACAAGTTGATAATATATTACACCTGTGCTGTGCGAGCTGCACTGGCTGCCAGTTTGGTAGATGATCACCTTCAAGGTCAGCTTGCTGACCTACAAAACCCTACATGGACTGGGACTGTACTACCTGCAAGAGCTTCTGTGCCCCATCACCCCTCCCAACTGCTCTGCTCCACCGATGAGGGATTGCTAGAGTTTGCCAGGGTTCTGTTGAAGTCATCTGGTGCTTGAGCATTGGCTCATGTAGCCCCTACCCTGTGGGATTCTCTACCTTGTTGGGTTCCGGAGTGTCTGATGTTGGAGAGCTTCAAAGTCACACAGAAACCTTACTTATTTAGTCTGGCTTTTCTGTAACTGGATAAGGTTGAGGTTAGCTGTTATTATCTGAATTTTAACTTTTTATTGTTTTTTATATATATTATGATATTTCTTTTCTGTAAAGCACTTTGATATTTGTGAATTGTGCTGTATAAATAAAGCTTATTGTTATTATTATTATTATTATATGCTTATGATATTTTATTATACTTGACTAATCCAGATATGTCCTATTGGTGGTATTCTCACTTATTTCCATATTTGCACCCTTATCCCGATATACTCTTAACACCACTAAAACTGAAGTTTTAAATTTCAATTATATTGTTCCTCCCCCATTCGGAAAACTTTTTCCTTGAAATGGGTTCTCCCTTCTTTACAGTATTTCAGAATTCAACTCTCCTCACATCCTTCTCAATTGTTTCAATTAAATTATGCCCCGCTCCTTGCTCAATTGAAAACAGATCTGCAGCGTTGGTCCCTACAACCCCTCTCCCTTCATTCTTGTATCCAGGTTGTAAAAATGAATGTAATACCCCATTTCCTGTTTTTGTTTCAATGTGTGCCCTGTGCAGTGCTGTTGAAGGAATCTGAGGCCTGGCAAAGGATTTTGTTGAAATATATTTGGCAGAATAAGAAACCTAGGATCTCTCGCCAGATCTTATTTCGTCCAAAAGGAGAAGGGGCAGGGCTATCAGATCCTTGGTTTCTTGGAAGGTGGCTCAATTACATGTTGCAGTCCTCTTTCCACATGGAGGTTATCATTCCCATTGGAAGTTACTAGACCTCTCATATTCTCGTTCTCCCCCACTTATTTTACAATGTTTTTCCTCAGCTAGACCCTTGAGCTGGGACAGGTCTCCTTTTTCAGGTACTGGGACCATGTTTGAAGGGTCATGGATAGCCCTTCATTGAGGTTTCACTAAACTCCATTTGTGGAAATATCAGAGTTGGCTTATTGACCCTACATTTTCCCCTGCTCAATCTGATCCATGGTTTTGGCATAAGTCCCATTGTGGCATTTATTCACCATAGCAATTACTGTCAGGGAACAAAGTTATCTCCTTTAAGGAATCTCAATTAAAATTTGGTTGGTTGGAAAGAGACAGATTTTGATATTACCAAATTCGGGACTACATGAATGTATATCTGATGACCTCTGCTAGGCGAGGGGAGGAAGATTTGCCAAGTCCATCTTTTGAATTTTTGAGGAGAACTCATTTGGGGGAGAGAGAGCTGTTTCTTTATTATACTCTAGCTATGTTAATGATTCTCTCCAGATGATAAATGCTATTTGTCATAAATGGGAGCAAGAATTTGCTATCCGAGTTTCTGACTATCAGTGGTCACTGATGTGGCGCAATACCTGGCAGACCTTTTCCTCTCCTAGTTGGAGGGAATTCCTTTGGAAGTTATGAATTCAATATTTTAGGGTTCTGGCTGTTGTATCTAAATGGTCTCCATTGGTCCCTTCTGTCTGCTGGAGAGGTTGTGATGTCCAATCTGCTACACAGGCTCATGTCTTTTGGTCCTGTGATGCCTTGCATCCTTTTTGGTTTTCAGTTTGGGATCACCTGGAATGCATTTTCATCCTCTCTTTGCAACCTGGACCTGAATTTTTACTATTGAGTTACTGGCCACCAGAGTTGAAAGGTAAAGATGCCAAATATCTTTGGTGTATTTTAATTGCGGCTGCCTTTAAAGCTATCACTAAAGAAATGGCTCTCGGTATCCACACACAATGTTTTAGATTAGCTCAGAATAGTTAATTCCATATATGCAATGTAGAAAATTACTTTCTCACTCCAGCGGAAACTCCCCCTCTTTCAGGGCAGATGGGCCTAATGAACTTTGTATGAGGGTTTACCATCTTTATATGGTATAATGATTATGTCTCCTCTTATTGGTTTCTTCCTTTTGTTGCTTTAGGCAGTGGAAGCTATTTGTTTGTTTTATGTACTTGGACCTGCTCATTGTCAACATAATTTTAATAAGAAGTTTTAGTCATACCCTAATGCGAGAGTTTGCTCAGCTATGTCTTTGGTTCGGGAAGGTTTCCCATTCATGTGTGGACCATAGCCATTGTCCTTTATTTTGCTAGTTATATATTTAGACTTGACACTGGATTCTTTGTAATTTAATTGTTTTTCCATTTGACATGCCTTTTTGCCTTACATTGGATTTTATATGTATTTAGCGTACATAATGTCAGATTCTTGTTGATATATGTGTCAGTGCTTTAAATATTTCAATAAAGTTTGAGTATAAACAAAGAATTTGCAAGTGTATATTTATGATTTCATGATTGATAGTTTATACTCTTCTTTACTATCATCTTGTCCAGTTCTGTATGTATTTAAGCAGATTCACTTCTGTTAGATATATATCCCAATTCTTTCACACTGCACTTATTGCTTTTATTGTTATAGGAGGCTTATCTCAATGTGATTATGTGTTGTTTCTCAGAGGCAAGTAGGGGGAATTTCCTTTTGCTACTGACTGGTGCTGGCTTGTATGAGGACTCGAGTGTGCCATTCTTATTCACCTAGGTGTTTTTTCTTCTTTCCTGGATTTTTGGGAGTTCTGGTGGTTACATTTGTCTTACTCTGTATTTTTTGTGTAACATGTGTGCCTTAATTGAAATTATATCATTTAACGTAAATGGTATACAAAATCCTGTGAAATGCACTCATGTCCTTCATTATTTTAGACAGCAGCAAGCAGATTTTTTATTTCTTCAAAAGACCCACCTATCCACTGCTGAACATGCTAAATTTCACTCCGTAGGAGTTGATCATGTAGTTTGTTCCTCCCACAGTTCAGGCAAACAAAGGGGGGTTCTAATGTAGGGTAGGCGAGGGTTCCTCTTTGAGCCTTCTCATACCCTTGAAGACAAGATGGGTCACTGTGTTTTAGTCATGGGTTCTCTTTATGGACACCTTCTTAGATTATTTAATACTTATTTCCCTCCCAGTAATACTACCCCCATTCTTGCCTCCTTTTTTTCACATCTTCTTGATCATTTGAAGGGACAGGTCATATGGGGGGACCTAAGTTTACCCTAAACCCATCCTTGAGTGCTTCGGTTTCAAAATCATTTTGGTTATCCTCTGCTAATAAATATCTTACTAGGATGCTTCAATCTCTTGGTCTCATCCATACCTGGTGTTCTTTTCACTCCCATACTTGGGAGTATATGCATTATTCACCCCAGCATGGATCTTATGCATGATTGGATTTCATTATTGCTATAGTGGAACATCTTGTCATGGTCTTAGCAGTGGACAATGGACCTATTCACCTGTCTGATCATGCTCCTATTCTTTCATCTTTTTCTTTAGATAAACCATCTTTATCCACCTTCCGGAGACTTCATCCAGCTCTCCTTAGGGATCCTGCCCTCATAGATAAACTGAAACACTTGATTCCTCAATTTTTACATGATAATGACTGGGAGGGCATTTCTCCCAGCACTCTGTGGGACACCTAAATGCAGTGATTAGGGGACCTTGATTGCTTATTCTTCTTTTTTACACCACTCTAGGGAGGTTAAAATAAAGGAATTACAGCAGTCCTTATGAACTCTTCAGCAAGCCCGGGCCAATGGTGACAACTCATTTTGAGATCAAATTAATAAGGGCTAACAGCAACTGCAAAATTATCTCAATCAAAAGGCTGAGCAAACTCTGTTCTACCTTCATCATCGTTATTATGAAGGGGGTTTCCGGAGTGCGAAGAGACTAACTCGCCATCTCTGCACTTACCAGGCTGCAGATACGGTTGCTAAATTATGACCTTCTGTTTAAGATCCTTGTTTGGTCTGCACTGACAAGATACTCTCCATATTTCACTTGCTTTACTCTTCGTTATACTCTCCCGCCTCTCCTCCACCAGATGATGCTGATATTCTGTCTTACTTGGCTAGGATTCCGCTACCCAATCTTACTCCTGCACAAGTTCAGCCCGTATTATCTCCCATCTCCTTAGCTGAAATTTCACATTGTATTAAACCTGCTAAGCCAGGTAAGAGGCCGGGACTAGACAGTTTTCCGGCTGAGTTTTATAAATGTTCTTCTCTTCAGCAATTGTTAGTTCTGCAGCTCCCTCGGGTTTTCTCTTTTGTTCAATCGGGACATCCCCCTTCTTCCTCATGGCAGTGTGGAGTCATCACAGCTCTCCCTAAACCAGGGAAGAACCATACATTACCTTCCTCGTATCGACCCATTTCCATTGTGAATGTTGATTATAAACTCCTTATGTCTATCTGGGCATCTAGATAAGAGGGTCTTCTCCCCTCCTTGCTGGGTCCTGACCAGGTGGGATTTGTCCGCAAATGTTAGGTGCATGACAATGTTCAATGTACTTTCTTGTTACTTGAATATGCACAAACGTACTCAATCCCCTTTGTCTTGGCTAGCTTGGATGCAGAGAAGGCCTTCGATTGGATCTCATGGTGTTTACTCTGGCCTCTGTTATGTGTGTATGGGTTTCCCTTGGAATTTTTTCCAATGCTGCAGCATTTGTGCTCCTTCTCATCAGCCTTTGTTAAAGTTAATGGCATTTATTCTACTTCTTTTCCTTTCTGTTGGGGCACCCGTCAAGGTTGTCCCCTTTCCCCGTTGTTATTTGCTTAATATATTGAACCATTGACAATTTCTATTCATTGTGCCCTGAATATACATGCTATCCCCTTAGGTGGCCAGGACTATAGGATTCCTTTATTTTGCCAATGATATTTTGCTTATACTTACTGAACCCACTCTTTTCCTATGGGAGGCTTTGAACAACTTTTCTCAGTTCGAGGCCTTAGCTGGATTTCATCTAAATCCAGACAAAACAGAGCTTTTGTCATTCCATTATTCCCCCACTGAGTCTATTGTAAAACTCTATCCCATTAGATGCAATAGAAATAGCCTCCTTGGGTGTTTCAATTACTCATAATTTGGACCATTTGGATCCTTTTAACTATGAGACTGTCACAGCAACTGTCACTCAGGATTTGTGGTCCTAGTCCACTATTTCTTTATTCTTTTTCAAAGGATTGATGTTATTCGCTCTAACATTTTACTACGTATTTTATTTATTTTTTTTACAGACCCTTACTTTGCCCTCCCCCCGCCTTTCAATTATTGTGACTGGCATCAGATGATTTCTAATTTTATTTGGTGGGGTAAGAAGCCAAGACTGCGGTGCTCCCTTTTACATTTCCTGGTTGATCGAGGAGGCTTGAATCTTCCTAATTTATGCTGGTATACTATGGCATCTCAGTTGCGCATTTTCTGTTTGTGGTCATCTCCAGCCTTTCAGACCCCTTGAAAAGATATAGAATTGGTTTTAAATGACTTACATGATGTCTCCCATCTCTTCTTTTTGACTCCTTTGTAGTAGCTCCTCCTTTCTAAGTTCACGGACTTTACTCAGGTAATCCTGTCCACATGGCATAGGGTCTGGTCATCCATTTTGGATCCCTAAGTTTCTTTTTTGAGTGTCTTAGCTTGGAACAAATGGATCCCTTTAAATTCTTGTGATTTGTTTCTTTGTCAATGGGCAAACTGAGTTTCCGGTATGTTCATCAGGTTTTAGACCAAGCGGGCCTACATTGTTTTCATGATCTTCAGTCTCAGTATGGTATTCCTTCTTCAGATAATTTTAGGTATTTACAACTCAGAGCATATCTGCTTTCTTTTTCTATTCCCCCAAAATACCCCTCAGATTCCATGTCACAGTTGGTACAGCTTTTTATCAACTGTCAAACTTGAGCCCCTCCTGATCATCTGATCAGCTTGCATTATTCTTTGTTCCATGGTTCAGTTAAGGAGTCTGCGGAACTAATTTTCCATTAGTGACTTTCTTAGTTTCCCCTAAACTGTGAGTTTACTCAATGGAAAAGTTTTCTTTGGCTTCTTATAAACTTTTGATGGCACTGTATCTTTGTGGAATTGCTTGTAAGTGTATGATGCGCTATTTTCGAACACCTGCTCTGCTTACTTTTTTTCTGGGCCCTTTGGTGGGCTGTAGTTGGAGGTTATGTGGGGAGCAATTAGCAGATCAAGCACATATTTTTTGGTCCTGTCCCCTCATTCAATCCAACTGGTCTGGTGTTTTTCAAATGATTTCACATATTACTGGTAAGGCTCATCTTCCTCTGGAGCTGGTTTTACTTCATATTCCCTGTCAGAATGTTTTGCTCCAGGGCAGGGCCTTGAAATTATTATTGATTTTTTTGATCTGCGTGAAAAAAATTATAACAAGGTTGTGGCATCAATCCTGCCTTCCACACGTCTCTCACTGGGAAGCTTTATTTGAGTTGATTTGTAGACATGAGAGATATAGCTATAAATATTTAAATATGTTTCCCATATTTGATCAGATTTGGGGCCATTGTTTTTTTTATAAGGTGGAGACTGACTCTGCCTTTGTCCCTTAGAGTGTTTTTAGAATTTTGGATTTTTTGGTTTAATGTATTATTTATGGGGAGGGGGGAAGGGGGAGTGGGGAACATTTTGGAAGATTTTTAGTCACTTATTTTTCATACTTCCTGCCTCAGATTCTATTTATTTTATTTATTTATTTTTATTTATTCGTACATCAGTTTACACACCTTTGAGCCACAGGCTCAAAGCCAAAGGTACCTCTTCACAAAGAGGACAAATACAGTACAACAAGTACGTTACAACAATGTGGATTACAACAATTGGTAAAGCATGCTGTCATATATTAGTTGCAAAAATTTTAAGGTTACAGGATCAGTAGAGAAGGATAGGTACAGATGTTTAGTACTTCATAGACAAACAATGGTATGAGCATACAAGCAGAGGGGTTCAGAGACAAGCTGAGGCAATGATTGAATAAAGCAATGGGAAGTGGTTGGTAGTAGGTTGGGTGCAGCCACTCAGGGAGCTTTGTCAGAGCATTTGAGCAAGATCAACTAGTAACAGTCACAGCTACGCGTATTAAGTAGGTGATTTCGAAGGGAGGTTTTGAAACTGGAGATCATGGAGGCATCAGAGATAGAGGAGGGGAGTGTGTTGAACCAGGATGGGGCTCTGTAGCAATAGGCCCTTTGACCGTGTGTGGTCCTAGCCCTGGGGACTAACAGTGTGGTTTTGCAGGAGGTTCGTGTTTGTGCTAGGGATTTTGTATGGTGGATGGAGGCTGTCAAACCTGGTGGGGATAGTCCAAGGAGAGGTTTTTTTGTTATGAGACAGGTTTGATAATTGAGACATTCATCTAGGTCAAGCAGCATAGCCTTTGCATATAGTTGGCAGGTGTGTGTTAACCTGGGGGCCCCTGTAATTAGCCTACAGGCCTTATTTAGTGTAATGCGAATTTTATTGAGGGTGGTCTGGTCTGTAGCACCATAAACTGGTAGTCCATAATCCACAAGGGACAGTATAGAAGATGTGACTGCAAGTTGGAGGGCGTCGGGGGGGGGACAATTTTTGTACCGGTATAGGATACCCAGCCGAATATTGGAAGCTGAGGCTAGGGCAGTGATATGATCATGGAATGTGAGAGTAGGGTCAAAGGAGATCCCAAGGTACTTATACGAGTAGACTTACTTGAGCGGAAACTTGGTGCTAGACAGGACACGAGGTAGGAAATTGCTGGCTTTGTTTTGTGGGTGGGCGAAGATCATGGTTTTGGTTTTTTTGAGATTTATTACAAGTCTATGCTCTTTGAACCAGGCTTCAGCATCATTATATGATCTTTGCAAGGAGTTCTGGAGGGTGATAGGGTTTCGGTCAGAGGCAAAGATGATGGCATCATCTGCATGCAGCAACATTTTTCCAGTACATGCACCTGGCAGGGTATTGAGGTATAGTGAAAAGAGCAAGGGTCCAAGGATGGAGCCCTGGGGAACACCAGAGTGGATAGGACAAGCATTGGAAAGTGTCCCATTAACTTTAACACGCTGAGAGCGGGCAGACAAGTAGCTGGAGCACCAGGAGACAGGCCCAGTGGCAAAGCCAGTGTGACTGAGGGCATCCAGCAGGAGGGGATGGGAAATGGTGTTGAAGGCTTTTGATAGATCTACGAACACTGCCCCAGCCAGTGAGCCCGAGTCCAGAGAAGAGTGAAGAAAATTTGAAAACTCTAGGAAGGCAGTGCTGGTACTGTGACCTGTACAGAAACCATGCTGTTCAGGGCAGAGGATGTTGTATTTGGTTAGGTAATCCATAATTTGAGTGGCCACCACTTTTTCTAAGGCTTTGGAGAGGGGTGAGAAAATGGAGATAGGCTGGTAATTTCCTGCTAGGGACCTGTCACCACCCTTGTGTATGGGTGTGGCTGTGGCAATTTTCCAAGCTGAAGGAAATTGCCCCAGACAGAGGGATTTATTAAGGAGACTAGTGATTGGGGCGAGGACCAAATCCAGTACCCGGCGGAGGATACAGGGATCCAAGGAGTCACAGCCAGTACTATTGCTCTTTAGGGCATTGATTAGGTGAGATCTGACTTCTTGAGCAGTAACCCGGTGTAGATGGAAGCAAGGGCATGTGAGGACAGGGGCAGGTAGGGAGGGGGGTCAAAAAAGTTGCTAGGGAGGATAGGGCTAAGGTCTGTGGAAGAAGTATTGAGGAAGCTGGATATAAGGGCTGGGTCAGTAGAGATAGTGTCATCAATGTTGATCTGGGGGTGGGAGGCGTGTGCTCCCATTTAATTGTTTGATATTGTCCCAGAAGGTTCTAGCATTCCCCCAAGAGGCGGTGAGCGAGGACTGATAGTGATCAGCCTTAGCCTTTCAGATGGCCCAGGTACATTTGTTTCTTGCAGCAGCATATGCCTGTCTGTCAGTGGGCCGGCCAGTTTCAGTGGCCAGGTGCCATAAATTGTCCCTGTGCTTAAGTAGCTGAAGCAGGGCAGGGGTAACCTAGAGTGCATTTCGCACTTCGGAATGGAGTACTGTTAGAGGTGCAAAGATGTCACAGGCTTTATTGAAGGTTTGGGTGAAGAAGGTTAGTGCGTGTGTCAATATCAGGGGCGTACTGTATGGGAGACCAATTAATTTGGGCCAGAAGTTCCTTAAGGTTTTTCAGACCACCTGGTCTTAGGCGCCGCCGTAGGGTGGGCTGTGCTATGGGTTTGGATACGGAGGTTGTCTAGTGAAAAAGTATAGGAGAGTGGTCACTAAGTGAGTCAGGAAGGACTTGGATATCGCAGATTTGTTTAGAACGATTGGTGAGGACAACATCTAGAAGAGTGCTACAGCCCCTCTTCGGATTCATTCTTGTAGGTTGGGCAATGAGTTGAGTCAGATCAATTGCTGCGAAGGAGTCACGGGTAGCAGAAGATAAGGAGCTAAGCCAGTTAATGTTTAGATTACCCACTAGGATTTGGTCAGATGAGTGGTGTAGCGAAGTAAGATACTCCGTTAGCAAGACCAGTGCCAGTGTTTGATTTTTTGGGGGTATGTAGGTTGTAGTTAAATAAAGTGGGCCCCTTGAGGGGTCTGGGGTCAGTTTTAGGGTTAGAGCCTGCGCCTGGAAGTCAAGGGCAGGGGCTGGGAGGGCTAGTCCAGTGAGGGAGTCTCTGGTGTAGATAGCACAACCCCCACCCCATCTTCCAACCCGGTCCTCCTGGTAAAGGGAGTAACCTGGGAGGGAGACAAAGGAGTCTGGGGTGGACTTTGATAGCCAGGTTTCCACCAGGGTGATAATATCAGGTTTATGGAATGTGACCCAGCATTGGAGTGAGTCAAATTTTTTCAGAAGGCTACAGATATTCACTGATGCAATGCGAAGCCCAGGAGAACCTGCTGTTGAGCTGTTGTGAGCTGGGCCAGGGTTGGGATGTATATTACCTGACAGGAGTAGTAGAATAACTACCGCCCTAGACAGGGGGCGGTGGAAAGCATGTTTGCGACAGACACGAGTGGAAGAGGAGGGGAGCTTCAGGGCACAGGGGGTAGGCAGCATAGCACAGGCTGGGAAGGCTAGAATGATAAGCCTCCAGTAGGAGCTGGGGGGAGCTGGGAGGAGGCTGAAGGGTGGGCAGGGTGAGCTGGAACACATAGTGAGAGTAGGGTGGGAATGTGCCAACTCTAGTACACAGGAGGTGGGTAGTGCCAGTGCACATGGGGGAGCATCAGTTAGGTGAGACTACAGCAACACTGTGACAGATGGGTGGGAGAGTGGCCTCAGACAGAGGATGAGATTGAGGCATATCAATAGGAGGTGGGCAGGCATTATGCTAAGGAGCTCAGCAGGCAAGGTAGAAAGAAATAGTTGCCTACCAGTAAGCGTTAGTGCCACTTTGGTTCAGTGGTAGCGACACCGCCTCTGGTGAACAAGGTACCAGGTTAAAAACTCTCCTGGGGTATTTGGAGATGGACCTGGGTAGGAGCCATAATCCACAGTCCAGGTACTGGAAACAGGTGGTGTTTGGGCCAGAAAATAGGGTGCTAAATAGTGACTCCTAGTGATCAATAGATATGGGCCTGTAGGGAGATATGGGGTCTGAGAGGGTGGCAGCTACAAGGTTGGGTGTGAAAGAGGTAAGCACAGGGTAGCAGAGGTCTGGGGGTAGGAACGGAGAAGTGGGGCAGATGGGTAGAGATGATCCAGAAATGGAGAGAAGGGGCCATCTGAGAAGTAAGTATGCAGAGGGAACACAGGGTGCCTCTAGTGGCTGGCAGGTATAACCTGCAAATGGGAACATGGGGACTTAGAATTTCGGAAGCAGGAAGTGATGTCATAGGGGTGGGTCAATAAATTGAGGGCCGCCCCTGGGTGGGTGGGTAGCTGGGGCGGGCGGGGCAGATCCTTGTTTGTTAATTTCTGGCTTATTTTATTGCAAATCTAAAAACCAATTAATGGTAACTCTGCCTCCAATAGTAGCTTTGTTGGTGTGTATATTACTTTTTGCACCTAGTTTTACTTATTGTATGTATTCATCTGTTTACATAATGTGAGTAATCTTTTTTTTTGCATTGTATGCTCTCCTCTCCTTTAACCTTTGCACCATGAGTTGATCTTTATCCTATTATTTTTGCAGTATTTTGTTAACTTAGATTTTTTGTACTGCTGTCTTGTTATAAAATTCAATAAATATGTTATTATAAAAAAAGAAAGGGAAACTAGAACAGTAAGAAGAGGGCAAAACTAGAGAATGCAGAAAAATAGGAAAGGTCACAAGCAGTTACAGGTAGGCTGACAAAAGTCAGAAAGAAGAGACTTTAGGAGGAATGAGAAGAGGCAAAACAAATAGGAAGGGGAAGGGATGACCAAAGTTTTGGAAAGCAGTAAGAAAAAGCAGATTGGCCAACAACAAATTTTCAAGAAGGAAAACAGAGAGAATGGAAAGTATTGTTGTGGAAAGGATAGAAGGAAGAAGGAGGAGGGGAAAGAAGGGATTTGAGATAAGAGGGAAGAGTGCCAAACCAGAATTTGGATACAAAAGAGACACAATGGGAAAGGTGCCTAGCATCAAGAGATGGGAGGGAAAGAGCTGAGTAAAGAAAGCAGTGGTGATTATGAGAGGGGTAATCTAAAGCTAAGTGGCAGAAAGAATGAAAAAGGGGGTCCAGTCTTGCAAAGGAGGATTTAGGGGCACTACTGTAGACTAAATCACTGTAGTCAAAAATAAGAAGGATAATTTTTTGGACAATTTCTCGGCAGGCAGGGAGTGGTATACTTACTTTATTCCTCACAAAGCACCAAGCTTAGGATAAAGCTTTTGATGAAATGCATCAATGTGCACAGAGAAATCAAGATGCCGGTCAAGGCAGACCCTAAGGTACCTAAAGAAGGGGACAACATCAATATTAATGCCATCAAGGGTATTACATAGTAGGTGAGAATTAAATTTGGCAAGTCTCTGATGGGTACCAAAAGTCATTGAGACTGTTTTCTTGGCATTAAGAGACTGTTGATTATCCTTCAACCAGCACTGAATGTTGTCAAAATCCAACTGAAATCGGGAGTTAAGGTCATGGGGAGAGGGGGCAGATGCAAAAAGAACTGTGTCATCAGCATACATATAAATAGATGCAGATGAAGAGACAGAAGGTAGGTCATTTAGGAATAATGAAAAGAATAGGACCCAGGACAGACACTTGAGGGATACCTGAGCTAATGGAAGGTGAAGGTGAAATGGATTTTCCTATCTGGACAGCTTGAGACCTGCCTTTAAGGTAGGAACAAAACCAACTGACTGGAGAGTCAGAAAGGTCCACAGCTTTAAGTTTATGCTCTATATTGATGGTAAGCCATTTGGCCTGCATTCATATCCACTGATGCAGAGATAAAGAGTAATTACATGAATGGCTAAGTGAAACTTCTGAAATGCTGCACAGTATTATTGATGTACAGTCTGCAAAATATGATAAACTGGGTGAAGAGTGTGGTAAAAGCCAAATCAAAGATAATCAGTGGTGACCCAGGGTTTACTTTGTAGATAGATTTGCAAATACAGTAACATATTATAATGATAATAAAAAAAATCCACTACTTAATTGCCTCTGTAACAGAGGAGAAACACAGCATCACACACCAAAAAGTAGGGACTGAGGCTCAGTCACTGTTTGTGGCCTTGCAAAGCAAGTTGTTTTCTATCACATTTATCTATTTATTGAAATGTTTCACCAGAAAGGTTACACTGAGCAACAATGCTTGTTTCACGATACATCCTGGGGGAAGAGGAGTGGGAACAATAGTAGTACAACAGGATACATACATCTTAGTAGCATATAGACAGACTGTACAGTTAACAACCAACAATAGCTAATAACATTTCTAGATTAGGATACATTTGTGAGTGGCAGACAGGGGGTATAGTCAAAAGGTACTTGGGGGGTGGAACAGTAGGGGAGTTAGAAGTGCTAAGTTACAGAAGTGCTAGGACTGCAAGAGGGGTTTGGGATGTGGGGGGGGCGATATTTGGTCCAGCTGGAGGAAGGAGGAGGTATAGACCAGCAGCTAAGCAGGGCCCTGTGGGGCTAGACGCAGTTGCAATTCATCACTTGGTAGTTTACTAGGGATGTAGAGAGAGAGTAGGCTGAAGAGGAGTGGCGGATTTGGGGTGGTAGTTGGTTCCAGAGCTTTGGTAGGCAATGGGAGATTGCCATTTGGCCAGATGTATTATTTCTCTAGGGTATATTCAGTGAGCGAGAGTCATCAGATCGGATTCGTGGGGTAAGGGGCAGATAAGGAGGAGGACAGGTAAGAGGGGAGTGAGCCATGCCAGAATTTAGAGGAAAACTTTGCTGCATGCAATGTTCTTCTGCCAATAAGTGAGGGAAAATTTAGAGAGCGGTAAAGAGTGCAATGATATGTCAGAACAGGGGCATCCAGGGCAAACTGGCAGAAGGAGTTAATAAAAGGTTCAAACCTGGATAAGGAGGATTGAAGGGCAGCTCCGTATACAACATCACAATAGTCGAAAGTTGGCAGTATCATTTTATGTACCAGTTCACGCCTCACCAGATGAGATATACTACCCCTGTTACAATAGAGGGCCCCTAGCTTAGGCCATAGTTTCTTTAGAATGGCATCAATGTGGATTGAGAAGTTTAGGTTCCTATCCAACCAAACTCTAAGGTAGCAGAAGGAAGAGGTGTTTTCCAATACAGTCCCATCAATGGTGTAAATGGTGGGTGAGGAGGGGAGCCTTGCCAACCTCTGCCTAGTACTGAAAGTCATAGAGACTGTTTTCTTTGAGTTTAGGATGAAGTGGTGCTCTCTTATCCAGCATTGTACATTTTCAAAATCCAGATGGAGCCTGGCAGTGACATCAGTGACCGAATTGCCAGTTGTGAACAGGACAGTGTCATCTGCATACATGTGTATGCTAGACGATAAACAAAACTGAGGAAGGTCATTAAGGAAGATTGAAAAAAGGAGAGGCCCAAGTACCGATCCCTGTGGGACTCCCATGGTAATGGGGAGGGGAGAGGAGATGGCATCAGCTATGTGGACAGATTGTGTTCTGCCTGACATACAGGACTTGAACCATTCAATGGCATTAGGGGAGAGACCTGCGGTGCTGAGGCAGGACAGGAGTAAAGGGTGGGAATTGACCTGGTGTCGAAGGCTTTCACCAGGTCAATAAAAATAGCTGAGGTTATGAGGCTTTTGTCCATGCCCGTGGCGATAGTGTCAGTCGGCGATAGGAGTGAGGTGGCAGTGGAGTGGTGTTTTCTAAAGCCAGCTTGGAATGGAGTAAGAAAGGAGAAGTCAGTAATGTAGGAGGAGACTTGTTCGAGTACTATGTGCTCCTGTAGCTTAGCCAGGGTAGGAAGGAGAGAGATAGGGCAGTAGTTACTAGGGGAGGAGGGGTCACCTTCTTTAGGGAGTGGTAGGACTATAGCATGTTTCAGGCTGTAGGGACAGTGGAAGAAACAAAGGAGAGGTTTAGCAAGATGGATATAGAATAAGTGATGGCGGGCGCAGACAGAGAGAGGAGCTTAGGGTCAAGGCCATCTGGGGATGAGCCTTTAGCAGAGTTGATAGACTAAAGGGCTTGTCAGGCAGCAGCAGAAGAGATGTGGGTGAAGAAGAAGGGGGTAGGGGGAGCTGGAGGAGTAGAGGAAGGGGAAACAGTGAGTCAAGGCGGGCCTGTGGAGGAGTGCATGTGCATCGGGGGGTAGTTTGGAGCATTGCATCACAGGACGTGAAATGGGAGTTAAAGCAGTCAGCGACAGCCATAGGATCCGAGATATCTGAGAGATTAATCTAAGGGTAGGATTGGGGGGCTTAGTGGAAGGGGAAAAGAAGGACTGGACAACTTTTCAGAATTTGGAAGGTTTGTTTGTGTTGACGTGGAAGTTAGCCTGGTAGTGTTCAGTCTTGGCCAGTCAGATAGCTTTGGTACACTTATTTCGAAACTCCTTCTATCGTTGGAGGTCCCTAGGGCAGTTGGTTATCTTGTGTTTATGCCAAGCAGTGTCCTGGGCTCTTTGACAGGACAGGAGCTTAGGGGTTACCCAGGGCAGGTGGTTGCCCCGGACTCTGATTTTACACAGTGGTGCATGTTAGTTTCAAACATGAAGGAACTTATCGCAGAACAGTTGGAGTGCAGCATCAATTGAGGTGCAGGCAGCAATTGGGGACCAGTCAGTGTTGGTGAGGTCACGATGAAGAGGTAGAGTGTCAAGGGAGGAGTAGGTCCAGGTTAGGAGGATTTTGTGGGGTATTTTTGGCCTATGTATTTTGTGCACCATATATACAGGATGATGGTCACTTAATGCATCAGGCAGGAGGCCAGCGGCCTTGACCCTGTGAGGGTGCGACATGAGGACTAGGTCAAGTAAAGTAGGGAATGGTTATTAGTTTTGTAATTCATGTGAGTAGGTTCCTGTATTAGTTATGTTAAGCTTAGTGACTCTATGTCAGAGCGAGTTTTGGCTAGTGTGTTAGAGAGCCAATTGATGTTAGGGTCGCCCAGTATGTAAAGCTCACCAGTGTGGGCAAGGGCCATTAGTTTCTTGATCAGATCAGTGACTTGGGAAGGGGGTTGGTCTGGGCAGGAGTATACTTCTGCAATAAATAGAGGGCAGCAGAAGGGAAGCTTCAGGTAAGGAGGATAGCTTCATGACAGGAAGGAGAGGTGACTTTCAACACAGCTGTGTGCTGTAGGGAGGTGGAGACATAGATCGCCACTCCACCACCTCTTCCTTGTCTGTCCATACATGTTACAGTGAATCCAGGAATAAGAACTTCTTGGTCCATGATATGACCCTAGAGCCAAGTTTCTGAGACGATGATGATATCAGGTTTATATTCAAGGACCATGACCTGCTGCATGGGTAGTTTGTTGGTAAGGCTGCGGGCATTTAGGTGGATAATTTTTAGGCCATTTGGGAGGGCTAGAGGAGTGGGGTGTGTGTGCAGGGGGGGTAGGGGAGTTTGTTGAATGGGGACCAGGGTTGGGGTGGACATCACCAGCCAGCAGGAAGAGTAGCAGCAGAGCGAGGAATCTAGCTTTGTGGTATTTATGGGTTGCTGAGTAGCACCGAGCATGGCGTCCAGGTAGTTGTACACTACAGGGAGCAGTTGAAGATATACTGAGCAGTGTGATCAGTAGGTCAGGCAGGCAAGTAAAAGAGGCATAAGTTAGTGAGGGGTAGTGCGGGTAATTGATGTGGCACAGTGTCAGGGTGTGTGGCAGTGTTCCTAGGTAGTTTACTGTAGTGGCTTCTGGGAGAGTAGCTGGATATGTGGTCAGAGCAGCAGGTGTACCTGTCATACAGTATCTAGGATGGCACTGATCAAAACCACCAAGATTAGGTGATGTGTGTAAGGCAAGCACATTGTTAAGGTGTGGCATAGTGGTAGGCAATAGTTTATGGTACCTGTGAAGGTATTGCAGAGATAGCTGTAGGGTGAGCAAAAGGTTTCCGCGTCCCCCTAGTGGCGAGAGAATATAAGGAGCCAATGGGAAAGTAGACTGTTAGTAATTTCAGGGCATGTGACTAGCTACAGCTATAAATATAATAGTCAAGATAGGGTGGGCAGTTGAGGGGTGGGTGGGGAGCCGGCATGCAGTGCCGGCAGGGCAACGGCAGCAGTACCTCTTCAGGCTTTGTGGCTGGGCTTGAGGTCTTGCATGTCATGTTACCATCAGTTTTTCAATATACACAGTGAGAGGGCCAACTCACAGGGGCACACCTCTCAACCTCTCAGCATTAAAAATCATAGCACTGGCCTTTCAAAGTCATAGCGCATGTCCAGCATGTGTAGCACTCTCTTATTGTAAAAAGTAATATCTCTACAAATAGTGGGCCCCATTTATTTAGTGTTAAGGAATTTTTCCTATTAAGTAAGTTAAATGATTTAATAGTTTCTGTGTCCAGAAATAGCTTTAATGTTATTAACAACATCAGTAAACCTTTGCAGAGTAAGGGTAGCTGACTACCTAGCAAAGATCAAAAGTCAGTAAATTCCCAAAAGGCAGACGGGATACATCCCATGTAATAACTAAGCTAAAGAAACAACTGGTGGTGCTACCTGCAGTATTCTTTCATAAATCAGTTTGTGCAGGTATGCTGCAAAATGATTTCAAAGTGGTGATCATGCTCCCCATCTTCAAAAATGGTCAGGAATGGACTTGGAAACCACAGACTGGTCAAACTAACATCAGTGTTGGGCAAGGTCCTAGAATCCAGACAGAATAATGAATCACTTGACTGAGTCCAAGGTTCTCACCACTGCTTAGTAAAGCCCTGTGAGCTACAGATCATATCAAATCAGCCTAATCACATTCTTTAGAAGGTGACCAGAGAGGTGTAGGAACAGGGACGTAGACAGTCTATTTAGGCTTCTGCAAGGCTTTTAACCCTGTGGCACATGATAAGCTTCAGCATAAGGTACAGCAGTGCGTGATACATGAAGCATGTACAAGATGGATTACTAATGGGCTTGGGTGCAGGACGTAGAGTGTTGTGGTTGAGGGGCACTACTCTGATTGAAGAGAGATACTGAACTGCATCCTTCTGGACTGGGTGTCAGGACCACTGGTGGTCAACATTTTCAACAATGATCTGGAAGCCAGAGTCTCTAGCAGGATGTTAAGTTCACTGATGATACTAAGCTCACCAGAGTGGTGTGGATTCCCTTGAGAATAGAGGCAAATATCTAGAGGACCTGAGTAAGCTGGCCTGACTCCTGGAGTCTTAGATTCAATGTAACCAAATGTATGGTGCTACACTTAAGGAGAAAAAAAACAAAAGTAGGACCTACACACTACATGGGTCTCCTTGTGCTGCAGTAAAGGAGTAAAAAGACCTGGTAGTTATAATGCAAAGGGAGCATAGCCATAACAACAGTAAAGCTGTCAAGATGGCTGGAATTATGTTGAGGTGCATTAAAAGATGGGCAAGCAGCAGAGCAGGGGAGTTAACCCTTCAGCTGTATAAGTCCCTGGTCAGGCACCATATGGAGAATGCCACATATTTTTGGACTCCTCAATACTAAGACATTCAGGCAGTCAAGATGATGCAAAGCAGGTCCATCAAAATGATTAAGGGTATGGCAGACAAAAACTGTAAGGAGAGAGTGGAGACCTCTAACATGTTCACACAGGAGAAAACAGGGCTGGGGGAATGATTTCAGTCTTTTGTGTACCTAAGGATATCAACTAGAAAATGTTTGATCTGGCATATTTCAGCAGGCTGCAAAAACACACCCTGAAGTCAAAGGTGGTAAATATATTGACAATATCAGCAGGCACTTCCTCTCACAGGGAGGCAGTGGTTAAACGTATATAACAGCCTTACGTAAGAACCTATCAGCAGAGATGGTGGATGTGAAGACAGTACTAGCCTTTAAGTTAAAATGGACACATATCTGCTTACCAATGGAATCACATGATGCCCTGGGTGAAAGGGTGGGTGAGAAATCAATATTAAAGCAGCAGTGCAACAAAAAATATTTTTCAGAAAAGCTAGTTTCAAATACAGTTGATAGAAATATTAACATATTTGTCAAATCTTCTTTGCTAGGTACCTCCTGTGCTGTGCACCTTGAGTTAATTTTTTAATTTTTATTTTCTCAATCCTTTTCTTTTTCTACTTTTTGCAGTGAATTTAGTGTTTGTGAAAGGTGCTGGATTGACAACAGTAAAACCTGACATCCTCTGCTTACCATCATAACAGGTACAGCACAGGGAATCACAGTGCAAGCTTCTCCACACTGCCCCACCAATGTGACACAACCCTGCCACATGGCTAGACCACCACATACAGAAGGTGAGAGGGTAGTTCAGACTCTATGCCTATTTCGTCTTCAGTGTTTCATGCTAAACTAACAACAAGGGTGCCAATTAATGCTAATTGTGTTGGTGGTTTTGTGATGTGGACATCTGACCACTGGAAACTGGACTGGGAACATCACAGTTCATTTATCATAGGCCACGGAACAGCCCTCAAGGAATAATGGCTTTTGGCCACTAGCAACCTTGGCTGGATTTGAATGGGTGACCTAGAGGTGGAAGGTTCCTAAATCCAGTACCAATCCACTGAGTAATCCAGTTCCCTAATTGTCTTGATCCTAACCCTTGCTTGGTCTGCAGTGCTATTTCTAAGCCATATGTGGTGGCCATCTTTATTTTATTTTTTTTTAAGAAAAAACCTAATTAGAACATTTATAAAATACCCACATTTTGGTGGAAGCAGAAAATGTTGCCACCAAATAAAACTGGATCATAAATGGAATGTTTTAAGGAAAAAAGGTAGAGTTATGTTTTTTCCCCAATATGGCCACAATGACTGTTGCTTTAATTAATGCATGCTGATACAGCATACTTTTATTTCTCTACTTATGATTTTAAAATCACAGTAACACTATACCATGAAAAATAATGCATGCATTAGAGATTCTATTACGTTCATTAGTAAAACACAAATCTAAAATGGGGCTACTGGCTGTATGTCTACTATCTGAAAAGGTATTATGCAGGTTAGTGTGGGGGCCGAACTGGCCTGTCTGATTGTAGCCACTTTTGGCCACCACAGATCACTGTGCAGTTCTTAGCAAGTCATTAACCTCACCATTCTTCACGTTCTCTCTCCTTTTTTTTAACATTAAACATTTAAAATAATAATACAGTACAATTAGACCACATAAAATCTGTACAGATGTACTGTATAAAAGAGCTTACACATCAACATGTAAAGTCCATTGTGGATACTTTTAAAGTATACAGTAGCTGATAAATATAGTTGTAATATAGATTACACTAGTGTTAAAGGTATGGAACACTTATTTGGTAGAAATAAAACTTTCATTAATTCTCCTCAAGTGCTAAAACCTTCATAATAGTTTTAGTGATGGTAAAGGCAGATTATATTTCTGGTTTTCAATATGTTCATAATGACCTGTTATAGTCCTCCTGTACAGTATTACAGGATTATATCAGATCATCTTCCCTTCAAAATACCAGAAACAGTTAAGACAGAAAGCAGCATAGAATAAATTATAAGGAAATGCCCTACAATGACAGTAAAGCATATTAAGGCTCGATTCGCAAAAGTACCCCTAGATTGATGCAAGGTGCATCGTAACCACACTTGTGGCAAAGCCAGATTTGCCAGGGCACCTGCAAAAGATTCTAGTACAGTAGGTTCCCAATGCCAACGTCCCCATGACTGTGGCAAGCGGAGTTGTGCACCAGACTCGTGCTAGAAGGGAGCGGTTTGATGGAGGCTGCCGTCATCCCCTGCCCATTTCAGAACAGGCCCTATAGCTTGATTTGTAACACTATGAGCCCTTAAATTCAGTATCCATTGTGTAGCATGGTCCTGTACGTTGTTTCTGGGTCAGTTATGTCCATATTGCAGTTGTTTTTATGAGTCTAGGACTGCTATGCATGTGTATAGCTCCATAATACTGAGGAATTGTCAGTCCATAACCACAATATCAGACCATGGCCATTATAGGCAACATACCACTCATACCTAACTGCCTATTTGGTGTTTCCTGTACATGTCTATTTCTTACACATTCCTTACTAAACCTCCAGTGATGATCGTTGTTCTGCATTTGCATTGGGAGAGTACTGTAGTGTGCCTGTGAAGAAAGTGGGTGCAATAGTAGTACTGACCATACATGTGAACGAATATATTGATATCACTACATAACTGCATTGTGAAGGGGTGTTCCTCTGCTCCATCTGTAGGCATGGGATCCCTTCTCACATGGAAAATGGCTCATGGGCCCATCTAACCCCTGGTGAGCCCTGCTCTAGTTGCAGATCTTTCTGAATCCCACATAGGGACATTGCATCAACTGACAGAGAAAATTAAACTTTATGAACTGTAACTCTTAATTTCCCATTCTGTTCCACACTGAAGTGCCTTATTCTCACTTGTGTATAGCAGCACCAGCTAGTAGCAGTGGGCCTAGGAGGTCACTCCAGAGACTGTATGATTCTTTATGTAATATCTAGCTATAACATTTGTAGAAGCTGTTGATGGTGTCATGAAATTATATGAAATCATGGTCCTACTAGCCACATTATTTGAAAGCTCTTAGCAAATGCCCTGAAGAAATGATCCCAGAAACATTCACTTCTCATAGTCTGGCATGGAATCAGAGCAGTTATAGTAAGATCATTTCAATCTGTGCTGCTACAGTAATGATCTTCATGAATATTTAAAGAGCCAACATATTACCTGAGATAATGTTAATTAATTACATGTGGTAGTCAAACATTCTCTGTGTTCATTATTCAGCTTGAATCTTTAATTTAAACTTACAATGGGCAACATGTCCTACCTCTCATATCTGTGTTTTTGATCCTGGGTGGTGCTGTAAAAAGGCACTTGTTGCCAGTGTACTTACTCAGTCAGCAAAGTTACATAAATAAATAAATACATAAATACATACATACATAAATGAATAAATAAATAAATAAAACATAGCCTAACGGATAGAGCAGTAAACTGAAAAAGGAGATCACAGGCTCACATCCTAGAGCAGTGATTGGTTCACTTTGAGAATGAGCAAAGGATGCACCTTACTGTTATTGTACCATGGACCCTTTCAAAGCAGTAAAGAATTTTGTAAAAATAAACTGTGACACATTGGCAGTTATGAAGTGTTTAAAACATTAATTGCTCCTTATGTTACATAGTCCTTCCTACCTGTCACCTTCTGTCCTCAGCTCCCACAGTTTCATGTCTCTTCCCCCTTCGCCATTCCACCCTGCAGTTCAACTAGTGGTTTTTTTTCCTGCCGGTTTTTGGTTATCAGTGCTGGAAAAGAGAGATTATAAGAGATGGGGAATGTCAGCACTGTTGTCAGTAAAGAGAGAGAGAGAGAGAAAGAGACAAGCAGGGAGAGTCTTGACTGGAGATTGCAGTGAGACAGAGACAGCACAGTAGAGCACCGTCATCAGTGAGATGAACAAAGTGTGAGAGGCAGTTGCACTGAACAGTGAGGGAGAGTAATGCTAAAGGGGGTAGTAGAGGTTGAAAGAAGTCATTTAGAGTGGCTGAGTGGAGCTACAGTAGGAAAAAAGAAGAATGGATGAAAGCTGAGGCCACTGGGAAAGACTAAAGGCAGCCTTGAAGGGAGGTCGTGGTAACTGCTGTGGGAAGCAAGAAACAGAGCAGTTGTGAGTTGGAGAAATGTAAAAAAATATTCAGATATACTACAGTCATGTGTTTGTATGTATAGAGCTTGGAAGTGCTTGATTGTGTTAGCAGCAGGTGCTTCATAGACAGCTTTGGTGGCAATTATTGGCAAGATAATGGTTGAACACACAGGTTTTAAATGTACAGAGAGTATATCAATATTGTTTTGGGAATGTGGTCTGCACTTCTTTACCTGTGGGTTAGGAAATAAGTAGTGTGGTGCGAAAATAAAATTGCACTGGTAGAATTACTGCAAAACTCAGAATTTCATTTCTGCACAATTTCAGAATGCAGTTTGGAAACTTTTGTGAAAATTCCATTTTAGAGTGGTGGGATGAATAGATAAGTTGCAGAGTAATGTATTACACTGTGGCAAGATCGCTGACAGTGATCAGTTCTGCGGAATGTCTTTCCATAGTTTAATACAGTAATCTACAATTCATACATTCATTCCACTGTTCAGTGACTCACTGAACTTCAGAAAAAAATTTATGAATTGTGGATCAATTTTTCAGACTGTAGAAAGAAATTCTGCACAACAGATTTCTGAACTGCAAATGATGACATGCATAACGGATTGATGTGTTAATGAAATTCCTTAAAACTGTCATTCCACTGCTGATGTTTATTCTGCAATTCAGTCAGAAAATGTTTGTGGAATGGAATGAAAATTCACCAAGCACATTCAGAAGATTCAGATTTCACCAAAGTCAGAATTTCAGAGAATTCCACAAAATTTGTGGAATTTAGCAACATTTCTGTGAATTAGAAATTTGCAAATTCTGCTCAGCTCTGGAAAGGAATTATCCCATGGGTAGAGATGGCAACTGAACAGTAAGGATCTAATATTTTAAAAGCTTATTGTATATTTAATGATTATACAATGTCAAGAAAGAATGCTGGGCTCTGATTTGTCCATCTGGAACTGGACCTGTGATGTTATCCCCGCATAACATCATGGATCTAGTCCCAGCGCAATCATGATCACATTTAATGTTAAAAAAAAATCAGTCCAGAGCCACCACCAGCTTCTATGCTCCCCACTCTGCTTGGCACCCCCCAAACACACACACACAGCAGCCTCAAATACACAGAATCTCAATCTACCCCACACTGGACACAACAATCTTTTAATGAAAAGAAAGCAGTTATTTAAAACAGCATTTTGATTCACCATTTCAATCCCCCCACCTCCTTCAGCTGTAGGGTGAGTGGTTTGAAAAAGCCACACTCATTCCAACAAGTTAGCTAGGGAAAGAAAAGCGTCACTGCTTTTGGCTGTTGTTGTGATTCTGTGTGGTTCTGCCTGGCTGTCTGCCATGATGCTATTTTTTGAAAGAGAAAGAAAGGAGGAGACATTGAGGGAACAGTGCAATCCCAGACTGAGCAAGTGAGTGGGAAATCATGCACAGCTCTTCTTGCTCACTCGGTGTTCTGCCCACATTTTTTTTATTACAGGCATGTTTCTTTTTCATAACAATAAAACACATCCCCCTACTACCTCCCTACCTCCTTTCCACTAACTTGGCAGACATCCTGTTTAGAGTGGCAGCAGTGGGCAGCAGACAGAATAATAATATGGGGGAGTTCCAAACACTTCTTGCCCGCTCAAAATGTTAGCCACTGAGATAGTCTCCCAGTACAACAATTAAATACTGCAGCAAACCATACTGGGAGAAGTGCAATCAGGACACAGTGGGTTGTGGGGTGGAGAGAGGGGTTGGAACAAATGAAATGAAAGGACATGTGGAACTGGGAAGCAGATACAACACAAAAGATAAACCCTGCTGTACAGGCACTGCCATCTACTGGATAGACAGAAAAAGGGAACTTCTTTTTATATTAATGCACTTCCACACACACAAAAATATGAAGTAAAAAACTTAAAAAATACTTATTTTTTGATTTTAATTTTTTCTTGTTACTGATTAGCCATTGTATAATAGGAATATTGCACTCCAGGGTGTGTGTCATGCTGGGATAACATCATGACTCGTCCTGCAGCTACGTGCCCAATCACCCAAGGCGTGACATTATCCCAGCACAACACACACCCTGTTATGCATTATTCCTTTAATAATGCACTGTAGGGTGTGGTATATCATGGAATTTTATTACACATAGGGTGCCCTGTAAGTTCTGTGGCTGCGGGCTGAGTGGCACATGCACCTGAGAAGTGACGATATTGCATGACACACCACTCTCTGGAAGGTATTATTACTATTATCCAAAGTTTTTTGTGTTCATAAAAAAAAGAAATAGAACTTTGTGAAAATAGTTCAGTGAAAGTGTACATCTAGAAAAATAGTTCCCTTACTTTGTTATGTGGTGGCTCTGTAGCAGTGGGTACAATGAAGGGGGGGGGCTGAAAGCAGTACAGTAACTGAAGGAAGAGGGATGGCTCTTAGTATGAATTATACCTACAGTAGCCAGCCCTTTCTTGTTATATGGTGGGGGTACAAAGCCGGAGAGAGCAGCAGCAGGCAAGGTATGTTGGAAACCTGGGGCTGGGAGAGATGTGCAGCAGTGGTTGCACTTGCCAAACTGGGGCCTGTTTAAAAACACAGCAGAGAGGAATAGTAATTAAAAGTAGATAAATGTTTATTTATAATAGTGCCCCTTCCAAGAAGCCCAGTCCCCTTACAATAAGACAGTGATACTCAGTCCGGACTGGCTTGGGAGCCACATGAGTTGGCAGCCTATGCTAAGGAGCCACAACAGTCATGCACATTATGTGACATATTGCATGCTCACCTCAAAAGTATAATTTTAAACACATTTTATTGCATTTACTAAAAATAACCTTTTAATAATAAACTATTTATTAATAAAACACTCATTTAATTTAATTGAAATCAGTTAGATTTTTATTTGAATAATCGAGAAATAAAACTGCAATGACCCCCGCATTTTATTCATGTCAAAACATCCATTTGCAGTGTGCATACTGCTGATCATCAAATAGTGCACAAATTAAACTGACCCACTAAAACTAATATTTATTGAACTTAACATGCAACTCCCTGGATCCTTTTGTCACTGTACAGGTGCTGAAGGCAAGGCAAGATCTCTAAACTTTAAAAGCTCAGTGGATAGTACCTTTTCCATATGGGATATAGGGTTTCTCAAGTAGCAAAATGAATAATGGTTGAGAGGCAATGTTACTTCTTCTCTTGGAGATCCATCACCTTGTAGCAATGTCTCACATTATGTGCCCCATCAAAGTGTGAGAAAGTGTGTGTGTGTGTGTGTGTGTGTGTGTGTGTGCGTGCACATATGTGTGTGTGTGTGTGTGTGTGTGTGTGCATGCGCATGTGTGTGTGTGTGTGTGTGTGTGGCTAGCACTAGACGTGAGTCAGAGATAGTGCTGATAGTGCTAAGAGGGAGACGATTAAACTTAATTTTGCAGAGACCTACAAAATGCAGTATGGTCCCACCCCAGTTGTGGACATAACTTATGTCCTGGGGCTCACGGCAGCTGCCCTTACCATTCCTCCTTGGTCTGGACCTGTCAGAAATCAAAAATTTGTCCTGCTTCCATGGACAGGCAGTCCTATGCAAACAATCCATAATGGAGACAGATGTTTATCAGTACAACGGAGCATTATCTCATGCATGGGAGCGCGGTAGGTCCAGTTTTGGCAACATGACTTTCTCTTATACGGAGACTGGTTGTAATATATTCCCTCTGTGATAAGTAAGCAATAAGCCATGACAGGGTGTGCATTAGACACTTTAACACATGACTAGGAGGTGTAGTGAGGCACTAGGCCACTGGCCAAGTGCATCCAGCCTTCTAGCCATGTGTTAAAGTGTCTAATGCACACCCTGGAGTGGCTTATTGCACTTATGAAATGGCTATCTTTCATGCAACTGCATTTGATAGGTTAAACATCCAATTTTAAGTAGGAAAAAACATGTATGTTTGTGTCTCTTTTAATAAAATAGTTCCTCCACCTAAGTGTCCTGTGTGGTTATTTTTTTGGACTGAAGGAATTTTGTCCTACAAAGGCTTCTGTACTTTGGGTCTAGTTGTCATAGCAGTATTCACCTCTCTCCCCCCAAAAATGCTGTGTGGAGACAAATAAGAGAGATTGCTGCTGTTTGTTTCTTTTTTTTTTTTTTTTATTAAAAGACCAAACTTCAAGAGTGAGCTGGCGAGCTAGTAGAGAGATAGAGCAAGCGGGCGGGCTGGGACCAAGATCATGGTTGATCCATTTTTTTAAAATAGATGAACGAATGAGTGGGTTGGGAGAGACATCTCAGCGTTTTTTTTTTTGTTGAAATTTAAAAAATAGACCTTAAAGAGTGAGCTGCTGGGCTGGTGGAGAGATTGCGGGTGTTCCATTTTTTTTTTAAATATATGGCCGAGCGGGTGGGCTATGAGAGAGATCGCAGCTCTTCATTTCATGCTGCATCCATGAGGAAACAGGCAGATGGATTTAAAAAAATCTAAATATTCAAAGACTGAGGCAAAGTGAACAGGAGGTCAGAGGTATTTATCTTATTTTTTACATTTCAGCTGGCACCACTTCTGGCACAAACAAGATAGCTGCGTTTTGTTTTGTTAAAGTTCTGAAGTGGGCAGCATCACCTATATCAATGCCCACTGGCCAGTGTTAGACCTTTTTCTTGTGCATCAGAATGAATATCACATCCCTTGCAGCCAAGCAGAGCTCCTAATTTATGATGCCCATTTCATAAGTCCATTTTAGCACTAAGCGGCAGCCGATTAAACTTAATGTTGCTCATAGCACAAAATGGTTGATCATTACCGCGGCATAAAAAGAGCCGCAAATACATTAAAATTATAGCTCGTGTTAATGAGCTACAACTAAAACAGTAAAGAGCCGCAAGTGGCTCGTGAGATGCAGAGTGAGTACCACCGCAATAAGAGAAGGAATAAATACATATTGTTTTAGCAATTGAATAATAACATTTAATGTAGTAGGACAGCCTTATGAGATGGATCATTTGCTTTTCAGAATTGTCGCAGGGCAGCAGCAGCAGCAGACAGAACATTTTCACACATAGCACTATATAGTACATGCTGCACATTGATATGTTTGTTTATGAAAATGTAAGATTATTGGTTTGATTTGCAAATAAAAATATCCCATTCCCTTTACTTAAGTATTTTTCTAATACATGTTTTCAAAGTATAAGGATTGCAAATTTTTTACAACAATCTTTGATTTGCAACATAAAAATCTATGATTGACAAACAAAATAAAGCAAATGTAGCTCTTTGAAATGAAAGTTTCTTTCACACAATTTCTTGAATCCAATGTTCTCCCATGAAATAAAAGATGGCTTGCCCTACAGTGTGAACTTCAGCAAGAATGTAATCTCTTAGTACTTCAGTCATCCTGGCTGTAAAATGGAGGTACTGTTTGCAGGACCCCAAAGAAAATGAGATGTTGCTTCTCAGCTGGGTTTTCCTGTGTAAGTAACAAAAAAGCTGTGCACATGCTTGGATAATTAAAGGAAACCTGTCAAAATCATTTCAAGCCCCGCCTCCAAGGGCTAACCCCAATTAAGCTTTTCTCAAAGAAAAGCCTTAACTTTATCAGCTAGTATTGAAGCGAGTGGTGCAATGCAGCACTTTCTCATTAAATGAAGCCACGCATGGTCCACCATCTTCCCGAATCCCAAACTTTTCAGAATTAAAATAAATTATAAAATGGCAAGAAAGAATGCTGGCCTATGATTGGTCAGTCTGGGACTGGACCCATGATGTTATCCCAGTACAACATCACAGGTCTAGTCCCAGCGTTCAAAAGACTGCATCTAATGTAAAAAAAAATATATATATATATATATATATATATATCACTCCACAACCACAATTGGCCGCTCCACTATCATCTTCACTGACACCATGATCACCTTCACTTAAAGTTCCTGGTCTGCCCCTAAACAAAGGACACAGTAAAACAACACTGCAATTACTGTCAGTGAAGACAGAGTTAAATTCTGCTGTTAATTTCTGTCTAGATTAACAAAAAGAAACGCTAAAACATCACAATCCCTCTCAGTTCAGACCGGACTGGGCGAGTGAGCAAGCATGTGTGTCTTTTAAATAGTCAACCCCAAATTCTGCACCTTAATAACTTTGCAGTCATTCAACAGATTTGCACAAAATTTGGAATGCACAGTCTCATATGGTACATCTCTTGATTTGCTGTGTTGCGTTTCAATCAGGCTTGCGGTTTTCGTGCAGTGAAGCACCACAATATGCATTTTTCGCTTTTTTTGCTGATTTTTGCCCATCATGCTGCAGCCACACTGTTTATTATTATGGTCTGAATGTTCCGGTTAGAAAGAGAGTTGGTCAAAGAGCAATCCAGCATTAGTTTGGTGAAAAAATATTAATCCATTCCAAAGTTATTTAATTTTGAATTTTCAGGTTCTGAGCATGCTCAGTTCAGTCTAAGATTTATATGTATATTTTGCAAAAGGAGATTGGGCTCATGATCAAGGATTTTGTCACCTCACGAAAGAGGATTTATAAAATCCCCATTTGTGAGGAAAAATTCCCCTTTCGCAAGCCACCATCTTGTTTTCATTTTTTCCTCCAAACAAAATGTTGTGGCTTGCCCCATGGTTGACTTCTTTTGCAAATGAAGCATGGGTTTTATTTAGGGTGACACCCTCTACAAACCCATTCTTTTGATTTCCTTTGTGTTATCAAGGGTAGGCCATGTCACCAGTGTGGGGCCTGCAAGGGGACAGATCCTCATCTGGCCTATCCATCATTTTTCCTGCTTTTCTCCCCTGAATGCCAGTGTGAGTGTCTGTGCAAGCTCATGCTACCAAGCACACAGAAGGCATCACCATCAGTTTACACCCTGCCTCCCAGCCACTTCAGATGCACTACTAAATGTGGTCATCATGGGAGCAGTAGAGCACCAAAGCTGGCAGCCCTCCCACCCCAGAGGAGGAAAGCATCCTCGGGTATGCTTGATCCTCCAGCCTCTCTATGACCCAGCCTTGGGGCATGAACCTGGGCTGCCAGCATTGAAAGTGGTATCCCTTCCATTGCACTAACAAGCCACCCAGGAACCATTTTATTTATTATTTGTTTTTTTGTTTACCAGGTAAGTGCACAAGGCAAGGAAATGCTTATTTTAGGCCCTGGAGATTACAAAGGCTACACGTACACTTAAAACTTAAGTAATGGACTGAAATTACATGGTATAATACAAACAAGGAATGGTGCAGTACATATCAGCAATATTAAAAAACATTACAGGAGAATATGGGAGGCTGCCTATGGTAGAAAGAGTGCTACTAGAAGGAACCAGAAAAAGACAGCTTAAGAAAGGAAAATCTGGTCCCTTGACTGTAATCTTTAAACAAGACTGTCAGCTTCTCAGCATCACTGCTTCGGATTTTGCATAGCTTAACACAGACAGCCGCTTTGCTCCTGCGGACATTGCATAAGCATGGGGGACTAAATTACCTTCTTTCCTGGAGATGTGTGGAGAGCAGTACTACAGTGTATGAGAGCATTTCAGATAATCCTGCACTGTGCATGACCTGGGGGGAAAACAGAGCACTTCAGTTTTCTGCGTCTTCATTTCTACAATATTTCATCAGGACAAATGTATCCACCTGAAGTCAAACATTTTGTAGATATAGAATCAGATTTTTGTGAAGTTCAAATTGCATTGCATATTTGTTTTTTAGATTTTACATTTTAGTGAGAGTTATACAAATAACTGCAGCATATGATTTAGCGTAAAAACACACTATATACTATCAATTCCTTCAGATATCCTTTCAACTGTGTTGTACAATAGTTTCAGAATATCTTGCCTGAGTAATCAGAAGCTTGTTTTTGTCATTTTGTTTATCAGGAAGAGCACACTGAGCTGTGATAGCTTTGTTCCAAGTGAGTCTTTTGGTGGATTACATGGGCCTGTTTATTTGACAGAGGGGATTTTGGACTTAGACACCAGGAGAAATATTCAGTTCTTATGATAAGTGCCATGGGATTTTTAACTTCCAAGTGGACAACCATCAGAGGTGGGAAGAAGGGACATCTGTTTAACTTCAAATACAAAGAAGGAACCTCAACCACAAAGCACTTCCCTAGTATTGTACTACAGTGTCAGTATTGGGTAAAAGCCCACGTTCCTGAACTGAGAATAGAACCTATGACCTACTAAACTTTCTGCCCCACAGGGACATGTGCAACTTACTGAGTCACTGACATGGCAAGAAACATAGTTTATGGAGACTTAATTAGAATGTCCCCCTGTGTGCTGGAGAATACATGTACAACGATTCATGGTCAGTAGTGTGTTGCAAGTTATTTTTTACACAAGCTTGGTGTGTGATGCCACATAAACCATGAAAACAAAGTTCGAGTGGTTTGTACTGGCATCACACACAAAGGGAGTGCAAGTTTAAACTCCCATTACACACCAAGGGTGTGCAAAAAAGTAAAAAATGAATGCTGCCTATATATTGTTTTCATTTTGCTTTTCATTATTATTGGTCTCTGGTAATTCCATTGCATTTAAGAACAGACACCAACAGCCAGCCCTGTGGTATGGAGGGCTGAGGCACTTGTGCCTTATCTGTGTCATGCTGGTGATCCGGGATAGAGAGCAGACTTGGGTCATTTGGGGATGATGGAGGGGGGATGATCAAGTGTCTAAGGGACTGCTCTCCTCACCATCTCACCCTTTGACTACCACCAGGTGGAGACCCAGAGATAGTGCAGGTTGTGAGCAATTCAGTGGGAGAGGCTGCTGTTCTGTAGTATGTGCTTGCCTCCATTTGCACATGCTACATGCCACAGTAGCCAGGGCACTGGGAGAACAAGAAGAAAGGGTCTGGGATGGGCTTAATGATGCTGTTCCCACTCACCTCTGGCTTACATCACTACCCAGCTACAGCCTATCTGGATGTGTATATAAGGAGGTAGGATGGCCCTCCTCTTCCTGGCCCCACTGCGGGGGGGGGGGGGCAATCCATGGGGAACTTTTTGGATGCCAGGGGAGGCAAATGACAATGAGTAGAAGCAGGGACATGGCAAATAGCTGCCTGCCTTCAGCCCAAGGAACTAAAACCTTTATAGACAAAAAAAATAAAAGAACAGGCACTGAATTGTATCACACTACTATATTTCTGGCGGCCAAGTGAAACTGTATTCAAGTAATATATGCAGCAATTTGGGCAATATGTAATGTAATCTGTAATCAATTGTGTGTGTGTGTGTGTGTGTATGTGTGTATTTAACTGTTAGCCAGCTTCGGACAGACCATATTGTAAAAAGTCCCCAGGCTTAATATGCTACATTGTGAAATAGTTTATACAAATAGTTATCTGCAAAGAACTTGATGACAGTTTCATTGTGTGAAGCTGTGGGCATGCAGCTTATGCTTCAAGCTCTGCTCATGCCATTAATACTGTGGTGTTTTCAAGCACTCATGTTACATTAGTTATATTACTTGTTTTGTGGTGACAAGGCACTTGGAATACTAAGTGCAGGTGTGAGTCATTGTACAGTAGTAGTTTTATTTATTTATTTTTACCAGGAGAGACACACTAAGCTGAAAGTTTGTTTACAGGTGCAACCTGGGAGCACAAGGAAGTTAAGTGACTTGCTCAAGGTCACACAATATGCAAGTGGGGGCTGTGGGATTCAAACCCAGGTCTCCAGTTCAGAGCCTTAAACCACTGTGCTATACTGCAGTAGTAGTAGTAGTAGTAGTAGTAGTAGTAGTAGTACTAAACAATTGTATCCATTTCAAATGAACAGGAGACTCAGTTGAGACAAATTAATTTCCAATGAGGTCCTTATAAGCACAAATGATCACATAGTAGCGTTTCATATAACATTGCAAAAATATCAAATATTTACATATATAAACAGAAATATATGTATATTACAGGTGATTTATATATATAATCTGGACCAGGTCATATAAGCATTTTTTTTTTTTTTTTTTAAAACCAGGTGAGACACACTAAGCTGAAAGCTTGTTTGCAGGTGCAACCTGGGAGCACAAGGAAGTTAAGTGACTTGCTCAGGGTCATACAGTATGCACCTAGGGAGCTATGGGATTCAAACCCAGGTCTCCAAATTTGCAGTTCAGAGCCTTAACCCACTGCGCCATACTGCCTCCTGCATTAAGTACACACTATTAATCACAAACATTCTATTCGTTAAATCCACTAAATATGAATTTAGAATACATTCAGTACACAACAGCAGCACAATAGGACACCTAGTATGCATGTCAGGACAGCAAAATGACTTCTGAACTACCGGTGCATTAAATCATTTTTTTATTTTAATTTTATTGTAATTAACATTTCATAATCTGTTACTTAGTTCACAGATGTTCACAGATCTAACATCACTTCTGCAAATCAGAGGAAGATGGAATAACCAGCTTGATAGCCCAGTAGCAGCATACTGTGCTGCTGTGCATGTGACCCAAGTTCAGGAATGAGCTTGGGATGCCATGTTGGGGGACAGCCACAACAGCTGCCACTTGGCAGTTCACTGCAGTCTGGGAGGGATAGTGTTGTACCACCCCTGCAGTGGGCCAAGGGAGCTTTCTCTCTCTCTGCAGGACAGTGTTGCATGCATCTGAATCACTACTAGCTAAGCAAACACCAAGGGGAGGAGGGAGGGAGGGCAGGGAATAACACAGAGGGAATCCCAGGCTCCACCTATTCGATGGCGTAGATTTCTGGCTCTCTCTGGGTCCAAGCACCAGTCCCAGCACATGAATATAGGCTGTCTTTAAGGTAGGAGGATGGCCTTCCCCCAAAGCTAACCCCATTGAAGAAGTCATGGGGACATCAGCTGGCGTGGCTCCAGGAGGAGAGTTGGGGTTAACAGAAACTTACTGGAGTACATCCCTGGTTCCAGGGTGTATACCTGGCAGATTATGGCTAAGGAGAAACAATAAGTCTAAAATGAGGAAACTTATATCTTGCCTACCCTCAAAGGTAGACTTCTGGGTCATTTCCCTTGAATTTAAACTAAATAAGATTGTTCAGCTTAGCTACTGTATATCTGCAGGCATCTCCTAAATGTTTAAAATAAATGCAGTGGTTAAATTAAGCACCCTGGCAAGGCAAGGTGCATTGCCAGGACACTGAACCTAACCATTTGAGTCATTTTCAACAGGGGATGATGGAATATTTGATATCTTTTATTGGACCAACAAGTGTCTTGTACAAAGAAGGAATTATACATAAGCTTTCAGGGCCTCCCATGTCCCTTCTTCAGGTGGATAACAAAACTGAGCAACATAAGCATTATTTATATATACTGTGGAGTAATGTATAAAAATCATTGAAAAGAATTAGAGGAAGGGTAGAATGGCAGGGTGTGAAGCTTAGAAGTGATGAAACAAACACAGAAAAATAAGGCCCTGTGATAAGTCTGTATAAGTTGCAAAGTAATAAAAAATAGGATATGTGAGAAGAACTAAAGGGAAGGGGTGGCAATTAATAGGAACAGGTCATGTGAAGATGGAGGGATGCTAGGAAGAGGTAATAAGAAGGTGACCAGACAGGAACACAGATAAAAATGACCTGAGACAGAAGGTGTTTAAAGTATGCAGGAAGGGTAGATAGGTAGGAAGTGTTAAGACATGTATGGAAGCTATGAAGAAATGAACGAGCACAGAACAACAAAGGCCTAGATAAACAGAGTGTAAGGTTTGTATACATAGTGAGGTGTAAGAAGAACTAACCGGGGGGGGGGACTGAAGCTGTAAAGATATTAGTAAGAGAAGCAGGAAGGATGCTAGGAACAGGTAATTAGAAACAGAGCAACCAATGTTTTAAACCTGGGTTGTGCAAATAACAAAGAAATGTGATGTCCCTTTCTTCAGTAAACGCAACAGCAGGTGAACAGTAGATAAGATTTCTCAGTCTATTGAAATCAGTGGGTAAAAGGAATCAATCGTGTCATTGTTTATTTTACACTACACTAAAAGGAAAAAGACCCAGTCTAAAAAAGGCTGTTAGGTATGTTCCAATGCCATTTTTTTAAACGAAGAAGTGGTTTGTCTAAAAGAACCAGTGTTGTTCTTTATTTACTCCATCTTGCTGTAGGCATCAGTGAATTAGTTAGAAACACCTTCTGCTTTTGGTAGAAGGCTTCATGTTCTAATGCTAGAGCAGAAACAACATCTACCGCTTGCCCAGTCAGCCTTGTGTATGGGGGTGCTATGTGATTTTATTTATTTAGTTTATTTATTTAAAATCTTGGAATTACAACCTTTGAGTCAGAGACTCATTTCCAAAGGCTGCATGTCAATACACAATACAGACATAGGTAAATACAACGGACAGTACAATACAATTTACAATGCCAGGGCAGTTTGATGGCAAGATTACAGCATGAAACAGTGTACTGAGATGTCTAATACAGAGTTGATGCTGTAGGCTATGGGCAACACAGTAAACAGTACGATACAGGGTACAGTGCCAGGGCACTTTGACTTCCGGATACAGCATGACCATTTTACAAGGATGTCCTGACCAGTTTGCAAGGATGTCTAATACATTACCTGGAAAGGGACCTGGGAGTAGTCATATCAGATGACCTAAAGGTGGGCAAGCAATGTGAGAGGGCAGCAAGGAGGGCTGGGGGGATACTGGGATGCATAGGGAGAGGCATCACCAGCAGAAAACAGGAAGTTATTATCCCTCTGTACAGACAGTTGGTGAGACCCCATTTGGAGTACTGTGTGCAGTTCTGGAGACCCAGTCTCCGCAAGGACATAGACAGGATGGAGGCTGTCCAGAGGAGGGCAACTAAAATTGTGCAGGGTCTGCACGGAAGACATATGAAGAGAGACTTAGGAGCTGAATATGTATAGCCTCGGGAAAGGGAGAGAGGGGGACATGATAGAAACTTTCAAGTATCTCAAGGAATCAACAAAGTCCAAGAGGGTAGCATCTTTCAAAAAGAGTGTGCAAGAAACAAGGGGCACAATTTGAAGATAGAAGGGGGCGGCTCAGAGGTAATTTAAGGAGTATTTTTCACAGAGAGGGTTGTGGATGCATGGAATGGCCTTCGGGAGGAGGTTGTGGAGTCAAAAACAGTGGTGGAATTCAAGCATGCATGGGACAGTCATAAGGCAATTCTAGGGGTTGGGGGTAGGAATAAGTAGGCTGCTGGTTAACTAGGATCTGCAGCTTATCCAATAGGTAGGGAAATGGGCAGACTGGGTGGGCCAAGCGGTCCTTATCTGCCATCAAAATCTATGTTTCTATGTTTCTATGTTTCATTGTTGTGGCTGTTGACAATGCATAGGATAAATCTAACAGTAAGAGGTCAGTTAGTCACCAAAGAGTGAATCGGGGGACAGTGCACATTCCTACTATGCTTGGCTGGAGCTGAAGAAACTGGGTAAGTTATGGGAGGGAGGTAGTGCAAATTCTAGAGCAGTCTGTTGGGAAACTTCATCCGAGTGCCTGAGTAAGAATTGCAGGCCATTGACTGTGAAAGAGGTTGTGTGGCCATTCTGAGCAGCTGGTAAAGGCACTGGTGGTGGACTTAGAGTGTGCAGGTATGGGTGGCAAGGAGGTGGTTCTTGAGTGCCTTTTTAAAGTGACCACATTTTTGATGATTAGAGACCGATGGCGGGAGGGCGTTGAAGTAGCAGGAAGCCCTAACCAGAAAAGATCTCTGGGTGAGTGTGGTTCTGACACAGGGAATGGTCAGTGCAGCTTTGGTTGAGCTGCGTGTGTTCACTGTGGGGGAAGAGGAGATTAGGGAGATAGATAGGGGAAGATTCAGGGGAGAAAGGAGGGGGTGCTACTTCACTGAGAGGGTGGTGGAGCCATGGAATGTGCTGCCCAGAGGGGTTGGTGGAGGCAGAGATGATGGAGGGATTCAAGATGGGGTGGGACAGTTACAGGGGAAGGGTTCTGGAACCAAAATCCAGTGCAGCGAGAATATCTGGAACTGGGTAGGGAGTAGCCTGAGAAGGCAAGGGGGGGGCAGCAAGGTCAGCTCCCAGGGTGGGGGCTGACCAAATGAGAAGACACGAAAGACCGTTAGGCATATTCTGCTGGTATTTTAGTAGGTTAGTATGTTAGATAGGCCTTGGGGGGGGGTCAAGCCAAGGAGGAATTTTTTGGTTAAGAGGCAGGACTGGTAGTGGACCCTCTCATCAAAGTTCAGGGTCTGAGCAATGGAATAGAGCGTGCATATGTGTGTCATGTGATCTTCAGCAGTTAAGAGCCTGCAGGCTTTGTTAATGACCACTTTTATTTTACTGATAGCTATTGCATCTGTGGCAGCATAGACCAGCAACCCATAGTCGATCAGAAACATTACTGAGAAGGTAATGGCTAGTCTCAGGGCTTCTGGCATAAGGCAGCTCTTATGGCGATAAAGGAGACCAATGTGTACACTGGTAGCAGATGTGAGGGTATTGATGTGTGCATTTAAGGAGAGGGCAGAGTCAAAGATAACCCCTAGATATTTACAGGACGAGACCTGCTCCAGGGTGTAGAGTGACTGTGCTCAAATATGCAATTGGTCATTTTTTAATTTGCTTTGGTGATGTGCGAAAAGTAGGGTCTTGTTTTTTTCCAGGTTCATGACTAGTCTATGCTTGACAAACCAGAGTTCAGCTTGGCTGAGAGCATTCTGGAGTGAGGCCTGAAGGTTGGTTGGGTTGGTGTGGGAGGCACAGATGATGGCGTCATCTGCATAAAGGAGGATCTTTTTGGGGCAGGCGGTGGGAATTGCTTTCAAGAATATGCTAAAAAGCAGGGGCCCTAGAATGGATCCCTGAGGGACTCCTGAGTGAATGGGACTCGAGCAGGAGACTGTGTTATTTATCCACCCACACTGGGAGCTAGAAGACAGGTAACTAGTAAACCAGTCCAAGGGCCCTTGTGAGAACCCCATTAGGAGGGAGGGGTTTAGTAGGAGGGGGTGACTGACCGTGTCAAAGGCCTTGGATAGGTCTATGAACATGGCCCTTATGATGTTCCCTCTATCAAGAGAAGTACGTATGTAGTTTGAGAATTCTAGCAGGGCCGTGGTGGTAGTATGCTCTGCACGGAACCCATGCTGTTCTTTGCAGAGTAGGTCATAGGTTTTAAGGTAGTCAATTAGTTTATCCACCTCAACTTTTTCTAGCACTTTGGACGGTGTGGGAAGAATGGATATTGATCGGTAGTTTCCCAGTGTTAGGGGGTCACTGCCTTTGTGGATTGGTGTAACAACTGCATTCTTTCAGGCTGTGGGAAACTGACCAAGGCATAGGGAGCAGTTCAGGAGGCCAGTGAGTGGGGTAATCAGCATGTCCAGTGCCAGACAGAGGAGTTTGTTGTCAATTGGGTCATTCAGGGGCTAGTACCATTCAGGGCTTTGGCTAAGTATGGCCTTGCTTCCATGGTGGAGATAGCCGGAGATTTAAAGGTGGCCATGGGTGGTGGTGGGGGTTGGGGGTGGGTACTGGGTCAAGAAGTTTGAGGGGAGAACGCAGCTTAGGTCAGTAAAGTTGTGATTGAGTGTGTCGGCAATTTTCTTAGGGTCTGTGGTGACCAGTCCCTTAGATGCAATTTGGGATGGGGGCAGCGTGTGTATTTTTCCATTTAGGGACTTTATATAGTTCCAGAACATGCGTGATGAGCCCCAGGAGGCGGTTAGGGTGGCTTGGTAGTGTTCAGCTTTTGCCTTTCAAATAGCCCAGGTTCAACTGTTCCTAGCAGCTCTGTATGCCTGCCTGTTGACAGGTTTGCCTGATTCATTGGCCCTGTGTCAAAGGTCATCACAGCTTTTGAGTTGCTCGAGGAGGGATGGAGTTATCCATGGTGTGCTTTGTTTTTTGATGCTTGCTTTTTTTATAGGAGCAAAGATGTCACAGGCTTGGGTGAAGAAGTCCTGGAAGTAGCTGAGCACAGCATCAATGCTGTGGGCATGGTATATTGGGGACCAGTCCCATTGAGTAAGGTGCTGTTTAAAGTTGGAGAGTTTGCCTGGGGGCAGTTGGCATTGGAGTGTTGTGGTTAGGGGTGGTGCAGGTTGCCAGCCTGACCATGAGCAGATTAGAGGGGAGTGGTCACTGATGGAGTTTAGTAGGACTTCAATGACCTTGATTTTGTGGGGCCGGATGGTGAGGATGATGTGTGCCCATAGCTGGGTCACACCTAGTTGGTTTAGTCACCAACTGATGTAGGTCAAGGGCTGTGAGCGCATCCGAGGTGGAGGTGGCTGTTTGCTGAGTCAGTTTATGTTGAGATCCCCTAGTAGTATGTGTTCTGATTTGTGGGGGAGGCTGACAAGGTACTCGATTAGTGAGAGGAGGGCTTGTGTTTGTTTGCGAGGTGGGAGATAGGCTGCAGTGACTATAAGGAGGGGCCTTTGATGAGTTGGGGGAGATTTTCAGTGCTAATGCTTGGGATCCGTGTTCTAACACTGGGGGTGGATAGTGCCTGGGCCAATAGGGTGTGCTTAATGTAAATTGCACACCCGCTGCTTTGTTTGCCCACTCTGTCCAGTCTAAAGAGTGAGTAGCCAGGAAAGGAGACAGCTAAGTTGGGGGTGGACTTGGATAGCCAGGTTTCAACCAGGGTTAGGATGTCCGGTTGGTGCCTTGTAATCCAGTATTGGAGTGCAGCGTTTTTTTCAGTATACTGCAGATAGTCATGGACCCAATGCAGAGGCTGGTGGGGGGGGGTGTCTGTTTCTGTGTGTTGTAGGATCTGGGTCCCGGGTTTGGATGTATGTTTCCAGATAGAAGTAGGAGGAAAGAGATAACTCTGAAGAGAGTCCTATGCTTGTTAATGTGTTAAGCTCTGGAGCGGTATGGACTGTGTGTGCTCCACACGCATGGTATGCTGAGTGACTGTAGGGTCGGGATGGCAGGACCAATTGCCTGCCATGCTGAGTTTCTGTGGGGCAGAAGCTGGGGAATATGTTTGGGGGGAGGGGCAATACTGGAGCGGACATTGTGGAGTAGCTGTGGCAGTGGTGTAAGTCTCAGGGCAGCAGTAGGTCTGGTACTTGGGTGGGGTGGGGTGTGTGAGGAGTGGAGCGAGGTAGGATCAGTAGTAGTAGTGTTATAAGCATAGTGTGGTGGGCAGGGCTAGCCATGGGTAGGGATGTGCTGGTGTTCAGGGAGTATAAGGGGGAGTGTTTAGCATACATCATGAGAGGAGTCCCTGTGGTGCAGTGGTAGGTGCAGTGGTAGGGCTGTGGACTTTGGTGCACAGGGTACCATGTTCAAGTCGGGAGGAGGGAATCCTACTATGCAGTCTGGTGAGCTATATTTGACTGGGTGGTGTGCTGCTAATCAGGGAGAGAAGTACCAATGGGAAGAAGAGAGGAAGGGAATTCTTCCAGAAAAGGAGGGGCAGAAGAATATTTAAAAGGAAGTAGATAGTTTAAGTTTGTGGTCAAGGGTACACTCACAGCAGGCTAGGCGTGCCTTCAGAGTGAAGGGGGTGGCTTGAAATGAATGGAGGTGGGATCTCTAAGCTTTCTGGAGTGCAGACATGCCTCCACACTTCTGGGGCCAGTTAGAAGAGACCAGAGGTGGGGTTTTAGAGTATTTAATTAAAGTGGGAGGAGGGGGTAAGGGGGCAGGTGAAAAAAATGCTCAAAGAGCAGCAGCAGCACACACAGGGCTACATAGGAATCACGCCAAGTTCAAAATCAAAATCTAACCAAGTAACTAGCTTGGGAAATCATACCTGCACTTGTGGAATTCAGTGTCGGCTCAGTCGGAAGCTGGGGAGGGCAGGAAGGTTCATTAACCTGCCTTCAGACCCTGCACTTGTGGATTTCAGAGTCAGCTCAGTCTGAAGCTGGGGAGGGCAGAAAGGTTCATTAACCTGCCTTCAGACCCCACACTTGTGGAATTTGGCATCAGCTCAGTTGGAAGCTGGGGAGGGCAGGAAGGTTCATTAATAGCAATGTTATTCAGATGATGCATGAAACTGGGTCTGGTGTGCTTTGTGAATGTTAAAGATCATACAGCTGTTAATACATGAAAATCATGGTGCTAATACACAATCCAAAGTAAACTTCCCTTATGGAAAATCAGGGCAAGGCCTCTTTGTCTAGAATTGTCACATTAACTTTAAATTAAAACCCAGTCATAAATGACAGTGAACAGACTGCATGCTTGTGGCATGCCTGCAAAAAGCAAGTGGTCACTGATAACTACACACATAAAAGTTAAGGGACTTGCTCAGGATCACATAGTATACAAGTGGTAGTTAAGAAGCTTCAAACCCAGATCTTGAGGCATCCTGGTTTGCATTTCAGTGCCTTAAACCACTAAGCTATACCACCTGCATATATATGACTTGCTTGTACTTCAGGACAGATCTGCATATATCTGCATGCATGTGACATGCTTATAGCCACTGATACACTCTTTAGTTTTCTTGTCTACCCTCATCTCAGCTGCACAGCTGAACTGTAGCACACATACCAATGGAAACACATGTGGTTATTCTCACCCCCAACACACACACACACACATACCCTCAAAACTTAATTACTTCTATCTGACCTGTGCTCCTTCTATATTCTCTCCATAATTTTGAATGCTTCCACACAAACAGACTATATGGGGAAACATAAAAGTAGCAATAAGTCGACACCCACCCACATGACCAGGCCCCCCCCATTGCACATACACTGTAGCCGGTGCAGCCATGTTGCTACAGAGAACCCATAAGTATAGATTTAAGTTGAGAGTCTCTTACTCGAGTACTCAGAAGCCAGAGGTAGGACTCTTTAAGAGATGATGTCCATGTCTCAGAGTGCTGGGGGGTGCCCAATTGAAATGAATGGAGTTATTTTTTATTACTATTTTATACATTATTATGATGGTGAGTTGGAGAATAATGGAGGTCACTCTTGTACTAACAAGGCCCTTGTTAGTCGAGCAGTGGCCTTCATTAATCTCCAATTCTCCATCAATGATGTATAAAATTGTAATGAAAAAACACCCCCATTCATTTCAGTGGTGCATGCCCCTGCAGTCTCTCTTGCCCTATATCATAATGTGCCTGAGTGTAGGGATGTGGAGGTCAGCTTCACTGGGTGGAGGGCATAAGCCTGACTGTAATGGGGCTCCAATAGTTTGTGCATGCCACACCGTTCAGCTGTCCCTGAATGCAAGGGACAGCCCACATTTAACCCCTGAAAACTGCTCTGCCCCTCATCCATCCTTCATGAAAAACTTGCTGCTCACACAGAGGACATGCTGTAACTTTTGATTTTATGGCAGGGGTGTCATTTCAGATTTCAGCAGGCGGAGCCAACAGCCAGCGGAGGCCAGATGCTAGTTAGCCCCTAGGCAGCAAGCTCTGGAATGTCTGGACTGTCTCTAAAAGTTCAAACTTATTTGTTGTGACTGAAAAGTGATATTCAAATCAGGAAAAATTTAAATGTATAATATTCATCTGACTTTACCCTGGAGCAGTACATCAGATTTGGGCTTAAACCCACACAGTCACTAACCAATTGCTTTCCTGGATGAAGTTCTGACTCCACCCCAACAAAAAAAATACTTTGTCCTAATTTCTCTCCCCAACTCCATTCCATTCCATTTATTACTCTTTCCATATGGGTTGTGAATTCACCCAAAAGGTGCAGAAATGTGAAAAACACATCAATATTTCAGCCCTTCCTCCTTCCCCAATCCCCCTGTAATACAAATTATTTACTTTTACTTATCTGGACAGAACCTACAGCCTAGCCTAGTGTGCCACCAGTCAAAAACTAAATAATCTAGCACCCCAGACTCCAAAGAAAATCAGGCAGTGTATTTATTTTTTATAAAAAGTAAAATAAAAAATACTTACAATTGAAAGCAATAGAAATATAACACACGTGATAATTACAGGCAAAAACACTTCTCTCCAGCCTCGGTGCTTCAGAGCAATGCTAACCCTTCATCCAGAAGGAGGCAGTATAGTGCAGTGGTCTAAGGCTTTGAGCTACAAATTGGGTAACATCCAACAAACCAGACCTGGGTTTGAATCCCACAGTTTCCACCTGCATACTGTGTGATTTGTAGCAAGTCATGAAACAAGCTCCCACTTAGTGTGCTTTTCCTGGTTAAACAATTTCCCCTTTCCCTATCAGAAGGTGTGACCATGGTTTGAAAATCAGTGATTTAAATACTTGATTAAACAGGTTTGTCAAAGTTTTAGTGCAACCCGATGTGGTTATGCATCTCATGTAGACTGTCTGCCAATGGTTGGACAGCTCTAATCAGTGTCTGGGCTCATCAATAATTTTATTGGAAATTCCAAAATAAGGCTCCCAGACACTGCTGTGCTGCCATTGAAAATAAAAACAGCTAACAGGCATAAATAATAACACAAAACATATATTCTAAAACACTTACATATCTATGTATCTATGGTACTATAGATTTCCCTGTCTGGGTCAGTTTGGAGTACCTCAGGGATCAGTCCTGGGGCCATTCTTCTTCAATATCTTCATCAGTGACATTGCAGATGGACTGGAGGGTAAGATTTGTCTGTTTGCAGATGACACCAAGATCTGCAACAGAGTAGATGATCCAAAGCGGGTGGGCAGAATGAGAAGAGATCTGGATAACCTGGCAAAATGGTCAGAAGAATGGCAACTGGGGTTTAATGCAAAGAAGTGCAAGATCATGCACATAGGGAAGAGAAACCCTGAAGCCACCTATTGGTTGGGAGGGGAGTTGCTGGCAATCACAAGGGAAGAAAGAGACTTGGGCATCATCATCACAGATGACCTGAAATCATCCAAGCAGACCACTAAAGCAGTAGGTAAGGCTAGAGGGATGCTGGGGTGGATTAGTCGGGGTATCAGAAGTCATAAGAGGGAGGTGATAATCCCTCTTTACAAGACACACTGGTTAGGCCCCATCTGGAGTACTATGTGCAGTACTGGAGGCCGCACCTGCACAAGAACATTAACAAAATGGAGGCAGTCCAGAGAAGGGCAACCAAAATGGTGCAGGGAGTGCATCAGAAAACATATGAGGACAGATTAATGGAGCTCAATATGACCCTAGAGCAAAGGAGGGAGAGAGGTGATATAATCGAAACATTCAAACATCTTAAGGGCATTAACAAGGTAAATGAGTCTAACATGTTTCAATACAAGAAAAATAGCAGGACAAGAGGACACAGCATGAGAATAGAGGGAGGCCAATTAAGGGGTACTGTGAGGAAGTTCTTTTTCACAGAAAGGATGGTGGATACATGGAACGGCCTACCTCAAAGTGGTGGATATGAATACAGTGCAGGGCTTCAAACAGGCATGGGATAGGCATATGGGAGCAATACCGATGAGTATGAATAGATAGGCCATTGACAGAGTACAGGCCCATGGCACATTCATAAGGTAGAAAAAATGGGCAGACTGGATGGGCCTTGCAGTCCTTATCTGACATCAACTTCTATGTTTCTATGTCTATAAACCTGATGATTTTAAATACATATTCATCCAAATTTTACATGTTACAAAAAACTTTACACATTATGGGCCAGATATTCAAAACTTTGCCCCGGGGCTAAATTAGCACTGTCCAGCGCGCAAACTTAGCCTGGAGCACAAAGCAAGCCATATTCGAAAGGAATAGCCCAGGGCAAACAGCTTCTGAATATAGCATGGGAATGAGGCCAGGCAAACTTGGCTGGGAGTGCAGGGCAAACTTAGCCCTGGAATAAGACAGCTCTGAATATGGCAACCAGGAAGTGCAAACCACAACAGCAACACAGTGCACAGCGATATGAAGGTTGGTAGAGGTGAACTATCTGGCCAATGTGTGTGCCAGCAAATGCGTGGAACCAGTACAACTGCAGGCAGCAGCGTATGTGAAAGTACAGTGTGCAAAACTGCAAAATATTCCCCAAACTGTTTGTGCAGCACTAGCACGTTTGCGTGGGTTTAGCGCAGGGTTAAACCATTAGCCTGGTGCAAACACATTTGCCCAGCGCTAAACTTTGTCATATTCAAAAGTGACATGGAAATGATCCTACTTAGGTAGCCGCTGGGCAAACATCCAGATTAGCATCTCATTATGCCCTGATTTGCATGCAGTTTGCACCGGGCTAACGGTTTAGCCCTGCACTAATCCCGCGCAAACGTGTTAGCACTGCGCAAACAGTTTGAGGAATATTATACAGTTTTGAACACTGTACTTTCGCATGCGCTGCTACCTGCAGCTGTACTGGGACAACACAGCGTAAACATAGATGGTGGTGGTGCTGCATGCAACTGTCACACTGTAGGTCATGCTATAGTGCACAGCAGACAGTACAGTAGCAAGGGGGCCAGTAGTGTGTGAACACAACAATGCCTATGGTGTGTATGGCAGTGATGATGACTGCACTATACACAGTGAGAGGCCAAACTTGCAGGTGTTTGCTGACAGTGGGCATTACTGTAACACTGTTGTGTGACCCACAGATGCTGCACCTCTGGCATGGGATGCTCACAGTGACATATACATGTCCGGCTTTGTGTGCTGTGGCAGTTGTACAGCTGTGCGGTATGTGGCTGGGGGGGGAGGCATATATTATCAGAAAGGCACACTGGTGTTGGGGTATTTCCAGTACTGGCCCATGTGCACTACATGATTTTTCCCAGCCTTGTGGCCACACCTGGTCTGTGGCACAGCCTGGCCACCCATACACTCTTCACTCAACATCATCCATGCCCACAATGCCGCATGTGTGTGCTGGCATCTGCTGGTGTCCACAAAGAGTGGTCCACAGGTGTGTGCTGTATGGCCACACTGCCATGCTGTCCACTGGCGGCAGGGTCACCACTTACTGCCTGGCATGGCTGGGACTGGTGGCAGGTGATGGCATCATTGTGATGTCAGTTAGCAGCATGTTTCCTCTATGTTTGGCTTTGTCTATGTGTCATATTTATTTGTCAAGGCTGCATAAAGCCACATAAAAGCCGTGCAAACACTGCGCAAAGACAAAGTGTCATGCAAAGCTGATTGCCCAGGGTTAAGACAAACTTTTCCTGGGCGGTAATGTGCACTGCGCTAAGTGTCACGCTAAGTAGCACAAAACCACTTTGCGCGGCTCTAGTTGCTGAATATAGCATTGCGCCAGTATTCATGTCAGTTTGCCCCTTGCTTACATTATGATTTTGCCCAGTGCTAATGCAGTTTGCCCATGCTATTTGGCCTTTTGAATATAGCAGACCCACGCTAATCCTGTGCTAAACCTGCACAAACGTTTTTTGCCCAGCACAAAGTTTTGAATATCTGGCCCTATATATTTAAACCATTAATGCAGTATTTGGAAGAAAAAAATATTTTTTTATATACTGTATATACTTTATGTGCATCAATTACATTCAATGTTTGAAATTCTGGTTGTACTACATGTCACAAAAAAAGCTGAATTATATACCAGCATCAAAACATATAATTCTGATAATTAATCGTATATATGAGGCTGCCATTCCATCCTGTCTTTAAAACCAGAAGGTCTCTGAGTCTTAAGATTAAAGATCCACATGGACTCTTTTTTTATCCAATTCTAGTTTTCTATCCCTACCCCTCACTTTATATGGTGCTTGATCTATAGCCATATAATTAACTTTGTGTGTTTGAATGTCCACCAAGTCTGATAAATGTCTACCTATTGGATGTTTTATATCTCTCTTTTGTATTGCCCTATAGTGCTTCTGTATTCTGTCTTCAAGACGTGTGGGCTATCCCAAATAAACCTTGCCACAGGAGCACCACAGGGCAAATACCACAAACCTGGTTGAACAAGTCAAAAAGCTGTTAATTGTGACCTCCCTAATGCCCAAATGACTTGGGTTTACAAAGCATTTGCCCTGTATTGCAGATCTGCATGTTTTGCACCTTTTACAGGGAAAATAAAACATGTGGTTTAGAACTTATCCAAGACCCTGGAGTTGTTAATTTGTTTAATTCACTTTGTACTAATAAATCCTTCAGGCTCTTACCCTTTTTAAATGCGATGAGGTGGTTCACTACTGAAATATGTTGCAAGTCTTTGTCAGTACTTAACATGTGCCAGAGTTTTTTAATCATAGCCCATAGGTTCATGGACCCATAACCATATTCTGTAGTAAACACTATCCTATCTGGTTGTTCTATTTCTTGTTGATCTCCCAAAAGTTCCAATCGACTTTTTGGTCCACTCTATGTGATGCTTTATTCAAAATGTCCTGTGAGTAACCCCTAGCCCATAACCTAGTGAACAAATCATTTTTTGCTTCCTCATAATCCTGTAATTCTGAACAGTTCCTTTTAAGTCTAATCAATTGACAATAAGGTAGTGACTCTACTTTGTGTTCATGATGTGAGCTATGATCATGAAAAATGCTGTTCCCTGCAGTTTCTTTATAGAACACTTTCATTCTCACATGCACATCATTAACTTCCCTAAGAGTGGACTCCAAAAAATTAACTTTTTGCTGTTAAGTTGTGCAGTGAACTTTAAGAACAAATTGTTATTATTTCAATAGCTCAAAAAGCTATGAATATCAGCTTCCGTTCAATTCCAAATAAATAATAAATCATCAATGAATATTTTATAAAAAAAAAAATGTTGTCATGGAAAGGGTTAGTGATGGGGTCATGAATCACTTCCCCTTCCCACCAACCCATGAACAGGTTTGCATATGAGAGTGCCACCAGGGACCTCATGGCTGTTCCCCTGATTTGTTGAAAGTAAGTCCCCCAAACATAAAAAAATTTGAATTGAGTATAAATTCTAAAAATGACAGGATGAATTCAACTGGATAAAAGATATTTGATTTCTCCAGCATCAACCTAATTGCTTTAATATCTGCTGAATGTTGTATACTCGTATATAGTGCTGTGACATCAACTGTGACCCTCCAAAATGTCTCCTGCCATTTTATGTCCTGTAGCTCTTGAAATAAATGTGTTGTAACCCTTAAATAAGATTCCATTCTTACCACTTCTTGTTTTAGGTAGCTGTCTATGGTTCTATGTGATAACAGCGATCACGGAAAGGTGATCGCCGTTAGGGCAAGTGTACATCAGCGAAAATCAATTTCAGTGATGTACACTCATGACGGAGACCAAAAGGGTGCTGAAAACATATCTTTTTTTTTATGCAGGGGGCTTCACCCCAGAATCCCCTCCCCGTGGACTCCCACACCCCCCTGCTAAAGGATTCTCAACTTCAGGGGGGTGCATGTCTGGGGGGTTGAAAACAAAAAAATTAAATCCCAGACCAGTACAAAAATACCAACCTATCCAGAATCGAACCCGGCACCCTCCCAAACCTAGCCTAACATGAACCCACCATACCACATGGCCAGCTCGGCAGCCCACTGCTGTGTTACACCTCACAAACCCTCCTTCCCCTTCCACCCATTGCACGGCATGTTTGCTCCCCCCGCACGCATGTACATATAGCAACAGGATGTCGCTATGTTCGTATTCACCCCCTCCCTGTCCAGTAGCCCTGTGAACAGGTGCCGCTATTGAGTTGCCCTTTTTGTAAGTGCTCAATAGCTGACACCCTCATCACAGGATACCTCTGTCTATATATAAAGTCAAAGGTTCCATTAAAGAGCCACATCCTGAAATAATCGGACGCTCAGGTGGACATTTACTATCTTTATATATCTTAGGTATATGGTAGAAATCTGAAATGATAGGAAATTGGCAATTTAAAAAATCAAAATCTACAACAGTGATCCATCCTGATTCAAGTGATGAAGTTAATAAATCCAGTAACTGTTCTCTACATTCTTTCATTGGGTTCTGATTTAACTGTTTATATGTCATTATGTCAGATAGCTGTTATAACACATCCTTCTCATAATAAGCTCTACTTAGAACTACTACGTTCCCCCCCATCTGAAAATTTAATAATAATAATATCTGACATATCTCTTAATTCCCTAATAGCTTTGCATTCCCCCACAGTTAAATTGTCCCATTTACAATTGTTTTTAACTTTCTTGAGGCATTCAGCTGTGTCTCTTAATACTAGCTCCTGAAGCACTTTTATAACATAGCTATAAGGAGAAGGTGGCAAGGTAGTTGATGGTTTTTTTAAATTCAGTTTTATTGCTATGCTGTCTACAATCCCCCTGTGACTGTTCCCCACTAACTGAGCAGAATCCCCACTCACAGAGGCAGAAGAAGGCTGGATCCCAGCTTCAATATCTTGTGTGTTAGCTTCTACTAGTGCTAATATCTGATCTAATTCACTTGCTGCTAATACATCTAAAATTGGCTCTTTATCGTCTATTTAGCCCCTTTCTGAATAGTCATTTAACAGTGTTGTTAGCACAGGATCCTGCCCTTCACCAATTTCAGCCCCCGATGTACCTGCAAAAAACGTAGTTAAATTCAGTTTTCTAAACAAATGGAAAAGGTCTCAGTACACTTTATATTCGTTCAACTTGTGTGCAGGAATAAATGACAGGCCCTTGGTGAGAAGACTTAATTGATCATCAGTTAATACATTATCAGTTAAATTAATGAGTCAGTTGTGCAGTATCATGTTGCTCTGTGTCTACAACAGATTGTTCATTATTCAATTGGAGCTTGTGTGCCACCACCCTGTTTTCAGTCAGCTCCTCCTCCTCTGTCCTGCTTTGTATCACATCATTATGGCGATAGACATATAGTGAGTACAATTGGGAGACTCTACTAGTGTTCATACAAGTACAGCAAATGTGTTTGTGAGCACATTTCAAAAACTACATATGGAATACCGCACCTGTGCAATATTAGCACAAGGGGGCAGCAGCTCAAGAAAGGTTACATATGGGTGACTGTAATACCAACTCGCTACAGGGAATAAAATGCACTTACCTGCAGTGTAAATCGACTACCCCCATGATCAAGGTGTGAAGTGGTGTTGTAATCCATTAGATGGGGGGTTTGGGGGCACAGCCCCCATGGGAGGTGCTGGGGGTGTAGCCCCCCTGAGTGACACGGGAGTCCCAAGTGCAGTTGAACCCTGATTTCAGCCCCTGCTGCACACGTGCCACTACTCTCGAACACACACTACAGTCCAGTCACTGACACTGAGCATGGACAGCACCTTGATGCACCGGACACAGTGGGCAGTATGGACTTATCTGGAGGCAAATTCAGAGGGAGAATGCAGAATCAGGAACCAGCAAGTCTTCCTGGACTTCACAGATCAAATTTATCACTCACACCAGCCTTCTTAATACCTGCACATTATTGTTACTTTCTTCCTCTTCCAACGCTGAGATGTACTGTTAGCCCATCTTGCATTCACTTTGCTGTGCAGTCGCCACGATATGCAGTCATGTTAATTGACGGTGCTCAAAAATATTCAATCTAATTGCACTCACCCAACAATTCTCACTGTAATGACATGGAACCATCGTTCTGCTGGAAGCTGGTTGCTAGAACTGACCACCCCAGGTCCCCATTGTGGTCTATGACCAAGTCAGCACACCAACCGAACCCAGCCAACCTGTGTTGCTTGTTTCTTGTTTGGCTGCTGCCATGGCTGCTGAGGCACTGCACTGAGCAAGGCCTATGAAGGCCGCCCACACTACTGTCACTGCTGCTGTAAGGCCTAGCTTGCTGCCATGGGTGGTGCTGTTTTTTTTTTGTGAGGCGAGTCTAGTAGAGCAAGTAGGTAGCCTAGTCTCGAGTTAGCTTCTATCTCACCCCCCCCACTGAGTCAAGTTGTCACATACATAACTGCGCGTGGAATACTGCATGGAACATATTGCGTAGTGCACTATTGCAACAGGGTACAAAACCCTGCAAGACACATACGCTGCACATGGTTTTGTACCCTATCGTGCACGGGTGGGGAGGAGGAGTTACGTTGAGGTGAAGACCTCCATTCAGGAGGTTGTCTGCTGAGCTGCCGCCATGGCTCAGTGGGATAAGCTGCAAGTGCAGAGGGTCACTGTGCATTTGTGGACCGGGACTCGAATCCCGGTTAGAGACTTTTGCTAAACCGCATTGTGCAGTTTCTTTTTTTTGCTCCCCCACACTGTTTCTCCCCACCCCTGTGTTGAACTACCCACCTGAGAGTTGATTACATTAATGGGAGGGTTGGGGCACAACCCCCCTGTAAGGGGGGTGCAGGGGAGCAAACACCCTGCAGAAAAGAAAGATACCACATGTTGCTTTTGCTGAAATATGTTTCGGCAGTTTATCTGAGCGGCAACAATGTATTTGCTGAATTTACAGCATGATACATTGCTGCGCTCTTATGTCATACAGCATAATGACCCCATGCCCTCACTCCCAGCACCTTCAGTCACCAAGGATGACAGGGACTCACTAAGAGTAGACTAGCAAAAATATGCCTCCACAACACTGCTATTGAGAGTTCACTGTTCACTGACTCCTCCAAGCTGAATTGTGCAGCCTGTCTACTCTGTGGCAGGAAAGACAATGTCCCACTCACGTGACTCATCTGCTCTTGCTTGGCTGGAGCTCCTCCATTTCACATGTGATGGTGCAGTCACTAACAGGTGGAGAGAGGGGACAACACAATACAGACACAGTTCAGTAAGGAGTGCACCTGCAGAGTGAGCATAACACAGGCCGGGGGGGGGCACTTACTGTGCAAAAGATTAAATACAAATTTAATACCATTATTGCCACACCATAAGAACAACCTAGGTACAAGTGCAGGGAAGGGGAGCAACTACCCCCTCTTCTCTACCTAAATGCTTGATTGCTGTACACATGGCAAGTGTGCAACATGTGAACCTGATGTAATTTTTAAATGATGTTCACACCATCTTAACTGCTTCACTCATGTCAAGCATGCAACACATGAATCTGATATGACTTTTAAAAGATGTTCGCACCAGCTTACCGGCTGCACACAAGTCATGCTTGCAGTATGCGAACCTGATGTGATTTTTAGACCTGGTTCACATAGGTTCACTTTGTGAATGTGAACCACATGTAACTATTGCACAATTAAGCATGTGGCATGCATTCTGCATGTGCGCAGCACACTTATATTTATGTAAGGGATTAGATGGTGCACTGTTTCAATCATTTTCTAGCTCTGTGCTACACTCTCTCCAGTTTCTAACTTGGTACAGGGGGACCAAAACAGGGCAAAGTACACCATACTCGGTCTCACCAAAGAAGTATACAGTGGTAGTAACATGTTTCTATCCCTGTTCCTAATGTTTCCCTTAACACTTTGTCCTGCAAAAACATGCACCCTCCTCCCACTTCCTACCATCTCCAGAATCAAACCTACTGTAAGAATGAAAATAACATCACTGAAATGTAGCCAACCATGATATCTCAACATGTTATGGTAACATATACCCACACAAACCCTTATAACATAGAAAGCTAAGATATATCTTAGAAGCCAAACTTACAATATCTTTCCTCAACCCCCAGAGTTGTGGGGCACACCCCCCCAATTCCAGTGCATAACGTCCATCAGCACATAGTAAATGAAGCTTCCCTGCCCTCCATCTCCCATCCCTTAATGCCCAAGAAAACATAATGACATAATTCCAAACTCCAGGAAACTGCAACCATGGGCATGACCCCTTAAGGCAAAAGCCAATTAATTAATTGTTAAAAAAATGTATCCCAATCAGTACAAGTAGTTATTAAACCAAAACTCGCTGAAATCAAAACAAATATGAGAAACCAACAGATTAATATCTACCATGTACCACAAACCCAAACAAGCAATTTTAAACACTCTACTACAAAGAGAGAAATAGGGCATAACCATAGGTTCAATTATGGGTGAAGATCTCCCTGAACATAATGGCTTAACCATGATTCCCATGTTCCACTGATGATAAAGAAATAGAGAACTGTTCACAGCCCATAGAGAAATGAGTCCATATAATGAAGAAATATATCAATCCATAATCCTATAACAGAGCAAAAAAAAAAGATTAAGCAAAGACAATGTTCCTTTGTACTCATTCCTCAGGTAACTAAGGAGAGATAGCCAGAGCTTGCTTATTAATAAGGAATGTGACAACTGGTCACAATCAACCACTCACTGAAGTCTAGAGCAGAGTAAGGCAACAGTAGCAAAGAAAATCAGTCAAAGTAGAGGACATTGGTTCATTTAAAAGACACAGAAAAACAAGAAGTGGTTAACTAATAAAGAGTGGTTAACTAATATTGCGACATGGGATCCTGCTTCGAAAAAGAATCCCCCACTTTGGGAGATAGCACTTCCATTCATAATGAATGATTGCCGAGTCCGATGAAAGCATATATAGAACACATAAAGTCTTATGTTCCAAGGCCTACTAACCCCCAAACCAGCAACCTTCCAAGATATATTGCTGTAGATAAAGCCAAGGTTGTGTTGAAAATTAAAGAATGTACCCCCGGTTTGTATTAGAGTCCCACTTTGATCTAGGATTTTGACTCGGATTGAATCCATTTTTGAAGCACAATGTGGATCTGCCAAAAGGAATGAAGTGGGTGAGGATCCTCTCCATATTAACAGCCCCCTAAAATAGATCCACCCAACAGAAATTCCAAATCTGGCCAGAAGTTCATTATACAAGAAAGTGGGTAATAAATCTTATACTGTACCAGCCAGATCTCTAAGCACTATTGAAGCTTAGAGAAAGATCCCCTAGCCACAGAAACCTTGTTTGATGCAGAATCATAAATTGTAACAAATATTCTCCAGTCTGTACAGTCTGAAGCAACCAATAGAGAGTAAATGACATACAGGAATGTCCATACTTGCTTCATTGTACCTTGAAGAGGTCAGAGAGGATCTGCTTAAGCTCTGCAGCAGCCTAGTCCACTGAATCATAAGAGTGCCAGACCTGTTGAACTAGTACTTGGAGTTGAGTCAGAAAGGTCATCCAAAAGCAGATCCTTGCAGCAATTAGCTTTTTGGCTGAAAAATGGTATGCATCTCTTTTTTGCCAAATTGTAGCTGAAAGATCCTGGGTGATCTACAGCCTGGTCCCTTCCCAAGAAACCTCTTTTAATTCCTGGACCTTTATAAGAATGTGCTGGTTGTCTACGTAGTTGACAAGTTTCAGGATGACGGGATGAGGAGGGGAACCATCCGTAGGTCCTGGGTTGAGAAAGTGATGTGCCCTTTCAATAATATATGAGGGGATAGTTGGAGATGGCCACGTTATCTTAGTAAGGAGTTTTTGAGCAAAAAGAACTTGTGCTGACCCCTCTACTGTATCAAGGAGGTTGAAGATGAGCAGATTGTTCTGATGGATCTTCCTTTCAAGTCTTCCAGCTTGCACTCCATTTTGTTTAGCTTTTGTTTGATCATACATATGTTGAGTCAGTGCAGGCTCTTCATCTCTCAAAGGATAGGGTATGGGCCTCTACATCCCCTAGCCATCGGCAGTGATTCATATCTCTGAATTCTGTTCTTAGGGATTTCAATTCTTGCATGAGTTTCTGAAGCAAATCCCTAAAAGGTTGAAATTCAGTCAAGAACCGCTCCTCCATGAGTGGAATCGGCATTGCAGCTGGAGTAGATGGTCATCTGTTGCTCAAAATTTGGGACTTGGACCGCTTCGTAGCCTTGTCTGGGGTGGCAGGTGGTGTGTGTTTTGGAGGTGCTTGTCACATCCCATCGCCTCCATTGCAACAGGTTTTGTAAAGCAAAATTGGCTCCAGTAGGTAGCAAATACTTATTGCCACTATATTTTAGCAAAATTGCCCAGAGTTAGCATGAAAAAATAAGTAGAAAAGCACTTTAATGCTAAGACACACTGGAGCCAAAGAGAAACACTGCTACCTAGTCTGAGGCATCATGTGATTCTCCCCCTAACTGTGTGAATCATTAACACTCCATCCACTATGATATACTGATACCCCTGATTTGGTAATCTCCATTTTATTGGCAATGTTTCTGTTTCTTCTCATCTCTTTAATAACCCCATGCACTGTTTGATTTCAGGATCATTATTCTGAGCATTCATTAACTAGAAACTTCAAAAAGGAAAAACACAGGTCTTCTTCTTCAGAGTCCTCGACTCCAGCTGCAGTCCCACTGCAATATAAAGTAGAGGCTACTTGCTCCATGTCAGTTGTAACATCCTATGAGCTTATGACACTCTTTTTAGCTATGTCAATGATCAGCTTCAGATCCTTAAGAATGTTGGTTCCAATAAGGATATTCGATACAGCTCTATCACATATAACTGCTCTTCCTTTCCAGGACATTCCTCAAATGCTGAGGCTGATTTCTCAATCTCCCAACGGACTATATGATTCCTCTGAGGCTAATGTGAGCTCCATCTTTGGCTTTCTCTCAAACCACAACTAAGACTCAATGTTTTGCATTAATACAGGTCTTGTAATTATAGTAGTTGTAGCTCCAGGGTCCACCAATAGGTGTATCTCTTTATCTCTAAACTTCAGAGGCAAAGACAGCAAGTTTGAACTTCTGACTGCAGTCACCACATCAATATTAGTTTCTTTCCCAATACCTTCACAGGCTTTATCTGCTCCTCTTCCCTCATCTGGGTAGTCATTGCTCTTCGTGCAGGTTGCTCAGTCTTGTTTTGTGGACAGTCTGATTTCTTGTATCTCAGTTTATTACACCCGTAACATTTGAGTTCAAATTTATCCCCTCTTGTAGGTGGATAAGATTTCTCATGTGCATTAGCTAAATTATTTTGTGCCATGTGTTTCCATGGTTCAGGTCCTTTGTCCTGAGAGTTCTCATTTCTCTTGTAAGGATTATTTTCTGCAGGCTTCACTCAATGTAAGTTTGTCATGTAAGGTTCTCCCTTTTTTGCATGAGCTTGTCAATATTTCTTAGCATTGCACACATCAAGTAAATTCTGTAACTCTGGCTACAATGCTTCTGCAATGAAATCAATGATCTCTGACTCCTGAGCTCCTGAATACAGATGTTTGTAAATATCCCATTTATCTAAGACCAGCATTTCAAGTTGGTCTCCAGCCTTTTGCAGATGATCCAGCTCTCTCTGTAAATATTGTCTAGTATGGCCTTTATCAAAATATTCCAGAAACTGGACTCTGCACTGTCTCCAATCTTGTATCTAATCTTGTTTGTGGCACCACCACTGGCACGCTACACCTCTCATAGCTCTTTAGAAATGCTGCATCCACGTGTCATCTGGTACTTGTGCTTATCTCAGTGTTCTTTCAAATACTCTCAGAAATTCTATGGCATCTTCCTTTTTCTCCCCCTCCAAATACCAAGAGATTGGTTTCAACCCATGGTGCAACTATGGGCATAACTGGCATTGTCACTCTCATAGCATTGCAATACATTTTCTCTTCTCTGTGGTGTTGTCTGACTTTCACATCTCAGCTCACGTATATCTGGCATTTCATTTCTCCTGGATGGATCTGCAGTTGGTGTACTGTCTCTCCTTCACGTGGTTAGATTCAGGTTTTACATGTTCTTCATTAAGGTTGTCAGAACTAGTTCAGGAAGGATTTGTACCCTCCTCGAACCCTGGTGTTGAGTTCTAATTTAGACCTCAAACACTAGAGGGTTCGTAAAAGGATGTGAATTGTGTATTTTTTTTAACTTAATATGTCACCACCATGCCACTGCTTGCCATTTCCTGATGCTTGCTCTGCCTCCAAGTGGACAGGGAGTCTGATCTCAGGGAGTTGTGTGGCTGACTCTAGCCCACATGCTGGGAGAATGGAGACACTGGGAGGGAGGAACTGACAGCTGGGGGGGAGGGACTTGAAAGGGACTAGTTAAATTAGACTACTGTTACTGTACTATTGCACAAGTGGTGTGATGTGTAAAGTTGAGTCATGAACCTTAAACTTGGCTCACTTGCACAACAGGAAATCAGCAGGGTAGATAGAGCTGGATGAGTAGCAAAGCAGACGTGTGTTCTGCTCTGCTTCATTTTTTGGTGCATTTTATTGTTATTGACACTGTTTTGGAACATTACAGAGTGGGGCAGGTAGGCACTGGCAGTGGAAGGCATTTTTTCTGTGAGGCAGAAATGACAGGGAGATCAAAAGTAGCAGCCAGGCAGTGATGCTGAATGGCAAGGTTGTTTGTTGTGAAGGGAATAGGGGAGTAGGCAGTCTCGGGGGTCTGTGGATTCAACTGACTGGGAGCCTTGGGGATCTCTGTGTACAAGTCATCATCCCACTGTGTGCACTGTGCTGCACTGTACCCAGTGTGTAACTCCTTCTACATGGTGTACTGGCTCGCCCATCATCCTGCTGTGTGCCTTTTGACTGCACTGTACCCACTGTGTGACCATGTGCACTGCAGCCCAGCACCCAGTTGTGGTATCTTTAAATACATGCCAGAAACATTGCCCTGTTGGGAGGAGAGACAGAAAAACCCTTATTCAATACAAAAAAATAATATCTGTCACTGTGTTGTATCTGTGACTCTGTCTCCTACATGGTGTACTGGTGGCCAGCCCATCATTCTCCTGTGTGCCTTTTGACTTCACTGTACCCTACCCAGTGTGTGACCATGTACAGCCCAGCAGCTAGTTGTGTCGTATCCACCAGAAATATTTTCCTGTTGGAAGGAGAAACAGAAAAATCTTTACTAATTGCAAATAAAAAAAAAATGAATTATCTGTCACTGTAAAGTTTACTTCAGTCTCCTACGCGGTGTACTGGCCAGCTTATCATCCTACTGTGTGCCCTTTGATTGCACTGTACCCTACCCAATGTGTGACCATGTGCACTGTGCAGCACAGCAGTCAAATTTGTGGTACCCTTAAATATATGCCAGAAATATTTCCCTGTTGGGAGGAGAGACAGAAAAGTCCCTTTCACTGTGTTACATGACTCTGTCTCCCATGTGGTGTACTGCCCAGCCCATCATCCTGCAGTTTGCCCTTTGACTGCACTGTACCATACTGAGTATGTGAATGTGTGCAGCCCAGCACCTGTTTCTGTGGTATCATTTAATAGATGCCAGAAATATTTCCCTGTTGGGAGGAGAGACAGAAAAATCCCTTACTCATTATATAAATATATATATATATATATATATATATATATATATATACACACACACACAAACATACATATTATAGTGGTGCAGTAGCGCCACTATAGTTAGGGTTGAGTAGGCACTTTAATGTAAAACCTCATATTTTGCACCTTAATAACTTTGCCACCGTACAACAGATTTGCCTAAAATTTTGCATGCATGGTCTGGTACCATAGATCTCTAGAAGCAGCATGTTGTGTTATGGTCAGATGTACAGTTGTGGAGCTACAGAACACAAAGAAATGCAAAAAAACGGATTTTTTGTGTGTTACTTTGCTTGCACCCACAGCCCACAAGCTTTGTCCATTTAGTCCAAAATCTTCAGGAAAGATGCAGTCTTGGTCACCAATGTGCCTTTCGAAGATTTGGTGAAAAAATATTAAACCGTTCAAAAGTTATTCAAAAAACAATTTTCCCATTATAGTCAATGGGACAAGTTAGCAAAATCATGAAACTTTGGTGACAGACTTTTTACTGTCACAAATGAATCTTTTAGTTTTGTGAGGTGGCCATCTTGTTTTCAGTTAGTATCACAGAAAAATGCCTGGCATTCAAAATTGAGATCCTCTAGGTAAACACTGATTGTTGTGTTTACCTATTCAGGTCCTGAGGGTGCTAACCATATCTTTTTTGGGGGGTTAAACCCTCCAGAAATGCGTTTTTAAATTTTTAGGAAAAATACTTTTGCAAAATACTTTTGCAAATGTGAAAGTTTTGTGATTTTTTTTTTGCAAAACTTTCGTAATTTGTGAAAGTATTTTATGAAAGTATTCTCAAAATAACTGCAAATCTTTGCCAGCCTCCTGCAACAAAACGGTTTGGTCTTTTGGACTGGAATTTGCAGGGTGGCAAGCCCTGGTCCCACAGATGTGCCTTTTGGTGGTTTGGTTCCAAAACATTTCAGGGGGCTCAAAGTTACAGCATTCTGAAGTTCAGAAATGTTCCCTTAGGATAACATTGTGGCATCCGTGATGCCTTTCGGGGCCCGTATCTCAAAAACGGTTCGCGATATGGACTTTTCATCGCAAAAATACTTAGTCCCTTACAGGGGACTAAGTACAGAAGTAGACAGGAAAGCCATAAATAATAAGAAATTAGAATTTTGTTCTACCTTGTACAGTTCCTGAGATACTTGCAATTTATTGTTCCAATTGCTCATTTCCATGTCTGAGGCCCACTGTTATGTCCACAGAGTTACCATTAACAGCACTTTTTGCTGCTCCTTTCTCAGACACAATGCAAGTTAAGGATGTGGTCAACTTTCTGTTGCAAGACCTACTCACTCTCATGATTACAACCACACTTGAATTTTTTTACTAGCTGCTTCTGTTACCCAGACATGGGCAAATTAGTGTTATAAGGCTTCCTTGGACTATAGGGCTGCTGTGTAGCTCCTTGCTTATGTGTAAGTGGGAGCACAGGGCCCGGAGGGCCTGTGCTCCCACAAATACATATCATTATGCAGAAATGGACACCTTGGTGGGAGCATGCTGCCCAAAGTGACCCACACTCCCACCAGCACATACCATTTACTTCAGTAGAATCCCATTCATCCGAATCTCATTTATCCAGAAATCCCTGTCTACTGGACTAATTACCTGTCCCCCAAGCTACCCTAGCCTGATAAGGTGCTATGTTTGGTGCTTCAGCTCAGTAGGCCCTAAGTACAGGCTCTTATTATAGTAATCACACAGTAATTAATGCGATTACTGCATGATTACTGCAATAACAGTGATTAATAGCACTTGAGTGCTGCTCTTCTGCAAGGTCCACGTCATAGGAAACATTACCGGCAGCACAAGACCAGAGATCAGATGGTTCAGTTTATTTCACTGAAAAAAAGTGATACAGTATCTCCACATTTACCACAAAAGGCCCAGCTCTTTGGTGGCAGAGAATGAAGGGAATTACTGAAAACAAAACCAAAAATACACGGAATCCCTATTTATCAGCACAAAAGCAGCAGTACCCTGTAGTGTATGGTGCAGCTCACATTCTTACTCACCCCTGTCAGTGTTCAGTGCTTTGGTTTGCTGAACATAAAAAAAGTACAAACAGACAGTTCTGGTAGGCAGTTCTTAATGATCGGGATCAGTTTTTGTTGTTTTCCTATTAATACACTACTGTACCATTTCAGCGGGCATTCTGGACTTTTTTTTTAAACTAAATATACAACCTGGACCTGACAGGACTTACAACTGGTGGTTAGTGAGCATGACTCCAATTCATTTAAAGACGATGATCTGAGAGCTGTACCTGGGAAGTGAGTGATCCTCAGTGTTTAGTAAGCCTGGTTCTAAATCATTCGGAGATCATGATCTAGGAGCTGAGACCATTTACCTTGAACATACTGTACTGTAGATACAGTACATAAAAACATATAGTTTGCTGCATAAAATGGGCAATCCCATTTATCTGGACTCCTGTTTATCTGAACATTTCGGATGTCCCCCAGGCAGTTTGGATAAACAGGATTCTATTTTATTTACATTATACTTTCTCAAAAAGAAGCAAAATTTACTGCAAAAAAACTCATTAATGCATCAGTTAAGGTTGTTTTCACGGTGACAAAAGTGTGGAAATGCGATGTTAGTGTTACCACCTCACCACCCCACCCCCATGCCCCTATCCTTAAATGCCTAACTTTGCATTCCACCCACCCCCACCCCTTCACACACACACACACACACACACACACATACACACACACACACACACACATCCAAGACACATGCAAGATTGTATGACACTATACCAGTCAGTCACATCTGGAAGCATAATAATCATGACACTGTACTTCTTTCACATAACACTATGTTATGAAAAACAAATACACTATGATCGACTCTATACTGCCAGCACTGTTTGATGGCACAATATAGCTGGCATATCTTTCTCTTAAAGTGAAACTTAGTCTGCAAAAACTTTCTTAAATATTGATTTTGATGTGTCATCATTCAACGATTGGCTCGCTGCAGGTTTCACTGCTACCATATAGGCATGTGGTAGCAGGACACACACAGTTGACACATACATAGCACTTTTCAGATACTGCTCAGGTATGAAACTATTTGTTTATTTTTTATTTTAGTCTTTGGTAACTGGGTAAGGCCTACTAGGCACAAGTGTCTTTTTTCAGGGGCGACCTGGGACCTCTAGGCGGTTAAGTGATTTGCTCAGAGTCACACAGTATTCAAGTGGAGGTAGTGAGAGTCAAACCCAGGTCTGGTCTGCTGGATGTACCAAGCTTGTTCACATCTCGTTACATAGAAACATATAGTGTCAAGGACAGTGCAGAGCAGGACACTGCAGCATAGGAGCTAGCAAAACAAAACTCGTCCAAAACAGGAACAAAAACAAAAAAGACAAAAAGGAGATCCAAAAAACTTCTAATCTTAGGAAACTTCATGATTCGGGGAGTTGATACCTATCTCCAGCCGGGGGTAATGGTCAGATGTCTCCCAGGTACATCAGCATGGAGATACACTGAACATATTGCTAAAATTGTACAGGAAGCAGGAGAAAACATTGTTGTCCTGGTATACACAGGAACTAACAATCTCACCAGCTGGTCAGTTGTGGAGACCAAGGAACACCTGACCAGGCTGGGTGACAAACTATCATCCATTTCATCTGGCATCTTCTTCTCTGAGATCCTGCCAGTCTGGACGGAAGGTCAGAGAAGGGGAGATAGGGGAGCTAAACATGAGGCTCAAGGGCTGGTGCCAGGAAAAAGGACACAAATTTGTAGGGAACTGGCAACAGTTTTGGGAGCGAAAGTTCTTTAAATATGATGGACTGTCATCTGACTAAGGATGGAGTCAGTGCATTGGGGCAGAAGTTTGATGTCTTTGCAGAATATTTAAACTAGCAAATAGGGAGAGAGGTGCAGTACCTGATACGTCAAATGGGAAGAACACCCCTCCCTCCCTCCTCAGCTAGTGGTCAAACAGGAGTTCAGCATGTTGTAGTTCATTTGCATCACCGGGTAAGGAAAAAGGTCTGCCTCCCCATATGATGCACAACGGAAATGCCAGACCTCGTCCAACAACTAACACACCAAAATCTGGCCAATGGAAAATCATGTACACAAATGCTTGTAGTCTGGGAAACAATATCCCAGACCTGCAAGCAATAATGACAGAGGCTAAACTGGACATAGTAGCCATTAGCAAGACATAGGAAACAGGAAAGATTCAGGAACTTAGCCAAAGGCCATTATCATCCTGCACCATTCATAACCTCAAATTGTATAAATAGCTTTTTTTTATGATAATCTAAAGCAATTTTAAATTAATTTGTAGTTGCACTAGACACTACCTGACTAGGCAAGTTATTCCACTGATCCAGGGAAAAGGGAGGTCATAATTCCACTATACAAGACACTAGTGAGGCCCCACCTGGAGTACAGTGTACAGTTCTGGAGACCTTACCTACGTAAGGACATAGACAGGGCAGAGAAGGTTCAGAGGAGGGCAACAAAGATGGTGCATAGATTGCATCACAAATCCTATGAGGACAGGTTGAAGGAACTGAACATGTACTCCCTGGAGGAGAAGAGGGAGAGAGGGGATATGATAGAGACATACAAGTATCTTACAGGGAGGAACAGGGTGCAGGAATACACTATTTTTAAGTAAAAATATGTTCCAGGACTAGAGGGCATGGGATGAAGTTGAGGGAGGATTATCTAGAGGAAACGTGAGAAAGAATTTCTTCACAGAACGGGTGGTGGACAAGTGGAACACCCTGCCAGAGGAAGTGGTGGGGGCTGAAACAATCATGGGATTTAAGAATGCATGGGATAGACATAAAGAAATTCTGGAGGTCAGGGGTAAGGGGCAACAGACTTCTAGAAAACATAAACTGAACTTACAAGCTCAAATGGGCAGACTGGGTTGGCCATAGGCCCTTATCTGCTGACACTGTCTATGTATCTATGTATCCACAGCTCATTGTGAAAACCATGATCCCCTTTGATTCCTATTATAGAGCTCTCCCTTTAATTGATACTGATGCCCCTGATTTGTGGTTTGACTAGACCTTTCTATCAAACCCAAACATTCCCACAAGTCAGGTGATCTAGTTGCCTTATGAATCGAACACATATCTCCACGATATCTCCTGTATTATAAGTAGTACAAGCCCGACTCCCTCAGTCTATCCCCATAAGGCAACCTCTCCAGTCCCGCCACATTCCTTGTCATCTGACGCTGCACCCCCTCTAACCTTCGCACATCCTTCACAAATCTAGGGGAACATACACTGCCCGCATACTCCAAATGAGGTCTGACAAGACCCCTATAGGGTGGCACAATAACCTCTCTATTGCTACATTTTTCATTATTAAAGCTAAAATTCTATACGCCTTTTTGGTTATTTCATTAATCTGGTAATCAAACTTGAGATTTTTATTTATCCAAACTCCCAGGTCCTTTTCCACTTCAGTTTCCATCAACTGGGCTCCATTTATAAGATAATCAAATTTAGGATTATTTCTTCCTAAGTGCATAACTTTGCACTTAGCTGCATTAAATTTTAATTTCTTCCCGACTGCCGTCTTATAAATTAAGTCAATATTTTCCTGGAACTTCAGAGCTCCCTGTCTGTTAGTCACAATTGAGCCAAGTTTAATATCATCGGCAAATTTGACCATCCATATTTTAACAACACAGTTAATGGACGAAACCAGTATATTGAACAGGAGGGGCCCCAAGAAGGAACCTTGAGGAACTCCACTAGGCACCCCCATCCAATCCGACTTTTCACCCTTAATACAGACTCGTTGCTTTCTATTTATTAACCAGCATGAATCCATCTAACTATATAGGAACCCTCTCCCAATTTATCCAGAAAACACAATAGTTCTCCGTGAGACACAGAGTCAAATGCCTTTTCAAAGTCGATGTAGAGTACATCCACTGACAGTCCAATATTCAGGGCAGCACTAACTGACTCAAAAAAAGCTAATAAATTAGTCCCACACGATCTTCCCTTTATGAATCCATGCTTTGTAATATCTACATGACCCTTTTCCCTTAGCAGATTTTCAATATGCTCCTTAATAGACTCCATAACCTTGCTCAGTATACTGGTTAAACTTATAGGACAGTAATTAGAACAATCGGTTTTAGAACCCTTCTTATGAACTGGAATCTCATTTGCCATCTTCCAGTCCTCCAGGACCACTCCATAATCAATAGAGGACTGAAAGATGGCATGAAGAGGATTACAAATAACTGTAGCCAGTTCTTTAAGAAGTCTAGGGTGTAATTCATCAGGTCTCAAAGAAGTATTGGTCTTCAAGTTCAGTAGTTTGTCCCTCACAGTATCCACTGAAATTTTTAATGATATATCAGAGGTTTTTATCGGTATAGAGTAATTAATAATCATCCCACTGGAATATATACTGTTGAAATATTTATTGAATTCAACAAACATTTCCCTATTATTTTAAACTCTATTTTGTCCCACCAACAAGGGACCCACCTTATTACTAGTTTGCTTTAAGGAAGCAATATATCCATAAAAGGCTTTCTGATTATCTACAACCTTTGTTACTAAATTCTTTTCAAGATTTTTCTTTGCTGTAACAATTTCTTTTTTTACTTCCTTTAATTTAATTTCATATTTATCCTTATACTCCTTTGTACCTTCTCTCTTATACTGTTTACAGGCTCTATTTTTCTTAAGGATTAATCTATGAATTTTCTTATTAAACCAGGCAGGAATCTTTCCTCTAACATTATACTTTCTCCTGATAGGAATTTCAGCTTAAACTACTTGATGGAAAACTGTTTAAACTTACACTACATTTCACCAACTGTACATCCCTTAAAATGCATCTTTCAGTCCCAATGTGCCACCTTCTGACTCAACCTAGTATAATTTACACTATTATCATTTATATTTACAGTTGTTCCAGCCTGAATAGTACATCCAATTTCAATTTTTGCCTCAATCATATTATGATCACTACCATGTTGTGGCTCCCTAACTCTACAATCATATATTTGATCTTTCATATTACTCATAACCAGATCGAGGATATTATTCCCCCTAGTTCCATTTTGGACATAATTCTACAATGCTAGGGAATCAAGAGCTTCCAAAAATACATCTTCACAAAGGGAAGAAAAGGACTGGGATTTCCATTCAATTCCATTAAAATTAAAATCTCCAAGTAATATTATATTTTTGGATTCATCCATATCACTTATTGTCTTGATTAATTCAAATGTATTGCCACTATTTAGCGAACGTGGTCTATAATACACTCCCACTAATATCTGTTTCCCCTTAGGCAGAATAATTTGTACCTGTAGATATTCAAACACTGGGTGCCTGTCAGTTTTCATTTCATAAGCTACACGATCGCTATGAACATATAATGCCATGCCACCTCCCCGTCTATTTTCTCTATCACAGCTAAACAACTGAAAACCATCAATATTTGTTCCCCAATCATCCCTTTGCCACCAGGTTTCTGTTACAGCACACAGTTTAATTCTATCCTTTTTTAGAACCACCTCCAATTTCTCTTTTTTTATTTCTCAAGCTCCGAGCATTCAAATGTAACAATGTCAAGTAATCAAGTTTTCCACTAGAGTTTGTTTCCTTTTCCTCTATTCTCACTAAAGGGTCACTACCCCCCCCCCCACCGACAGTCTAAAATGTTGCCTATTTTTGTATTAAATCTGTCTACTAGGACCCGAATCCCATATTTATTCAAATGGAGGCCATCTTGGGAAAACAAGTGAGGTACATTTATAAACCTTTGCCAATGCTCCATAAGTTGCACATTTTATCTTTGAGTCCATCTTTTTAACCATCCATTAAATCTGGATATCTCCATATTTTTTTATTTATTTGCTTTTGGAACTGGAAGGACCTTGGAAATAATCAAGAGAATATTTCTATTATGGAGGATCCCTCCTACTTCTTCAAAATCTCTTTGGATACTAGCTAGGTTCCTCCTTTCAATATCGTTAGTTCCTATATGAAGGATGGCCACAAGATTAATTGAATTTTCTAAGAACCCATCTAAACGTGCCTTTATATCGGCTATTCCTGCATCTGGTAAACAAGACAAGGTAATCTGCTCTTATTTGTTTTTGCAAATCATCCTATCTGCATTCCTAAGCATTGAATCACTAATGATAACTACATCCCTATGTGTATTGCACAGATTATCTGATGTGGCTGGTTGTTCAATGGTTTACCAGTAACCACACTTGGGAGATTTCAGTACCTGGCTATGTACTGTTCAGAAGAGACTGAGGTGCAAAAAGGGGGGTGGAGTGGTCCTTTATGTCAATGAAAATATCAAAGCTACAGAAATTCAGAATACACATAAGGAGCCAGAAGAACTGTGGGTCACCCTGCAAAACAAGAAATGGGACAGCCCTATGAACTGGGGTTGTCTACAGACCTCCAGACTCAGGGGAGGACATAGACACATTACTGTTAGAAGATATACAAAACATGACAGCTAAAGGGGAGGGTATGATAATGGGAGACTTCAACATGCCAGATACAGATCGGTCAATACCAGCAGGAACATCTGCCAGAACTAGATACATAGTGGATTTCCGGCAGGGGGAGGGCCTCAAACAACTGGTACAATAACCCACAAGAGACAGGGCTATCCTACATCTAGTACTGACTAACAGGGAAATGATCACAGATCTCCAGGTAGAAGGTCACCTGGGGGCCAGTGACCATCACATGGTATGGTTCAATTTGGCCACTAGAACTAAATCATCCCATTCCAAGGCAAAAATATGGCACTTCAGAGGAGCTGACTTTGATAAGATGGGCAACAGTTAAGCTAGCCCTGGCAAAAAGAAATACAGGTGAGAAGGTACAGGCAAAGTGGGAAAGCATTAAGGATGCAATACTTGAAGCAACATCCCATTGTGTTAGAGAGAAAAGGAAGTGCAAAAGAAGAAGGAAACCACTTTGGTTCTCAAAAACAGTAGCAGAAAAGGTCAGAGCCAAAAGGCTAGCCTTCAGGAAATATAAGGGAACGCAGCGGGATAAAGTTAGGGAGGCATACCAAACTTCCCTAAGGGAAGCAGGGAAGGCAGTAAGGCAGGCAAAGGCCCAAACCGAGGAAACACTAGCACAAACAGTAAAAGAAGGTGACAAGACTTTCTATAGATACATTAGTGAAAGGAGAAAGTCCAGAGGGGGTATTGCTGAGATAAAAGGGATATAGGGCTGTGAGGAGGAGGACCATGTAAAAGCATCTATCCTAAATAGATACTTCTGCAGTATTTACTGAAGAGAAGGTAGGGCAGGGCCCACAGCTCATCACCATGGACACAGGGGAGGGAGGTGCACAAGTCCTCACAAAAGAAAGGGTCCTACAAGAGCTCACTAAGCTCAGAGTGGGCAAGGCAATGGGACCGGATGGCATACATCCCAGGGTACTAAAGGAGCTAAGGGTGGAACTAGCAGAGCCATTATCAGAACTGTTTAGTGAGTCTCTGAGCACAGGAGAGGTCCCAGAAGACTGGAGAAGAGCTCATGTGATCCCACTCCACAAGAGTGGTAGCAGGGAGGAGGCAAGGAATTACAGACCAGTCAGTCTTACCTCAGTAATGAGCAATATTATGGGGCTCTCCTTAAGGAAAGGATAGTGCAACACCTGTAATCCATAGGAGTACAGGATCCAAGACAGCATGGGTTTACAACATTAAGGTCCTGTCAAACTAATCTCATAGATTTCTTTGACTGGGTAACCAGAGTGGTGGACCAAAAGGGAGCAGTCGATGTCACCGACCTTGACCTCAGCAAAGCTTTCAATACTGTTCCACGTAGAAAACTGATTAATAAGCTGAGTAGGCTTGGAGTGGGTCAGAGGTTGGTCAACCGAGTGGCAAACTGGTTGATGGGCAGAAAACAGACTGTGGTGGTAAACGGTATACAGTCAGAAGAGATGTAAGTCACAAGTGGGGTACCTCAGGGATCACTCCTGGGGCCAGTCCTCTTCAGTATCTTCATAAGTGACATTGCAGATGGACTGGAGGGTAAGGTTTGTCTGTTTTTAGATGACACCAAGATCTGCAACAGAGTAGGTGATCCAGATGGGGTAGGAAGAATTAGAAGAGATTTGGATAAACTGGCAAAATGGTCAGAAGAGGGGCAACTGGGGTTTAACGCAAAGAAGTGCAAGATCATGCACATAGGGAAGAGAAACCCTGAAACCACCTATAGGCTGGGAGGGGAGTCGCTGGCAGTCGCAAGGGAAGAGAGAGACTTTGGCATCATCATCACAGATGACCTGAAATCATCCAATCAGACCATTAAAGCAGTAGGTAAGGCTAGGGTGATGTTGGGTGTATTAGTAGGGGTATCACAAGTAATAAAACTGAGGCAATAATCCCTCTTTACACGACACTGGTTAGGCCCCATCTGGAGTACTGTGTGCAGTACTAGAGGCCACACCTTCACAAGGACATTTACCAAATTGAGGCAGTCCAGAGAAGGGCAACCAGAATGGTGCAGGGACTGCATCAGAAAACATGAGGACGGATTAACGGAGCTCAATATGTATACCCTAGAGCAAAGGAGGGAGAGAGGTGATATGATCGAAACATTCAAACACCTTAAGGGCATTACCAAGGTGAAAGAGTCTAACATTTTTCAATATAAGAAAAATAGCAGGACAAGAGGACACAGCATGAGATTAGAGGGAGGTCGATTAAGGGGTAATGTGAGGAAGTTCTTTTTCACAGAAAGGCTGGTGGATGCATGGAATGGCCTACCTCAGGAAGTGGTAGATATGAATACAGTGCAGGGTTCAAACAGGCATGGGATAGGCATAAGGGAGCAATACAAATATAGTATGAATAAATAGGCCATTGATAGAGCAAAGGCCGATGGCATATTCATAAGGTAGAAAAAGAAATGGGCATATTGGATGGGCCTTGCGGTCTTTATCTGCCATCAACTTCTATGTTTCTTTGTTTTTTAAAATGTTCTAGACTAAAACTAGAACCCAGAACTTCAACAGGGTTCTGGCAACCCTACTATTCATGACTTTGTCCATGAATGCTTCCCGTTTCTGATCCATCCTTTTCTCGAACTCCTCCACATCAAATCACTTTTTTCTGTTGATGTACCTCTCGCAAGACCACTGCGAAGTCCCACAGGCATCCTCATGACTCCTTTCATTGGTGACTCAGAACTTCTAGGATTGAATTTGGGTGCATCTAGTGAAGGAAAATGTGAAAAGTTACAAAGTTTAAATGAGATGCACAGCGTAGCACTTGTCAGCCTTGTCGGCATGCCTCTGCAGCCTTATTTCTTTTTCCTTTTCCGTTGTTTATGATGTTCTAACTTTTTTCAAACATCAAGCAGCAAAAGTTGCACTTTTAATATACCAGTTATAAAACATTAAAACTGTAGTGCTGAAATGCTGAAATTGAAATGAGATGCAGTGCAGTTTTTTCCCTACAGTGTGGAGTAGAAAGTTGTCTGCCTTGTCGGTATAATGGGATGCAGTTTTTCGGCAGTCGGTATAATGAACGATGAGGTCAAATGGAGATGGGAAAATGAGTGTCGGTACTGTAAGAGTCAGTCAATCATATGGATCCCGTTCCAAACCCTATGACTGCATCTAGGTCATGTGCTCCCTCTAAATATCACTTTCACTTGATGAGGTCCTTTGTCCCCTCACTAAAATTCTTAACCTCTCCCTCAAGAGCAGTACATTCCCAGAAATTTGTAAAAACTGCCACAGTGACCCCTGTCCACAAAAATGGGGATAAGACAAGCCACTCAAATTATCACCCAATCTCCATATTGCCACCACTCTCCAAGGCCCTTGAGCGTATTGTTGCAGACCAGCTCACTGACTACTTGGGCAAATACAACATTCTGTGCACTCAGCAGCATGGTTTTAGAAAAGGGCATAGTACCACCACTGCCCTACTTGAATTTACTGGCAAAGTACACAGCTCCCTAGATAAAGTTTTTCTCACTGGGCTTGTCATCATTGACCTATCGAAGGCATTCGACACAGTCCATCATCAGCTACTGTTTGACCAGCTACTCATTGTCGGACTTGCACCTGACTCAGCCCTCTGGTTCAGAAGCTACCTTGAAAACTGCTCTCAAAGAGTAAAAATTCCCAATGCTCTGTCACATACCTTGCCTGTACGCTCTGTAGTCCCCCATGGGTCCATACTGGGCCCACTCCTTTTCAGCCTGTTTTTAAACTCCTTACCTCAATCCAGCTTGGAACAAAACCTGTACGCGGATGATGCTGTTGTCTTCTCCATGCATCAGGACCCTGCACCACTCCAACTCAGCCTACAGCTTGGATTCAGTGCCATTGAAACTAGGTTCTCAAATCATAAACTGGTCCTAAATCACAGGAAAACCAAGTCCCTGCTATTCAGTAGTTCTCATAACCGTCACAGGCATCACCCCCTTGCCATCTCCAACAAACAAGGATCTGTCCTCGAACAAGTATTCTCCTTCAGATATCTAGAGATTTTGCTTGACTCCAAGGTCTCCTACTCTGCTCACATTGACAGCGTGGCCAAAGCTGTCAATACACACCTTGGATTGCTCTACAAGCACAGGCAACATCTCACCCCAGAGGCCCTGAAGATTGCAATCCAGAGCTCGGTGGTGTCAGTTATTGATTATGGCCTCATTATCTATGGCTCTGCCTCCACTTCCCCCTCCATCATATAACAATTGCTCTAAACAAAGCTTGCCAACTCACAACTGGTGCCCACTGCCTCACCCACACCTGTGCCCTTTATGCACAAGCTGAATGGCTCCAACTCTCCAACCGGATAAAGTATCTCACCTGTGCTATGGCGAGAAAAATCAACCTTGGCCTAACACCTCCTGGTGTTTCTGCCTTATTACATCAAAATAGTAACCAGTGGAACACCAGGAGTTCAATAACCCAGAATCTACAAGTCCCTCACTGTCTTACAACTCAGGGCCAACGCTCCTTTGCCTACAGGGCTCCTCTATGGCTGAATGGTCTCAGTGATACCATCACCTCAGCCGCTACACTAGGTCTGTTTAAAACCAGGCTCCAGGCCCATCTCACTGTCTCTAGCTCCAGTTACTGCCTCACCTAGCTAGCCTACTGCTAAGCCCCTGGCCCCCTCCCAGTTTTCTTCCCCCAGACTCCTGAGGCGACAACTTAAAAACCCAGGTCTTCTTACCGCCTCCTTATTCTCTCCATGCCCCTTTTGCTGCACTTATTCCTCACCCTCACACTGCCCCCTCTTCTCATCCATCTCTCCTTCCCACTTTTCTCGACAAATGCCTCTGGCTGCATCTACCCTCTCTCCCTCTCTCCTCTCTTCAGACAGACAATAGCACTACAGTACAAGAATTGCTTTACTGTTAATTCAATGTTGTTTCCTTGTTGTATGTTTATCCCTGATGTGGAACCTTTGTAAAAGAGCTTTGGTTGAAAGGTACTTGTAATCCTTAGACTTAATAAATAAATAAAATAAATAAATCAATATATCCCTCACTCTGACCAAACATTGATGAGCGCCTCTGCTCCATACCTATTTTTAGTATTCCCAAGCGACAGATCAAATTTCTCAGTTGTTAGAGTTGAGCAAAGTGGAACTGACTTCACTAAACACTTTCCTCTTACTATCAGTTTTGTGAGAAATCCACCCCTTTAATGCCAGACGTACCACTAAAGATCCTGTGCAAACATTTTGCAAACTCTCCATCCAAATTCAAAACAAAGGGGGTGGGATATTCAAAGCAGTTGCGCATTGCGCAGCTGAGATGAGCCTGTGACAGTGTGGAAGTGCGCCAAAGAGCAATATTCAGTGGAAGCAAATGCGCAGCTCAAATCACAGTGTGCCAATGTGCAACCCTAATAAATGCATACACAATTGCAGGGGGCATTGCCATGAATAAGCGGTGCAGTGCGATATTCAACAGCAAGCTGATGATGCAAGCACGGAGCAACAGGGACATGCGCGGAGCAAACTTGAGCCCATAAAAAGAGGGAGCAAGCAAGCGATGGAGGCTTGCACCACAGGGGAGTAGGATAGAGAGAGAGAGAGAGAGAGATAGAGAGAGACATTGGCCAGGCAGGACAGCAGGAGAGGGTGCAAGACAGAGGCAGGAAGTGCCACAGAGTGTGGGACAGGGCATGTGACCCTGAAGGTGCCTGCATGTGTGAGCATGCGTGTGTGTGTGTGAGACAGCAGTGGGGGCAGCAACTGCAGCGTGAGCCTGCAAGCCCGGTCATAGGAGTGGCAGTGAAAGCACTCAGATCGGTGGGAGGCAGAGGCCACAGCCAACAGGCCACCAGCAGGGACCCCCAACACAGGTGCAAGACCAGCGCAGAGGCACACGTAGCAGCACACAGCCGGGGGTGACAGGGGAGACAGCCGCCTGGGGGGCGTCAGGACATCCCAGGTCATGACCAGTGCCATCTTCCAGATGGAGGCAGTAATGAGGGGTGTGAGGAGGCAGGAGACAGAGTGGCGTGGGGGAACACTAGGCCTGGGGCATCAGAGGGTGTGGCAGGGAAGGCAGGGGGGTAGCTACATAGACCACTATGCTAACCACTCATGTCAACACACAGGTGACAGCGGATACCCACTCCGGCTCTGGCTGCTCACCCCATACCGGCACCCGTCGACCCCAGTGCAGAAGCAATACAGTGAGGCACATGTCAGCACATGGAGCATCATCGAGTGTGGTTTGGGCTGCTGAAGGCACGGTTCTGTTGCCTGTCCAGGTCTGGCAGTGCCCTACAGTACAGCCCCACAAAGGCCTGCAGCCTATTCCTGGCCTGGTGTATGCTACACAACATGGCCACCGACTGTGGGATAGCTGTCGAGGTTGAAGAGTGGCATAGACACTGAGGGGGTCGCATGATGCCATGACCGAGGGGTGGAGAAGGCACTCTATGGGGTCCGTGGTGGACAGCCATGCACCAGGGTGGCCAGTGGTGTTAGGCCAGCCATGACCGCAGTGGCAAGCCGATCCAGGGCTGCGGTCATGTCCTCCCGCATGCGTGTGGTCTCAGCCTGGAACTGCTCATAGTCCCGGTCATGCCTCCCTGCAGACTGGCGCAGCTTTGTGCTGAGTGCACACACCCCTGCCACGACCAGCACCTGTTGCTCCATGGAGCCCCATAGCAGATGGGTGTGCTCGGTCAAGGGGTCGGCACCCTTGGGTGCATGGGCATTGTGAAAACCCATGGGTGTTGTATGACTCCACAACACAGCCCCCTTGCTGGTGGGGGCTGCACACTGGTGCCCCCTTGGGGCTGATCAGTCTGTGGTGCGATGACAGCGGCCACTGCACCCGGCCCCCCCAACCCTGTCCTGCTGCCGCTGCTGCCCCTCCGGCCACTGTGCACAGAATGGCACTGGGGCGGCTGCACCACCCCCGCTACCCCCTTCGGACTGCAACTCAACATTGGCACCCACAGCCTTGCTGGGGTGGCTGGTGTGTAGACAATCACCACCAGGGCACCGTCTGCACTGCCGTGGTGGGTGTGTGGTATGGGTGCCTCCCCCTAACTGGCAACACCACTATCCAAGATATCAGTCATGGCATTGTCATTGGTCCAGGACCCCGCCCCGATCTGTGTCTCTGCATACTGGACGCCATGGCTGGTGTCCTGCTGAAACACAGCCAGGACCTCATCCACAACCACTCCACAGGCATCCAGTCAGACTGTGGTGTAGGGCTGCCTGTGGTCCAGACCCCGGACACCTGTGGAGGTGGATGGATGTTCCTCCAGGTCCAGGACCACCCCCATGGTGGTCACCCCAACCCCTGTTGCTGCATGCATGTGCTCTGGAGCTGAAAAGGAACACAGTCATATTAGTGCCACTGGCACACACCCCTACACCCCTGCCCCTTCCCCCCTTTCCCAGGTGCTGCTGTACCCACCATGCAGTGATGGGCTGCCCCCTGTCTGAAATCCTCCGCGGGCACACCATCGACAGAACTGCACCACATGGACACCACCACAAACTCCTCCTGTGGTGTTAGCTGTGGAACATCAGGCTGTCCACCACCTGTGGCAGCACATGCAGCCTGGATGGCAGCCACCTTCTTCTTGATCCTCCTCCGGTCTGTGCCTACCTTCTTTTTGCACTCCTGTGCCATCCTCTGATGGATGCCCTGCTGGTTCACAGCCCTGGCTACACCCTCCCATGCTGCTGCCCCGGGCCTGTGGGGTGTCTGTTGAGCCACTCAGGAGTGGCTCCTTGTCCAGGTAGGCATCAAACAGGGCATCGCTCTCTGCCCTGGTGAAGTTGGGCCTGCGCCTCCGTGTAGGCCCACACTCCGCAACCTCCTCGTGATCCATCACGCTTATTCCTGTGGGTAAGAACGTGTGGTCAGTGATGGCTGCAACACACAACACTCTCCCAATCCATTGTCCCGACAGGCCCACAGCCTGGTATATTACCTCTGAAGGATGCAATACCGGTCTGGTGCCTGTGCAGTCCCATGGTGCATTTATAGCGCATCACATGCAAATGAGAGGATGCTCAACTGTAATGGAATGCAAATGCCTCTGATCTGCTGCGAATATGCTGATCAGTCCGTCTACATATTCCGGCTAAATATATCATGAAGTTGTGTATGGCGTATTGGTGATGTGCATGCACAAGCCATGGCGCAACTGCATGATGTGCGTATTAGGCCTGGCAGTGCGCATGCATGCACTGACGTCACGTACATCGATGGCGCATCCTACACACAGTGCGCCATACATGGTATAGTGCTCTGCCGCTATTGGGTATGTGGCGCTCGTGCGCTGTATGCCCTATGGTGCCTGTGCATGATTGCCACATGGACCATGGGCCACGCCCAGGTTACACCATGCATGGCGTGGCCCCATCGCGACTGTTGCGCACGATGTGCATGCTGACCCATGACCCACGAGTGTCCTTTGACCCTCCGGGTGCCTGCGGCATGTGCCAGTGCTGCCCGAGCTGTATCGCGCATCACCAGGGAATGTGCGATTGGGGATGGCAGTGCATTACCAAGCAAATCATGCACCCACAGCACGTGTGGCTCGTGCGCTACCAGGTGCCATTTTGGATTTGCAATTGCAGAATCAGGCATGCCATGCTGGAGCACTGTGAGGGCACCAAATTGGAGCCAGGGAGAACTGGTAAACCTGGTGGCCCTGGTAGAGCCACATGTGGGTTCCCTGCATGGCCAGGTGCCCCAGGATTAGCCTCGGACAGAGGTGTGACAGGATGTGTCTGAAGGGTTGGAGGAGATGACTGGGGCACAGTGCAGTGGGGAGCAGTGCCACCACTGATATGGAGACCTACGGAGGAGGGACCCTGACAGGCTAAGGTCACTGCTGGCACATGTACAGATGGGCACCGTACCATGTCCAGGTGAGTGTACTATGTCCATGTCTGTGCCATTCCAGTGTTCTGTGGGAGCCAGCAGCGTATCACACCATGCTGTGGGGGGTGGCTGTGGCTGTGCGCTCTCCTGGCCATGGCAGTGCACCATGGGTGTGCAGTGCCACCGCACCACCACTGCATGGAGCCAGGGGGTATGCTGTGCTGGAGGGGGTGGGGCACATGGGGCATTGCCAGGTACTGAAGTGTCCTTCTCAATGTCTCCCTACTAGGTCATGAGGATAGGCGACGTGCCCAGATGGCAGGCACTGCAGGTGGACGAGGGCAGGCCAACACTGGGGCACAGGCATGGGTTGCAGGCCGTATGGGCATTTCCACTGGACTGGCATTGGTTGTGCCGCAGCAAGCAGGTAGGCACTCTGTCAGGGTTTGTTGTTGTGCAAGGAGGGGGTGGGCCATAGCCCCCTGTGCACATGGCCATTACAGCTGTACACCGCTGGCGGGGTCCATTGCACCATGCCGTGGCTATTGCACATGTGTGTAGCTGCTGCAGGTGGGCTGTGGGTGCACCCGGGTTCCAGCCATGCCACTGCCATCCCACCACTTAGCCCTGTTGCCTGGCCACCATGGTTGTGGTGTGCAGCACGTAGGTGGTGTTGGTGTGCAGTGCTGTGGATGGTCAGGATGGCAGCTTGTGTGGGCACATACACTGCAGAAGGCCATGTGCCATCTCAGGGGTGCATGTCACCGCTGTCCGCTGCGCATGGTGGGTGGGCTACGGTCGTATGGACATGCACTCATACCATGTCCCTTCTTTTGTCCTAGGTGTCCAATGGGATGATGTGAAAACCAGGCTCCTTTGCAGGATACTGCAGGTCATCATGGCCATGCTACATGTGGTGCAACTAATTCAGCAGGCCCTGTGCAGGCCGCAGAGGAGATGTCGCACCAGGAGCCAGTAGGGTGTGGATGCCCATGGGTCCCATTGGCCTGCACCTCCTTCCCTTCCCTTACCCCCTCCCTTTCCCTCCTTTGTACCCTTACCCAGCCATGCCACCTGTCCCCCTGCATCCCTTCCCCAGCATACCATTTTGTTTGAGGCCTCCCCATTCCCTGTTCCTGTTGTTCTGTACATAGTTTTTGTTGCTTCATTTTAATAAACATTTCTATTGTTAGCCATCTGTGTCTGTGTCTGCTTTGCAGCTGGCGTGTGGAGCCATACTGCAGTGGTGTGCATGGTGGCCGAATGGTACATCTGGGGGTTGACTGGGGTATGTGCCTGGTGGTCTGTGCCCAGTGTCTGGTGGGTGTGCACTAGGGCGTACGTGTGCACTCTGTTCGTGTTGTGTGGCATGTGTGTTGCCAGCTATGGTCCAGGTGGAGTGCCCCATGCCTTCCTGTGGGTGTTGCCCGTGGCTGTTTGCCAGTGGACATTGGTGCCACACTACCTTCATGCACCACGGTGGTGCACATGGTCTGGGGCCTGCAGCCGTGTGTCTGCCATGCCTCCCTCCTGGCATTCTCTGCACCCTGGTGGTGGTCTGTCCTGCTCTGGTGGCATGCTCCCTGCTTTGTCTGTTGTTCTGAGTCCTGGCCCGTGCACCTCTGAATGTTGTGCAGCCCTGGTTGTGCTATGGCACTTGCTGGCTTGCTCCCTGGTGCAGCCCTGGTTGCACTATGGTGCATCCCTGCGATATTCAGCCGTGTTGCGCTGGTACATGCCATCATGTGCAACCTTTGAATATCGCGTTCGGTGTGCACTGGCGCAGTGTACTTGCACTGCACTGCTACTGTGCCTGCCTCTGGTGCATTTCTGAAAATCCCACCCATAATGTTTTTTGAATATTCCACAGATTGATATAACCTGGAGTAGGTCAGTCTTGCTAATGTTTTAACCTTTACACCCAAAGCAATGAACACATTCCCAATATAGCCTCAAAGTTGGGTGCCAAACCTTGTAATGTGAAGTTCATACCTACAGTATAGAACACTAGGTAGATGCTGCAACTACATAGAGAGTAATCAAGGTGCACCACCAGTAGGTTTGTTGACTCTCTTTCCACCCACAGCCATTGAACTGGGAACACACAAGAACCTTCAGAATTACCTCCCCAATCAAATAACTGTGGGATCTGTGTGGGAGAGAGATAGGCTGTACTGGACTGACCCAGGAGACCACAGGAATGTGAGACTAGGACAGCTTCGATGCATGACTCTGACACAATTTCAAAGTGAAAATTAAAGTAACCTTTACTGAATTGATTTGTAGATTTACAGGCACAGTTAGCATGAAAGAAAACAATAGCTTTCAGCAATAGCAACATATTCTCTTTGCATAAACATTGCATTAAACAAATAACTTCAGCAATATTTTCCCACCCAACAGCTGAGAACCCAAGACCCCTGAAGACTGTAGGCTAATCCATCACCCACCAGCCCTCCAGTTACTCAAACTCTACCCAGTACTAGGCCACACCTCAGACCTCATGTATGCAGATACACATTTCTTTGCCATAAGGGTGTGCAGTGGCTATGACTCTTTTACCCACCTCGGTCAGCCCACTCACCTCTCACTACCAAATACTTAAAACTCAACCAAGCACTGAGCCACAGCTCAGACCTCAGTCACTGCACATACAGATTATTTTGTCTTAAGGGTGTGCAGTGGCTACTAGTCCTTTACCTACCTCAGTCAGTCCACTCACCCCTCACTACCAGACTCCCTTCACTGGTATCACAACTGTAATTTTAAGTTTAGATTATTTAAACACTTGAGCCACTTTAAACTCTACACATTCACATTAACAATTACTTTGCATCACATAGCATTTACTCAATAACATTAACTGCACACTTTTTCCCACGTAGTCTTTACATTTGTATAGATTGTAATCTTTGACATTGCTATGTAAACCTGCTTATCTCTGTGGGCCATAGTTAGTCTACAGTTTGTATATGCTCACTTGTGTGACTTGTATGTTATTGCTATGTTGTTGATGTGGAACCTTTGTAAACCAGCTATTTTGCTCAAAGGTGATTATCTGAACAAAGAAAATAAAAATAAAATAAATTTGAGTCCTTCAGTAGTTGGAAAGTAGTTCTTCAAGTGGGAAGGATTCTGGAATTCAAAATACAAACGAGTGACCCTCTTGAACTAGTCCAAAGATGAAAATAAAAGCTACTGTACCACTTTCCTTTATGACTGAAGAAAATGATGACTTGAACCTTCTGGAGTTGACAGCAGATCTATTGTTAATGATTCTTGGAGATGACCTGATTGCTTGATGCAGTCACACTCTGAACAGAAGTTGCTGAACGCATTTGAGGAATAAACAGGTACTTGAAGCAGCAGACTAATCTACACTGCCCCTGCTCTCCATTACTGCACTACTATCCTAGCATGGAATGCAGGTGATCCCTTGTAATCTATTCACTTACTAGAGGGCTAGTCCCATAAGCCATATCAAACCAAACTGGTAGGCCTCCATAGGTTGGAGTCTGTCTGGACATGTCTGGTCCCTTCAGGTTACTCTCCATGCTCAAACTCATTGAATATGAGCTGTACAGCTCCTTTTATACCTTTTCATAAAAACATAGAATCTGATGGCAGATAAGGACCATATGGCCCGCCTAGTCATCCCATTTCCCTACTCAGTGTTGACAGCCCAGATACTATTTGTTCTGTGGCGTACCTTCTCTTCCCATCTCCAGGGTACCCTTATGTCTATCCCATGTGCTCTTGAACCCCATATTGTTTTAGCCCCACCACTTCTGCTGAAAGGCTGTTCCATGGATCCAGCACCCTTTTTGTGAAAAAGTACTTGCTGACATTCCCTCTGAGCCTTCCTCACTCCAGACTCATATCATGTCCCCTTGTCCTAGTGCAATGCTTCCTCTGAAATATGCTTCCCTCCTGGACCCTGTTTATACCCCTGAGGTACTTGAATGTCTCTATCATATCCCCACTCTTTCTCATCTCCTCCAATGAATAGATATTAAGGTCCCTGAGTCATTCCTCATACAGCTTCTGGTGCAGCCCATGTACCATTTTTGTTGCCCTTCTCTGGACTGCCTCAGTCCTATGTCCTTCCTGAGATGTGGTCTCCAGAAGTGGATGCAGTACTCCAGGTGAGGCCTTAGCACTGATCTGTACAGTGGCATCACCACCTGTTTTTTTCTGCTGGTTAAGCCACTACCTATGCATCTCAGCATTCTGTTTGCTTTCCCCACCGCTTTTTCACACTGCTTGGTCACCTTTAGGTTATCTGTTATGACAATCCCCAGGTCTCTCTCTTGCTTTGTCATGGCCAGAACCTCCACCCCCTACCCCCACCCTGTACTTCTCTGTTGGATTCCTGTGACCCAGCTGCATTATTTTGCACTTTTTAGAATTGAAACTCAACTGCCATACACCTGACCAGTCTTCCAATAAGATTAGATCCTTTCTAATTCTGTCCACCCCTTCTGGTGTGCCAACTCTGTTGCAGATCTTGGTGTCATCCGTGAACAGGCATGCCTTCCCTCCAGATGCTGTGCAATATTGGTAATGAAGACACTGAACAGGACTGGTCCCAGCACCGATCCCTGTGGCACTTCACTGGTCACCTCCTCCTCTTCTGATTTCATGCCATTTACTAACACTCTCCAAGTCCTGTCCCTTAGACAGTTCTCAACCTATTTTACTACTATGGGGCCCACTCCCAGGTTTCTCAATTTATTTAACAATCTCCTATGTGGGATGGTGTTGAAGGCCTTGCTGAAATCCAGGTAGGCCACATCCACTGCCCCTCTCTGATCTACCACTCTGGTCACCTAGTCAAAGAAATCAATTAAATTTGTCTGACAGGACCTTCCCACTGAGAATCAATGCTGTCTTGGATCCTGTTCCCCTCTACTATCCAGGAACTTCACAATCCTCTCCTTAAGTAGGTACTCCATTAGCTTCCCACTACTGAGGTCAGGCTTACAGGACTGTAATTGCTTGTTCCCTCCCTACTGTGAAGAGGGACCACCTCTGTCCTCCTCTAGTCTTCAGGTACCTCCCCTGTCTCTAGAGATCAGTTGAAAAGGTCAGTCAGTGGACATGCCAGTACATCCCTGAGTTCCTTTAATATTCTGGGGTGAATCCCACCGGGCCCCATTGCTTTGTCTTTTTTTTATTTTCCTCAGTTCCTCCAGGACTCTTTCCACAGTGAATAGGCTGGTGTCTACCTCCTTCCCCTGACTACCCCTCCTAATGAGTTTTGGTCCCTCACTCCCCCTCTCCCTGGTAAACAGTGACCAAAAGTATTTGTTCAGTATCTTAGCCTTTTCTAGGCTGTCTTCCATCCACCCTCCTCCTTCCTTCTTCAGCCTAACAATACCATTTCTGGTATTTTTTCTCTCGCTAATGAATCTGAAGATGGTCTTGTCTTCTTTCTTAACAGCTTGTGCTATACATTCCTCTGTCTGTGCCTTAGCCCTTCTGACTGCTTTCCCAGATTCCTTCTGCTTTTCCAGATACTTCTTCCTGTCCTCATCGTTTTGAGTCTCCTTGTATTTTTTAAAGGCCTCTCTTTTTTCCCTTACTTTCTCTGCCACTACCTTCGAGAACCATGGTGGTCATTTCTTTCTTTTACTCTTACTATGCATTCTAACACAGTGTCTTGTTACTTCTGTTATGACTCTTGAGTCTAGACCACTGTTCCTCCACATATACTCTTGTACCTTCTGCTGCTAAGGCACTTTTATGCTATCCACCCATTTCCTTAAATTTGGCCCACCTGAAATCCAGAACCTTAATCCTTGTGTGACTTTCCTCTACCACTGTGGCTACAGTAAACCACACTGTCCTGTGATCACTGGAACCAAGGGGCCTGCCCACCTTAACATCTGTGATCCTGTCTACTTTGATCGGCACCAAGTCCAGGATAGCCCCCTCTGGTGTGGGTTCTACTACTAGCTGCCTTAAGTTTACCATTTCATGGCAGTCATAAAGTCCCTGCCCCTTGTTGTAGCTGCAGTCTGAGTGCTCCAATCTGCATCTGGCAGGTTGAAGTCTTCTATTAGCAGTAGTTCCCCTTTGGTTTCCATTTTGTGGATGATCTCCACCAGAACTTCATCTGTTTCTTCCCCCTGCACAGGAGGCCTGTAAACTGCTGCAGTGCAAATGGCAGTCTTATTTCCCACCTCTAGGGTAACCCACAGTGCATCCCTTCCATCCTGTAACTCTTGTACCTCCATTGCTTTAATCCTTTCCTTCACATACATAGCCACCCCCCTCCTCTCTTCCCTTCCCTATCCTTCCTAAAAAGTGTCTATCCTGGTATGGCTGTATCCCAGTCATAGTTCCCTATGTACCACGTTTCTGTAATAGTCACAATGTCCAGGTTTTTGTCTGCCATCAATGTCATTACATCTGGAATAACAGACTGTGGGCATTTGTGCATATTACCTTCCATCCTGTGCACCCCCCTTCTTTTCCCATTTTCCAGTCTATGACCTGTGTTGTGTTTGAGTTATATGTTCTGTTTTCCTTCCTATTGTGAACAATATTTTTCTTGTTTGTTTTTTGTGTCCATCTACTAATTGGTGTCTCCCTATTTCCAGATATAGCTATTGGAGGGGCTACAGTAATCCCCTTGACTGCATTTGCTTCCCCCCTTGGCTAGTTTAAATGCCTGCTGAGGAAGCATTTAAACTTTTCAGTAAGGATTCCTTAACCACCCTGGATAGATGTAGGCCATCTGGTGACTACAGTTCTTCGTCTCTCTAGGTGAGGTCTCAATCCCCAATGAAGCCATATCCCACCTCTCTACACCATTTCAGCCATGTGTTGAATTCCATGGTGTGGATGTCTTGGCCCTCTCCCTTGCCATAGACAGGCAGAACCTCCAAGAAAGTTACAGAGTGTACTACTTTCCCAAGACTCCTCCCCAGCTCCCTGAATTCCTCCTGTACTTCATCTACATCTACCCCATTTCTTGCCAGATCATTTGTCCCCATGTGGATAGTGACATCCAGATCCCACCTCTTTGCCACCACCTTAGCAATCCTTATGATCCATTTGCCCTCCCTCAGAACTGTGCCTCCAGGTAGGAACACTACCTCCCTTTCCCCACAGCTGCCTGTCCCCAGATCTATTCCCCTAATGATGGAGTCAAGTCAAGTCAGTTTATTTATAAAGAACAATACCACAAGTGATCAAAGCACTCTACAATAGATAAAGCAAATATAAAAACAGTAAAATAAAACATTGTAAAATATAACAGCATTATATCTAAGATATGAATCATAATGAATACATCTACACAGGGTCTGGGAAACTCATATCAAAAAGGTAAGTTTTTAAAACAGATTTAAAGTGTTTCACAGTCAGGCACTTTCTAACCCGATGAAGTAAAGAATTCCACAGGGTTGGGGCCGCAAAAGCAAAAGAACGAGCACCAGAGGTCTTAAGCCGAACCATAGTAATCTCTAACAATCCCTCATCAGTGAAGTGGAGTGGACAGAAAGGGCAGTACAGATTAAGAAAGCCTTCCAGGTAGCATGATCCCTGACCATGTAGAGTTTTATAGGTTAGTAATCCGACCTTGAAGGTGATCAACCAGTAAACTGGCAGCAAGTGCATATCACAGACCACATGTTTTGATTCCTCCTCCTATGTGTTCTCCTTCCAGTTGCCCTTGGGGCTCCATCCTGGATGACCCCCTCATCCCCTTCATGTTTACTTCTGGAGATCCTGTGTGATTGTCCTGCTTTTCCAAAATGGCATATGAGTTATGAAGTGTCACTGGCTGGGGGATGTGCCTTCATCCCACCTCTTCATCTTTTGAGGGAGTGGTGGTAGACATGGAGGTCCCTGTGTGGGGGGAGGGCTGCCTGGATCCTTGCCAACTCTGCTCAGAGTCCTGCAACCTCTGCTCTCAACACAGAGAGGTGCCTGCAGATAGGGCAGCACTGCAGTGCCTAGCAGGTCTTCCTGAAAACTGCTGCCCCGCAATCACTGCATTGAATGGGGCTCATCATATTTCTTTGCCTATCCTTTCCTTGCCCTTTCTGCATCTTCTGTTGTTTTTCCTTTTATGCACCCACCCTTTGCTTGGATGCTTTTCCCCCTTTTGTACACTGTAGCTTTTTGCTTCTCTCTCTGTCCCCCTTTTACAGAATTTCTTTAACTATGCCCCTACTATGTTTATGGATTCTAGTTGCTTTGAGTAAGTGTGCTCAAACTCCTGTGATATCAATGAAATACACCCAGAAACAGCTTCTTGTCAAAATCTTGTCACTGATCCATCAGATAATTTCAAAGAGCAGGAAAAGACAGAAACAACTTTATCAATCCCCTGTCCCAACATTCTTCCCACTGATTACTGAGATAATTTTAAAAAGAAGGAAAACAAAAACAAAATGTATGTCAAAACACTTGTGCCGAGGGTGTGCGTACTCCCCCTTATAACCCTCCTACTCCACATCCTCTGCTATTCCTTGTGCTTGGCTCCTGTCAATCAGATTTAACAGGACATTTAATTAAGAGTAGGAGTGGGGATAGGAGGGTAGACAAAATTTTCAGCAAGTAAAGACAGCAAAGAAATAACAGCCCCACTTAATGCACCCCAAAATAGGTTTCAAATTTTCAACAGCCCCAAAACAATTCCCTGTTTGCCTCTTATAAGTAGTAAAAAAATCAGCCTATTACCAAGTGAAATCAACAATAAGCAATACAAGAAGCAATAAAAGCAGCAATGGGCAGTTACTGCACTGAAATGGATCCAATTCCTTCCCCTTCTAGCCTCTTTATTCTGTCTAGAAAAATCCTGGTCACTGAGTGGGCAAAACCTTTTTCCACCACTCAGCACAAGTCAGATTGAATTCAAGCTTGGAATTCAGTAGTAGCATAAGAGACAATGGAATCTTAGTTTTTGAATCTCAGCTGCCTTCCTGAAGATTCTGAGGCTGCTCTGTTCTGTCAAGCTGGATTTCAAGGTAATTAATACATAACATTTAGTATAAATACACCACTGTATATTAAAGTTTGAGCACTTTTACAGTTTGCCCATATGAAATAACTCCTTCCTGGCTTTCACCTGTGTTTTTTGTAAGAATTTAAGTAATGAGAACCTAGAGTTGCTAAGGCTTTATATTTTTCCATGCTGTGGAAAAAAAGTCAGCTTGCAGTGAATTTTTACACTAACAAAAATTAAATTGCCTCAACAAAATAAGCCATTTTTCCTTTAAATGACTTCTTTCTTTCAGTATGTAGCCCAGGCAATTTACATATTCTTGTTTGTGCTACACTCCTCCCTGGGGCTGTCCCACAGGTGTCTGTACACCTCCTGCCCAAGTGCACACACCCTCTTCAGGCTCCTCCTCCACCATGCCACCTTGCAGCATGGATTTCGAGTGTCTACTACTCCACATTGTTAGGTTAGCGACCCCTCTTTCCTACATTTTTATTTTAATAGAACTATCTTTCCCCAGTAGAGCTCTCCTTAGACTACATGGCTGCCATGTTTGGTGCAATTCTGATTTAAAATGGTTTGGCAGTGCCATTTAGAAAAAAAGTCACACATTTTTCTGCATTTTAATTTATGTGGCTTTATGTGGAGATTCCCAGGGTTTGTTTAAAGACATCTGGGGCCAGATCTTTTAGTTTTATGGCCCCAACACTGTGGAATTCTTTACCTTGTCAGGTACAAGATTGCCCAACTGTCCAACGTTTTAAAGGGGTGTTAAAAACATTTCTTTTTAGCCATGCATATAATGATTTTTAATGTTGCCATTTTGGATAAATTTTTAACATTGTTTAATTATTTATTGATTTTTATTATGTTATGTACATGTGCCTTGGTCTTGGAAAGGCATCTTTTACAAATAAAGTCTGATTTGATTGATTTGATTTGATTCTCAGCACTACTGTGTTTCATACTGCTCCATTTTTAAAACTATAAATTTTTTGTGGCATGCAATGTACATGCTTGGGTTTCCTGGACTGTATGCTAGCCCCTTGTTTCATTTGATTACTAAACAAATTGGTTTGTGGTGGGTATTTCCTTGAGGGATTTCAAACTTAATTGTCTCTCTCACCAAGCAGCTTTCCTGATGATCTGATGTGGGGTGGGAGCCCATCCCCATTTCATTAAATGTATCCACTTTAATAATATATTAATTTTAGTAGTAGCCATTCCCTAAGTACCATTCCTGGCACTTGCCACCTGCCAACTACTTTAATTTATTAAAAGAATATCTGTCCTCCTGCCATTAAGAGGAGGTCTCCTTATTGAAGCTCACTGACGGCTTCACACTGCTTCAGCAGGCATTAACCTGCTCCTTGACTGAAGTTGCAGATTCGCACAGCCACTCCTTAGCTGTTGCAAGGGGATTCCACCCTAGTGCACTATTGCTACGCTGCTGAGCCGGTTCACCTCTCTCATTCACTCACTCTCTTGTTCTTGGTGCCTTGGTGCCATGCAGCTGCCACTCTGCATTTTATGTCAGCAGCAGACTGACAACATTAATTTGAACACAGGCACAAGCTTATTTTAAATAAAACATAAACATTTTGCTCATTTGGACCCAAGCCGGCCCCAAATACTCTAGACCACAATAGCTATCCCACTAAACAGTGCACCTGCTCACGAGCTTCCATGGCTACTATGGTTGCACCTATAATAACTTTACAAAGGGTGACAGGCTACTTACTTCTAATGTCAATGCAGATGTTTGCACTTGTGTGCAAATGGGGGGTAGGCAATCACTCTCTCTTACCCTCTTAGCTTACACTTATAGCACTAATAATATGCTCACAGCTTTTCTTTTGTTTCTATTATATAGGGACTACTCTTCCTTCCTGGCAGATCCCTGGTTCCTAACCTCCCCTGATTGACCTCTTAGCAAATAAGGTACTCAGTTTACATTACTTGTGGAACAGTCATTCCATGATTGTTACAATTTTATGTGGTATCCAGAAGCTCCAGAACATGACCTTTCACAATAATGTCCAGTACCCATTCATCTGTGGTGATCTCCCTCCATTGACTCAGACCCCCTGGGAGCAATGTTGGCTGGGGGTATATTGTTCCGAGTCAGACTGAAGTGGTGGGTGCAACTCCACCAGTGCCACTGCCTTTAGGTGTCTTTCAATGCACAGCTGGAGGGAGAGGGCTGGTTGGGCTCCAGAAACCTTACCTCTGCCCGGTTGTCTATAGACCTGTTTGCCCCTTCTAGCAATGGACAGATGCAACTGACCCCTGCCCCTACCTCTGCCTGGTGTGGGGTTCAGGGATTTTACTGATTTCAAGGTCATCCTGGATGACTGAAGGCCTCTTAAAGCCTGTTCAATATCATATTCAAACAGTTGACTGCCTCCAACAGAGGCATTTAAAACTGCTTGCTAGGCATCATTTGCAAAGCCTGCTACTCTAAGCCAAGAATAGCACCTTAGACAAAAGTCCAAATGGCAGGTGCATCTGAAACATCATAAGCTGAGCAGCTCAAATGTTTCCCCACTTCAGTTCCTGCAGTAAGGATTTTATTTTATTTACGTTATTATTAGATCATCGGTTTATAGACCTTTGAGTCATAGACTCATTTACAAAGGCACCTCGTCAAGAGAGCAATACATCACAGCAAACAAACAGTACAGTACATAACGCTTAGATTAAAAAAGCATCCAGTGTTACAGGCATTCACTGGTGGTACACGCTTGGTAATAGGTAGATCACAGTAGTCATAATATAGGTACATGAGTACCACGTCAGATAGTAACTCATTTTTATCGTTACCCTCAGGTAAGGCATGTGTTGCATTTTTGGCACTTATTCACTAAGTAGTTTGGTATTTAATTATGTGGTTCTGGTAGCATGCAATACCTAGGCCCATTAGACAGAGGCATAAGTGTGTTTTCCCATGACATTCAACCGCCAGGATTCCTAATCAGGAGAGAGGGAGCTCATGTGTTTAGGTGCCCTGGATGCATTATGGGTGGCAGTGATCACCAGTGAATCAGTTTCTGGCCAACTGGTATAGTAAGGCTTTTTAGACTGTGTAGGCTACATCTTATCAGCCTTTCTAGGTACAGCTGGTGTGGCATTTGATCTATATCAGGCTGCATATGTAGCATCCTCCAGAGCTGGGTATAATGCAGGAATGACAATGGATGGATTTTCTGGTACCTTCAAGAAAACCATTTAATTTTTCTTTGTAGAATCTTCTTCCTCCAAAGTAAAGTCCATGGCAGCCTGCATTTTCTGCATCACAGACTGGAAAGAGGGATCCTCTGTGGGTGACCTTGCGGTGTTCACCACAGGGTCCTCATTACAGGAAGATAAGGTGTGGAGCTGTTGCCAGGTAGATACTGGTCTTCAGCATATGGGTTGTGATTTACATCTCCATCCAGTGTGGCTGTCTGTGTTTGTCTCTGTCAGTAGTTTAGTTTTTGTCGATTTTCATGTGTTTCTGCTAGGAGGAATTGGACCATTCTTGGACAAGACATCTATTAATATTTCTTGGACTAAGAAACTGTAAAACATCACCACCAGCTATTAGCATTCTCATCATAAATTAACTTTTTTGGAAGCAATCAAAAGCAAAAATAAGGTCAGTAAATCTGTTATACAAGCTCTGAGTTGTGGAGTGCTGCATTGGATCCATATTTCCATTTGACTTGTTCCTAAAGTATCTGTCTTTGTGGTCTATTAACAACCATTTTGGAGAACAAAGGGAAGACACTAATAAAGGATTTTTACGTCCTGCATATGCCCCAGGCCAATGTTTATCACCTTCAGGAATTTAACACATTCTGGGTCTTTGATCTACAGTAACAACAGTTTACTGGTCTCCAGTAGTTCCCCATTTCCTGTGGATTTGATATTTTTCATCATTTGACTCCTGGTATCCTGGTATCTTGGACAAGATTACTATATTACATATCCCTGAACATAACTATCTGCATGGTTTAATATTACTACATCAAGAATGCAACATAACCCCATGAGTGGGCCAGGGTATACAGGGCCAAAAGGAAATGGCTTGAAACTTGCTACAATGAATATCTTGGCCTAATTCCAAAGATGTCTCAACTGCAGGTGTGGGCCACCCTACATAACCCTGATATACTTTGCCTGACTGAGATCTGGCTATCCACCCGGGTCAGGGATAATGAGATAGTGCTCCCAGGTTACAATACTTTTAGATGTGCTAGGAAAGGGAAAAGAGGTGGTGGCTGTCTCATTTATTTGCGGAACACCTTACAAGGCATTGTGCTACCCATCACAACCTGCAGAGTTGACCTTGAGCTCCTTGCAGTTAGAATCATTTTTGGTGAACATAAAAAATCTCTGGTCATTGCATGCATCTGCTTCCCACTGAAAATGGCCAAAGATGGTCTAATTAAATTACTAGGGTCCTTGGCTGGTGTTAACAACAACTGCAAGCTCATCCTGACTGGGGACTTCAACATCAATTGGCTCAGTAATGAATCGACCAACCAGAAGGATACCATAGTCAGCTTCCTCCTCATGCAATTAGTCACGGAGCCCACTAGAATGAACCATAAGACTGGTAAGCACATGCTCCTAGACTGGCTCCTTGAAAGCTCACCTGACAGGATTACCGATTTCTTGGTACTACCGGATTCACTAAGCGACCACTCCCCTATCACCTGTCTGTAGTCCAATAAATTCAAAAAAGTACCACCTGTCTTCATGAACAGCAGAATTCTCAGGAAAGAGTAGCTCTCAGCTCTCAAGGAGGTGCTTTCTCAAATTGATTGGTTTCCCCTTAAGGTACTGCAAACTTTGACATAACACTCAAGTACTTTATTGATAACTTTAATAGCGTTTGTGACAGATTTGCCCATTCAAAAAAAGAAAAACACATGGCCATAACAATGGGTGGCTTACTAGTGACCTTCTAGATCACATGAGGGCAAGAGACAACCTTTGGTATCAAGCCAGGGCCTCCTGTAAACCCAGTGACCTTCAAAGATACAGGGCAGCCAGAAACAAATGCACACATCTCATCAGGAATGATAAGGCTAATTTGTACAGGGATCAATTGGAAAGAATCTGGGGAGATGGGAGGTGGTTTTTGGACAATATAAAGGCACTCACAGGGAAGGATGACAAAATTCAGCCATCACTGCTAAACATTATTGGCACAATTATCATTGACCCCCACAACATTGCCGAAGAGTTCAACTCCACCTTCATGGATCTTAGCTCTGTTCTACCAGCTGAATATCTCAAGCGTATCAAAGCTGATAACAGATGCCCACTGGACATTAACTTGCCCCCTCAATTTTACTTCAAGAGAGTCACTGTCAAAGAAGCACTGGGTTATGTTAAAAAGGTCCTGGGGAAAACCAGAATGGGGTCTGACAACGTTGACATGAAACTGCTGGCACAGGCAATCAACAAACTCATCGCTCCCATCACTATGATTTTCAATAAATTCCTCCAGCTAGCCAAATTCCTTTCTCCTTGGAAACAAGCGCTGGTGACCCGATTGCATAAGGGAGGTGATAGGTCACTGACTGCAAACTACAGGCCCATCTCTATCCTCTCCCCCTCTCTAAAGCACTGGAAAGGATTGTGGCAGACCAATTTACTGACTATATTCACAAATACCAGCTGCAATGTCCCCAGCAGCACGGCTTTAGGAAACTCCACAGCACGGACACTGCACTGGTGGATTTCACTGAGTATGTCCATAAGGCACTGGATGAGGGGGAAAACTGGTTGGGTCCATCTTCATTGACCTAACAAAGGCATTCAACACAGTCTGCCACCCACTCCTCTTGTCTCAACTGCATGCCGTTGGTGTTTTCCCAAATGCCGCTCTATGGTTCTAGGACTACTTTACCTCCCAGTCTCAAAGGGTCAAGATAGGTCACTACATATCTGCATCCAAGGAAATCTCACTAGGGGTGCCTCAAGGGGTCCTTCCTGGGTCCATTGCTCTTCAGTATCTTCCTGAATGACCTACCCGATGTCTGCACTAGCAAAGTCATTCTTTACGCCGATGATGCTGTCCTACTTAGCTGTAACTCTCACATTGAGCACCTACAGGCCGAGCTACAATCATCATTCCAGCAACTGAATATCTGGTTCTACTCCCAAAGGTTGCTACTAAACTATAAAAAACCCAAGACGATGCTCCTCTCTAGCCCCCAACTAAAAAGGAGATGCCCAGAACTAACAATCACAAATCACCTGACTGCTGCACTGAAACAGGTTCACTCCTTCAACTACCTGGGTGTCATTGTGGATGATACTCTCTGATATGATCAGCACATTGACATGGTGGTGAAAGCTGTGAACACTAAATTAGGGATCCTGTTTAGGCACAAGAAAAGCCTAACTGCTAAAGCCCTCCGGCTCTCAGTCTCCAGCTCTGTCCTCTCCCTGGTTGACTACGGGCTGGTGTTTTATGGGTCTGCCACTGATATGGCCCTCAAAAGGGTTGTCACTGCCCTTAACAAGGCTTGCAGACTATTGCTAAATGCTGACCGCTTCATGTACACTTGTATCCTGTATGGTCTGGCCCACATACTACCACTTCAATCCAGAATCAGATACCAAAGTTGCCTGCTAGGGGGAAATACCATGCTCTCCCTAACCGTTACCTGCATTGCAGACCTGGTAAAGGAAGCAAGCTCCAAATACAACACACGAAGAACAGTGGCAACACAGCTTGATTTCCCATTTTGTAGAACTTCCCTAGGACAAAGATCCTTAATGTACCAAGCTCCACTATAGCTAAATGAGATCCTTGCTGCAGCTCTTAATACAACAAATGGTTGCTCCTTTAAAAGAGAACTGAAGCAATACCTGCTGAACTCAAATGCCTGTGACTGCCTTACCTGAATCCATATCTTCTACCTAGATACCCCCCTCTTAAACACCTCTGACCCTCTTACCTGAGTCCATATCCTCAACCCTCTCATCCGTCTGAGCTTTCTTCCTGTTTTACCTACCTTGGACCCCCATCTGCCATCCCTTGCCACCCCCAGCTCCCTCCATCTTCCTCCCCTCCATACTCCTTCAACACCTCACCTTTCCACCCACTCTCCCCCCCAAATATTCTCCTCCTCTCAATCCCTTTCTTTCTCTCTATCTCCCCCTCTCTCTCTATCCTCCTCCTCTCTTTCTCTCTCTCTAATCTACCCCTCGTTCACACTCTCCCCCCTTTCTTTCTCCTACCCTTTCCAATACTCTACCTTGACAGGCTCCCCTGGGGCAGCTATGCCATATGTTGCTAATTGGGAATCTCCTCATGCTGTTTAATTTCAGTTGTTTAGGTTACTCAAATGTATTATTTATCTATTTTCTGTATTACATAGCAATCTTATGTGTTGTGTTAACTGTAAAGTTTCTGTTATGTCTCTGCTGTTTTACATCCTGACGTGAAACCTTTGTAAAAAGTGTATACTCAAAGGTTGTTTCCAAATATACAAATAAATAAAATAAAAAATAAATAAATATCCTTCATCCTCCTTATAATCGTCCTCTAGTGTGAGGTCTGGATTATATTCAACCATGACATCTCCCTCAACAACAGGAACAGAAGACAGCAATGGTGAGTGTAAGTCCCATCAATGTCAGGACAGGATACTCCATTAATCCTGGCAGTAAGTGTCATATCAATTCTGAAAACAACACCAGCACTGCTTGTGTGTCAATGACACCTGTATTAGGGGTTGTGACTCCTATAGTCAATGGTGGGTGAAGACCTGGCGATGACATTGATGTACCATCTGTAATCGGCCCAGTAGTGCCTAAGCCAAGACCCAACCCTGTTGTCTGGTTGATGGTCGGGGGGTTGATTGTCATTACACTGAAGCAGATGATGACAAACTAGAAGGGTTACCTGAGGGCCACAGTGGTGATCTGGGTCTCGTTAGGGAGGCTTTTTCTTTATCCCTATGCTAATGCTTGTGGTTTCCCAATAATGACATTTCTTTCAGTTTTGATGTCCATGATTTGTTGATGGGGCTGGTGATGCAGAGTTTCCCTGCATTCGTTTCTCCATTGCTGCAAATGTTTTCTTCAAAAAGATCTTGTCCAGTGCTCCTTTCAGAAATTGCAGGTAGCAGAGCTGAAGCCCCTACAAATCTCACAAGTTTTAACACTGTGAGAGAGGCCTAAATAACCAACACACACCTTGTGGGTGCCGTCCTTGTAAATATTTTTTCTATAGTGACAATACCAGAATACCTTCAATGATTCTTTCAGCAGCATACAGAATGCCAAAAATCACTAAATAAGTGATTATCTAAAGTTTGAAAAATAATAAACACTGGCTAGAAGTCAATGTATCCAAGGCAAGTCTGACAAGCATTTTTGATGGTGGAAAATGGGGCCGGACACATTTATGTAGATGCTCATGCATGATGTTGTCGTGGTTGACCCCTGACTTGCAAAAGTTTCTTTGTGGTCCTAGCACTGATGTGGGTGTCATTCTGAAAGTGTGGTCTGATGAAAGAGATATCCTCAAAGAAGCTATAGATTTGACAGGATATTTTTATTAATTGTAACGTGAAACTAGCTTTTTGCAAAAGACGTTTGTCATTAAAGGGACATAAAAAAAACAAACATATAACTCAGATGGTCCCTAATTTAAAACAAGCATTTGTCAATGCCGAATGATTGCTTGGTGGTATTAGCATTGGAAATGCAGGAGTTAGAGAGATGCAGAATAGGAATGTCAGTGAAATACTGAACTTCAAGCCAACTCCACCTTCATCCTGCAGAGACGGACAGGCATTGGGGTATGCGTTTGGGTTGTTGCCCATAACGTTCATGCCATTTCACTTCACCCTATCCAGCAGACACTGACACATGTTGAGGTGTGCCTTGGGGTGTTTGACTTTACAGTCACCCCACTCCATAAGGACATACGCTGAAATCGGTGCAGTATAGGAGAATGGGGTGAAATCTGGGGATGAAGAGTCCAAGGCACACCTCAATGCCTGTCACTGGCTACAGGGTGGTGGGGTGGGGTGGAAGGGCATGAGCATTACAGTCATCAATCCAAAGGCACATGGCTGATGCCTGTCAGTCTGTACAGGGTGGGGCATTATGGTTAGGAACCCTAATGCCCCGGGCGTTTGTATTTGCACTACAAATTTTAAACATGATCATTTTGTGACCCCCACCTCGGGAAAGCATTTGGGACCTCTTCTCATGAACAGTGGCACTGTGATTTTGTCAATATGTCCCTAACTTTGAGTTTCCACAGTGACCATGCCATTGTGCACCAGATGTATGACAACACAGATCGGGCAAGATGTGAAGAATGACAGCTGTACCATTCATAGGGAGGTGTGGAGAGAAGGCAATGCTGAAAATCTGTAGTGAAAATATTAAAAATGCTTAAACTTCCAAGCGTACATGGAAACTGTGCAACGCATGTGCATAAAACAGTCATTTAGTGGAATTATTTCACCAAATTTTCAACATAGGCACTTTGGGACCTCTGCTCATGAAGTCTGTCACTATGATTTTCTTAATCTGTCCTGGACATTGATTTCCCACAGCAACCACGCTATTCTGCGCCTAATGTGTAAATGCATATTTGGGGCATGATGTGAAAAATTACAGCTGTACTGTTCATAAGGAGGTCTGAGAAAATGCCAATGTTGAAAATCTGGAGTGAAAATACTACAAATTTGAGAAGTTACAAGGGTGCATGGAAACTGCACAATGCACACTTGTAACAGTCATTTTATGGACATTTGTCACCAGATTTTCAACATAGACATTTTAGGACCTCTGCTCATGAACAGAGTCACTGTGATTTTACATATGAACATACATACAAACATATGAACATATGAATCTGCCAGCAGAACACACCAATCGGTCTATGTAAGTCTGCCCGAGTGTACAGCTAGCACCCTAGATTGAATTGCCCCAGCATCCTCCCCCTCAGTTCCTCCCCCTCTTGTCCCAGCCCCTGCCCTCTGACTCTTCCTCTTGCATTATCCCACTCCTTCTTAAAGCTATTGACTGTCCTACATGTTACCATCCCCTCTGACAGCACATTCCAACTAGACACCACCCTCTCTGAGAAGTAGTGCCTCCTTATTTCCCTCTTGAAACGTCCACCTTCCAACCTTAGTCCATGCCCCCTCATCTTTCTTCCACTCCTCAGTGTAAACACCCCCTCGGTGCTAGGTTTATTTACCCCCTCAAGTATTTAAATGCTTCAATCATATCCCTCCATCCCTCCTCTCCTCCAGTGTGTACATGTTCAGCTCCTTCAGGCCTAACTTCATATTCCTTTCCTTCTACCCCTTTAACATTTTTGTTGTCCTCCTTTGCATCTCCTCCAGTAACTTTGTATCTCTCCTCAGGTATGGCCTCCAGTATTGCACACAGTACTCTAGGTGTGGACTGACTAATGATCTGTAGAGAGGTAGGATCACATCCCTGTGTCTGGATGAGAACCCCCTTATGATGTACCACAGCATCCTGTTTGCCTTCACTGCTGCTATCCTGCACTGGGCCGAGTTATTCATGCTCCTTGTTACCAACACCCCTGTCCTTCTCCTCCTCTGTGATCCCCAACCAATAGTCCCTCTTCTGGTTCTTAGCCCCAAAGTGCATCACCTTAAACTTCTTTGCGTTGAATCCTAGCTGCCACTCCACCGACCATATCTCTAGTTCGTTTAGGTCCCCCTGCAGTTTTTCCCATCCATCTTCTTCGTCAAACACCACCCCCAATTTGGTATAATCTGCAAACAGACTAACCCTGCTTCCCTCTCCATGTGCCATATCAGAGATAAAGAGCCCAAATAGCACTGGGCTGATCACTGACCCCTGCGGCACCCCACTTGTCACTGCTCCGGGTGCCAGGAGCTACCCCACCATCACCACCCTCTGCACCTTCCCCTGTAACCAGCTGTCTATCCATTTAGTCAGTTCCCCCCCAACTGCCGTCAGCTTCCCTCCCAGTCTCCCATGAGGCACTGTATCGAAGGCCTTACCGAAGTCCAAGTACAGAACATGTACCGCATGGCCCCTGTCCAACTCCCTTGTCACCCAGTCATAATACTCTATTAGGTTGGTTTGACAAGACCTCCCTGAGATGAACCCATGTTGCCGCCCATCTTGGAGGCCATTACTCTCTAGGAATGCCACCAGCCTCTCCTTCAGTATTGCTTCCATAAGCTTACCCACTATGGATGTGCGAGTTACTGGCCAATCATTTCCTGGCTTCTCCCTAGGCCCACTGTTGTGTATAAGCACCACACAGGCTATCTTCCAGTCCTGGGGCACCCCCCCAATTTCAAGGGAGGTGTTGAACAGATCTGCCAGCGGCTCAGCCAACAGCTCCATCTCCCTCAGCACCCTGGGGTGGATGATATCGGGACTTGGTCCCTTGTCCACCCTTACTGTCCTCAGCTCCTCTAGCACCCTACTCCTGTGATCCTTTTCCGTCACCTCCTCCCCTTTCCCCACCCCCAGCCCATTCTGGTAGTGGACCATCCCTCTCCTTAGTGGAAATGGAGCAGAAGTACTCATTTAGAATTTCCACTTGCTCCTCCCCTTTTCACCCAATCCCTCCCTGCTTTATCCTCACAATATGTTCCTTGCACTTCCTCTTTTCCCTGACATACCTAAAAAAGTCCTTTTCCCCTCCCTTTATGCCCTGTGTGGACCTTAATTTCCAGGAGGCCTTAGCTTTTTTCACCCTCTTGGCAACCTCCCTTGACCAATTCCCGAAAGTCTCCTTATCTTCTCCCTTCCCTGTTCTCCTGTATTTCCGGTATGCAGCCATCTTTGCCCTCACCCCTTGCAGCACTTTCTTGTCCAGCCAGCATGGTTTCTTGGCTCTGCTCTTCTTACTCCTGGCCCTGGTGCAGGCTACCGTGGCCTCTGTTAGCCCGGTATTTATGACTCCCCACTTTTGTTCTGCATCCATCCCCGGCCTTATATCCTGGAGTTTCCCTTGCAGTATTGCTCCCATCCTTCCAAAGTACACCCTAATAAAGTCCACCATGTCAGTGCCCATGCCTCGTCTCCCTGCACAGCACGACAACAAGCCACACTGTTTGGTGGTCGCTACCTGCTAGTGGGTCCTCCACCCTTACCTCCCTCACCGCCTCCCCATTTGCCAGTACTATGTCTAGAGTGCTACCAAGCCTTGTAGGCCCACTTACCAATTGCGTCAGAAGGCCGTCCTGGAATGCATCAGGGAGCACCTGCTCCCTGGTACTGCTAGTGGCCGGGGTGCTCCAATCAACCCATGATAGGTTAAAATCCACCACTATCACCACACTCCCCCTTCTACACACCCTCCTTATCTGCTCTGCCAATTCCCCATCCAGGTCCCCAGATTGGGCTGGTGGTCCGTACACCACTTCCAGCTCAGCTTTCTGCCCTTGGAGTCCAGGAGCTGCACCCAAAGTGCCTCTGCCCTCTCCTTTCTTCTCCTGCATCCCTTATGCATTTAATCCTTTCTCTCACATAGAGTGCAACCCGGCCCCCCCTTCCAACTACCCAGTCCATCCTGTATATCCTGTATTCCAGAATTGCCAAGTCTCATTCATGGTACGCTGTGTCCCAAGTCTCTTTCACTGCATCAATGTTCACCTTCCCCTCTGAAAGGAGCACCTGAAGTGCTGTAATTTTGGTCCACAGGCTTCTTGCATTGAGAGAGACCACCTTCCACCCATATTCCTGTAACTCCTCACTCTTCTTCTCATTGGCCTGTGTCCCTCCTCCCAGTAGTCTGCACCCTTTCTCCTCCTTATTCTTACCAGGTGGTGGTGCCTTCTGTATTACACTCAGACCACTCTGCCTGCTCCCTCCCAGGGTAACTACGCTTCTGCCTTTACCTACATCTAGATCAGTGAGCTCATTAGGCTCCCCTGTCTGTACCTTTCTACCAACCTCAGTCTTTTGGCCACCCCCCCCACTAGTTTAAATCCACCTTAGTAGTGATATACTGTACCTCTGTACTCTTACCTTTAATACTCCCTTCCCCTTCCTGCTCAAGTGTAGCCTGCCCCCCTATACAAGTCACTATTCCCCCAGACCCTACCCCAGTTAGTCACTAACCCATTATTTTTGGTATGGCACCAATCCCTCAGCCACTCGTTGAACTCCTCAATCCTACCCTTCCTCCCCATGCTTGCACATGGTACCAGGAGTACCTCCGAGAATGCCACCAACGCCCCCACCCCCTCACATTGCCTGCCCAACTACTCGAATCTCCCTCTCACTACTTCCATTGTCTCCCCCACCAAGTCGTTTGTACCCACATGCAACACTAAATGAGGTTTCTTCCTCCCCTTGCTGCACACGTGAGCAGTGCATGCCCTGTTCCTCCTGCAGTCAACCTGGGGATGGGTTCAACCCAAATACAGCTGTGCTTTCCTCCCTGCCACCCCATCTCACCCCTTTCAGTATAGAATTCCCCAGGATGAGTAACCCCCATCACTTACCCCCTTTCCCTTCTAATGCCCCTTCCACTACCCCAGTATTCATTCTTCCCTGACCCTTACCCCTGCCAGCTGCACCATCTGTGACTTCTGTATCAGTACCCCCTACGTCCACCTCACCCTTTTTCTCTGCCTCATTTCTGCCATCCCCCTTGTACCACTTTCCAGCCTGACTACTTCCTACTGGGCTTCCCATGTCAACCTCCCCTCCTCCCCTGCTGATTTCCAACCCCTCTCCTATCACCGCTGTTGTTGATTTAGAGTCCCCATTCCCTTTTACCCCGATAGTAATTCCCCTCCCATCCTTCCCCTTCCCATAGCCTTCTCTCCTCCAGTCACCACCCCCTACTTCCTTATTAGCCCCTCTTCTACCCTTTTGTCCTCGCTATGTCTTCCCCTACCTGTTGCCATCCCTCTCATGCCCTGCTTGTCCTCCCCCTTCAGTATGTTCCTGCTCCCCCTCTCTCTCCCAGAGCAAAGGCTTTAATCTATTCCTAGTCTATACCCCTCCTGCATCATTTCCCCCCATTGGCTCCCCCCTCCTACTTGTTCCATTCTGTGCCACCCCTGGTCCCACTCCTAGTCCTTCCCTACCTGTAGCCATTTGCTCTCTCCCCTGGTACTCCTTGTGGTCTCTTCCTCCCCATCAGGAGGCCTCCCCCTTGCCTCAGGCACCCCCTCCCTTCTCCTCTCTTTTCTGCCAGTGCGTCTGATACTGGGGTCAGTTTCAGTCCCTAGTTGTTCTTTCTCCGCCCCCTTGCCATCCCCAACCCCCAGCGAGGATGCTCACCGTCCTCATCTGCCCTACTTAGACTCCTCCACAACCTCCACAGTTCCTCCTTCAAACTAGCCAGTCATCTACAGACCATACACCCCCCCATCCTCCAAGCCCAGTCCAGGATCATAGCAGACCCACTCCCTGTATACCCCACCACTCTTCCAAATATGCCCGCCTTATTGACATGTGGCACCTGCCCCATTTTGGCCCCCATCTTATGTTACGGGCTCTTACTCCCAGTTTCTGTACCTTACTTCAACTGTTAGGTCCCTATTTACTCAAATTCCCCCCCCACTAGTCCTCTTACTGCCCCTTTGCCGACTGGGTTAATTCAGTCTCAAATCTCATCCATTAGATACTGTATTACTGTAGCAATCCTAAAGTCTCCTTGTCTGTTTTTCACCCCTCAGCTACCATACTTTTTGTTCTCAGCTCTCATATAGTTTCACTTAGCCCAGTTAGAAATCCTATTGCACTCCAAGTATTACTCAGCTCTGTTAGAGAAATAAACTGAACAAGGCAATATGTATTATTACAGCAATCCTAACAGTATAGCTCAGTACTTAGCTCAGTTAAAGAAACAGAAAATCTTGTGATATTCAGCAGACCAGACCTGAGTTTGAATCCCACAGCTTCCACTTGCATACTTTGTGACCCTGAGTAATTCACTTAACTTCCCTGTGCTCCCAGGTCGTGCCTGTAAAAAAGCTTTCAGCTAAGTGTGCTAATCCTGGTTAAACACAACTAAAAAAAACAACTAAATCTGTATTATTACAGCAATTCTAAAAGTATCCAATCATTGCTTTGTCTCCACCCCAGAGACCCTGCTGTAGTATGGGACTACAGAGGACACTCGGTGGGAGGATGGGCAACGCTAAAGTCCTGGCAGAGCTCCTTTGAACTTGCTCACTCCCCCTCTCTCACTCACTCGTTCTATTTCTTCCAGCACTGCAGGCTGCCATTTTGTATTGGGCTCCTGCCTGTGTTGGTGCCTTTTTCTGCCCACAAAGAAATCCACAGCAGTACCGACAGAGCTCAGCTGAGCTCGCTGACTCCCCCTCTCTCACTCACTCATCCTATTTCTCCCAGCGATGCACGCTGCCGCTTTGTACTGGGTTCCTGCCTGCATTGGCACCTTTTTCTGCCCACAAAGAAATCCACAGCAGTCCCGACAGAGCTCTGTTGAGCTCGCTCACTCCCCCTCCCTCACTCACTCAAACTTAATCTGTCCCAAACACTGATTTCCCACAGCGACCGTGCTATTCTACGCCAGAAGTGTGAAAACACATTTTGGCCAGGATGTGAAAAATGACAGCTGTACTGTTCATAAGGAAGTGTGAACAAATGCCAGTGTTGAAAATCTGGTGTGAAAATATTACAAATTTTCAAAGTTACAAGGGTGCGTGGAAACTGCACAACACACACTTGTAACACAGTCATTTTATGGACTTTCATCACCAAATTTTCCACTTAGGTATTTTAGAACCTCTGCTTATGAACAGTGTCACTCTCATTTTGTTAATCTGTCCCAAAAACTGATTTCCTACAGTGACTGCGCTATTCTGCACTGGAAGTACAAAAACACATTTTGGCCATGATGTATAAAATGGCAGCTATACTGTTCATAAGGAGGTGTGGAAAAATGGCAATGCTGAAAATCTGGAGTGAAAATATTACAAATTCATGAAGTTACAAGCATGCAAGGAAACTGCACAACGCACACTCATAACACAGTCATTTTTTGGATTTTTTTTCACCAAATTTGTAACATAGGCTTTTTGAGAGCTCACCTCATGAACACTGGCACTGTTGTTTCATTAATCAGTACTGAAAGGTGATTCCGCACAGTGAATGTGAAATCACCTTTCAAGACCAAATAACACCATGACAGTGGCTGAATTCATGAGGAGAGGTCCCAATAACCCCATGTTGAAAGTGTGGTGCAAAAATTCCCCAAAATGCCTGAGATATGCACCAAAGTTGAAAAAACCCTTTTTATGCCATTATACAGCTTACCGTCATTTCTTCAGTTCGCGGTCAGCTTTGAAGAGTGCAGACATGTTCCCAGTCCACCGAAGATTGTCACGCTGGGCTCTGGAGGTAAGTATGGGGTGAGGGTGTGTGTGGGGAGGCAGGGTGTGCAGAGGATGGGTGGGGGTTGGAGAGGAGCAACGGACTCAACGAGGGACTGTTTTCTGTTTTACAGGGTTAAAAAAGGAAAAAAAAACATCATGCAACTGTTTTTCTTTTTCAGGGACATTTGCATGCTGGGGTGGGCTCCCAGCATGCCACCTGAGTGTTTTTTGGGGCTGCTGTAGCCGACGGGGGATTGGGCACCCCTGCCTGTACATAGTGAGTGGGGGGGTGCAAGAGCAGAGAGTGATTGGGCACCCCCCCTTGGAAGACAACAAATTCGGGGGACATTATGCCAACAGGGAGTGGACTCCCCCATTGGCAAATTCAACTGGACAGGGAGGACTGAAGCCAATGGGGATTGGCTGCCCATCAGCAAAGAAAGACTGTTGTGGGGGGTGCATGATGCCAAGGGGAATTGGGCACCCCTTCGGCATACAACAGAAACTTGAGGGTGGGGACATTATTCTGATGGGGGACTGGGCTCCCCATCAGCAAATTAACTGGATTGGGGGCATGCGGATAGCAAGGTGCCACCCTGCAATGATGGTCACTCCCTCATTGTAGCAAATGACTGATGCTGCAATAACAAGGCAGCCCCTGATTGCAGCAGTGAAAATATTTCAAGGTGGTGGCATGCTGGCTGAACTAGTGTCAGCAGCAGTGTGCCACCACATTGGACAAAGTGGGCTAAGCCTCAAAAGGCACTGGGACCATTGGCCCCCACAGTGCCGCATCTCCAAAACCCCACTTCTCTCCTAAGCTGTGCCAAAATATTTCTTGCGCATGCACAAGCAAACATAAAAAACATATTTAACAAATGGTCACATTCTGCAGAATTTGCTGGTGTAGCTGGTAGTTTGATTCTGATTATTTTTTTAATTTTTAAAAGTAAGACAGACTGCCCTCCATACTGGTGTTACTACACAAATATATGTTTGTTTACATTCCTTGTTTAACTCTTACTACATGTTTCCTGGCCTTGGAACACTCCTATAGAGTTGAGCCACTTATGATGCAGTTGGAGGAGAGAAGACTATCGCATCATGAGTGATTATACTGTTTGAGGGTCTTTGCAATGTTCAGAAAGTCAGCAATGAGAATAGATCAAGAATTTGAAACAAAACAAGTTTGGGTACAAGTACACCATTAGCATGCATTTCAGTCCTACTAAGAAAGGAAGCAAATAAAACAAACAACAATATTAATGAATGTTAGGGAAGGTACACAATCATAAAATGAGGGTTTTCTACTTGAAATTATATGGTACACAAAACGGTGGACAGAGTCCCTCTAACTAGTCTATCCTTTCACCTGTAGGAGGTCTATGTCAAGAGCAGCAACTAGTAAGTAATGTTTTGTATGTGAGTTGTTGAGAATAAGTCAATCATAGAAGCTAATGGGAAAGAGCATAACAGGCTAATGGGAAGCGAGTTGTGGTCACTTGTGTATTATTATGATAATGACTATTTTTCCAAAACAATCAAGATGATAGAAGTCAATAATAATGTGGTGTTACTTTGCAGTCAAATCTCACAGCAACTAAAGTGCAGTTTTAACCATGCATGTGCAGATGGTCAGAAACACAGCTGTAAATAGACAGCATGCTGAGAGAGTACTTGATCAGCCATGCAATGCATTGAAGAGTGACTGACAGAAGTGGTTGAGAATGTACAGTGGCCATGTTCTTATATGGTATTTATTCAGTGGATAGAACATCTGCATAATGCATAAGGGATAAAACAATATTAAATTGTACGACCATGTGCTCTTTTCATATGATTTCCTGTTGCAGCATAAAAACAATAAAGCTGATAAGAATTGTGTTTCAGTTGCTGTGTAATGAAACTATCATTATGTGATGCAAGTGCAGACACAGACTGAATTACAAATATTCTACCAGGGCTTGACACATTCAAACCATTATGCAATAAGACTTTTTAATCTTATTTTATGATTTCAAAATGTTCATAAATGTCATTTTTTGTAAAATCATTTATTCTAAGAATATCTCCATGTTGCAGTGTGCAAGAAAATCATCATGTATGTTTCAAAATTTGAAACATGTAACTATGGAAAACTAGTTTCAAGCTACACAAAAGAACATAACATGATAGAAGTCATCATTAATACAAAATGTGTTGTTTGCATTTCAGCATGCAATATCACCACTTATGCATATTTTGCCAAAATTGTTTTTACAATGCATTGCTCCGTCTCTAGCCATCACTGTTTTTTTTCAATCAGACAGCCTAATGCATTATTTTCTCAAGTTCAGTGTAGTGACTTTTAAACTAACTTTAACCTTTAAAGGATGCCAAGAAAACTACCTGAAAATACTGTACTTCATGCACACAATTGAAAGCAACTTATAACACCTCTTTTATATTATAACATCTGACAGGTAATTACATGGTTGTTGTTCAGAGGCAAGTCATTTTTTGCACTGACTTGGCAAACAGGTTGATTACTCATTGCAGTGGTGTCAGAATTTATGATTGTTATATTTGATGAAAAAGCTTTCAGATGATAGTAATGGGATTATGATTTAAAAATGACCCTGTTGATTTAAAATGACCCTGTTAGTCCCCAGTGACTGGACTGAACATTCATGTTTGATACCTTTTGTTTTAGAATTGGTCTGTTGAGTTGGCTAATTAAAAACCTAGTCCATATCTTTTGTTTCCATTATGTTTCTGCTCCTCTGTCCCATGGCACTGTGGCACCCATATCCCTGTCACTGACCTTCTCGTGGAGTTACTTAGTATCCACCGTTTACCCAGGACCACATGTGGTGGTGGGTGTCCTGCCCCGTCAATCCTGCAGTGCCTGTGGGGGGTAGAGGTGCTGGAGAGGACTGGGGCATTTTTCTTCATTGTTCTATCAGGGCACTAGTGTGCACTGATGTGCATGTATACATGTAGGGATGTGACAGCAGTCCCTTCCTCTATTGATATGCTCACATGCACTAACACCTATCCTCTATGCAGTGGCAGTCTTGAAGTGAGACATAAAGTCCCCACACCCTGAGGGAGGAGAGCTGAACCAGGGACACTTGATTCTCCCTCTGATCATTGGGTCCCAATTACCCATGCTTGTTTCCAAACCCGGGTCACTGGTGTTTCCTGTGGTAGCACTTCCCTTGCATTGACAGGCCGGCCCAGTCCACACCTTTTTAATTGGTGCAAATTATGGACAGCCAGTTACAAAAATGCAATCTCTCTTATCTGGGCAGATAGCAGTGGCAATGTCTGCTTTTATGCAATTTGCATAATGAAAAGTTATTGGTCTATATTCCTTTAGCCATTCTCCTGGGCATTGACAATTTTCTTTTACCGCTCTGCTTATGAGGTATTTCCTCAACTTTCTTTCTGTCTTTTTTCTGCACTCTTCTTGTGGTTTCACTCCACTGCTTATCCAGCACTGTCCATCAGGAGTGGTGAAAAATGTTAACAAGATAAAAAGTAAAATGAAGCAAAAATGTTAACTGAAGTAATACTGTGAAAGTGCTCCATGACTAAAAATGGAAAATAAATCTATAATACTACTTGTATTATGAATTCCAAAGTTTTATGAATGTAGGCCAGTGCCATGATGTTTTTTTTTCCATAAAGAATCTATGTTTCAGCATTACAAGTATTTTTCTCTGAAAAGCCATGGAAAAAGATGACTGACACAACTCTTATGTTATAACTGCCTGATTAAAGTAATAGAATCCACTTTAATTTTAATCATGAGGCAACACCTTAAACAAGTTCTAAGTCAAGATGATGTTTAAGAGGGGCACCCATTTTATAAATGAGTAAGTGAATGGTTAGCAGTCTTCATGTTTCTCCTTCAGTTACCTTGTGAGGAAAGCTGAGATAAATGATAAACAAACAACAGATACAGTGGAGTTGGTCAGGATTCATCCAGACCAACATGTTTTAAGCAGCCCATCAAACTAGTGATTTTCTAGTTTTTCAATATGTGTGTAATATACATGGTTGGAAATAACATCATAGACCATTATGGAACTGCACTGCATTTATGCAACCGATGAAGATTTCCATATTATTAAAGCACACCATGTCCACGTGCTATAATTGTACTTATCAGAAAATGATACCCCTAATGCAATGGATTGTGGTCAATATAATAATGTAACCACGATGCAACAATTTCTGCTTATGATGTCTTAAAATGTACCTAATTGTCCTACTTAAAAAGAGTGACTTTCTGTTAGAAAAAAAAAATCTTAAACTATTAGATTTCTGACAATTATGTTTAATGTTAGTGTAGTCTATGTTTATTTATTGTTTCTGTTTTTGGTCAGCTAATGATTTTAAATATGCTGTGCATACCTGTAGCTCATTGAATCACTCAGAATGCATCTGGGCAGTCATAGTCTGTTTATCTGGAGAGCCACTATGATGTGAACTAGAAATGCTGCAAAGTTTTACTTTGCCAGCAAAGCTACAAAATTCACCTTCACAAAAATAACTTTGTGAAGTTGTCACTTTGTTGCTTTGCAATGGGTTTTGCTGGTGAAGTGGCACTAATTCAGGTGAAGTCAGGCAAAACTGCAGCATTTCCAGAGGATTTTCATGACTTCACTTAAACAAGCATGTGTCAGTTCCAAATGTTTGCTTGCTGGTATTAGCATTAGAAATGCAGGAGTTAGACAGATGCAGACTAGGAATGGCAGTGAAGTACTGAACTTCACATGAACCGCACCTCCATCCTGTAGAGATGGACAAGATGTGGGGTAAGTTTTGGGGTCATCACCCATGACGGTCAAGCCATGTCACCTTCCCCTATTCTGCAGACACTGACACGTGTTGAGCTGTGCCTTAGGGTGCTTGGCTTTGCAGTCACCCCATTCCAAAAGGACATATGTTGAAATGGATGCAGCATAGGAGAATGGGGTGAAGTCTTGGGATGGCATGAGCAGTACAGTCGGCAATCCAATGGCACACCCCGATGCTTGTCTGTCTGTACAGGGTAGGACATAATGGTTAGAGACTGTAATGCATCGGCATTTGTTGGTATTCACATTACAAATTTTGAACATGGCCTTTTTGTGACCCCACCTCATGAAAGCATTTGGGACCTCTTCTCGTGAACAGTGGCAGTGTGATTTTGTCAATGTGTCCCGAAAACTGACTTCCAACAGTGACAGTGCCGTTCTGCACCACATGTACGAAAACCCAGATCGGGCAAGATGTGAAGAATGACAGCTATACCATCCATAGGGAGGCACGAAGAGATGGCAAATGTTGAAAATGTGTAGTGGGAATATTAAAAATGCTTGCAGTTATGAGCATACATGGAAACTGTGCAATGCATGAGCGTAACACAGTCATTTTATGGAGTGTCATTACCAGATTTTCACCATAGGCATTTAACGACCTGTGCTCATGAACAGCATCACTGTGATTTTGTTACTGTGTCCTGAACACTGATTTCCCACAGCGACCATGGTAGTCTACACTGGAACTGCAAAAACACTTTTCGACCAGGATGTGAAAAATGACAGCTGTACTGTTCATAAGGAGGTGTGGAAAAATGGCAATGTTGAAAATCTGTAGTGAAAATATTACAAATGTGCAAAGTTATAAGCGTGCATGGAAACTGCGCAATGCATGCTCGTAACACAGGCATTTTATTGACTTTTATCACCAAATTTTCAACATAGGCACTTTTGGACCTCTGCTAATGAACAGTGTCACTGTGATTTTTATAATGTGTCCCAAACAGTGATTTCCCACAGCAACCGCGCGCTATTCTGTGCCAGAAGTGTGAAAACACATTTCGGCCAGGATGTGAAAAATGACAGCTGTACTGTTCATAAGGAGGTGCAGAAAAATGACAATGTTGAAAATATGGAGTGAAAATATTGCAAATGTGCGAAGTTACGAGCATGCGTGTAAACAGTGCAATGCACTTTCATAACACAGTCATTTTATGGACTTTTGTCACCAAATTTTCAACATAGCCATTTTAGGACCTCTGCTAATGAACAGTGTCAGTGTGATTTTTCTAATGTGTCCCAAACATGGATTTCCCACAACGACCGCGCTAGTCTGCGCCACAAGTGCAAAAACACATTTGGGCCTGGATGTGAAAAATGACAGCTGTACAGTTCATAAGGAGGTGAGGACAAATGGCAGTGTTGACAATCTGGAGTGAAAATATTGCAAAGGTGCGAAGGTACGAGCGTGCATAGAAACTGCACAATGCACTCTCGTAACACAGTCATTTTATGGACTTTTCTTACCAAATTTTAAACATAAACATTTTAGGACCTCTGCTAATGAAAAGTGTCACTGTGATTTTCATAAGATGCCCAAAACATTGATTTTGCACACCCACTGCACCATAGTGCGAGACATGCCCGGAAACACATTTTGGGCTAGATGTGCAAAATTAAAGCTGTACTGCTCATAAGGAGGTGTGGTAAAATGGCATTGTTGAAAATATAGAGTGCAAATATTAAAAATTTGTGCATTTATGAGCGTGCGTAGGAACTGCTCAACGCACGCTCGTAAAAAAGTCATTTTAAGGAATTTTTTCACCAAATTTTTAACATAGCCATTTTAAGACCTCTGCTCATGAACGGTGTCACTGTGATTTTTTTAATCGGTCCCAAACATTGATTTTGCACACCATCTGTGCCACTGTGCGCTATATGCCCGGAAACACATTTTGGGCTAGATGTGCAAAATTAAAACTGTACTGCTCATAAGGAGGTGTGGTAAAATGGCATTGTTAAAAATCTGGAGTGCAAATATTAAAAATTTTCGCGCTTACTAGAGTGCGTAGGAGCTGCACAACGCATGCTTGTAAAACAGTCATTTTTAGGAATTTTTTTGCCAAATTTTCAACATAGCCATTTTAAGACCTCTGCTCATGAACAGTGTCACTGTGATTTTCTTAATCTGTCCCAAACTTTGATTTTGCACACCTACTGCGCCATTGTGCGCTACATACGAGGAAACACATTTTGGGCAAGATGTGAAAAATGACAGCTGTGGTGCTCATAAGGAGGTGTGGTTAAATGGTAATGTTGAAAATCTGGAGTGCAAATGTTAAAAATTCCTGAACTTACAAGCGTGCATTGGAACTGCGCAATGCATGCTTGTAAAACAGGCATTTTTAGGAATTTTTTCACCAAATTTGCAACATAGCGTTTTTGAGAGCCCACCTTATGAACACTGGCACTGTCATTTCATTAACTGGGCCCCAAAGGTGATTTTGCACAGTGACCGTGAAATCATCCTTCAGGCCCAATAACGCCATGACAGTGACAGAATTCATGAGGAGGGGTCCCAAAAATCCCATGTTGAAAATTTGGTGTCAAAATTCCAAAAATGCCTGAGATATGCATCAAAGTTGAAAAAACCCTATCTATCCCATTATACAGCTTACCAGCATTTCCTCAGTTCGCGGTCGGCTTTGAAGAGTACAGACATGTTCCCGGTCCACCGAAGATCATCGTGCGGACTCCGCGGGTAAGTATGGGGTGAGGGGTGTGGGGAGGCAGGGTGTGCAGTGGGTGGGCACAAGGTTGTGGGAGGAGGCTGGAAGACTGAGGCAATGTTTTGATTTACAGAGGGAAAAAAACAGACAATGCGGGATGGTTTTCCATTTAACAGGGGAATTTGGCATGCTGGGGTGGGCTCCGAGCGTGCCAATGGAGTCTTTTGGGGGGGAGCTGTAGCTGACTGGGGATTGGGCACCCTGTTGGCACACAAGAAAATGGGGGGGTTCATCATGCCGATGGGGAGTGGGCTTCTCCGTCTGCAGACAAGAAAATCAGGTGGAGATTGGCGCACTGAAGCCAGCAGAGATTGGGGCCCCTGTCAGCAAACAAAGGCCATCTTGGGGGCACTTGCTGCTGAGGGGGATTGGGCACCCCCTCGGCAAGGGAGCAGCATAATATTGTTTGTTAACGTGGCGGCAAGCCGCCCGTCATGTTCACAAACAATATTGGGCTAACTAATGTTCCGCCCTGCAATGACGGGTCACTCCCTCATTGCAGCACAATGACTGATGCTGCAATGACGAGGCGGCCCCTGATTGCTGCGGTGAAAACATTACAACTTGGTGCACTTTTGGAGACCTGTGTCATTGGCACACTGTGCCTCCATTGGTCCATCATTGCCAAGCCCCCTAATGCAGTGCCTCCCTTGGCTGTAGCAGTGCCATGCCTCCACAACCCGCTTCTCTCCTAAGCTGTCACATCATGTTGCTTGCGCATGTGTGCAAACAAACATAAAAAAGTGCCACTTTGCCTTCCGAAAACTTTAAGAAGTCAGAACTTCACGAATTTGGCAAATTTCACATAGTAATTCACAGAAAGTTCCCCAACTTTGCACATATCTAATATAAAAAAATACACTTTCAGGTCAGTCGAGGACAGGTATATACTTTTTATAGAGACTTTTTTATACAGACAACAAGATGTTATGCATAACGATATTGCATCATAGCAGGAGAGAGGGTTGCACACAGAAATGCTGTGGTGGTGGCAGTACACTGAAAGTTGGCAAAAGAGGAAAACATACACCCAACAGCAAGGCATTAACAAGAAGTACCAGAAGGTATCAGAGTGGTAGTTTACTTAATACATGCATACAATGCAAAAAAAATGTTGAAGTAATAAGTCACAAACTTGGTCAAGTGTGTTTTACACAGAAGGCACCTGACTAAGACGTCACATTGACGTCATCACATCTAACTTTTTGCCATACAGCTGTTGGTCTTCATGAGGGATGGAGTGGTATGTTCTCACTGTTTTTTAAATAGTGTGTCTTTAAAGACACAATACACAATTATTATAAAGAGCATAAGAGTATAAAGTGCATAACAGGTGCATATTTAAAAAGAAGATGGTAATATAAAACTACTGGACACAAAGCTCATTTAGAAGAAAACATGTAACTTCACCAGTTCGGTGATTCAGGAATCACAGAATGCATGGGGAATCCTGCAGCAGTGTTAAATTTGGCACACTCAATCCTGCAGAAAATTCATATACATGTCTATGTCTATGTCTAGATGTCTAGATGTCTATCTATATTAGGGCTGTGTGAACACCATTTCCCAAATATTTGGTATTCAGGCCCCAGGTATTCATTATCCATTATTCGTTATTCAGGTATATAAATTACCTTAATGGAGAATTGCCATAGAACTCCTTAAAATAGCTTCAGGAGGAGGAAGATGAGCAGTAATGGCACTTTGGCTTGTACACTGGTGCCAAAGGCTGTCTTCTGCCACTGGTGCTTCAGAGGAGGATGATGAAGAGATCATGCCACTTTGGCTTGTACACTGGTGCCAGAGGCTGTCTTCTTCTGCTGGTGCTTCAGGATGAAGATGAAGATGTCATGGCACTTTGGCTTGTACACTGGTGCCAGAGGCTGTCTTCTGCTGCTGGTGCTTCAGGATGAAGATGAAGATGTCATGGCACTTTGGCTTGTACACTGGTGCCAGAGGCTGTCTTCTGCTGCTGGTGCTTCAGGATGAAGATGAAGATGTCATGGCACTTTGGCTTGTACACTGGTGCCAGAGGCTGTCTTCTGACACTGGTGCTTCAGGAGAAGGATGCAGAGGTAATGGATCTTTGGCTTGTACACAGGTGCCAGAGACTTTGTACTGCTGGTGCTTCAGGAGTAGAATGCAGAGGTCATGGCATTTTGGCTTCCCCATTTGTGCCAGAGGCTGCCTTCTGCTGCTGGTGCTTCAGGAGTAGGATGAAGAAGTCACAGCATTTTGGCTTGTACATGGGTGCTTGAGGCTGTCTTGTGCTGCTGGCACTTCAGGAGGAGAATGCAGAGGTCACCACACTTTGCCTTGTACAGTGGTACCAGAGGCTGTCTTCTGCAGCTGGTGCTTCAGGAGAAGAATGAAGAGGTCACGGCACTTTGGTTTATACATGGGTAGAGATGCAGCTAATTTAAATTTCACTGGCGAAGTGCCCGCAAAGTCAGCAGTTTGCATTGTCACTCCTTTATGCAGAGTGGCCAATGCAAAAGGCTCACTTCACCCTGTGATTATTACTTTGCATTGTCATTCTGCCTTAACGTGAAGTAAGGCAAAGTGGCAGCAATATTGGAAGCCCTTCACAAATACAGTCACCAGAATTAATGTGAATCCCCAAAATGATCATGTCTTGTGTCCAGAAAACTCCCCTGTGCTGACGGTGACAAAGTGAAATGAGAGCACAAGAAATGCAAAGCCTCCCAGAATTAATGGTGCACTCTGTCATGCACGCAGTGGTCTCACACACAGTCACCAGAATTAATGTGCATGTCCAAAATGCTACAGTCTTGTGTCCAGAAAATTCCCCAGTGCTGAAGAAATGAAATGAAAGGGTAACAAAAAATGCAACGTCTCCCAGAATTAAAGGTGCACTCTGTCATGCACGCAGTGGTCTCACACACAGTCACCAGAATTAATGTGCATCTCCAAAATGCTACTGTCTTGTGTCCAGAAAATTCCCCAATGCTGACAAAGTGAAATGAAAGCATAATAAGAAATTGAAAGTCTCCCAGAATTAATGTTGCACTCCATCATGCACACTGTGGTCACACACAGTCACCAGAATTAATGTGCATCCCCAAAATGCTACTGTCTTGTGCCCAGAAAATTCCCCAGTGCTGACGGAGTGAAATGAGAGGGTAACAAAAAATGCAAAGTCTCCCAGAATTAATGGTGCACTCTGTCATGCACGCAGTGGTCACACACACAGTCACCAGAATTAATGTGCATCCCCAAAATGCTACTGTCTTGTGTCCAGAAAATTCCCCAGTGCTGACAAAGTGAAATGAGAGTGTAGCAAGAAATGCAAAGTCTCCCAGAATTAATGGTGTACTGCAAATGCACAGACAGATTAAGATTGTGCTGCGCACTCAAGAGATGCAGATGCAAAGGCACAACAACACCTAACCAGTGCTCACAAGTCACAAATCCAAATCTGGAAAAGAATACCTTTTGCCGGTTGGGGGGGGGGATGGTGCACGGCAATAACAGTCCACTACCAGTAAAGATACCAGAAAGCTGTATAAAAAATTCATGCAAGTGCAGTGGATAGCAGGTTCACACTGCTGCAATTACTCTATGGCACAATAAAAGGTGTCTGATTTAATGGCACGCATCGCACACACACTCTCACACACTACAAGTAATGCGCAGCAAATTGAAAACCTTTAGTAATATAACCGAATGTTTTAAACAAACTGAAATTATACACTGCTGCACCACAACAATCAGCAAAAAACTTTTAAGAATTACTAAAAATATTACTGTGTGTACGTTAACACAGTTAAACAATGAAAATATAACCAAAACAGAAAGACTGCCTTTTTCTCCCAGTTAAGCTACTACACCACAGATATGCCCCTCCCCCAAGGCACACTTCACAGTACACAGACTGACTGTTCTAAATCAACATTCAAAATCCACACACAAACAATAAACACTCGATGATATGAGCACAGGAGGGTTTTCTACAATCGTACTAAATTGTGAGAAAAAAATAGCTCAGAAAGGCTTATTTAATAGCTTTTAAAGGATTTGAATCACAGAACTCTGAGAGGAAGCTGTCTCCATCTTCAGCTACACACACACTATACAGAACTGAGGCTATGCAGAACAATCTAGAGCCCATAATGACCTGCAATCCCATGAAGCACTGCAAAATTCGCCTTTGGAGGTCAAAAACAAGGTGAAGTGAGGCAAAGTACATTGATTTCAATGTGCTTTGCCTTAAAATTGGTGGAGAAGTGGTTTGGGGAAGGCGGAATAACACAAAGTAATTGTTTTCATGGACTTCACGTTCCCCATTATAATGTGAAGAACACCGCTTCGCATTGTGGGTACTTTGCGGATTCTGCATTACTCCGCGAATCACTTCACGGAGTGTATTTCAGCCACTTTGCCCACTACTATACATGGGTGCTTGAGGCTGTCTTGTGCGGAGGGGAATTCAGGAGGAGGATGTCGAATTCATGGCACTTTGCCTTGTACAGTGGTGCCAGAGGATGTCTTCTGACGCTGGTGCCTCGGGAGGAGGAAGCAGAGGAAAGTAATTCATCATAGGCATGCAGTTTCCCATAGGATAACACTGAAAGTATAAGACACCATAACTCTGTCAATATTTGGAGTTAAGTGACAATCTATAGAGGGTCAGAAAGGTTTCAGTGGCCACTACCAGAATGCCATATGCAAGAGCCTTAAATAATTGGGGCCATGAAGAAAAGCAAGTATTAAGACATAATTAAGCCTATAGGATAAGACTGTAACTTCAACAGGTCATACTTCTGGCAATATTTGGAGCTAAGTAACAATCTATATATAATCTGACAGGTCTCAGTGGCCACTATGAGAACCCCATATGCCAGAGCCTTAAATAATTGTGTCCCTTATGAAAAGCAAGTAATATAAGATATAATTATTAAGCCTGTAGGATAATACTGTAACTTTAACAGGCCACAACTCTGGCAATATTTGGAGCTAAGTAACAATGTATATATGATCTGAAAGGTCTCAGTGACCACTATAAGAATACTATATACCAGAGCCTGAAATAATTGTGGCCATTAAGAAAAGCAAGTAATAAGACATAATTAAGCCCATAGGATAACACTGTAACTTCAACAGGCCATAATTCTGGCAATATTTGAAGCAAAGTATTTTATTTATTTATTTATAACTCTATAATAACACTGTAACTTCAACAGGCCAACATACAAATTCACATCTTACCTTCAGAGCTGAGAGGTACAGCTGTAAGGATGACACTCAAGCGTGATGCCCATTCGACCTATGATATGCTACCCCCAAAAGGTATTTTGATAGGATGCTACCTGTGAGGGAGACATAGTGAAATGCAATGCTTTTCCTAAATGGCCTACACACATCCAGGCAGTCTCCCTGTTCTATTTTAATAAGCCCCCATCCCACACCCCAAAACAGAAAGAAAACAATTAACAGATTAAATGCTTTACTTACCTTTGCTGTTCGTATCCAATATGTTACCACGAGTTCATCACCCTGGTAGGAAAATACCTGTATACCAAAAATAGACCAGGAGAAAAACATGATTAGAGATACACTGTTCAATCACAATTTACCTCCCCCTCCCCCAAAACAGAAACAGAAATAAAACCATTAAAAGATTGTGTATTTCACTTACTTTTGCTGGTAGTACACAGAGGCCCAGATATTCAAACTGCACCACAAAAGTGCACAATAGCAGGAGCAAGCGCAAGTCCACTGCACCCATGCGCAACACATGTGATATTCAAACACTGCGCAGGTCAATATGCACCTGCGGCACACAACTGAATATTGTGCCAACTGTGCCATAGTGCAAGCAGGGATGTGCAGTGGCACAGGTCAGATGCTCAATAGCAAAGCCAGGGATGCCTAGTGGAGCAGGGCAGCAGTGCAACAGCACAATCAGGGATGTGCAGGGACAGGATGCAGGGGCCCACCACCCATGGTAGGGATGGGCAGAGGAGCACACAGCAGAACAGACATCGCCCCCCACACCCCATGCACTGCACAACTGGAGGAGAGCAGGAAGGACCACCGGCCCAGGGACACCAGCAAGAAACCGCCATGGCATGGTGCACCAGCACACCCCCTTGCAAGCTGGGACCGTCACACATGGATGCCCATCAACCCCATACCACACCATCCCAGCAATGCAGAGCACACCTTGCACCATGATCCCCATACACCCTGCCCAGGAGTAATGCCCAACAGTGCAGAACACCCCAAGCATGCCACCACCCCCATTGTGACAATAGAACCCTGTGCACCACAGAACCATGCAAGGTAGCCCCACCACGAGCACCCAACAGCAGGAAGCAACAGAGAGTGAAGCAACGTCTGCATACACAGTGCTGCCACACACGTCCCCCCCCAGGTACAGCTGTGAGACCGACCATGCGTCGGCACATGAGGTACCACACACATGACAGGGCATGCCTCGGACCCCACCACCAGTGTTACAGCACCCTGCACACCCTCCCAAGGACACACCCCATCCCAGCACTGGCCACAACTGCCAGAGCAGACACCCACAGTGTTGCATGGAAGCATGCACCACACAGGATGCAACACAGTGCACAGACAAACAATCACCCATACCCAAGGGCACACCAACACAGGGACACAGTAGCGGGTCAACCAAGCCCCTGGCGTGTGGCCACAGCAGCCATGTACACACAGCCAGAACCCCTCCATGGCACAGGTGTGCCAGCAACCCTGTGCAGGCACCACGATGCTGTATGCCACAAGCATGCGGCTGGAGCACAAGTGACAGACAGTGGAGCACATCCCCTGCTACAGACACAAGTGACAGCATCGAGGTGGGACAACAACAGCAGAGGCAACAGTGCCATCCGAGGCAGACATACATCACACCAGTGACAGGAGGCAACCCAGCATCACACTGGGTACAGTGGCAGTCCAGCATGAGCAGCCACCACTGACATGCCAGCGGACCATGCAGGTCAGATACATGCAAGGGTGGCAGCTGCACAGGCCATGGACAGTCTGACAGGTGCACCATGGACACAGCGCATGCACCATGTACCACTGCACACAGTCATCCAGTGCACAGGGAACAACACACAAAGCACAGGCAGTGACTGAGAGCTACACCCACACCAAACTTGCCTCCCTTATGGACGCACACACACACACACACCCCCATGATAGCACCACCCCGACACCATACACACCACTGCAGCTGAGCACCATTAGCCAGCTGCAAATCAGAGACCACCACAGTAGGCATAACTAAACAAATGTATTAGAAGTATAAACAAAACTATGTACATATTTACAGGAAAAAAGGGGTGAGGGCCACAAAATGAGTGGAGATAGGTAAGGGGCAGAGGTGAACAAATGGGAGAGGGAAGGAGGAGTGTGAGGGTGGGTCCAGGGGGGTTGTCGTAGTCCATGGGTGGACTGTCTTCAGTGGGAGCCCAGCTCCCTGCTCCTATGGCACCTCCTGCCATGTCTTCGCCGCACACCATGCTGATCCACCCTCTCTAGTATGGCCAGAGAGGCCCTGGCCACCTGGAGCAGCTTCTGCAGTGCCCTCTCTATACAGAACATCCTCCATCCACCTAGGACAAGGGAGCAGAGTCAATAGGCATGAATGCACAGCCCCTTGCAGCCCACACATTGTGCATGGCATACAGCCATGGGACACACCCCTGTGATGGTGTGCGACCACCCACAGTGATCGTGTCCACAAGACCTGTCCACCCAGGCACACACAGCCATGCAGACCACTGCACACACCCACTGCCCAAGTCCCACACGGCACCACCGTGGCTGTACAGTGACATGGCTTTGCAGTGCAAAGGCAGTGGAACAGCCATGTACCCAGTGCATGCATGGACCACCAGCGATGCACTCCCAGACATGAAGTGCCACTGGACAGTGCTGACTGTACTATGTGTCGTGCACGGCAGTGGTGTCAATGGATGGTGGCCATGCCCCGCTGCCCACCCTGCTACACAGCATGCACAGAAAATCCTGGATGTAAGGATCTCACCATCATCAGGCTGGTCCTGGCAATGAGCCGGTATGGGACCTCTGGCATCGGGACATGCCTCACGTCGCTGCCTCTCTTCCCTTGCACGGTGATGCTCCTCAGGGCCTAGGGTGCAAACATGGAGAGAGGAACATCAGTACAATCCAGTAGCAAAGGCCCCCCACCCCTGGGTGTGTGCGATCCCACACAGCCAAACCATTCAGCCCCCCCACCACTCTACCAGCACCACCACCACTGCGCACACTGGATGGACCACCTCCCCATGTGGTGGACACATGCCCACCGCAACACCCATACGGAAGTAACCAGTGTATGGATGGGGCACCTACCTGGCCATGGAACAGCACCTCTCCTGGTGCATGCCTGCAGGTGGGCAAGCCTGTCTGGGTCCTTCCGCTGGAGGTCCCCATACTGGTGCCTGCACTGCTCCGCTATTCTCTGGAGCCCTGTCGCCTCCTCCAGGGCCACCGCCACCTCCTCCCACATGGCACTCCTGGCCCTGTCCAGGGGTGCCTCACCAAAGAGAGCACCAGCATGGGGCTCAACTAACATGACAAGGTTAGCCAGTTCCACCTGGCTCCAGATAGGTGCCCGTCTCCGTGCCATCTTTCCACCGAGTCAGAATTCAAATGGTGCTCCCTAGCACACGTCTGCCACTTGTGGATGCTGCGTGGTACTGCACTGCCATTCCCCATCGTGCTGTCACTGAACAGCATGATAGGGGTGCACCCATGCAGACGCATGGTGCCTAGGATGTAAAGGTCGGCCAAAGAGTCAGAAGTCCCTCGCGCACAGACTGCCACAGCGCGACTGGTACTCACAGCATGTAGCATGGTAGGGCACCTGTGTGGCACTTCCTGTAGTGGTCTACAATGCTGTGGCACCACGGTGCCTATGGCGCCCCAGGTCAAGAGTGCTATACATGTGAACAGCGCACTAGCGCCACTGGCACAGTGGTGGATGTGCCCTGCACTGCCTCCAGTGCTCAGCACATCAGCAGCATGGCAGGTGTCAGCATCAGCATCCCGGGCATGCGCCGTTTGGTGTCTACTGCGCACATCACAGAGCTGCGCCCCTGCCTGAGCACATTCAACACAATTGTGCAAGGCGCAACAGTGCGATATTCAGTTTTCATATGCAAATCAGCTCATCAGCAATTCAATGGTGCAGCTACTGCATTAGCATCCACTTAAAATTGAGCCTCGCCTCATTTGCATGCATTGCGCTATATAAATAAGACATGGGGCTGCAAAGGCCATAGTCTGGTATTGCAGTCTATTGTGGTGAGTTGCATGCTGTTTGCCAGTGTGGACTGTGGTGTGTGGGAGATGCATGGGACTGCACATTCAGAGGTAACACCTGTCATTCCCACAGGATCAATAATGACCGAACGTGAGGTGGAGGAGGAGGAACAGAGACGTGGGAGATGGAGGAGGCCCAACTTCACCCGGGCAGAATCAGATGCCCTGTTTGAGGCCTACCTTGACCAGGAACCACTGCTCAGCGGACAGTGGGGAACACCACAGGCCCATGCTGCGGCATGGGGTGAGGTGGCGCGTGCTGTCAACCAGCATGACAGCCACCAGTGGTCCATGCAGGAGTGCAAGAAGAAGGTGGGCACAGACAAGAGGAGGATAAAAGATAAGGTGGCTGCCATCAGGGCAGCATGGGCTGTGACTGGTGGTGGACAGTCGGCTGTGCCATGCCTGACGCCACAGGAAGAGCAGGTTGCTGGCAGCATGCGACATTGTGCCCTAGAAGGTATTCTAGGTGGTGGCTTCCAGATGGGTGGCAGCCCATCACTGCATGGTAGGTCCTGATCTGTCACTGTGTGGGGGTTGGGGGGAATGCCACAGGGTAGGGCAGAGACATTAAAGCTACTGTGTTCCCTTACAGCTCCTGAGCATCTACATGGGTCAGCGGTGGTGGGTTCGTCCACTGAGGGCGATACCCTGGACACAGAGGAGCACCCATCCACCTCCAAAGGTGTTCGAGGGTCAGGACAACAGTGTGTCCACCTGGCTGTCTGGACTGAAGTTGGTGGAGCTGGTGCGGAGGAGGCCCTGCCCGTGTCCCAACGTAACAGCGTCCATGGATACCAGCATGCTGAGACTCGGACTGGTGCCGGATCCATCACCGATGATGATGGAGCTCACATCATGGACAGTGATACATGTGGGCTGCAGGATGGCCCCACAGCAGGTAACAGCACAGGCATAGCCGTGGGTGGTGCCATCGTGGAGGCCTGCGTGACATCACAGTCCCAGCCTGTGCCTGTCTTCACCAGTGGGGCAGCACTGGTGTGCGTCCAGGAGAGTGGGGCTGTTGCGGCCATTGTGGCAGCATTGTTGAGCCCTGGTGAGCGACGGCCGGAGGGGCAGTGTCACCAGCCGGCCAATGGCGACAGGGAGACAGTGTCAAGGGGCGGAGTCAGTGCACCGCTTGTGGCCATTCCCCGGCATGGCTCTGGTGTACAGTGCCCATCATCAAGGGGTGATGCCCAGCAGGGCCAGGAACACCATGAGGGACATCATGCCGATCTGGCGGATGACCTCTTTGATGAGCACAGCCGACTACTCCAGGCTTCCGTGGATCAGCAGTCGCAGCTTGTCAGGGCGGTGGATGCACTCAGTGCAGTTCTGCACCAGGCAGAGGAGCGGTGCAGCAGAGACCACGTTCTGCTCCTGGCAGAGATGGCCCAGCAGCAGGAGGATGTGACCGCTGCCATTGACAGGCAGACACGTGCATTCACAGCAGTCATGGCCACATTGGGAACACAGTTTGTTGCCCATGCACTGCTGACACCATGCAGTGACATGTCCACCCCCCATTCCCAGCATCGTGTGACACCCTCCATGTCAACACTGGGTTCAGCTGTGAGCATCCCGAGCACACCTGGTGCAGGCATGTTCGGTGAGCTGCAGACCCCTGCTTGAGCATTGTCATGTTCCTGCAGTGTCACCCCTGGGGGACTGTCAGTGCCACCCCTTGAGGCCAATGGGCAGCCTGTCACGGCTGGCAGGTCTTGGCGGGGCCGCCCACGTATCCATGAGGGCCGTGGTACTGTGCAGCATGACTAACCTGTCTCCCACCATGGCTACTGTCTGACTCTGCCCTGTGTGCAGTGTGTTGTTCAATGTGCAATGCACGGGTGGGGTACCTGGCCCTGCACACACACACGGTCCATGTGCACACTCTTCCGGCTGCTGGCCGCTGTGGCATGTGCATGATGATGCCTGCATTGTGTTGTCCACCACTGTGCAATGGTGCCCAGCATCTGAGACATGAACAATGACCGGCACTGGGCCTGGTCGTCTGTGGACATGTGTGCAGCTAGGGGTGGCAGTCAGGGTCGGCGTGCCTCCTACTCCTTGTGCATGTCTTGTGGGGTGTGTGTGTGTGTGTGTGTGAGAGTGTGTGTGCATGACTGTGTGCTGTGTTAGGCGGTGCCCATCCCTGACAGCGTGTGCAGTTCTGCGCTCAACCAATTCCCTTTCTGCCATGCGCCCCTGGGGTTTGTCCATGCAAGTTTGTGGGTTGTGCCCTTGCCATTGGTGGTTGACATGGCCCCATGACTTACCTGGGTTGGTTGAAGTGCTCCTCTGAGATGGTGTCCCAGTGCAGCTGTGACATCCAGATCAGTCGGGGGTCTCTTCACCCAAGGGGGGGCTGCCTATCACCATCTGCACCAGCGTCCTCATTGTCCCCATCACTGTCCCCCTCTTCGACCTCTACAGCTATCCCACAGTTGTTGGCCATGTTGTGCAGGATGTAACTGGCCAGGAATAGCCTGCAGACCTTTGAGGGGCTGTACTGTAGGGCACTGCCAGGCATGTCCAGGCAATGGAAACATGCCTTCAGCATCCTGAACACCCACTCTATGACATTGCGTGTGGTGGTATGTGCCCCATTGTACCATTGCTGAGATGGGGTTGTGGGCCACCGGTATCGTGTGAGCAGCCAGGGATGGAGTGGATAGCCACTGTCACCTGTGTGTAGAGGGTGGACATTAGTTTGGTGATCAGCGTCGCCCTGCCATGGGCCATCAAGGCCAGTACCCATGGCACCTCTGACTATGCCCCCCAAGATCCATGTCATCCTGCGTGATTTGCATACTCATCCACTAGGTGGCCAGTGGGGATGTCCCCACTCTTAAACCTGTGGCACAGTGCAGACTGGTGCCAGATGAAGGCATCATGTGCTCCTCCAGGGTGCGTGGCACAGACATTGGTTATGCACCCCCTAGCATCGCACACCACCTGGCAGTTGATTCTGGCATAGCCCTTCCGGTTGATGTATGCAGCACCTTCTGGGCCAGGTGGCATGCGGATGGCCACATGGGTGCAGTCAATGGCCCCGAGCATGCCAGGTATACGTGCTACCCTGTGGAACTCTTGTACGTGTGCTGTGCACTCCGCCGTTGTGCTGGGGAAATGGATGTACTCTGCAGCATGTCGCAGCAGTGCGCTGAGGAATTGTGTAAGTAGGCATGATGCGGCCGACTGGGTTATGCCTATTGTGTCCCCTGTTGGTCTCTGGAAGGTGCCCATGGTGAGCAGGCAAATGACAGCTGTTACCTTTGTCTCCACTGACAGAGCATGGCTCCATCATGTGGGTGCCTGCATCTCATCACTGCACAGCTCACAGAGCCACCTCAGGATTGCCTGGTACAGGCGGTACCAGCCCACAATCTCTCTGTCACTGTAGTGCTCGAAGCTGTTGAGGGCTTGGTACCACCTGTTGGGGGCATACCACCGACTGGCCCTTCCATGGCGGTGCCCCCCTGCTGTCTGCCTTCTCACACCCCTCATTATCACCTCCATCTGAAAGGTGGCACTGGCCATGTCCTTGGCTCATGTTCCCCCCCTGGCAGCTGCTATCCCATTCCCTCTGCTGTCCTTTGTGATATTCCCCCTGCACCGGGTACAGCTCCGAGCTCTGGCTGTCCTGCCCACTGCCACTGCCCTCAGTCCACTGTGGCACTTCCCCTGTCTCTCCTGCACAGTGGCACAGGCTCCCCGCTCCTGTCCTGTTGCTCTATGTTCCCAGGTGTTCCCTGTCCTGCTCCTTTCCAGTCCCACTCACTGCTTCCCTCTCTTCTGTAGCTGTCACCTTGCTCCCACCTCTGACTTCCCTATAGCGTTCTTGTGCCTCTCTCTTGTTCCTTTTTATTTTGGATCATTTCTGCTATCGCGCAACTTCTGCTTGCTCCCTTATTGCGCATGGCACATGCTGCTGAATATTGCACTGCACCATTTATTCATGGTTCCTCCCTCTACGGTTGTGCATGCATTCATTACCATTGCACTCTTACGCATTGCAGTTTGGGGGGTGCAGCTGCCTCCCGCTGAATATCGCAGAATGGTGCATTTTCAGACTTGCGCTGGCGCATCTCTGTTGCGCATGGTGCAACCCTTTTGAATGTCTGGGCCATTGTGTTCATTGAAGATGGGAAGCATCAGACTCTGGCTTTGGCAGTCATCGGTCATCAGTAATATATTTCAGATTTCTTCAGAATCATTATTGTCATCATCATCATCAGCAGCAGCAGCAGCATCAACAACTTATTGCAGTAGTGCACTTGAAACAATGGTACAAACTGGGGGTAGTCAGGCAACCGGAATATTTCAGGCATGTGAAATACTTGAGACTGGTGATGCCACCTTGGTAACTGGAATATTTCAGGCATGTGAAATACTTGAGACGGGTGATGCCATACTGGTAACCAGAATATTTCACTCATGTGAAATACTTGAGACTGGCGATGCCATACTGGTAATTGGAATATTTCAGTCATGTGAAATACTTGAGACTGAAGACACCACACTGTTAACTGCCATATTTCAGGCATGGGAAATACTGAGACTGGAGATGCCACACTGTTAACTGCCGTATTTTATGCATGCAAAAATACTTGAGACTGGTGATGCTGCACTGGTAACTGGCATCTGGAAACCTGTTAGAGGGATGGATGGAATATGGGCATCAGCAACACGAGATGAGAGATGTAGTAACACCAGTGGAGGATTTTTCATTAGGAACAGCAGTCAATAGGTGAGTGGCAGTTTTAGGCACTAGGAACTGCAGGGCATGCACTTTCAAAAGGATACACCATGACAGTGCATGTTATAAAGAAAAAGAGTGCTGGCCACAGATGTGTGTTAGTAGTATGACTATAAATATGATGAACATGTTTGATTAAATGTTAACATATGTTTATTTGCTAACAGAACAATATTGGTTAACACAGAATGGATTGCGTATGGGTCCATGCTACAACACACAAATGTTGTATCCAGTACAAGACAATTATTTAATGCATTTTTTAGTGGTCATACATGTACCCAAGGTGAGGTAGATTTATTTTTATAAACACAAGTAGTTCCACATGGCCTGGGCCAAGTGAGGATCTGTGAGGTTTCACCACATCTCCAGCAGTGTTGAACATTTGTTCAGATTGTACACTGGTAAGGGGGCAACAGGTTGGGTGCCGACCGTGGCTGTTGTTCTGTTCTCTTCTGCTGCTCACCCTGCAGTGATGAGCTGAGTTCAGCAGAATAGACACCCCCCTTCTCAATGTTTTCCATACTGCTTTCAGTTTGTGATTCTGACACTGGCTCATTGACAGGGTTACCTGCTAGTCTCATTGACCCAAGCATGCACAAATGAAGTTCTGAGCACATCTGCTTCTGAAACTCTGTAACCCAGTGAGTGGGAATTATAAAGTGTAGTAGCTCTCACTCAAAATGTAGATCCAACATAGTGGCAAATATATGCTTTTTATTGGAACAGAGATCAGAAAATCTAACTTCTAGTTCTGTGGTGAGATTTTCCACAAAGGATATTACTGTTCCTGGTGTCTGGTTTGGAACTTTCTCAGCACTTTCACTGAATTCCCTCATGGCTTTTTTTCAGGATCTGTACAGCAGGAATTACCTGACTTAGCAGTGCAGAATCAGAGCTAAGGTTAAGAGTGCTCCTTTCAAATGGAGCTAAAACCTTGACCAAGCCCTCAATCACAGCCCAGCCCAGTCCTGATGTCCAAGGACTCCCCCTATGTCAGTTTCCATGCTTATCTCATGAAGGGCCCACTTCTGCTCCAGATGCCTTTGCAGCATGTAGTAAGTGGAATTTCACCTGGTCTTTACATCCTGGATGAGATGGTGCTGCGGCATTTGAAGATGCTCTTGTAGCTGATGCAGATGGTTTGTGGCTTTCACAGAGTGATGGAAATGGCTACATATGCTTCTGGCTACTTTGACTGTGTGATCTGCCTCCGATGTGTTTGCCAAAGCCTTTGTCACCACCAAATTTAGTGTATGAGTGAAGCAGCGTATCCCCTCAAAATTGTCATCTCTAAGTGCTTTTATCATATTTGTGGCATTGTCTGTGATCACAAACCCTACCTGCACATTGTTGCCATCAGTCCATGAGCTCAACATCTCTTGCAGAAATGACAGTATGTTTACAGCCCGGTGATCCTTTTCCATAACACTGACAGTTAGCAAAGCAGACCTGCAGGGAGAGGGGGAAGAGACAGAACCAGCACCAGTACCACCATCACCACCAGTGACTACCACATCTGCAACACACCAGTGTGCTGTCAGTGACAAGTATGCATGATTTGGATGTGTGCTGGTCCATATGTCAGTTGTGCAGTGGAAAACTCCACCAACAGCCTGTGCTAGTAGTCTGGCAACTTCTTTTCTCAAATCATGGAAAATGTTGGGTACAACAGTACATGAAAATGTGATTTGTGATGGTATATTATACCTGGGGTGCAAATGCTGCAGCAGCCTACAGAAACCTGTGTTTTTCACAATGGAAAATGTCTGCAGATCCAAGGCCATCATCTCACAAATTAAACTGGTGATCTGTTGTGCTATTGCGTGTGACACCTCTATTTGGTGGGGCATGGAAGGCTTGCATGATGGGTGTAGTCAAAGCAGTACCACATCACATTGATTTTGACTTTGCACCCATGGTGGAGGGTGTTACAATAATAGACAATTGAGCAGAAGAAGGCAGAATGGGTGATGTCCTTGTATGGGGATGTGCTGCAAGTGGTATAGGCAGAGGTGAGGGCACACTGTCTGTCTCAGTAATAGAATCATTTCCTATACTTTGTGCATCTACTGGACCAGTACCAGAAGAGGGTCTCACAGGTACATGTTGTAGAGGGGGAGGAACTGCCATGGATCTTTGAAGTGCACAGGGATGTTTAATTCGGAGATGGTTCATGACTGATGTTGTGAGATTTGAAAGGTTTTTACCGCGAGTTGTAGTACAGTCGCACATAGAACATACTGCCTTTGTTGTAGCATCTTTCACAACACTAAAATACAGCCACACCACACTTTTCTCCCCACTGACAGTGGAAGTACTGGCCCCAATTGGGTGACTATGGCCATGTTTGGCCCCTTTCCCCTTATCAGACCTCGGTACAGTGGATGCAGTTGTTCTGCTCCTTTCTTTCTCCACAACAGATGTAGTTGTAGAACTACTTTGTGTATCGGATGGATCTGAACTTGACACAACTCTTTGAAAGGATAGGGTGGACTGTTTTTTTTTGGAGGAGGAGGAAGAGAAGGGTGACCCTAACTGACCAGCTTGCCATGATGAGCAGCACTGCATTTTTGGGCAGCTGCATGTTAATGCTTCTTATACAGATATGCCACATATTCAGCCTCATTGCCAAATCCACTTAGGTGGGTATCGCTGTCAGATGATGTATTGAGCAAGTCATGTGGCTCTGGTAAATATTCAGAACCAGATGAATGCTCTTCTTTGGAATCCTCCACATCAGCAAAAGGAAATTTGGTGAGAGAAAACTTATGAGGCTGAGCAACAGTATATTTTGGCAGCACAGTTGGTGCAGTCATTGTAACAGGCCCATGGTCAGTACTATTCACAGTACTGATGGTCATGGGCACAGTTGGCAAGGTAATAGCATGTCGACAGTAGTCCTGGTGCCAGAATTACTATCAGGAGTTACAGTAAAAGAAATTGGCATCAAATTACAGCTAGTTGTAATACTGGCAGCAGTAGTCCTGGTGACAACAGAACACTCGGGACTACTAATGGAGGCAAAGGTTGTGGTGACAGTGGCTGTGCAAGGAGCACAAATAACAGTGCACACTGTTATGGCAGTGGTGGTGGTGTCAATAGTACATAAAGGATTTGCTTTGGTTGCTGAAATCACGGCACTGGTGGTGGTGGGGAGGAGCACCCTGATAAGCAATGTTGCCTCTATGGGGCCAGTTTTGTGAATAGCACTACCACTGGTTGTGGGGGTGGGTTCTTGTTCTTGTATGACTGGAGATGTCAGCTGTAAAGCCCTCCTACTTTTATAAAATGATGGTGCTGCAAATGTAGTACTAGTAGTAGTGGTAGCAGTTGTAGTTATAGTAGTACCAGTACTACCCCCAATCCTACTGTCACCAGAACCTGAAGGCTTATCAGGGGAGAAAACTATTATAGAGCAGCAAATATGAACAGACCTTCTCTCACCCTGTTCCTCATTGCTTATGACCGGTGGTGAAGATGCCTTGCTTGGGCTGGACCATGCATGCTTACAGGCTTGATGAGACATGGTCTGTAACTTACTGTGTATTTTATTTGTGATTAGTATTTTTGTTTATGTTGGTGCTTCTTGCAGAAAACAACAATATCCACACCACTCAAGTAGCAGCTAATAAAGACGGGCTGATACTAGAGAGAGAGATGGAGTCAGCAAACAACTTCTTATTCATACAGTGTCAGTTGTGCTGTCATACAATACAGTAATTCAAGCTTTCAAGGTGCACCACACAATTTACAACACACAGAACCCAGTAAGTCACGGATGACACATACAGAAATGCTAAAGCAGTTCACAGAAAAGTTACATGTACACACTCACAGCAGTGCACACACAGGGGGCAAAGACACACAAAAAAGAAAAAACTCACATGCACAGGAAGCCACTTAGATGCAGTGAACTGTGGAGGGAAGAGTCACTTGTGACACCCTCCTCACTCAGTTGTACAGGGAAATGAGTCAAGAACCAGACCACAGTCAGCAACAATTCGATGGGCCAAGCCTGACCCAATGAGAAAAAAATACAATGCTTTATAAATGACAAAAAAAAATTGCATGCAGACAACTGTGCATGCACTTGCAGGACACAGATTACAAGAACAACAATACAATGCACGCACAGATGATGTTACCACCACAGTGAGCTGCAATACAGACAAGAGGGAGTCAGATGACAATCACACCTCAGTTATGCAGGTAACCGAGTCTGGAACCTGATGATGGCAAAATACTAATTTGCTTCACAAAAGACATAGAAAATACCACAGAGACTATGCGTGGATTTGGAAGAAAAAGCTAAGCAAGCACAGCAGTGGGGATGGGGCAGTCAGCAAAAACTTTAACCACTCACTGTTACTGAGCCCAGTAACAGTTATTCACTACATGCAAAAGCCAAGCTGGACTTTGTTGACAAAAAAAATTAAAAATCCTGATAAGAACTAATAATAGAACAGAAAGGTTCCTAAGCAAAAAATCAAATCACACTGCTACAGCTGAGCTGTGAAACTTTAAGCAGTGGGGAAGGAGAGGTAGAAGCACACACAGTCACACACATACACACACACATTCTCTCACACACAGAATCTCCTTTCCCTTGTATCTGAGCCCAGTTTCAAGGATGAAAAACAAAACTGCAGTCAGATGCAGTAACAAGGTGATCATATGTCAAAACTGGATCACACACAAGATGTTTTTTAAACAGTTATAAAAGTCACAAGTGGTAAACAAAACAGAGCTAGCTCTCTCAGAAACAACTGTCTCCTCTCATCTACACACTCAGAGTGAGGAGATCACATGGTGTCCCTGGCTGTGAGCTCCAAAAACAGCCTTTGATTGGCCGGTGAAGCTATGTGAGATTTTGAAATCTCACCCACTGAATAGTATGCCCTGAATAGCGGCCAAATAGTGGACTATTTAGGACCTCCATCCAAATATTCAGCAAGCCCACTATTCATGGCATTCGGGAAATTCTATTCGGACCATGCACATCCCTAATATATATATATATATATATATATATATATATATATATATGTGTGTGTACGTATGTATGTATGTATATATATATATATATATATGTATACCACTTGGGTTAATATCCCAATACTGACACTGTAGTGCAGCATGAGGGGGATGCTGCACTCCTGAGGTGCCGTCTTTCAGATGAGATGTTAAACCGAGGTCTCATCTGCCTGTTCTGGTGGTAGTTCAGGTGGATGTTAAAGATCCCATGGCACTTCTCGAAAAGAGTAGGGGAATTTTTTTATTCAAAACTCAAAACAAAACATACACAATTGTATTACTGCATACAAATCATAATGAAAGAAATCAAAAAGTATTACATCATACAATAATTTCAAAAGCAAGGAAATATAAACCAGTGAGAATGCACACAAAAGTATACAAAATCATAAAATAAATCAATGAAGTATTATAAGCATACCTTTCCAACTTAAAATAAATGAACATGACCCAAATTAATACTTAAACACTAAATCCCCAACCCCCCACTATAAGAGTAGGGGATAGTTTATTCATAATTTACAGAACATACAAACATGTCAGCATTACTGCATACTAATTCATAAAATAAAACAGATACACAATAAGTATTACCTCCTGCTGGAAGTTTAAGACAGAACCAAAGGCACTATAAGCAACCCCCTCCCCACTAAAAAAGTAGGGTAAATGATATTGAACTCAAAAAAGCAATAATTCCAAATCAGAATAACATCTTACAAATGTACAAGAGTTGAAACCTGTAAATATAATTCATCAGACAGTAACCCCTTGTTCAATTAACCACCCCCCCATGAAAGTTAGGGAAAATGTTCACTTAACTAAAAGAATATACACACACCTCAGTATTTCTGCATACTGAATCCTGAAATAGAGGAAGCAGTGACACCAAAGAATATCATATCCTATTATCTACCCCAAACCTACTGAAAGAACAGGAAGCTAATCTCCTTCCCATATCCATTGAAAAATAGAAGAAATGTATGGTAATATTTCAATAAACAGTTATACACTGGGTTAAGTCACACAAATACTTCACAATCCAGAAATAAACTGTAAATCAATAGCAAAGAAGTACTCTATGTACACAGTCCTGTGAAACAATGAGTAGGGGAATTTTTATTTGGAACAAAAGAAACATTACATCACAGAAATAGTTAGTGATCACAAACTATACAAAGGTACAGAAAAAGGAAAAGGAATAGAAAAGCATACATCCAAAGCAGGAAAAAAAACATGCTGTACATATTGATATTTCCAAAACAAACAATTGTACAATAAAGAAATCCCAGTCCTGGCCTAGAGTCAGAAAAATAAAAGTAGGCAAAGAATAAAAAACAGTCCCAGAAATTTGCCATCATCCCCTCTCCCCAGGCAAATCCCACCAACTCATCCCAAGTCCTGGCTGCAGATTCTTTCAAGTTACAAAATCTATATTCCTCCAAAGCAACCTATATTTATTCCTTGTGAACTGCAGCTCATTGTTCGATTTAACCCAAGCTAATGCAGATTCAATTTGTGTTATTAAAACCCCAGGAGGGAGTTTAATTAGTTGTAGCACCAGCTGACACCTGCTTTGCACAAATAATATTTAATAACAGCAAAAATAACCCTCAAAGTACTAGCATGAAACAACCTCCAAATGACAGAAAAATCACCGAAAACTAAGGTCTGATAACTCAGTCTCTGTAGAGAAGGCCAAGTCCACTTGAGTCCTAACTCAGTCCAAAAAATCTGTGATTCAGGGCAATCTAAAAGAAAATGCTGCATGGTTTCTTCCTGTGTGATACGCGAAGTCTGTGGGCAATATCTCTCTTGCATAGCTTTATGTTTGGAGTTCCCTCGAACACCTAACTTACCATGACAGCAAAGCCAATTAAAAACCCACATAAATAGCGGGATTCTTTTATCTGTCAATATTTTCAAAGTAAAAGGAGTCTGAGAGGGCTGGGAGTTTGGAAAAATCAAGGGTTCCGGACAGTGAAAGCCAACCACTCTCTGATACAGTTGTTTGCTGGTCAAACTATAAAAAGACACCCTTCTCCAATTTCCACTGCCTTAACTTTTTAAAAGAATCTATGGCATACTCCAGTATACCCCATTGCTGCAAGATCTTTGGAAGCAAAGTAACACATTTATCATTAAATGTTTTAGTAGCTCCCTTAACCCATTCCTGCCCTATCAAAAGATCATTTATTCTACATACTTTAGAAAGCCTGTCTAAAAAGACAGTGTGAAAAAAGCATACAGGGTTCACTATATCCAGACTGCCCTGTTTTACTGATCTATAAGTTATGTCCCTCTTCAATGGATTCAGTTGACGACCCCAAAGCATCTGAAAAAAAAATATTGAAAAGCTGGACCTCAAATTGGTCCAGGGGACTAAAAACTACACTTAAATTAACAAAAATGGGTAATAAGAATTTTTTAATGATAAGGACTATCTTCCGCTTCTCAAGCTTCCAATTTTTCCAAACTCGGACCTTCGACTAGCATACCCCCAGTTGTTTATCCCAATTAAACATTGCTGAATCCCGAGAGCAAAACCAGATCCCTAACATTTTCTGAGGATCAACACTGATTTTGATTCCCTCTAAGGGTTGCCTCAGAGCATCCCCCTGCTGCAGAGGGATGTCCACACTTTTCCCTAAATTGATGGTGGATCCAGAAATGTTTGTAAACCTTGCAAATGTTTTTAGGGCCCTAATACTGGATGCTGCATCCCACATCAGAACCACTACATCATCAGCATATGTGGTAATTTGAACTGCCTCACTCGCCCTTGAGTGAGATAAACCAACAATCTGTGCGTCCCATTTAATTTCCCTAATAACCGGATCTAGGGAAAATGTGTAAAGAAGAGGGCTCAGTGGGCAGCCCTGCGCATGCCCTTCTTAAAAGGAATTGGATCCCCCAAAATCCAATTCATCGATGAAAGACAGTGCGCTTCAGTATACAATATTTTCACCCAGGAGATGACTTTTGAAGGAACCCCATATCTCTGTAAAACCTGCCATAGATAGTGGTGTTCCACTTTATTGAAGGCATTGGTCTGATCTAGAGCCATAAGATATCCTGCTATGGAGTTTTTCTCCTCCAGTTCAAAAATGTCCCACAAAATAAAGAGGTTATGATAAATGTTCCTATTAGGAATAGAGCACGTCTGTGCTCATCAATTATGGAACTTGCCACTCTCTGAAGTCTATTACTTATAAGTTTAGCAAGAATTTTATAATTGCAATTAAGGAGACTTATAGGTCTCCAGTTTGCAAGTGACAACGTATCCCCATTTTTATAGATGTAACTAATTATGGCCATGTCAAAGCCTGGTAGTGATGCCCCCTCTTGGTGTAGTATATAATCAAAGACTTTAGTCAAAATGAAACTAAAGGTTGTTGAAAAGTTTCTATACAAATCATATGATAAACCATCAAGCCCTTGGGCTGTACCTGTTTTCAAAGTGTTAAGAATAGTCAGGATTTCGTCCCTTTCAATAGGTGCTTGTAAGAAGTCTATATCCCCTGCCGAGAGGCTGCAAGATGCGGCTGAAAGCAAAGCAACCAGCTCCCCCCCATCATTACCTTCAGCAAATTCCCATGTCAGATGCAAATGTATAATTTGCAACATATTGACGGTTTTATTTTCAACGATGCCATCCTTGCCATAGAGCCCTACCATGATGATTTTATCAACCCGTTGTTTACAAGCCATGAAAGGATCCGATGCCGAGGATTTCATTGTCCCATATCTCATCTCTGCATCTAAAGATTTAGCTCTATTATACTGATATTGAAGCATGCACTTTTTTAGTTCAAGGATTTGTTGCCTGTACTGCGTTCTGTCCTTACCTGGGAAGGACATTAGTTTGTAAAATTGGTTCCTATAACCAAGATATTTCAAATAATCAGAATTTGATGCAGCCCTCCCATGGGCCATAATGAGCTGCTTAATATCCTGCTTTGTATCCACCCACCATTGCCAGATATCATCATATAAACACAGCACAGATAATCTAGCCTCTAGCAAAGATTCCATTTTGCTAATAGCATCCTTCAGTAATAATAAAGCTGTGTTCAATTTCCACCTGTTCTGTAACAGTAGAAATTTGGGGGGTGCCGAGCCCAGATTAAACTCCCCCAACAACATAAAATGATCAGAAAATTCCATGGGCCTTATCTGCACCATCGTTGGAACACAATATTGGGACACAAATAAATAATCTATCCTAGTGGAATACATATTCCTATGATATGTAGTACCAGAATCTTTTCGAAGTTTCCTATAGGAATCAGATAGGAAAGCATCTGTAAGAATCAGTTTAAGGGCATGTGAATCACAATAAATCTTCTTACCTGCAGAAACAGGAAAATCCAGACTACAATTGAAGTCTCCCTCCATATAACATGTTTCCTAGTGTACAAAAATGGTTGTATTAAATTAAAAAGGTCAGTCCTGGCCTTTTTTCATTTGGGGGGCAGAAGTATTTATAAGGCGAAATTCAAAACCCCTATACCTACAATCACACACCAGTGCTCATCCAGGACAAACATCAATCACTCTAGTGATAGAAAATGTTGCAGTTTTAAACAAAATCCCTAACCCATCAGACTCCTTATCCCCAAAATTCCAGAAGGAAGGCCCCCAAACCCAACTTCTTTTTAGTTGTTCAATCTCTTGTAAAAAGAATACCTCAGCAGTTATGTGACAAAGAAAAGATAGTAACATTATTCTTCTTTTGTAGTTTTTTATACTACACACATTAAAGGTAGCGATATTGAGGGTGGCCATCCAACATGGGTTGAGTGATAAATAACCCTAAGTGTCCCTGCCTGACTAACCTAACTCATCTTGTGCCTCCCTATCTTTCCGTTTCTTTCCCTTATTTTTCTTTTTCACCTTGCTAAGGGGTCTCCTTTCCTCCTCCTCCTCCATTTCAGAGGTGAGCCCTGATCTAAGTGAGGCATCAGATTCATGCTCCGAATCACCCCTCTTCTCCTTGAAGAGGCAAAAAGGGGTCGTGTGTCACCAATGTGAACGCACCCTGATTTTATCTGGAAATGGCCAGTGTGACCTTCCTTGTGCAAACTTCTGTGGGGGGGGCATTGTGTCCTTCTGGTCATTAGGACCAGGGTTCGAGGTTTCTACACTAGTATCCATAGGAGGAACTGGAAGTTTGTGCTCCCCCTCCTCAATATCATCTTCAGGCTCGATATTACCCTGACTGGTATGCTCCTGCTCAGGAGCTGTAGGCCCCTCATGGACACATGGGCCATCCTGCTCTACTTGACTCTGTGGAGGACCAACCTGTGCAGTACTAGGCCCTGGCCTACCTTTTTTGTCCTGGGCTATTTGTACTAAGTTCTCCTGGTCCCACCCTTGAGCTCTATTCCCCTCTGCCCAGGAGCACTGGTGATAAGCATGCCCCTTATCATCACAAAGATTGCATTGAAATATGTTTTCACAGTTCACACTAGGATGGCCATAACCCCCACATAAGGAGCATTTCAGCATATCGCAAGTACTGCTTCAGTGGGTCCGAGCCCCACATTTATAACATGCCCTGGGCTGCCCCCCATAAAAACAGACTCCTCTGTCCTTCTCCAGAAAGAAACTATTAGGAAGATGGGTGATTTCAGAATTAACCTGAAAAAGTTTCACCTTAAATTTCCACCCCCCCATCCACAAGCCTTCATCATCAACAATGGCTTCAGGAGGGGCTAAAACATCACACCTCTTTTGTAACCAGTAATAAACATCACTAAAGTTAACATCATTGTTACAAAACATGATAGTAATCATACGTACTGTAGGCTTTGTTAATGGTATGGCAAGAAAGGTTGTCCACAATGACATCTTTTTCATAGTTTCTTATCTACCCCAAAATTTCTCTAACCCTGCATTCGTTCTAAAACTGATATCAAATGTATCCTCACCGGACACATGTATCAGGGCATAAATATCTACAGGTAGAAATTGCATAGAACCCTTAAGAAGACGACAAGCTACATAGTACCTATCCGGGTGCTCAGACAACCCACCCACACCTGAGGCGAACAGTGTTCCTCTTAGAGGCCTGTTCCAGTTTATTTTTAAAAAGATCTACTAAGGGATGCCCTTTTCCCCCTCTATTTTGGGACTCAGCTGACCCTTCACTCCCAGTTGCTTTAGCATTAATTGTAGCCCCAGCCCCAGTACTACAGGAGGTGTAGTTCACCTTACCCCTACTACCCCCTTCTAGTAGATGCATGTTACTGGGGCCAGGATTCCCTGCAGGAGGTCCCGCAGAAACAGCACCCTCTCCAACAATCACATCACCAGCAATTTGCCCATGCTGCCCCGAAGTAACCCCCACCCTACCCGAAGTCAAGTCCCTCATAAGTCCAACAATATGAGCAGTCTGCAAAGAGTCACAGGAGTCTAAGACTGCAGTCTCAACTGAACAAGGAAAGACAGGGCACCTGGAAAAAACACCGTGATCCACAGCACCAGGAGCAGACAGTACCTTGCTTTGCAGCTCCACAGAATTGTCGACATCCCTCATAGCAGGCCTGTTAGAACATGGCAAAACTACATTCCCTCTTTCATCCCAGTCAGCATTTGGTACCCAACTACCATCCGACAACATAGTCCAACCCGCATTTCTCAAGGAATCCTCCACCGACCAGTCCACAGCTACTTCCACGGGTCCAGGTACAAGTCTGAATTGCTTCCGGATAACTTGAGACACAGTCGCTGCTTCATGACACAAGGCAGCATCAGAATTCTCTCCCAGAAGCTGAGTTTCCCCAGCTGATCCCCCATCGCTAGTCATGGAAGAACCACAGTGCAAAACAGTCTGAAAAGGCTCTGATGAGCCCACTCTCACAGGTGAAACAGGCTTAATCTCCACGTCTTCCTCGTGAAGCTCGGGATAGCTAGTATCAGAAACAAAGTTCACCTTCTGTATTACACTGTCCAACAAACATTGTGATTCCACAGCATCAGACACCACAGCCTCCTCCATGACCATCCCAGTATCGAATGGTTCTTCCATCTCCTCAACAGAGGGTCCCCCTACCGGAGAGTAGGGGAGTATCCCCGGTACCCTGGCCAAATTTCTCCCCATTCATTAAAAATTCCACCAACAAGCTTAATCTGGTTCAAGGTCAGTTAGCATTCATCTTTATCTCCCTCCTCTGGGTCGTGCCTGAAAATAGGCAGGATTTGTGTAGTGCACTTACCCGGTCCAAAAAATCTAAATAAATAAACAAATACTTTATATATATATTCAGGGCAAAAATCTCAATTAATGCATCAGTTAGAGTTGTCAATGTTAGGGTTATCACCCCTACCACCCCACCCCCACCAACAGGCATTGGGGTGTGCATTGGGGTTGTCAGCATAACTATCACCCCATTCCATGTGTAAAGAAGATGAGGTGGTACAGTGTAGGAGAATGGGGTGAGAGTAAGGCATGATGACCCCAACGCACACCTGGATGCCTGTTGATGGGGTTGGGATGGGGTTGGGGTGGCAGGGGCAATAACCCTAACATCGAATTTCCTTACTTTTGTCACTGTGAAACATTCCTAACTGATGCATTAATGGAGTTTTTTGCCATGAATGTCCCTTCTTTTTGAGAATGTGCACTATAAATAGGAAAAGGTATGTGGTGGTGCGAGTGCAGGGCCCTTCAGGCCCTGTGCTCCCACCATGCTGCCCATTTTTGCGTAATAGCCCTAACAGTAATGCTAACAGTAACAGTAAGAGTAATGCTAATGGTAACAGTAATGCAATTGGTAATGCTAACAGTAACATTAAGAGTAACAGTAATGGTAACGTAATTGCAAATGCATACAGTAATGCTAATTGTAGCAGTAATGCAAATGGTAACAGAAACACAAATGGTAATGATAACAGTAATGGTAGCAGTGATGGAAGCAGAAATGGAAATGCAAGCGCTAACGGTAATGCTAACGGTAACGGTGACGTAAACAGAAACAGGAACTCGAACGCTAAAGGTAATGGCAGCAGAAATACAAAGGGTAATGGTAATGCTAATGGTGACACAAACACAAATGGTAATGGTAATGGTAACAGCAACAGAAATGTGAAAGCAAACGGTAACAGTTACGATAATGCAAACGCAAATGGTAACACAAATGTAAACACAAACGCTAATGGTAAAGCTAAGTGTGACACAAATGTAAATGCAAATGCAAGCACAAATGCAAATGCTAACGGTAACAGTGATGCAAACATAAACATAAATGCAAACAGTAACAGAAACACAAGCGCAAACCATAATGCAAACAGTAACGTAAATGCAAGCGCAAACGCAAATGGTAATGTCAATATAAACGCAAACACTAATTGTAATGTTAACGGTGACACAAACGTAAATGCAAATGTGAACTGTAATGCAAACACAAAAGGTAATGGTAACGCTAAAGGTTACAGTAACGCAAACGCAAATGCAAATGGTAATGCAAACGTAAGCGCAAATGCAAACGGTAATGGTAACATATACGCAAATGCAAATGATAACACTAAAGGTGATGCAAATGTAGTAAACGCAAACGGTAACACAAATGGAAGTGCAAACACAAACAGTAGCAGTAATGGTAACGCTAACAGTGATGCAAATGGAAACGCTAATGCAGACAGTAACGGAAACACAAGCATAAACATAAATGGTAATGCTGACCATAACACTACCGTTGTCGTAAATGCAAAGCGAAACAGTAATGGTAACACACATGCATTGTGTCTGAAACAGGTGCATCAAGAAGCATAGTGAATACAAAGAATGTGGGCATAATAGTGGCCCTCGTACAGGAAAATGAGCACTTGGAGTATTAAATTGCTTATATTACAGGAACCGTACAAGTTAGAAAAAAAAATTAAATTTCATATATTTTTTTACTTCCCAGGCTAGTTTTGCACTTAGCCCCCTGGTTGGGGGGGCTAAGAATTTTTGTGATGAAAAGTCTGTATCTCAAACCGTTTTCGAGAAACGGCCCCTGAAAGGCGAGGCGGACGCTGTAATGTTATCTTATGGGAAAAATTGTCAAGGTCGAGATGCTGCAACTTTGGAGCCCTGTAATATTTTGGCACTGAACCACCAAAAGGCACATCTGTGCGATCTTGGCTTCGTTACCTGCACATTTCAGCTCAAAAGACCAAACCATTGTTTTGCTGGATGGTGGCAAAGATTTCCTATTTTTTTGCCATACTTTTGCAAATTGCTTTTGCAAATCATGAAAGTTTTGCAAAAAAATTTGCGACACTTTCATATTTGCAAAAGTATTTTGCGAAAGTACTTTTTCCAAAAATTTAAAAAAATTTAATATTTCTGGGGGGTTTAACCCACCAAAAAAGATATGCCTAGCATCCTCAGGACCTGACTAGGTGAACACAACAAGAATTGTGTCCTTAGAGAGTCCCAATTTTAAATGCTAGGCATTTTTCTTAGCTGTAACTGAAAACAAAATGACCAATTTGCGAAAGTAAAAGGGTAATTTGTGAAAGTAAAAACGGCCATTTGAGACACTTTCACATATTTTGTTAACTTTTCAAATAGACTACAATGGGAAACAATTTTATTTGAATAACTTTTGAACTGTTCAATATTTTTTTTCACGAAATCATCAAAAGGCACATCAGGGATACTGGCTGCGTGTTCCCTGAAGTTTTCAAACCGAACACTCAGACCGTGCGGGCTGTAGGTGCAAGCAAAGAAATGCACAAAAATTTGTAATTTATATGTTATTTGGTGCACTGTATCTCCACAACCGTACATCCAACCATAACCCAACTTGGCAGATCCAGACATATATTAAACCAGACCATGCATGCAAACTTTCAGGCAAATCCATCATATGGTAGCAAAGTCATTAAGGTGCAAAATGTGAGATTTAACCTTAATTGGGGTACTCAACCCTAACTATAGTGGCACAGTATATTTTGATATAAAGTAAAACCCAGTTTAACCGGACCCCACAAAACCAAAACTCTCAGTTAACCAAAAGTCCCAATTGTCCCCCTGCTTTTCACTTGTTTCTCCAACAAACAGGTAATATTTGCATAATCATGGTCATTTGCGGTTAATTAGACTTGCTGGTCTGTGGATAACTAAAATAATTGTTAGGTGTTAGCAGCTGTTAATGAGCACTGTATTTAACTGCTACTAACAGCATTTGTTCATTCACATTCCTTGCTGCTCTTTGAATTGCTGGCGTTCACGATGGCTAAACGCAAACGGTCCGTTCTAGACATCAGCCAGAAAAAACAAATTATAGACTGCCTAGATAGAGGACAAAAGATAGTTGATGTGGCTAGACAGTTTGGACTTGGAAATGCCACTGTGTGTGATATAAAAAAGGCTAAAAATAAAATACGGGACTTTGCTTCTACAATGGACAGCAGCACTAGTCATGAGAGCCGCAAGACCATGCATTCGTGAATGGACTATACCCTCGATCGGGCTGTCTTTACCTGGTTTGTTCAGAATCACTCTAAAGGTACTCCAATATCAGGTCCAATATTAAAACAGAAGGCCATTCAGTTTCATCAGCAACTGAACTCTGCTTACCCGTTTAGTGCCAGTGAGGGCTGGCTCGATCGATTTAAAAAACGACATGGAATTTGCCAGCTTTCAGTTGCAGGTGAGATCATGTGAAGCCAAACTGAAAGTATTGAGCCCTTCAAAAATAAACTGGTAGCCATGATGCAGAAAGAAAAATTATCCCTGGAGTCCATCTACAATGCAGATGAAACCAGGTGCTACTGGCGTCTGTTGCCAGAAAAGCATTAGCATCCTCAAATGAAAAAAATGCACCCAGTTTTAAGAAAAACAAAGAACGTTTAACTGTGTTAGCAGCAAGCAATGCTAGCGGCTCGCATAAGCTACCCCTGCTTATCATAGGTAACGCGAAGTCACCAAGGTGTTTTAAGCACATGAATATGAATAACCTACCTGCTGTGTATCATGCTCAATCAAGCACTTGGATGAACTCTGAGATATTCAAAAAATGGTTTTTAACACAATTTGTCCCTGCAGTTTAAACACACCTACGGTCCCTCCGGTTGCCAATGTGGGCCATATTGCTAATTGATAATGCGGGGGCACACCCAAGTTCTGACCTGTTATGAACACCTGATGGCTCGATTAGGTGCGAGTTTCTCCCAGCTAATACAAAAGCCTCAATTCAACCGATGGACCAGGGCATTCTTGCGACTTTGAAGAAATTGTATAGAACTCAGTTACTGACTGCTGTCCTGCTTGAGGAAAATGAAATAAAAACACTGGTGGACATCATTAAGGGAATTACAGTAAAGGATGCCCTGCTAATGCTTGCAGAGTCCTGGAAGGAAATCAAAGCAGACACAATTAAGAAATGCTGGCACAAGTTTAGCTTGTTATACCTACCAGAAGTGACTGCAGACGCAGATCCTGAACTTAACAATGTAGCTGATCAGATGGACGAGGTCACAGAGGCCCTACAATCCACAACACAGCAGATTAAACTTAATGGGGACTTGTCTGAGGAATTGCTATGGGCTGATGAGGGTGATACAGGATACGGCGAGATGACAGATGCAGAGATACTCGAGATGGTACAGAATGTGCCGGCAGAAGAAGAGGAGGACGAGGAGGACACTCTACATGCCACAGTTGCTCTAACTGCACCATCAGACGCTGAAGCAGCTGATTGTTTTGATACGTGCATTTCATGGCTTGAAAACCAGCACGACATGGATGGTGTGCAGCTGCTTCTTCTAAGACAGCTGAGAATGAAAGTGGTAAAACAGAGGAACGACAAAAAAATCAGACAACCATAATCAACTTTTTTAACAAGATCTAATGGATTAACATATTCTATAAAGTTTGCACAGTAAAGTAAATGATATCTTTTCTACAATAAAGTGAATGACCTGCAGCAATGACCTGGTATGTACAGACTTTTTTTTTTACACAGTGTGCAGTAATTTTGTTGTATAGCTCCCTCTTGTGTCTCAATTCAGTACTAAGTAATGCATCTAAGAACCGCACAGTACTGTACTGTTCAGCCTCTGACAAAATCTTCCAAATGAACATTTGGTCTTAGAACGCAGTCTCCCGTTTAACCGAAACTCCGGTTATCTGAATGTTTTTTATGTCCCCAATAGATTCGGATATATATATATATATATATATATATATATATATATATATATATATATATTCTATGCAAAAAACTTTGTTAATGCATCATTTAGGGTTAAAACACAAAATGTCAGGAAATGAGACATTTGGGTTGCCTCCCCATGGACCCACCCATCATCCTGAGATTGAAGCTGACGGTGTGCCATTGGAGTTGTGAGGCCCAAATGTCATTCCCATTCCATGTAATCATATTCACAAGCCACAGTAAGAAGAATGGGGTGACATTTAGGCCTCACAACCCCAATGACACACCCCGTCAGCTGTCAATCTCAGGATGATGGGCGGGCCTGAGCAAAACCCACCTTCATTTGGCTTAATAAGCCACCCCTGAGCTGAGAAAATTGATTTTTTTAAGTGGCCATCTAGTCGCGCCCTCGTGAGCAAAGATCATGGTCAAAGAATCTTGCGATCAAAGATAGTTGGCGAGCCACAATCAAAGAATAAAAAACTTAAAAACTCTATATTTTGACCATTTTGAAAGAAACCATAGGCATGATTTGATAGAGGGAAGACCCCTGAGCAAAACCCACCATAGTTTCACTTCAGAAGTCCCCCCTCAGCTGATATATTTGAATTTTTCCAACCGCAAACTGAAAATAAGATGGCAGCTATTGCGAACAAAGAATCTTTGATCGCATGCCTGCAAATTCTTTGATCATGAGGAGGGACTAGATGGTGAAAATCCCATTCTTCTTTTGCAAAACAACCATATAAATTTTCCCATTGACTTATGATGGGAACTTAAAAGTTTAATAACTTTTGAATGGATTAATATTTTTTCACCAAAACAAAAAGCTGCATGTTCCTTCACCCAAGTTCTTTCAGACAAGTTGAGTTGCAGAGTGACACACCACACAATGGCCGCACAGCGTCATGGACAAAATCCAAAAAACTGCACACATAATTGGTGAAAAGTGCATTTTTCAGTGTTTTGGTGCACAAAAACTGCAAATCCCACCAAAACGAAATTTGGCAGCTGAAGAGATCTACCATGCTCCACCATGCATAACAAATTTCACGCAAATCCATTTAACAGGTTCAAAGTTATTAACACACAAAATTTTGAGTTTTACATAGACGTGCCTACTCAACCCTAAATATAGGGGTGCGACTGCACCCCTATAATATATATGTATATTCATTGCAAAAAAACTCAGATAATGCATCAGTTAGGGTTGAATTCCACACCAACAAAAGTGTGGAATTTGACATTCAGTTTCCAACCCCTACCGCATACTTACCCCACCCCTCCACACAACAACAGGCGTTGGGATGTGTGTTGGGGTCAGGCCCAACTCCTCACACTATTCCATCTGTAAACAAACTGAGGTAAGAGTTAGTTTCGATGACCCCAACACACACACTGAAGCCTGTTGGTGGTTGGAGGGTGGGGGTGAGGTGTGGGGTAGTAGGGTCAGAAACTCTAACATTGAATTTCCACACTTTTGTTGGTGTGGAAATCAACCCTAACTGATGAATTATCAGAGTTTTTTGCAATGAATTCCCCTTCTTTTCGAGAAAGTGAAAAGTTAGCCATATGGAATGCATAGGTTGAGCATGGGACCTCTGGGCCCTGCTCTCCCATTCATCTAAAACTGTCTTCCCAGGTTAGCAAATGGAATCCATTGGTGGGAGTGTGGGCCCTCCTGGTCCTGTGCTCCCACCCACCCATATGTATGTCTTCAGGTTTGCAAAATGGTCTCCTTCGATGGGAGCTTGGGCCCTCCAGGCCCCGCACTCCCACCCACCCATGAGTGTAGTGCTCCCAGTTTAGCATGAATTGTATGCATAGGTGGGAAAGTGGGCCCTCTGGGCCTTGCACTCCCACCTACACATACGTGCAGACACATAGCAGAGGCCTAGAGGCATTCCAAGTAACCCTTGTAATGCTTATTTTCCAATATCTCAGTAACCACAGCAAGTGCGGAAAAAAATATTTTGCAGTTATATTCATGGCCTAGCCACCTCCATGCATGCTTAGTACACAGGTACATTTAGCAAAAAAATCCATATCTTGAACCGTTTTCAAGATATAGGTGCCAAAATGCACCACAGCCACCACAATGCTACCCTATGGGAAAACTGGCAACTTTGGAGTGCTGTAACTCTGAAACTGGTGTAAATGTTTTCAGCTAACCAGCAAAAGGCACATATGTGTTGCACGGGCTTGCCACCCTGCAAATTTTAGACCAAAAGTCCAAACCATGTAGTGGCAATGAAGTGGCAAAGAAAGTTTTGTGATAGATGCAAGACAGGCAGTGTGAACTGCATTTTGTAAATAAAGTGCAAACAGTAATTAGAAAAAAAATTCACACGGTATTTTGAAAATACAGTTTGAATGTTTTATCTAATCACCATTCGCACTGTATTTTAAAAATACCATGCAAATATTTTTTTTTATTACCGTTCACATTGTATTTACAAAATACTGTTCACACTGCCTGTCCTACATCTATTACAAAATTTCCCACAGTTACCACATGTCTACATACTAATTACAAGCTTTATGTACAGCAGGAGAACATTTTAAACTGAAAGGAAATTAAAAATACCATTCAAACTGCATTTGCAAAAGACAGTCTGAATGGTTTTTCTAATTACTGTTCGCACTGTATTTTCTAAATACACTACGAATGTTTTTTCTAATTATTGTTTGCACTGTTTTTTCAAAATAAAGTGCGAATGATTTTTCTAATTACCGCTCACACTGCATTTACATAATACAGTTCACACTGCCTGTCCTGCATCTATCACAAAACTTCCCACAGTTACCACATGTCTACACTACTAATTGCAAGCCTTATGTACAGCAGGAGAACATTTTAAGCTGAAAGGTAACAAAAAATACCATTCAAACTGTACTTGCAAAATACAGTTTGAATGTTTTTTCTAATTACCATTCGTACTGTATACAGTTTGCACTACCTGTCCTGCATCTATCACAAAAATTGTCATAATTCAAAAATGATAATATATTTTTTCACCAAACCATCTAAAGGAACACCCTTGGCATACACCCCATCATCCCTGAACATATCTGAGGCAAACTTAATTCTGTGTGTGCTGTACATAAGAGTAAAAAATCCCATGTTATCGTATCGGAAAAAATGTTATTTTTTGCATTTTCGACCACTTTATATCTGCGAAACCATAAAAGCTGCATCATGATACTTTCTACATCTTGTGACACTGACAACATGACAGCACATACCAATTTTTGGGTTATTTGGTTGTAAAATAAAGAAATTAAGGTGCAAAAAATGAGATTTAACATTGAAAGGCTGTACCAACCCTAACTATAAGGGTGCAGCACCCTTATAATAATGTTAGGTATTTCATTAAAATACTGAATACACTCAAGAATGTATCATTAAATGAGAGCATCCCTTCCTGTATTCAAAAAATCATACAGGGTGTATCTAATTAGCAGCAATTCGGGGAGCTGCCAGAATAAATATATATATATATATATATATATATATATATATAAAATAAACAAGCATTTGTCAATGCGAATGTTGCTTGCTTCTATGTGCTGTTTAGGTATTTGGAAGCCATTGGAGTGCAAATATTGAAAATTTGCGAATTCCATGACAGGCATGTGAGGAACTGCGCAACTATCAGAAACAGTCATTTTTTAGGAATTTTTTTCACCAAATTTCAACATAGCCATTTTAAGACCTCTGCTCATGAACAGTGTCACTGTGATTTTGTTAATGTGTCCCATATATTGAGTTTGCACGCTACTGCGCCATTGTGCGCTACAGGGGGTGGAAACACGTTTTGGGCAGGATGTGAAAAATGACAGCTGTACTGCTCATAAGGAGGTGTGGTAAAATGTCAATGTTGAAAATCTGGAGTGAAAATATTGAAAATTTGCAAACTTACGAGCCTGCGTAGGAACTGCGCAACGCACGCTCGTAAAACAGTCATTTTTAGGAATTTTTTAACCAAATGTTCAACATAGCCATTTTAAGACCACTACTCATGAACGGTGTCACTGTGATTTTCTTAATTTGTCCCGTACATTGATTTCGCACACCGACTGCGCCATTCTGCTCTACATGGGTGGAAACACATTTTGGGTGAGATGTGAAAAATCACAGCTGTACTACTCATAAGAAGGTGTGGTAAAATGGAAATGTTGAAAATCTGGAGTGAAATATTGAAATTTCTGGGAACTTTACGAGCCTGCGAGGATCTGCGCAACGATGCCTCGAAACAGTCATTTTTTGGAATTTTGCACCAACTTTCAATGGGGTTTTTGGGACCCCTTCTCATGAATGGTGTCACTGTCATGGTGGTATTCAGTCCTGAAGGGTGATTTCGCAGTCACCGCGAGTCACTGTGCGAAATCACCCTTTGGGCTGAATAACACCATGACAGTGACTTCATTCATGAGAAGGGTCCCAAAACCCCATGTTGAAAATTTGGGCAAAATTTCCAAAATGCCTGAGATATGCAAATAGTTGAAACCCCTATCTAGGCCATTATACAGCTTACTGGCGCTTCCTCAGTTTGCGGTCGGCTTTGAAGAGTGCAGACGGTTCCCGGTCCACCAAAGATCGCCGTGCGGAGTCCGGAGGTAAGTATGGGGTGAGGGGGCGTGGGAGGCTGAGTGCGCAGTGGGTGGAGTGCGGTTTGTGGGAGGGGTGTCGGGAGGCGCTCCAGCGGGACCGTTTTCGTTTTCAGGTTAAAAAAAAAAAAGATGTCGTGGACCGCTTGCCATGCTGGGGTGGGCTCAGCATGGCACAAGGATGTTGGGCGTTCAGCCGACGGGGATTGGGCACCCGGCCAGCCAAAGGATTCGATTGTCACGCTGGGGTGGGCTCCCAGCGTGGCACCTACAACTGGGGAAGGGGAGAGCGCAGCTCAGCCGGCGGGATTGGGCACCCCACGGCTATGCAGTAGGTGGGGCGCACACGCCTGTGGGGGGAGCTACGCTCCAGTGGGCTTCTTTATCTCTGCTCACTGAAGCGTAGGCTCTTTCAACTGAGGTTACTGCATTTTGAGCATGTAATAGAAGCTCCAAAATGCATTGGCTTACAGGGGCCGTGCCTGCCAGCTCACTGACTGAATTTGAGGAGGAGGTGACACACCTCTGAAATCTCTGATGATGGCACTATGTTTCTTGCACATGCGTGCAAGCAACATAAAAATGGCCCAGTGGTTCCCCAACGAAATTGCTTATTTTGAAAAAGACACCAAAATCAAATATGTCATAATGTAATTCCCAACCCATGTCTAGCACCAAGAGTGAAAATCTAGTAGCTCTCCCTCTGGCCAATGACTCACTCTCAGTCCCCACCCCTTGATCCCTGGATTACCTTTTCAATCCCTGTGAACAGGATCTGATGTTCTCCACCTCTGCAAGCCTTCAAATGTTGGACAATAGCATAAGTCTCATCATTCCTCTTAATGGACCACACAAGCTCACCCTGGTTTTCAATTGTTATATTGTGTGGCAAACATCACATGCCCAACAAAGAGCATTCCAAAAGATGCACAGCCCTATAGATATTACCCACCCCCTGGCTCTGCACTCCTATTTTCCCTTCTCCTCCTCTTTCTCCTCCACCTCCTCAACTCCCCCTCCTCTCTTCCCACCCATATCTCCTCACTTCTCCCTGTCTCTCTCCTCCCCCCTTTGCCATACACTGACAAAGCCTACTCTGCCTGCATCCCCCTCCTCCTTCCCTCCTCCCTCCTCCTCCCCTCCTCCACCTCTCCTACTCCTCCTCCTCTCATCCCACTCTTATTGCCTCATTCCTCCCCACCACTCTCCTCCCCCATGCCATGCACTGGCAATGACTATACTGGCTGCTTATCAAGCTTATCTGTATACTCACTCCTCCTCCTGCTGCACCCTCCTCTTACATGGTGCTGACCCTACATTACTTGATGAAACTGAATCATTTCAGCTCTCCCAATTTAGCTTTGTATCCTAAGTATGACATACTGTGGACTGGGTTATTGAGCTCATCAATCCCTTAAGCACTTACATATTTCTTGTTATTCTATGCAACTGCTTTGTAACTACCATTGAATTTTGTAACTGTATTCTAACTATTGTACTGTTTCTTAACTATGTGTTCTTTGTTATGTCACTGTACCTATTGACCTGGAGCCTTTGTAAATGAGTCTATGACTCAAAGGTATTAATCCCAATCTGAAACAAATAAATACAGATATTACAGTTTATAAAGTCACAGGTACACATAACCTGTCTTGTTTTTGGATTTCTGAATGTTTTGGTAGCTTTCACATAGACACAGAGTTTGTACTGTCTGCATCTATGTGTCCCCACCAATGGGTTGGGGGGTAACAAAAGCAACTATCTGGTGGTCACCACCTTCTGAAAACTGGACAATGCTGTGTCTTTTACTGTTCCAGGTCTTTTATAAATGGCCCTGGGTGTATTCCTAATTACATCTTTCAATTTGTCATCTGTTTGTAGTAGCCCCCACTTACTCTACAAACTTTGTTTCACCTCATTAGCCATAAGCGGTCACAAAATTGCACTGGTTTATCACATTGCTATTGTTTCTAGGGGCTTTGGGGATTAACATACTCTGTTGGGGCAAATTACCCACATACAGTACAGCTGATTCTATAATGGCACTACTGTAGCCCCTTTATACAAACCTTTGGATTTGCTCTTCCTTTTTATTCGAATAATCTTCACCCCAGTGAAGTTTTGCAAAGTGTGTATAAGCTGTCCCTTTGGTACAGTACATTCCTTGCTACATAGAGTGGATGACATCTACTAGACAAAAGTAAGATGTTGCAATCTGTAGGCTTTTAAAACAGTTACGTCCTTACATTACCATTACCCATCTTGAACAGTGACTAATCAAGGGATGTAGCCTCATTCTTTTGAATAGTAGCTTTGAATTGAAATTTTGGATTAGTTGACTTCAGCCAAAGTACAAAGTCTGCAAACATTTCCTCTGTACTCTTCCTGGTTCCTGAATCTCTGGACTGGTGAAGTAACTGTTTTTCTTCTAAATGATCTTTGTGCTTGGTAGCTTTTCGTTACCATGCTGTTTCTAAATATTTCCCTGTTATGCACATTACACTATTATGCACTTTATATTAATTGTGCATTGTGTTTTTAAGGATATACTACTTAAGATCTAATGAGAGCATACCATGCCCTCTGATGAAGCCCAACTGCCATTGGGTGAAATGTTAAATAAGGAGATGTCAGCATGATGTCTTAGTTTGGTGCCTTGTCTGTGTAATGCACTGGACCAAGTTTGTAACTTATGACTGCAGTAAGTTTTTTTTTGGATAGTATGCAAACAAGAAATAAGTAAACTAATGTACCACTCTGATATATTGTGGTACTTCTTATAACTGCCTTGCAATCAGGTGTTTGTTTTGTTGTTTTCCCGATAGAGATGTTGAGAAGTAAAACTTTGCCAGTGATTATATTGTGATATTGCTATCTTTGCTGTTCCCAAAGGTCTAGGAAATTGCTGCCAAATCAAGCAATTTGCCTGAAAACCTCTGCAAAGTGGTGAAGTTCCCTTTGCCTCATAAATTTCACTTTAGTTCATTTGCAAGGCTCAGTGCCAACTGAAATTGGTCCTGGGGGTGAATAATTGTTGTTAAAAAAAGAAAACATAAAAATATTTTTCTTCGCCCTTATAGCAAAAGCCCCATACATGGTCCCAGAGATAAAGTTGGAAATGTCTACTTTCCCAAATATACTTAGTATCTCCAACTCCCACCCTCCACTTCCACCTTAGTCCTAATAAAAATAAATGCCTCGTACCCCCAACCCACTCACTGCACTGTGCCCCCTCTTCTGCTCTGTTCCAATGAAGAAAAACCCTTCCATCAACCCATTTAGCACCCCATTTCCCACCCTCCTCTCTCTCTAAGTGAGTGTACTAACCTAAAGAAAAAGAATGTCATGATGTGTCCTACAGCTACTGGGTGAGCCCGCCTTTCACCACCGTGGCTGACTGCCATCACAATGAATGAGAGTGAGAGCAAGCTAATCATATTGAAGTGTGCCTGTTTTCTTATTCATTCAGATGGTGACCAGCCAAGGTGCTGAGAGGATGGCTATGCCATTCACCATCACAGCAGCTCCTACTTTTGTTCTTTTTTGCTATGTCAGCATAACTGAGGTAAGGGATGGGGTATTAAGTGAGTTGGGGGAAGAAGGTGTTTATTTATTGAGACCACATGGGGAGAAATGGGAGATGGGCTACTGAAAAGTATGGGGAATTTTTTTTTATTATTGGGACCATGGGGTGTTGAGAGTGGGGTCATTTCAATTTTTTCCCCTGGCACCATGGGGGATGGAGAGAAGGGTGGGAAATTGTACTAAAAGAGAGGGGGTATGCGACCCTGCCCATGATGCAGTGTATTAGGGGTACAGAAAAGTGTGGCTGAGTTGGTAGCATATCTGTGTATAGTACAGAGGACCGTGCATTGGGAAACACACTGGGTCTTAGGATCATACCATAAACTCTGGCACAGAGTGGTTCCATGTCATAAGGGTGATTGAAAAATAGCAATCGCTGTTAGGGTGAGTGTACATTGCTGAAAATGAATTTTGGCGATGCACACTCATGATGAGGACAAAAAGGGCACCTGAGACCTACAGGCTTAGTTTTTAATGTGGGGGACTGTGCCCCCCCACACCCCCTCACTCACAGATTCTCAGCTCCGAGGGGGAGGTGCATGTCGGAAGGGGGTGTGAAGCATTTAAAAAAATGGAAAGCCACCAGTGGAAAAAAAACCAGCTCCGAACCGGACCCAAACCCTTCACCTCCCAGCCAATCATCCTCCCTACCACGTTAGTGGACCAACTCAGCAGCTGTCCGCCACACCCCCTCCTACATGCCATCCCTCCCCTGCCTCCCCCCATGCACGTGTATATACGTGTGTACTTCCTGTCACTCTATTCACCCACCTCAATATCCGGTTGACCCCCGCTAGGTAGCCATAAACACAGATGTAGTAATTGAGTCACTCTTTTTGTAGACACGCAATTTCAGTCGCCTTGCTCACATGATACCCACAGAGTGCAGTATGAAGGGGCTATACTGTTGGGGTGTGCTGTCCTTTGGTTGAGATGTTAAACTGAGGCCCTTTCTACCAAGCTCTGTAGCTGTCCTGGTGGGTGTAAGGGTAGAAGTAAAAGAAAATAAGTTACTTTTCACAAGAGAAGAGGAGTTTCCCTGGTGACTTGGTCAACATTCCCCTTCTCATAAAACCAGTAGATGGAATTGTTCAAGGCAGTGTGTCCATGCTGATGTGTAACATGGCTGCCACTGCACGTTTACAGTCACTTCAGTACCAGTCACTCATTGTAGGCAAATCACTTTGGGGTACAATGTGCATGAAAACACTATTTGAATGCCAATAATTCTTTCTCCTTCTCCTTCTTCTTCCCCTTCTCTTTAAAATGTAGTTTCATTACCTATATCACTTTTGCATAACTCCTTCCCTAGTGCTTTGCAATGAGATTATTTTTTCTTCTATAGATTGTTATTAGCATCCCTAGCTTATGATGTCTCCACAAAGTCTTTTGAAGTTTTAAAATTTAGACATTTGCCAGTTTATATTTCAGATAGTTTTTCTGTCTCCATGATTCTCCATTTTTAGAGGATTGTTTGAAACCAGGATGACTATCTTTTGAGAACCTTTCCTTGCCAGGTTTCAACATTACTCCATGAGTGTTGCATGATATTGCTGTGAAAATGGATATGAAGTCCCATGTAGGAAGGCTGTGATTTCAGTTGTAAACAAGTATAATGAATAGATAATGTCCAAGTGACAAATATTCAGTTTCTAGGCAAATGTTCATATACAGTATATAATAGAATATGATTTTAGAGATTTTAGAGCCTCTGAGGAAGTTATCATTGTGACATCGAAACATCAGTCAAATGTTGTCTCTGGTTCCAGGAAGCGCGATGGTCGGAGGGTATAGTAGCAAGTTGCATTTGGTAAAACTGCATTGAGACCACGATAACAAATGGAGAATTGGTGTATCTGGACCTTGCCTGATGTTTTGTGATTTTTAACAGTTTGCAATAGAATTAAAGATTAAAGCTGAGTATTCAGAAATGTTTTCAGTAAACTGTTGTTTTGTGAAATGTTGACCTGTGCAATATGACAGTTTTGTGTATGGATACTGCAGATTTTGAAGGCCTGGTATGTGCACTCTTTGCTTGTTCTACAGAAATGAGCCTTCATAATTGTGTTTTTCCCAGGAGTATCAGTAGCTTTTTAAATCTACTAACTCCTTAAGAAAAACAAGAGTTTCTTTATTTCTAAATGTAGGATTTTTCAAAAGGGAGGACTCCAATGCAGATGTGTGTTGTGACTGTGTCTGCATCCACCTGCAAGTGTCTGAGCAGCCTTACAACTATTTTCAAAAGATGTGTCCATTTGCAACAAAAAGTCATTGGTCTGGATTTTCAAAGCTTTGGATGCAATAGCTGTGGCAGTTGTTCTGCCATCACTGCATCACTGAAATGCACCAACATTTTTGGCTGCAAGTAACAAACTTTTTCATTCATTTGCAACTTTTTTCTCACTTTGTAGAAAAAAATTATGCCTATATTATTTTTTGATGCTTGCATCATTTTTATGCACAAGTTGCGTTACCTGTGATGTCAAATTAGAATACATTTCATGTGGTCAAACAGTCATGCTGCAAGCACTTTAGTGCAACTGTGACAAACATCTGCTGCCAGACCCTGATTTGTGGTAAAAAAAATGAGGCCAGCTTGCCTGTTGGCACAGTGGTAGCACTACTGCTTGTGATGCTAGTGACCAGAGTTTGGGAATGGACTCGAGTCCTCAGGGCTGTCCATGGGGAGGATGATTGAACATTGAGGATTGCGAGGGTGAGGGGTAGCTTTATTCATGAGGATAGGGATCATATGCACCAAGGAGGAATAGAGTGAGACTGAAGCCTTTTGGATACAGCTTCAAAACATAAAAGGGAGAAAGGTTTGAATGGGGGTAGTTTACAGACCACCTTCACAGGGAGAGGAGTTGAAAATAAAGCTGGGGGAGCAAATGAGAGTGCTTAGCAGTAGGAGAAACGCAGTCATAACAGGTGATTTCAACCTGCCTGGAGTTGATTGGAGGACCCCATCTACTTCCTGCTCCAGGGAACAGGTCCCGCTGGAGGCTTTCCAAGATTGTTTCCTGGTGCAGAGAGTCACAGATCCAACCAGGTATTGGGCCTTGCTGGATCTAGTGCTATCAGATGGAGAGTTTGTCCAGGAAATATAAGTGGTGGACCCACTTGCAGGCAGTGACCACCGTACGGTGTGATTTTGCCTCAATATGGGCAGGGAAGCAGACTGGACTTAGATGAAGAAAGTGGACTTTAAGAGGGCGGACTTTGGTAAGATTGGATAGCTCCCACAGGGGGCACCTTGCAAATATCAGTTGGGAGATGGGGGCGCAACAGAAATGGTCCATTATTAAGTTGGGTCTGAGTGAGGCCACTAGCATGTGTACAGAGGCTCAGAGTAAGAAATCCAGGGCCAAAAAAACAAGCTGGTTCAACACCGACATGGCAGTGAAGGTGAAGAAAAAGTGGGCAACCTATCATAAGTACAAATGTACTATGAGAAAGGATGACAGGGAGGAGTACTCAGCAAAATCTAAAGAGGCAGGCAGAGTAGTCCAGGCAGCTACTGTAAGTCCATGACAGAACTACTGTAAAACTAGCACAAGGGGTAAGGGCAGGTGAAAAGGACTTCTTTAAGTATATATGGGAAAAAGATACTGCAGCGATGGGATTGTTAGGATTAAAAGGGAGGGGGGAGGGGGAGAAAGTAGTGTGGATAAGGTGGAGGCACTGAACGAGTACTTCAGCTCTGTCTTCACTATGGAGAAGGATGGATGTATGCCACTGGGAAGAATAGGGGTTCTGGAGGGGGGAGGTGGTGAGAAAACTGATAGAGCAATCCAGGAGAATATGGTTTTAAAGGGCAGAGTGGACATCGCTCCTGGACTGGATAGCATGCACCCAAGTGTCCTGAGGGAATTGGCAGAGATCCTGGCTAGCCCCCTGGTGGACCTGTTTAACACTTCTTGGAGATGAGGTGCATGACTCACAACTGAAGAATGGCACACGTGATGCCTCTCCAGAAGCGTGCATCCAGCGATGAACCTGGTAATTATAGACCAGTTAGCCTTACATCCATTGTAGGCAAGCTAATGGAGACCATAGTAAAAGAGAAACTAGTGAACTTTCTGGAGGTAAATGTCTCCAGGATATAAGGAAACATTGGTTTGTCTTGGGGAGATCCTGCCAGACCAATCCATTGACTTTGTTGATTGGGTCACAGGATCATTGGACAGGGGACAGGCAGTAAATGTCCTATGTCTGGATTTCAGTAAGGCCTTCGACTCTGTGCCACGTGGGAGGCTACTCAGTAAACTGAGTAATCTGGGAGTCAGGAAAAAGCTAACAGGGCTGGTCAAGGAGATGGCTACAGGACAGAAAGCAGAGGGTAATAGTGGGTGGGAACTATTGAAGCCTAGGCCTGTGTCCAATGGGGTCTCACATGGCTCAGTATTCAGACCAGTGTTGTTTAACATCTTTATTAGGGACATAGCAGATGGGATCAAAAGTAAAATCTGCCTAGTCTCAGATGACACTAAACTCTGTGGGAGAGTAGACATAAAGCAAGTGAGACAGGAGCTCAGGGAGGACCTGGAAAGGCTTGAGAAGTGATCAGGTATTTGGCAGTTGGGGTTCAATGTCAAGAAGTGCAAGGTCATGCATCTGGGAACTAAGAACCCAGGGGCCACTTACTGGTTGGGGTGTGTGTACATGACCAGTTCTGAGGAGGAAAAAGATCTAGGGGTAATCATTAAGAGGGACCTGAGACACTCTGCGCAGTGCTATAAAGCAGAAGCCAAAGCAAACTAAATGCTGGGATGCATCACCAGAGGAATCATCTCCAGGAAAGGAGCAGTCATTGTGCCATTGTATAGGTCATTGGTGACACCACACTTGGAGTATTGTGTGCAGTTGTGGTGCCCTTATCTGAAAAAAAGTCATCAAATTATTGGAGCATGTACAATGTAGGGTGACCAAGATGATCCAGGGACTGGGGACAAACCCTATGAGGAGAGGCTGCATGAGCTTAATATGTACTCAATGGAGGACAGAAGAGAGAGAGAGGGGGTACATGATTGAAACCTTAAAGTACTTCAAAGGTATGAACAAGGTTAGAACAGAGGGCATTTTCAGTTTAAGGGGGAATGGGTCACCTAGTGGACATAGTCTGAAACTAGTGGTGGAAAGATTCAAAAAGCAAATGAGAAGGCACTTTTTCACAGAAAGAGTGGTATTCAAGTGGAATGATCTGCTGGAGGAGGTAGTTTCATTGAATTCAATGGGCAGCTTTAAAATGGGGTAGGACAGGGTGAAAGGGAGAGTCTTAACTGAAGGGATGAGGGGGTCAGAGGGAAAGAAGTCTGAGGGATGGAAATTTCATTGGGAAAAGGGAGGGTGGCATCTCCTGTAAAATCGACTGAGGGCTGCACACTCGAGCAGACTTGATAGACCTAAGTGGCCTGATTCTGCTGGCATTTTCATATGTTTGTATGTTTGTATCCCAATGGATGGTCTCCTCCTCTGGGGAGGGAGGACACCATCCTCCACTGCAATACTGCCACCTTGGTGACCACAGGTGGCATAGTGGCTGGTAGGGCCACAGGGAGGGTGAAGAAGCAGCTGACATCAGTAGATGGATGCACACTTAGCATGGGTGGGCCTGCCATAGTGTCCATGTATGCCACATCTCCAGGGGATAGGAGAAACTCCACCAGCAATCTTGGCCCAGACCCTCCACGATGAAGGCTGCAGCAGCTCCCAGGCCTCCACCTCCCCAGCATGCCATGGCCTGATGACCAGCATAAGTCTGGGGGGGTAGTCCTCCTCCCCATGACCCTGCCTGAGGGGCAGAAGCCAGAGCTCAATGGAGATGACTGATCGTGGCTGGGGGGAGGCTCGGGTGGTGGCTGGTGGAAAAGAGGGCTGGAGACAGGGGGCATAAACAGAAATTACAACAAAAAAATGATACAAATGCTGTTTGCATAATTTTTTTTTCCACAGTTGCATCTTTTTTTGGATGGGTACTATTTGATCATTTAGTAGAAGGTCTAACAGTTGGATGCATTTCAATGTCATAAAATATTCACTAAAAATACCACCAACAGCTTAATCTGGTTCAAGGTCAGTTGGCATTCATCTGTATCCCCTTCCCCTGGATCATGCCTGAAAATAGGCAGGATTTGTCTAGTGCACTTACCCGGTCAACAAAAACTAAATAATAAAAAAAAAATACAAAAAAAAAACAGTGATGGCTGCGCATTGGACAGATTCTTTTGAAAATCTTACCCATTAGCTACTGTAGGCTATGAACTCAGAAAGCATATATCTGTAGCCTCAAGTAAATATTGCAATCAACTAAGTAATAGAAAAGAACAAATAGAAAATGTAGAATCTGTAATTCTGTTTTAATAATAATTGTTTGACTCAAATATAAAAGTAATAGATTGTCAGTCTGTCGTATAGTGGTACAAAATATTAAACTGAGCAAGACTGGATCTTTTTGTGAATCATGAATTTAATTTAGAAACATAGAAACATAGACTTTGATGGCAGATAAGGACCGCTTGGCCCACCTAGTCTGCCCATTTCCCTACCTAGAGGATAAGCTGCAGATCCTATTTAACCAACAGCCTATTTCTTCCTATCCCCCACGAAAATTGCCTTATGTCTGTCCCATGCATTCTTGAATTCTCCCACAGTTTTAGAGGGAACTAAATCTTGTATTTTTCCTGATTTATTATCATTTGAAATGTGGTCATATGTGAAGTCTGTTAAATATCCCCAGGGCACATGTTCCTCTGTTTGTTTTAAAACAGCCCTATATTTCTTATGCAAGGTCCCCCGTTTATGCTGTCATTTTGCTGCCCAATTAATTTCTAAATTACTTATGAGATCAGGAACCTGGTAAAGTCAGTTAAGTGGAACCCTACAAAAAACATTTTCATCCAGGGTTTTCATTCAAGTGATGCCTCCATGTTACAGGACTGATAAGAAACTGCAGAATGAATAGCAAGTGGGAAAACAACAGAGCCTACATTAGAAACAAATGCTGTAGAACTCTTTAAAAACAAACACATCACATAGTTCAATGCGGATAACAGACTTCACACATGCCTGTGTTTTCAATTCTATTAATATAATTAAAAAATCAAGGCTTCTGCTCCCTTTATTAGCTATGTACAGGTTGTATAGCCTAGCTGCATGGGGGCAGTAAATCACACTGCCAGTTAAGTTCTGGGGCAAAACGATTCATTCTGGGTGCAAAATGCAGAACACAAAATGGAACACACATGTGTCTATAAGGGCGCTCCACTAAACAAACTGTAAGGTAGATAAGAACAAAGCTGGTCACACACCAAAGAGGTATTAGTTTCCAAAATCTATTGAAAAAGATGCATGAGGAAACTGGACTAACACACCTACCTATTGCCTTCTATTGAGGCTTCATCAGGGGCCCCCTCATGAAGACGCAATAGGAGGCGATATGTAGGGATGTTAGATCAGTTTCCTCATGCATCTTTTTTAATAAATGTTGGCAACTGGTACCTATTTGAAGGGTGCAGCACCCATGGATACATTTGCATCTGCAGACGTAGGCATTGCTGGTGTGCCAAGGCCTACTTACACGCCTGTATGTGACTTTCATAGAGCAGCCGCTTGTGCTGCAGTTAGGCATGATGAAAGTAGGTGCCCCTTTGATGTAAGAATGGAATGTGCAAAGCTGTAGATGTAAGACATGTGCATCTCATGTCAAATGCAATGTGGACTTTCATCAAAAAAGATGCTTTAAAACTTATGTCCCAGGGGTTTGATCCAGGATCTCAACTGGGACCATCTGAGGGTGGAGCACTCTGATCTTGGGGAAGGAGGGGGGGGGAGGCAGCAAAATATTCAGGTACCACCCAGATGACTGACAAAGGAGCAGCAGTGATTTTAGTTTTAAAAGCAACTGCTTGTTCACCCTTCTGGCCAGAGGAAGGGTGTAGCAGTTGTGATCACAATTAGAGCATGCACTGTTAGAGGTGTGCAGAAAAAACTTCTGCTGGTGGAATTTCCATGAAAGTTCTGAAATCAAATTAGCAACTTTTGCAGAAACTCTGACTTAGAACAATCTGGTTAATTTGACTATTAATCTTTTGTGTGGGACTGTGTCAAATGCCTTGCTAAAGTCTAGGTAGGCCATGTCCACAGCTCCTCCCTGGTCTACTACTTTGGTCACCCAGTCAAAGAAATCAATTAGATTCATCTGACATGACCTTCCCACTGTAAACCCATGCTGCCTTGGGTCCTGTGCCCCACTGGCCTCTAGGTACTCAATAATTCTTTCCTTCAGAAGTGATTAAATCACTTCCACTATCACAGAGGTCAAACTGACAGGTCTGTAGTTTCTTGCCTCTGTCTTGGTCCCACTTCTGTGAAGGGGAATCACATCCACCTTCCTCCAGTCCTTGGGTACCACACCATCCTCCCATGATTTGTTAAAGAGGGTAGTCAGTGGTTTTACTAGTTCTCCCCTTAATTCTTTTAGAAATCTGGGGTGAATTCAATCAGGACCCATTGCTTTGTCCACCTTCAGTTTTAAGGGGTCTTTCAGAACCCTTTTTTCTGTGAAAGGACTGGGATTGACCCCCCTATCCAGAGTGCTTCTGTTAACTGGGTTAGGCACCTCCCCCTCCTCTTTTGTGAATACTGAGCAGAAATATTCGTTCGGTATCCCTGCTTGTTCATTATCCCCCTCTGCCCACCCACTGTTCATTCTATTCAGACTCACTATCCCTCCCTTTGTTTTTCTACGCTCTCTGATGTACCTATAAAAGGTTTTATCCTTCTTCTTAACCTAGTTGGCTATCCTTTCCTCAGTTTGGGCCTTTGCTAGTCCGACTTCCCTCCCTGCTTCCTTCTGCCTTAACTGGTACAGCTCTCTGTCCTGCTCCTTCTGTGTTTCCTTATACTTCCTGAATGCTATCTTTTTCTCTCTGACTTTCCCTGCCACCTCTTTTGAGAACCATAGTGGCTTTTTCTTTCATTTTCATTTGTATATTTGCTTCACACAAAGGCTTGTTGCCTCTGTGATGGCAGTTTTGATGATTCCCCATTGTTGCTCCACCCCTCCTTCTTGTTTCATGTTTCAATTGATCTCTTTCAATAATCTTGAGGCACACACTCAGCTGCCCATTTCTTAGAAAAGCCACATGCAGTGGTGGTTTCATTTTATTTTTAAATTGAGGATTTTAGTGCTGTGCAGAATTTTCTAATTTCGGCAGAATGAAATTCAGAGGAATTTTCAAAATTCTGCCGAAATTCTGCCAGAAACAGAATAGTGAGATTCTGCAGGAGAAAATGGTTGCAGATAGATTTTCCACTGTAAAAATTGCTGCTCTGTGGATTTTGATATTTTCCGCAGAAATTGTTGCAGAAAATTTTTTCAAGGATTATTATTCCACAGATAACAGTTGCCAGAATTCCAAAATAAGACCAGTAAAATTCTGGCAGAAATTCTGCCGTGGAATAGTCATTCCATACTAATTTCACCAGTGGAGTTTTGCATTCTGCACAGCATTAGAGCATTTATTAAAATAAATATTATGACAACCCCTTCTCTTATCTCCTAACAGTCCTCTCTGTCCAGCTTCCATTTCCAGCCTGATGTCTACTTCAAAGAGTGCACACACCTTTAGAATGTACCTGCTTCACTTTAGAACCTACATGCTCCACTCCTGTTCACAGCAACAATGGCTCCTCATAGTCTAATGTAAAAAAAAAAAAAACATTTTCCTATCCATACTGTTTCTTGCAAGGGAAGTGAAGGAGCTCTGGCAAGTTTCTCCTCAAGAGCAGTGGGGGCTTTGCAACACTACAGCACCATTCAGCATCACCACCTAATTGCTGAGACAGCAACATAATTTGTATGTGTATACTTACCCTTCTGAAAATGAACTGAAAATTATTTTAAAACGTATCTTTCACTATTTTTTTTCTTTTTTTAAATCAAGTCATTATATAATAGCATGTATGTACTCCAGAGTATGTGGTGTGTCATGTAGGATAATATAGCTTCTCAGGTATTGAATGCACATGGCCTGAGGTCCTTTGCTTCAAAAAAACAAAGCGTGATGCCATACCATCACAACACACACCATGTCATCAATTATTGCTTAAATTTACAATTATTAAAAAAAAAAATCAAGGATTATGATACTGTCAAGGAGGTTAAATTTAATCAGGGTTATGGTGGGCGATGATTCATTTCAAAGATATTAATTAATTTTCTTTCAGCAGTGTTTTCAGTAATTGCAGATTTATCAGCATAATAATCAAAAAATAGTTTAGTAAGAGTAAAGTTTTAAAGTAAATTACGAAATAACAAATCAACAAAATACATTTTGACTATCTCAAAGTTAAATTCAGTTTTCTTTTTTGTAGAAAACTCAGTAGTATATTGTTTTATTTTTTTAATTATTTTAAAACTTTATTTTTGTGCAAATAATATTTCATTCTTGTAGCTAATTAGATGGAAGTGCATCAGTTTAATTTCATGCTAACCTATTAGCACCAAATTCACTCTTTTTTGAATATGCACACATTCAGTGAACAATCATCATTTTATATTAAAGCAATTATTACACTGACTAAAAATAGCAAAACATTGTTTACAGTGAAAATAACTAATTTTACAAAATGGCAAGCAAAAATATGGAAACATCATTTGCTGGGAGACATAGCTTTAAAAATTGGCAATGTATGGTCAGGTGCCAGATCTCAGTACCATGGCAAAAAAGCCTCATTACTTATAAAATCATGGACTAAATCTTCCATTTCAAACAATATTACAAAGCTCCCTGAACCAGTGGCCTTGATGGAAGACGGATGCCTGGATATTGTACCAGTCACAGAAACATGGTATACAGAGATCCATGACTGGGATGTTAACATAACAGGGTACACAACCTACAGGAGAGACAGGGAGGGGAGAAGAGGGGAAGGAGTAGCTTTCTATGTAAGGGAAGGGATAAAAGCAACAGAACAAAAGAGTAAACAGGGAGGAGAGGAGGCACTGTGGGTCACCTTAGAGACTGGAAATGACACCACAATCTGCACAGGGGTTGTATACAGACCCCCATCTCAGGGGAAGGGAATGGACTAGGATATGATAGAAGACATCCTTAGGATGGCAGAGAAATGGGAGATACTGTTGATGGGGGACCTGAATATGCCAGATGTTAACTGGAGCACCTTTGCTGCAGCCACATTCAAAAGCAGGACCATTCTCAATGCCCTACAGGGGGCATGCCTCAAGCAGCTGGTTTTGTAACCCACTCGTGAGGGAGCAATCTTAGACTTTGTACCCTCAAATGGGGACAGTGAGAGGATCTCAGATCTAGAAGTGGGTAGCCATCTGGAAACAAGTGACCACTAAACAGTGTGGTTCATGATAAACTCAGCTACAGAGTCAAGCCATACAAAAGTGAGGGTACTGGACTTCAGGAGGACTGACTTTGGCAAGATGGGAGAGTGCCTTAGAAAAGCACTAGCAAATAGGTTAGAAGGAGGGGTGGAGCAACAATGGGAAAAAATCAAAACTGCCATCACAGAGGCAACAAGCCTTTGTCTGAAGCAAATGAACAAATCAAAACAAAAGAAAATGCCACTATGGTTCTCAAAAGAGGTGGCGGGGAAGGTTAGGGAGAAAAATATAGCATTTAGGAAGTATAAGGAAACACAGAAGGAGCAGGACAGAGAACTGTACCAATTAAGGCAGAAGGAAGCAGGGAGGGAAGTCAGAATAGCAAAGGCCCAAACTGAGGAAAAGATAGCCAACTCAGTTAAGAAGCGGGATAAAACCTTTTATAGGTACATCAGGGAGCGTAGAAAGACAAAGGGAGGGATACTGAGGCTGAATAGAATGGACGGTGGATGGGCAGAGAGGGACAGTGAAAAAGCAGGGATACTGAATGAATATATCTGCTTGGTACTCACAAAAGAGGAGGAGGAGGAGGTACCTAATCCTATTAACAGAAGCACTCTGGATGGGGGTCGATCCCAGTCCTTTCACAGAAGAAACGGTTTTGAAAGAACACCTAAAACTGAAGGTGGACAAAGCAATGGGGCCTGATGGGAGTCACCGCAGAATTCTAAAAATATTAAGGGGAGAACTAGTGACACCACTGACTACTCTTTTTAACAAATCATGGGAGGATGGTGCTGTACCTGAGGACTGGAGGAAGGTGGATATGATTCCCCTTCATAAAAGCGGGAGCAAGACAGAGGCAGGAAACTACAGACCTGTCAGTTTGATCTATGTGTCAGGGAAAGTGATGGAGTCACTTCTGAAGGAAAGAATTATTGAGTACCAAGAGGTCAGTGGGGCACAGAACCCAAGGTAGCTTGGGTTCACAGTGGGAAGGTCATGTCAGATGAATCTAATTGATTTCTTTGACTGGGTGACCAAAGTAGTAGACCAGGGAGGGGCTGTGGACATGGCCTACCTAGACTTTAACAAGGCATTTGACACAGTCCCACACAAAAAATTAATAAACAAATTAGCCAGCTTGGGAGTGGGTCCCAGGGTGGTAGCCTGGGTAAAACATTGGCTGGACAACAGGACACAGAAGGTAATTGTAAACAGAGTCCACTCTGAAGAAAGGGGGGTTACTAGTATGGCACCGCAGGGTTCAGTATTGGTCCAGTCCTTTTTAATGTTTTTATAAGTGACATTGCAGAGGGACTGGAAGGAAAAGTATGCCTCTTTGCAGATGACACGAAGATCTGCAACAGGGTTGATACACAAGGAGGCATGGAAAGGATGAGAAGAGACTTGGCAAGGTTGGAGGAACAGTCATAAGTATGGCAGCTTGGATTCAATGCAAAGAAGTGCAAAATAATGTACCTGGGAGACAAAAACCCAGGGGAGGATTACACAATAGAGGGGGAGGTAGTAACAACAACAAAAATGGAAAGGGACCTGGGGGTAATCATATCAGATGACCTTAAGGTTGGCAAGCAATGTGAGAAGGCAGTAGGGAGGGCTGGGGGATACTGGGATGTATAGGGAGATGCATCACTAGCAGAAAACAGGAAGCTGTTATCCACCTGTACAGACGGTTGGTGAGACCCCATCTGGAGTACTGCATCCAGTTCTTGAGACCTCATCTCCGCAAGGACATAGACAGGATGGAGGCAGTCCAGAGGAGGGCAACTAAAATGGTGCAGGGTCTGCAAGAGAAGCCATACAAGGAGAGACTAAAAGAGCTCAATATGTATTCCCCTGAGAAAAGGAGGGAGAGGGGGGAATGATAGAAACTTTTAAGTACCTCAGTGGAATCAACAAAGTCCAAGAGGGTAGCATCTTTCCGAAAAAGAGATGTGCAAGAACAAGGGGACACAATTGGAAGATAAAGGGGGATGGCTATGGGGCAATGTGAGGAAGTATTTTTTCATAGAGATGGAAGTGGACGCATGTAACAACCTTCCTGAGGAGCTTGTGGGGTCTAAAACTGTGGGAAAATTCAAGAATGCATGGGACAGACATAAGTCAATTCTTGTGGGGGTAGAAAGAAATAGGCTGTTGGTTAACTAGGATCTGCAGTTTATCCTGTAGGCAGGGAAATGGCCAGACTAGGTGGGCCAAGCAGTCCTTATCTGCTATTAAAGTCTATGTTTCTATGTTTCACATTACATTATAAGGGTGCTATCACACCCCTATACTTAGGGTTCATTGGTTACTTCTATATTAAACTCAACATTTTGTACTTTAATAACTGCAAGTGTTCATCTGATTCACATGAAATGTTGCATACACCATCAGGGACCAATGCTCTCTGCATGTGGTAAGTTTAGTTCTGGTCAGATTTGTGGGTGCATAGATATGGAGTTTCAAAAAATTTGAAAATGATCATATTTTGTCAAATTCTTCATCATGCCACTATACAGAAACAGTGTGGAATTGTGGTCAAACTTTTCAGGATAAACAGACCTTTGGTTACAGATGTGCCTTTTGAAGGTTTGGTGACAAAATATTAATAGTTCAATTATTACATTTTGAAGTTTCCCATTATTTCCTATGGGGGCAGTTAGATGTCCGGTGCGAAAAAGTAACTTTTGTCGCAGATGGGTAATCCTTTGCCACAAATGGGAAATCCTTTTTCATGTGGCCTCCATTTTGTTTTACAGTTAGCAAAGAAAACAAAATGAAATAATTAAAGAAAATGATCTGTTTATTTGATACTGACACAAGCAGCTTGCCTATTGGGACCCCCCTCAGCTGACTTCACTTAACTGTTGGAAAAATGTTTTTGAGTGTTATTTTTACATAATAAATCTTTTTTCATGATTCTTTTTGTGATTGCAAAATCCTTTCTCTTGGTGTCTAGTAGCATCCCCCCACCTCCAATCACCATCCTCTTTTTCTTTGTATTTTCCCTAGTGTCTAGTAGCATTCCCACCTTCCAATTGCTAGCCTTCTTTCAATATACAGTATTGTTTACTCGGTGTCTAGTGGCACCCCCCCACCTCGATTACTGGGCCACTCTTGATTATATTGTTTTCCTGGTGTCCAGTGGCACTCCCCACCCTCTGATTTATGCCCCCCTTCATTTTGTCCCCTGGTGTCTAGTGGCACCCACACCGTCTGATTTATGCCACCCCATTATTTTCTTTTCCCTGGTGTATAGTGGCACCCCACCCTTTGATTTATGACTACCTTTTTGTTTTCTTTTTTCCCTGCAGTCTAGTGGCACCCCCCACCTGCCGATGGCTTTCACTGCCTGTAAAAAAGAAAATGGTCCTTGATGTTTATTTTTTCCCCCTAAAATAAGAAAATGGTCCTTCACCGATCAAACACCCTCTACCCCGGCCTTCTATTTAGCACCCAACACCCCACAACCCGGGTACATCCCCACACACCCTCACTCACCTGAACAGGTCCCAGGTTTGAGATCCAGTATCCCGATCGAAGACAAGTCTTGCTACTTGAACCGGCAACTGCAATATGAGAAACTGAGGTACTGTAAATGCAGTTCAATGTAGTTCAATTGGGTTTTCAACACTGATGCATATCTTGACCATTTTTTGCATATTTTGACACCAAATTTTTAGCATGGCCTTTTGAGGACCACACTCCATGGACAATTCAGTGGAATTTCTGAAATTCATCCTGAAAGGTGATTTTGCAGCCACTTGGCAAAATCACCTTTTTGGCATGATTTCATAATTTTTACTGCCTTTGTTTATGAGATGGGGTGGTAAGAAGGCTATGTTGAAAATTGTGGATCATAATTTGGCTGGCAGTATAGCCTAGAGGTTAGAGGAACAAGGTGTGAGCAGGCTTGATACATCCAGCAGACCAGACCTGAGTTTGATTCTCACAACCTCTACTTGCATACTGTGTGATTCTGAGCAAGTCACTTAACTGCCCAGTGCTCCAAGGTTGCCCCTAAAAACAGGAACTTGTGCTTAGTGGGCCTTACATAGTTACCAAAGGCTAAAATATGTAAAAATGGCAAAGTTATGCACATACATTTGCATTTAACTATGCTTGCTCATAGCTATGACAGTTGTCCATATTTTCACCCCAAATTTTCAGCATAGACATTTTTTTGCCATCACCTCATGAATGTGGCAATGGTCATTTTTCAAATCCTGGCCAAAATGCCTTGTCTGTCCTCTGGCATGGAATGATGTTGTGGTGGCAAGAAATTATGTTTTGGTGGAGATTTCCAAATTCTCAGGACAGCATTCAAGAGGTGGGCTCATAACAAGTTTATGCTGACAATTTGGTTGCTGTTTTGGCTGCAGTGCATCCACAGCAACATGCATGTATGCATCTATGGAGTGATGGCACACGCAAATAGGAGTACAATTATGGATTGATGGTAGCGCATGATTACACTATCTCACAAATTATGGATGGATGGGAGCTCAGGGCACAGAGGGTCCTGAACTCCCACCCACAAATAAGAATATGATTATACTCTCTCAATAAGTAAGGACATTCTTGGCAAAACACTTTGTTAATGCATCGGTTAGGGTTCCATGGAGGAAAGTTTGGAAAGGTGCTGTTAGGGTTTCTAACCGTAACACCCCTCCCCCACTGTGCAGGCAGCAACAGGCGTGGGGTGGGGCCTTGGGGTTAGAAATTATAAGGCTCACCCCATTCTACTATACTGCAACCATCTCAGCTTACTTACACATGGAATGGGGTGAATGTTAGGGATGACAACCCCAAGGCACACCCCCCATGCCTATTGCTGTTTGCACAGTGGAGGTGGGGTGTTAGAGTTGGAAACCCTAACAGCACATTTCCAAACGTTTGTCACTGGAACCCTAACTGATGAATTAATTATGTTTTTTTGACAAGAATATGATACAAAAGAGCAGTGAGGTATATTATAAGCACAACAAGGTACTCCAGGGTGTATGTTAAAGGATTATAATTATTGGTCCTCATTTTTAATGTCTGGATAACCAGACCTTAAAATCACATTGCAACGACCTTCTTGATATTTTGCATTACAACTTGACAGTTGTAATCAGTGCCTGCCAATCAAGTTCATGCTACAGAAAGCGTGATCACAAACAGCTCTTCTTTTTATTGCACTGCCTAAATGCTGTGTGATCTAGAGGTCCGATTAAGCAAATCTGTTCAAGAAATCATGTTTTAATACCTTACATTTTAGATCTTTAATATTTTATCTGGTTGATCCTGCATTCCTCCAAACGCCATGCTGTGAAACTAAATGTCCCAGTATCATCTGCAGCCAGACCTTTGAAGATAAGAATTACAGGCTAAGCTGCAGGGGACATCTGTGCTGGAATTTACTCATGAAGGTAAGTACTCTGAAACAGCCCTTCATCCTACTTAGTCTACCATTACTAATTGCACTGAGTCTGCATCATCAGTACTGGTAGACTAAGTGTAACACTGGGCTGTTTCACAGAGCTAATCTTCATAAGTAAATGCCAGCACAGACATCCACCACAGCTAGGGGTGCACTAAAGTTGTGAATTTTGCCTTTGCGGAACTTCTGAAAAATTTCAAAAATTTATTAACATTATCGCACTTTCACCTATTGCGAGACTGGAATCTTCCAATTGTATTCCTTGGATTTTCACTCTTTTCAATGGACTTTTTGAGCTACACTGTGGGAATAATACAATAACTGTGGAATTTATTATATCCACAGTTTAATGTATTATTTATTTCTTGATACAGACCCCCTACCTCCGATCGCCGGCCATTGTCCCATGGAGTATAGTGCCCCCTTCACGATCACCGTCCCCATGTAAAATCTGTCCCTGGTGTCTAGTGCCCCTTCATCTTCCAATCACTTTCCCCATGGAAAAAAAAAGAAAGACCTGGTGTCTAGTGGCCCCCACACCTGATGATCACCGGCTCCATGTAACAAATCCCAGTCCCTGTTGTCTAGTGGCTCCCCACTCATCAATCGCATGCCCCATATGAAAAAATGCTTGGTGTCTAATGCCCCCTTCACCCACTGATCACTGCTCCTGGTGCTCCATATAAAAATAAAATCTCTAGTGTCTAGTAGCCCCACCCACTCTCTGATTATGGGCCCAATGTAGAAAGAAAATTTAAATAATTTTTCCTCCCTGGGGTCTAGTGGACCCCCCCCCATCTGCAATCTCCTTTTAAAACAGTTTTCCCTCATTCTAGCAGGCCAGCAAGAACCCCATCCTGGCAGGTAGCCCACCACCACCCCACTCCCCCATCCAAACTCCAAGCTGGAGAACAGCATAGCCCTTCTCTCTCCTCCATGCTTGGCCACCAACTGAGCTGAATGAATGAGCATGTGCTTGTACGAGCATGTGCTTCTACAAGCATGCACACATTAACTGACAGCTCAGTGGGCAGCCAGCCACGGAAGAGAAAGCCAGCTCATGGTTGGGATTGGGGGGGTAGCAGGGTGGTGGTGGACTACCTGCCAGGGTGGGGAGGTGGCGGGTCCACTAGACACCAGGGAATGAGGGAAAAATGTTTTAAAAGGGGATCAGGGATAGGGAGGGGGGTCCACTCAACACCGGGGATGGAAAATGATTTAAATTTTGTTTTCTACATTGGGCCCACAATCAAAGGGTGGGGGGGGACACTAGTCACCAGGGATTTTATTTTTATATGGAACACCGGGAGCAGTGATCGGCGGGTGGGGACGGCACTAGACACCAACTACAGTGAAGCTCACCAGGATGAAACCCAATTCTGCAGCATGCTGTAGCAGACCTACTGTAGAAAACAATGTATTTTCAATGGCAATTAGTCCTTTTTGTTAAGCAGGAAACTTCCACATTCACTTCATCCTGGCAGTGTCACATTTTCCTGCATGGCAAAAGGGATTAATTCCCATTGAATTTACATTGTTTACAGCAGTAACTTGGCTACAGCATATTGCAGAATGCTGTAGAAGTGGGTTTCATCCTGTTGAGTTTCACTGTATTTTTTTTATATGGGTTCAGTGATTGGTGGGTGGAGGGCACTAGACACCAGGTATTTCTTTTTTTTTCTATGGGGCTGGTGATCGGTGGATGGGGGGCAACTAGACACCAGCAAATGGAATTTTTTATATGAGGCTGGCAATCGGCAGGTGGGGGTCACGAAACACCAGGTATTTCCTTTTTTTTGCTATGGGGCTGATGATCATCAGGAGGGGAGCCACTAGACACTCAGGAATGGGATTTTTTATATGGGGCTGGTGATCAGCGGTTGTGGGAGACCACATTTGTTATCTGGGCTGGCAATCGGTGGGGGGTAGCAGGGGTGATCAGCAGGAGGGTACATTTTTTATAATGAAACTTTATTGATTTAAAGTAAAAATCCTTTTAAACTTCAAAAAAGGGTAAAATATCCAAGATAATCAAGGAGATACAAATACTAAGGACAACCCAGAAGATATTACAAACATAAGAGTAATCAAAAAAGTTTTCTCTCGCCAATCACTGGGATGTATAGGGAGAGGTATTACCAGCAGAAAACAGGAAGTTGTTATCTCCCTGTACAGACAGTTGGTGAGACCCCATCTGGAGTACTGCATCCAGTTCTGGAGACCCCATCACCTCAAGGACATAGATAGGATAGAGGGAGCCCAGAGGAGGGCAACTAAAATGGTGCAGGGTCTGCAAGAGCAGCCATACAAGTAGAGACTAAAGGAGCTTATTATGTATACCCTTGAGGAAAGGAGGGAGTGGGGGACATGATAGAAACATTTAAGTACCTGAGTGGAATCAATAAAGTCCAAGAGGTTGACATCTTTCAGAAAAAGAGATGCGCAAGAACAATGGGACATGATTTGAAGATAGAGGGGGGATAGCTCAGGTGCAATCTGAGGAAGTATTTTTTTCACAGAGATGGTAGTGGATGCATGGAACAGCTTTCCTGAGGAGGTTGTGGGGACTAAAACTGTGGGAGAATTCAAGAATGCATGGGACAGACATAAGATAATTTTTGTTGGGGGTAGGAAGAAATAGGCTGTTGGTTAAATAGGATCTACAGCTTATCCTCTTAGTAGGGAAATGGGAAGACTAGGTGGGCCAAGCGGTCCTTATCTGCCGTTCAAGTCTATGTTTCTATGTTTCAGTCACTAGAGCTAAAAGATACACAAAGAAAAAAAAACAGCATTCTTTTACAAAACTAGTTCAGTGAAAAACAGTGCTAGATATTTGAAATAGAGTGACTACAAATTAATGGAAAAACCACTGCCTCAATTTACTCATCTCAAAACATGTCAAAAAAACTTTCAGAGAGATTGAGCAGGAGAGGGAAAAATCTATTTTAATAGTCCCATTGTCTATCCTCAGCTTGGGGTTGGGGGGAGAGTTAATGGGTTAATGAATTAAACTGCAGGGAAAAAGCTGCAAAGCTGAACACTGACAGTGATCAGTTCTGTGGAATTTTTTTCTGCAGTTTAATACATTAACCTGCTGTTCATACATTTAGTCTGCCATTTTAAGGTGGAATTTCCATGAAAGTAGGTGAAATGATTTCCAAACTTTCATGGAAGCAAAAGTCCGACTTTGGCAGAAATTCTGCCAGTGAAATTTTTTTTTCACACACTTCTACCCACAGCTTAGCCCACTATTCTCTTTATCAAAGGGCTGGCTGCTTGGGATACTAGCACATTTAATTTGGTGGCATGGTGGACAGGGGAATGCAGGATCAACCAGATAAAATACTAAAGATCGAAAATGTACGGTACTAAAAATGATTTCTTGAACAGATTTACTTAATTGGGACCTCTAGGTCCCGCATTATTTAGGCAGAGAAACTGAGCAGTTTGAGGACTTTCTCACAGAGCTCATACTCTTATTAGAAATGAGGTGTGCAGGAAGATGTCTGAGGGGCTTCCCTGAAGACCGTCTTCATGTTGGCAAGTGACGCAATGAAAGCAAGACTCCCATAATGTTTTACAGAGAATGCCTACCCACATTTGTAGACCTCCTACAAGAACGAGTTAGGTAGACAGTGCTCTGAGGGCTGTTAGAGAGGGCTGTGAGAAAATAAAGGAAGCTGCTACAGTGTAATTGAACCTGTTTGGGTATAGTCAGGTTACTAATGAAGAGGGAAAGCCTTGATGTCCACTTGATGTTTTTGCCATCTAGATGTCAGCTGTAACAGAAAATATGATGGTGAAAGTCTTGTCTATAACTCTGAGATGACATGGGTAATAAGAGAAAAACATTAGGACTCAGTGGAGTCGTGGAGATATGCTTCGGCTACTTTGAACTAGCAGTTTGGACAGTAGTATTGATGAGGTGTTCGATGAATCAGGAATGGTATTTTTAATGTCTGACGGAACTGATGATGATTAAATAGCATTATATCACAAGGAAGTTGTAAATAGAAGCCAAAGAGATAAATAAGGTATATTGTATTGATAAAGATGTTAAATGAAGCAACTAGTAGAGGCAACCAGATGGTATAGTTGAGAACCATAGGTCAACTTAATAGCAGAATTATGAAGCAGGAATGGTGGCACTAGGAGAGAAAGTGAATGATTGGAGGTTCTATTAAAGAGGGAAGCATGGGTACTGTTGTACACTGATGAAACACTGAGAATGACATGCAGGTGGGCTGCTATAAGATGAGTGACTGAAGTTAGCAACCTTTCACTTGATCCTATAGTTTGGGAGAATCTTGCTTTTCCCACGATGATCCTGTGCATCAGGAAAGTTGAATTCCTGGAATGGGATGATAGGGATGAAGCCCAAATGATGTCCGATGATGGCAATAGTGAAACGGTGGTCTGCAGCAAGAGCACCAGTTTGCCACTCAATATCGGAAGACATCTGAGGACAAAGCCAGCGAGAATGGCCCTGGAGGTTGGTTCTGAATTCAAATATGAGAGGCAGGAGGTGAATACAGAACGTTATAAAATGGCAAGAAAAAATCTAGAAATCTCATTGGCCAAGAGACATCAGCTGACTGTATGTTAAATCTCTATATATGCACAGTAATCCTGGCCCTAAATCACATCACACAATGAGCAAATCAGTCCTCATTCGACCAGAACTATCTTTCATCAGTCCCTCTTCAACCAGAACTGATCTTCCATTATAAACATGGCTGCTGCCTTTACACTGTAAGAAAACCTTCAACTGGGCCTTAAAAATAAAACTACCTTAAATTAAAAATAAATTAATTAAATGTTGTTTCCCTGATCATAACAATCTCCTTACACACATAAACAAATTAGAAACATTAAGTATTGTTTATAGTTTTCATTACAACTGTTTGTTTGCTAACACTGAAAAATCCCCCTTCTGTCTTTATCTGCTCATCAGGGAAATCTCTTATGCTTGCCTTGACAGTGATATAATTGAGCCTCTGGCTCTAAAACAGGCCTTTGTTGTCTGTGTGTACAGAATGTTAGGAGAGTAACATTCTACAAGTGGAATAGAGCAGAATTTTGAATCCCTGTATTCCATGGTAAACATTCCATGATAAACATTCAATGTCTTGAGTGTAGGGAAAAACAGAAAACAAAAAACAGGATGAAGAAAGTAGACATATAGAATAGTGGATGGGCAACTATGCACAACCAGTGTGTTCTGCCACAGAGGGATTCTGATTCCCTCTGACCTCGAGAGTGAAGCTCGAAAGATCCATGGGAATCAGAACCCCGAGGTGGCAAAACACACTGGTTGTGCATAGAGCTGCTCATCCTGTATTTTTCATAGTGTATTGTAGTGTGTGAAAAATGTGTGTTGTGAGTCCTTTTGCTTTCAAAATGAAACTGACTCATGCAGTCTCTAGAGGTTCTAGAATGCTGTTCTACCATAGTAGGGTAGAACAGCATTCCATGACCTTGGAACTGTGGTAGAACAGCATTTTGAAAGGTATGGAATTCTATACAGAACAACACTCCACTATACACTATAATACAGTAATACTTTAAAAACAAAAAGAAAAGGTGAGAAAACACAGTTAAATAGGCAGAGGCAGACCCAAAGTGCCCAAATACATTGCTAATGTTAATAAAAGCACGTACATTTGAATCTTATATAGGGGAGTTTTCAGGTGAAATCTACCATCCTTGCCCACCAAAAAAAGGCAACCTGGCAGGTTTAAAGTTTTTTTTCCTTACTAACCTTTCACCTCAATCCTATAGCAGTTTTCTTTTTATGTACTAGACCACAGCACAGAAGCAAAAAACAAAAATAAAGAGAAGGTTGCCTTCAATGAGGCTATGTAACTACAGTACAGTGTAATGAAAATTAAGTTTTAAACACAGCTTATGTCTTACAAATGTTACAGTGTATTTATATGATAAAATTGACATGTGACAGAGAAATTATTTATTTTCAACCATCTCTACTAATAAATACTTTTACTGCAAAGTACTGTACTAGTTAACCTATGACATATCCTATTTTATGCATTAATAAGTACTTCTTTTTTCAGTTTTTAGATGTTTTAGAAGTGTAATGTATTATAAAATGGTCAAGAAAAATCATGTCTCCTGATTGGTTGACAGGGCTTGGAATCCAGTGGTATAAGGAATAACAACCACCGGGTTGGGAACATTTTGCAGCCAGCTGTGCAAAGGCCACCCCAAAATAAATGCTTTTCCCACATTCTGTAATGGAATGCCCGACCTCCATGTTAGTAAAGAATCTGACTGGCAAGTGAAATCATCAAAATTTAAAAAATACCATGATCCCATAACACAAACGAGAACAAAATCTCACACAATAATTCAAGTAAACCTTAGTGGCCATTGCTAGCTGCATCACTGTCCCTCTCCTAAACTGAACTGCAGCGTTTTTCTGAGTAGGCCACACATCCCGCTGTTCACAGTAGATGAACAACCTGCGCATCCAGTCTCAGCTTTGGGAAACAGTCCTAACAGCTGATTGCACACTCATTCACCCTTCTCTCCCAAAGCACTGACAAATAATTGAAACCGCTTCTGTCCCACATTCACTGAGTACTTTCCCCCCTCAGCATACACATGATAAAATGTAGGAATCGTAGTGCAATCCAGCCCTAGCTCCATCCCTGTCATACCACACGCCAGTCCCCACTGTGACACACAGCTCACATTCATAGTCTGGGTGTATAGGTGAATCACCGCAGCAGCAGTAAAAAAAAAGAAACTGGTACTTATCATGGCACTGATGTAACTCGCAATCCATAGAGGTAATTGACCGGTGACACGGGCTATCAGTTAACTGAAACATACAATGCAACGTGAGTGCAGAGAGGCATTGAAAAAAAGCTGATCGCTTCCCGAGATGGAAGTGCGCGGTGCATGATGGTAGGCACCAAAAAGTTAAAGAATTCCACCCCAGCGTGGCAAAAACTTCCTTAGCCGATGGGGATGCCATACCCTGTCGACTACTGTCCCAAAGCTGCCTGGTGCCATGCTGGGGCCCACCAGCATGGCAAAAGCTTCATTGCTGACAGGGGTGCCCAATCCCCTTTGGCTTCACTGCCCCAAAAATGTATTGTATGCCACACTGGGAGCCTACCCCAGCATGGCAAAAGTCCTTGTGTGCAAATAAATGTAAAAACCTGAAACAAAAAAACCTTCCCTCATTGATTCGTTTGCCCTCCCCAACCCGCACCCACCCTCTGCGTACCCACATCCCCACACCCCACCTCAACCCATACTTACCTCTGGAGCCCGGCGAATCGATCTTTGTGGGACCGGGAACACGCTCAATCTTCAAAGCCGACAGCGAACTGAAGAAATGCAGGTAAGCTGTATAATGGCATAAATGGATTTTTTTCAACTTTAGAGCATATCTCAGCCATTTCTGGGAATATTTTCACCAAATTTTCAATATGGGGTTTTTGGGGCTCCATCTCATGAACTGTGACACTGTTATTTCATTAATCAGTCCTGAAAGGTGGTTCAGCAGTCACTGCACGGAACCACATTTCCAGAATGATTAATGAAATGACAGTGTCACAGTTCATGTGGTAGGCTCCCAAAAACCTTATGTTGAAAATTTGGTGAAAGTATTCCCCAAAACGACTGTTTTATGAGTTTGCATTGCGCAGTTCCTACGCACACTCGTAACTTCAAGCATTTTTAATATTTTCACTCCAGATTTTCAGTATTGCCATTTACCACACCTCCTTATGAACAGTACAACTGTCATTTTTCACATCTCACCCAAAATGTGTTTTCGCCCATGTAGCGCACAATGGAGCGGTCGGTGTGCGAAATCAATGTTCCAGACAGATTAATCAAATCACAGTGACAATATTCATGAGCAGTGGTCTTAAACTGGCTATGTTGAAAATTTGGGGAAAATATTCCCCAAAACGACTGTTTTACGAGCGTGCATTGCACAGTTCCGGCGCACGCTCGTAACTTTGAGCATGTTTAATATTTTCACTCCAGATTTTCAGTATTGCCATTTTACTACACCTCCTTATGAACAGTACAACTGTCATTTTTCACATCTCACCCAGAATGTGTTTTCGCCCATGTAGCGCACAATGGCATGGTCGGTGTGTGAAATCAGTGTTCGGGACAGATTAAGAAAATCACAGTGAAGTAAAGTGCAATTCATTAACTACAACAAGTAGACAGTTGTTTGCTAATGTTGTTGGTAACTGTTATTTTTTACCATTCAAAAAAGTTTACCAAGGGACTATTTTATCTCAATGTTTCAATTAATTTTCTATTCTGTATTTAAATAAATGTTACAAAGTTTTCAAAATATAAACACCTTGTCAGTGTCCTTTTTTCCATAGTTATTTACCATTTTATAAGCACAATAAGACACTCCAGGGTGGTGGTTGTTATGTGATAACTGCACACCTAGGTGCGGAAGGACGCCCGGCCTTCGGCCTCGTGCCTCACCACACACCTAGGTGTGCAGTTATCACATAACAACCACCACCCTGTCATGTCTTATTGCATACAAGACAATAAATCAATAGAAATGAAGAGAAAACTGCTGCTCAGTTTAGACCCCTGTTTGCTACCACTCATGGCAACTACTGAGCCATGAGACCATCTCTTTAGGTCAGAATTTACTGTCAGGCATGGCAGTAAGGTAAGAACTCATTGAAAGGGTCACAGCTGAGGGCAGAACTGACAAAGAAACATGATATACATGGAATGGAGCTAGAAGCAGATGAGTTATGTAGTGTTATGTAGAGGAATGTGCTGTTTCCCCTCAATAAAATGCAGGATGTTGTATGACTCAGATACCATCACAAGAAAAAGCAGGAAGTTGCATGACTCAGGTACCTATAAAGGTAGGGTGATCACAGGGGTGGGTGGGAGTTAAGTTGTGTCCCCTTGCTCACACAAAAAACAATCAGGCAATCAAAGTAAAATGTCCCATCTGTACACACGCCCCCCCCCCCCTTTGCAGCCTATGTGAGAGGCCTTTTGGCACCATGCATTTATGCTTAAAGTTGAACCAGCATAATATTTTCTGGTGATTTGCATATACAGCCAATGATGTTTTGCATTATGGGGGTATGTGTGATTTTGTATTTCTTTGAAACTTGGCTTCCCAGCCAGTGCCCTTTGACGTACCCCTTGCCTCAGTGCTTGTGCACTAAGGTTCTTTGTGTTTTAGTTTTTTTTTTTTTTTATTGGGCTCACCACCACCCAACCCAGGTAGACCAACTTAGGAGAGCTGGTTCATTCCACTGGGGTGTCATACAGATGAGGCACACTCATGAATCCTGCAGGATTAATCACGTGTATGTGTCTTCTGTTGGCACCCTTTGCAGACTGTGTGAAAGGCCTTTTAGCACCATGCATTTCTGCTTAAAGTTGAATCAGCATAACATTTTGTGGTCATTTGCATATATAGCCCACAATGCTTTGCATTATGGGGGTATGTGTGAGTTTGTATTTCTTTTGAAACTTGGCTTCCCGGCCAGTGCCCTTTGGGGTAATCCTTGCCTCAGTGCTTGCGCACTAAGGTTCTTTGTGTTTTAGCTTGTTTTTTGTTTATATTGGGCTCATCACAACCTAACCCAAATAGACCAACTTAGGATAGCTGGTTCATTCTACTGGGGTGTCATACAGATGAGGCACACTGATGAGTCCTGGCAGGATGAAAGATGTGTCTGTGTCTTCTGTTGGCACCTTTTGCAGACTGTGTGAGAGGCCTTTTGGTACCATGCATTTCTGCTTACAGTTGAACCAGCATAATATTTTATGGTGACTTGCATATACAGCCCACAATGCTTTGCATCATGGGGGTATGTGTGATTTTGTATTTCTTTGAAACTTGGCTTTCTGGCCAGTGCAATTGGGGTAACCCTTGCCTCAGTGCTTGTGTACTAAGGTTATTTGTGTTATGACTCATCTACTCTACGTTTATTAAGGAGGGGTCACATTGCAATAGGTGGAGAGTACAGCCAGGTGCAGACACTAGCTGACACTGGTCATCCCTGTAATTCATGGGTAGATAACAAAAGAAAAAAAAAATAGAAACAAGTGCGGTAATTGTGTTAAGTTAGAGCCAAGGGATGACTCTGTACTATATAATGCACTGCAGTGTAGGGGGATCTAGCACAGAAACTAGGAGTACCGGTAAGAAGACTAGAAGAATAACAATGTGGCAAACTAGCGAAGGCTACAATGGCGGGATTACAGCTGCAGGACAGAGGTTGGTGACAGGGAAAGGGGGACTGGTTCTGGGGGAAGGAGGACAGCACACAATCCAAGATGGGAAGAATAGTGGGTTGCAGTGGATGTGGGGCAGCTATCTGGATGGACACATTATGGAAGCTGGGGGTGTCCAATTTGCCACAGACTGAGGAGCCTGGAAGCAGAAATACAGTGACTTGGAAGGGAGTTAGTGAGGACTGGGGGAAGGAGAAGAGTGACTGGTACTGGATGACCACCCCCTTAGGGAATCAGGAGTACTGAACCAGTGGAAACAAAGAGAATAGAGAACAGGGTAAACAATTACAGAAGCAGCAAAGGGGAATCTAAGAATAGCACAAGAGGAGAAGTGAGTAGTAGAAGTGCTGGGTCCAGCAGTAGGTTTGCTTTGCTGGCCTCAAAGGTGGGTGATGAGGAAGGGGCTCTCCGAGCAGGAACATGAGGAAGAGGAGGTAGTATAAGCCCAGGGGGCAACACTTAGACAGACAATGGGGATGGGGTAGAGGGAGCAGGGGAAAAAGATAGGGGTAAAAGGGAAGGCAAGGGGGATAAGGCAGAAGAGGGAGAAGGGGAAATGGGGCCCAGTGAGGTAGGAAAGGATGATGATGCAGGGAGGGCATTGGGGGGTGGGTGACAAGTCAGATGAGTGGAGCAACAGGGAAGGGGGCAGGACTAGGGTAGATGCTAGGGGCAAAGCAGAGGGGACAAATCAGCCAGTAAGGGCTGGGGAATAGCAGAGGGTTAAGATCAAGCCATATATATGCAGGACGGGATGGGTTCTGAAAGCAGGTGCAAGGAAAGTAGGATGGTGCAGGAGCACAAAGGTGAGGGGAGACGGGGTCTTAGTGCTGGGTGACTCAGTTCTGAAAGGAGTCAGGTGGGGAAGCAAAGGGGAGTGGCATAGTCGAATATGGGTGGAATCAGTACCTGGACTGACAGCGGAAAGGGTGAGACAGTCTATTCTCAAGTGTGCAAGATGAGGAAGGGAGAAACTGCATGTAGTGGTGCACTTGGATACAGATGACTTGGCAGGTAGCACAGTCGGGTTGGTAAGGAAGAGGTTTGAGGAACTGGGGAAGTTGTGTGAGGAGGCAGGAAGATCAGTGGCCTTCTCCAAAGTGCTCCCAGTACTCTGGGCAAGCACAGTGAAGAAAGTAAGGCTAGAAGAGTTCAAAATTTGGCTGGGAGAGTGGTGTCAAACCAATGGGTAGTGGCTAGTGGGAGGTTGGGGTAACATCTGGGACAACAGTGACCTGTTCACAGAGGACAGATTACATTTGAGTAAGTTGGGGCAGAGGGAATTGAAGCTGGGAGAATACATAGCAACTAAGTTGGATTTAAACTAGGTCTGGGGGAGGCGAGTGTGCAGCAGGAATGCAGAGCCACCAGAGATGGGAGCCGAACGAGCTTACCCCCCAAGCTAACATGGATAGTACCAGGGAGGGATTGCAGGGGGGCATTAAGAATGGAGAGAAATGGGTTAAGGAAGGGAAGGGAACAAGTTGGAGGATTATCTCTCTGAATGCAAGAAGCCTGGGGAACAAAGTACCTGAGTTACAGGCTCTCTTGGCAGTAGGGTAGTGGACATTGGGCCATCAAAGAGACTTGGGCCACCCAATGCCGGGATTGGGATCTGATGATCCCAGGATAAAGGGTGTACAGAAAGGATAGGGGTAAGGGGAAAGGGGATGGGATGGTGATTTACGTAAGGGAGGGGATAAGGTGTATAAGGGAAGGGGGGAGGGTTAGACTGACACATTATGAATGCAGTTCCAGTATTCAAAAAGTAGGACACTTAGGATGGGAGTGGTGTACAGACCACCAGCACAGGCTGAGAACTTGGACAGGGAATTAGAAGCAGGGAAGCAGATCAGGAGGGTCTGTGGGAAGAAGAACAACACAGTGCTCATGGGGGACTTCAATCCACCAGAAGTGGATTGCAGCAACCCAGCCACCTTGAGTGCAAGGGAACAGGTCCTGGGAGATGGCCATATCTGGTACAACATATTCAGAAGAGACAGTGCAGGTAGAAAGGGAGGAGGAGTGGCACTGGATGTGAAAAATGACATAAGGGCCACAGATTTCCAGGAGGAACAAAATGGGGGAGAGATACTGTGGGTTAAGCTAGAAAGGAAAATGGGGCCAGCCATCCGCCCAGGTGTGGTCTATAGACCACCAGTCCAGGAGGAAGAAACAGATAGGGAGCTGATGCTAGCCATCCAAAGGATGGAAGACAAGGTAGAGGTAGTGCTGGTTGGAGACCTCAATATTCCAGACGTGGACTGGAGTATCCCAGCAGCAGCATCAACTAGGAACAGATTTATCCTGGACTCCCTTCAGGGTGCCTTCCTCAAGCAACTGGTCATGGAACCATCTCAGCAGAAGGCAATACTGGACCTTGTGTTCACAAACAGGGACAGTGTGATGGGGGTAACAGTGTGGGACCACCTGGGGAACAGTTACCACCAGTCATTGTGGTTTGAAATCACAGAAGGAGCAGAACCAAACTACACAAAAACACGTATCCTGGATTTTAGGGGACAGATTTTGAGAAAATGGGGAGATGCTTGAAAGAGGCATTATGAATGGGGCAGGAATCAGGGGTTGAGAAACAGTGGGCAGTATTTAAAATGGGGATTACAAGAACAACAGAATTATGCATTAAGCAGGTTAGCAAGTGGAAAAGGAAGAGGAGGCTATTATGGTTTTCCAAGGAGGTAGCGGAGAAAGTGAAAGCCAAAAAGATTGCATTCAGGCAATACAAAAAGACACAGGCAGAAGGGGATAGGGAGAAGTACCAGGAGAAGCAAAGGGAGGCGGGGAGGTCAGTAAGGGAAGCCAAAGCTCAGACAGAAGAGCACATTGCAAAATCATTGAGGAGAGGGGACAAAACCTTTTACAGGTACATAAGTGAAAAAAGAAAGGCAAAGGGAGGAATAGTGAGACTGAAGGGGGAGGATGGGGGCCACATGGAGGATGACAACAGTAAAGCTGACATACTGAACAGGTATTTCTGCTCAGTCTTTACTGAGGAAGAGGAAGGTAATGGGTCTGAAGGCAATACAAGGGGTGGGAATAGTGCAGAAATGGACACAAGTCCCTTTACATGAGAAAGGGTCCTGAAGGAACTGGAAGTAATAAGAGTTAATAAAGCAATGGAGCCAGATGGGGTGCACACCAGGGTCCTTAAAGAACTAAGAGAGGTGATGGCTGAACCTCTGGCAATCCTGTTTAGCTGATCACTGGAAACAGGGGAGGTACACAAAGACTGGAGGACAGTAGACGTAGTCCCATTATACAAAAGTGGGAACAAAGAGGAAGCAGGAAACTACATACCAGTCAGCCTCACCTCGGTAGTGGGGAAGATCATGGAAGCACTACTGAAGGAAAGACTGGTGGAACATCTGGTTGACAATGGACTACAGGACCCAAGGCAGCATGGTTTCACCAGGGGGAGGTCATGTCAGACCAACCTCATTGAATTTTTTGACTGGGTGACTAGGGAGGTGGATTAGGGGAGGGCAGTGGACATGGCCTATCTGGACTTCACCAAGGCCTTTGACACTGTGCCACATAGAAGACTGTTACACAAACTGGGGAATATGGGTGTGAACAGGACAATAGTGCAGTGGATAGCTAACTGACTGGGTGGCAGGACACAGAGGGTGGTGGTAAATGGCTGTCACTCCACAGAGGGAAGAGTGACCAGTGGGGTACCACAGGGATCAGTGCTGGGACCGGTCCTATTCAACATCTTCATCAGTGACATTGCGGAGGACCTAGAAGGCAGAATTTCCCTGTTTGCTGATGACACAAAGCTCTGTAACAGAGTACACACACCAGAGGGTGTAGACAGAATGAGAAGGGATCTGCAGAAACTTGAAGAATGATCAGGGGTGTTACGCAAGGTCCCTGCACCCTAATTGGTACCCTCAGAGGTACACCGTAGACAGCTAGTGCTTAATCATATGTTACATACTAACATATAGGGCTAAGGGCATCTACCATACAAGAGTAGATGTCAGGATATGTACGTGTATTGTTTGTATTACACTTTGCTTGCTAATACATATATATTCTTCTATGTATTTTCTGTGTATTTCTTACTTGTAAGATGCCAGGACACCTGTGTCCTTGGAATAATTATGATATGTAAGTCAGCATTGCCACCTTTTGGTGATTTGTATTACTACACTGAGTTATGTAAAACTCTGTATAAGAACTCTCTTGTTTCACAAACTGATGACTACTACAAAATTGTATAATGTTACCTTGGACCATGGAGCCTCCTCTAATTTAGCCAATAGGGCTCATCTCTGTAACTAGAAATGTTTCTATCTTACAGTAACTATAGTAACTCTCATAGGTATATAATGTGATACACAAGTCTTGTACCTCAGAGATCCCAAGAGACACAAAGAAACCTCGAGGTATAGGGAATGCTTAGCAATGACTCTTGGTTCGTATTGGTAAGAACTACTTGGGGCAACTGTGATTTTATCCTTTTTGGTAGTAATAAATACATTTATTACTCTTATGCAACGTGTCTGTGATTACTTGCATTCACAATATTGCCAAGAACCTGAAAGTGAGGTTTGTACCTCCTGACAATTGGCGACCGCGTGCAGGTGATATTTGGTGTTTGTAAGTTTTCACTAGTTGCTATAACTTCTTCCTTTCCCACGGGGACAGTAGGTGTACATTCCCGTATCACCTCTTCCGTTTTACAACCAGTTCATAGTCACTTACAAAGTCTGGCTGTCTTCTTTTCGGGTGTGGTCGATGCCGACTTGACTCACTCCATTACAGCTTTGAATTGTAAGCCTACAACTTTTACAGTAGCCCAACTGTGTATAAAGAGCTCCTGCTGTGGATCGATACATAGCACAGCACCTTTTTCACAGTTTGATTTTTCGTTCCCTCCGACACATTGGCCACCGTATCAAATATCTGCGCAGAACTGAGACCCGATGTCTTGAACTTCCTTGCCTCCCATGGAGGATGGGCTGACTTCGCGCAGGACACAAGTCAATCCGAGAACCCTATACTGGGGATTTCAACCAAGTACACAGAGACGAGACAATCAACCAATAAGCGTCAAGCTAAAGGGCTGATGGTTGCGACTCTCTACGCTGCTCTGGAAGCCTCCAAAGTGAGATTTTAAACCTTTGATCTGCAAATTTCATCTCTTAAGCAACAGATGGGTTTGCAGGAAATGGAATGTGTTAGACTGCAGCAGAATTTGGAGTCTGAACTTCAAACTCTGCAGAATGAAAAGGATTCACTTATGCATCATTCAGCTCAAGCTGGACAACAGGAACTTTATATGTTGAGGCACGAGTGTGAAAGTTTGAGACAGGATAAGGGACAGGCACTGCATATGAATGTCTTGTTAAGTACAGCGAATGCACAGTTGAGTGAGGAGATGGGAGAGCTACAGGATGAGATGAACCAGGTACGTAATGACTTAGAAGTGGCTACTAGGGACAATCGCAAACTGAGTGCCACATATGGAGTGTTGCAGAAGCAAATGCAGGATGAGGTTGATATGGATGTTGCAACCGTGAGTCATGCTGAATGTAAAACTAAGATGGCGAAACTGTGCCATCAGCGGGAAGTACTGGCCTTACATGTTAAGGTGATGGGAGGCGTAGACCCTGCCTTACACACGTCATCTGAAGGGGAGGTATCAGATGATGACGTTTCTCAGTACAATACCTAGTCACACCCCTACTATGGCCCAGAGACCCCACCCAGCCATTCACAACATGGCGGGTCCCCACTCCACCCACACCATGTCATACGTCGTCGATGTCATGATGCCCATCATGGAAGACGCCAGCATGGCAGCCCCCATGATGGGGGGCAGCAGGCCCAGGCCTGGTCCCGACAGCACCACTGATAGCCATTATTAATGTGGAAGATATGCAAGAGATAGAAACAATGATTAAAACTGCAATAGGTAATGTACCTCTTCCTGAGAGAAGTAAAGGGCCATTAAAACCCAGATAAGGCAGCTTCTAGAAGAGACTGGCACTCAGGATGGTATTGTTCATACTGCAGCTGAGGCTGCAGCTCGAGCCACCCTAGACGGTGCCCGAGACAATCTACCTCTGCCTGATCAACCCAATAATCCCCTACAAATGGCCTACTCTGTCCAACAAATAGCTGACAGTATTGGTCGGATGAGCCCAGTCCGACAACCTCAGCTATCACGAAAAGGTGCATTCTAAATGCGAGATGCTTAGCTCGCTGCAGAATACCAGGTCCAGATACTACGCCAAACCATCGATCCTGTCTGTGGCCAACTCTCATGCCATCCTCCAGGATGGGAATGCCACCTTTGATGAGGTTGCAGCTGAGCTCATTTCTGCTCACAGCCCAGGTTTAGTAAGAGTGATGCTTGCATACCCTGTAAAACAGAATGCAAAGGAAAGTCCAGCGACTTACCACCAGAGACTTTGGATGGCCTACCAAGCAGGAAAGCATCTGGCACAAGAAGCTGTAGATGTAGATCTTATTGAGTATAACACCTCGTTCCTTAGGAACATGATTCCTGCAGTACGAGAAAAGGTAGAGCCAACCACCTACCCCAATACGGACAGGTTTGCTGATATCCTTCGAAAAACTGAGAGAGTTTACCAACTCTACATCAGTGATCTGGGCTCTGATTCCAAGAAAGTAGCCACCATGGAGCCTATTTAGGAGACCACGACGCACTACACTGTGGAAGGACAGGCCCAACACCAACAGGCCCAACATCAACAGGCCCCTCCAGCCAATAACCAACACCCCCAACAGACCCAACACCACCAACAGCAACCACAACAGCAGCAACAATGGGGTGGGAACCGAAATTGGCATAAGAATAAAAAGCATAAGAACAAGAGTAAACCACAACAACAAAGAACAGGCCCTTCATATAGGGAGATAGCCAAGGAAAATTGGAAATTCCAAGAGCTCCTGGGACAAGTGCGCTCTGTGGTGGATGCTGTTCCCTCTCAGACCCTTGCGGCTGTACAACCAGCGACCCATACCCAACGGGCCATGGTAATACTGGAAGTGCAGCCCCTCAGGCCTGAACCCGGAAGCTCCTCCCTATATAGCATCGGTGCAGCATGGTGAAGTAATTCAAAGAAGCCAGGCCCAACCTCTCCATGCTCCCAGTAGTACAGATTGTCAATTACAGGCCCCAGTCCAGATTGTAAACAAGCTGGTCTTGGATACAAACGGAAGGCCCTGCACCAAGGCCAAGGTGAGGGGCAGCCTACTTGTAGTCTTGCCAGATACAGGTGCGGCTGTATCTGTATTACATGATGAACACCCAGACACATCTCCTTGGTCCACTGGATGGAGGACCAACATGTCAGGAGTAGATGATACTAGGTTACCTGCATACATGTCTCTACTCTTGCCGGAAGAACTAGGCCATTTAAAGGCCTCACACACCTTCCAATTGATGGTAATGCATGATCACACTAGTATCATAGGGAATGATTTCCTCACACCACACGGCTGTGTGGTAGATCTAGCTAACATGCTACCGATACAGATTCAGGGTCAATACCACACTATTTTGATTCCTGATTCACACGTTGTGGCAACAATTTCTGCTAACAACAAAGAGTATGACGTCATAGATTTGTTCAAAGATCATGAGCTTTTCCCAAAGCTTCTCCCCACTTTGCAGTGACATTTGGAAGCATTTGCAGTCAACAAACATGACTGTGGCAGAATACACACTGTCATCGAAGTGCCAGGCCCAGCACATGAGAGGCAAAGGCAGTACCCTATTCCAACTGAGGCCTTGCCCTCTCTCAGAGAAACAGTCAAGTCACTTCTCAAGCAAGGAGTAATCAGAACTTGCGTTTCTACTGCTAAGTCCCCAGTGTGGCCCGTGAAAAAACCCACAGGTGCCTGGAGACTTACAATTGACTACAGGAAACTGAATCAGGTCACCCCAGTTGTTCCCCAACTGTGGCATCAGCACCCAATGTGCTATGACTTTTGACTCCAGACCTAAAATGGTTTGGTGCCCTGGATATTGCCTATGGTTTTTGGTCATTACCATTGGCCCCCCAAGAGTCAATATAAGTTTGCCTTCACCTTTGAAGGAAGACAGTACACGTGGACTTGCTTACCACAGGGATTCCATAATAGCCCGTCCCTGTTCCATCTGCATATCATGGACACCCTTGAGGGTTTCTCTACTACCAAATGTCTTTTGCAGTATGTGGATGACCTGTTGCTGGCAACTGCCATACAGGAACAACACCTGGATCTCTTGGATGAACTACTGACTCATTCAGAGAGCAGGCCTGAAATGCAATCCAACAAAAGCACAATTATGTCAGAAAGTAGTAGTCTTTCTAGGTCTAAAAATAACCGACCAAGGTCGAAGCTCTACCTGGAAGAAGATACAGGGATTGCAAGACTTGCCATTGCCCACCAGCGTGGCAACCCTTCGAAGGTTTCTAGGTATGGTAAACTATTCGAGAGATTTTATTTGTGATTTTGCTCAGAATGCTGCTCCTCTGTATGAACTACTGAAAAAGGACATCCCGTGGACTTGGGGTCCTATACATACCCAGGCTGTGACATCACTGAAGCAGGCCTTGGCCTCCACCCCAGCTCTGGTCAATCCCAATCCAGCACTACCATTCCATCTGGAATGTGCCACCTCTGACATTGCCATGTCAGCAGTACTGGCCCAGAAGGTTCATGTCACCCTGAGACCTATTGCATATGCATCACAACTCTTGACTCCAGTGGAACAGAAGTACAGCCGTTGTGAAAGGAACCTTCTGGCCACCTACTGGTCTGTCAAGCACTTTCTGTATATCATTGGGTACTATCCACTGATCATCAACACCAACCACACACCAACTACCTTTCTGCTCTCAGATAGAGTGAAGGACGGGTCAGTCTCCTACACTAGGCTGACACACTGGTCACTTCTTCTCCAGGATAGAGACATACAGGTACACCCAACAAAACTTCCATCTATGCTGGCTCATGGACTCCTTTTCCAAGGAGAACCCCATGACTGCACACTGCAATCACCTGATCTTCCAGATCCAGGTCCTTTCCTCCCTGCCACACCACAAATACTTGATAACACCTCTTTGTGTCGCGTCTTTACTGATGGTTCAGCAGTCTACTATCAGGGAGAACAAATTGCAGGGGTGGGTATTTTAGTGATTTACCCTTATGGGAACACTGTTAAAATAGCTAAGCATTGCAGTGTAGCATCATCACAGTATGCAGAGATGGCAACGGTGGCCTGTGCCCTCAAGTTCATCCAGCATAGGACTGAGGATTCCATCATTTTTACAGACTCTAATTGGGTTTGTTATTCTCTTACAGAACTCCTTGCTTTCTGGCAGAAGAACTCCTTCCTCTCATCTGACAGCAGCCCAGTGAAGTAAAAGGAATTGGTAATATTCATACATTCACTGGCACAAAAATTTGCACACAAACTCTATGTACACAAAGTCAAAGCTCACTCTCTCCATGACCCCTATCATGCCTTCAATGACACAGCAGACACCCTTGCCAAGGAAGGGGCCCAAGGGGGGGACACCTGGATGATGGACCATCCAGAGGCCAATGCGGCCGTGCATATAGCAGCACTCAGGAAAAAACCTGAACCCTTTTCCCCCTTGGACCTCTCAGCAGCCCAACATGTTGATACTGAACTCAAAGAAGTGTTCAGATTCCTTGACAAGAGTACCGAAGAGAAACTTCCCACACATAACCCCTACCAGAGGCATAAAGGTAAGTTACACTTGTCACCAGATGACAAGCTCTTCTGGTACCAACCAGATGATTTCACCACCCAAGTTGTAGGTGGTCCCCAGACACCTCAGGTATGAATTCTTGCACCAAGTGTGTGACACACCCACTGGTGGACACCAGGAAGTAGAAAATACCCTCCAAATGCTTAAGACCACTGCCTGGTGGCCTGGTGTCACCGAAGATGTTAAACAGCACATAGACAATTGCCTTGTTTGTGCGCAAAACAACCCCATCCCTACCAAGCAAAATGCCAAACTTTTACCACAATGACACTCTGGCCCGTGGCATGCCATACAGATTGATTTTATTGGCCTCCCTGACCAATACCAGCAGAAATAGCAAGTATACTCTTGTGGTAACTGATCTCTTCTCTAAGTGGGTTGAAGCTTTCCCCACTAAAACATGCACTGCTAAAACCACTGCCAAAATCCTGGTTGAACAGATTTTCTCCAGGTGGGGCCTACCTCTTTAAGGTAGACTCCGACAATGGAACCAGTTTTACAGGTGAGTTGATAAAAGAATCCCTTGAACTCCTTGGAGTTCAACAAAAGTTTCACATACCCTACCACCTCCAATCTTCAGGTCAAGTAGAGAGAACCAACAGATGGATTAAGCAAATGCTTTCCAAATTCACTGAGGACAATCCCAAAACCTGGGATTCCCTACTGCCGTTACTCCTTATGGCAATTAGGGGCACACCCTCAGCCACCACCCAGCTCACACCCTTTGAGGTAATGACTGGAAGACAGATGAGATTATCCAAATACCTGTTGTTTGACCTGCATACCCCCACTGCAGACCATATGTCTGTAGATCAATATGTAGAAAAACTCAGAAAAGATCTCACACACACACATTTGTATGCTGCCAACTGCATGGGCAAAGCCCAGCAACAATCCAAAATACAATTTGACAAAAACACACAAGAAGTGGATTGGCAGGTTGGAGATCAGGTAATGGTACTCCAATTTGCACATCCCACCCATTCCTTCTCTAATAAATGGGAAGGCCCATACCCCATTGTCAATAAGCTCAGTCCGGCAGTCTATCAAGTTAGACTCCTGCATAACAATAAACTGACTGACAAATGGTTACATGCAAACCAATTGAAACTGTATAAAGGAGCTTAATTACTTTTCCTTGCCCCATTGGGCGGAATAGTACTAACTTACTAATGTTTGAGTTTGCTTTTCAGATACACTGACAAGATGGCTATCTTGTTCCATTATCTCCTCATCTCAGGAGTTATCCCCTGCATCCAAGGCACGGTACAGAACCTCCTACCGCACCTTGATCATCCAGCATCTCCTTCAGAGGGAGTATCCATCAATATACCCGATAGTCTGATTACTGTCTTGGAAGGTTCCGATGCTTACCTCACTGCCTCGGTTGTTGCTTCTGATAAATCTACCCTACAAATTGAGTGGCAAACCACATCGCAAGGACAAATTCTCCCTGTGGCCAAACTCTCCAAAGGAACTTTCTAGGGTTGGCCCAATGCTAAATTATCCACAAATGGTTCTCTGTCCTTGCTACAAACTGCTCTTAGACATTCTGGTTTGTACAATATTACTGCCTTAATTGATCCTTTGCACTGTAATTCATTGTCTAAGGATTCTGCTAGGAAAGTTTGTGCTGTACACCACATGGCTTCTGCTGCCATGTATCTCTCTGTATTACCACCCACTGATAAACAGCATTTGAAATGTCCAAAGCACACCCCTGGTCCCCATAGTGGTCTAACATCCAATGCCCTCCCTGGGTCATTGATTAATAACTTGTAATTTATGCATATATCTGTTTTGTTTAACCTTGCTTAATGGAATATGAAATAATTTGGTATGTGTTGTAGTACTAATACCTCAGCATTTTATAGTTCATTATTGCTTGATAGTTTAGCTGCATTTCAGATTCATACTCAAGACCCTATTGCCAGGGTCCATTCTACCGAACATAGAGGCAACTTCAGAAGAAAACCCAATCCTGATGATCAAAGTCATAAACGTAACACACATGAAGTTGACATTTCTGATGTCACAGGTGCAACAGGTACTGTCACAGGCCTTTTTGGTATGGCTATGTCTATTTGGAATAAAGCAGACATTCCTGCTATCAAATCTCATACTGCCAAATTTTCAACTGGTTTGGTTAACAATATACTACCCCCGTTATTGCATGGTGTGGATGGCCATAGTCAGGAAGAAAGATACACTATATACAACATGCACGACATTGCTAAGGCATTTACAGACTCTAAAGACAAGATTAATGCACTCATTGCACAGAACAACAGAGAAACAGATAAACAATACATTGCTAGAGAAATCCTCTGCTCTGCCTATGGCTCCTACATTATCACTACCATCAACAATCTCTTCTGTGATTTAGAATCTGAAAGAATCCCTGATATAATACATGACAGATGAATTTCCAAATGGTATTGTCCACGATGTAAAACCCCTAGCTGTATTGCTATGTGTATGCAACAATCTCTAACGATTCCTCTTTCTACAGCTAGAAACCTGGGTTTGTGACCAGACACCCTAACCCTGGTCCTTGTTTCACTGCCCAGAAATGTTCCATAAGAGATACTATGTTTGTTTCTTTTACTGTATCTTTACCATGTTTTGATCCCACTACAGCCTTGTTCGACAAGCTTGCACTGGTACATTCTATTGGGCACCTGGATGAAGACGTCTACAGAAAATGCCAGGATCCACCACCTCTACTGGTTTTCCATCCTTTCCTGAATGCCTGGGTGGCTCCGCACACAGACTGCTGTGCAAAGAAGCAATACATTTGCTTGTGCCGATGTGATGTATTTGATGTTGTTCAACCTGTTTGTGGTTATTCTCCAGATAGCATTGATTGGACATTCACCATGGATGATGACATCACCAAGAATGGCATGGATTTCTAGGATTCTACTTTGGCACCGGATAAGCTCTACCAATCGTATCATGAGGAGGTTCATCGCCTGTCAACACGGATTTTGAAGATGACCTACACCTGCCCTGTCCAGTTGCAAAAGTGGAGAATCCCTACTGTTTGCTCTCAGTACAATTCTGATAGGGAGTACTGTGTGGTAACTAACTTTAAAAGCTATACTTATGGATCTGTGACATGTGTTATTGATAACCCCAATTTTTGTTTTGTCCCCCATCAGAAGACTGTCATTGGACATACTGTTATTACCCCGTACCCCTTATGGATGCAGACATCATTGATGGTAACCCCGATTATCTGCTCACACTTTCTGAATACTTATCATATTTTAATGTACACATAGACATACTTACACTTACATTAAAATCACTTTTAGACCGGAAAGACACACACCTCATCGACATCAGCAATAACATGACCAAGGCCAATGAAGCTATTTTTTCATTGATTAATGATGGTGACATGAATGATGCATTGACTAACACCTGGTTAGAAATTACTTTTAAGGGTTTTGTTATTATAGAAGCATTTTTGATATTTGTTTTGATTATCATGCCATGCTGCCTATGGCGCACACTGTGCCAACACCGTGAGCAGCTCAAATTCCTTTACAAAGCTCTTGCGTCAGGTTTGTAAAAGATCACTGCTCCCTGACCTTTCCCTAGATTTGCCTGTGTTACCCTTGGAGGCAACAAGGGGGGGAATGTCACACGAGGTCCCTGCACCCTAATTGGTACCCTCAGAGGTACACCGTAGACAGCAAGTGCTTAAGCATATGTTATATACTAACATATAGGGCTAAAGACATCTACCGTACAAGAGTAGATGTCAGGATATGTACGCCTATTGTTGTAATACACTTTGCTTGCTAATACATATATATTCTTCTATGTATTTTCTGTGTATTTCTTACTTGTAAGATGCCAGGACACCTGTGTCCTTGGAATAATTATGATATGTAAGTCAGCATTGCCACCTTTTGGTGATTTGTACTACTACACTGAGTTATGTAAAACTCTGTATAAGAACTGTTTTGTTTCACAAACTGATGACTACTACAAAATTGTATAATGTTACCGTGGACCGTGGAGCCTCCTGTAATTTAGCCAATAGGGCTCATCTCTGTAACTAGAAATGTTTCTATCTTACAGTAACCATAGTAATTATCATAGGTATATAATGTGATACACAAGTCTTGTACCTCGGAGATCCCAAGAGACACAAAGAAACCTCGAGGTATAGGGAACTCTTAGCACTTGCTCCCGGTTCGTATTGATAAAAACTGCTTAGGGCAATTATGATTTTATCCTTTTTGGTAGTAATAAATACATTTATTACTCTTATGCAATGTATCTGTGATTACTTGCATTCCCAATATTGCCAAGAACCTGAAAGTGAGGTTTATACCTCCTGACAGGGGTTTGGCAGTTGAAATTCAATGCAAAGTAGTGCAAGATAATGCATATGGGGCACAAAAACCCTGGCACAATATATCATTTGGGGGGTGAGGATATAGCATGCACCAAGCAGGAAAGGGATCTTGAGGTTATCATCTCTGATGACTTCAAGGTAGGGAAACAATGTGACAAGGCAGCAGGTAAAGCAAATAGGATGCTGGGATGCATAGGCAGGGGCATCACCAGCAGGAAAAGGAAGGTCATAATTCCACTTTGCAAGACACTAGTGAGGCCCCACCTGGAGTACGGTGTACAGTTCTGGAGACCTTACTTATGTAAGGACATAGACAGGGTAGAGAAGGTTCAGAGGAGGGCAACAAATATGGTACATGGACTGCATCACAAGTCCTATGAGGATAGGTTGAAGGAATTGAATATGTACTCCCTGGAGGAGAGGAGGGAGAGAGGGGATATGATAGAGACATACAAGTATCTTACAGGGAGGGTGCAGGAATACACTATTTTTAAGTGAAAAAGATGTTCAAGGACTAGAGGGCATGGGATGAAGTTGGAGGGAGGATGATTCAGAGGAAAAGTGAGGAAGAATTTCTTCACAGAATGGCTGGTGGACAAGAGGAACACTCTGCCAGAGGAAGTGGTGGGGGCTAAAACTATCACGGGATTTAAGAAAGCATGGGATAGACATAAAGGAATTCTGGAGGTCAGGGTTAAGGGGCAACAGACATCTAGGAAAACATAAAGTTGACTTACAAGCTCAAATGGGCAGACTGGGTGGGACATAGGCCCTATCTGCCGACACTGTCTATGTATCTATGTATCTATGGATGCATTCCAGGACAGCTTCCTGGCACAGATAGTTAACAAGCAGACTCAGTTAAGAAAACCTCTAGCCCTAGTTCTGTCTAACGGGGAGGCTGTAAGGGAGCTGGGAGTGGAAGAGCCACTCTCTGGAAGTGACCATAACTCAGTGTGGTTCACACTCAACATGGACAAGGATTTTGTAGGTACAGGAACCAGGGTGGTTGACGTCAGAAAGGCTGACTTTGTTAAGGTGGGGGAAAGTTTGGAAAGGCACCTGGCAAGAATTCATCTACACTTGGATGCATGCCAAAAATGAGAAATCATTGAGCTGGGGCTGGTGGAGGTACCAAGACACAGAACAAGAAGGGTAGGGCTAAGAAACCAAGCTGGTTGAATCGGGAGGTCTTGGAAGGGGTAAGGACAAAAACAAGCAGCATTTAGGAGGTTCAGAAAATCTGGGAGGGGGGGAGGACAGGGAAGTGTTTGTGAAGCAGTCCAAAGAGGTAACCAGACTAGTTAGGGTGGCCAAGGCTTCCAGAGAGCTGAGGCTGGCAAAGGCATCAAGGACAGGGAAAGGGACTTATTCAGTTACATAAGGGAGAGAAGGAGCTGCAAAGACCAGATAGTGAGGATTAGGAAGGATGGGGGGGGTGGAGAAAGGAGTGGAGCAGGCAGAAGCACTAAATGAGAACTCCTGTTCTGTATTCAGGAAAGAGAAGGTGGACAGCTACCTCAAGGGATGGGTAAGGTGGGCAAGGAGGGTGGAGGTGGTGACAGATGATGTAATTACAAAGTGCAGGGTGATAGAGGGTCTGAAGGCTCTGAGGGTGGATAAAGCACCAGGACTGGATGGCATTCACCCTAGGGTGCTTAAAGAACTGGTGGAGGTCTTGGTGGGGCCACTGGCAGACCTGTTAAATACCTCCCTGGACACAGGATGTGTATCACAGGACTGGAGGATGGTTCATGCGGTGCCCCTCCAGAAAAGTGACCCAAAGGATGAATCAGGCAATTACAGACCAGTAAGCCTCACATTCATTGTAGGGAAACTAATGGAGACAATCCTGAAAGAGAGGCTGGTAACCTTTTTGGAAGACAATAAATGCCAGGACAGTCAGCAACATTGGTCTGTCTAAGGGAAATCCTGCCAGACCAATCTAGTTAAGTATTACGACTGGGTGATGAGGAAACTGGACAAGGACCATGCAGTGGATGTCCTGTATTTGGACTTCAGCAAGGCCTTTAATTCGATGTCTTATGTGTGGTTTGGGGGACAATTGGAGTATGTGAGGGCAGGGACAAAGATGGTGAACTGGATTGTGAACTGGCTGAAGGGGAGGCAGCAAAGGGTGGTGGTGGTGGTGGTGGTGGGAGAACTCTGATCCCCAAGGCCTGTGACAAGTGGGGTTCCACAGGGCTCAGTACTGGGCCCGGTGCTGTTTGGGAATTTCATATAGAATATCTCACATGGTATCAGGAATAAGATCAGTCTGTTTACCAAGATGGGGGTGGTGGTGGTGGATGACATTGTAGGGTGGCAAGGGCTACAGGGAGACCTAATTAAACTGGAGGAGTGGTCGTAAACATGGCAGTTGGGGTTCAATGCTAAGAAGTGCAAGGTACTGCACTTCGGAGCAAGGAACCCTGGTAGGAGCTACTAGTTGGGAGGACTTCAGTTAGATACCACCGAGGAAGAAAAGGATCTAGGGGTGGTTATAACTGGAAATATGTACAACTCAGCTCAGTGCAGGGAGGCAGCAGCTAAAACCAACAGGATGCTGGGGTGTATTGTGAGAGGAATCTCCTCCAGAAGGAGGGAGGCGATCCTGCCTCTGTACAGATCACTGGTCAGACTACACCTGGAGTACTGTGTGTAGTTTTGGTGCCCATTTCTGAAGAAGGATGTTAGATTACTGGAGGGGGTGCAGAGCAGGGCAACAAAGATGATCCAGGGTTTGGAGGACAGACCCTACGAGGACAGGCTGAGGGAGCTGAATATGTATTCACTGGAGGAGAGAAGGGATCAGGGAGATATGATTGAGACCTTTCAATACATGACAGGGATAAACAAGACAGATACAAAAGGGGTATTTAAGATGATGAGGGGGAGGGACACGAGAGGGTATGGTCTCAGATTGGAGGGGGGAAGATATAAAAGAGATATGAGGAGACATTTTTTCACAGAGAGGGTGGTGGCTAAATGGAATGCTCAGCCTGAGGAGGAGATATCTTGTAGGATAGTGGGTAGTTTTAAAAGGGGGTGGGACAGGGTGAGAGGGGGTAAACACAAGGAGGGGGGCAGGGGGCTAGCTGCACATTCAAGCAGACTTGATAGACCGTGAGGCCTGTTTCTATTGGCAGATTCATATGTTTGTATCTTCATATGTAAGGACAACAACTTGCTTTGCATCATTTCTGCTAGAGCAATGCCATTTTTTAAAATTCCACATCTGCTGGAATTAAACAGTTTCTGATATTGTGCTTAATTTAGTCTGTAGGATTCCAGTGGAAGCGGAATTCCAAAATTCTGAAAGTACTGTAGATTTTTTTAATATGGATAAGCAAATGACAGTTTACATAAATTTAGAACAGTATTCAATGGCTTACATAATTTGTGGACTCATTTTTCTCAAGCTAGACAATAATGTTCTGCAGTTTACATAGAAATGCTTTTTGAAGCCGGCCACACCAGCACAGCGGTAGCACTACTGTATTCGGCGCTATTGATTCGGGATCATGAGTGACCTCGGGAGTTGGAGGGTTGGCTGGGGGAGGAGGATCAAGCATCCCAAGCACTGCTCCCTTTCTCCAGGGGGGAGGGTGCAATGAATTTGGTGTTGGACTGACCCATGGTGGAAGCCGGTGGGGGGGGGAGACCCCGAGCTCCAAGAGGTGGGGATGTGACAGATGTCAGCATGCATGCCTTGACATCACTGCCCACCATGTCCCTGAGGGGAGAAACCAGAATATGGTCCTGGTCATGCTGGATGACCACAGGCCTCCAAAGGCCCCGCATCCAATGGCTTAGGTGCCCCTGGACTCTGGATTGAAGCCATAGTGGGTAGAGGGACTCCTCACCACCGCTGACATTGAAGGGCACAAAAGGGACACTCCAGCAGAGTGGAACACTCTTGGAGAAGTCAGGGTGATGGGGCTGGGAGGACTGGAATGAATGTGGACTGACAGGGTTGGGGAGCACAAATATATGAATTAAAAAAATGCTTTTTGAAATGCTCAAAATTAAAAAAAAAAATCAGGAACAGCATATTGAAAGTGGAATTACTACTCCACATGAATTTAGCTGGCTGAATTCCACATTCCTAGCAATCTGTGTCCATTTTGTAATTGCAATGTTGCACTCAAGGATGTTCAAAGCTGAGTTTCCATTGCAAGTACATATACATTGTATATCCAGTAATGTAAGTACAGTAAGTGTTAGCTACCCAATAACTATTGTGTTAGTTGCAGTACAGTTAATGAATTTTAGTATAAAGTGTTCCAAATATTTTATAAATTATTACATGTAAATGATGAATGTATTATATTTAAATTGCAAAAACACATTTCAATGCATCTAATAGAGTTGAAGCTCAAAGTGTACAAATCAAAGAAATTAAAAACAAAATAGGGTACAAAATTCCTAGAACCTTGACAAGCCTGTGGTGTGTTGTTCCTGGGGATAAAAACAATAATGTGATGGTGTGTTGGCATTTCCCAATTATAAAATGGGAGGGTAAAAGAATTACTCACCTTAGTAATTATGTTTCTTCTAATGGAGTCTTGCCGTATTCTGACTATTGCAGTTAGCCCCAGCACTCAAACTGCCCCAGAGAGTAGAGGGTTAATTTCTACGCAGAGCATAGAATGTTGAGCTTGAGCTCGGTTCAAAGCTTTGTCTGCTGCACTTTGAAGTGTAAGTGTCAGATTCTTACGCGCTAATACTAACTAACTACTATGTGGAAACTGTAACATTTTTACTAGCCAAATGGCAACCAAATATTTTGGATCCCCAAAAGACTCAAGTCAAGAAATCCAAAATCAAAAACCAGTTAGTGAACAACTTAAGACTGTTAAATTAATAATATAACCTCATCCCCCTCTCTAAAAGGAGGGAGTGCCTTAATGCACCCTGGGTGCACATCACCTGCCAGTCCACTTCCAAAACAGGTTCTGAGAGGAGGCAGGAGGTCAGAATACAGCAAGACTCATTAGAAGAAACATAATTACTAAGGTGAGTAAATTTTTCTTAAAACAACATGAAGTCTTGCTGTATTCTGACTATTGCAGACTACCAAGCAGTACCTCCATGGAGGAGGGAATCGAACCTACCTTGGGAATAGGCTCTCCAGTACTACCGTACCAAACTGAGCATCACTCCTAGCCTGGATGTCCAGGGAGTAATGTCTGGTAAATGGATGGACTGTTTTCCAGGTTGCTGCTTTACATATCTCTAGCAAAGGAATGTTCCTGGCCGCAGCCAGGGAAGCAGCTGTACCTCTAGTAGAATGAGCCCTCAGGCCTGAGGGAGGTATTTTGCCTAGCTTCTCATAGCAGAATTGAATACAAGAGACAATCTACCTGGCAATAGTTCTCTTAGTGGCAGGTTTTCCCTTCCCCATTTCCCCATAAATGAGAAACAATTAGAGGAAGTCAAACCTGTGAGCATTACACTCAATGTAGTAACTAAGGGCTTTTTTAACATCCAAACTGTATAAACTTCTTTCTCCTGAAGAAGAATGATCAGTGAATGACACAGGGAGAGACACAGATTGGTTCAGATTGAAGTCTGAAACCACTTTAGGTAAAAACCTCCTATTAGTTCTAAGGACCACCTTATCTCTATGGAATGAGATAAAATCAAGCTCCACTGACAGAGCTTGCACTTCACCAATACGCCTGGCAGAGGTAATAGCTACCAGGAACACAGTTTTCCAAGTCAGCTACTTACGCTCTGCTGAAGACAAAGGCTCAAAAGGGGGTTTGCATAAGCTGAGCAATGCAAACATTAAGATCCCAAGCAGGGGTAGGATCCCTAAAGGGGGATTGGTATGAAGCAATCCCTTGAAAAATGTACAAAATACAGGGTGAGATGATAGTGAGGAAGGCTTTCCCACTGACAAAAAAGCAGAAACAGCTGACAAATGTACTTTGAGAGTAGGTGGTCTGAGGCCTAGGCCATTAAGATGAACCGTATAATCCAGAACTGTAGACAATTCAGCAGTGTCTGGGGATATATGCTTCTTGGAACACCAAATGCTGAATCTTTTCCATTTGGAGTTGTAAGTTTTTCTGGTGGCAGGCTTCTGAGAGGCTTTGAGAATAACCAGAACCCCTTGGGACAGATGCAAATCTGCATACTCTAACTCTTCAAGAACCATGCCTTGAGATTGAGAGACCGAAGATTGGGGTACCAAATCCTCCCCTGAGAGGAGGTTAACAGGTTGTAATTCCTGGAAAGAGACAGGGGAAGATGGACTGCTAGGGACAGCAACAGGGGGTACCAAAGCTGCCTGGCCTAGTCTGGGGCAATCAGAATCACTTTGCAGGGTTGTGACCTTATCTTGACCAGAACCTTGAACAATAGAGGAAAGGGAGGGAAGGCATATAGAAATTTCCCTTCCCAGTTCAAAATCAGAGCATCCAGAGGGGCCTAGCCCAAGACTGGGGGTCTGAAACAAAATAGAGGAAGTTGGTGATTGTCTGGGGCTGCAAAGAGATCTATCTCTATAGTGCCCCACCTTGACAAAAATCACTTTCAACAGCAGAGGGTCCAGGGACCATTCATGATGGCCCTGGGAGATCCTGCTCAATGCATCTGCTAGCACATTGTCCTTCCCTGGAAGGTGGACTGCTATCAGAGAGGTCTGCAGAGAATAAGCTAGGGACCACAATTTCATGGCTTAGGTGCAGAAGGCCGTGGACTGAGTGCCTCCCTGCTTGTTGATGTACCAAATGGTGGTGGTTTTGTCTGTCCTGACCTGAACCACCTTGTTCTGCAATGACTGAGAGAAAGCTTGCAGGGCCAGAAAGACTGCCCTGAGTTCCAAGAGATTGATATGAAGAAGGGATTCCTGAGGTGACCACAGTCCCTGGGCTGTGAGAGCCCCCAGATGGGCTCCCCACCCTAATAGAAAAGCATCTGTGGTAAGGACCACAGAGTGAGACTGAGTGATGAATGGGACTCTTTGCATGAGATTGCCCTGATCCTGCCACCATTGGAGAGCCTGGATCAGAATCTGAGTCACTGGAACTAGTTTGGTTAGAGAATCTTTCTTCTGAGACCAAAAGGCCCTCAGGTGAAACTGAATGTCCCTCATCTGAAATCTGACCCCTTGGACCACTGCTATAGAAGCTGCCATGTGGCCCAGAAGCTGAAGGAAGTGCCTTGCTGGCCAAGAGACCAGAAGGTGGAATGAAGAAGCCAGCTCTACAATAGCCCTTGCCCTTTCCAGGGGAAGAAAAGCTCTTGCTTTGTCTGTATCCAACTCTGCCCTTGTGAAGGTGAGGAGCTGTACAAGCTTGAGAACTGACTTGTGAAGATTGAGATGGAATCCTAGGGAAGTGAGCACTTGCTGAGTCACTTGCAGGTCTGACTTGACTTGGTCTGAGGACTGACCCACAATGAGCCAGTCATCCAGGTATGGAAATATGGAAATATTTTTCCTTCTTAAAAAGGCCACTACTACTGCTAGGCATTTTGTGAATACCCTTGGAGCTGATGTCAGGCCAAAGGGCATTGCTTTGAACTGATAATATCCTAAAGGCAATTCGAACCTGAGGTACTTTCTGTGGCAGCACCTGATGGGAATGTGAAAGTAGGCATCTTTTAAGTCCAGGGAGGCTAGTCAGTCCCTTGGCCTTAGAGAGGGACAGATTATTCCCAGAGTCACCATTTTTAATTTTGGTTTTAAAAGATGTTTGTTCAGGTATCTTAAGTCTAGGATGGGTCGCCACTCCACTGTCTTTTTTGGGGTAAGAAAGTACCTGGAGTACAGACCTTTGCCCCTGTGCAATGTAGGAACTCTCTCTACAGCCTTTAGAGCCAGTAGAGATGAAACCTCTGCCTCTAGGGCAATGGTTTCGGAGATGCTTGCAGGTGGAAAAGATCTGGCCCTCAGCTTTGGAAATTTCTTGAAGCTGAGAACCAGCCCCTGGCTTACCACCTCCAGGACCCACTTGTCTGAGGTAACAGACATCCAGTCCTGAATGAAGTAAGCAAGCCTGTCTCCTACAGGAATGGGGGAGTCGACCCGGGTTGACACATCAGGGTGTCTGCTTGGCAGGAGCCATAGGTTGAGGGGTGGCTGCAGCCCTACTAATCCCCCTTCTGTCTCTCCCTCTGAAGAACACCCTCTGAGGAAAGGGAGAAGAGGCCTGTGCTTGGTAGAAAGGCCTATGAAAAGGCCTGCCCCCGCCCCTAGCTTGCTGCCTTTGAGAAGTTGCCTGCCTTTCCTTGGCCTGTGCACTCCTATAGGTGGTCCTATACTCATCCATCTTTTCCATGTAATTTTCTGTCTGCTCCCCAAACAGAGAATTACCCACCACAGGAAAATCCATGGCCTTAGCCTGGGTGTCCTGTGAGAGGCTAGTACATCTGAGCCAAGCCATTCTCCGAAGAGCCACAGATGTAGCCATGACTGTAGATGACACATCACTGGAGTCCACAGCAGCATGGAACTGTACCTTAGATGCCTTAATCCTATCAGCAGCCACCCCTTCCAGCTCTGAGGCTAGCTGGGGGCAGGCCTGCTTAGCCTGTGCCAGTACAGTGTACCACCTGGACTTCTGGTACCTGGCTGCATAGGCCATATAATTAGCCTGCCCGAGTCCCAAGGCAGATGCCATGTACTGTTTCTTTGCCATAGCATCCAGCTTCCTAGAGTCTTTATCTGGGGGGTGTAAAGCCAAGGGTATATTAGCCTTATCACAGGCTGCAGCCTGCACAACTCCAACATGGCTGCATTGTTGATACAAGTACTCTGTACCTGAACCTGATAAGGTGTACCTGTTGTCCATCCTTCTGTCGACAGGTGGTGCAGAATTTAGAGTTTTTTAAATCTTTTGTGTCTGTTTCCCAAAAGACTTATGAAGGGGAATAGACAGTCTCTTGGACTCTGGGGTGTCCATCACCTCCACATAATCAGGTTCCTCTTGTTCCTCTACAGCTTCTTCTACGGGGAGCTGGAGGGTTTCTGCCACTTTCCTGTAAAACATGTAGTGGGAAGGGGACTCAGAAAGCCTAGGAGGGGAAACACCAGAAGGTCTGTCTGGGTAGATGTCCGGTTCAGTGGGCTCATCCAAACCTTCCACACCGTCATTGTCATCATCATCATCATAATCTTTATCCCCCTCCAAATCCAAGCCAATGAACCAGGCCAACATCTTCCTCTACTTTCAAACTCTTAACCCTTTCTCCCTCCTTTTCTGAATTAAAAAAACTTTCTACACTCTGTCCCCAAGCTGTGCTCAAACCCAGTACCCTTGCAGTCAGAGTCAGCAGCTCTACCTCTTCACCACTTTGTCTACCTATTTTATTCCTACTTCCTATGCCTTTTAGTCTCTTCCCTTCCCGCCAAAATATAAGTTTACCAATTCTTTCTGCTTTTGCAGGCTTTGAACCCTGCACTCTTACTGTCAAAGTCAGCAGTTCCACCACTCCGCTAGCACACCTGTCTATTATTTCTGCAGGATTTCAAACTCTAAGAAACACTCTAACCCTCAGACACTGCAAAATTGTTATCTGATTGTTTCTGCACACCTTGAACCCAACTCCCTGCTGCTACAGCCACTGGCTGGGGTCCTTTCTGCTACCCTGGGCAAGACTTGAACCTAGTGTTCTGTACACCTCAGGCACCAGCTCTGCCACTGTACCAAAGCAGCAACTACACTTAGAGGTGACCTCTCACTACTATCTCCCCCTCTATCATCCTAGTTCCCCCATTCTTTCTTCACTTCAGCTCTCCCACCCTTACCAACTATGCATGTGCACCTCCTGCCCACCGGCCTCTCTCTTCTCCTCCTCCTTCTTCTTTTGCCTTCCACCAACCCTATTGTCCCTATTAACCCTCAGCCTCGCTACTCCAGTGTTCCTACCTACCCTCCTGTCCTCCCCTCCTCCTTTACCACTGCTCCTCCCCCTCCCTCCTCCTCCACACACCCCATATGCTCCTCTCCACCTCACCCCCATCCAGACATTACCTTTCCTCCCCCCCCGGCTCCCTTGGGCATCTGATCACACAAGCCTTCTCTGCCTGTGCTGCCCTACCCACCCCTGTGCTATAAAACCCCATTTCTCATCCTATCGCCCCGGCAGAACCCTCCATCTGCCACCCTCTGACCAGAGCAGTTCTCCTCCTTCTACTCCTGACAGGGAACATACATCCCAACCCAGGCCCTGCCCCTCCCACCCACCCACTCGGCCCACTGGTCTCCAAGTAGCCTCCATGAACATATGCAGCCTGCTGAAAAATTTTGACGCCCTACAGTGCTGGGTCTTGGCTCATCAACCAGACATCATAGCCCTGGTTGAAACCTGGCTGCCCAAATCCACTCCTGACTCATTTGTCTCCCTCCCAGGCTATACCTTATACCGGGAGGACCGAGTAGGCAAACGAGGGGGAGGCTGTGCAATCTACACTAGGGACACAATACTTGGACATGCACTCCCCACCCCTGCCCTTGTAAATGGGGCCCAGGCTCTTACCCTCAAACTCACCCCAGACCCCTCTAGGATCCGTCTCTATCTCACCACGGCCTACGTTCCCCCAAAGAACCAGCACCAGGCCATGGTATCTTTAACTGACTACCTGGCCTCCCTCCACCATAAGGCGGAACAAATCCTAGTGGGTGACCTTAATGTAAATTGGCTCAGCACCTCCTCTTCTGCGATCAGAGACTCATTTGCCGCCCAATATCTGACGCAACTCGTCACCCAGCCCACGAGAATAAACCCTAAGAGAGGTACCAGCACCCTTCAGGATGTTATTATAACCAACCGACCCCAAAAAATCCAAAACATCCAGGTCCTACCAGACTCCCTAAGTGACCACTCCCCTATTCTATTTCATTGGGCAGTCCCCAATCCCAAACCCAAAGCCCAGACCACCCTCCGCAGGTGCCTCCGCCCTGGTGGGCTGAAAAAACTTAAAGTATTCCTCACCCAGATAAATTGGTCTCCCATTCATCGTGCAACCGACATTGACACTGCCCTCGCCTTCTTCACACACACCTTCAACATGGCCTGTGATCTCTTTGCACCCTTCACCAAAATCCGGTCCAAAAAGCAGAATGCACCCTGGGTTAGCCCTGCCCTTCTACAATTACTAAGAAATCGGGATAACCTCTGGCACCTTGCCATTGAAACGGGTCATCTGTCTGATAGGCAGGCTTACAATGCAGCCCGGAATAAGTGCTCTTGGGCCATCCGAAAAGCCAAGGCCGACCATTACCAGGCCACCCTTACCTCCTCCTGGGGCTCAGCCCAGACTTTGTGGGATAATATTAAACAACTAAATGGAAAATATCGCTCCCCTGCCCCATCCCAGCTCACTAGAAATGGCACTACCACCACCGAGCCTGCCACCATAGCTAACTGGCTCAACACCGCTTTCACTGACCTTAGCTCAGTCCTCCCTAGTAATTTCTTTGACCCTCCCCCCAACCAACCTCCCCCTGTCTTCCAGCACCCCAGCTTCCACCTGCGCAAGATTTCCACCCGAAGCCAGACCCATCCTAATCAAAGCTTTAAATAGCAACAGTCCCGCAGTGACTCACTGGACCCCAGTATCCTCAGACTGGTGCTAGATGAAGTCCTTGCCCCACTCACCAGCCTAATTAACCGATCGCTCTGCCTGGGACAATTTCCACGGCTTGAAAACAGCCATAATCACACCAATTCATAAGGCGACAGGTCGTCGGCCAACAACTACCGGCCAATCTCCATCCTCCCCCCCATCTCTAAAGCCCTAGAAAAAGTGGTGGCCATTCAAATCACTGATTATCTTGCTAAGCATAACATCTTATGCCCAGAGCAACATGGCTTCCATGCTGGTCACAGTACCAGCACTGCCCTAATTGAATTCTCCAACTTCCTACACTCCTTCTTGGATACCAGCTCCCTACCTGGTGCAGTGTTCATCGACCTCTCAAAGGCTTTCGACACCATCTCCCATCCACTTCTGCTGAATGCTCTCTGCCACACTGGTCTCTTGGCTGGCCCCCTAGCATGGTGCACAAACTATCTTGCCGCTCGATCACAGTATGTAAAAATCAATGGGATACTCTCTGATACCCGTCCCATTCACTCTGGGGTCCCCCAAGGCTCCATCCTGGGCCCCCTTCTCTTCTTGCTCTATCTGAACACCCTTCCCAGTGCATGCCCTGGCAAAATTCTCCTGTATGCAGATGACGCTGTCCTTTTTGCCACCCACCACAATCCTGTCTCCCTTCAGGACACCCTACAGCAGTCTTTCAATAGTGCTGAAGCTTGGTTTAAGGAGCGCAGACTCGTCATCAATCTTAAAAAGACCAAATCTATGCTCTTTTCCCACCCCCAAAACAAAGCTAGCAACCACCCACTCTATATCCTTCCTAGTACCAATCAACCACTGGAACAAGTCTGCTCCTACAAATACCTTGGGGTTATCTTCGACTCAGCCCTCACATTTCACAACCACATAGATGCCCTAACATCCACCACTAACACACGGCTTGGCATCCTCTTCCGCCATAGAACCTGCCTTCCCCCAAATGCACTCCGGCTCACTGTTACGTCATCCATTTTGTCCCTTGTAGACTATGGTCTACCAGTCTATGGTGCTGCCGACACGACTGCACTCAAAAAAATTCGCCTAACCCTGAATAAAGCCTGCAGATTGAATACTGGTGCCCCCAGGCTCACACACACCTGTCAGCTGTATGACGAGGCTAAACTCCTTACCCTGGATGAACGGCTCCAATATCAAACCTGTCTCCTCACAAAAAAAACCCTACTCGGGCTCTCCCCCCCTGGGGTAATGGCCTCCATCCACCAGAGCCCTCCCACTATTGCAACACGGTCATCCAACAAGACCACCCTAATGGTCCCCAGATCAAGAACCAGCCATGGCCAGAGGTCATTCTGCTACAGAGCCCCATCCTGGTTTAACTCTCTCCCTGCCCCCATCACCAATGCCACCACCATCTCCAAGTTCAAAACCGCCCTTTGAAACCAACTCTTCTACACTCGTAGCTGCTCCTGCCTCTGAAAGTAGCCTCCACCCTGACTTCTCATGACAACACCCACCGGGCGGCTCTCCACCTAGCCATCCCCACCATCGCTTCCCGGTACACCGTGCCTATATCTAACCTGGCCAGTGCCAGCTGTTTCATTGTATACCTATTAGATTGCTCAATTTTTGATACCAACTTGTGTAACACCTGTTCTCAATTACATGTACCCTGTAACCTAAATGTATTTTGTCTGACCTCAGTGTGACATGGCGCCTCTGTTGAACGCCTATTGTTTTGCAAACCTATGCTATGTAACCTAAAACTCTATGTATGTCTTTAATGTGACGAGGTACCTTTGGAAACAAACCTCTGGTTCAAAGGTTGTAAACTGATTTTAAAAATAAATAAATAAATAAACATCCGGTTCATAGAAATCTTCAGAGGCATAATCTTGAACTGGAGGAACCGACTGAACCGAGCACCTGCCAGAAGGCACTGGATCAGACGGAACCAGGCAAAGCGATTCTACAATTCTTATCGCATTGACAATCTGTTTGGCAGTCGGAAAATGGGTCTCTGGATCTGAACCGGCTGATTTTTCTTTTCTTTTTCTTTTTGTAGGAACCGATCCCTCAGGATTATCTCTCCTCTTTCCCGAAGAAGTATCGCCTGGTCAGAGGGCACCTCAGGTTTGGTGGAACTGAACCGGGCTGGCCATCTGGGTCAATGGACTTCTCGGCTTCTTATCCCTAAGCCTACCTAATCTTTTTTCCAGGGTAGACTTAGGGAAATTTTTACAGATTTGGCAGTCTGAATCGAGGTGGTCAAACCCCAGTCAATAAACACAGGTGGTGTGGGGATCATCCTTAGCAAAGACCTCCTCACACACACACTGCAATGTTGAAAGCAAATGGGCCTGGTTTTTCTCAGACGTAGCCATCCTAACCACAAACTTACCCTTTTTATGGCAAACAACCAGGAAAGACACCCTTATTGTTTTCTAGCCATGTCACGGGTATTGGAAAAAAACACAAGAAAATGTTTTTTTTTAAACTGATAAAGACTGGTAACCACACTCTAAGTTTAGAAACAAAGACAGAATACATAATTCACTAACCGGCCAGTTCAGCCGAACCAGTCGAAAAATCAATTTTTACAATTTCCACAAGTTTACTATGTCTAGTTCACTACCTAGTACTTACTGTACCACAGACGGAGATCTGAACCGAAACTTGTGAAAAATAAACAGTAAAACCGAGGACTTTAACTGACATTCAAACCGCGACCAAGGAGAAATCTCCTGAGCGACCGTTCAGTTAGGCGGAGTAAAGAATGTGATGGTTGCGCTTCAAAGTGCAGCAGACAGAGGTTTGAACCGAGCTAGAGCTCAACGTTCTATGCTTTGCATAGAAATTAACCCTCTACTCACTGAGGCAGTTTGAGTGCTGGGGCTAACTGCAATAGTCAGAATACAGCAAGACTTCATGTTGTTTGAATCATGTAATCTGACTGGCTCTTATTTATGTGTAAACTATGGTTTACACATGGTTAAACAAAAGGACTGCTCAGCAGTGAAGAGTCTACAACACACATCAATGGGCATTTGGAAAACAGGCATTGATTGCAGTTAGCCCTTTATTGGCAGAACTGATCTTCCACCACAAACATGGCTGCTACCTTTATACTGTAAAAAAACTTCAACTGCGCCCTAAAAATAAAGCTATCTTAAATATAAAATAAAACAAATGAATTAAATGCTGTTTCCCTGATTACCACACTCTTCTTACATACATAAACAAATTAGAAACAACAAGTATTGTTTATAGTTTTCACTGCAGCTGTTTCTTTTCTGACAGTGAAAATTCCCCTTCTGTCTTTAACTGCTTATCAGGGAGCTCTCTTCTTCTTGCTCTGACAGTGAGACAACTGAGTATCTGGCTGCAACAAAGGCATTAGTTGTCTGTGTGTACAGTGTGTCGGGAGAGCAACATTCTGCCAGTGGAACTGAGCAGAATATTGAACGCATGTATTCCATGGTAAACATTCCATGATAAACATTCCATATCTTGAATGTGGAGAACAACAGAGAAAAAAAAAACAGGAAGAAGAAAGTAGGCAATGATACAATGACATCATCAATACATCACTTGCAGTGGGTGGAAGGACTATTTTATCACAAATGCACACAAGAAAATCTATTTTTTCTACATATAAACCTGCTTTTCCCAATAGTCAAAATTAAAAAAAAAGAAGCCAATTTTATAAGCACAGTAAGGCACTCAGGGGTGTGTGTAAACCATAGTTTAGACACGGCCAGTGGCTGAAGACACTCGGCATTTGGCCTTGTGTCTTACTACACCACAGGCCATGTGTAAACTATGGTTTACACACACCCCTTCATTACATATCTGCCCCCCTATGCAAACACTGCTGTGTCAGTATTTTACACTGCCTGACAAGACAGTGCCAATATTAGTGTAATGCCAACACAGTGTTGCACGATCGTTTAAACCCTAAGGAACACTACACCACATATTTGTTAAGGTTCTAGGAACTTTGTACCCTAATCATTCATGTCCTTACTTAATGCACTTCATGCTTCAACCAAAATAGATGCATAAATGTAGTTTTTGAAATTTATTTTCTTACTTCTTGTAAAATGTATATATAACATCTGACACCTTTAGCTTTTTCCATTCTTGCATGCCATGACAAATTCTGCATAGTGATGCCTATTTCACCAGACCTGTTGATTGCTGCGTAAGTAGCCCAGTGTAGACCAATTTTAAAAAGATACATAGTGATGCTTCCTGCACTACACCTACTGTTTGCTTTGCCAGGAGTCCTGCAGACAACTCACGAAGCAGCTTCTTAGTGATGCATAGATCTGTAGCTTTCTTTGTGAGTGGCCCACTCACTACACACAGAATGTAGCTGACTTCAGCTGCATCTTCACAGACCTGGCCCTACAAAGCCATCTACATTTTTTCTCATTTTGACTCTAAGTGTCACAAAAGTGAAGTTATATTTCAGGAAATTATATTTGTGAGTCACACAAACAGGATCAAGAGTGAGGAAATTAAGGCCTATTTTCATGACATGCTTAAACCTAATTTCAGTATTATGTTTACCCTAAAAACTTGAAAACTCAACCTTACACCCTACACTTTTGACCAAGTAAATTTTAGAAATACCTTCCAACAGATTTTTTTGTTAATGATGACAAATGTTTTCTGTTGTTTTCCTCACTTTCGTGGCTGCTAAGCTTCACAAAAGTGAGGTAGCAAGTCACAAAAGCAGCTTCATGAGCCACAAAAGCAGATCCTGCTTTCATTTTTTTAATCAGTATTTTGTCCTACACCTGAGTCTGCCAGACTTCACACACCAGCCCCATCAATGACATTCTCACAGACTTACCAGTTATCCACCACTTACGCAGAAATCATTGGGTGGGTGGTCAACAATGTCAGTTGTATGACAGCCTACAGGGGTGCCAGATAGGAGCAGTCTGGCATCTTTTTCCCCTCTTGTTTTCTCCCCCTGGACTGGAGCATCAGGATGTGTGTCACCCTCCAGCCCTACCCCTTGCTTGCATGAACTCTGGCTGTGCTGCTGCATAGCCTCCACCAGGTGGCAGACTGTGCTACAGGAACAGGTGTCCCCCATCCCTGTGGAAGGAGAGCTGCCATTTCGTGCTCCATCCTCCCTCATCCTGCTGGCCCACCAAGCGACCATCATCCATTCCCCAACCTCAGTCACCAGCTTGGGGGGGGGTGGAAGTACAACCACTCCTCTACTGGGCAGGCTAGATCCTGCTTTCATGACTTGCAAAATCCTAATTTCATTAATATTTTAAAAACTATTCAACACTGCTAAGACTCACAAACCCAGGAGTCTTATCATATAAAAATAGGTTCATATACACAAAAGTGCTGTGCATCTGTTTTGCAAAAATCAAGTTATGAAAAATACATGAACAAAATTAACTGAAAATGTGTGACAACAGCATGTTGTTTTTTAATAATTTAAAAGCGAAGATTTTTTTTTAGTAAAGCTACCTATCAAAGAATCATCCTTGAGCCAAACTTTAGCATACCTGAATGTTGCATATTTCAACTCATAGCCATATATGTTTTATAAGTGAGAAAATCAAAGGGAAAAGGACATAAACACATTTTAACATATTTTAAACCTTCCTGAACTTTTAACTTGCAGACCTGACCATTACAAAATTTACAGAATGCAAAGCTCCTGCACTGTCTATTCGTATGCCAAGTTTCAGGTTATTCCATCCAGGGACAGTCATGTTACAAAAGTGCAAAATTTGGGTTTAACATAAAAGTGCCTATTCAACACTAGTTATTGTGGTACAACTACACCACTATGATTATGAAATGGATGACTAAAATATTTAGAACTGATTGGATGAGATTACATTCAGCTGAGATGATGGCTGAGTGCATAGACCCATTCTGGAAGTAGGTACGCCTGAGTCTATGAATATTCCTAATATTAAGGCACCCACATCTGCTCATAGTTTGTCACAACAAAGATGGCAGATTTGGTGGCTTTCCATCTGAAGCCCTGATCAAGACATTTCTCTGGCTAGCACAGTCTGAGCCCCAGTCAGGGTAGCAGTATTTAAATAGTACCTCCCAATATGGTATCACACTCCCACTTGTTGCCAATTACAGCTTTCAATCTGCAGCCCTATTTGGGCCAGTATTAATGCAACACACTTTGAACCACAGTGGGGCTCACAACATTTACATATTTCCGAGAAGCACGGATTTATACTAAGTGCTTGCCACTGACTGGGACCTTCAGTTTCTAGCACTGATTGGGCCAAACAGTCTCCAGGCACTACACTTTAAGCCATGGCAGGCCTCATAATATTTAAGTACTGCCATTGGTCAAGGTTTCATAATGACCTACTTCTACTTCTGAGGAAAGGGACCAGGGCATTAACATAAGTAACTCCTTTCAACAATCCAGCCAGTGCAATAAGGCCCACAGCACGGCAGCCAGAATGTTGCGGAGTAGTTAGAGGAGGTTTGATTGCAGAAGGAAAGTCAATACTACCTCTCTATAGATCACTGATGAGGCTCCATTTGGAATATTGTGCACTGATCTGGAGTCTGCAGCTAAGGCAAGACAAAGACAAGTTGGAGATGGTGAAATGTAGGATGAAAAAAATTATTCAAGGCCAGCAGGGCAGATCCTACAAGGACTGGGTTAGAGCTCTAAACATGTACTTGCAGGAGGCCAGAAGGAAAAGGAGCAATATGATAAAGGCCTTCAAGTTCCTCCAGTCTGTCCCATGATGTGTAGGGCTAGGGCACTGAACTCTTTACCTCCTGCCATGCCAGTGACCCTTTAGTTTGGAAAGAGCTCGTTGCCGGGGGTCAGCCGGGGGCTGGAGAGGATTTGTGGCCACTATGTAGCTCTCTCCTGATCAGGAAGTTGGCTGTACAAGCTCTTTGCTGTCAGTGGATGGCAGCCTGGTGGTAGCCCATAACAGTGACAGAAGGCAGATGATTGTCAGATGGAGGGGAAGGGAGTCATGGTCTTGGGACACATGGACACCTCCAGACACATGCATTCCTCAAGGATGCAATAATTGGGAAGAGGGAGGGTGGAAAACTCCAGTAGGAAAATGGAAGGTTCAGTGGGGCATATGACACCTTTCAACTGCACCCCGACTCGCTCACATCAGCGGGACAACCTGCGGCAATGATTGAATTTCAGGCATGGGGAGGACAACTCTCCCTCTCCTGACCCTGCCACATTGGGCAATCAGTGGGGGACTGAGCCACTAGTTAAGCCCCTTGGAGACTGGATGGTGGATGGGAATGGTGAGATCTAGAAGAAGGGAGCCTACCCTGTCATGGCCCAGGAGGATAAATGCAATATTAAAAAAAAAAACTTCAAGATCTTTCGGTATACTGCGAGGAACTATTCAGCAGCAATGGTGAGTCAAAACTATGGGTGCATGATTGGAAGTTGTCAGAGAGGATATTCAGGAGGGAATTAAGAAAGTTTTATTTTACAGAGAGAGTGCTTGGTTGATCCATGGAATAGCTTACAAACAGACATGGTGGGTGCAAAACCCATCAATAGTTTCATGCATGTCTGGTACAGAGTTAAAGGCTTAATAGTTACTCAGGTGGTTAGCAGTAAGGCAGAGGACAGAGGGATAAGACAAGGACAGAAACTCTGTCTACTTAACATGTCTCAGGGTTTATTAGGGTATAACAGGGCAGATTGGATGAACCAATGGTCTTTTTATGCTGACATTCTCTATTATTTTGAGATTCTATGACCTGTTGCCACAAACAGCAGTCTTCAGTCTACAGCACCATATGCTGGTAATACAAATGTCTGCATCTAATGTGGCCAACAATTATGGGTGAGGAGAGAAGATAAATGGCCTTAATGAACAGCACTATCTACTCTTTCCAAAGCAGTGCCACCTACTGCCCATAATACAAAATAGTAAAACTTATTTTCTTAAATGTCAACCTACACATAGAAAAACACTGTTAAAATAGTTTAAAACTTTTTTTAATAGAAAATTGTTCCATTTCATAATTACAATAATATATTGTAGGATGTGCATAGGCTCATATGGAATTTAATATTCACAGGTGAATTGTAACAAATTCACCTTTTATGTACATTGCAGAGTTTTGCATAGTGGCCACTTTGTGATTTGCCACAGTTGAACAAATTTTACTATGTGAATTTATGCAATTCACCACTTTTTAGCAAATTTTGCACCATAAACTGAATCAATCCACATAGTAAAATTCATAGCAAGGTGCGAAGTTCGCTATACAGCTGCACAAATTTGGCATCTCTCTCCTAGTACCCCACTGTAGGACCTCCCTAGGACAAAGGTCTTGCCGATATCGGGCTCCCTTCTGGCTAAAAAGCCTACCAGCCTGTATCTCCCTAGCCCCTAGTCTTGGCCAATTTAAAACTGGTCTTAAGAAACTCCTCCTTGAATCAGCTACCAGTGACTGCAACCTTTGCAGTCTATAGCCCTAGTGCAGGGGAAAAATCTACAATGGTAGGGATGAAATGCCTAACCTTGTTCTACGACTGCATCCTCAGGTCCCACAATCACACTGTATATAAACTCTGACTCAGGGTTCAGTTAGGACCTTCCGAATCTGTAATCTACCTTGTGTCACAGCTTAGACCAAAGGACTACTTAGGATCCTTGACACAATGTTTATTCACTGTACTATGTGACCTACAGTATGTATAAATACTAGTAAATGTTATGTTTGTGCTTTCTGTACTGACGTGGAGCCTTTGCAAAGGAGTCTATGACTCAAATGATTGTAATTACGACTCTCTTCAATAAATAAATAAAATAAAAAATAAACTTTACATAGCAAAATATTAGTATGTGAATTGACGCACTTCACTGGGAACTCCACAAATTATGGAGATTAAAAACTTTGCAAGGACTTAGTTGTAGGATATCATGGGATATTGTCTTTTCTCGGGTGACGGTAGGCACTCAGTCAATAGCCACATGCCTCACAAAGCCCCAAGGTGGGATGATATCCAATGATATTGCATACTTTTTCGTATATTATTACTAAAGCATTTGACTTTATTATAGAATGGGATTAATTATCAGCTATTTTTGTTTAGTATGATGTCTCTTTTATGTCTGTATTGTATTTTTTCTTAATTAAAAATTATTTATTCATTTGCTAAAAAGTATACAGTTATGCATGTTGACAGGAACATCCAAAAACAGTGATGTTTAGCGGGTGAGGGTAGAACAGACATCAGAGTAAAGAGACCTGGGTATCTTTATTAGTGACAGTCTAAAGCCTCATGCTCAATGCCAAAAGACTGCAGGGAAAGCAAATAAGATGGCTGGATGAATAGGGAGGGTGTTTCCTAGTAGAAGGAAGGAGGTAATTCTACCCCAGTACATATCCTTGGTGAAGTCCCCCTTGGAGTAATGATTGCAGTTTGGAGCCCTCACCTGAAGAAGGATACAGACCTCTTGGAAGCAAGGAGGGAAAGGGGATACATGATATATACTGTTCAGTGCCTAAGGGCCATTGATGAAATTGACAGCAGTGTTCTAGTCACAGGAAGATAGGGAAAGGTAACAAAAGACCATGGATAGAAACTGGTGAGGGATGGGGGCCTTAGGAGGGATGTAAAGAAGTTCTTTTTTTAACAGCATGGATTGTGGACAAGTAGAATGCATTGCAAAAAGACATGGCTGTCATGCAGTCTGTCACCAGTGGCAAACATGTAGGATAGGCAGAGGGGAATAGTCCTCACCCAGGAGAGAAAGTGAGCATGAGCAGTCCAAGGAGGGGGATGAGTGGATGATGGAGGGGGGTTAAATATTGACAGACAGGGCCATCAGTAGATCAGTTCCAGTTAGGCTGGGTGCAGATGCAGGCATGTACAGGTCAGACCTAAGGGACTAGTGGCCTTTTTGTAGCTGTCAGTGTTATGTATTGGCTGTATAACAGTATAACAGACACAGAGCATGTGTGTGACAGTTCCTAAGAATGGATGCCTCATTCCCAAAATAAATGTATATATTGCCCATAGAAACATTCAGTTGAGCTGAGCTTTACTGACAATGGAACTGGATGGAGGTCACTCTTGCAGGTGAAACGTGGAGGCAAATTTGATTTTCTGTGACCCTTTTCATTTCATTCTGTTGCATAAAGAATAGCAGAAGTATTAACTCTCTCATGGGCAAAATGCCAGTCTCCAGCATGGATTTCATGCAGTGATATACTGTACCTAGATCATTACTTGTATTGCTGAATGCATTATCATATCATTCCCTTTCAGGACACAAAGAGAAGAAATGTATGTAAGGTGATTTTTTTTTCTTCCTTGTTTAAAGCAAAATGTATATGTTTCATGTTTCACATTATTGCACACAGAAATCTGCTAAGTCAAAAACCTTATTGTGCACATTCTAACATTATTTTGCACATTCAACAAGTCTTATTGTTCATGTTCCATGTGCTAATGAGGATGCTCCTTCCCACTCACCGTCACAGCCTTGTTTGGGTGTGCTCCCTCACACACTGTGCTTCTTATCGTCGCAGCTCGACTACTAAGGATGATATGGACCCTGCTGGACGCTGCTATGTTTGGGGTAAACCTTCCTTTTTGTGACAAAAATGGGGCAATACAGAGCCCCACCAACCCTGCCAGTCCCAGATCACTACACTACTGACTGCTGGCCGGAACTGCTAGACTCTAACTCTGGCCACTGTTGCACCTCTGGGACTGCTTCCACCATGGAGACCAGCTGAAAAGAACGGCTGCAAGACATAAACCATACAACATAGAGGGAAGAGAGGAGCATACACACGACCTTGTGTTTCCATTCCCATGCTGAGATATCAGCATGGACATCTAGAGCCGCTTCTGAGGTCCATGCTGGTATCTCAATGCCTCAGTGGAAACACAGTCTTGTTGTGTATGCTCACCCATACATTATTCCTTATACAGCTCATATAGTGTGTAGAATATTGGCAGCCAAGCAGACTGATGAACTGTTTAGTAAATAAGGTTAACTTCTACCTATAATCTAAGAGAAATTCAAACTACAGTAGGTAGTACCAAGAAACAGGTACTGTACAACAGAAATTGTGGCAAAATGCCTTTTTCTTATTTTGGAACCTGACTCTTGAATTGCCTACCAGTAAATGCAAAATTAACTGTGAAGAAGCTTGTTTTTAAGTCTTATCTATTTGCTTACATTAATGAAAATCTTAATGTTTTATATGTAGAGTTTGTATTTATCTATTCATTTCATGTATCCAGGAGAAGCTGAAAATGGGCCTTATTACCAGGTTCATTTCTGGTTTAACATAAATAAATAAATAAATAAATAAATAAATAAATAAATAGATAGATAGATAATAAATAAAAATAAAATAAAATAAAAAATAAAATAAATGAAGAGGCTAGCATGGTAGAACAGGCTTGAGGTACTGGACACTACACCTCATGACACACCAGCGACCAGGGTTCAGAAACAGAATCTGGTCATCGGGGGCTGGTTGGGGTAGAAAATTGAGTGTCTGAGACTGCTCTCCTGGTGAAAGTGGATTTGTTTGCCTGGCCTTTGACTTCCACCAGCTGGAGATCTGGTAGTAGTAGCACAAGCTAGGGTTGCAGGAAAAAGGAGGTCTGTGGTCTGGTGAGCTGTTCATGCCACCACGTGCATGCTCATGTTGGCAGCAGAAGGGGGAGGTGGAAAAGAAGGTTGGGGTCTATGAAGACCTGTCTGCCCATCTGCGGATCTGTGCTGCCACCTGGAGATGGTCCACACTGGATTATATGTTCAGGAGGAAAGACAGCTCTCCCTCCCTGCCTGGCCCTGCCACTGGGGGAAATCCATGGGGGATACCTGACTGCTCTGGGGGAAGAAGGGGCCAGTCTGTGGGGGCAGGAACAATGTTGAGAAGCTGTCCCAGAACTCCATGGGAGAAAAGGAAACATGGGAAAAATCAAATGAAGGTGGGCATGTGATTAAGTATTAAATAGTTCTCTATGGAATTTTCTAATTTCAATGGAATTTCACAACACTGCAAAACATTCCACCTAATTCCTGGGAAATCTGTTGACAACAAAAAAAAGAATGTTTGTGTAGATTAATAATCTGTGGTTTACATAAACTTTGGATTCCTTTTCTGCAGTTTTCATAATCGATGGAAAGTTATTCTACAATTTACGTAGCAATGCTTTTTGGAATTCCACATAATTCAAAAATAAATTCCAAATAGCATTTGAAAAGTGGAATTGCTTTCCACACAAATCCTACCAGTGGAATTCAGCAATCCACACAGTTCTAACATTCAGTCAGTATTTTGCTACTGGTTGAAATCCTTTCTGTGAACTGGAATGTAATTGGGTAAAGTCCCTCAGGAAAGCATCTGCTCATACTCTGTGTGATGCTGCCTTCCTTTAATGGTGGGGGAGGCTTCATTATTGAATGTGCAGTCCATACATCCACAAGATAATGCAATACATGAAGGAGCCCTCCCAAGTCTAGTGTCTTTTCTGAGAACCAAGGACTTCCTTCCAAGCCCTGGTTGTCCATCAGGCAGGCAATTATGATCCTTGTGCATGACTTGAAAACCATTGAGGCTCCCCTCAGTGTCATGGTCAATGTTTTGAAGCAATAAGTCATAATCATGGTTTATTACTGATCAATTAATCATCCTAGATTCATAGATTCTGTCAGCAGATAAGGACCACCAGGCCCATCCAGTCTTCCCATTTACACTAGCTCATAAGTGACCAGTGACCCTTATTGGTCACTGGCTTAGCTTTTTCTTCCTTTCTCTATTATTCCTTTGTTTCTGTCCCATGCATGTTTAAAACCCACCACCATAAGGGCTGCCACCACCTCCTGGGGCAGGCTATTCCATGCATCCACCATCCTTTCCGTGAAGAAGAACTTCATTATCCTCTAGAGGTGTAATGAGGCACAAGACATAGCAAAGTGTCACATACCCCTCGAGGATGATTAACCTACAGTTAATATAATGCCTGGGAATGCATTATTGCAATTATAACAACAATGCTTTGTAGTGTTGTACCTTGTACTGCACGTGATTAGGCTGTATGTGTTTGTTAACATAAGATTAGTGAAAGTCTGATAGAATCCCTGAAATCATTCAGAAAGCTCTATTTTTCAGACCTTTTCTATAACTGAAAACAGAGCCTTCTCCAATGGGCTTTCTTGGCTAAAATTCTAAATTGAAAAGCATTACCCAGTCAGAAAAGGAACAATAACCCGGTATGTGTGGTGTTGGTGAGCACATAACAATTGATGGCTACATGTGCCTGCATGCAAAGAGAGCCACCACATATCTAGAACCTACCTCATTTCTCTGAAAAATACTGTCAGATAAATGTAATATTCTAGTCTTGATAATTTGCCCAGATATTGGAATAATTTTCAGCAGGGAATCAGTCCATAAACCTTCAGCTGTCATTCCAGAGTCCTGGCCGCCCCTCATCAAACAACGATTATGTGTATATTTCAAAGTCTCTGAAAAATGAAATGGACATGTGGAAACACAAATGTGGAGTTATGCATACCAGTTTTTTTCCTTCCTGAAAATAATTTGTTTTGCTCCAAATAAGGCCTTCTTAATCTCCAGTGCCCCATGCCAGTCTAGACACTCTGCAGGCTCCTGGATCTTCCCTTGATATCTTCTGCAAATCCACCATCAGAGGACTCTGATTTATCCCAGTCCAAGGGAAAGAGGTCACTGTTGCAATGGTGGAGGGGGTAGCCTGTTTGGAATAATAGTGACTGAAGGCATACATACTAACCTTTCCCCATTCCCCCTCACCAAAGTCCCACACAACCTCCCTACTTTGAATGATTTCTACAATGCCATTTCTCATCCAGTTCTCAGCATATGGTCAGCAACGATGCCATGTGCCAGTCCATCATAGGGGGCATAGTGGTGTCTGCCTGGATCAGATGGAGTGTTTCCTACAGAATTCTTCAAAATTATTCAGAGTTCTGCAGGATTAGGCATTTGATCCTGGTGGGTGTCAATGTACTATAGCAGTGGCATCTAAATTCTCTTCCACAAAGTCTGAACAATTGTCTTTACAGATTGTCCCACCTTGCAGTGGCCTAAAGGGAGGGGTGAGGTTCTTAGCACTTCTCTGGATTCTCTGTGTAGCTGTGCAATGTGCTGATGCCAAAATCACTTTGCTGGGTGGCAAATAACTAACATAATAATACTCATAAATAATTCTGAGTATGATTAGAATTACATCTCAAAAATAAATGTCAATTAAAACAGGTGACAGGTGGCAATAATAATCACAGTGTGCTGGACTTTCAAAGCATTGGGGCACATTTGTGACACAGTTGTGCTACTTTTAACATGACAGTCAGACCATAGAAAAATGTTGTCTATCTTAATGTAGCAAGTGAATCAATTTACACAACACAAATATCACATTCATAAAACTAATGATACTGTCATCACTCTTTTTGCCGTAAGGTGAGTAGCATGTCCAAAAGGCATCATGATGTTTGAAATACATAGAAACATAGACTTTGATGGCAGAAAAGGACCGCTTGGCCCATCTAGTCTGCCCATTTCCCTACCTACAGGGTAGGCCGCAGGTCCTAGTTACCCAATAGCCTATTTCTTCCTACCCCCCACAAGAATTGTCTTATGTCTGTCCCATGCATTCTTGAATTCTCCCACAGTTTTAGACCCCGCAACCTCCTCAGGAAGGCTGTTCCATGCATCCACTACCCTCTCTGTGAAATAATACTTCCTCACATTGCCCCTGAACCGCCCCCTTCTATCTTTAAATTGTGTCCCCTTGTTCTTGCATGTCTCTTTTTCTGAAAGATGCTACCCTCTTGGACTTTGTTGATTCCACTGAGGTACTTAAAAGTTTCTATCATGTACCCCCTCTCACTTCTTTCCTCAATGGTATACATATTAAGCTCCTTTAGTCTCTTCTCATACGGCTTCTCATGCAGACCTTGCACCATTTTAGTTGCCTTCCTCTGGACTGCCTCTATCCTGTCTATGTCCTTGTGGAGATGGGGTCTCCAGAACTCGACACAGTACTCCAGATGGGGTCTCACCAACTGTCTGTACAGAGGGATAACAACTTCCTGTTTTCTGCTGCTGATGCCTCTCCCTATACATCCCAGTATACCCCCAGCCTTCCCTACAGCCTTCTCACATTGCTTGCTAACCTTAAGGTCATCTGATATGATTACCCCCAGGTCCCTTTCCTTTTTTGTTGTTGTTACTACCTCCCCACCCATTGTGTATTCTTCCCCTGGGTTCTTGTTTCCCAGGTGCATTATTTTGCACTTCTTTGCATTGAATCCAGCTGCCATACTTCTGACCATTCCTCCAACCTTGCCAAGTCCCTTTTCATCCTTTCCACGCCTCCTTGTGTATCAGCCCTGTTGCAGATCTTTGTGTCATCTGCAAAAAGGCATACTTTTCCTTCCAGTCCCTCTGCAATGTCACTGATGAAGACATTAAAAAGGACTGGACCCAATACTGAACCCTGCGGTACCCCACTAGTAGCCCCTCTTTCTTCAGAGTGGACTCCATTTACAATTACCTTCTGTGTCCTGTTGTGCAGCCAATGTTTTACCCAGGTTATCACCCTGGGACCCACTCCCAGGCGGGTTAATTTGGCTATTAATCTTTTGTGTGGGACTGTGTCAAATGCCTTGCTAAAGTCTAGGTAGGCCATGTCCACAGCCCCTCCCTGGTCTACTACTTTGGTCACCCAGTCAAAGAAATCAATTAGATTCATCTGATATGACTTTCTCGCTATGAACCCATGCTGCCTTGGGTCCTATGCCCCACTGACCTCTAGGTATTCAACTATTCTTTCCTTCAGAAGTGACTCCATCACTTTCCCTACCACAGAGGTCAGACTGACAGGTCTATAGTTTTCTGCCTCTGTCTTGGTCCCACTTTGGTGAAGGGGAATCACATCTTCCTTCCTCCAGTCCTCGGGTACCACACCATCCTCCCATGATTTATTAAAAAGAGTAGCCAGTGGTTTCACTAGTTCCTCCTTAATTCTTTTTAGAATTCTGGGTGGATTCCATCAGGACCCATTGCTTTGTCCACCTTCAGTTTTAGCGCTCTTGCAGAACCCTTTCTTCTGTGAAAGGACTGGGATCGACTCTATCAAGAGTGCTTCGTTATTTGGATTAGCACTTCCTCTTTTGTGAATACTGAGCAGAAATATTCGTTCAGTATCCCTGCTTTTCACTGTTCCCATCTGCCCACCCACCGCTCATTCTATTCAGCCTCACAATCCCTCCCTTTGTCTTTCTCGCCGCTGATGTACCTATAAAGGTTTTATCCCCTTCTTAACTGAGTTGGCTATCTTTTCTCAGTTTGGGCTTTTGCTATTCTGACTTCCTCCCGCTTCCTTCTGCCTTAACTGATACAGCTCTCTGTCCTGCTCCTTCTGTGTTTTCTTATACTCCGGAATGCTATCTTTTCTTCCTGACTTTCACAGCCACCTCTTTGAGAACCATAATGGCTTTTTCTTTCATTTTAATTTGTTTATTTGCTTCACACAAAGGCTTGTTGCCTCTGTGATGGCAGTTTTGATGATTCCCATTGTTGCTCCACACCTCCTTCTAGCCTGTTTGCTAGTGATTTTCTGAGGCACTCTCCATCTTGCCAAAGTCAGCCCTCCTAAAGTCCAGTACCTCACTTTGTATGGCTTGACTCTGTAGCTGAGTTTAATGTGAACCACACTGTTTGATGGTCACTTATTCCCAGATGGCAACCCACTTCTAGATCTGAGATCCTCCTCACTGCCCCCATTTGAGAGTACGAGGTCTAAGATTGCTCCCTCATGAGTGGGTTCTGAAACTAGCTGTCTGAGGCCTGCCACCTGTAGGGCATCAAGAATGGCCCTGTTCTTGGATGTGGCTGCTGCAAATGTGCTCCAGTTAACATCTGGCATATTCAGGTCTCCCATCAACAGTATCTCTCCCCTTTCTCTGCCATTCTAAGAATGCCTTCTATCATATCATACCTCAGGCAAATGGAGGGGTGGGTAAGGAAGGGGGAGAGGATGACAGATTTAGTGATTACAGAGGGCAGAGTGCAGGAGGGGTTGAGGGCATTGAGTGGACAAGGCAATAGGACCTGATGGCATACATCCCAGGGTGCTAAAGGAGTTAGGGGTGAAACTAGCAGAGTCATTATCAGAACTGTTTAATGAGGCTCTGAGCACAAGAGAGGTCCCAGAAGACAGGAGAAGGGCTCATGAGATCCCACTCCACAAGAGTGGTAGCAGGGAGGAGGCAGGGAACAGACCAGTCAGTCTTACCTCAGTAGTGGGCAAGATTATGGAGGCACTCCTTAAGAAAAGGATAGTGCAACACCTGGAATCCATAGGAGCACAGGATCCAAGACAGCATGGGTTTACAACAGGAAGGTCCTGTCAAACTAGTCTCATAGATTTCTTTGACTGGGTAACCAGAGTGGTGGACCAAGGGGGTGCAGTTGATGTTGCCTACCTTGACTTCAGCAAAGCTTTCAATACTGTTCCACATAGAAGTTTGATTAATAAGCTGGGTAGGCTCAGGGTGGGTCAGACGTTAGTCAAACTGGTTGGCGGGCAGAAAACAGAGAGTGGTGGTAAATGGTATACAGTCAGAAGAGATGCAAGTCACAAGTGGGGTACCTCAGGGATCAGTCCTGGGGCCAGTCCTCTTCGATATCTTCATCAGTGACATTGCAGATGGACTGGAGGGTAAAGCTTTTCTGTTTGCAGATGACACCAAGCTCTGCAACAGAGTAGATGATCCGGATGGGGTGGGCAGAATGAGAAGAGATCTGGATAAACTGGCAAAATGGTTGGAAGTGTGGCAACTGGGATTTAATGCAAAGAAGTGCAAGATCATGTACATAGGGAAGAGAAACCCTGAAGCCACCTATAAGTTGGGAGGGGAGTTGCTGGCAATCACAAGAGAAGAAAGAGACTTGGTCATCATCATCACAGATGACCTGAAATCATCCAAGCAGACCACTAATGCAGTAGGTTAGGCTAGGGGGATGTTGGGGTGTATTAGTAGGGGTATTGCAAGTCATAAGAGGGAGGTAATAATCCCTCTTTACAAGACACTGGTTAGGCCCCATCTGGTTGTTCTGTGTGCAGTACTGGAGACTGCACCTGCACAAGGACAATAACAAAATGGAGGCAGTTCAGAGAAGGGAGACCAAAATGGTGCAGGGACTGCATCAGAAAACATATGAGAACAGATTAATGGAGCTCAATATGTATACCCTAGAGCAAAGGAGGGAGAGAGGTGATATGATCAAAACATTCAAACATCTTAAGGGCATTAATAAGGTGAAAGAGCCTAACATGTTTCTATAAAAGAAAAATAGCAGGACAAGAGGCCACAGCATGAGATTAGTGGGAGGCTGATTAAGGGGTAATGTGAAGAAGTGGTGAATGCATGGAATGGCCTACCTCAGGAAGTGGTGGATATGAATACAGTGCAGGGCTTCAAACAGGCATGGGATAGGCATAAGGGAGCAATACAGATGAGTATGAATAGATAGACCATTGACAGAGTAAAGGCATATGGCAAACTGGATGGGCCTTGTGGTCCATATCTGCCATCAACTTCTATGTTTCTCTGTTTCTAAAATAGCCCACAAACATTTGGGCGCCTTTACAATGATGTAGCTGTGGCAGAACAACTGCTGCATTCCCTGCATCCAGATCTTTGAACATCTTAGCCTGTGTGACAATAATTTTCTTCGTTGGGCAATTAATGGTGAAAAACCTCTGTTTTAATTGTTAAAATATAATAAGACCTTGGCATGAAATATGTTCTGCAGAAAATGAACACATTGCTAGCTGGCTTGTAAACTGTGAAAAGAAGTCAGGAGAGTCTCAGTGCTGTGACAACAACTTGTATCCTACTGACTGATTATAAGGTAAGACGTTTTATTTCAGGGTTGCTCTGAGTTGTCTTGTTATGTTGTCACCAAAGACTACATTTTTTTAAAACCTGCAGCAAAAGCTGTCACAAGTTGAATAAATGTTAAATTTTCCTCAAGAAAACTTGCATAATGTTTCACTTTTAGTCATATCCTACAGTGCACAATTAGCCCCTGGAGACACAGGAAATGAAATGGTTGCAATGCACACAGCAAAGTTGTTTTAAGTATTAATACAGTTCTGCGTTGGATTACTGATTGGTATGTCATCATGCCATTAACAATGTAATTTCCTCATACCTTGTTTCTTCGTTTCTGGCTCAGTGATTTCTGGTTTCAGTTCATGTGTGATTTATCTACTCAGTGTTTATTATTCATTGCTTATAACAATGCTGTGTACAGCATCTGCTAAATCAGGAAAGCTGGGAACCACAATAAAACTTCTGTGACATGACTGCATTCAGACTGATTATTTTCTAAATCTTATACACTGGCAATAATTTATTAGAGGAGTACATGATTTGTTACAGGACATTTTTGTTTTCACTTTTCTTCACTTGGTGCCTGTCTTCCATCGCAAAAATGGAGATCAGTGTGGCTTGGTTGGTAGTACACCTGCTTCTAGGTCAGAAGGCTGTGGATTCAAGTTCCACAGCAGGACATGGGCTCATGCCTTAAAAACACTGGCATCAATGTGCAGTACAAGGGAAATGCTGTACGGTTGGTTTATGCCATCCTTCAGATGAAATATTAAACTGAGGTCCCTTCCACCCATCTCTAGTGCTGCCCTGGTTTTGGGTCCAAGTGCAACTATATGAACACAATGCACTTTTGCAAGACTAGGGGATTTTACTTGGTGTCATAGACAACAGTCCTCTTCCATGAAACCAGTTCAAGCTCTTGCCCAATGCTAAATGTGTGTGCTGATTTGCATAATAGCTGCCACTACAGAATTCCACTGACTGTGATCCAAAGAATTATATTCCATGGATCAACATCATACCACAGATAATCCTTCCACATCCATTATATGTAATCTCCATGAAATAAAGTGGGTGAATGTAACTTAAAATGCACACTTTTGAGTCCTAGTGGATTGCACACATGTGTCTGTGGCCCATAAAGTTATCCTGAGTGCCAGAAGTTGAATTAGAATCATACAGGATTTCCCCACTGAGTTTTGTGGAATTATATTACACTGTTCATTTGAAGTGTAGAATATTATTCTACTGTGCATTGTTGATGGCATTTTTAATGCACCAATATGCTATTCCATAGTTTCTAACAGTATTATATGTAAATGGCAGAATAGATAGTGGTATCTGCGGGACTGCATTCCACAGTTCTGCAAATTATCATGTGACTTTATCGCAGTGGTGAGGAGACAGAGTTTAAAAGACATACCTGCAGCAATGACCAGCAACAAAAGTGCCACTAGTGCCACCACCACTAACAAGCCAAATGGAGTGTCATCCTCATTTTCCCTGAAGGAGATTAGTATTCTGGTGGCTGAGGTCAGCAAAAAAGCCATTGACCTCTGTGAGAAGAAAAGGGTCAATTTAACCTCCCGGGAAATAATCTGGGCTGAAATAGTCAAGAGTGTCAGTGAAGACGGAAAAAGGCCAGAGTGCACAATAAAGCAGGTGAAACACTGATGTGATGATATCCAGCAAAGGGACTTCCATATTCTTGAGAGTGTGGGAGGTGTGGTGACCTTGGAGGAGGGGGGAAAAACACTGTTGCAAGACTGTTAGTGAGTGTTAGTGTACTTTTATTTACTCTGATTAAAAACATGAAACACTGTAATATAAGCAATATTTATGACAGGGATGGCAATATTTTACCCAATAGCCCCATGGTTTTACTGCTATCAACCTTGGAGTGTTTTATTGGGCTTAGAAAATGTGTGTTTACATTTTAAATTCATTTCTACACTGGCTACTCTACTACTTGTGCAATTTACATACTTCTATGTAATTCATTCTGTGTCACCCCTGAAAAAGGGCCTTTTAGTCTCAGCGGGCATACCCAACTAACAAAATTCAGTAAATAAATAAATAATACAAAGGCACTAATTTTTATAAATAATAATAAAAAAATAACTTAAAAAATTAAACCATATGTTCTATTGTTCTTGTAAAGTAGTCCCTCTCTCTTTATGAGTAGCAATCTATATTGGATTTGATCCCCCTATTCCCCAAGTTGTGGTCCTGTTTGCAGAATAATAAAGAGCTCATTTTTTTTAAAATGCCAACCTCATTTCCAACTCTGAAAATGTTTGCATATATCATATATTTTCTTATTAAATGGAACATTCTAGTCACCTCAAGTAACTGTGAGATAGAGAAACAGCCAGTGTACAAAATTAATTTGGAATATGCATACAAGTTTTTCAGCACTAGACCCTCTACTATGCATTTTCCAGGTGGGCCGCTGCATAAGTTTTGCAAGTGGGCCCTTGTATCACAGTCTGATCCAAACTTTTCATTTACATTACACTCACCCACTTAAAATGGCTGTATTTTATTAACAGTGCTCTTTGCGTGTCCCATCCACCATAACTGAGTGAGCAGGAATATGCAGAGTTAGTGATTGCTTAACTTGTACCTTTTTCATTAATTATTTTACTGAATATGTATTTTATAAGGAAGGTGGCCTGTCCTGCAACTGAATTTTGTGTTTTCTTTATTTTTTTGTGGGGGGGAGCTGTGGAAAGTGAGGGTGAGAAGGACAAATAAGGTATCAGCAGGGTAGGTGAGTGTGAAATAAATGTCCACCAGTAACAGTTAAAAATCTGTCCTGAACAAGGGAATGAGTCCACACAGATTCTGAATGATTCAGTTACACCTTTGTATTCAGTGTATCATGTTCCGAGGTGTGAGAGAGGTAGACAACACTGGCTATCTGTTATCAATGTTGTTTTAGTTCTGCAGCATACAAAGTGAGTGAAGCATTTGATTTGTGGACTGCACTCCACTTTCTTTGTAGCACACCCAGGGCTCTCCAGGCTGCTGGTGGACTTCAGTGAGGACTTGGGCACTGTTGATGTGGGCTCAGATTGTCAGGAGTTCCCCGAGGGATGGTGTTTTTCTTGTGGCACTGAAGAAGACAGTGGTGAAGCCCCTTGTGAGAAATCAATATTTTTTAAACCCTGACATATTGTGCACCTATAGCCCTGTCATGCATGTTACCTTTTCAGGAAGGCATTGGTAAGCAAGAAGCCATAGGTGACACAGTTGTAGTCACATCTGTAGACATTAACCAAGTCCGCAATGGTATCCCATGATGGTGGTGACCATAATTGGGCACCTGCAGAAAGGGTGACTCAATCACGGCAGCTGTGGATGGGGAAAATGGGGAAGTTGGGTGCACGGATGATGGGGGTGGGCAAAATAGTGACTGGATGTCGCTATATGTCTATGCGTGTGGGGGGGTGGGAGCGAGCACATTAAGGGTGGGCTGGGAGATGATGGAGGAGCTGTAGGGGGTGGTGCTGCGGTGAGCTGCCAAGCTGTGTCGTGGTGTTGGCCCAAGGTTTTTATACCCCGAGTTGCACCCCCCAACATGCACCCCCTTCTGGAGTTGAGAATCTTTAAGTAGGGGGGTGCAGGGGGGACACAGCCCCCCATATAAACAATAAAAATTCAAGTCCCCAGTGCCATGTTGCTTTGCACTGGGGTGTCAAGTGCTGAAAAAAATGTTTGGTGATGTGACTTCACCCTAATGGCGATCACCCAACAGCAATCGCCATTATCACATAAAACCATCGGCAACCGATGGCAGCAGATGACCCAATGTATGGAGCCCTTCCCCCAGCCTTCTGACAGACAGGTATGGGAGGGTCCTTCTTGCCTGGAAGCAGGGGTTGGCTGCAGCAGCCATGCTTCCAGGGGAGGGATCAATAAGGCCACCCACAGGGCCTAGGCTTCTGGCGGGGGAGAGGGATCAAAATGAGCAAGGTCTGGGGCTCCCCCTCACTTTCTTTCCACAAGTGAGGAGATTAGAAGAGCCAGAGGCAGCTATAGTAGCCTTGCAACTTCCAGTCTTATTAGTAAGGTATACAGTTTGCCTACGTTCAGACTGCAGTTTATTTCTACTTCATTCTGCTGCTGCTTGCAATAGGCATCTCTTGCAGTCCTACTGCTGTGTGATCAGCTGTGGTTTGATTTCGGGTCTCCATGCTATCTGGAGACAATGGCTGACCATGTGGCATGGTGTTCTGGTCAGAGAGGTGATTGGGGCAGGCACAGGCAGGGGTCAGAAATGATAAAAATAAAAGTTGTTTTTATTAGTGGTTTTCTTTCAAACTGCCATTACCTCAGAGGCCCATTTACTTGGGACTGCTACAGCTGTTTGCTGGTCCCAGCTCCTCTGCAATGCCTGGGGACAATGAACGGCCATGTGGCACAGTGTTCTGGTTGGCTGAGTGGTTTGGGTGGGCACAGACAGGTCGGAGAACCAAGGTGGCTTGCAGCAGATTGGGTGAGTCTGGCAAAGGAGACCATAGCTGGTTAGAGAACTGCAAGCTGAAATTGGTTGCTTTGTGAAAACATTTTTTTACTGCTCCAGAGACTCAGGTCAGGGACTTTTAATGCCTCTTGCCAGTCATGGCTCAATGGCCATAGGGCCGGCCATGATTTGGGCTTCTACACCACCCGGGGATAATGGCCAGCATTTTGACATAGCATCCAGCTCAGCTGGCCATGGGGGGGGTGCTGGCATAGGCAGCGGGCCAGAGAGCCAAGGGAGCTAGTGGTAGCTAGCAAGGGGCTGGTTTAGGAGGCCTGTATTGGTTATATACAAAAAAAAAATCTCTGCACAACTCAGGGATGAAATTTACTGAAGGGATATCAAAGCATCTGGGTCATCTGCTGTCACCTGTGCAAAATTGGTTAATAAATTCAACCAAGGTAAAAGGGGTTCTATAAACCTGATAGAACTCACTGGTGAACTCTTCAGTACCTCGTGACTTAATTTCTTAAAGGTTTATCATTATCTCTAATTACTTCCAATGGGAAAGATGATCCATTAGCTTTTCAGTTTTCTGTTGGGTAATCTAGAACATATTGTTCCATTCCAGTCATCTCGTACAAAATGTGTTGCTCATAAATAGCCTCATAACGTTTTCAGAACCGCTATTCAATACCACTAGCAATTGAAACCAAATGACCCTCTCTATTTTTAATATGTATTATTAAGTTCCTTGCTTTATGGGCTTTAATTCTGTTTGCCATAAATGTCCTCATAATATAAGATAATTCCTCATATAAGCATGTTTTGCTTAATTTGTTCATTATACTGTAACACTGCTGAATGTGTTTTTCTTTCATTTCCCTCCTTGCCTTATATTCTAACTATCCTTGGGCAGAAAAGAAAAGCTGGCCACGTGGATGCAGCATCCTTGGCTATCAAGGTTGGGTATTGAGACCCGCCATGTGCACAGTTCTCCCAGTCCCTTTGCCTGAGCCCACTGGGGTTTGTGTGACATCCCTTGGGAGAATCAGTGCCAGTCACTGAAAATAAGAGGTGGCCACATGACCTCGGAGTACTGGCCATGTCTGAAGAGAAAGAAGAAACACTTGACTCATGGGTTTTGGGTAGTAGTTTGATCCTTTCACTACAAAGGTGGTTTATAATTTTGATGCATTAACAAAATGAAAAAAAGAAGAAGGAGACCATGCAGCTCTGAGTGGGACCCAGAAGAATAAGGAGAAAGGCATGTACTGAGAGTGGTCTGCATGCAGGTTGGTAATGGGGCACTTCCATTTTTGCAGCACTCAGTTTATCCTTAGGACTCTCAGATTTTGCAGTCTTCTTTTATTGTCAGTTTTGTATATTCAATGGATGCTGTTTCAGAAACTTTTAACCAGGCTTCTTTGTTTCTAAAAGTGTCTAGCCCACCAGAGTGCGTTTTTATAACTCTTATACCATTTGGTACTTTCCAGTTCTAAGTAAGTTTCCAAGGTAGAAATGTTATAACCTACATTGACCTTTTGTATGAGTAGCCATTCAAGTTTGGTGAATGCAGCCCAAATGTTTCCTCCTTCTTCCAATGTAGAAGCACCTTCACTGATCTCTGCTCCCAATTTTCACCTTTGCTAGCTCCTTTCTTTGTTGTAATGTCAGCATATCCTCCAAACTGAAGCTTGGTTCCTGTCCTGTCGTCATTGACATAACTGCTGATGCTAATGATTTACACCTGGCATTTGTCTTCACTTGACCTTAGCCTCTTCACTTATTTTCACAGCAAAGCAGTTTATGTTAGATTTGAATCCAAACTCTCAAACCTCAGTCAGTGTAGATGCTACCGTAAATCCATTAGTAAGACACTGCTTTTGCTAGACCTTCCAGTCCATCCCTTGCAGGTTCTGAAAACAAGTAATTAAGACACTCTCCAACACTGTCTTCATTGGTTGTGCACAGTGGAATAAGAGCAGGGTGTGCCAGTAAGGGTAGCTAGCCCTTCAAGCAGACAGTTCCAGAAATAGCGCACTCCAAATACGTTGCTCAAAGGTGCTGCTCAACCACTTTTCTTCAGAAATTTCAATCTTTTATTCCATGACAAAACATACAGGTGGTTGAAAAAACAATCAAATACTCACCCAGCTACACACTATCTCCAACGCTTCTGCTCTAGGCCTTCCTCAGGGGGCATGGTTAATGATAACACACTCCATTCATTTTATAGGGTGAGGTTTGTGACATAATTTCATTCATAACTATTACCTCCCCTTACATCTTTAAATGACCTTTCATTTTAAAATTTTTTTAGAAATGAAGTACAAGAGGGGTAACTGTTCTTTTAAATTTATTAACAAATTATCAATTAGCTTCTACATAAATAATTTCAAAATAAAACATATAACAAAAAAATGCGGAAAATCTCTAATGTCATTTTAACACATACAACTTAGTCTGGACTACAACTATACTCATATTCATTTAGAATGTGTTTGCAGCTGGCCTGGTGGCACAGAGGGCTGAGATGCTGGATGTCTCACCTCACGGCACACCAGCGACCCGGGTTTGGGAGCGAGCCTGGGTCATCGGAGGTCGGCAAGGGGGGGGCGGGTGGAGCTGGATGGAGCAGCCATCAAGGCAGCTCTTCTCTCCTGGGAGGTGGGTGGCATACCTCACTCACAGCCACCCCCTGGTGGAGGCCAAGGGGCTGCACATGCAAGGGTGCCAGCGATAGGCCAGTGGGGCAGGCGGAGGTGGGCTGTTACCGGGGCTGTAAGGTGCATGCATGCCTCTACACATATGCATACTTCTCCTGGGGTCCTTGGGCTAAAATGGGGAGAAAAGCAGAAAAAACACCAGCGGCAGGATGGTGACTGACTCTCCACAGGCACGGCCCCAGACCAGGCATAAGGTAAGCCCCCAAAATTCCTGGGGACGGAGCTGGGGGAGTAGGTCAGATGAGGGCCGTATGGGGATGTGAGAAAGATAGATGTGATAAAAAAAAAACATGTTTGTAAACACATGAATCCAAGAAAAGAGTTAATTTCCCCAAACACAGGTTATATGATGAGAGTCAGAGAATTTGTTACATGCGCCACAACATTCGTTCTTTATATATTATGATGCAGCTGCATCCTATGTTATAAAGGTAAAATTGTGAGACTGCTCAAATAGAGAGTACAAAAGCATGTTTGCTCTATAATTAATAAGAAAATGGACACACCAGTGGGGAGACATTTCTTAGAAAAACATAATTGGGATGTAGGCACAATCAGATACATGGGATTGAAACTTGTGCAACAGCCTAGCAGGGGAGGTAACAGACAAAATCTGTAACTTGAAAGGTAGAGCTATTGGATCTTTTCCTTGGACATTGTCAAACTGAATGGGCTTAATGATGCTTGTTACCTGAAATCATATTTAAGAACAACCACACATATATGCTAGATAACTAATAATCTAATTCTCAGTTATTTTGAAGTAGACCTACTTAATATAATATAGTACCAGTATGGATTAAGTAAAGGACATGGTTTAAACCAAAACACTAATTTCCCTCTCATTACCCACTAACTTTCCTTCCCCCTCTTCTCTGCCCATCCTTCCCCAACTTACTTCCATCCTTGACCTCTCCCTATCTTTTAATTTATTTTATAGTCTAGATGGACATTACACTTGGGTCACATTATTAATTAATATTTTTCTTATTTTTAGTATGAATGTACTTCTCCTCTGTCTTTGAATTTCCTGGAGAGATGGCCTTCCATTTACCTGAATATTTATTTATTTATTTTTGAAAGTCGGATTTACAACCTTTGAATCAGGGACTCATTTACAAAGGCACCTTGTTGCAGGGAGGGTAGACTTGGTTACAGTGTGAGATACAACAGTGGTAACATACACGTGCAATACAGATAACAAAAGTACACAATATAACAGTGGTTTATGGAATAAAGTTACATGCAGTAAATAGCAATAGTATAAAGTATAATAATAGTAGAAGTCACAACCCTGGTCATACTGGGAAAATACCTATGTGGAAGGGTGGAATAGTGCACTGGTATTCAGCATAACCCTATCTTGCTCTCTTCTTTCTCTCTCTTTTTGTTTGTTTATAATCAATAATGAACTGAACTGTTAATGAACAATGATCCAAAATAAATTGTGTCTTACTATTGAACTTATCTTTGCACCATTGTTACTAACTCACCCAACCCATCTACCCTTGGTTTAGGCCCTCATATTACAATGTATATAGGTGAATCCTTAGAATTTATGGCCAACTTCAAATACCTTGGGTTCTGGGTTCTGGACTGACCACAGACTATCCTTCATCAACCATGTTGAGGAACTTATGAAAAACCTCAAGCAGAAACTGGATATCTTTTACAGAATCAAGCACCTCCTCACACAGGAAGCTAAATCCAAGTTAGTCCAGAGTGCATTTCTTCTTCTCCTAGATTACGTTGACTTCCTCTATGAGCATAGCCCTATCTCTGTGTTAGCAAAACTAGACACACTTTATCATTGGGCAATAAGATTTATTACCGGTACACTGTACCACACCCATCATTGCACACTCTACTCCCTAGTAGGATGGACATCTCAAATTAAGAAGACAGAACAATGCTGCTCTCTGGACTCTTATGACACTTATTTGGAAACTTCCCACGTACATTAAAGAGTGTTTGCCAGTGTGTACCTTGGGTAGTTATTCTCTGAGAAGCAGCTCTTATACATCACTCTTCATCCCAAAAGTCAACTCTCACTTTGGCCAGTCATCTATAAGTCATATGCTCCCTTCACTATGGAACAAACTCTAAAAATCCTTGAAGCTAGTGATCCCAGTTAAATTGTCCACTTTTAAAACTTTATTTGCATACTCTTTCAAGGAAACCTGTGCCAGCATCCATTGACCTTGGGTAGTTGGAGGCTGGGAAAACTTCCTAGCGGGTTCTCTGACACTCCCTTTCCCTCTCCTACCTAGAGATCTGATCTCAAACTCCTTCCTACCCTCCTGTGGGACACTTGTAAAAACTGTATATATTTCTGGTAACTACTTTATGAATATATTGTACAGAATCATTCATGTTTTTACCGTACCTATCCTTGAACATATTGTATATAACTGTCATGTTTTACAAAATGTTATCTGAAGCTCATCCCTCACTGTATTACCGCCCATTACTTTAATTATGTATCTATTGTACCATGCTATTGCTATTTTCTATGTCCAGGTCCACTTTGTAAATGAGTTCTTCTCAATGGTGTTTCACCTGGTAAAACAAAGATTGACTGATTGATTGATTGATTGAATAAATAAGGCATATTATGCATTAGTATCTAGAATAAGCATTAATGTTCTTAATGAAAATGAGGTATAGTTATAGCCCATACTAAGTTGTATGTACTAGAATAACATTAGAGGTTTTCCACATTTTTGGTTATGTGTTTTATTTTGTAATTATCTATGTAGAAGCTAATTGATAATTAGTTTATAAGTTTAAAAGAACAGTTACCTCCCTGGTAATTCATTAAAAAAAATGGTTAAAATGAAAGGTCACATAAAGATTTAGGGGAGGTGATAATGAATGAAATGATGTCACAAAGCTCACCGTATAAAATGAATGGAATGTTTTACCATTAACCACACCCTCTGAGGAAGGCCTAGAGCTGAAGCACTGGACTTTGTGTGTAGCTGAGTGATTATTTGTTTTTTTAACCACCTGTATGTTTTGCCATGGAATAAAACATTGACATTTCTGAAGAAAAGTGGTTGAGCAACATCTTTGTACAACATATTTGGTATGTGCTATTTCAGGAACTGCCAGGTCTTTAAGGGAAAGCCCTACAGCTCACTGCAGAGTCACACAAACCCCCATTCCCAGTCTAGAACCACTGATCTACTCATCCTCAATGGTACTGGAGACAGTAGCCTTTGACAATCTTCAGCCCCTCTCAGTATAGCCTATTCAGCCTGGTTCAGGGGTAAAAGGAGGGATTTTGCCATCCGAGCAGAAGCTTGAAAAGCTGTTGGAAGTATAATGGGTCTTATAAATTCCATGCAAGGACAACCTCAGCAGGTGGTGGCTGGGTTAGTCTGGGGTGAGTCAGACCCAGTCAAGGAGGTAGCCATATCTCTGAAATCCCCAAACAATTATGTTAGCATGGCAGAACTGCTGGGTTCCCAATGGACAAAGTCTGACAGCAGATCCATGCCAAAGAGTACGTAGACATCTTTTCCCTACTCAACCAGTCTAATGACTCAAAGAGTCCAAGAACAAGAAGAGTGACAATTCTGACCAGGTAAAGGTCAGAGTCAAGTGTTCCTTTGGTAATTGGTCAGCTGGTTATATACTTCTGGCTAGTATCATTTGTCAAACAGCCCCTGAAAAAAGTGATGGTCACTTTTATTTATTTGTACAGAATCATGTTCACTTACAGGCAGAGGGATGGTCTAGCATGGTTGGTTTATGATGAGGTGTTCTGCTGCCACATGTAGCAAGTTCTGGCAAAAGACAGGAGTCACCTTGATATGCCACTAATGGTTGAGATCACGAATGGGGGAGTGATGATTCATACCGCCAGTGCACCCTGGGTTTAGATGGATCCAAGTGAGAGGCCAGATGTGTTTGATTTCTGTCCTCAGGGTTCCTGCCAGACCAAGTGGGCAGGTAGCCAAAGGGGCTTCAGCATCTACTAGTCCCCTTCGGGCAATGCTGTGCAATGCCAGATTGATGAGGAACAAGACCGCAATTCTGGTGGACTTGATTTCCTCAGTTGATCTGGCCTGCATTACTGAGACCTCACTGGGTGATGATGCCTCACCAGTTTTGGAGTCAGCTGTCCCCTCTGGGTACTCCATAGTGCACTGTCCAAGGTAGGAATGCAGGAGTGAGGGAGTAGCCATCTGTTTTTAGATCCAATTTAGGCTTCTCTGTGCACCCGGTGGGAACTACCAGGTCTTCTGAGTGTGTGGCAGTGCATGGGGGTCCTGGTGCAGGCTACAGGATTCTCCTTATTTACTGCCCTCCTGGTGTGGGGGGGAGAATTCCTGCAGGAGGCTGTAGATTTCATCAGCAGCGAGGTGTTGGAGTCCCCCAGATGTTTAGTTCTGGGGGCTTCAATGTCTGGGTCAATTATGAATCCTCGCAGTTGAGGACTGGTCTCCTCCAGCTGATGTTATCACTGGGACTGACACAAGAAGTGTCACGTGACCCACTCCCACAGCCACATGTTGAACCTGGTGTTCCCACTGGGGCTTGAGGTAACTCACCTCAGGACTGATCAAGTCACGTGGTCTGATCATTGTACATTGAAGTTCTCATTCAGGGTTCCCCCCATGAGTCCTCCCCCCATTGAAATGATCAGCTACCGCACTTTAAGAGGTCTATCCCTGGAGTGACTGTTGGTGGTAGTGGATCTACCTAGTGTAGTCACTGCATGTGCATTTGGCACAGGTGAAACGGTGGCTGCATATAATAGGATGGTCTCCGGGGCTCTCAATGCCCTCACACCGGTCCGTGTATGACCCAGATCTTCTCACCTGAGGTCTCCATGGTTTGATAGTGACCTCAAGGTGATGGAAATCAGGAGTCAGAAGTTGGAGCATTGTTGGTGTAGGTCCCTGTTGGATGTGGACAAAATGGGCCTGTGTGCCCACTATGTTGAGTACCAGTGAGCAAGCAACCATAAGAAGGCAGAGTTTCTGTCCATGGAGATTGCTGCAGAGAAAAAGCAACCATCTAAGCTTTTTCGAACTGTAGACGGACTTCTTCATCTGATCTGTCTGCAGCCGAAAAAAGACTTTTCAATCACTTTATGTGATGAGTTTGCTCAGTTTTTCACTGACAGGGTGTCCTCTATGAGGCAGGGAATCCCGTCAATGAATCATGTAGTGACTCATAGTGTTCTGCTTGGGGGTCGCGGAGGCACTCCACCTGTCTGGGATGAGTTTAGACCAGTGAAGGAGGCTGAGGTCATTGGGGTTATCGCTAGCCTGAAGCACACATATTGTGAGCTGGACCTGGCTCCAACACATTTCTAAATGAGATGTGCTGGTTCCAATGGCCCGGTGTTTGCCTTTATTTTACAGTGTTCATTGTCAGAGGGGGTCATTCTGGATTCCTTGAAAGAGGCTCTGGTGAGGTCCCTTCGTAAAAAAGCATCTCTAGACCTGGATATCTTGGCGAATTACCATCCTATCTCCAACCTTCCTTTTTTGGCTAAGTTTGTTGAGAAGACTGTGGCACAACAGCCTGAGGAGCACCTCATGGCCTTTGACATCTATGAGTCACTCCAGTTGGGTTTCGGAGCCAGGCATAGCACCGAAATAGCATTAGTCAAGGTGCGTAATGACCTCCTCAGGTCTAGGGATAGAGGAGGTAGGTCAGATCTTGTTCTCCTTGATCTCTCTTCAGCCTTTGACACTGTAGATCACATTCTGCTTCTTGATCACCTCAGAGAGTATTGTGGACTCACCGGCACTGTCATCAGCTGGTTAGAGTCCTATCTCACGGGCAGGAAGCAGATGGTAGTGATGTGGAATTTCTACTCCTCCCTGAGGCCCCTGCCTTGTGGACTACCTCAAGGGTTGATATTGTTGCAGATATTATTTGTAGTGTATATGTTGCCCCTGGGAGAGCTCATTAGGTGATACAATGTGGGTTTTCATTGCTACTCAGAAGATACACAGTTGTATCTGTCCTTTGCCCCTTGAACATCAGATACTGTATAAGTTCTTAACATCTGCATGGCTAAGATCAACAACTGGATGTCCTCCAGCTGATTGTGACTGATCCCTGACAAGACGGAGGTGCAGGTATTGGAGCCGGGTCAAGGGCATGATAGGATGTGACCAGTGGAACCTCAGGTCTTTTCCTGAGACCTATGCCGTTGATAGCGTCCGCTGGGGTGCAAGATCTTGGCATGATCCTGGATGATAGATTGACACTTGTAGCTCAGGTGTCATCTGTGATCCAAAGTGATTTTTCCCACTTGAGGAATATCACCAGGATCAAACCCCTTGTTCTGCCTGAAGTACTGCCCGTACTAGTACATGCCTTTGTCACATCCAGGTTTCATTACTATAACGCTCTTTACTTCGGGGTCTCTGGAGGTACCCTCTGCCAGCTGCAGCTGGTGCAGAATGCTGCTGCCAGGATACTGACTAGCCTTTCTAGGCTTAGTCATATGACTCTGGTTTTGTGGACTCTGCACTGGCTGCCATTCAGTTGGAGGGTTATCTTCAAGGTGAGTTTACTCACCTATAAGGCCCTACATGAACTAGGACCTGGCTATCTGGCTGACCTTCTGACACCAACTGCCCCGGTCTGATCCCTCCACCCCTCAACCAGGGGCCTCCTTGAGGTTCCTAGGACTCATCATTAAACAGCCAGTGACTGGGTTTTTAATGTCACCGGTCTAGTCCTTTGGAATGCCTTGCCACTTTATATTAGAGAGGTCCTCTCGATTGAGTGTTTAAGAGTTGTCTCATGGCCCACTTATTTTCCTCGGCCTTCCCAGACAAGGTATTTTAACCTGCTGTATGATCTATTTATTTTATTTATTGTTTTAAGTTTGTCTTATTATATTTATTAGCTTTGTATGATGTTTTGATTTTATTTTTCCTGCCTTCTGTATGTTAGGTGCCAGAGCCAGATAAATAAACTTTGCTTTGCCTTCACTTGCGATACCTACCAGTGGGTCATCATCAAAGACTGTCAATAGGGGATTGGGTGGACCCACTGGGAAAATTTGTTTTGGGTTCAATAAAGGAACCTGTTGAAGAAGTGTGTGCTGTTACATTGTACAAGTGCTTGGCCTGTGGGCAAGGGCACCCCTTCCACTAATGCAAGTCAGGAAAGCAGGATCAGAGCAGCACAGGTAGTTAAAATGGTCAGCATCCCTTTTGAGGAGAGCATGACTACCCAGGCAGAGGGCAGATTTTCCACACTGATATGGATGGAGCAGCTCAGGTCCTACTTGTCTTGGTACCCAGATCAGCAGGCTGCATCTCTGCTCAAGTGGAGGTTCTCAGTTGGCTTCAGGATCCCCTATGACAGTCTGCATTGGGATATGATGCTGAGAACCTCAAGTCAGACAGGGATCGCCCTTGCATTGTATGAAAAAAACCTCAATAAGATGTTGCATTAGGTCAGATTAGCGTCCCTTTCCCATCCCCGCCAATACAAGGTTTGTATTTTTTTTCCAACTGGCTTGGTCCCCAAAACAGCTCAGTGTGAATATCACATGATTAATCATTTGTTGTACCCAGAAGGCAACTCAGTGAATGATTACATTGACCCTCATTTCACCACTGTCCAGTATGCATCCTTTGATAGGGCAGTGGAAGTGGTACACCAGGCAGGGTAGAGGTACTCATGGTCAAAGCGATCATCAAATCAGCATTTCCTCTATTGCTGGTGCACCCAGGAGATTGATATCTCCTGGGGATGAAATTCAAGGCACAGTATTATGTGGACAACTGCATACCCAAGGGGTGTGCAGTGGCCTGTGCTGTCTTTGAGAAGTTCAGCACTTTTTTGCATTATGAGGCAGCTGGGAATCAAGGAGGGCTAGGTTTGGTTCACTACTTGGATGACTTTCTGTTCATGGGGTCAGCGGATTCCATGCTGTACAGGGTCTATTTAGACACTTTGATCAACTTGCATCTAGAATTTGGCATCCTGCCAACACCAAGCAAGATAGAGGCACCAAGTATGGAATGTCTTTCCTTGGCATTGAGCTACACATAGTAGCTCAAGAATGCCAGTTGTCACAGGACAAGGTGGAGGCCTTGCAAGCCCTTTTGGGGAGGTTCAAGGCAGCCAAGAAATTCACCCTGAAAGAACTCCAGCAATTGGTATGCCATCTTAATTTCACTTACAGAATCAACTCAAAAGGCCACACCTCACTGAAACTTATGGCAAAGTTAGGAATAGGTGCCTGGAAACCTTATCACAGAATTAGGATGTCTCAAAGGTTCCAGGAGGACTTGGAGATTTGGCATGTTTTCCTGACCCACTTCAATCAACAGCATGGCCATGTGTATTTATTTATTTGGAAAATGTTTCACCAGGAAAGACAACATGAGCTATAAACAGCTCGTTTCCAGAAGCATCCGGGGGGGAGGGACAAGAGTTGGGAGAACAATCAAACACATAGGAATACAAGTACAATTTCTAAAACAAAACAGTGTAGTATAATTACAGAGCAGAAATAACCCAGACCAACCAGCCAGGGTAAACAAAACCATATTCAGATATAGCATACACTGCAACAACCCAAGAGCAGGTGATCCGGTAGGGTAAAGCTTAGAGGATGGATAACAAATTTGAAGAGCTAGAAGTAGTAGGCTGACCACAAGATTCAAAGATCCAAAGTATACCAAAGGAAGGGCAGTTAGGTTTCAGGTTTGCAATGTTTTTATTGTTCAGCAATCAAGCCTTTACAACATACTAAGCACATAAAATTATATACAAAAAATAATATTGCATTTAAAATTTTAACACATAAAAATCCATGAACAAATTAATTGTCATAGGCAGAGAGATGTTTTTCTTGTGTTTCAACACCTGATTAAAAAAACTTGAAACCATCTTAGCCTCCTCCAATGTCTGAGGGTGAAGAAGTATGAATAAAATATCATATTTTGCATTCACATATTTAATAAGAAATCATTTAACAGATTAAACAGCAGGATTTTATATAAAGGGCACTGTACTGTAATATGATAAAGATCTTCTTGAAAACCCTTGTTACATCTGCAAAACTCAAACCTAAATTGGGTGGAGTCGTCTTATTAAAAAAGCATATTTAGAACAGATAATTCCCAGTCTTGCCCAAGTAATCATTTTCTTTCTAACAGGGTCAGCCCAAAGTAAGATATTTCTATAAATACATCAATTTTATTTTGAGCTAACCATCTGGTTTGACGTTGAGCTCTGAGGAGCTCCATTTGCTTATCATAGGCAAGTCTAAGTATTTTATTTTGACATACTCCTTAAACACATAAGATATTGATATTGATTTCTCCCAATCTGTCCAAAGATGAAGCATATTAACACTGCCCAAATACGTTGAATATTTTTGACCCAAGGAGACCTAAAATTCGTTTGTGCCAAGATAATTTTTCTCTAAGGCATAGTAGAAGCATAATATTAGTCTGTTGATTAATAATTTTGATCCAGTAACTCATGAGCCGTATATCAATTATTGTAACAATAGGTACTCAACCCAATTCAGCCCTTGCTATAACATTAGAAGTGGCAAGTGGAACCTGCAATAAAGATTTATAGTAGAGAGAAAGTGGGATCTCGAACCATGAAGGGACATTGTTGTTCCAGACCTCTGCGCCGTACCAAAGAATAGGATTAATTTTGGCCTCGCCGGCTATCAATGCCGGTGAGACCAAATATCCTGCATATTTCCTAGCAAAACGTAAGAGAGCCCTAATAATCAGTTTTGCCCTTATCACTTGTCCTCTCCAATGCTCTATCCAATTTCCATTCAAAGCAAACTTCACCCCCAAATATATATAAGAGGATACCACTTCAATAAGTTCATTATTTAAATAAATCCTTGGTTTGATTTGATGTCCCTGTAAGGTTGCAAAAATCAGCAGCTTAGTTTTTTTCATATTTATTAATAAGTCCAAATGTTTACATTTAGAACAAAATTGATTTATTTTATTTTGTAAACCTTGAGCAGATAAAGCAAAAATAATCAAATTGTCTGCATAGGCCAGACAATGTACTGGGATATTCTTAATTTTTGGGGAATCAAGAATATCTATAGCTTGATAAGTCAGAAGGGCATCAATATACAAATTAAAAAGAAGGGGCCAAAGACATCCCTGTTTAACTCCAGTTGTACTGAAATAGTCAGAAATGTTGCCCTTATTATCATATCTAATAGCCGATGTTGTGTGAGAATATAACCTAATAATTGGGGCTAATAAATTTAACGGTATGCGTCTATTTAATAATATCTCCCATAACTTGGCTCTATTAACTGAGTCAAATGCTGCAGAAAAGTCTACAAACACAGCATACAGCTTCATTTTACAAAATGATCTGTATTTTTCTATCAGATGGGCTAAGATGTAAATATTATCTATCGTAGAACAATCCTTATGAAAACCTGCTTGAAACATCGATAAAGGGTAATTTGCAGTTATCCAATCTTGTAATTTATGTAATATTATTTTAGCAAAGATTTTTCCACTAATGTCAATAAGACTGATTGGGCGATAAATAGATGGCAAATGAAGCTGGCCCTTTTTATGAATTGAAACTATTATATTTCTTGTCCAAGACAATGGGATAAATCTCTCTTTTAAATAGATATTGAAAAAATTAGTAAAAAAAAACTACCCAATAATTCAAGTGCCCCTTGTAAATTTCTCCCGGTATCAAATCGGGTCCAGGTGCTTTATTATTTGATAAATTCACAATGGCTTCTTCCACCTCTCCAAATGAAAACACTAACGATGTGTATTCCTCAATGTTAAAATTTTCTATCACATCGTCATCGTTGGTAGAATGTCTATTAAATAGTAGACTATAATAAGATATCCAAGTTTCCTTGGGGATATATATGGAGGTCTAGAATTCTGATCAGCTGTCCCTTGCACACCAAAGCCCAAAAAGCTTAATATCACCCTCCTTAATAACTCACATAACACCCCATTGTTTTTCAGTAAATTCTCTTTTTCTGACGGAGAAATTCTTTGTACTCCCTTCGTATTTATTTAAATTTATAATCGCCATCTTACTCGGATTTTTTTGGTCTGCCTGATGGCCCTCATCAAATTTCTTTTCTCTCTTACAATACCCATCAAACCAGGATGCAACTGGGGCTTAACACTATTAGCTGAGTAAATCAGTGTCTTAATCTGTTGATACCCTATGTTTAATAATTCACTGATCCTTTCACCTTTGGAGCCATTATGTACTGCTGAAATAACTCACAAAATAGAAGAGTATAAAAGGTTCCAAACTCCTTGCATCGACTCATTATTCAATCGTAACCTTTTTTTCCCACTAATCTCAATATCCACCAAGGGTTTATTAAGGGGAGGAAAGACACTATCAGAAATCCTAAAATCCAGCAAAATTGCTGCATGATCGGTTTCTGTTCTCATAGCCACATATAATCTCCTGCAGAAATGATAACTAAAAGGAGAGCATAATATAAAATCAATTACGCTTTTACCAACTGGGGAAAAAAAAGTGCTATCACCCCGACGATCCCCTTCTAATCTCCCATTAAGAATCAAGAAATTATTCTCTGTGATAAAAGTACTGACACGTCTCCCTGCCTCATTTACAATCATGTCGGTTGTATTTCTTTTTCCAAATCTGCTATATAATAGTTATTGTAACAATGATAAATTATCGAACTCGGCTGTCCTAGTGTTAAAATCCCAGCTAAAAGGACAGTATCTATCCAATTTGACTGTATCATTAATCTATTTCCATCGATTGTTTGGACCAAAAATCATATGTAGAGTAAGTGTGAAAACATGGTGGAATATAAATGTTAACAATCAGAACCATACAAAGGTCCCAGTTAACCACTACCAGGGATCTCGGAGTTGAGAGTAACTTTTGATTACCCTTAATCCTTCCCTAATTTTGATCATTGTAACCAGACCTCCTTTGTTCCTCCCATGTTTTTTCCTTTAATTGCTGGCACAAAACTAGTTTCATATCCATTCAGGAAAGGAGATGTTAAAACCCATGTCTCCTGGAAAATAATCACTTCATGTCAGAAATAAAAGCAACCCACTGCGATCCACAAACTTATTATGGAGTCCTGCTATATTCCATTAAGGACATTATAACCAGGGTTACTTTCTGACCCCCTTCCTGCTCTAATGAGGACTCATTACTTTGTATTTCCAAAAAACTTAGTCAAGGTTGCATGGCTCTAGACTGACCTGATATCTCCCACTCATTCAATTCCACCATGTAAATACCCACCTCATCCAACACATGTCTATTTTCAAAAAGTAATACTATCAATTGTGCAGAACCAGTAATACAGTTAATCTGAGTACCCTCTTTATCATTCCAAACTCTATTCACCTCCACAAATTCTTCTGGAAGTATATGGGTTTTGATAATAGTTGATAAAATCATCCGCAATAATGATGGTAAATTAGTAGCAGTTTCTCCCTCCAATATATCCAGCCCAAAAATAGAGATCATTGAGGTTTCATGTGAAACTCCAAACTCCCAATTCAGTGTTACAAGAGTAGTTTTGAATATATCAAATGTTAACATTTTTCCTATTTTTGCCCTATTGTAAACATTTTTCCAAATTGTTGACCAGGTCACTGGTGTTGATAACAGTAATCCCAAAGACTCTACCAGGCCTTGCTTAGCCCAGACCAATTTTGCCATATCCATGTTAGGGAGCATAAAGTAAACTGAATTAGTAGGGTTGGAAGTATCCCTAGTCACCATAATAAGAGCATCTGTGACTGTTGGTAACCCTAATTCTGCTCTCAACATATGGACTATCAGGCTGGTTAGGGTTGCAGTAGATTCATAATGTTTAAAATACAGCTTATCTAATTTAAAAACTACTTCTTTCCCTGTACAAATTAAATTATATGCTTCCAGGTCATACGCATTGGGGTTACTATCCTCCTCGGCCAACATGAGATTTGGGCAAAGATCTTTATTAGACTGATCTACCTTAATTAAATTCTCCTCAGAATTTGTTTTTTGTTTCGCAGTGTAATCACCTTCCCCCCTTTTCTTGATCTTTTATAAGCGTCCCATCCACAAGTATAGATTTGTTTTTTTGGTCAGGATTCTTCCTTGTATCTCTCTGTACCTCTCCTATTCTAATGGTACCTGTAACCCCAATTTTATTAGTCTTTTCATCCTTAATGTTTAATTCATCTTTCCACAGGCCCAAGCTTTTTCTTCCCCCCTTTTTTCTTACTTACTCCACCCCTCTTTTTGCCCTTTTTGCCTTTTGAGGACTCTTGAACATTTAGGGGAGAAAATGACAAATTATGCCTAGATCTGTGAACTTTCTTTTCCCCCAATAATTGTGAAATTTGTTGTTCTAAAGCAGCAAACTTCACAGCACAAAAACTAGAAAGAGTTTCCAAGGCTGTCTTAATACCATTATATGCCTCCAATAAAACATTAGACATTACTGGATGTGCAAGAGCCTTAATGGTATATTTCAATATAGTATCCGGACACTGAACCAAAAAATCTTTATCTAAATGGATGTCCTGGACCTCTTTGTCCATTTTTGGAAAAAACTCTTCAGGCGCATCATTAAGGGATGAATACACCATTTCTTTAGAGTCGATATTGCAGACCCCTACCTCATTGGAGATCTCTAATGGACTAAATAACTTTATTCCTTAGGGAAAGCATGAAATACCATCATCTTTATCTATATAATCTCCTTGCCCAAACATGCATTGCTGACTTGCTTCTACCTCTCCCATCTACTCATCTTGTCTAAAAACCTGGGAATGATCCACTATATTTGTTTTTCCCCAAAGTGGTACAATCAGAACTCTCCTATATTGAAACCATATGTGTGCTGTTCATTTTGGAACGCCCTGAAAATTTTATTAGGGGCTTTTAAAAGGGTTTTTTTTTTAAAGAAATCAGTGATTTTCCCTTGGGACGAAATTTTAACACCAGTCTCTAAGTTACTAATTACTTCCAAGTCCGGAGTTATATTCTTATTGTCAAAAGAGGATAATTGTTTAAATTCCTCAAATTCCCTGTTAGTCCCATCGCTACCACTAAATTGGTTCTTCAATGAATTAATCAAAGTCTCTTGATTTGTATTATTCGGACTGTTCTTATCCCAGCTCTTAGCCATCAGAATTTGATTTCTTCCATTAAATTCTGAATTATCTCCAGCTAAATCTGATCTGCATTCCTCATTCATAAACTCCTTAAAGGAGTGAAGTAAGAGATACTACGGGACTTTCTACCAAATCCTTAGGGTCGGCTTGATGACCAATTCCTGTGTAAAAAAAACACAGCAATTGCCTTTTTATTCTTTTTGGATTTATCCTTTGCTTCCCTTTAGTTGCCCCTTTAACAGTTTTGTTTACCATCTTACCACTTTGAGTATACATATAAGGAAAGAAGAGAAAAAAAAAAAATCAATCCTAACTCAAAAAAAAAGGGACTGAAAAGGAGTCAGGTTACAGCTTATCTAAACAGCTAAATCTTCCATGAGCATCACTCCTTAAATTAGTAGAAAGCTTTCCAACCCGAAAACAACCAGACCTTCAGTTAAAACCAAAAAATACAAAACCAGATAAACAATAAAACCTATTTAAAATGAGGTCCCTCTCTTTTATAGGTACATATTCCTATGCAAAATCTACTCTGAGTGGCGCACACGCTCGCGATATGCGTGAGCGCGATGTTTAAATGCTGCAGCAAACCCTCCCACAGAGGCAAACCTACTCTATTGTTGGCTCACCCCTGAGCTGAAATTACATGCAGGTAAATGGCCTCTTGCACACACCTGGGCAATCCCCTCAGTTCAGCAGAGCAGCAAGATGAAACAAATCAGAGCAGTTTTAGTTACAAAGTCACACATATGCTGCACTCACAATCATTTTCAAGCTGCCAAACTGTTCCAAAAACACAGATCTCTTGGATAGCTGCTGCTCAAAGTATATTGCACAAGTGTCCCAGTGAAAATAAAAGACTGGTGATCTTACAGGGAAGGATGTTTAAATGCTGCAGCAAACCCTCCCACAGAGGCAAACCTCAAGGGCAGTTATAAGACAGGTGGGGAAGTGGACAGGTGAGGGGTAGAGGGTGGGGGCTGGAAGAGTGAGAGAAAGGGATAGCCAAGATCTATACCCATTCAGGTTACTGAGAACCCTGCAAGGGGGTTAGGACCAGGCAGAAGGTAAGGGGAGAAAAATGGAGCAGGGTGGTAGAGAAGAGAGGGGCAGGGGAACAGGAGGGGAGGAAAAGGATAAGGAAGAAAGGAGGTGAGCAGGTGATGGATTTGAAAGTGGGGGGAAGGGAGAGGGGGAAGACAGAGAGATAGACAATCTATACCCTTTCATGATGCAGAGAACCCTGCCACGGTGTCAGGTTCAGAAAGTGGGGGAAAGGAAGAGGGGTAGAAGAGAGACAGCCAAGATCTATACCCCTTCAGGATGATACAGAGCCCTGCAAAGGGGACAGGACCAGGCAGAAAAGGAGGGAGAGAAGAGTGGGGGTGGGGAGGAGAAGTGTAGTGTGGCGGGTGACCGGAGGACAGAAGAGGGATCAGGAATAGGGTAGGAGGCTGGAGAAAATAGGGGTAAATTGGGAATGGAAAAAGGGGAGAGCATCAGTAGGAGGAGGGGGTTGTGGGGAGAAGGACAGCTGTAGAGTGTCGAAATAGCACAGTAGCTTGTGGATGGTAGTAGGGCATTGAAATGGCACAATAGGTTGTGGTAGAGGGTTGGAGGAGGGGGTATAATAGGAGGTAGCATGTGAGGAAGTAATCGGAGGAAGGGTTCAGTTAGGAGACAGGAGATAAGTCAGGGATAGAGGAGCAGGGGATAGTGTGCAAGGGATTGTGAGGGTTGTGAATGGGGGCTAAGAACAAGTAGAGTTAGGAGAATAGAAGTAAAGTAGGACTAAATGATAATGCACCAGGGTGGGAAGTGTTGAATAGGGGCTAAGAACAAGTGTAGTTAGGGGAATAGAAATTGTGAAGGGCTAAAGAAATTGAAGATGGGGAAGAGGAACATCTGATAGGAGGTGGCAGTGAGTTCCAAAGCTTTGGGAAGTGGTAGGGGAAATCTTCCTGTCCTATGGAGGTACAGCAATTAGGAATAGCTAGAGTGCATGTGTCAGTAGATCTGAGAGGTGGGAGGAGGGAGGTGGAGCAGAGAGTATGGAGGAGAGGTAAAAGGGGAGAGTCCCAACCCAGAATTTAGAAGTGAACTTGGCACAGTGAGAGAGATGCCTTCACTCAAGGAAGGGACAAGTTACAGAATGATACAAGGTAGAGTGATGTGTGCAGGAGGGGGAGTCAAGAGCAAAGCAACAGAAAGCATTGAAGAGATTATCCAACCTGGTAAGGGAAGACTTAGAAGCAGCACTGTACACTATGTCGCAATAGTCAAAAATAGGGGGTATCATTTTCTGAACAAGATCATGCCTAACCAGTAGTGGTAAGGAACTACGGTTCCTGTAAAAGGTGCCTAGCTTGTGGTGCAGTTTTTTTCAGAATGGCATCAATATATACAGAAAAATTAAGGTGTTAGACAAGCCAGACACCCAGGTATTTGAAAGAGGTGGTGTCCTCTAGTATTGTCCCGTCAAAGGTGTGGAAGGATGGAAGGCAGGGCAGCCTAGAGATCTCTGCCTAGTGCCAAAAGTCATGGGGACTGTTTTCTTAGTGTTTAGGAAGAGCTGATGTGAGCTTAGCCAGCATTGAACATTATTGAAGTCAAACTGTGGTCTGGAAGTCACATCGGAGGGAGATTGGCCAGAGGAGAACAAGACCATGTCATCAGTATACATAAGGATGGAGGATGAGGAGCATACTGACGGTAGGTCTTTTAGAAAAATTGAGAATAAGAGAGGGCCAAGTAAGGAGCCTTGAGGCACACCAGTAGAGATGAGTAGTGGAGGGGACGTAGAGTCAGCTATTTTAACAGATTGAGTTCTACCTTCCAGGTAGGCTCTGAACCGGTTGCAGGAAGACAGAGACAAGCCAGCTGACAAGAAAGTTTTGAGGAGGAGGGAGTGGGAGACTGTGTCGAAAGCCTTGGCAAAGTCAACAAAGATAGCAGAAGTGATGTAATTTCTCTCTCCATGGCTGAATGGATAGAGTCAGTGAGTCTAAGCAGGGAAGTGGTTGTGGAGTGATTCTTCCGAAAACCAGATTGAAAGGGAGTGAAGAAGGAGGAGTCATCAAGAAAGGAGGAGAGTTGGGAGAGAACAAGGTGTTCCTGAAGTTTAGCAAGGGTGGGTAGAAACGATATGGGGTGGTAATTCCCAGGAGATGAGAGATCACCTCCCTTTGGTGGGGGAGAACTGTAGCATGTTTTCAGGCTTCAGGGACATTTGCAGTGTGGAATGACTGGTTGGAAAAATCAGAGAGGGGAAAGGAAATAGCAGGAGCAGAGAGGTACAGCAGCTTAGGGTCAAGGCCATCAGGGGAGCTGCCCTTAGCTGGGTTGATAAAGAGTAGTGCCTTTAAGGTGTCATTCGGAGAGATGGGTGAAAAGGCAAAACTTTCTGCTAATTGGTGATGTTGGGAGGAAACAGGAAGGAGGGAAGAGGTAGTAGGGTGGAGTAGGAGGGAGGCTAACAGGGTGGAGGTGCAGGAAGTAAAGTGGGAATTGAATTCTGCTGCTACTGTAGGATGGTCAGCAATGATTTGGTTGTTTATTTTGAGCAGCGGAGATGGGGGTTTAGTTAAGGGAGAGAAAAGTGAGTGAACTACTTCACCATGAACAGTTTGTAGTGAGGAGCTTGAACTGTTTACAGACATGTCAGGTGGACTAGGGTTTGGGGCATACTTCCAAGAGGCTTGGTGTGCAGGAATGTGGGCCCCTTTCTGGGCAGCGATAGGCCTCACCTGACAGATCACACTTTTAGAAATGTTTCCCCATCATGGTGGCTCTGGTAGTATGAAGCATAAGCTGCACAACCAGATGGTGATATTCAAGTCTGATAACACAGGGGTTGTCCACACCATCAATGGATAGCTTAACACTAAGGGGCAGCTAGTTGATTTGATGTGTATATTTGTCCTCAGATGTTTGTTGCTGAACACCCAGTTCAAGGCTATACATGTTCATGGAGTAGAGAATGGTATTGCTGAGGCTTTGTCTCATTTGCAATGGCTACAGTTAAGGAAATTGGTACCTGGAGCAGATTTGGAGGCACAGCCATTGCCTGCCTTCCAATGGGATGCCATGGCAGTGAAGCCTGGGAGTGGATAAGCAATGTTGTCATGCCCCGGACACAAGCAGCCTACCAACATGGAGTCAAGCATTTCTATAGTGTCAGGTTTGAGTTGGGCTTACCAAACAGCTAAGCAGTACTAGCTGATCACCGGTGCAGTTATATCATGGAGTCCATCAGTAGGGAGCTGTACCTGGGGGCAGTGGCACAATACTGAGCTAGGCTGTTCTAGCTCTTCCAAATATTGGGCTTTGAGGACTCTAGCAAAGTTTTTTTAAGTGCACAAACTTATGGAGGGCTATAGTAGAGGGGTACCCAGATCTATTGAACAGAGGAGACCACTCAGCCTCAACACGCTTGAGTGGTGCTGGGAGGCCTTGCCAGGGGTCTGCCATTCCCCATTTTGGGGTTACAGTGTTTAAGAAAGCCTTTTTGCTGGCCTTTTGGGTTTTGGTATTGGTTCAGCAAACTCAAAACAGTGCGTCCCCCTCTTTGTGGACAGGATGTAGCCATCTTTTCTGGGACAGTATGAGTAAAGCTCCAGAAGATCATGACAGACCAACAGGGTGTGGGATAATGGCATGCCATACCAGCACCTTTGTGAAGCAGATGGGATGTGGCCTAGCTGGTAACAGAATACATTGCACAGCATCCCCTTGAGGGTGTGGCCTTTTTGCACAATGCAAATAGGACCCCAGTGACAGCTTTACCAGTTCTAGTACATATTAGGTAAAGCAGTGAATAGAGTGGGCCTGGATCTGTCTCAGTTCAATACCCATTCCTTCCAGATTGGGGCTGCATCATCTGCTAGGGTCTGGGGATGCTCAGACAAGGAAAAACATGGCAAGGGAAGGTGTAAGTTGCAGGCTTTTTTGTGATATGTGAGAACACATCTGTTATAACATTATCTCTTCTTTATATTGCAGATGCTCCTGATGGATCCAAGCTGATGTGGATGTGCAGTCATTCCTTCATCCACTGGGCAGTGGAGACAACAGGACCATGAGTGGGGGAGAGGGTGAAAACCTGCCATTTCACCGCAACAAGGAAACTCCAGTGAATAGGGCAGCAGGGGATGCAATGGGAGGGCCTCCTTCCTAGATTGGGTGTTGCAGCATGAGGGGGGGAAGGCACGAGACATGATCACAGTGCTTCTCTGGGGCAATGGCCTGGGGCAATGGAAATCAGTTGATCTTTTGCTATGGTTATAGGAGGACCTAAGGTCTATTTTAGCACGTTGGCTGGGAACCAAACTGTTTTGGTCCCACATCATCCAAAGGTGTCAATGGAGATACTCAAGAAACTACCAGGCCATAGACAGAGTGCATATCTGCATTAACAGGAAAATGCGGGCCTTCATGGATTCCAATAGTGGCACTGTAATTTGACATGATAATATTGCCACAGCATCACCTGGGTTACACATCAGAGATGGAGTTCATCTAACCAGGGTGGGCTGGGACATGGTTTTAGACTCTGTAAGACAGACTTTGACTGAGCAATTAATGGAATGAGCAGCTTTGGGGGTCAGACTATGTCCTCCTGTGGCAGCTTGGGGCTCTTGAAAGATGATGGTACAAAGAAACTGAGTCACATTCTTTTGAAAGGCTCCATTCCCTGTTAGGCATGGGGAGGGGGGCATGTGACCCGGCTCAGGGGGATGTGGATTACCTCATCTGGTTTGCCTGTGGGTACTACACCACAAGATGAGGGTGGATGCTCAGCACTCAGCCAGATGACCAGCCTACAGGCTGGGGCTTAAAGTTCCAGTCACAGGGCACTACATCCTTCCCTCAGTCTGCTCAGTCCTTTAGAGAAGAGGAGCAGTGGTCTTGAGGTCCACTTTTCCAGACTCCTGAGCTGTGCACACCACTCCAAGGTCTGAAATATTGCTCAAGTAAACACATGGCTGCAGCCATTTGTTTCACAAAGTCATTGTAGTGTGTGTTTGTTTAGGGGTGAGGAAATAAGGGTCTATCAAACAATAATCAAATATCTAACAGGTGGCAGCAGATGACCCATTGTTTGGGCCCCTCCCAAAGCCTGCCAACAGAGAGGTTGGGGAGGGTCCCTCTCACCCGGAAATGTGGGCTGGCTAGGGCTGCTGTAGTTCCAGGTGAGGTACCATTAAAGTCACCCACAGGGTGGAGGCTTCTGGCAGTGGGGAGGAGAGTTGGGGGTTAAAAAGAGCCATATCTGGGGCTCCCCCCTCTTTGTTTCCTCTGGTGAGGAGTCTACCCACCCAACCTCTTAAAAGTAGGATTCTGGGGGCCAGTCTAGTAAGAGAACACCTTGTCTCTACTGGGATATTGCATTAGGGTTAATGGAGGAATTTTCCTAGTTTTCCCAAACAGGTTTTTTTTCTGTTTTGTTCATCTCTTCCAAAGGGATATAAAACCTAGCAATTTTTTAGGTTAACATTGTTACAGTCATTGTAAGGGTGGAGGCTTGGGACTCTCACAAGAAGATGGAACAAGAGGAAAGGGAACAGAATTGCATTCTTCCAAAAGATTCCATTCACTGGTTGGCATGAGGCAGGGACCATGTGATCTGATTCCCAGTGTGGTGGGGCTATGGCCAACTTCATTGGATTTGTCTGCGAGTTCTGCACTACCAGACTGGGGTGGACATTTGACACCCAGCCAGATGATCACCCTACTTGATAGGGCTTGAGGTTCAATCCCAGGGAGTTACATCCTTCCCTCAATCCACCTGACCCTTCGGCGAAGGGAAGTGATGGCCTTGAATTCCACTTGTTGAGACTCCCAAGCTGCACATGCAAGTGCAGGTTTTGTAATATTGCTCAAATAAATGCATGGCTACAGGCATTTCTTCCACAAAGTTGTTGCAGTGTGTGTTTGTTCAGGGGCGGGAAGCAGGTGTCTATCAGACAATTCATATTCGCCTTTCCAGTCTGTTTATTCAAAGTTTATTTTTCTCTGTCTGTTGATATATTTAAATATATATTAAAATAATTAATCATTCCTCTTGTTGCTGTAATTTTACTCTTTCTTGTCATCAGTAGATGTTTGTCAAGCAGGAGAGGCAGAGGGGAAGTGGAGTCACTGTCAGTGCTGGGCCATTCGAGACAGCTGGTGATGGTGGTAGTGAATCAGTTCAAGCGAGACAACTTGGACCAGGTGTAAGATTATTATGATATTTTTATTCATTGATGTCTGATGATCAATGATCAACAGTTTAATTTCACACTGCAATGAAAGTGAGTTGTTTATTGTGCAGTCACTGATGGTACAGTACTTTTTAAAAGGCACAGACAGAGGAAATCATAGTCAAAGGGATAACTAAAGGAGACAAGACACATTTTAGGTACCTACTGTAAGAGAAAAGAGGAAAACTAGGGGAGGCATTATGAGGTTAAGAAGGGTTGGGGGGTGGGGGCTGTTTAGAGGAGGATCAGGAAAAAGCAGATATCCTAAACAAATACGTTTCTCAGTTTTCTCAGAGATAGGGGGAAGGAAATGGGCTACACAAAAACAGCAGGAGCACTGGGGAGAGTGAGGTAGATATAAATTCATTTACAGTGTAGAGTCCTTGAGGAATTTGCCAGTCTGAATGTGGACAAAAACTATGGCCCAGACAGGGTACATCTACAGCTAACCCAGTTATTGCCAGAATATCCGGCTCACTCAATTTATTGCTGGGGAATGTACAAATGCGGGGTTACTGCTTAAAAGTTGTTGTGTTTTAGTGCCTGCTTGAACCTGTATAAAGTGCTAACAGGGTTACTGTTTAAAAGTTGTGTTTAGCATCTGCTTGAACTGTATAAATTGCTATCAGTGTGCAGCTCAGTATTAGTGGCTGAGTTAATCTCCAGCCAAAAGCCTGCAAAAACCCACCACTTGGTTGAAAGGCAGAGCTCAACTCTGTGCCGCCACTTTGGCATGCTTTTGCTTGTCCCTTTGTTTAAATTTTACTAAAGAAGAGCTCTAACTCAGCGCCACCACCCTTGGCACGCTTTTGTCTGTCCCATTGCTCAAATTTAACTAAAGCAGAGCTCTAACTCAGCGCCACCACCTTGGCAAGCTTTTGTCTGTCCCATTGCTCAAATTTAACTAAAGCAGAGCTCTAACTCAGCGCCACCACCTTGGCAAGCTTTTTCATTCGGTCCCTTTGTTTAAATTGTTAGGAACTACGTGGTCAGCATTTGCTCTGCAAACCCCCACATGGCTAAACTCCTGGAACCCACCCCCAACCTAAACTTAATCCTTCTTATTGTTCTTCTTTCCTCCCACCAGTTTAATTTTACTCAGCCTTTTGTTCTGTTCACTATTTAACTTCTCTACCCTCCCTTCCTCCTTCCCTGCCCAGGCAGCCCCCTTGAGTATACCTCACCCCTGCTGGCATCAGAACCACCAGACAGTTTTCATCAACTCCAGTCTGAAGCCCTGCTGGGTCGCCAGCTGCTATCCTCAGGTGAGAAGCAGACCAGCATCAGGCTACCTTTTTGGAGTCCTGATTGGTCCGCTGGCAGGCACCGCAGCTCCCGACTGGACACTGCTGGCCCTAGCCGATTGGCTACAGCTTTACAAGCACAAAGACTACTGCCCTAAACGCTACCAGGAGCATAGCTAAAACAGTTTTTTTTGGCCCTCTCACCCCCACCACACTTTAAATATACTCTTTCCCCATCCTCACTTCAGTAAAACCCTGCCATTGGCCAACTCTATTCTTCTAGTACTTGCCACCCTCTCTGACCTCCCAGCAAATAGCTGACACCAAAGCATCGAGTGACTGCTCCACAGCCACTCCTCCCCACTGCTTACCACTCCTCGATTGCAAAAAGCTCAGTCTTCGCTGCTATAGTTGTATCCTTGGAATTATGGCTCTACCACCTTTCAAACTGTTTCTGTTCATCTCCATCACAAACGGCCTCCCTGTCTTAACCCGCAAAACACCTTCAACCTCCACCGATCCCCCCCCTCCACTACCATTAAATTAATCTTCCTCACACATCACTCACTCTCAGCAACCCTAGCTTTACCAGCCGTAACCTGGTCCCCACTACCCTATCCACCCCTGCTCCTCTCTCTGGTCCTATGCTCACCTTTAGTCAACCTTGCATTTGATTGCCTCCCGTTCAACTCATCCTGCCCGTACTCTGTCACCTCCTAGGCAGTGCTCACCCTCCATGCAGTACAAGCAAATACACTCTCAGTATCTCATAATCACCCTTCTTCTCCTAGCTGTGAGTGATATACATCCAAACCCAGGCCCTGCACCTGCAAATACCCGAACAAGCTCTGTGGTCAAATCCCTCATAGCGGCCACCTCTACCAATCAAGGTGGCTCCCTCCCCCATGGGCTGCATGTGCTCCACCTAAACATTTGTAGCCTGGCCCCTAAACTTGACCTGCTTCAGGTGCCAACGGCCCAACAAGCACCAGACATCATCATTCTAAGTGAAACCTGGCTAAACCCCAAACTAAAGGACACCTCTATTGCTATTCCAGGGTTCACCATCACATAACTAGACCGCCCTACCAGAGGCGGAGGTGTTGCTATCTATACTGCCACAGACCTACATGTCTCTGTAACCCTAGCTAAAACTGAGCCCCATGCTTAAAAACTTATAATGCTACAACTGTCCCTCCCATTCTCGCTCCCTATTTACATTGCTGGCATCTACTGCCATCCTAGTACCCCTGCAGCAACTATCTCCGACCTTATAAGCCACCTAGTCTCCCACGGCTCTGCTGGCGAACTATACATCTTGGGAGATTTTAATCACAACTGACCTTCACCATCTCTGAACAAACTTCATTCAGAGATATCATCCCTAAATCTTTCACAGGTCATCACAGAGCCAACTTGTTCTAACCACAAAATGGGCAATCACTCCCTTATCCACTGGGTGCTCACCTCCAATCCACACCACGTCCTCAAATCTGGCTTACTGCCTGACTCTATAAGTGACTATCACATTACCTACCTAGTTCGTAAAATCCACAACCCCCCAAACTTTCTGCTACAATGTTCCTATAAATCCCTAAATCTCAACCCCCTGCTGGAAGACCTTGCCAATGCCAACTGGGGCCCTACCCTCAATAACATCAATATTGATGATTCTCTAGCCCATTTTCATAATACATTCCTTAATGTCTGGGATAAGCACGCCCCACTAAGATGTATCAGGGTCTGGGGAAACCACTTACCCTGGATTTCCTCGGAACTGATAGCCTGCCAAAATGCCCGGGACAAGGATTGGAAATATTACAAATCCTCGCTCCTCCCAAATGATAACAATACCTACCGCATGCTTTGTAATAAGTGCACCAAGGCCACCCGTCTAGCAAAAGCTGAGTATTTTTGCTCCACTTTCAATGCCAACCTGAGTAGACCATCCAAATTTTGGAAAGTTATTCACTTACTTTTCTTCCCCCCTTCTACAAACCCCACCCAACTCCTGGTCTCTAACAGAACCCTTCTCTCTGAGCCACTCGCATTTCCCACTGAGTTCAACACCTACTTCACCTCATGTGCTTCTACTCTTCTCGCCTTTCTACCCACTGTTACTCCTCCCAGCCCCCATGATGGAACCACAATAATCTACAGCATAACCCACAGCCCAAACACCTTCTCCTTCAAAGCATCACTCCTACTGAGGCCCTAAATGTCTTACTTACCCACAACCCTTCCAAGGACAAATCCCCAGATGGGATGGACACCAAACTCCTCTACCTATCAGCCCCTGTCATTGCATCTCCACTGGTTGTCCTTCTAAAGCAATCTTTTGACTCTATTACCATGCCTATGGACTGGAAACATGCCATTGTCTTACCCCTGCCCAAAGGTGGTGACCCAACCTCCGCGTCCAACTACTGCCCTATCTCTCTACTCCCTGCCCTTGCTAAACTCCAAGAGCACCTTGTGCTTTCACAACTGTCTAACTTCCTCTCTGATTCCAACTTCTTTACTCCCTACCAGTCTGAATTTCGGAGGAACCACTCAACTGCCACTTCCCTACTAAGACTCATTGACACCTTCCTCTCCAGAACGGACAAAGGTCAAATCACCTCAGCCATTTTTGTTGATTTAGCCAAAGCATTTGACACCGTCTCCCATACCCTGTTGCTCATCTGCCTCTCCACAGCTGGTCTATCAGAGTCTGCCACAAGCTGGTTCAGGACTTACCTGATAGGGAGAACTCAATCAGTAAGAATTGCTGATTCCACTTCCCCTCCACTCCCTATTGATACCGGTATATCACAGGGCTCAGTTCTTGGCCCTATCCTTTTTTCCATCTTTCTAAATGACCTGCCACTAATCTGTTCATCTTCCTCCATACACATGTATGCAGACGATACAGTCCTATTTACCACTAGCCGGTCCCCAGAGGAGATTGCTACCAGCCTTCAGGCTGATTTCAATAAAGTTCAGCTCTGGTTTTGCTCCCACCAACTCTTCCTAAATGCCAAAAAGACAGTCTCCATGACCTTTGGCACCAGGCAGAGACTGTCCAGGCTCCCCTCCCTCCCAAACTTCCACACCATTGATGGGACAGTCCTTGAGGATGCTACTACTTTTAGGTACTTAGGGGTATGGCTTGACCAACACCTATCCTTCTCTTCCCATGTAGACGCTATCCTGAAGAAACTGTGCCCCAAGCTTGGTGCCCTCTAGATGGAACCGCAGTAGCCTCCCGCTATCTGCAAGACGTGAAATTGTGCAGAAGATGATCCTACCTACATTCAACTACTGTGATGTAGTCTACAGTGCTGCTCCCAAGTCTACCCTATCCAGACTGGATCCTCTCTTCAATGCTTTCTGCAACTTTGCCCTCGATGCCCCCCCCGCACCCATCACTGTGTGCTCTACCATTCACTGGCTTTCCCCTTCCTTGGCAACCGTGGACTACTACATAGTGTTAAATTTGCCTCAAAATTCTGGCTCAGCTCCCTTCTGCTCTACCTTACCTCCTCTCTAGCATCTCCGCCCACCTCCTCGCATGCCCTCAGATCTACTGACACCTGGCTGCTGTCTATCCTCCACCATTGGACCTCAGTGGGCCAAGCCACCTTTTCCTACCACCTCCCTAAACTCTGGAATGACCTCTTGGCCCACATTTGCCACTCCTCCTCTATGCTCTCACTATCCTCTGCCTTGTCAAACGTTTATGTGGTAAATTGCTCCTGTGCCTGATACCTCCCCCCTCCACATCCTCCCCCCTTCCCCAAACCCTCGACTCCACCACTAAATGCCTCCCACTTACCCCAAGTGACCCCCATTTATGCCTCCCTCCTACCCCTATTGGCCTGACCAGCAGCGTTAGCTATTGCTATGAATGCTGACATATACCATCAACATACGCACTTGCCCCCTATTTGCACTTATAGTTTTGTTCCCCCTACCATCTGTGTGTGTTTCACCTGAGCACTAGAACTGTTTAACTCAGCATTGTCTAACCTAATCCATGTTTACCATCATGTTAAAGTTTCCTTAATGTATGTAACCTCCTGATTCAATGTTGTTGTAACTGCGGTATATTGTAACCTTGAAACTCATGTCACACTGTCTGTATCAGTTCTCCATCTGTAACCCCCACCCCCCAGGTCACAGTGTGAGATTAGCATATTTTTGTTCAGTGTGCCTTTCCTGGTGAAACATTTCAATAAATAAATAAATAAATAAATAAGTATTGAGGGAGCTCAGAGAGGTAATGGCAGTACCTCTCAGAACTTCTGAGAGTGCTAGTCAACAATTCACTGGGAACAGGAGTGGTTCTGGAAGACTGGAGGAGGGCAGATGTAGTCCCACTTCATAAAGGCGGTAGCAGGGGAAAGCTGGCAACAATAGGCAGATACATCTAACATCAGTGTTATAGAAGCAAATGGAGTCACTGTTAAAGAGATGGATTATAGAGTATCTTGAATAAAGTTTTACAACATCTGAGGCAGCACAGAGTAATGGTGGTAAAGGTCATGTCAGACAAATCTGATACATTTCTTTGAATGTGTGAACAGGAAAATAGATCAGGGTGGGGTGGTGGACATAGCCTACTTAGATTTTAGAAGGCACTCAACATCATACCAAATAGAAGGCTCATCAGAAAACTGGACAACTCAAGGGTGGGTCTTAAGGTGATAAACTGGGTAAGAAATTGGTTAAGGGATAGGTGACAGAGAGAGTTGGTAAACAGAGTTCACTCCAGGGAAGGGAGGGTTGCCTGCAGGGTGCCTTAGTACTCCGCACTAAAACCAGTCTTCTTTTATGTCTTTATAAGTGACATTGCAGATGACCTGGAAGGGATGGCATGCCTACTGACATATGACACCAACATTTTAATAGGGTGAACACTCCAGAGAAGGGGGAAAGAATGTGTAGAGACATGAGAAAACTCCCGGAGTAATCAAGGGCATGGCAATTGGTTTGAATTGAACACTTCCCATCAGCACAGGTAACTGATGACACCCAAGACCTTAAATAGTGATATTGAAAGCATATGAAAGAAGGAGGAAAATGAGGATGGGCCCAGTACAGTAGTAGTAGCAGCAGAAGCAGCAGCAGGGCAGCTATCACTTCACTCGTGTTTTGTTCTTTCAGGCAGCAGCACCCAATGCAGTAAAAGCAGGCAAAGGAGAATGGGTCAGACACAAAAGCTGCAATAGGCAAGCTATCAGTTCATTCATGTTTTGTTCTTTCTGGTAGCAGCACCCATGCAGTAGGAGTATGCACAGGAGAATGGACCAGACACAGAAGCTGCAGTAGGGCAGCTATCAATTCACTTCAGTTTTGTTCTTTGGGGCAGCAACACCCCATGCGAGCAGAGGAGACACCCAAGAATGGGCCACATGCAGCAGCAGTGACATGGAAGCTGTAAATTTACTTGTGTTTTGTTCTTTGGGACATCAGCAACCCATGCAGTAGGAGGAGGCACAGAAGGCTGGACCAGATGCAGCAGCAGATAAAGCAGCAGGGCAGTCTCCAGTTAGAATAGCATGACCTGAACTGTGCAGTTTAAACAGTGCAGTCAGGACCATGCAAGGCAGGAATAGTGATAGGGGTAGAATAGCGTTTAGTAGCCACCGCTACCCCTGTAGCTATTAAGCCAGTCACACAGAGAGGAGAAATACAAGAAACATTCAGGTGCTGACTGAGCTTCCTTCATTGCATAGAGGGTTAGAGAAACAGCAGCTCTGCCATCATGGGTCAGGAGACCAGGGTTCTGTACCTGGTCTCCCCAAAATGTTACCTTTCACTTGAAATTTCCCTTTTTTTACTAAGAGCTAGGGAACAGTAATTTCACAGCCCCACAAATGTTATCCTTTGCCCCATGATCCACACCACTTGGAGTAGAGAATCATAAATACAGGGGGTGTGGGGGCAGAGCCCCCTTGTGTCAGTGGGTTTGGGGGTGAAGCCCCCTGAATAAAAGGTTACTTGATTATTTTTCGACAAGGTAGAGGTCCTCTGTTTGTGTTTGGACTGCTACCATTGGTGCTATTGTGTGTTGTGGCATCATTCCTGCCACTGTTCTTGAGGGCACCATTTGTACTGTGTGGTTTTGGACCACGTTGTTATTATAGGTCTCGCATGACCTAGTACCAGCATGACACCAAATACAGAGGACAATACATAGGAGGATGGACCAAATGCAGCATCATTGATGTAGGCGGGCCAATGAAGAGAATCATAAGGAAAGTTTGTTTAGAACACCAGGAATAAAGAGATGAAGCCACCCACCTTCTCAACTACCCCTTTCAGACTGTGAAAACAGTACTAGAAACACACTTCTTACCTTCAAACACATGATTACATGTCTGAAACAAAGGCATTATGATTACCTGAAAGAGACAGACCTGCAAAAGAAAAGCATAAGGAAAAATTGTTTAGAACACCAGGAATAAAGACCACCCCCCACCTACCTCATGCATACTGCTATAGCACTGTCAAATACCTAGAGCTTCACTATTACTAACCTAACCTGTTTGGAAAACAATACAAAAAAAAGAAAACACATTTCATTGGCAATCACAATGGTTTAGGATGAATGATGATGAGGAATAAGTATCATGAGGAACAGTTCACATGACAGAATTCTATAACAGAACATGGGCGCCAACCCACTACCCACATGAGGCAGACAGTGCATGCCGTTCACTGGAGGATGGTAAGCAAAGGGACTAAGGAAAAAAGCAGAGCCATGAGTCATACTGGCACTCCATTTCTTTGAGAGTGTGTATATGCATGCTGTGGTATATGTGGTGGTTAAAACAAAGACAATTTTCTAAATATTTGGATGTTTATAGCTCTGCCACTAAATACATTATTGAAAATAATATAGACCTGGTGTCATGATGCCATAGACACAGTAGACTGGTCCATTATAACATACCATGGCTCCCACTTGTAGACCAAGCTAAACTCCATCTAGAGTAACTTGTACCATCTCACAACAGGGCTGCTGTGGTTGCAAAGCATTGGTGTCTGGAAGTGAGAAGGTGGAATGTGCACATTTAGTACAGAAGATGGCAGTTGATGAGTCTGGGTTTTGATATGTGTAGGAAGATGATGGCAGTATCAGTCACATCCATAGACACATATTTAAAATAAAACAAACACTTATAAAATATACATAAGTACTTGTCATCACTCTGCCATACTTACCGTTACGCATGTGATGGCCACGCTATGAATGTAGCAACACATTATCAACTGCAGGGAGAACAGCCACATCAGCAGGCCATACAGGATTAATGAGACAGATGAGAAGATGCAGCTTAAAAATAACTGGTATTAATAATTTCCACACAGGTTCCATCAATTGTTACTGAATTGCAAATTATCATCATCAGCAGGGCATCTAACAGCTCTCTTGGATTTTCTTCTTTGGGGCAGTATAACCCCATGAAATAGGAAGTGGCACAGGAGGATAGGCCAGACACAGCAGCAGAACCAGCAGGACAACTATCAGTTCACTTGGGTTTGGTTCTTTAGGGCAGCAGTACTCCATGGAGGAGGAGGAGGAGGAAGCACAGGAGGATGAGCCAGCAACAGCACCAGCAGCACCAGCACAGCGGCTACCTGTTTACTCAGGTTTGGTTCTTTGTGGCAGTGGTACCCCATGGAGGTTGTATAAAGTTTGGAAGTTGAAATGGCCAATTGTTTATCTAATATTATACAATGGCAAGTTAAATCCTGGCTTCTGATTGGCTAGCTATCAGGATTTACATTGTGTAAATTCTGATAGTACCCCACAGGACAAAGTGCCAGCTGAACGTCTGCCTGATCCCCGCGTGGTACCACTACGAGCACCCGACTGGCACCTTTCAAACTCTCACTACATGAAGCGGTGAATTTGACTTAAGTAATTGAAAACTGCAACAGATGGAAACCCCACCAAAATGATGTACCCCCAAAAAAGCTCTTTGTCCATGAAAGCTGGAATTCTTGGACATACGAATGGAGAATCCAGTTGGGTGAGGCACATAAAAAAATATATAACTTTATGATAATATCACAGGAAACAACTCTGAGAGAAAAACTAAATAAAAAACAAACAAATCAAGATCGCATTGTTTGCCAGACCCAGAAAAAGACGACAGGTACAACTGATACACGGGGCACTTGCAATTAAGGGAGCTGCATGCACAATACGCCAAAACGAAGCTGCAGCTCTCTCCTTCTAATCGGGCAACAAAGACTTTTTTTCATGTGAAACAACACATTTCAATGAAAAACTTAAATACAACAACAAAAAATGTTTTTTAATCTCGCACACACAAAAATACTCGGCTGTTCCTCATGACCGAACAACACACCAGGCGTGGGTAAATCCTGGCATCACCCACACTTTCTTGTAGTATATTGCTTAAAGGGACACTGTCAACCTATTTTTCATCATACTATTTCTAGTTGAAACCTCACATTTTATGATTGCTTACCCTCTCTAAAATTCACTGATGTTCCTGTTTGTTTTGTCTGTCTCCTTGTTTAGTGAAACTGAAATGCATGGCAATGTATATTTATAAACAACCTTGTGTTTGTTTACAATCCTGGTTCTGTTCTTACTGCATGCTTCCTGAGCATTAGAAACACATCCAAACAGTTCAGTCACTCGTAAGGATGTAGCCTCCTCAACTCTCACAGTATCATGAGGGGCTAGACTGTTTTGTGGGTGTTCCCAAGTCCTCGAAAGATGTATTTGGAGTTGATCAAGGAATGTAAACAAACCTATTTTGGTGTGATAACACCAGTATGTTGGGCAGTCTGTTTTTTACTTTTGTTAAGAAAATATGACTTAAAGTCAAGCTTCCAGCTACATCAACAGTCTTTACACAATTTTGGCAATCATAAAATATGTTTTTTTAAACTAGGGACACTTTGAGACCTAAGGGGATTGACAGTATCCCTTTAAGGATACAAGACCTATAGTAATGCTCATAGTATATAATGGTGTTATCAGAACAGGTACTGACAGCAGGAAAAAGGAGGTACTACTACATTTCAATTGCTGGTGAGTCTACAACTGGTATACTGGGCTCATTTCTGAAATCCTCACCTAAGGAAGAACAGGGACAGGCTAGAAGTGGGACAATGCAGAGTGACCAAGATGATTCAACACAAGATATATCTTACAAAGACCATATAAAGACATGGTACATGCACTCACTGTAGAAATGGTGAGAAAGAGGTGAAATGATAGAGACTGTAAGGTACTGAAGGCAGTAAGCCAAGTGAACTTTAAGGAAATATTTTAGCATGAGTAAAATATGAATCATGTGCCAGAGGTCACAAGTGGAAACTGGTTGAAGCAAGGTTTAAGAAGGATGTGAGGTATTTTGATTTCACTGAAAGGGTGGTGGTGTCATGGGAAAGTCTGCAAGCAGAGGTGGTGGGAGCTTAGGTTCCCTAACAGTGTTCAAAATGACCCTCAGAGTATCCCTCATCTGATAGGTGCTCTAACAAGACAGTCATCTTCTTCCTTCATAACCACCTCTGATGGCTGGTTTGATTCTCCCTCTCCCTCTCCCTTCTCATGGTGCCTCAATCTGACACTAATATTTTAGCCAGGTGGGATGTGTTCTCAGTACATTTTAATGATGCCAGCATTTCTAAACTCCTATTCGAAAACCATGTTCTCTTGTAAGCAATGATGGCCCCTGCTGTGCTGAACACTTTTTCAGAACTTACAGTAGCTAATGGGCAAGATACGTACTCAACAGCAGCTTTTGCAAATGCAGACCACACTGTCAACTTACTCTGTCACTAAAGCAATGGTGCATCATGTGGCCCAAGCTCTTGTGGGTCATCCATGTACACCTGCACAAATGAGGCAGCAAATGTATGGCTCTTTCAATGAGGTGGAGTAAACTTCTTACTGGACATACTCACTTGAGAAAGGACTGCACATGGAGGACCACCTATTGGTCAGTCATGGTATCCTGATATTGCACCAATACATATCCCAATATAATGAATTTTGGTGTGAACGCTGTTTTATTCTGTACTTGCAGTTTAACAGTACTGTTGTACCTTTGGGAGCAGGGGTTCTGCAGCCTTTACCTGTACTCCTTTTAGTACCACAAAATTTGCAGAATGTGCGATCTTTCATCTGTTAGACTATGGTAGTATGGTATTCTCTGGAGCCTTTCACACTACCTTATTCAAACTCATCACACTTTTCAGTGTTATCTGTAGATCTGTTCTGCTCTGCACTTCCCAAACCCATCACTGTACTCTGTACAAGGACCTAGACTGCTCCCCCCATGAGGCACTCCTTCCATATTGTTCTGTTACGTACTAAATACAGTATATATTGGTTGGATAAATTACTAGGTTACCTCAATGATTTATCCCCCTTCCCCAAATCCATCTTATGCCTTGCGGTCATAGAATGGAAATAGGTTGTGTCTTTAAATGCATCCTATATAAGGATTCAACACCTGGGGACAGACTATCCCCTGTAAAAATGCTTGTTAAGCATGACACATTGGGAGGCTTCTGTGGAGTCTCACTGTTTGTGTGTAATTTCTAAGCAAACAATGTTTTGTGACCATCTATATTTGTCTATAATTGTCTTTACTTGGAGAGTTCCCAGTGGACAGTGTTTGCTTGTAAAGGATATTCCTAAACTGAGAGCACACTCTAACTGCCAGAGATACTTTTTTGTGTCTTTTTTATCCCCCTCATCTGATGTGGGGGGTATTTCCTAAATTTTCTAAGCCCAGCAGTTGTCCTGAAGGAGGCTAAATATTCACAGGGCATAATATCAGTGCCACAGGCCGCCCATCTGTCAAACTGATAACCTATTATAAAACAAACAAAAATATGGCCATACTGCCCTTCCCACCCTAATCCCGTCACTCAGCTAGCTCATCCCACCCCATCCCTATAATTCACTAGATACATCCAAGCTCACTGCAGTTCCGCCAGTCTGCTCCATAACGATATCCCGTAATACGGGTGACTCAAATTAAGTGAGTCAGTATGAGCAACTCAATTTGAGCAATAGTGCAACATGAGCAACTATGTGATAAAAGTGATTGTTCAGTTTCAATGAACATCTCGGAGTCAGTTATAATAAAGTATGGGGTGTGTGGGGGATACAGCTCCCTGCATATAATGATGTGAAGTGGTAACTTAGTTACCTTGCTCATTCTGGATTGGGCAGATCGGAATACAGGGTAGAGATTGTCAGTCTCTGTGAAGAAGGAACCTTTGATCCACTGGGTCTGGATAAGACATCTGCAGCACAGAGAAAGAGAGAGAAGTAATCAGTTACATTGGCTCCTGGTGTTTGCCTCTGCTGACTGGTGTAGGTAGTTACTTATTTTACTATTGGAGTAGCTGCTCTGAGCATCGCTGTAGTTGGTATCTGTGTTTTTTGTGTTCAGTGAAATTGTTTCACCCATATGTGTTTCGCTATTATTACTTCATTGCTTTCAAGTAGAACCCTCCATAACTAGGAAAACTGTGTTGCTGGCAGCAGATTTTGCTCACTTCCTTCTTGTTAGTGGGAGTATTCACATAGTTGGACTGGATTATATGCAGGCTAACACTATGGCTAGAGCTACTGTATATTTCAGTGAATGCTTTGACTGGATAAACACACTCCCATGCAGGAAAAGGAACTGGAAAGGATCTGAATGCTTAATTTGCATCAGTCTTCAAAGAGGAACCTTAAGATCAATTTGCAGTGTGACGGGAGTAAAATGTGTAATGATCTGGAAAATTAAACAGTTGATGGCAGTTTACTTATTGAAGGTGGATGAAAACAATACAATAGAGCTGGAAGTAATTAACTTTGTTATTTTTTAAGGACATCAGGGAGGAATTGTTATTATCACTGTCAGACATTTTTAGAAAATTTGTGACAACTGGATAGAAACCAAAAAACTGGCAAACAGCTCAGATGATCACCTTGATGCAATGAAGATTGCTGGTTGAACAGAAAGTTGATGCAGTTTAATGTGAGGAAGAGCATGCATATGAACCTAGGGATGTGATATAAAAGCATATATAATCTTCTAAAGCTATAAAACTTAATTCTGGCCTGCATAACTGTACTAACTCTTGAATGGAAAGAAGCCCTTTTAAAATGTTATTGGACTAATTTTAAGGTAGTCAGATTGGTGCACCAGGATACCTCAACATTTCCAGGTGGACCCCCTTCTCTTGGGTACCTGGCCACTCTTAGGATACTATTGCTTAAATAAGGTATGATGGGGCATTACTTGTACTAGGCTTATCCCACAGTTGGGGCATAGTAAGGCATGAGGAAAAGCAAAATGCCTTCGGTCCCTGATCGTTGGACAAACCAAGTACATCCAATACTCTCAGAGTGCCTTATTGCTTATATAAAATGGACATACCATGTTAAAATAACTGACACAAACACCCACAGTTTTTGAAATAATGTAAATAAATAATTTAATTTAGTGTACATGTTAGTCAGTGCAATGAAAAAACACACTCACACCTGTCAATGAGGATATGAAGCACAATTTTTTATAAGGCTGCCACCTAGTTTATTTTAGCCAACAATCCATAACACCAAGCAATATCAACATCTTTACATTTCACCTCCCAACAGAGGCTTCATCAGAGAATAAAGTTGCAGTTTAAACCAACACCACTTAAATGCTATAATTAATCAGTCAGCTGAGCTCAGCCACCAATGGGGCTGCCACAAGTATTTTTAACCTAATTACACCCAACATTTAAAGCCACCAACTTTTAAGGCAAAGTAGTAACAGTTTACATATTTACACATTCAAGACAAAACATCTTAATCTTAATGTATAAACCACTGGTATGTCTAGACAAGAATAAAAGATCTGGTCCCTTATTCTGCAAGTCATATTTCTCAGAGACCTACAGGGAAACACGATGAAAAATATAATAAATACATGATTTTTATGAATGAAAATATACCAGTGAAATAGTTTCAGTTACATAAACTTGAAATCTTCACTCAATCCGTGGAGTAATTAACAAATTCAATGGAATTGTGTGTGTGGGGTGGGTTGGTTTTGGAGATTTTTAGTGATGGAATCTAATACAGCATTTCAAAACTACTTCTTTAAAAAATGAACCACTTTGAACTTACCATTCAGACCTGGAAGTCTCAAGACACCTAGTTCATAAATCCATCTCGGCTCCTTCTGATTTAGTATGTTTTCCAGATCCTCCCCTCACATTCTGAAAGACTGTGTCTATACCAATAGCACTCAATTTGTCCATTAAATTTGTTCTCCTGGCTATTTATGTGAAGGGCCATAGCATATTCACAGTTATTGTTTTTGACAGCCCTGATATGTTCAAGAAGTCTAAATATCAATTTTTTTTGGTCCTACCAACATAATACATGTCACATGTACACTTTAGTAGATACACCACAGCTTCAGTCGCACAGGTGATACTACTTTTAATTTGGACTGTTTTTCTAGTTTTTGGATTTAAAAAAGCCTCTTTTCTTTCCATTATGCTGCAAGCACTACAAAAACCACTTGCTCTCGATCCACATTTTTTGCAATAATGTTTTGTTCTGGCTTGTTAACAAGCATGCCCCTGAGGTTCTTACTCCTCCTATAAGATATCCTTAGTGGTTTCTCAAAGAGCGTGCTCAGCTGTGGTGTATCTCTGAGTATTGACAAAATGTCATGCACAGTTTTGACCATTTCTTGTGCCCCACCCCATAGGTGGTAACAAATGTCAAACAGCGATCATACTTGAGAGTTTTCTTTGTTTACCAGTGATGATGACCTGTCCACACTATTAGTGGAAGTGAGGGCATTGTCATTATTTATCTCACTGTATGCTCACTCATACAATCTTTCAGTAAGCACAGATGCTCTCTGATCGAACAGTTCTGCACCACCACCCATGTGCATCCATCATTTTTTGCTTAGTCAGTGTGATACTATGCAAGGAAAAGTCATTCCCATATTCAGTCCAGGACACAGGAAACCTGAAGCCCATTTCATATAAAAATGCGATACTAGTGAAATAAAATAAAAATGTTTTGTCATTAAATGTATTAACACATGTAGCTGTGTACTGTCTATTTTCATTACTATCCCATAAACCCCCTCCAACCTACCTCCCCTCCTTTCTCTGCCAGTAGCAGTTATAAAATGTTAATTAAAAAAAATGCTTGATAGTTTTAGTCAGTGGGTAAACTCTAAGACAGCTGCCATATTGACATGATGTGAATCTATGCTGGTGTGAATCTAAATGTGCATGGCATCCTGTCATTGGGTGGAAGGTAGAATGCCAGCGAGTACTTTGTTGAGGGCTGCTCCCGCAAATAGAAGCAGGCTGCTGCAACAATCTTACAACTATCCCACATAATGTATAATTTCTGGGTTCATAAGAGAGCTTGTGCAGCAGTAGCAGTGGCTGCCATATCACTGACTAGTCATGGCTTTTTGCTGTGATCAGGAGTTGAAGCAAGTGGGTGAGCCAAGGGAGTGAGATTTCAGACAGGTAGTCTGGTGAGAGAGTCAGCTAGCATTCAAGCCAGCTGGGAGGCATTGGACAGAGAGAGAAACAGTGAGCAGATATTTGGGCAGGCAGACAGGTGGGCATGGGAGACTGAGCAAATAGGTGCTAGACAAATGGGACCTGTATCTAATGAAATAATGGACAATCAATTAATGGAAACAAAATATGCTATACAATGAGGGAACCAGAAAACTTAAAGTAAGTGTCATATTTAAGAAGGCTGGATTTGTTATGTGGTATAAGAAAAATCTCTGACTTTAGAAAATGAACATTGCATGCTGGCCCACAGATATACAATGTGCTGCACCCTGGTTGGTGTGGGACTTAGTTTTCGACATTGATAGTGCTCCCTTAAGGCAATAGCTAGAACCAAGTCTTGGCCAATCATGACACAGGAATTTCCTTGACCATTTTATATTTGATTTTATTATCTATTTTCTACTCAAGTGGGGTATTTTGACCCTGTGAGTAAATGCAAGATGCAAGTGCAGATTTAATGTATCAAATTAAAGTGGAGTACTGATATATGTATCACCCTGGGCCCTTTCTTATTGATTTTCCAGGTGGCATATTTTCCAAATATCCTGGTAGGCTCCCTGTGCCCCAGTCTGGCCCTGTTTTAAGGTGCACATTATGAAGGAGGAGGATTTTGTTGAAAGGGCACATGAATAGAAGAACATTTGCAACCATGTCTGCATTGTGGTTAGTTTAGTTGCCACACACTGTTGATAAGTACAAAATAGTATTATCTGATAAAAAAAAAAAGATTTACAGATTAAAATATGTGTAATCTATCTGAAATGACACTGGTAAATCCTACTTTTGCCTTAATGGAGACAGCTAAAGCAAAAAACTCAAATATATCCATTAGCTTGGCATTCTGATCCGAAGTAAATGATTGTTACCAAGTTATACTTTTTACAGTAAAAAGTAGTATATACAGCTGTGCAGAATACTGAAATTTGCTTTTGGAATCTGTGCGTAATAGCAATTCCACTTCCAAAATGTTTTTCAAAATTTATGTTTTAATTCTGTGGAAGTCCAGAAAGTATTTCTATATAAATCAAGGAATGACATTCTGCAAATAAGGAAACAGTGAAATAATATTCCATAGATTAAAGAAAAGGAATCCACAGTTTATCTAAATTTAAGATTACTAATCTGCAAAAGACTTTCTGCTTTCAAACTTTCTTGATGGAATTCTGTGTAATTACTGTAAGTAGAATTTTTTCTAAATTACATAGAATTCCATTCTGTCAGAATTAGAAAATTCTGCACAGCCCTAAAAGTCTGCATAAAGGGATAATTATAGTAAAGGTTCTATAAATCAAATATTGTTACCGTACATTATAAAATAGTAATTACTTATTGCACGTCAGTTTAAGATTACCTTAGAAATGTTAGAAGGACAGATACTAACTCTAAAGTCTGAACAATGTTTCATGTTTCCATTTAGTACAGCTATTGAATTAAAACATTGTAGTCCGTATGTTATAGATGCAGCGTTATCCTAAATATATATTTAATTAAATAAATACTTAAAATGGCACCTTGTGGCCTCAGTATGACTGACTGATAAAATTCTGTTACAATTTGATTTGAGACAATAATCTGATGGATATATAACAAAAAGGGATAAATCTTAACCATCAAAGCAAGACAGGGTCAGCGGTCACACCCACTTAGGCTTTCCTATTTTTTTTTACCTGTGTTCTTCCCACAAAGAACTGAAAAAATGTTATTAAGAAACAAGTTAAATGGTAATGACTTTGATGAGACAAGGAAGGAGAGTAGTGCTGTGTGGAATGCCCACAGGGCTCCATATTGGGACCTATTTTGTTTTCAATATTTTTCAATTCTGTTGCAACTGTTATTAATGAAGTTAATCTTATAATGTATGCAGATGATGCCATTGTATACTATCAAGAGGTATCAATGTCCAGTTTAAATATAAAATTTACAAGGGAATTAAACTCCATGCAAGAATGGCTGGTATATAATAAATTAGTGTTTAACAAGCAAAAAAACAAAAATGATGTTATGTGAGACATAAGCCAAGCTGAAAGAAAATAGTAATAACTTACAAATTAAGTCAATTGATGATATTGTTTATGAAAATGTAAACAGCATTAAATACTTAGGAGTTACTTTAGAGCCTACATTAAATTATGTCTCATATGTACAGGTAATTGAGGCCAAAATCCATGAATAAATTGCCTTATGATATAGGCTTTGAAGCTTTTTGACTGCTTATGCGTGATTGGCAATTGTAAATCAATGTTTATTGTCTATATTACATTATGCCTCTATAGTGGTTGATAATGCACCTGTTGGAATAGTACAGCAGAAATCTGTGTTATTACATAAGATAGGAAGATTTGTGCTTTTAGCACCAAACACTCTGCATCATTGTGAAACTGTTAACAACTTGGGGTGGTTACCTGTTGCACAACTACATGTGTTCACAATGGTCATATTTATATTTAGAATACAGCAATCTGGTACACATTTTACCTTAAGAAATCAACTGGTTGAACCAAATAATGACATTTTTACAAGATCAACAGATCAAACTTTGTTAAAAGTTCCATTTAAGCATACCTTAAGTGGACAGTGTACATTTGCATCCATGGCACCTACTACTTGGAATAATAATCACAAATTAGAAGTATAGCAAGCTATGATCTGTTCGTAAATGTTTAAAAATCTCACGTTAGTAACTTGCTGAAGTGTGACTGTATTTAGCCAGTGTTTTTTATATTAAGATGTTGAATTTATATTCCCATTTATATATTTCATATGTTTTTGTATACTGTGAGTACTGTATGTATATTTTATCTACCCTGGGTCATACCTGTAAAAGGGATTGTATCCCAGAGTACTAACCCATATACAAATAAAAATCAAATCAATGTGGAATTCTGCTGATGGAATTAGTTAGAGATGAGCGAAGTCGGCAAACTCTGCTCCATGAAATAGTCTGTGAATTTTGCACATTTCACAAAATATTTTGTGGATGCGAAGTGTGAAATTCTGACTGCAAAATGCAGAATGTTGCCTGTGAAGTGCAGAATTTCACCCACGAATGGCAGAATTTCACCACTCACAGGTGAAATTTCACCATTTGTGGGCAAAATTCCAAATTTTGAAGACAGAATTTCACAAATTTCCACCAGCAAAATATTTTGTGGAACATTTGAAATTCACAAAATGTTTTGCATGGCAAAACTGCCAACTTTGCCAGAACTTCGCTGGTGAAATTTTACTTCAGCACATCTCTTGAGTTAGTGCAGAATGACTATTCTGCCCATGGACTTTCTGAAAGAATGTCCTTATGAGGAATTCGGCCTGCTGTGATCTGTGGAATTATATTCCACTGAACAGCATTTTTCTGCAGAAAATAATTCTACAACCATTATTGTGGGAAATATTAAGATCTGCAGAACAGAATCCAGTGAAAATGTAGTGGAAAATCCATTCTGCATTTTCCTGCCATGAAATTCTGCAATTCAGATTCAGACAAAATTCAATAGAATGTGGGTGGAATTTTGAATATTCCACATAATTCTGTTCAGCCTGAATTTAAAAATTCCACACACTATTAGAAGAAAGAGAATTGAGACGTGTGAGAAACTATCTTTAAGCTGTCCAAACAGTGCTCAACAGTGGTCAGTTAGAAACTTAAACTGCCAGATTCAATTAATAAGTGGAATAATAGCAAAGAAAGGGAGGTGACAATGTAGTTATACATCACAAAGTCAGACTCCATCTGCAATATTGCATGCAGTTCTGGAAAAGCTGCATAAGGGAACTGAGAAAAGTACAGTTCAGAGCTACAGAGATGATTAAGACACTAGAGAGCCTAACTTACTGTATGAGGAAGAACTGGGTCAGCTGGGATTGCTCTCCCTGGAAACAAGACCAAGTGGTGATTTGGTTGAGGTATTCAAAATCATCAAAGGTATTAGAAAATAAGCCGGGGAAGATTTTTTAACAGAATCCAGGATGGGGCACTGAAATCTCAGTTATGTGGACATAATTATTCATAAGTTCAGATTCATGATTTGCTTTATTCCTCTTTCTTCAGAGAAATTATCCATTTGCGATCAACTGTGCATTACCCCATACAGTGTATGGTGGAATGGTTTTTATATGCTGAATTCAGTGGAAAGACAACCTTGTACCATCAATGTGATGTAACTAGCTGTTGTACCATCTTGAGTATGCCACATTGATGGTACAACAGCATGGAACATGCTTGCGCAGGCATGTAAGTTAGGCAACACAGCTTGGGAAAGGCCGCAATGGTGAAAAATGAAACAGAAAGTGAAGAACACCCCATCAAGTAAGGAAGTTTAATGTCCAAACAGCAGACATGTTTAAATGTATTTCATAAACAAAATGTTGTCTCTGAGATCATGGGACTGGGATGTTTGTAATTCATTCGGAGGGGGGCAGCAAACCTGGATGGCACATTTTGTTTTTTTAAATTGTAGACAACCTTTAGTAGTGAATTCTTGTTGTACTGAGCCCATACACTATACAAGATAGTGTATGGGCATCAGTTAACAACCTCACTGAATTCACTTCTCAAGGTTACCAGAGCAACAGTAAACAACCTCTCGAGCTCCACTCATGAGGTTTACACAGTTGCCATGGTAACCTCTTGAAGTGAATACAGAGTGGTTATTAACTGATGCCTATACATTGGCCTCTATGTTTTGTCAAGTTAGAATCTGTAGTTGCCTGTTCCAAATTATTCATTCATTTGTGATTCACTTCCATACAAGCATTAATTCCCATAAGTTGTGCATACCATTCATATAGGATATGTATTTTACTGGCATACAGTGCTTGATTGCATTAACAGCTATTTCTGGCATCAATGGAAGAGGCCAATAGGAGACTAGCTTACACTGGATCCAAAGAAAGATACCATTTATATAGGGCTCTGAGATGGCAAGCAGCTGCAAACCTCAGCATTAGTTTCTTCAACAAACCAGTCATGCTTTTATGAAAAAGGTGTTTGTGCTTGAATTGGTTTACTTTGTGATCCTAAACAGCATTCAGCTTCCATATGGATTCTTCAGCATGTATCTGGGTGTACACAGCACCTGAAAAAATACACCTATATGTGTCTGAAACCGTGCATGTCAAACACCTGCAATCATCAGATTACAGGTACTACTACCAACCTTTTTACATCAAATTAATTGTAGAGTGTGGACTTACTATTAAATGAAGAATTGTGTGGGATGTATTATTGACTGGTTCAGTGTTGAGGAAATAGATGTTTCTCTTTACATTTGCTCCTTTGGTTGAAAAACAGAATGCTTTCTACCATAAAAGGCCATATTCTCTTTTAACGGAACAATATATAATGACAGTAAAACTGAACAGCCACAATAAATTGAGCCATTCATTAGTTGCCATTTAGTACATTTGGTACTTTTAATTATATAGGGTGCCCCTTTCTAGTTCTAGTGCAAACATATTCAGAAGTCTGTGTACTGCTTGCAGCACCCAAATAATTCTTTATCTCCTATAGTGTAAGGATTGCATCTAAGCAATTAGGAATTTGGCTAAAAGTGATCCATAATTTGAGCAATAAATATCCAAACATGCAGGGAAAACAGTGAGTTTCTCATGAGCTGTGTCAGTGGGTTGTACAGTAAATTCCATTTTGCAAGCAGTTTGTTACAGGCACAGTATCAGCAATGTATTCCAAACAAAACAGAACTGGTTTAAAGTAGAAATGTAATGAAATTGGACAAACAATTTTACCCTACCGTTTTTCACTATTAAAGAATCTAGCCATCGTCCAGCTTTATTTGGTGGTAAAAGTTTCTAGTTTAACCAAAATATGAGTATTTTATAAACAATTTAATTGATTTTTTTTCTCCTTAAAAAAATGGGTGCTGCCAGCCCAGGGACAGTGAGGGTTGAGGCACTGTTCACCACACCTCTCACAGCCCCGGCAACCCATGTTTGGGAGCAAGCATGGGTGGCCATGGGTTGGAAGGCAGGAGATGGTTCGAGCATCCAATGGACTGCTTTCCATCTCTGGAGGGGGGATCCTGTGACTGGTGCACACCTGTCACCTAGCAAAGGCTAGGAGTTGGTGACATGGAGCCACAACTACAAGGGGTGGGAGCACAGCAGATGCCTGATGTTACAAAGATGGAAGCATGCATGACCACATTGCAGGCATCATTGCATGCCATGCCCCACAAAGGGGGAAAATGAGAAAAAAGGCATCCTTGGTCGTGGCAGCTTGATGGCTGTCCTACAGGTGCCCCCGCCTTAGGTGCATCACTGGAACTGGATCCGGACTTGGCAGGAGAGTTGGGGGCTCCCCACCACCCTGATGTGGGGGAAGAAAGCAAGAGCCCTAAAGAGACTGGGGGCAGACTGGACAGTGGCCAGGTATAGGAAGCATGAACAGGTGGTGCTGACCAAGAGTCAGGAGAAAGAGTAAGCAAAAAAAAATGGTTGCCTCATTTGGCTTCTAAACAGCACTGTAAACCTGGTAAGGGTTAGGATCAAGACAATTAAAAAAACAACTCATGATGTACAGTATTGGAGGTACCTCTAAAAGTACATTTGACAGGTATTCTAACATTCTTATTTATTGTCACTGAAACTACCTTTTTTGGAAAAAAAAACAATGTTCATTGCACTGCTGTTTTAAAATAAATTGCCTCTGTGAACTGAGAATGGATTACTAATGCATTGCATATTTACTCATAATAAATGCAATCTGAACTGTATATAACTCTGAGGGACAGTCACAATGGACTATGTTCCATCAGCACACAATAGTAATTAAACACTATGACATCTTAACTTTGTTCAGTGATAATTTCATTGTATCAAAGACTAGAAAAATACATAGGCTGAAGTGCTTCTCAATATTTCTTCAATTCTCTAAAGTCACTGTATGGCTTCCATGAAATTCAGTGTTAGGTGAAACCTACTAACAGGTGTGTGCCCATGTACATGCATGCACCACTAATATTGTCTCACCTTCATCAGAACTGTCCCTCTATGAGTTTAAACTCCCTTGCATTTGGCACCATAAGTGCAGTAAGAGTTGGGATCATAAATACCTAATATTGGATACCATTTTTATGAAGCTTAGTGTATATGACTATCTTTGCCTGCTTTGTACAGTAAATATGGCCACTGTAAAATAACACAAAACTGTAATGCAAAGTATCTCTCGCAGTTCTGCTCTTCAGCCCGGATAATGCTAGTGTAACTTCCCACATCTGCCACTAGCAGCAATCAGTTGTTTAGCAATTCAACTAATCTCTTCAAACAGTGAATTGACAGGGCTGTTTGACAAATCGGACTGTGTCCTGCTGTCAGTGGTCAGCTAATCAGTTGATTGGTTCAAACGACATGTTGTCAGATTAATCAGATGGACACCCAAACTTTTGAAAGTGACTAATTTTGATACTGTAGTAGGTAATGTTGGTAGGTGGTAGTGTTATACCTGTGAAAGAACAGTGATGTCTCTAATTCACTGGCTATGCTGAAGAAGACCTGTCAAAACAGACTGTTCTGTTTTGGAAGAGAGCATGTCTGACTCACTTAGTGATTGTGCCAGCATTTCTCATAAAACAACAGACAGCAAGCTGGCTCAGTGGTGTGGAGGGCTAAGGCATTTAGCGTCTTACCTCCTACCAAGCCTGCCACCCATGTTCAGGAACAAGCATAGGTTGTCGAGGTTTGGTGGGAAGGGAAATGACTGAGCACTCCAGGGACTGCTCTCCTTTCCCAGGGATGGCAAGCCAGTCATCTCACCACATGTTTGCCACTGGCTGGAGGCCTGGTGGTAGTGCAGACATGAGCACTTACATGAGTAGGGTCATGGATCTGCAAGACGTTCTTGCCTCCATGAACAAGTCCTGACATGATGCCACTGCAGGGGCAGAGGGAGGAAAATGGAGAATGGGATCCATGGGCTGGATGATGACCCTGAACATGTCCCTGGACCTGCACCACCATCCAGACATGTGGAGTTACTGAATGCATGTTCTATGTGTGAGGGGGGAGGGCCGTCACCTCGCTGGCCTTCCATGGAGGGGAAGTCTGTGGAAGACACACGCAGTAGGTAAGTCTGGGGGTGGAGGGTGCTGGCCGAAGAGATATGGGGTCAAGGTGCCAAAAGAGCTACCCAATGAGTAAAACGCTTTGTGGAAAGAAAAAAAAACAACAGACAGCATCATCTATCAGCTATAAAAAGTTCTACCCCACCTGTTCAAATGTAGAGACACGCATTATGTTACTTGTGCACCTGAGGTCTGTTTTGAGCTGGACAAATACACAGCCAATAATGGAGTGATGAATGTTGTTTGGCTTTACCAGTCCAAGTATGGTAAACCAACAAATGAGAGCACTATTAGAAAGTTGAAAACAGACTACCTGCAAAAGTTGAAAACTATTCCCGACCCAGCCTTACTACCGGCTGAGCTTCTTACCAAACCCCATGGATGTTCAAAATTGCTTGTTGATGATGTTGAGAATGAATTAGCACAGATATTAAAAAGTTTGAGAGCCAAGGGAGCAGTGGTGAATACCTGTGGTGTGGCAACTGTTGTGGTGGGTGTTGTTAAGGGACAGATCCCAAGCTCCTCTCTAAATAGGGTGGAAAACTGGCATGGCAATTTTTTAAACTACCTAGGAGATTGCAAAAGGAAAGGTACAGTAGCAGGTAGATAAACTCCAAATGACTTTTTTACAGTTGAAAGACACATTCTTTAAATGGATTAGTAAGGCCACTATGCTGGAGCTCATTCCTGCTGAACTAATAATCAGCATAGATAAGACAGGTGCAAATCCCATTCCTTGCCCACAGCAGATAATGGAGGAGATCATACCTCTCAACTCTACCACATTACAAGGAACGTTCCTCATTTTACTTTACAAATGCTCCCTGTTCCACATAGTGAGGACTTGTTACACATTAAGTATTAACATTTTAAAGCAAAAATCTATAGTAAATGATGCAATAATTATATTATTCAAGTAATAACAGACTTTCTGAACATAAATGTAAAAATGTTAACAGTGTTCTGAGCTTCCCAGGTAAAGATTTGATTAAGTGTTCCACATTCTGCTCATTTGTTCCACATTTTGAGAGGCAATGTTCCACATTTGGGGGACAAAAGGTTGAGAGGTATTGAGAAGATCATGTTACTGGTCCTGGGGATAAGTGACAAGTCTCCTTGATTATGGATTGCACTTTGGAGACTGCTAGCCTCAGATAATCTATCAAGGAATAACTGACAACAGCCATCCTAACCTCGCTGTTCCCCGAGTGGCACATAACACACTCAGAGAACCACTGGACAAATCAGGACACAATGCTGTAATACATTGATTGTTGTTACCTTATATTGGTTTTGTCATAAATGAGTTGCCAGTTGTACAGCATTTTCTCCTGATCTTGGACCTCTACAGACTATATTCAACCAAACCAGTATTTGACAAACATAAGCAATCTGCGATAGAACCCATATTTGTCCCAACATCATGTACTAATCTGCTACAGCCTCTTGATGTGGCTGTTAATAAACTGTTCCAGGGAAATCTAAAGGCTTGCTTCACCAAATGGCAAACTGCACAATTAACTGAAAAGCTCAAATTGGGTACTCCATCTGCCAAAATTAACATCAGTCTGCACATGACTTCCCTAAAAGCGCAACATGCTCACTGGCTTGAAAAATCTTTTGAAGAGCTTAGCTACTTCCTTGAGAACTGTATTCACAGGTTTCGTGACATCTGCATTTTTTTATTTAACCTTTGTTGACTGGGAAAGGAGGACTCGGAAATTCTGCCTATTTTCAGCCTCATCCCAGGAGGGATATTCAGACGCAAACTGACATACTGAACCAGATTAAGCTGTTGGTGGTCTTTTTAGTAAATGGGGGAAATCTGGTCAGGACACAGGGAAAATTCCCCTACTTTTGAGAAGAGAGTGCTGGCTGTTTGCTCCCAGTCCAAGAAGGAGGACACTCCATTGGCAGAGGAGGAGGACTGGAGACAGCAGGGTGGGGAGCAGTTCTCCCTCCCCGCTACTGCTTTGGACTGCCAGGAGAACATGCAGATTGTTGCTACAGACCAGGTTTCTACAGTCAAAGATTTGCTCCCTGAGTCATTTGCTGGCTTGGAGGTGACTGATATGTACTGGGTGAGCTGGACATGTTTTTTGAGGTCCCCAACATGTCACTAATGGAGATACTCACCATGGATGCCATCCTAAAGGAGCAGTTCATACACAAGGATGAAGAGATGGTGAGCATGGGTGCACTGAGTGATGCCTCACTGACTGCAGTAAACACAGTGACTGTGCCTGATTTTGCTGCAAAGTAATTGCAAGCTGTGCTCATACCTGAAGCTGTGGAGAATGCTACGGTTGAGCCACAGGATATTGAGCCACTACATGCAAATGACCAGTCAGAGACTATAGAGGCACTAAGGGGAACATTGATGGTTCATGGCAGGCTTAGAGAAGCCTTTCATGTGGTTTGACAACCAGAATGCCCTAAGGCTACTTATTGGTCTCCCAATCTGGCTTTGATGTCTGCAGGTTGGAGGAAGTCAGATATTGGCAATTGGATACCCGATACTGACTGAATGCCAGGGCCTGGATCTCCCGTAAAAGAAAGCTGTTACTCAGACTGCCAGCCCAGGGGAGATTTCTGGAATTCAGTGCACTCAGATGGATACATCAACCCAGCACAGACATAGGATAAAAGCCTCAAGTCTTGGGACTCCTGAGTATACTGAAGAAGTCAGCAGGTTAATAATCTCTATTTCTCTGCCTGAACAAGACAGTGGGTCTGATATTATTTCCCAGTTGCCAGGAAGTGCTGAACAGCTGGGGATGAATTCTCCTCTCGAGGTCCAGAGGGGCAACTGGAGGGATTGCACAGCATATTGGAGTGCCCTCACCGCATAATGCACAGTGGTACAGGAACCAACACAAGTTCCTAGAACCCCACATGATTCAGGGGACCCCTCCACGGAATCTGAGTCCCAGAAGGTGGGACCCCCTCTTTCCCCTAGAGATCCCAGATTTGTTGACTTTTTTATTTAATTATTTGGTAACCGGGTAATGGTGCATTGAACTGAAGACCTTTTGCAGTCATGGCCCGGGCCAGAAACTGGCACAAACAGCAGAAAAATACAGTGAGAGAACAGCGTGAGTTACTCAGGGAACATAACTGTGTAGATCACGCTAACAGAGAAAATATAAGGTAAACAGTACCAGGTACATCAGCAATTCAATATAGCAAGGTACATAACATTTAAGTAAACAAGGTAAGGTTGCTCCATCTTTCAACAATAGGGATAACAATAGTACTCATGGTAGGAGAGGAGAGCAGAGCACTAGAAAGGGGAGAGGGTAAGGATGGGCTGCAAGGGAGGTGTAGCCATGTTAGTGGCCTGTGGGCAGATGCAGGTCATTGTGGACAGAAAGTGCATTCTTAACAGGGAATTTAGATTAAGAGGGGGTGAGGGAATGTAGTGAGGAGGGGAGGTTGTTCCATAGTGAGGGTCCAGCTGCAGGGAAGGCTCTTAGGCCCATCCTCGTAGTTATGTTAGGGCATTCTAGTTGAAGTTGGGAAGACTGACAAAGATTTTGGCAGTAGGTTCTGGGCCAGATAAGTAGGAATAGGTCTCATAGGTCTATACAGAGCATTTAAGGACTGAAGTCCATTTTAGCTCGCCAGAAGATCTAATTATACCTCAGGATTTTATTGCTAATCAGATGCTAATCTAGTCTATTTTTAAAATCAGTCATTTTGTTACTGGCCACTACCTCCACTGAGAGCTCATTCCACCCCTCCACCACTCTTAAACTGAATCGTATTTCCTTTTGTTAGTGTGGTACATTTATTTTGCTGGCTGTAATGGGTGGACCCTTGTGCAGTATTTCTGTTCCCTGAAAATCAGCCCAAGCAGTTCTCATGGTCCCTCATCAGTTATGGCCTTTAATATGAGACACATGTCTCCCCTTAGCCTCCGATATTCCAGGGAATGCAGCCCCAGAGCCTTCAACCTCTCATTATATAGTGAAAATAGGAGGGATTGTGCAAAGTATCAGCAACGTTCTGGGCCAGTAGGTTTTTCAATGCAGACCTGAGCCTCTGTCTAGGAGGAATGCGATGAGGCTTCACTATAAAGGGGGTTTACCAGACAGACCTGATAGGGTCTACATGGGGAAAGCACTACTGAAGGAATCTATGGGCTTTATCCCATTGGAAGTGTGTGCACTGATAAATATATTGGGGGAGGACAATTTGATGTCATTTTCAATTCCCCGTCTGGTCTAGAAAGGTTTTGGACTCTATGAGAAGTTGAAACTGACACCTATATGGACCCCTTTTTGTCCCATTCCACTCACAAAGCCTTTGATAAAAAATGTGACTGTCATGTTTTGGAAAGAAAACTTAAATGTGGGGGATATAGACTACTGGCTTAGCTGCAGATGTAACATTCTAGGCTCTCTGTAAGCAATTATCAATTGCAACTGCTTCTAGACAGGGTGTGTAAATTCAAGGTACGTTTAGGGACGGATGCAACTGGAGTTTTTCATATTCCTAATAGCTTTTTAAGGGGTCTGGAAATGGTGGGTGTTTCTGTGTGAGGCAGACAAAAGCCTGCTGCAAATGTGGGGATAGAACACACTTGTCCAGTGCTTGTGACAAGCTTAGTTGCAATTTATGTGGAGCCTTTGGCCACATTAGTATGACCTGCTGAAATTGGAACATCTGTAAACTTTGTAATGAAAAAAGTCATATATTCCATGACTGTCCTTGGGCCTCCAATAATAGGCCACCTCCATTCAATCATGCTGACCTGGTACATTCAGCACAGAAATTCAGTACAGTGATCACACCTACTTCTGATGCTCCCCCCAGCACCAGGTAAGGTGGGCAGCCACATGGTACCCTGGCCCAGAAGCATACAAGCTTCACCACTAACCTTGTTGTCAGACCCACTATTGAACAAGCTTGCATCAGAGATCCAGAGTCTAATTTTGCCATAACAACTGACTCCCACTCCCGGTCTCGCACCAGATGATAGACCTGCAGTTCCACCCTCCGTGGTGGAGAACTAATCTCCGATAGAGGGTACCAGTATGCCTCTGCCACTGGCTCCAAGGCCTTTACATAATAGACAGAGCTCCAGACTTTCCAAAATAACTTTACCTGATCCAGAACTCTCTCAGTAATAAATCTGAGGTGTTGTAGAATGCTAAGGGATGGGGAGATTCAGACTGAGATGATATAGACTCAGAGGCATCCCATTCGATGTCCCCCATGGATCAGCAGACCCCAGATAAAATAAGAAAAAAACAACTTAGGGGGGGTCTAAAGGGAAAAGTGGGGGGAGGAGGGGTTACCTGAGGCATGCTGTTTTTTGGGGTCTCCTGTTTGTTTGTTTTAACTGTGTAACAATTAAAATTAGCCTCCCTAAATGTGTGTAGTTTAAAAAAATCAGTATAGAAGAAAGGCTATTTATGTTTGTTTTATCAAGCACAATTTGATGTTATACTTTTACAGAAAACCTGGATGGCAAACACTACTGACTTACAAAACATGACTAAAGATTGGTGATGAGGTCTGCCCTTTTGGTCTTTTGGCCTGGGTAGGGCCGATGACATTGGGATTTTATTTAGAGGAATGGGGTTCACTGTACATAGGTAAGTAGATATTTCCCCAGGCAGAGCCTTGCTGCTGGATATTGGTTGGCAACAAACATCATTAAGATGTGTTAATGTGTATGCTCCATAACTTAAGTCAGTGCACATTTCATTATATGATTTGATTCAACTTTTTTTATGTACCTCGTACCATAGTATTCTGGGAGGTGATTTTAATTGTTCATTGCATCTTTCTGCTAGACACGATTGTGAAAAAAAATGTATTGCAATTCTTTACCTTTACATAACTTGATCAGTACAGCTGGACTAATTGATGGAAATAGAAGCCTGTGCCAAATATGAGGCTTCACATATCACAGAGGGCCATTACATGCTAGGATTGATTTCCTTTTTCTTTCCCCGAATTTACTGATATATTCTACTTCTACCAAATCATTTGAATTTTCAGACCATAATTTGCTATAAATTCAGATTTGCAGTTGGGCTGACACATGTCCCACTTTCAATAGATGAAGCTTGAACGTAGGATCTTTACAGTCTCCTAAACTCCAGAAAAGAATCTGGAGTCTATTACTGGCAAGACACTCTGTCTTCTGCCTGTATGATTCTGTGGCACAATGGTGGGAGGACACGAAATTAAAAAGTATTTTATTGACTGTTGGCGAAAGACAACAAAGTCAGCTTATTTCAAATACCTAACGTAACATAAACAATTACAATATTTAATGTCTTTGTCTAAGATGGATGTGGTAACTATGTCAATCAAATTTCAGCAATAAATTGGAGATGATGTGATAGCAATATAATAGAGCAGCTTCTTTAAAGACAGAGTTCAAATGCGGCATCCAAAGTACCCCATATTGTAACCCTAGTATAGCTTGCAAAGAAAGGATGACTTCCTCTCATATTACTGTTTTACATAAACCCACCAGAGAAGACATTCCTGACCCTACCAGCCTTTTGGAATTACTGTAATTGAAGACTATATTTTCAAGCATTTCGGTTCACCTTTGGCTGGTAATGGGGTTTAAGACTTTTTTTTATCTAGTTCCATGCCCAGTATTCCTCATTATCAAAGGGATGAGCTGGCGTCCACCATTACTAAAAATGAATTGCTATCATTACGTCTCTAACCTCTGGTGAATCCCCAGGCTGGAATGGACTGCCTATGCTTTTTACAAAATGTCTGGATCAGAAGTCTTTTCCTGCTTCCTTTACAAGGGGCCTCTTGATTTTTCTTCATACGTCTGGTGACAAGACAAATTTAGATAATTGGAAACCTATTTGCCGCTTAGATTCTGACTACAACATTTTGACTAAATTGTTTACTAAAAGATCATTACAAGTTGCTTCATTGGTCATTCATCTGGCTCAGACTTGTTCCAGTGCCTTTAGAGGTGAGCAAGACAATTTATACATTATTAGAAATGTTTTGGAGTATTACAGGGAAAGACAGTCCACTGGGTACTTGTCATCCTTGGACCAAACTTGGTCATCAGTCTCCGAGGAAGGACTTGGTTGGTCCGAAAGCTTAGACACTGTTTTCTTTTTGTAACATCTATGCTGGTCCAATAAAAGGTTTCAAACCATTTGCTTCTGAATATGGACTGAAAGAAGACATTTGACAGAGTACAACATGATTATCTTTTCCACATACTTCTGTGTTATGGCATTCCTGAGACATTTGTTTTCTTTATTAAACATTTATATGCTTCAGCAACACTGGCCTCATACAATAAAGGGTTGATAAGCAAGGACTGGTCAGTAGAAGTGGGGGTAAGGCAAGGTTGCCCACTTAGCCCCGTGCCTTATACTTTCAATCAAGGTACTCTGATTCAATGTATGATTGAGGATCCTGGAATCATAGGGCTCCCTTGGCTTTGTAATGAAGGTGTTTTGAAAATATTGGCATACGCTAATGATATTTGTTTATGTCTAAAGATCACCCAAGTGGACAGGATGTGGTGACTGTTTTTGACACCTTTTCTAGTATGTCCGGGGCATTATTTAATTTGAATAAAAGTAAGGGAATTGCCCTGAGTGACACACATCCACAGGACTGCATGGGGCAGGGATGTCAATTGTTCCTGGTCCTCTCAAAATTTGGGGTGTGATGTTTGGTAGAGGAAATCAGCCTTTTTTAAATTTGTCTGAGAAATTGACAATGAGTGTGGCAAAGGTGCAGTGATGGAAAGGCTGGTCACTGTCAAAACAAAAAAGAGTTTGGATATTCAAATAATTTTAATTCCTATTTTACTATATCTCGGTTATGTTTTTCCACTGCCAGAACAATTGGAAACCATGGCCTACAGTGTTTTTTTCCAGTTGTTATGGGACAGCAGACTCAACCTTATCAAATTGCTTTAAACATGAACTAGATAATTTCCTACTGGCAAAAAAAGATAAATCACCCCACATGTGGCAGTCCAGATGGGCCTGGTGCCTACTTCTGCCATTAACAAACAGGGTAATACCAAGTAAATGGGATTTTACTTATCTTTCCAAACATAAGTGTGTGTGTTGGGGGGTAGCTATGCTACACCCTCTTGCTTTTTTTTTCCACACACTATTTTGGAATACTAGGTTGAAGTTATCACTTCAACACCACTGTACAAGGATTAATGTCTGGATGAGATGATTGCTGAATCATTTTTTGCTTCACTGGCAGGAAGTTCCTATTAGATTGACAGCAAGATTGGAAGTGCTGGATTAGTTTAGACCAACACTGCAAAAGTTATATTCCTGGTGAATGCCTAAATCAAGTTTACTGAATTCCAACGGGAAACAACTGTATGCTATGGTATTAAGTAAAAGTTACCCGCAGGAACCAGAATTTGAAAACTGAGATGGGGAAAACTCCTCTAGCACTGATACAGTTGCAGTATGCTTGCATCCCAAGAAAAATATGGGATATACTCTAGTTGTGCACCTACGGAAGACTGAATGGGAAAGGTAACCATAAGCACAAACCTCTGTAGGAAAGAGACTGTCCATTTCTGGAATGTTTGGCATCCCTGTAGACTATGGGACATTTCTATTTGGAATGTGTGTTTGCACACAGTTTTTGGACTTATTGTGCCAGAAGATGAAAACTTCCATGGTTGGAAAGCCCAACCTATGAATATCTGTTTTTGGGTGATTTTTCCACCACCTCTACAGAAGTATAATAATAACACTTTGAGAGTATTTTTTACCTGCATCAATTATGTTTGTGGCAGGCGAGATGCAAACTGGTACTACAACTAAGGCTTTCATATCAGTCTGTTGTGGCTGTGACTGAGGCAGTTATGAGAGACATCTATAATAAAGCTTGTGCTACAGTGTCAGTACCACAGCTCACTGTGTAATCGTGAGGATTTCCTTGGCTTTATAAGCCAGGTTAGTAGATATGGAACAAGTCTGCTGCACACTAATAGGATGTTATATATTGGTCCCTGCTTAATGTTGGTATTATTCTGGGTTGGTTTAGGATAGGGGGTTCACTATTAGTTTGTAGTATGGAGGGAAGGGATTCTGTGGGTACTGGAGGTTTTTCTATAATACTTAACTGATTTTTTCCCTCTTTTCAGTAACATCCACTTCCTTGTTTAAGTCTGGTTTGGTGATATTTCTGTTCGACTACTAGGTGTACATATTAATTGGTTGGTAGACGTCTTTTATTTTGCTTTCATTGTTTTCTTGTTTCTTTTTCTGTCACTGTTGTCCTATTTTAATAAAAAACATTCCCCTGCTCCTCCTGAGGGGGGAGCTACTTCCTGTTTGACTGTCATGGCAGACAAGAGGTCAGATGGTGTGGAAGCTGGTGTACCTGAAGAAAAGCTGATCTCCCTCCTTGAAGGTCCAGCATTGAAGTGGAATGGAAATTGAGTCTACAGTTCAGACTACTGCCAACTATTTGGAACAGACTGGGGCTGCTACATGTAAAGGTCCTGAGGTACCCACTGGGGAAGAACAACTACAATGAGCTATGTTACATGGAAAGCAGATATTACTAGCATTGATTGAGGAGGTTGAAGAAAATTAAATAAAAAAGACAAGAACAACTTGCGGCTGCATTGGATGCCAATGTTTCTGTTTTACTAACTATGACATCAGCTGCCACTGGCCCTGTGGACCATGACAAGTCCCAGTCAGCTGTATTCAGTACCACAGCAGCAGCATCATAGAAGTTGCTGCAGGATGCTGAGATTTTGGTGTTACCCAGACTTACCTCATACCATTTGCTTATACCTCCAGGTCTTCAGAAGGACTAACTACCAACTGCTCCCCTTCAGACTGCTCTTTTCTTCAGATTCCAATCTGCTCAGAATGTCAGAACTCCTGGTTTCAATGCAGACTGATGAGATTTGACAAACATTGCAGTCTGCGGCTCCCCCGTGGACACCTGTTCAGTCTGTTAGCATTCCACCAGAGCAACATACTACCTCCAGTCTCTGGGAGAAATTTCATATAAAACCCCTCAAAATCTTTAGGACTTCAACAGGGTTGCAACAAAGAGTGTGGCGCTGCCTTTCCCCCAGAAGACTGGTCTCCGGTTTCAGCTTTGAGTGATTTGGGTTGGTCTAGGGATGCTATCAGACAGTGGCATCCTGAGACACCTGTGGAACCATGAATGGAGCCATTATTGACTGATGACAGTACAGGTATTATCCCCTGAAATGACACTATGATTCCTGCTATGCCAATACATTCTATTGTAGGGGGCCAGTTGTGCTTGCTCCACTGGCAGAAGATGGACTACGTACAGAGAAACTTTTACTTGGAGACTCCATCCAGTGTTGGTCTCTGCACACTCCTCCTTATCTTGTGCTACAGCCATGACAGCTGCTCCTCTGCCAGCAGTAAAACCTTTGCATACCACAGAGCACCTCTCCTGGGGAGATCAGCTGGATCTGGAAGAGGAATATGCTGCTTCAGCCCTGGGTTCTTTGAAGGTTGAGAATGTGACTTATGAAGCAGCAAAAACATGGGTGCACTTTCATAAGGATGCTTTTTCTCGGGCCTCAGCTCCTACTCAGCACAGGCATGCAGTTCGACTAATATACAAAGGGGGACCTGGAAATGCCCCCAGAGAGAAACTTCGTGGGCTGCACCCTTCTCAAGGACTCATTGCATTTTGTTCTGGATGAGGTTAATGCCCTTATTCGCTCTCAAAATGAAGATTACTTTGACGTCAGTTTTAAAATAGCTTCTAATCGCAACCATTTCTGGTCCAGTTACAGTCAGCTCAAACTCACGCCACTATGGGCACTGTTTCAAGCCACTCCACTTATGAAATTGGCCCTCCAAACATTTGACATCCTCCTCAGAAACGAAGATGTCAGTGCTCATGATGTGAAGTACTGGCTGTCTCAGATGTGTGAGATTCAGGGAGATCCTGAACCAATCATTGACTCGGAAATGTTCTGGACTGGAAGCTAGAAGTTCAAGGTTCACCTTCTGCATGGAGTTTCAGGATTAGAGCATCTTCCAAGTATCATTTTTCTGGTCTGGGGTCAGTGTTTCTATCAAGGTCAACCTAAGACATGTTTTAAGTCTGGGTCTGAGTCCCATCTTAGTAATGTGTGTGACAGAATATGCTTTAATTCATGTCCCCAATTCAGCTATGTGATTGCTCACTGCAGTAACAACTTTCAATGCAATCTCTGTGAGGAGGCTGGCCATTATTATTGCAACGGTCCATGGGGTACCCATTAGAGCTGTGTGGAATGTGGAATTCTGCTGGAAAATTAGCATGGAATGACCATTCCATCAGTGGAATTTCTGCCAGATTTTTGCTGTTTTTTTTTTGCAAAACTCCACTGACTGTGATCTGTGGAATAATATTCAGCAGAAGAGCAATTTTCTGCAGAAAATCATTCTGCAAACATTTCTTCGGAAAATATTGAGACCCATGGAATATTATTCTGCAGAAAAGTATTTTTTTAGCAGAAAATCATTCCACAGCCATTTTCTCCAGCAGAATTCCACCATTCCATTTCCAGTGAAATTCAGCAGAATTTTGGCGGAATTTCAAAAATTCAATGAAAATTTGTTCTGCTGGAATGTAAAAATTCTGCACAGCACTAGTACCCATAATAGAGAAGATTGCCCACCTCAGGATGTTCAGCACGCTAACATACAGAAATCTCTTCAACAAGCCTTGCACACGACTCTGGTAAGGGAACTAGTACATCAGGAGGACCACACACTTCCAGTGGTCAACACAGATGTCATTACCATTGACCTTCCAATCCCTGAGACTGATAGCTCGATCCCCATCTCTCACCCGGCAAGCACCTCAACACATGCAGGACCACTTTCGATCCCTTCTGAGGTTAAATCAGTGATACCGACTTCTCCACCATCTGAAGAGGTCCCTGTGGTCCCCTTGTTGTACCCACCCATTCATGATGAGATAATGCTCCTCCTGAATTGACAGCTGTCAACAGAAAAAGATCTCTGAAACAATTATGAGGAGCACAGAAATCTTCCAGGACTGGTGCTTCTTCTATCCCAGTACCTCTGAAGAATCAGTATGCTGTTTTGGAGGACGTCCACATGTATACAGATCAGGGGACTCTGATGGTAGTTTGGACTTGAAATCATCTTCCATCGTGCCTTCCTTGCAACTTCATTTGACATACACTGAGGATGACTTCATGGCACAGACCTCCGGCATGAAAAATACAGAAGAAATGCAAGATGGTCACTTGCAGTAAGAGTGGAAATCATCATGTCACCTGGTCTAGATTGCCCTAATGCTGATACATCTGTTATTCCTGCATTACAATCTTAAATGACTCCTTTGCACCACACAACACTCAATATGAACTGCATTAAGTCGGCTCTGCGAAGAGGTCTCTTATTTTCCATTCTTCAGGATTTACCCTTTGATGTGTATCTGGTTCAAGAGACACACATGACGAGTATGAGGGACATGATCTATTCGCAGAGACATTGGTGTTGGGGTCCTTCTTTCTGGTCCTTTAAGACAGATACGTGTGATGGTGTTGGAATCCTTTTATGTGGAAATGCCTTCTCCCTACATAATATTGTGGACATTTTACCAGGCAGGGTGATGCTATTGATATTTCATATCAGGGCTCCATTTTTAGGTTGATAAATGTATATGTGACCAAGAATAAAAAAGCCATGGTAGCCTTATTGTGCATGATTCAACCTTATCTTTATACTGTACTTCTAGGCATTTAGTCTTGAATGAGGACTTCAACTGTGGTCTGATACTTTTAGATAGGGGAGCCCAGACACATAAACTGTTCTGTAACTCCAATTTCTTCACTAAAATCATGCAAGATGTATCTCTTACAGATTCCTATAGATCTCATCACTCCACTGGGGGCTTTATATATTATTAAGGTTCCCTGGTGACAAGGATAGATTATCTGTTTACCTCTATTAATCTGAAGCTGTATGCAACCACCACAGTTCCTATAAAGACCTCAGATCACCTTTTGTTGGGGGTCACTTTTGATGGGACTGGCCTCCTACACACAGGGAAAGGTCTGTGGAGACTAAACAACTCCCTTCAAGATGATGCTGACACACACTCTAAAACCCTTGACCTGCTTTTAGGGAGACAATCTCTGCAGTGTAAGGTAGATGATATGGGCGATTGGGGATCAGGTATGAAGATCGACCTCATACTTTTTTTCATAGAACCTCCCTGGCAACTTGCTTAATTTGATATGTTAAGTACCTGGTACTGCAGACGCAGCTGGCAAAAGTGCTCACATTAACGTATACTGAGTCAGGGGACAGTAATGACCAAATTACAAACATTAAAGCACAGATGAGACAGTTGCAATATGATAGAGGTTAATCCTTACTTATGGAACATCAGAGTGGTACTCAAGGAACATGGAGGCTGGGCAGAATTTTTGATAATTGTAAGGATAGAATCCAGAGAAGAAATGTTGCACAACTATTAGATGACTCAGGGTGTGTTATCAACACAAAGGATGGTTTACTGTCTATGGTTAATGATTATTTTGAAAAAAAAAATGTTTAATGTTAAGCATGATTTTTTCCTCAGCTGCAACATTTTTGGTCCCCGGTGGATGTGCCTTGGATACTCAACAGTGCCTTGTTTTGACGACTGACTCGATTACTCAGCAGGAGGTTAGACCAGCGATTGAAAGGTTATGTAATACTGTACTCGGCACTGATGTCCTCACTGCTGAGTTTTACATAATGTTTGTGTCACTACTGAGTAAAATTTTATCAGTGATATATAATTGGATTCTGACTAATGGGACCCCAAATACTCCCTTTGGGGAGGTGATTCATATCATCCTTTTAAAAAAGGGGATACAGCAGATTTGAGGAATTGGAGGCCTTTAAGCCTATTTAATTATGATTTCAAAATTCTTTTGAAAGTTTTGATGGTCAGACTGGCCCATGTAGTGAGCCATGTTATTCCCCCTTACCAAACGTGTTCTGTGCCCAGACGTAGCATGCAGGATAATTTTATTTTGATTCATGAACTGGTGATCTTATCTGCAGATGAGGCTGATGCAGGGTACATCCTGTCTTTGGACCAAGAAAAAGCCTTTGACAGGATGCCCACCAGTACCTGTTTGACGTCCTAGCTAATTATGCTATCTAAATGCATTTACTGCTCAGCTTAGGTGGCTTTATGCCTCAGTAAGTATTCCCCCTAATATTAATGGGTTTGTAGGCCCCAGGATTCCGATCCGGATGGGTGTAGATCAAGGTTGCCCCCTCTTGTAAGTATTTTGTTTAGATCCCATTCTCCATATAATTTCCCAACATTCTCATATACGTAACCTACACCCAATTTCAGGCTCCGCTGAAGTTAAAATAGCTGCATATGCAGATGATGCTACATTGTTTATACGGGATGAACAGTCCAGTGAATTAGCATTGAACATTGAACATTTATCAGTCCTTTGGATGAATGTCGCGAGCACCCTTAATTTGCAGAAATATATGGGTCTAGCACTTGTTATGGATAGTGTTTCTCTTTCTACCATTGGAGGAATATCTGCCACCCATGATCCAGTGTGTATTTTGGAGGTAAAGTTTGGTTCTGGTGACATGGCTGTGGCTAACTTGGTGGAAAAGTTGAACCAATGTGAAGCTAAGGTCCAAATGTGAAAAAGGTGGAGACTGACTAAGAAACAAGCATTTGTCAATGCTGAATGTTTGCTTGCTGTTATTAGCATTGGAAGTGCTGGAGTTAGATGCAGAAGAGGAATGGCAGTGAAGTATTGAACTTCACACAAACTCCACCTCCACCCTGTAGAGATGCACAGGCTTTTGGGGTATGTCTTTGGGTAGTCATGCATAATGCTTACGCCATTTCTCCTCACCCTATCCTACAGACACTGACAAGTGTTGAGGTGTGCCTTGGGGTGTTCAGCTTTACATTCACCTCATTCCATAAGGACATATGCTGAAATGGGTGCAGTATATGAGAATGGGGTGACCTCTGGGCCAAAAAGTCCAAGGCACATCTTGATGCCTGTCACTGGCTGCAGGATGGGGGTGGAATGGCATGAGCATTACAGCCAGCAATCCAAAGACACACCCCTGACACCTATCAGTCTGTACAGGGTGCGAAGTTATGGTTAGAAACCATAATGCCCTGGGAGTTTGTTGACATTTGCACTACAAATTTTCAACATGGCCTTTTTGTGACCCCCACCTCATGAAAGCATTTGGTACCTCTGCTCATGAACAGTGGCACTGTGATTTTGTTAATTTGTCTCAAATGTTGATTTACTACAGTGACCATGCCATTCTGCACCAGATGTGTGAAAACACAGTTTGGACAGGATGTGAAAAATGACAGCTGTCCTGTTCATAAGGAGGTGTGAAAAAATGCCAATGTTGAAAATCTGGAGTGAAAATATAAACAAATTCTCGAAGTTACAAGAGTCCGTGGAAACTGCACAAAGCATGCTCGTAATACAGTCATTTTGTGAAATCTTCTTAAAAATTTTCAACATAGGCATTTTGGAACCTCTGCTCATGAACAGTGTCACTGTGATTTTGTTAATCTTCCCTGAACACTGATTTCCCACAGCGTCCACGTCATTGTGCACTACATGTGCGAAACCACATTTTGGGCAGGATGTGAAAAATGACAGCTGTACTGTTCATAAGGAGGTATGAAAAAATGGCAATGCCGAAAATCTGGAGTGAAAATATTAACAATTCTTGGAGTTACAAGCATGCTTAGAAACTGCTCAACGCACGTTCCTAACACAGTCATGTTTTGGAAAGTTTTCACCAAATTTGCAACCTAGGCTTTTTGGGAGCCCACCTCATGAACAGTAACACTGTAATTTCGTTATTCAGTCCCAAAAGGTGATTCTGTGCAGTGACCATGAATTCACATTTCGGGACTGAATAATGGCATGACAGTGGCTGAATTCATGAGGTGGGGTCACAAGAACTCCATGTTGAAAATTTGGTGCCAAACTTCACAAAAAATGGCTGAGATATCCACCTAAGTTGAAAAAAAAAACATTTATGCCATTATACAGCTTAACAGCATTTCTTTAGTTCAAGGTCGGCTTTTGAAGAGTGCAGGCATGTTCCTAGTCCACTGAAGATTGTCGTGCCGGGCTCCAGAGGTATGTATGGGGTAAGGGAGGTAAGGGGATGTGGGGTGTACAGAGGGTGAGTGCAGGTTGGGGAGAGGGCACTGGGCACAACGAGGGACCATTTTCTACATTTCAAGTAAAAAAAATTTAAACCATCACAGGATTTTTTTTTTGCAGGTAGATTTGGTATGCTGGGGTGGGCTCCCAGCATGCCACCTGTGTGTTTTGGGGGGGACTGGAGCCAATGGGGATTTGGCCCCCCCTTGACAAGTAAAAAGGATCTGTGTTTGGGGGAGGGAGACATTATGCCGATGAGGAATGGGCTCCTCCATTGGCAAATGATCTGGGGAGGAGGCATGCCGACAGGGAGATTGGGCACCCCCATCAGCATTCATGGGGTCTCTGAGGCAGATGGTGATAGTGACAGCCACCGCCACGTTAATTGCGATGTTAAATCAGGCAAGGCACTGCCCTGCAATGATGGGTTGCTTCCTCATTGCAGTGGTGAATTTGTTTCAAGTTGGTGGCACATTTGCTGAACTAGTGTCAGTTTATAGTGTATTTTTCCACTTAATATTGGGCAGTCGTCTAAACCCAATTAAGAGGAATATCCTATACTTCTCAGTGAGTCAGGGTAGTCTGGATATGACTAATCCTTTGGTGTTTTTAGTTTTTTGAGGGGGGACTAATTTTTTCCCCTCCCTTCATCACACTCAGATGAATTAGAAACCATGGGTTGATAGCTGGCTATTTCTCCTTCCTTGGAAGTTGTCCTCATTGGTTACATTGTTGCATTCTGCGCCTAAAACTCCTGCTTTTGTTAACACTAGCCAGGAGAAGATTAACTGTTTGCAGTTGTTGTCAAGTATTGCTATTTATGATGTCATCATGACAGCCAAGTTCCATGAACTGCCACAACATAAGGGTCTTCTTCCCTCAGATTTCCCTTTAGTACACACAGTTTTAATGGATGGGAGAACACACCCAAAATGTGAGATGTTCTCTGGCTCAGCTGCCATGGCCAATTAAGCATTAAGGCTAAATCAAAGCACAAATGCTTCCAGGAACATTATTGTCCCAGACATAAGTCATATGAACATCAGAAAAGTGTCAGCAGATGGGGAATGCATGATCCATTTAGTCTGCCCAAGATGACTACCCCCAACCCTGCAGCCTGCATCCTAACCTGTCCGCTATGCCTGCCCCATGCAAGTTTGAATTCTCTAATCCTATTTGATGCCACCAGCTCCTGGGGCAGGCTGTTCTATGGGTCCACCACTCTTTCCGTAAAGAAGTACTTCCTGAGTTTGCTTTTGAACCTTCCTCCCACCAGCCTCAGATTTTGGCCCCTTATACATGCTGTCATGTTCTGCTGAAAGAGATTTCTTGCCTGAGTTGTGTTTAGACCATTCACGTACTTAAATGTTTCGATCATGTCACCTCTGTCTCTTCTCTGTTTGAGAGAGTATAAATTTAACTCCCTGAGTGGTGCTTCATACATTTCGTGCTGTAGATCTTGTGCCATTTTAGTGGCTCTTCTTTGCACAATCTCCAAATGATCAATATCCTTTCTGAGGTGAGGTCTCCAGAACTGACCATGGTATTCCAAGTGTGGCCTCACCAAGAACCTGTAGAGAGGTATGATTACCTCTCACTTCCTACTAGTAATGCCTCTACCAATACAGCCCAGGATGCCATTTGCTTTCTGTGTTGCCTTCTCACAATGTTTTCCTACCTCTAAGTTGTCAGTGATTACTATGGTGAGATCTCGCTCACTCCGTGTTTCTTCTAGTTGATGTCCTCCAAGTGTGTACTTTTTTCCTGGGTTCCTTTTACCAAGGTGCATTACCTTACATTTTATGGCATTCAATTTTAAATGCCAATCCCTGGACCATTCCTACAACCTTTTAAAGTTAGCTTCCATGTTGTCTGTCCCATCCTGTGAGTCCACTCTGTTGCAGAACTTTGTACCATCTGCGAACAGGCAGACTTTCCACTTTAGTCCATCTACGATGTCTCCTATAAAGATGTTGAAGAGAACAGGTCTTAGCACTGACCCCTGCAGGATGCGCTGTCTAGCCTATCCTCCCCAGACAGAGATCCATTTACTAGCACTCTCTGGGTTCTATCATGTAGCCAAGACTGTGAAATGCTTTTGGAGACAATGGAACATTTTTTTAGTGACTGACCATACGCACGCACTTTCTGGTCTGACTCGACTACATTGGGGAGATCCATCTTGGGCCAAAATGACATACTGTAATGTTATTTTGGGTACCATTCCTTCTAGCAAGAGGTATGATATTACTACAGCGAGATTAGTGATTGCTGTGATTAAATTCTATATTTGGCAGTCAAGATGTGCTCTACCGTTCCCGCACAAAGTAATACTTCCTACATTTCTCATCCAAATAATTGCTACAAAACTACTTGCACTCTATCAGTTAGACTACCAGAAACTCACTATGCCTCACTTACATTCCATTTGGAGACATTTCAAAGGTTTTGTATTTTCTTAAACAGATGCTTTCAGATTCTTTTGCTTTCCTTGGTTCCCTGCATTTTTTTTAATTCATTTCTAAAGTGACTTCATTTTGAATTTGACATTTTTTATGTTTTTATGTATTCTTATTTTCTTCTGTTTCAGTTTTTTTTCTTGCTGTTGCAATTTTGAGATATATACAGTGACTTCCCTTACTTGTATTATTTGCATGTGATATCTTATACCGTTTTTGTTTTGTTTTTGTGTTTAATAAAACTTCCCCTACTGTTAAGTTAGGGGGAGCTGTTGCTCTTTTTCCTGGCTGACTGCCAAAGATGGCTGACGCAGAGATGGAGGTGGCTGGAGATGTAGCCCACCTGTCCTCTGACTCTGTCCGTTCAGTTACATCCTGTAGCATTTCATCCTCAATGGAGATTCTACCTGCTTTTGACTCGTTTGATGTGAATACTGCTCTTGTGATGGCTGATTTGCCTGCCTCGACTCCTGTCCCATTTGTTTCTTCTTCTGTTGAAGCCACTGTTTCATCCTCACTGACTGCTGACTCATCACTGGAATCTGCTGTTCTTCTTACTCTGCTCACGTCTTCTGAGGAACTTGAATTAGAATGGGCATGGCATTTCAAAAAAACAGAAACTGCTCCAGTTAATTTATAATGAAGAATGCAGCTTTCTAGCTACAAAGGCTAAACTCCTACTTGATGCTTCTTCTGCAGCTGCTGTGGCACCTTTGGTTGCATCTTCGACCTGGTTTTGCCACAAGCTACTGCCCTACTGCAATCCTCATTGCAATCCCCAACTCCACATGTGCTTGTGACTCCTGAACTGCAATTATCCATGACTTCTGCTCCTTCATTTAATTCTTCTGTGCCAGACGCTGTGCCTCTTACTTCCCCTCACACTGTACTTTCATCTCTCTGGGAGATGGGCTGGATTCAATCAGATAACAACACCTGGACTCCTCACCCTGTGGACCCTGTAGTGCAATGATATTGGGCTGACTCACCCTCTTCTTCTCCTGTCCACTCTGCTCCCATTTTTCCTGATGTGGGGGTGAGTGCAGCTGCAACTTTGGCATCCACATCTGTAGTTTCACCTTTTGAACAACACTTATGGTATTTCTCTCCACCTGTATTCCCAGAACTGACTTTGGAAATGACTGCCCTTATCCTCCTCCAGGGATCGACCTCTGCCCATTCTGGAACTTTGCATTGGTCCCTTCTGCCCTGCCTTGGACCTGGCCCTGGACCCTACTCATCTTCCAACTGGATTTGCACCTTATTCCCTTACAGACCCATCATAGTGGGCCTTTTTAAAACCTTTATTCCATGTGTCAGACCTATTTCAGAACAGGAGTGAACCTGTGCCCTGCAGCAATGCAATCCACCTTATGTATAAAGGCAGTTTGGAGTTACCATCTAACCGTGTAGATGTTGTTGATGGAATCTTGTTGATTTCAGGCAGCTGAAGTTTTTGCCATCATCCATACCTCAGAACATAACTTAGATATTAGGTTTAAAACTGTCGAATGTCCAGATAAATTTTGGGGTCATTACAATCAGAATAAGGACACTCCACTTTGGTTGCCTTTTTTGGCTTTTCTAATCACTAAACCCACTGTTTGCATCATCACCATCTCATTTCATAATGAGGGTGTCAGTATCTTTGATATTCTTTTCAGGCCAAAAAGAGATGTGAAGTACTTGAACACCCCACCTCTATTATCAACTCTGAACAGATACGAATAGGAGGGTGAAAGGTCAAAGTGAAGCTGATAATGTCCAATAAAGATATTGTTCATCTATCCAGCAGCTTTTACTTGGGCCAGGACAGGGGTGTCCTGTTTTATCCGGGGCATCCTAGATCATGACACAAGCTCAGATCTTGCCTCCTCATTATTAATGCTTGCAACACGCCTTGCTGCATCTACTCCCTGGATTTTGGCAACCTTGCCCCAACCTGTGTCAATCTCTTCCTCTGTAACCTTTGTGAGGAGAAGGGCCACTCTTACATTCATTGTCCCCGGGCTTCCCACAATACTGAAGATAGTGCTTCCCAAGAGTTGCTTATCATGATGGATTAACAATGTGAAGCCCTTTCAGTGTCTGACCAGCTCCAGGGCACCCCCACTGTCACCCCAGTCTCTTTCTGTCCCAGGGACTCCTCATCTGTCCTGGATGTACCTTCACCCATCTCATCAGCTGCTCCTCTGGATCTATTTTCTACCCCTGAGGTCCCTCTCCCGCTTAACCCTGTACTTCTCCGTCTGTTACCAGTCTCCCCTGCTGTGGAGGTTTTTCTTCTTCCCTTCTCAGCCTACTGACTTCCAATTAGTTGAACCCCCCAGAATGACTATGTGTTACCCGTGGGAAAATAATCTGCTCCTGTTAAGAAAGACAGGCCTCCCCCCTATCACTTCTGACCACCTTCCCTTGGAGAATAAGTTTTTGCCCTTATCCTCCCCTTGGAATTGGGGTGACATGGACAGGGAATATGATGCCTCTGATGGTTCCTCAGTTACGTCTTCTCTTAAGAACCTCTTCTCTGACCAGGAGGACCCTCATGCTAGAGTAGCTAATAGTAAAAAAATGGAAGACTCATTCCCAGGTGACTTAGGTTGGCTATATCCCACTCCCTTCATTGCCTAACTGTCCGTCTTATTGCTCTTTGCTCTTAATGTTAACAGTATCAAGAGTTATAAAAGACTTAAAGCATTTTTGGTTCTCAGTGCTATTTGCTGTGATATCATTTATATACAGGACATTAGACGGTTAAGTCAATCTGACATTGTTGAAGCTTCTAAGCTATAGTCAATGGCCCCACTTTTTGGTCCATTGGAGACTCTCTCTTTGTGATGGGATTGGTATTTTTTTTAATAATCCACAACTTAAAGTCTCAGGTCTACTTGACCTTGAGCCTGGTATGGCTCTACTCCTTGATATAACTTACCATACCACAAGGCTTTGACTCATCTCCTTTATGCCCTGCAGATGAAGTCTCAGATAGTAGCTCTTTTTTGAATGGTACAACCTTATCTGTTAACCTCCTGGATAGTAGTGTGAGGAGGGAATTTTGATTGTGGTTTACATCAAATGGATAGGGGTTTACAGACATAAAAGCTTTTCTGTGACTCTAATGCACTGAATGAAATTGTTTGCAATGCCCATCTGTAGGATACCTATAGAGTTTGTTTCCCTACTGGTGATAACACCTACTTTCGTGGTATTTATGCTACCCACATTGATTTTTTCTTAGTCGCTAACACTGTTCAGATCCAGGATGCTAAAACAGTTCTTGTTTCTTTTTCTGATCATAGTGCAGTGCAAACTGAACTTCCAATGGGGGCTTTTCCCTACATCAACAAAGGTTCCCTGTTGCATCAACTTGGCCCAGTTATTCCAGTCTGATGTGCAAATGAAATGGCACTGCTTGTGGGCTGCCAGATTGTTGGTATCTTGCATGTTCAATCATATCCAGGATTGATGGGAAGACTCCAACTCGGATTTTAAATGGTTTTATCAGACCATTTTGGCAACCAACTATCCATGCAACACATTAAATATTTACAGCTCTGTAAACAGCTGCATTTAGTTCTTTCCAAAGCTGAATCACATAGGCTACATTGTGGTCCCCAGATTGCTGCCCTGAAGAAAGAGATATTTCTACTGCAGTATAACAGAGTGGTTTCCTTGCACCATGACATGAAATTTGGTACTCTTGGACAATGCCACTCTCTTTCAACCCCTTTATGACTTGTAAGTCTTGAATAGACATCAGAATTGTTTCGGCTCACCGTTGTGCATCTGGAAATGCTGAAACCTCCATTGATGGATTTTTTTTCTGTGGTTCATGACTTTGTCTGGACTTCCTTTGTTTCACCGATGCCTTCTCTTCCTAGCCCTGATTTTTCCTCTTCCCTAAATATCGCCAGTTTATCTGCTTTGGAGATAAATGACTTCATTAAAGACATTACGGCAGATGAAGTGATGGAAGTGATTTGGTCCTTACAAAGTAATTTCGCTCCAGGGTCTGATGGCCTGAGGGCTGAATTCTACAAAAACATTTCAGGCTAATTTGATCCCAACTTTGGTTACCTTATTTAATGTCATTCTCACCTCCAGCACTCTACCTCACTCCATGTCTGTAGCTCACTTAATATTTTTATACAGGAAAGGGGACTAACAACTACTCAGTAATTGGTGATCCCTGTTGCTTTTGAACTCTGACAGATTTTGGTCTTACACCTAGCAAGTGTATCAGCTAAACTGCTCTGCTCAGCCCAGACTTGTTCTGTCCCCAGCAGACATATTCATGAGAACTTGATTTTGTTGAATTAACTTTTTTGTTCTGGTCAACGAAATTGACTTTGTGGCCTTCTCCTTAGTTTGGACCAGGAAAAGGCTTTTGATCCCCCCCCCCCCCATGAGTATATCTTCCACATGCTGTACAGCTATGGTATACCAGATCAATTTATATCCTGGCTACAAACCTTTTATGCTACAGCCTTGATCCATCCTCTGGTCAATAGTTGGCCTGTACAGCAGATTCCTGTTTTTTCAATTTAATTTATTTAGGAAATCGAAATGACAACCCTTTGAGTCATAGACTCGTTTCCAAAGGCTCCATGTCAGAATAAAACATAGACATTCCTACAGCGCATACATAGAATAAATGGGGGTTACCAGTCATACAGAGTATAAGTAGAATGAGCACTGGTTAATGCCTATACATTTGGTAGCTAAAACAGGGCAGAGCTATCAACATATTTATCTAATGAGCAGTTAAGACCTATACTATTGGTAGGTAAAGCAATGCATGATATGAGTTGGTAGTAAGCTTCCTCAAGGAGGCCTTGTCTTATACATAATAGAATGCATTCATAGTCCAGTACAACTATATGGTAACTGAGGGAGGTGAGGAGCCTGTAGGCTAGAAATAATGAGGGGTCTCCACTGCCAGGTCAAGAGCGGGTGCATGGCCTAGTGACATGGTGCAGAATTCACAGGTTATCAGTTATGCTGGCATTGTTGTGAGGAGAGGATATGGGCCCTTAAGGCAGCTTTAAAAGGAACTAGACTGGTGATTGATGTGATGGCTGGTGGGAGGGCATTGTACCAGGATGGAGCTCTAAGGGGGAAGGATCGCTGGGCCAGGGTGGTCCTGAACCAAGGCACCTTCCACATAGTTTTTGGGACAGCCTGTGTCTACGCTGAGATGTGGCTACCTGAAGAGAAGCCATGACACTTATTAGGGTTAAACCCAGGTGGATTTTTTGGGTGAAGAGACAGGTCTGGTATAATAGTCTTTCCTCAAGGAAGAGGATATTGGTGAGTGTGTATAGGGTGCAGGTATGTGTATTTCTGTTGGCACTAGAGAGGAGCCATCAGTCCTTATTGATGACTACTTGTATTTGATGAAGTACCTTAGGGTCGGTGGCAGCATAGGTTGTGAGGCCATAGTCCACCAGTGATAAGACTGAGGAGGTAATGGCTAGGTGAAGTGCTTCAGGTGGCAGGCAGTCTTTATGTCTGTACAGGAGACCAATATGGGTGTTGGTGGCAGAGGTGAGGATTTTTATTTGTTCATGGAATGAGAAGGAAGAGTCAAATGTAATACCTACATACTTATACTTTTGGACCTGTTCCAGTGGGATGAGAGCAGTGGAGGGTATTTGCGGTGGAAATCCTTTGATCTGTTTTGGCGGTGGGCATAGAGCATTGTCTTAGTTTTTTTAATGTTGACCACCAATCTGTGCTCAGCAAACCAGTGTTCAATCTGAGAGAAGGAGTTTTGTAAGGTAAGCTGGAGAGAGAGCGGGTCAGGATGTGCGGCATAAAGAACAGTGTCATCCTCATAGAGGAGAATGTTGCCGGGGCAGGATTTAGGCAGGGCATTGAGGTAGATGCTGAAAAGCAGGGGACCTAGGATAGATCCCTGGGGAACCCCTGAGTACACAGGCAGCATAGTAGATATGGTATTATTAATTTTAACACATTGGTTTCTAGACGAAAGATAGCTGGAGAACCATGAGAGTGGACAATGAGAGACCCCAGTTTGTTGTAATGTGTTAAGAAGGAGGGGGTGAGAAACCGTGTCAAAGGTCTTTAAGTGGTCTATAAACATGGCACCTGTGAGGTGCCCCTTGTCAAGTATGGTGTGCAGGGAGTTAGCAAATTCTGTGAGGGCGGTTGTAGTTCTATGACCAGCTCTGAAACCATGCTGTTCCTTACATACGAGGTTGTGTGCGAGGAGGTGGTCAGTGAGCTGATTGGCCATGATCTTTTCAAGGGCTTTAGAGAGTGGTGGGAGAATTGAGATGGGCCGGTAGTTTTTTAAGGGAGCTGTCACCACATTTCAATATTGGTGTTATCACTGCCGTTTTCCATGAGGTTGGGAACTGACCCAGGCGCAGGGGCATATTTAGAAGGTTCATGAGTGGGGAGATAACAGTCTAGTGTAAGGTATAGGATATGCATATCAAAGGCATCTTTGCAGTAGTTGGAGCTCTGGAGGGCTTTGGACAGGTAGGCTTTCACTTCTGTAGGGGTAATGACTCTGAGTTTGAAGCGAAGGTGGACGAGCTCAGGTGGTGCGGTAGGCTGAATTGGATTGAAAAAGTTGCTAGGGAGGACTGAGCTGAGGTCTGAGAGGTGGAGTTGAGGCAGTTAGCTATGTGAAGTGTGTCTGTGGTGGTAGTACCATTAACACTAAGTTGTGAGGGGGGAGAGTGGGATTTACCATTAAGCTCCTTAATGTTATCCCAGAACTTTCTTATGCTACCTCAGGAGGTGGCTAGGGTGGTTCCATAGTGCTCTGCCTTGGCCTTGAAGATTGCCCAGGTACACTTATTGTGGGCAGCATTATAGGCCTGCCTATCGCTTAGCAAACCGGAGGTAGTGGCACGATGCCAGAGGTTGTCATGCATTTTGAACTGTTGTAGGAGTTCTGGGGTGATCCAGGGGGGCACTACATTTCTTAGTGATCACTTTGATGGTCGGTGCAAAGGCATGACAGGTGGTATTAAAGGTGGTGGTGAAGTAGTGCAATGCATCATCTATGTACTGGGCTTGGGAAATAGGGGACCAGTTCCAGTTAATTAGAAATTGTTTGAGTTTGGCTATGCCTCCTGAGCATAGTCGATGATGAAAGGTGATATTTGGTGGTGGTTTAGGTAGCTGACAGGACCAGCCGAAGATGACTGGGGAGTGGTCACTAAACTCATTGTCTCCAGGAAACATCTGTAGGTGGCAGCAAAGCTGAGCCCTTTGTCTCCGAGAGTGAGTTGAGTCAGCAGCACAGCTCTTCCTGTTTGCCCGGGGACACGTGTCAGGACGTCAGCAATATTTAAGGTTATTACTTGCCAGCCAATTGAGTTATGGCTTACTGGACTAGTATTATGTATAGCACACATTGTAAATCTCCTCTTAGTGGCTGGCAAGTACATGGGTCACATTTGAAAAAAAGTAGAAAACCGCCTGTAAACACTGGCGTGTCTCACATCCCACAGGCTGAATGCTGATTGCAGTGAGCTCAGGACCTGCAGTAAGTTTACCTGTGTGCCATCGGCAGAAAACAAACCCGCTTTGCTGTACAGCCTTCAGGTACAAATTCATATTTTTTGATGTGTAATTTATTTGTTTCAGTCATTTTGTTGGGCTGTTTTTTTTGGTCGGAAGAGCCACGTTACTGAGAAGCCTCGGAAAACAGGAAGTTGTGCTTCTTCTTGATCACGGCTCCCCGACTAGTATTCTGGGGCATATTTTGTTAATCTTGTTTACCAGCTATGTTTTGTTTGACCACAAAGTAAATTACTGGTGGTGTTAGCGGCAGTGTTAGTTGCCACAGAGAGTGAGTGTCATGGTCGTCTGGCAGTTTGCGGGTGGAAAGCATGCCAGCCCTCTGAAACCATGATGCTGCTTCCCACAGTTGGACATTGCCAGGTGATACAGAACTACAACTGGGCTGCTGCTACTGACTGAGGATGTGGCAATTTGATGGAAAATGGACCGATATTCAAGTAAGGTAATTTTTTTTGTTGGCGTTCCGTCCAGCAAGCCACTTGCTCCTGTATCCAATTTTTGCCCTGAGACGCATTTACATTTACAGGGGTCCCTGACTAATTATTTGCTGTTATTTAGTATCCTGTTTGCCCCTAGTGATTATGTGTTGCTCCCTAACAATAACTGGCAAATGAATAGTGTGTGTGGCTATCGGGGGGGGGGGGCTGCCTTTTGGTGATGGGCTGTTTATTTGGGGGAGTATAAAAGAAGATGGTGATGCTGTTTCCCAATTATGTGCCACTGCGTTTGGTCAGTCCAACAGTCCAAGCCATGTGGTCCAGTGTTCCATTCTGCTCCCAAGACTCAGTTCCATTACTTTGTAATGGAGGCTCATAGTTGTTCTGTTCATAATTAATTCCCAATGAGTTTTTGTTCTGTGATTTTTTTTTTAAATGGTCACCAGTCAATGTGATAGTGTGGTGGGGGGGGCAAATGGACTACACTGAATGCAGGATGCAGGTTTCTGTTCTGGTGCTGGGTCTCAGGGTGGGGGAAACCAATAGACACCATGTTACCATGTCTCAGAGTGTGTGTTGGTGGCCAACAGATGCATTTTGTGTTATGACTGTTTGTGGGATGGCGCTGGGTGCTGAAGGATAGTGGTGAGTCCCCAGATGCCAGAAAATGTTTTTTCTTTGATGGTGCTGGGTCTTGGAGGGCATGGGTGAGCCACTGGAAACCTGGGAATGTTTTACTTTGATGGTACTGGGTCTCAGAGGGTGGGGATGAGCCCACAGATAACAGGGGATATAACAAAAACCATTTTGTGTTATCCAGTGACTCACCCCAACTCTCCAAGACACAGCACCATCAAAGAAAAAAACATTCTCTGGTGTCTGAGGACTAGCCACCACCCACCAACACCCGGTGCCATCCCACAAACAGTATTCCCTGTTGTCGGTTGTCCCCACCTCACCCTCTGAGACACCAAGGAATCCATTTTGTGTTATGCTGCCAGCTGATGGCTGGTGCGGAAAGTCACTGGGCACCAGGGAATGTTTTTTGTGTGATGGTGCTGGCTTTTGGAAGGTGGGGGCAGAGTGGCGGCCCTGGACACCAGGAAATGTTTTTGATATGATGGCACTGTGCCATGTGTTTGACGGTGGGGGGCAGATCCCTGACAAAAGGCACTCCATTTTGTGAGATGGTGATAAGTCTCTGAGGGTGGTGGGGAGCCCCTGGACAACAGGTAGTGCTGTTTGTGGGATGGTGGCCAGTGATGCAAGGCCCGGCACCATCCAACAAACCACGGTACCTGCCATCTGGGTGACCCCCTCTACCCTCTGAGACCTGGCACTAGCACACAAAATGGTTTTCCTGGAGTCGGGCATCCCCAAAGTCAAACACCCAGCATCATCTCACAAAATTAATTCCCTGGTGTCCAGTGGATCTCCCCCTCTACCCCCGAGTGGTTCGTGGTGGGTGTTTTGAGGGTGGGGGAGAATGTACGAAAGACAATGCCTTTTGGTTATGGTGCTTCTTTTGGGGGGGGTGGAGTCTGCAAATGTCCACTGAGATGTTGTGTGTATCATGTATACTTTAGGAGTTATTTGCATTTGTTTATTGCATGTTGTGTATGGCCAACATTTTGTTCATCAAAAAACACCTAAGCACTTTGAATAAAACACACATTCTGGGTATCTTAGCCAGTATAAAACAAAAACTGAACTGATTACAATTGATTGCATAGCACCATTGCAAAGGTAATTTAGTTATGAACAGATTGTGTGCTGACATTTTGTGTGTATAGTTCAGGAGTTATTTACATTTGTTTATGGCATGGTGTGTTATGGCTGATATTTTGTCCATCAAGAACCACCTAAGCATGTTGAATAAAACACACATTCTGGGTATCTCAACCAGTACAAAACAAAAACCACATTGAGCACAATTGATTGCATAGCACTGCCGGAAAGGAAATTTTGTGATGAACAAGTTTGCCACTGATATGTTGTTTGTATCATGTATACTTTAGGAGTTATATGCATTTGTTTATGGTATGGTGTGTATGGTTCAGATTCATGCCTCAAACCTTGCCAAAGCACCTTGACTAAAATGGTAAAAAAATACATTTTATACTATAAAAATAGCTGTCTTTTTAACAAACAAATTATTAAAACTATATCTAGTTTCTGCATGCTGAATTTGGTGTTGAAATGTCACATATTTTACAACAAAAAAAGGCTTAAAGTGCATTTTTTGTGTAAAAATAATTTTTTTGCTGTTTCGACCAGCATAGGAAAAAAATATAAATTACATATTTTTAATTGCATGCATTATTGGAAAGGTAATTTTATGCTGAACAAGTTTGCCACTCATACTTTGTGCCTAGCATACACGGTTCTTGAGTTATTAGCATTTGTTTGCGACATGCCGATTATGGCTTGCTTTTGCTTAGAAAGCTCTAGGATTTACTGTCATCAGTATACAGGATACAAGTGCTGCAACTTCAGAGAGCTCCTGAGGAGGCAATAAGTTAAGGCATTGGGTAGGACACCCAGGTCAGTAATATCGTGGGGACAATTAGTGAGCAGGCTATCTAGTAGGGTGTGGGTTCCATTAGTGAGGTATCTGCCAAGACTGTCTACTAAGTGCCCTGTTGTATGTTTTTAGTTTGGATCCTATTCTTTAATGTATTTTAGCTGACCATCAAATTCATGGTATAAGTCTCCATAGCATGTTGCACCCTTTGAAGGTACTTGCTTATGCTAATGATGTTGATCTAGTACTGGATGGTACTACGGTGGAATCTGCCGTGTTGTGCCATTTCAGTTCCTTTTCTGCTATTTCAGGTTCCAGGATCAATTTACCTAAGATCACTGTGCTTCTCATTGTACAACCCCACTCTGGTACTGATGCTCATTTCCTATGCTTCCGTCCTGATCTCCTTAGAACTGGTTCACATACTTTGTATTTGATATGACCCTGGAGACTTGGCTCTCCTTAATTGAGAAGTCTGTCTCACCACTGCTTTTGCTGGCCTTAGACAATTGTAGACTAGTCAGCTCTAGAGATGTGCGAAGTTGCCAGATTTCGTTATGTGAAATATTTCACATAATCCGTCTGTTTTGCAAAATTTTTCACCAAAGCAAAATGTGGACTTTCACCCATGGAATGCAAAATGCAGAATTTCACCCACAGAGTATGAAATTTTGCTGGAGAAATGGTGACATTCTCCACTTCCTGGGAAAATTTAATCTTTTTTGGATGATGTTCCACATTTTCCAGCGAAATTTCACAACTTCTCACCCTGTTAAATATTTTGCAGAACAGCCAAATTATGCAAAATATTTTACGCGTTGAAATTGCCAGTTTCACGGGAATTCTGCTCTCAAACGTTAATTTCGCAACATCTCTAGTCAGCTCTCAAAATGAAAGAGAGTTCTACTAATTAAGTCCCTGCTCCTTCCTATTTTTCTTCTTGTTAGTTATGTGCGTCCCCCTCCTTTAACCCTTGAAACGCGGCTTTAGAGTCTCTTTTTTAAGGCTTTTTGGGGCAGCAGGCTTAACCCTACCAAGTGTGACAAAATTTATAGACTAATTGCCCTGGGGGCCTGAATATGTTGAACCCAATTATTTTTTATTATAGTTTAGAAAATGGGCTAGATTCTAGGAGCTCTCCGATTGGCTAAGGGTCACAGCAGGGGGCTTCATTATGTTTCAACAGACACCCAGTGCAAAACAAGTGCCAATTTTAGGTGCCCAATTACATGTGGTATCCTTGGGCACCTCGAATTTTCAAACTCACAACCCGCCATCCCCCGCTTAGAGAACCAGTTGACGGCTGAGCAGGTCCCCTCGCTCCATCAGTCTTTGTTCATTTTAATTCACCTCACATTTTGATTCCAAGTCTTCAGCCTGCAAGTCAATTTGCACTACACACATCCCCAATGCCGACTGACCTCAGAAGACATGGAATAGAAGGGCTTAACAACTTCCAGAAAAATGAGCTTTCTCTGTGGTCATCACCAAAAATATATAAAAAACAAAACGCTGATCCCTTTAAAAAAAAATGCAGAGCGCTGTCCTGCCGAAATGGACCTCTCACCTCCACTTCCTGCTTTCACTTAGCAGGGTCACACAAGGTCGTGCACCTAACTGGCCCATCTTCTGACTGCAAAATAAACAAAATAAAACTCTTACAGAAACTACACAGAACATGCTCTGAAATATAAAAATGATGGCAATACAGTATACCTCTTGGGGAAAAATTAATATAAATTTCATGTGTTCCTCTGCAGGACGTCGTGGGGGGGGGGACTAGAACAGCATGGATCTGTATGGGGGGAGAAATAAGAGATGGAACAGCACTGTAACAGAAGGACTACTTAGTCAGTTCCTACATCCTCCCTGCCTCTCCTACTAGCTCTTCAGCTCAGTCCTGCCAACTTCCTGATTGTTTTCACACCTACTGTTTATACTACCTCACACTCTGTCTGTCTGGGCCTTTGATCTTTTATGTCTTGGCTTCCATGCATTTCTTAGCATCTCCTTTCTATTCTACCATTACAGCCTACCTCTGATCTCAGATCTTTCTTATCTGTGTTCCTGGTTGTTCCTTTGTTTTTCCCTTTCCAGTTTCCTTTCATGTGCTACTGACCAGCCCCCCCCCCCCATTTCTTCTCACTCATCATTTTTCTACTTTGCACCTTATATAGACTTTTTATCTCTAGTCCCCTTTATCACTTTCCTACTTCACTTCCTGCATTTTTTTTGTAAATTGCTCCACAGTGGATATATATACTGCTTATTTATTTATTTTATTATTTATTTAGATTTTGGTGACCGGGTAAACCCACTGAGACCAAAGGTCCCTTTTTCATGGGCAACCCGGGATTAGGTACATAACAGCACTTTTACATAGAGTAGACAGAAGTTACATACAGTAGGTGCAATACAGCAATTTTACATACAGTAAACAGAAGTACAAGGTTAGAGTATCGACTAGAGAGACAGTGATTACAGGTAAAGAATCCAGTGCTTGCAGTTCTAACATTACAGAGTTTATAGGGGTCACAATTCGACATATTCATCAACAGGGCATGAGAGGTCACAATTTGTCTGGTAGGAAAAAAGGAGGGCTAGCGAGTGCAGCCACACAGGCTAAGTTCCAGCAGGTATGCTTTAAGGCCAGCCTTGAATCCTTGGAGAGAAGGTCTATGGACCAGAGTAGCTGGGAGCGTATTCCACAAGTGCGGGGCAGCGTATGAGGAGGAGCGCTTACCAGGGTTGGTACATATGTGGGGGATGACTAGGGTTCAGCTGGCCGAGGACCTCATACCTCTGCATTGTACTCTGGGGTTAAGCAGTCCACGCAGGTGAGGAGGAAGGCTAATGGTGGTGAATTTATGAGTCAGGCAGAAGGTGGAGTAGGACAGTTTATAGCATATGGTGGGCAAGTGGAGGTCTGCAAGGACCTCACAGTGGTGTCTCCTGGGGCAGGGGAGTTAGTGGCAAAGCATGCCACTCTATGGTAGAGCACCATGAGTTTTTTGAGTTCCCCTTCTGGTAGGAACTGTAGCGGGGGGCCCCGTAAAGGAGGTGGGGGAGAAGGGTGCAGTTGGAGATAGCACGCTGCGCCTCATCAGTAAGGGAGTTTCCCAGCCGATAGAAGAGTCCAAGTCTCTGGTGGATGGACTTGGTTTATGACTCAATGTGGGGTTTGTAGGACAGTTCCTGGTCAAGGAGTATCCCAAGGTATTTGATCCTGTACAGGACCTCGACCCGTTTACCCTGGTCCAGTTTGAGCTGGAGAAGGTCACTCCTATCTGATCCAAGGTGCCTGGGTCCAAACGGGACAGCCTTTGTTTTCTCCTCGTTTAATATTTGAGAGTTGGTGGAGAGCCAGGCTTCTAGAGTTGTGAGAATGTGTTGAGTTTAGCAGTGATGACACTGGGTAACGGGTCACTGCAGTAGACAACAGTGTCATCTGCATAGAGGATGAGATTGCTCGACCTGCAAGCCATCACTATGTCATTGACAAAGAGAGTGAAGAGCAGGGGGCCCAAGGACTGAGCCTTGGGGTACCCCCGAGACAACTGCTCTGGCACTGGACTGCATTCCCCTCCAGAGGACTAATAGGCTTTGGTTTAGCAGATAGCTCTTGAACCAGGAGAAGGAAAGCCTGTCCAGTCCAAGGAGGTGAAGTTTGGTGAGCAGAAGGCTATGGTTGACTAAGTCTTCCCCACTTTGTCCCTAGGCCCTTTTTTATGAACCAGGACTACGGTACCTACTTTCCATTTACTCGAGACTGTTCCCTCAAGAAAGGACCTATTAATGAGCCAGGTGATGGGGAGGGCAATGGCAGGAGCAGCAGCCTTGGTTCGAGCAGATCATGTCCCGGAGAGGAATCAGAATCAATCCTGAGCAGGAGGGGCAGTACTTCAGGAGACTTCATAAGTTTAAGGTGAAACTGGGGCCATGCACTCTCCCATGAGAGGTCACTGGAGAGGGGAACGCCAGGTGGGATGGGGACAGGATCTGCCTGGGTTGGAAAAGAAGACATTGAATGCCTCCACTACTGTGGAGTGGTCATTAGTCAGGGTGTTTTCAATGTGCATAGCTCCATTCTGTGCAGAGGAGGCACCCTTAAGTAACAAGTTAATTTGGCCCCAGAATTTCTTAGGGTCCCGGAGGTGATTAGTCTGGAGATCACAGAGGTATTTAGTTTTGGCAGGTTTGGAAGTTTTCTTACAGCAATTCCTTAGTTCTCTGTATTTCTCCCAGTCAGTGTTACTGGTGGAGGATTTATACTGTCCCCAGGCCCTGTCACGGAGCAACATACTCCATTTGAGGCCAGGACCTAGCAATTTGTGACACTTACCCCGTACCCTTAGCTTCTTTCATGGTGCATGTGCATTAGCCATGGACAGAAATGAGCAGGTGAAGTAGTCTAAGGCTTCATCCAGGGTGGGAAGAGTGAGAATGGGATGCCAATCAACGGCATGAAGATCTGAACAAAAGTTGTCATTGACAAGTCTGGTGTAGTTCCTGGCCTCGATAACCCTGGCGACCAGCTTGGGGGCTTATTGGACCAAGTACAAAAGATTGGAGAGTGGTCACTCAGGGAGTCAGACATGGTCCTGGCTGTCAGAATATGGTCAGGGCAAGAGACAAGGGCCCAGTCAAGTAGGTAGTGATTGCCAGACTTGGTGTTGTGCCTAGTGGGCATATCTATGATTTGAGTTAGGTTGGAGTCAAGGACTGGGTTTCTATTAGTCGAGGTCCCTAGGGCAAGTTAATTTCAGTTAAAGTCACCGAGGAGGATGAGTTCTCCCAGGGGATGCTCGGCCATGGCATGGGTTAGAAATTCAAGGGAAGTGGCAGCAGACTGGGGCGGGAGATAGACATACCCAACATACAGGGGTTTGGTGTCTCCAAGTAGCAACTTAATGAAGATGATTTTATTTACACAGTCACCGAGGGGAGGGAGGTCCAGTTGCATGGCATTGAGATTCGTTTTGGTATAGATGAGAACCCCACCACCTCTCCTGCCTACACGATCCCTTCTGAAGGCATTGTAGCCAAGTAGGTCTATTTCATGTGGGAGTATTTGAGGTTTGAGCCAGATCTCCGTCAATGCTAGTACATCAGGTTTGTACAATGCTGTCCAGGCTTCAAGGTCTTGGACTTTGTGCCTTAGGCTGCAATTTTCATGTGGAACAGCCGGAGGCCCCTGACCACAGCCCAGAGTGGGTTGGCAGGGTCACTGAGAGCAAGGTTGGGGAAGTGGGGGCTGGGGTTAGGCTCGACATCTCCCCCTAGAGCAAGCTTGAGCCTAGCAAGGTACTTAATAATTCTGGTGGGAAAGAAGGAGTATCTCCGTCTGTCCCCCAAGTGGATGCCATAAAAGAGGTTGTAGCAGTTTCCATTTCAGGTTACCCCATACACAGAAAGAAGCAGTGAGTTTATCTACTCCATCCGAGACTCAGAGGGGCAGTGGGGCTGACCAGAGTGCCCACCCTGATCCGGGGAACTGGGGGCCCAGGAAGAGAGCATGTCAGCTCCCAGGATAAGAGCTATGTAGGCGAGGGCTACCATAGGTCCGATGTCCCGCATGATTGCTCAAGATATGACTGGGAAGTAAGTCCACAGCTCCAGTGGTAGGAAGCTTGAGCTAGGGATGGAGGGGCAGCTACTGTTTCCCGGAGGGACGAAGAAGTTTTGGCGGAGGGAGACTGCAGTGGAGGGGTAGGTCCGGTGATTAAAAGCAACCAATAACAACAGGGTTAGCACTGGGCAAGTGCTCTGACTTAGCAGCAGGCAAAAACAACAGGTGAGGGTTACCAGCAGAGACAGCCTTGTTAAGGATTCCTTCCCTTTGACAGGAAAAGAAAAAAGATCAGTTAAACATGCTAGGTAATCAGACTGGCAGAAAAACACTAACAGAAAAGTAGCTTAAGGCAGGCAAGCAGTGTGTCGGGAGATATGCAGTATCAATCAGCTAACATCAAGTTTGACAGACACAGCTCTAAATCTATGGAAGACAATAGGTCAGTAGAAGCCTTAGTGGGTAGAAAAATGAGGTCATTCAGCAGGCAGTGAGCCATATACAATTTAAACTAGTAAACAGCATGGAAAGGCAGTGGTAGGCATTAGGTGTCCAAGGTGCAGATTGTCAGATTTTGGGTCTAGTGGGCAGCACCCATACTAGCCAACGGGGGTAGGTGGGGAGAGATGGGTCCTCCAAAGGAAGGGGTGGGGCAATGGTCCATTTAAGGGGAGAAGAGAACAGGTTGGGGGTGGGCAGAAAAGTCTTGCTGTCGTCTCAGAGGTCGTGGCAGGGGGAGGGGACCCACTGCAAAAGGGACCCATTCTCTAACCCCTGTGACATCCGGCAGAGTGAGTGTGGCCAGCGGGGCTGAGTCGTCTTTTAAATCCTGCCACCAGAGCATCACTGAGCTGCAGGACCAATGGGTGCGCTGTGTTTTCTTTTGAATAGTTCGTGCTTTCGGGGAGAATTTGGTGAGCGGTGCTCCAGTTGTCATGGCCAGGTAAGTCTGTAAGGCAGGGCAAAACCAGGTGATGCAGTTCTGCCCCCTCATCCGACTAGGCGATGATGTCCAGGATTGGAGGAAATACCTCAGGATTGCAGTATTTGAGGCAGCCGAGGAATCAGCTTGCAGGTTTTTGGTGTTCGGGGGAGGTCCGCCTGTGAAAGCGCCTCACCCCGAGGAGAAAAAGTCTTGCGGTCGTCTCGGAGGTCGTGGCGGGGGGGGACCCACGGCAAAAGGGACCCCCTCTCAAACCCCTGTGGCATTTGGCAGAGTGAGTGTGGCCAGCGGGGCTCAGAGCCATCTTTTAAATCCTGCCACCGAGCATCACTGAGCTGCAGGACCCATGGGCGCGCAGTGTTTTCTTTTGAATAGTTCGCGCTTTCGGGGAGAATTTGGCGAGCGGTGCTCCGGTTGTCATGGCCCGGTAAGTCTGTAAGGCAGGGCACAAACAGGTGATGCAGTTCTGTCCCCCTTGTCTGACTAGGTGATGATGACCAGGATTTGTGGAAATGCCTCATGATTGCAGTATCCGAGGCTGCCGAGGAATCAGCTTGCAGGTTTTTGGTGTTCGGGGGAGGTCCGCCTGTGAAAGCGCCTCACCCCGAGGAGAAAAAGTCTTGCAGTCGTCTCGGAGGTCATGGCAGGGGGAGGGGACCCACGGCAAAAGGGACCCCCTCTCAAACCGCTGTGGCGTCCGGCAGAGTGAGTGTTGCTATACACCTGAAGAAGGGACATGTGAAGCCCTGAAAGCTTTCGTATTATTTCATCTTTTTACAAGACACTTGCTGGTCCAATAGAAAATATCAACCCTTCCATCATTTACTACTTAATGAAAATTTACATGGATGCCCATTTTCTAAGTGCAATAAGACCCTCCAGGGTGAGTGGTATGGGCAATACTGAACCTTTCACGGGCTATAAGGCCCTCCACCTGCAGTGTCGGGCCTCTTTATACCCCTGGGTGGTCCAGTATTGCCCAATAGTGCCAACCTTGTTGGGTATTATTGCTTGCACGTACCTGCACACCAATTTTTGTGCTACCTTTCATCCTGGAAGACCAGAGTGGACCAATGTCTTACTTGACTGGTTGGAATGTTGCAGGCTGGCCTAGTTGCAATTTAAGTGTACAGTAAATCACTCTCCTCAGATAACCTGGTGTCCACTTCTGTACGGCATTTATTTCAAAAATTGATTAAAGGGAAGATCCAACGTGACACCCTTCTTCTCCTTAATGGAAAGGGTCTCTATAAAATGCTGATGATGGCAGTGTGTTCTTCTGACTTGGTTCTTCCGCGTTGTAGACCACTTGCTCATCAAGTAGCTCTCTCACAGCTGACAGATGTACAGTACGTATCATTGTTTTCATGTGGGATGTTCTTTGGTTATGTGTACACAAGAGGCTGGGTGTTAGAAATAATCATAAGCATAAACCTTTGCTGGAGAGAGTTTGTCTCAGACCGGGTTGTACGGATGTTTTGGAAAACCAAGAGCACCTCTTTTTTGAGTGTCCTTTTGCTATACATTTTTTGTCCTTTCTGGCTCATCACTGGATTTGCCCACTGTTTTTCACTATTGATTATGGGTTTGCTTGTTCTGGGTATTATTCCTTCTCAGTGGGCATGCTTCCTTGCCAGCACCCTGCATGTAGTTTTGGCCAGACTGAAGTATTATCTTTGGCAGCCCCTTGTGCATGGGTTCTACAGCAAAAGCACTCATCACCTCTAGAGATCATAAACTATGTCACTGCTTCCTACCTGCTACGGATTAGAGATGCAAACACCCCCCATTGGTTGACAATACTTGAACAACTGAGATGTGTTCCTTGTTTAATTTCATTGGAGTTTCTGACATGCTACTGTCTGCCTTGCCCATTTTTGGTTTTGTTGTATCCTATCTGCTTGTCAGTTGTTTTCTGTTGGACACGTCTTATTACAGAGTGAACTTTAAGTAATTTTGTTTTCTTATGTTTTTTTCTTGATTGCATCATATTATTTCTTGCATTTTTTTTATACTTAATATATCAGTCTTTTTGATTTATCCATTAAAATATCCCTACTGTTTTCAAGACATGCCATGGGATTTTTAATGTCCACCTAAACAAGAACCAGAGCAGGCAGACAAGACCTTGGATTAATGTCTCATCCAAAAGATGGCACCTGAAGAATGCAACAGCACTGCCCACATGCTGATTTACAGTGTCAGGATTAGATTTTATCCCAAGTTCCCAGTGTGGTGCTAGAACCTACAGCCATTTAATCTTCTTGCCTCAGTCAAGTTTATAACCTGCTGAGCCACAGACACAGACTTAATTTTGTGGCCATGCCTTATGATTTATGCAGCACAATCAATCTGTTTACACAAAATAGTAAGTCTGTCAATATGTCCACATTATACACACTAATAAAGCACTAATACAGCTCTTAATGGTGTTTTGCAATTACAGGTGCCCAAGGGATTCAAGGGTGCTATAACAGATAGGCCTTGGAGAAACTGACTCACAAATCAAGATCCTTTAGGTGCACTGTATCTAGCTGTCTATATGTAAGTAAAAACATAAAAGAAAAAGAAAAAAAAAACACACATGTACTTTGACCAAACTGAAACTGCAGCTTAATGTTTTTCTTTACCTTGCAGGTACAATGGTTGACAGTGCATTGAGGAAAAAAGTCCTGTGACATAAAGTGTTTTATTTTTAATTCACTATGCGTTTTTGCTCAAAATAAAGCATGCACATAATAAAATATGCAGAAAATTATTTTTTCTGTCTGCTCAATGTCAGGCAACTCTCTCACCCCCAAATACAGCAAGTTTTAATTTGAGAAATGTACCTGGTCTACTCCCTGAGCATTGAAACTGATGGAGATTTTATTTATTCATTTGCAGTTTTTTGACCAGGAAATATACTCCAGGCTGTAATCATTTGTTTACAGGTGTGTTCAGCAGGGAAGGGGGGGTGGTACTTGGACATCTTTTATTGAAGGGGTAAATGTTTGCCATGGCACCAGGTAAACTCTTCTTGGATAAGTGAATGGAATCTTTAATACTCACCTGGACACTGATCAGAGATGGCCATAAGGGACCTTGCATTAACATCTTATCTGAGAGACTGCACCTCAAGAGTGCCTCACCTGACCTCATACTGCACTACTTTGTGAGTTGTGGTCATTACCCCAATTTCCCAGTGTGGGATGAGATCACATGACCTTCTGAACTTCTGCCCCCATAGGTAGGTGTGCTACTTGCTGAGGCACTGATTGACATAGTGCAATCCTTAATAAATGATGCTTGCCCCAGTGGCCATGGGACCAGCTCTAATTAAGAGCTGCCACCTTGTACTGTGTCCTTAAAGCTATACAGACTTATTTCTGCTACTATTACAGGACATTACTGCTCTGCTCAACTCATACTTCTGGACATATTCCCCTTTAATACTTTTTCTTTTTACTGTGTTCTCCTGGGTGCCACTCAGTGGGAGCTGGACTGTGCATGATGTTTTCCCTCTTTTTTTTTTCTTCCTCTTTGCTATATACATAAAGGGAAAGATGTTTTCTGTTTTTGTGTGATATGTATTTCTCCCCATGTATTGCAATATTTAGCATGGGAGAGGTGACAGTCTGCACAGATCTGGCCTAAACTATCTTAATGTGATTACAGGGATGTTCAGAGCCCCCAGAACCAGAGGTGAGCATTATTCATTTCAGATAGAGATATGGGCTGATATTTTACCCATCTGGTCACTCTGACAACAGACCTCCTCCTGAGGGCCATGATCTCGAGGCCCTGTAATAGTCATTACAGTCATCTCACTTTGAACAGCTAATGGCCATCACATGCATACTTGAGCAGAACTGTTGCTCAGCTGTGAGAGCGTACATGCACACATCAGTCTCAGAGGCACTGCAGGTGCAAATCACAGTATCCTGCATTGTGTTGTTTCTCCTGTCATGGTCCATAATCCCCTCACCCTATGCCAGTTGGAATTACATTCCCCTGAGATGGCATGGGTCAGCTGTCCTAATTTCTCAGGTTCCAAAACTCCTGGTATATTACATGTGTTCCTCTGTATATCCAAACTTTGAGAGGAGGGGTGGACTTGTCAGTCTCAGTCTATTTTCCTGGAGTCCTTGACAATACACGATCACTGGCTGTGGGATTTTTTTGTTTTGTTTTGTTTTGTTTTGTTTGTTTATAGGCTGCACTGTATGGGAGGGAAAGTTTTCTCCTTATCGTTTGTGCTGTGGCTTTGTAGACCCTGTAGGTGTAGATAGCTAGCCTTACTTTGGTGCTGTTGGTTCAATGAGTTTTATATGTCTCGATATATTGTGCACTTCAAATTTGGTGTTTTATAATGTTAAACAGTACCGTTGCCCCTGTTGGACATTTTGTTTTGCATGGTCACTTTCCACATAGCTTGTATGTTTTTTGGTTTTTTGCTATTTATTTGTTTTGTTTATTAACTGTCTTGGATAACAACCTTTGAGCTGGAAGCTCACTTACAAAGGTTCCACATCAGTTACATTAATTAGAACATGTACACAGGGACATGAGCTACAAACAGAGTAAACGTAAGCAATATACATGCATACATACACATGGCTTTCAAGCCCTGGAGTCTGTTCGCTGTACTGTTTTTTCTCAGGCTTCTCCTCTCCTAATTTAAAAAATATTCTGTCTTCTTTTCCTCTATATTTAGTCCCACCTGCCCTCCCCGTCCCGACCTCTATTAAATATGTATAAGTTCCACCCTGTACCTTTCCACCCTCCTCTATTGGCTACCAAAGCCCCAGGTCAGTCTTATAACTGCTCAACCGATCCTTATATATTCTCACCCGCATACTCTCCTCCCTTTACTGAAGTGCTATGGATAATCAAGCGCAGCCCTGCCTATTCAGTTTTTGCACCACTTGATCCCTACCTGAAACAATGCTCACTGTCCATGTCTTTCCCCAGCACCACTTCACTGTACTTTTTCCACTCTTCTCTACTCCTGTTCAAGCACCCCATGCCCAACTCCCCCCCCACTTACCCCTACCCTGTTTGCCCCCTGCTACAAATGCGTTCTAGCTCCAACACCTTGTTATCACACTTGGACCCATTGCTCTACATGGCCCTCTGCCCCATTACTATATATGCTGTACTTACACACTCTACTGTGTCTCTTCAAATTCTAGCTCTGTACTTTCAGCTATCCATCTAGTTCTCACAAAGGCTAGCCATCCATGGTTCAAAAGTACCAAGCTTCATTACCTCATTATCTATCTCTTGCTCCTCTCTGCAGGTGACATAAATTCCAACCCTGGCCCCTTACTAATCGATACCCTCTCATCTCCTCCCCCCCCCACTTTTCTCCAACACAGACTACCCTACCCCGATGTCTCAAGATCCTCCACCTCAATATCCGTAGTCTTCTCTCTGAACTTGACCTGCAACTTCCTCTTGTAGCTACCCTAAAATCAGACGTACTATTAATATCCGAGATCTGACTAACAAATTAAGTCCCTGATGCATCTATCACAATCCCTGGCAATGCCGTCACCCAACAGGATCGATCAAGTAGGGAAGGGGGCATCACTATCTACTCCTCCTCCTCTCTCCTTATCACTAATGTCCTGTCAACCTCAGACCCCAAGACTTATGAAGCTCTTGTCTTAAAACTATCTCTGCTCATCTCTGCCCCTATATTCATTGCAAGAGCATATTGCTGCCTTGGTCTATACTATTCCATTGCCACTGAGTCATTGGGTCCCTTGCCTCCTCAGGTGAGCTTTGTCTCCTAGGTTACCTAAACCTTGACTGGCTTTCTCCCTCCCTAAGTAAAACCCGCACAGACATAGCTGCCATTAACCTGTTACAATTAGTCATGGAACCTACTCGACTAAACCACAAATCCCCAAACCATACCCTCCTTGATTGGGCCCCTACCTCACACCCACACAGAGTAATCCAGTCCAGCCTTATGCCTGATGCTTTTAGTGATCATCACATGATCTGCTTAGTTAGGAAACTTCATAGACCTAAGGCTAAGGGAGGCAGTATAGCGCGGTGGTTTAAGGCTCTGAGCTGCAAATTTGGTGACATCCAGCAGACCAGACCTGGGTTTGAATCCCACAGCTTCCACTTGCATACTGTGTGACCCTGAGCAAGTCACTTAACTTCCCTGTGCTCCCAGGTCACTCCTGTAAAAAAGCTTTCAGCTTAGTGTGCTACTCCTGGTTAAACAACTAAATAAGGCTCCCCCAAATTGCTAACCATTCGATCCTACAAAACCCTTGACCCTTCCTCACTACATGAAGACCTAATCTTCATGGATTGGGCCCCTATAACTTCTGCTAAAACCTTAGATCTTGCACTTGCACACTTCAAAGACAACTTTATTTCCATCTGGAACAAACATGCTCCTCTGAAGCAAGTCAGAGTGCATGGTACCCATCTTCCGTGGTTCACCCCCGAGCTCCTGGCCTATCAACAAGCACATAACATAGTATTAAAAACACACAAATCTACCAATCTCCCTTGTGACTACACTGTCTACTGCACTCTCAGAAATACCTGCACTAAAGCCATCCAGCAGGCCAAAGCTGAATATTTCCTGTCCACTATTAATACCAACATTAACAACCCACTGAAGTTTTATAAAGTAATCTACTCACTATTCTCTCCCCAAGCTAAACCTCCAGCTCCACAGCTTAGTATCAACAACCAACTCACAACTGACTATCCCTTGGAAGCCGGTGAGTTCAATTCCTACTTTAGTTCCTGTGCCTTCACACTGCTAGCCTCCCTCCCAACCCTCCTCCCTTCTTCATCCCCTCCTACAGCCTCACCCCTACACCACCAGCTATCTGGGAGCTTTAACTTTTCACCAGTCTCTCCTAATGACACCTTAATGGCACTCCTCTCTATAAACCCTATTAAAGGTAATTCTCCTGATGGTTTCAACCCAAAGCTGCTTTACCTACTGTATCTGATCATGTCATCTCCCAACTTAGCTGATCTACTCAACCTTTCCTTTTGCACAGCAACCATCCCTGCTGCCTGGAAACATGCAACTGTTCTTTCCCTTCCTAAGGGCGGTGATCTTTCTTCTTCAGGCAACTACTGCCCGGTCTTGCTCTTACCCACCCTGTCAAAACTACAGGAACACCTTGTTCTCTCCCAACTCTCTTCCTTTCTTGATGACTCATCCATCTTTGCTCCCTTCCAATCTGGTTTCCGGAAGAATCATCCATGACAACCTCCCTTCTCAGACTCACCAATTCTATCCATTTTGCTATAGATAATGACCACATTACATCTGCTATCTTTGACTCCCACTCCCTCATTCTCAAAACCCTTTTGTCAGCTGGCCTATCACAGCCTGCCTGTCATTGGTTCAGACCCTAGCTGGTAGGTAGAACACAATTTGATAGCTGACTCTACATCCCCACCATTACAAATCTCTGCTGGTGTGCCAAAAGGCTCTGTACTTGGCCCACTTCTATTCTCAATTTTCCTAAATTACCCACCGTCAGCTTGCTCCTCCTCCCTTATCCATATGTATGCTGACAACACTGTCCTGTTCACCTCTGGCCACTCACCCTTTGATGTAACTACCAGACTTCAGCTTGACTTCAATAATGTTCAATGCTGGCTAAGTTCACATCAACTATTTCTCAATGCCAAGAAGATAATCTCCATGACCTTTGGCACTAAGCAGAGACTCTCAAGGCTGCCCTTCCCCCCCTCCAACCATACCCTTGACAGGACAACATTCGAAGACTCCACCTCTTTTAAATACCTGGGTGTCTGGCTTGACCAACACTTCAACTTTTCTGAATAAATTGATGTTATCCTGCATAAATTGCACCCCAAGCTGGGCGCCCTTTACAGGAACTATAGTTCTTTACCACTACCAGTTAGGAGTGATCTTGTTCAGAAAATGATACTCCCTATTTTCGATTATAGTCTACAGCGCTACTCCAAAGTCTTCCCTTACTAGATTGGATCCACTCTTCAATGCTTTGTGTCTCTTTGCGCTAGATTCCCCCTCCCACACACATCACTGCACCCTATATCATGCTCTAGCTCTGCCTTCCCTGGAGTGCAGGTGCCTCTCTCACTGTGCTAAGTTAATTACAAAACTCTAGTTTGGGTCTCTCCCCTCTTACCTCTCCTCCTTACTTATTGCTCCACACCCTGCTTCTTGCCCTATTAGATCCTCTGTCTCCCATGCTCTAGCTATCCCTCATTGCTGCACCTCCATAGGCCAAGTTGCTTTCTCTTATCTCTACCCTAAACTCTGGAACTTGCTCCCTTCTCCTGTCAGACTTTCCTCAATCCCTTCATCCCTCTCCCTAGCTCTAAGTAACTTCTATGTCCCTAACTGCACCTGTTCCTAACTACCTCCCATCCCTTCCTTCCCCTGACCCCATCTAACCCCTACAAACCTCAAAATCCCTACATCTAGCAATACCCATTAACCCTACCTTTTTACCTCTTCCTACCTCTTGCACTTCCTCCCTCCCTTTACCCTCCCCTGCCCTCCAGCTTCATCCTTCCTCCCCCCCATCACTTCCCCACCTCTCGCCTCCTTCTTACCCTCCTCTCTCTCCCCTTCTCCCTGGTCATGTCTGCCTCTAGGTTTCTCTCCATCTGCCACTCCTCTAATCTATTTCCTCCCTAAGCTTGACTTCTACTACTCTCCTGCCCTACACAATCTGATATTCCCCGTACTTTCTACCTTCTTTAGCCCCCTTCTCACTTACTCGTCCCATTATTGCATATCAGCTAATCACTACAATACCTCTACCTTGCCCATACATACCTATTTAAACTATTTACTGCCCTCCTAAGGCCCCCTCAAGTTCCACCCTCCACTCATAATTCAAGTTACTATCCCCTTCCCCACTTCACACACTTCACTCTCACAAACTCTAACGACTATCCCTCCTTGTCTCCTGTCTCCCCACAACCCACCTCCCCTCTCTATCCCTCCCCTAATCATCTGGTCCCTCCTTCTTGCAGGGTTCTCAGCATCCTGAAGGGGTTTTGGGCCTCGTGATCGATCCCCCCATCCCCCCTCTATTCTCCCTCTCCCCCTGACTGCCTCTCTCCTTTAGGTTTTACATTAGCACTTACTAAACCCATGCCTCCTACTATATTGTCACTTCAGCGTTTTACACTCCCACTGGCCTCCTGGTCTCTGGATCTGAGTGTTACCATGTACGTTTTCCAGCCTATGGTTTTGCTTACTCTGGCCACAGGTTTGTTATATAGTGTTTTACCGTGCTGTAAGTCTTCTATAATGTTACGAATAATTTTTGTTCCTGTACTGTATTCTTGTATTAAGTTTATTTGCTCTCCCAACCTTTGTAACCCCTTCCCCCCAGGAAGCTTTTGGAAAAGAGCTGTTCCTCAGCTCATGTTGCCTTTCCTCGTGAAACATTTTGCAAACAAATAAAAAATAAATAAATACAGAAATGGCAAAAACCGTAAAGATACTAGACAGTACAACATCATTTACAAGTGAGCATTTTCAAGATCCTGAAATTACAAATATTCATAAGATTATAAAGTTAAGTGAGCAGCCAGATATTGACAATTGTCCAGGTAGTGCATTGATTGGGATGGTAAATAGGGAGGGAGTTGGAGGGAAGAGAAGGGGTGAAATGAGGAGTTTACAAGAGTGGAGAATATGGAGGGGCGAGGGTAAGGGATATGGGAGGTTAGTCTGAGCAGTCACACTGACATTGAGTGGAAAGGTATAGTGTTAGTTCTCATTTGAAAGGGCCTAGCCTAGAAGTGTTTGCAACTGCGGTGGGGCTGTTCCTTAAGCCACAGTGGGGCCTTATAGGAGAAGGACTGTTGAGCAAAAGCTGCGTGATGGAATGGAATGTGTAGCACCTGCCTAGTCTTGTCTCTGGTCTGGTGTGAGTTTGGGGCCATTTTGAGGAGCAATTGAAGGGGACTGGGTGTTAAGCCATGGAGGGTTTTTTTTACCAAATAGACAGACGTGGTATGTTATCCTTCCCTGGAGGCTTAGCCAATTGTTCTGCACATAAAGGCCACAGGTGTGTGTATGGCTTCCTGCACCTAGAATCAGCCTACAGGCTTTGTTAAGGGCAGTTTTTAACCTATTCATTGCAGTTACAGTGGCCATGCTATACACGATTAGCCCATAGTCGATAATGGTGAGTATGGAGCTATTAATGGCAAGGAATAGGGCTTCAGTTGTTAAGCAATGTCTGTGTCTGTAGAACAGGCCAATTCTGGTGTTAACAGCTTTTACTACATGATCTATGTGGTGGGAATAGAAGAGGGAGCTGTGAAGTGTGATTCCAAGGTACTTGAATGTAGATACCTGTTCAAGAGGTTCTAGTTTGCTGTTGACTATTGTTAGCGTACTGAATTTGTTTTTGTTGTGAGGGTTGGAAAATAACATTACTTTAGTCTTTTTATAATTCAAAACAAGTTAGTTTTGGCTGAACCATTCCTCTATGATGGTGAAACTATGCCACAGCTTGTTGTTGAGAAGGTTTAGGTGGGGACTGCTGGAGAAAGTGGCTGAGTCATCTGTATAGAGCAGAATTGTGGTTGGGCTGGCACTAGGGAGGCAGTTGAGGAAAAGGCTAAATAAGAGGGGTCCCAAAATGGAGCCTTTCGGGACTCCAGTAGCCACTTTCCTGCTAACAGATAGCGTATTGTTTATTTTTACTTGATGATTTCTGTCTGATAAGTAGCTTTTGAACCAGCCAATGGTCTCAGGGTATAGGCCAATTGCAGGTAGCTTACTAAGCAGAGTGTTGTAGTTGACAGTGTCAAATGCTTTGTTAGGTTGACGTATATCGACCCAACTATTTAGCCAGTGTCAAGTGCCTCATGTATGTAGTACATGTATTGCACAAGAGCAACAGATCTGCAACAGAGTAGATGATCCAGATGGGGTGGGCAGAATGAGAAGAAATCTAGATAAACTAGCAAAATGGTCAGAAGAGTGGCAACTGGGGTTTAATGCAAAGAAGTGCAAGATCATGCACATAGGGAAGAGAAACCCTGAAGCCACCAATAGGCTGGGAGGGGAGTTGCTGGCAGTCACAAGGGAAGAAAGAGACTTGGGCATCATCATCGCCAATGACCTGAAATCATCCAAGCAGACCACTAAAGCAGTAGGTAAGGCTAGAGGGATGTTGGGGTGTATTAGTATGGGTATCACAAGTTGGAAGAGGGAGGTAATAATCCCTCTTTACAAGACATTGGTTAGGCCCCATCTGGAGTATGGCATGCAGTACTGGAGGCCACACCTTCACAAGAACATTAACCAAATTGAGGCAGTCCAGAGAAGGGCAACCAAAATGGTGCAGGGACTGCATCAGAAAACATATGAGGACAGATTAATGGAACTCAATATGTATACCCTAGAGTAAAGAAGGGAGCGAGGTGATATGTTCAAAACATTCAAATACCTTGAGGGCATTAACAAGGTGAAAGAGTCTAACATGTTTCAATATAAGAAAAATAGGAGGACAAGAGGTCACAGCATCAGATTAGAGGGAGACCGATTAAGGGGTAATGTGAGGAAGTTCTTTTTCACTGAAAGGGTGGTGGATGCATGGAACGGCCTACCTCAAGAAGTGATGGATATGAATACAGTGCAGGGCTTCAAACAGGCATGGGATAGGCATAAGGGAGCAATACAGATGAGTATGAATAGATAGGTCATTGACAGAGCAAAGGCCAATGGCACATTTATTATGTAGAAAAATAAATGGGCAGACTGGATGGACCTTGCGGTCCTTATCTGCCATCAACTTCTATGTTTCTATGTTTCTGTGTTAGAGCAGTGGTGGTGCTGTGGGCCTTTTGAAACCCATGCTGCTGGAGGCACTGGATGTTGTGTTTAATTAGACAGTCAGCCAGTTGGTTCAAGAGGATTCATTCAAGGGCCTTGGACAGCAGGGGCAGTATGGATATTGGCCTATCATTTGAGTGCATTGCATGGTCACCATTTTTGTGCACTGGTGTCACCATAGCAGATTTCCATCTTTTAGGAATTTGGGCTTGATGGAGTGATAGATTTAATAGTTTTTTTATTGCTGGTAAGACTTCATCTAGAGATAGAGCAAATAGTTTTAAGTCTAGGGAATCATTACTGTGTCTAGTTGTTTCAAGGGCATGCTATAGGTATTTTTTGGCTTTGGTAGGGGAGATTTATTTAAAATAAAAGGGGGGAGAGGGTTCCGGTTGGGTGGGCTTTGGAATCAGATGGTAAACCTTCAGGGGTGCAACCTCTTTTATCAAAAAAGTGTGGGGGGTGGATGGAGCTAACATCGGAGAAGGTGGTAATCAAGGCGTCTGCTGTGGTTTTTGGGTCCTGAGTGATGTTTCCATCTACCAGTAGCATGGAGGGGGAGGCTTCACTGCTCTTTCCTGTAAGGTATTTAAAGGGACACTGCCAACCAGTTTTGCACCATATTATTACTAGGTAAGACTCCACATTTTATGATTGCTTACCTTCTCCAAAATTCATTGATGTTGCTGTTTGTTTTGTCTGTCTCCTTGTTTAGTAGAACTGAAATGCATGCTAATGTATATTTATAAACAACTTTGTTTTGTCTCAAATCCTGTAAATATTCTTACTGAATACTTCCTGAACATTAGAAACACCTCTAAACAGTGCGGCCATTTATAGTGCAATATCAATCAATCAATCAGTCAATCAAATCTTTATTTATCCAGGCGAACATCATTGAGCAAAGCTCATTTGCACAATGGACCTGGTAAGGTCAAGGTTCAGTTACATAAGAAATATAATACAATTCAATGAACACAACACAATGAGGAAACAGATTATACAGGATATAATAGCATCGAGGATACCAATACAAGATATATACAATTGTGCAAGATCTATTAACAACAACTTACATATTTACAAGAAATAAGGAATAGGCAGTGCATGAATTTGGTCATATAGTGAGAATATGTGGAGATTGAGGTATAAAGTACAAGGTATAAGGGAGTTTGTCAGAGGTGTAGGAATGGATGGTGTGCAGTCTGGGCAGAGGAGGAGGAGGAGGTGATTTTACGGGGAGAGGTGAGTCGAAGGGTTATTACAAGGAGGGCTGGGTGGCAAAAGAGATAGGCGGTATTGGTGGCTTTAGTGGTGACTGATGGCAGGACTGATAGAGAAAGAGAGAGGGGAGGGGTGCAAGTAGGCAGTGAAGGAAAATGGAGGCCGGCGATGGGGGAGTGAGCAACGTGATGGGGGGAATAGTGCGGTACTATATGGAGGCATAGTAAATGAAGATAGAAAAATGAGAGGAAAGCATGAATGCAGAGACTGGGGAGTGGCGGAGAGCCTCGGAGGATGGGACAGACTAGGAGATGAAGGAGAAGAAGAGGATTATTCTCTACTACTGTCGAAAACAGTTACATTTTTCCTTGATAAGCCTAGAGTACAGGGATTTGAAGGATGTAATGGATATAGGTTTGCTCACTTTCAGTATTTTGTGCATATTGTTCCATAGGGAGGATAGCACAAAACTAATGGTAGATCTACCAAAGCGAGAATTGAATTTGGGCACTTTAAGCATGATGAAATTGTAGCTTCTTAGGGCATATTTACTTGAAGTGGTTTGTGTGAAGTAGTCTGAAACATATTTTGGTAAGTTCTGGGATATGGCTCTGCAGATCCATAATGTAGCGTTTCTGTCCCTTCTAAAGTGGAGCGAGGTCCATCCAACTGCGGCATAGAGGGAGCAATGGTGGGTGCTGAAAGGGAGTTCTGTGATGAACCTCAGGGCCCTATGGTAGAATGTATCCAGTTTTTCCAGGTAAGAGATGGGACATCGACTATATAAGAAATCAGCATAGTCGACTACCGAAAGAAATGTGGCCTGGACAAGCTTTTTTCTAGCCTCGCTTGTGAGAAAATGTTTTATTCTGTAAAAAAGTCCAAGTCTTTCTCGAAGTTTTTTTTAGTAGTTCTTCCAAATGTACTATGAAGGAGAGTCTGCTGTCTTGCCAGACACCCAGGTATCTGAACTTTGTGACAAATTCAAGGTTTTCACCAAGGACAGTGGATATGTGAGGGAGAGTGCTTGGGGTAGAATATCTTGCAGGTGTGTGTGGAGAGAAAAACATTTCCTTTGTTTTCTTTGCATTGAGCAGAAGTTTTTCTTTTCAGTAGTTGGTGTTGGAGTAGGTTGAATTCTGCTTGTAGTTCTTTGCAGGCTGTCTCAGGAGAAGGGTGGCTGACATACAGCACCATATCATCGGCAAATAGGTGCACAGTGGCTTTGATGAGGTTATTGTTGATACTGTTGATGTAGATGGCAAAGAGGATCAGACCAAGGATAGATCCTTGGGGTACTCCTCTTTGCAGTGGTTTGAGAGGGGACAGTTCCCCTTCAGCCTTCACCTGCTGGGTCCTTCCTCTAAGGAAGTTGTTGAACCATCATAGGGAGTTTGAATCAAGTGCAGTGGATTTCAGGGAGGAAAGGAGCAGATCGTGGTCGACCATGTCGAATGCCTTACTCAGGTCTAAAAACACAGCGCAGACACAATTTATTTTGTCTAATTCGAGTTGCCAGTCGTTGGTTACTTTTGCAAGGGCTGTTATGGCACTATGTTTGGCTCTAAATCCAGATTGTGCAGGGTTTAAGCGGTTAGCCGATTCAAGGTATCCTCTCAATTGTGTGCTTGTGATCTTTTCCAGCAGTTTGGATAGCACAGGAAGGATGGAAATCGGTCTGTAGTTGTTGAGATCTGAAGGGTCCCCTGATTTCAATAGTGGAATGACTTGAGCGGTTTTCTAGATCGATGGGCTAGTTCCTAATTGTAATGAAAGGTTAAATAAGTGTGTTATCGGTACTGCTAATACTTGTACGGCAATCTTTAAGAAGTAGGGGTCGAGGGAGTCCGCACCTGCACTTTTCTTGATGTCCAGTTGGGATATTAAGTCTTCCACTTGCTTCAAAGTGGCTAGTTTGAAGGAGAAGGTAGAGTCGGTTACCAGTGTTTCGGTACATTGTATGCCTAATTGAGATCATATTAGGTTAGCAAGAGAGTTGTCAAATGCTAGTCCTGCAGTCGTAAAGTGATTGTTAAAGGACTCCAGAACTTCCAGTCTGTCATTGATGATGTTCGTCCCAGTGAATATCTTGGTTGGGAGTGAGTTACTTGGGTCATGTCCTGCTATGTCATTTATAGTGTTTCAGAATTTGGTGGGGTTATGGAAAGAGGAGTCTAGCTCAGCCCGATAGTAAGCAGCCTTTGCATCTCTGACCTTCCTGGTACATGTGTTTCTGGCCTTTTTGAACTGCCCCCAATCTGATGGCATCTTAGTTTTACATGCCTTTTTCCATAGCATGTCTCTCTCTAGGAGGGCAGATTTAAGGTCTGGTGCAAACCAACGACAGGTTTTGTGTTTGATACGCACTTTAGATACAGGTGCATATTTGTTAAGGGCTCCTGTGATAATGTCATTAAGAACATCATATGCTATCTCCCCTGTATTTGCTAAATAATATTCTTGCCACCGTGTGGAGTACTTTATCTCTTCCAGGTATGCATAGATGTTAAAATTCTGCTTTGGTCTCCTCGCTGTGAACTTAGTGGGGGATGTAGGTTTATAGGATGTTCTTATGCTAGCAATGAGGCAGTGATGAGCATCATGAGTGGCTATGTGAGGTTAGCTGGGAGGCTTACCAGTGCATGGTGGGGTGCTGCTCCTGAAGAGGAAAATGACTTTTTGCAATTTGATGAGTCATTCCTTCAGGATTGTATAGAGGACTGTGAGAACTGTGATCTGATTTTCTCCCTGGATTCAGCTGGTTGGTGGCTTCTTTCCTTTTTTGGCTAAAAGAGGTACTAAATGTACATTTAAATTGCAATAAACAGTCAGTATCAGGAGGGTGAGAGCCTCCTGGTACTTGTATTGATTCAGCTGTGGAGGTGAGAGCTCTGGCTGATTGGTTATTATATGTGATTTGAACTTGGAAGGAACCTGTTATCAAGTCATCAAGTATGAATTATACAAAATTGGACTGAATAGTTGCTGTGGAGTTTGATCTTCTGGACTTGTGTTTTTCCTCTGTTCCTTTTGGAGTATATTTATTAATTAGTATTATTTATTTAAAAAAAAATTCTGAGACTGTGTGGGTGTTTGAGGGTTTCGTATGCATGAGAGAAGTGCATGTGAATTTGTAGTTTGTAATTTTTATGTATTTGTTGGTTTAGGGGGTGGAATTGTTGGGTGTTCTTATTTATTGGTTGGGTAGGTTTTGGGGTGATTTGTAATACGTTTTTATTTTGGTTTGTTAGTTGCTTTGTAGAGTTTTTTTTAGGTAGTATGTGTTTGGGACATGGACCCTTAAGGTGCAGCTACTCAGGGGCTTCCCTCTGAGGCCTCCATCCCTTCAAGCTTCTAGCACTTCCTGTTGATGTTTATAGGAAGTGTAGGGCATTGAGTATAGCTCGGGGGGTCATGCCCGAGTGGCTACCAGGGTGTCTGGGATCCGGGTGGTGAGGCAGAGGAAATGCCCTGGGGTGTAATGGGAACTGGAAAGGAGCCCCCTGCCTAATTTTCATACTCACCTGTAAAGGTGGGCAGATAGCTGGTCCAGCTGCCTTCCCTCATCCTACTTGGGTTGTGTTATGCAATGCCAGGCAATGAGGAACAAGACTACCTTAATGGCGGACTTGATATTTTTGGTTGACCGGGCTTACATCATGGAGACCTGCCTGGATAAGAGTGCTGCTCCCTTTTTGGAGGCTGCAGTGCCATCTGGGTACTCAGTGATACACATCCCGAGGGAGGATCGTGGGGGCAGGGGGGTGGACATTTGTTTTAAATCTAGCCTGAACCTCACTGTGTTACCTGTTGGTCCTATAGGGTCCTTTGAGTCTGTGGCCACCTGGGGTGGTCTGGTTGCAGGCTTCTGAGTTCTCCCTCTCTATCATCCCCTGGGAAGAGATGGTGACTTTTTATGGGAGATCGATGAGCTTGTCGCTGGCCTGGTGTTGAAGTCCCCCAGATGGTTGATTCTGGGGGACTTCAATGCTTGGGTCAATGGTGGGCTCTTGGGATTTGGAGGAGATCTCTTCAGGAGAATGGATGCTCTGGGTCTGACACAGAATGTTATGTCAGTGACACACTTGGCTGGCCACACGCTGGAACTTGTTTTTTCATTAGATCTTGATATTTCTGACCTCAGAGTGGATCCATTAGTTTGGTCAGATCAGAGCACCATGTGGTTCATGTTTAGAGCCCCCCAGATGGCCACACCGCTGTGAAGATTCTAGTACTGCCTTTTGAGAGGGGTTTCCTCTGTAGGACTTCAGGTGGTGCCGGATCTATCAGGTGTGGAGGCGGTGTGTGTGGCTGGGATGGAGGAGGCAGTGGCAGCCTATAATAGGGCTGTCGCTGCCACCTTTGACTCAGTTGCACCCATTTGTGTCCAGCCTCTGTCTACTTGCCGGAGTCCTCCATGGTATGATGAGGAACTCTGGAGTTTAAAGGTTAGGGGCCAGAGGTTAGAGAGGTGTTGGAGGAGATCTGGCCTGATGGAGGACAAATTGGCCCTGAGGTAATTTTATGCTGACTATCAGGGGGGCAATCTCCCCAAAAAAGGCTGAGTTTTTGTCTAGGGAGATTGCTGTGGCAAGGAGCAGACCAGCTCAGCTCTTCCGCAAGGCAGACGGGCTTTTACTTCCTGTCTGTCTCCATGTTGGTGGCTCAGGTTCAAGCACAAGATGTGAGAAGCTTGCTCTGTTCCTTGCCAAGAAAGTGTCCTCTATCAGGGCCAAGGTCTCATTGAGCATATCTTGAAAGGGATGCAGGGTTTTTCCTGAGCTGTGTTGAAATACTCCTCCTGTCTGGGATGAGTTTAGGTTATTTGAGGTGGAGGAGGTGGTGGAAATAATCTCAATGCTGCGACCAACACATTTCGATCTGGACCCAGGTCCAACATGCCTTTTGGTTGGATGTTTGGACTTGATTGGACCTGTGGTTGCAGAGATCATCTGGAGTTCATTGAGGAGTGGGGTCTTTCCATCGACCTTGAAAGAGGCCTTGGTCAGAGCCTTTTTGAAGAAGACCTCTTCGGACCCAGACTGTTTCGGGAACTACAGGCCCTTCTCTAACCTCCCATTTTTAAGAACGATTATAGGCAAAGTGGTGGCTGTTCAGCTCGAGGGAAATCTCGCCTCTTCTTCCACCTATAAGTGTTTTCAGTCTGGGTTCTGGGCTGGGAATAGAGTGGAGACTGCTCTGGTGAGGGTGATAAATGATCTCCTGATGGCGAGGCACAGGAGAGAGTGTACCATCATAGTTCTCCTGGACCTCTCAGCAACATTTGACATTGTGGATCATGAGGTGCTTCTTGACCACCTATGGTTCTGGTGTGGCTTGTCCGGTAATGTTATCAACTGGTTCAGGTCATACTTGACAGACAGAGTGCAAAGGGTGATGATGGGGTTGGCTTCATCTAACCCGATGTCTCTGCGCTGTGGAGTTCCACAGGGTTTGGGCTTGTCACCCTTATTGTTGACAGCATATATACTGACATTGGGAGACAGTATTACGCAGTATGAGTTGGGTTTTCACTACTATGCAGATAATACCCAGCTATACCTGTCTTGTGCACCCAATAACCAGATGGCGACTTCTATATTTAACAGCTGCGTAGAGAATAACCAGACTCGGATGACTCAAAACTGGCTTAGACTTAACCCAGACAAGGCTGAGGTACTGGTGGTGGATCTGGGTCATCGTGAAGGGGGGAGGGGTGAGGGGATACCACCTGTCTTAGTGCTGGGGGAATTTCCCTTACTCCACCAAGATCGGTGAAGGATTTGGGCATGATCCTGGATGATGACATGACACTTAATGCTCAGGTGTCGGCCATGATTAAAAGTGGGTTTTACCATCTCAGAAACATTGCCCAGATCCGAGCCCTGATCCCATCTGAAGATCTGAACACAGTGGCGCATGCTTTTGTCACATCTAGGTTGGACTATTGTATTGACCTGTACCTAGGGTTATCTGGTGGCAGCAAGATTGCTGATGAGTGCAAAAAAGGTGTGATCATATCACCCCTGTCCCCTGTGCATGGCACTGGCTGCCGGTCAAGTGGAGGACTGTCTTCAAGGTACTGCTTTTGACCTACAAGACCCTACATGAAAGGGGGTCAGTATATCTGCAAGATCTTCTTGTCCTCTACCGACTGCTCCAGGCACTCCACTCTGCCAACGGTTGCCTCCTTGGAGTTCCCAGGGCTAGGTTGCGGCATTCGGGAGATGAGGCATTTTTGGTGGCCGCACCTACCCTGTGGAACTCATTACCTGGTTATATGAAGGAGGATTCCTTGGTAGAAGCCTTTAAAAAGGACATAAAGACCTATCTGTTCCAACAGGCTTTTATTGATTAAAGAATCTGTGCTAATGTTTTAATTAAGATAGATTAATTGTGTGTGACTCCCAGTTAATCCTTTTTGTACTGTTCAATTTTAATAGTTGTACTGTTCTGATTGCACAGTGCTCTGAGTCTTCAGATAGGGCTGCTTTATAAATAAAGTATATATCTAGCTAAAACACTAGAGTGTGTTGGGGATGTTCCCAAGTCCAGGAAATATGTAGTGGGAGTTGATCAAGGAAGTAAACAAACCTGTTTTTGTGAGGTAACACCAGTATGGTGGACAGTCTATTTTTCACTTTTTAGAAGAAAAAAGAAATCAGAATTAAACTGCCAGCTACATCAACAATCTTTACGGAATGTTGGCAATCATAAAATGTGTTTTCTAATCTATGGACATTATGAGGCCTAAAGGGGTTAACAGTGTCCCTTTAAGGTTGCTCCAGAACTTTTTTCCATCTCCCCAGGTTTTACTCAGACAGTCTTTGCAGTAATGGGCCATGGCAAGTCTGATCTCATGTGCAGTTGTTCCAAGCAACCCTGTATCTTTGTAGGTCAGCCAGATTGCCTGTGGCCTTAGCCTTATGCCATACAGTAGGTGGTCCATATTGCCCATGAGATCTAGAAGCAGTTGGGTGATCCAGCCATGCCGGGATTCTTCTGCTCCTATTTCTTTATGGAGGAATATATGTGACAGACCGTATTCATAGGTTTCATAGGTTTTTTCAAGCTAGGGAGCAATAGTCCATAATGCTTGCCTAATATTTTAGTGGATTAGATGTATTTGTCTTTATCTGTCATTACCGAATCCAGATTTTTTTGAATGTGTCCATGTTTGTACTTTCCACTACAATTGTAGGAAGATTATTCCATATTGAAATTGATCATATGCTAAACCAGTTTTTCCTTCTTAATGAATTCCATTTCCCAATCAGTAGCTGTTTGTTATGTCTAGAGTTACTTTGTCTAAATTTGGATTCGAATAATCCTGTTCCATTCAAGAGTGTAGAATCTTGTAGTAGGCCATATATGAGGCATAAATCTCCCCTAAGCCTTCTATATTTTAAAGTATACAATTTCAAATCCTTGAGTCTATTTTCATAGTTTTTTCCCTTCATTCCTGTTAGTGCCCTGCTAAATCGTCTCTGTACTCTTTCGATATTATTAATTTCTTCCTTTATGTATGGGGACCACACTTGGACACAATACTCAAGATGAGGTCTCACCAAAGCATTATATAACAGTAGCATAACTTCATTAGTCCTGCTTGCCACATGTCTAAATATACAATTTAGATTCTGATTTGCCCTTTTGATTTGTTTGGAACAATACAGTTTAAATTTCAAGTTGGGTTGATGGTAAGCCCAAGATCCCTTTTTTCCATAGTCTAATGTAATGGTTGATTCGCCAATTTATATGTAAATTTAGAGTTATGTTTTCCCAAGTTACATATTATATGTCACTATTCAATACCAATTTCTTCTCATGGGCCCAGTTGGTAACTTCATCTAGGAAGTTTTGCAGACAATGTTTTTTACTGTTGTTAATAATAGAACCTATACGGCAATCGTCTGCAAATTTAAGTAGCCAAATATAATTTATGTTTGATTCTAGGGAAGAAATGTAAATATTAAATAGACATGGTCCCAACACCGATCCCTGGGGAACACCACTAGTCACACTAGCCCATTCTGACAATTCTCCATTTATGGCCACTCTCTGCTTCCTATTCTTAAGCCACTTTATTATCCAATTTACTACATTTGGGTTTAATTTAACTTCTCTTAGAGCATTTATAAGTTCGAAATGAGGGATTTTGTCAAAAGCTTTAGTAAAATCTATAAACACTGGATCAACTGAGTTGCCTTTATCGATTTCTTCTGTGACTTTATTATAAAAGGTCAAAAGGTTAGTTAGACATGATCTTGATTTTGTAAATCCATGTTGGTTTTTATCAGTAAGTTTATTATGTTCCAAAATAATTTCCTTGACAAACTGTTTTAAAGGTATTAATAAAGAGGTCTAGTACCTGGTCATCCTCTGGAAGAGTGTCAAGGGGGGACCAATCAAGTTGAGCAAGGTGGGCTTTGAACAAGCCTAACTGCCCTTTTCTGAGGACCTGATTAGGGGTGGATTTAATTGCTTTATTGGACCAGTGGCAGGTGACTGGGGAATGGTCAATAAGAGAGTTGGGGTGGAATGTAACATCCTTGATCCTGTCCTGTTGGTTAGTGATGATCCAATCAATTAGGGGTTTTGTGTCGGTACAGTAATTAATCCTTGTAGGGACACCAACCATTTGGGAAAGGCAGATATTGGTTAATGAGTCCTTGTATGGAGTTGCATCTTGGAAGAGCCAGCTGATGTTAAAATCACCAATGATTACCACCTCTTAGGTGCTGCTGAGGTCTTTTACAAAGTTAATAACCTTACTGAAACTGGCTCTACGATGCCAGTTCGGCATCAATTTCATCGACTGGCATCACAGTGACAGAATTTATGTCAACCACAAGTTGCAGTCGACGTAAATCTCGATGGACTCACGGTCCATATATCTGTCAGGGAGCTTCACACACTCCCAACCCCCCCCCTTTTAATTATAATCAACTCCGAGTCAGAGTTGATTCAGAGAGGGGGAGCAAAACTGGGAGACAATGTGCCCCTGTCTTTGACACACCAATATAGCAACTTGTTGACAAACTATCGATTTTGTTGGCAGTGATGTAGGTCGCTGTATTGGTGTCACTGTCGGGGGGGTATACCATTGAAATGTGGGATCTGAGTCCTTGGGAGCATATATACCAAGTGTATGGTTAGCAATTTGTTGCTAGACCTATATTTGTTAAGGTGCACCCCTGTGAGTGTGGTTACATTCATACTTAGCTCCTGTATCCCTTCATTGTTCCCTATAAGCCAAATTTGCTGTCCAGAATTCTTATGGCTAAATTAGCTTTTATCTCATGGAATGCCAGGGGCCTAAATTCTCCAATTAAGCACAATCAGGTCCTTTTCCATCTAAGGAAGCTGTGAGCTAAAGTAGCTTTCATTCAGAAAACCAAACTTGCTCACCTAGAATCCTGTAAAATGAAGAAAGAATGGATCAGCTTCAGGCTCATAGTGCCTATATGTCAGCCAAATGAGGGGTGGCAATCCTGGTACACAAATCCTTGAAATGGCAATATATGTCCACCCTCACTGATAAGGTGGGAAGGTGAGTTGTGCTCAAACTGACCACCATGAGGGCCCTGTTTTACTGGTCAATGTCTGCGCTCCCAATGAGGACGATCCCAAATTCTTCTTCCAGCTGTCTGACACCCTGGCTTCCTACAATTCCCTATCCATCTCATTGCTGATGAGGATGATTTCAACCTCACCCTAAATCCCACTTTAGACTGCTCCCCAGGCCTCATGGAACCTCATCTGAAGGCAGCATTTGCCCTTTCACACCTAATCCAGTAGCACTCCTTTGCTGATGTTTGGAGATTAGCTAATTCTGATATCAAAGTCTTTGCTTATTTCTCAGAGGTACATAACTCTTTCAGATGGATTGACCTCTGGTTTACTAATCACCTCACTACTTCTATGGTCTTGGGGATTACTATACATCCCATAATCATCTCAGATCACACCCCTATTTCTATGCTAGTCTCTTGGATCCCTCCTTGATTAGGAACCCCTTCTTGACACCTAGATCCCCTCCTTTAAAATGACCTCACTTTGGTCCCCTGGAAAAGTAATGAGATACAAGAGTAGCTGGAGCATAATGACAATAGTGTATCTGACAAAATCGTTTGGGAAACCCTAAGTGCTTATATGAAGGGTCAGATTATTGGGTTCTCGGCACATCAACGCTGCTGCAGAAAGCAAGAAGTTTGAGATCTTGAGTCTACTCTGAACCCTGGAAGACAGACATATGGCCAAACCTCAGAATGACCTCTACCAACTGTTAGAAATTAGACATCAACTTAACATACAATATACAAGAAAAGCTAAACTGGCCTTATTTAGGACCTAGCATTCGTTTTGGGAAAGGGGGAGAGATCTAGAAGGATTCTCTCCTATAGACTGCACAAAGAGCTGAAACATTTATACATGAGGTTAAAAATCCACATAGCCAGATATGCACAGCCTAGAAAAACATATCCAGTGTCATAAAATAATTTTACTCTTCACTGTACGCCAATACTTCCCCCCCCCAACACCTCATTCATCTCCTGCTTTTTCATCCACTGACAATGCCATCTCTTAGGAGGATTTCTGAACTCAACCATACACTTATTTGAAGCTGTATTTTATTGTGCTCTTTCTTTTCTTTCATTTCCTTTCATGGTGGGTTCATTTTTAAATGTTAAGCTCCTGTACTACAGTATGTGTACTTGACACTGTAACTATAAACCCAATTATCCATATGTTATTCTATTGTTAATTGACCAAATTATTTGTCCTCTTCCGCTTTCCCCAGGACACATCTGGAAACAAGCAGTCTCTGATAAGTATGCCTTTCCTGGTGAAACTCGCGAATTAACTAACTAGTTAACTAGCTAACTAACTAAATGTCTTGCCTTTATCAATTTTCCCCTCTTCACTCACACTCAGATCCAACAATTAGATCATCCCCTCACCCTGGAATAAATTCATAGGGCTGTTAAGAGTCTAAATAAATGTAAATTGCCCAGCAGCGATGAGCTCCACCCCGAATTCGATCAAACCCTCCAAGATGACCTTTCTGCTCTCCTGTTGCACATGTTCAACAGTTCACTGTCCCTTTATCAACTGCTTCACACTCTATGGGAAGCAATCATTACCATACTCCAAAAAAAAGGCAAGTACCCATTCTCACAGGAAGCTATAGACCTATATCTTTGATAAACATGGTAAAGATCCTGGCAAATGTGATGGCATCCCGCCTATCCTTGGTACTGCCATCTCTCATCCATTCTTCCCAAGCTGGCTTTATGCCAGGCAGGCATGTCTCTGATCATCAATGCACCCTTTTTAACCTGAAAGTTGTTGCCTTGACTATTCTCACTCCCTCCGTAGCCATCACAATCAACTTTGAAAAGGCCTTTGACTCAGTTGAGTGGGACTACCTCTTTGCTGTTCTAAATTATGTGGGGGTAGGCCCAAATTTTCTCAACATTGTCTGTACATTATATACTGACCCAGTGGCAAAGGTCCTTATGATCAGCTTACTCACACAACCCTTCTTCCTCTCCCATGGTACCAGACAGAGATGCCAGCTCTCCCCACTACTGTTCCTACTTGTCATTGAACTTCTGTTCGTCACTCTCTTCACTCAGTTGAGTATCAGGGGCCTTAAGGTCCATGATACCAAATATGTCCCCCTATCATAAGCTGATGATTTACGTATCCTCCTATCTGATGTCCAAGAGGCCCTTACTTCCCTTTGTCTCCTCCTCACCTTTTTTTCCCTCTATTTCTAGTCTTAGAAGATCATAACAAGTCTGAGGTCCTCCCTCTGAACAGCTATTGCCTTGCTTCCCTTTCCACTCCACCGGCTGAAGATGGGCAGCTGATGGCATTACCTACTTGTGTATTAGGATCACCCCATCACTTGTGATCATATGTAAGGCCAGTTTCTCCTGCCTGATTTCCACCCTCCACATAGACCTGGACAGACAGTGTTCCTTGCATCTTTCTCTAACAGGTAAGATCAAAGCAACAAAACCAATGTTTGCCTGTTGAGTATTCCACCTTTTCACTCACTTATCTACTCACATTCCTAACAAATGGTTTGACCATCTGAACAAAATGATCAGCCAGTTTCTGTGGGAGGGCAAGCTCCCATGATTCTGTAGGAATAAACTATTCTAGCACTAGTCAGAGAGGGGATGGGGTCTACCCAACTTCCACCACTTTCATATGGCATTTGTTCTGGCCCAAGCCATGAAACGGTTTCTGTCTTGGGATACTCTTTCCTTACACTAGTGGCACTTGAAGGTCAAGCGTTGCTGCCCTTCCCCATGCTACATACTGTATATTAAAAATCTCAAAGGGATTTACAAACACCCCACCATCTCGCTTTCACTCCAGTACTGGTGCAAAATGATGAACATGTTAAATCTCCCTCAGCCCCCGATACCGAAGGTGCACCTCTGGCAAAATCTGCTCCTTACCATGGACCACAAGACCCTCAACGGGGCCTCATAGATTCAGGCAGGAATCCATACTATTAAGGACCTAGGTCTCCCTAATCATACACAGCTTAAGTCCTTCAAAGACATCTGCCTCCAATTTAACATGTGCCACAAGGACTTCTGATGTCACCTTGAAATCTGATCAGCTGTCACCACACTATCATGGCAACGCACTGAGTCCCCTCCATCCCAATTCAAAAATGTCATCTCCAGGTGACTTGAATGAACAAAAGGGAGGGCTAGAGCCATATACAAATGTCTCCATGATGCTGTTTCATCTCCTATTTTTTTTTTGCAAAATCACAAGAGAAATGGAGCTCAAAATCTCAGTTTCGGATACTGAATGGATAAAATGTTGGGTCAAAGCCTGTGAGTTCACCAGAGATACTAGAGCCCAACTCCTTATACTAAAAATACTACATTATGAGTGCAAAGAGTCTCAATTCTTATGTCAGAAAGGCCTCACCCATAATGATACTTGCTGGAGATGCTCTGGATTCCCAGGGTCCCTTTCTCACATTTTATGGGAGTGCCCTGCTTTTCATCCCTTCTGGGACAAGATCCTTTTATACTATAAGAAGATTATCCCCCAGTCACTTACATTGGATACCCCATTTTCTCTCTTAGGTCTCACCCCTCCATAAGTATCATTATCCCCTGCTGCCATATCTTGAGGTTTGGCCACCACACTAATGGCAAAATGCTTCCTCCTTTGTAGATGGGGCTCAACATAAATTCCTTTCTTCAGTGAGTGGCTCCAGTCTGTTAGTCAATTAATCTCATTGGAATGTCTATCATATCTCACCCTAGATAAAGTACATTTGTATGACAAGGTTTGAGCCCCTTTTTTCAAAATAAGGTCAACTGTTGACTAACTCATCTGAGATGGATTCTTCACATCACCTCACTCGCTGGAAGTTTTGAATTGCCTTCATGCTCCATAATCATTACTAGTTGCCTTAGTAGTGCACCGAGACCAACATTCTTCCTTGTCAATACAGAAACATAGAAATCTGATGGCAGATAAGGGCCACCTGGCCCACTTAGTCTGCCCATTCTCCTACCTACCAAAACCCTAGATCTTAAATGATCTGCAGTTTACCCTCTGTTTCCTACAACTAGGATTGCCTTCTGTGTATCCCATGCATTCTTGATTCACCTATCATTTTAGCCTCTTCAACCTCCCCGGGAGGCTGTTCCATGTATCCTCCACCCCTTCTGTGAAAAAATACTTCCTCACATCACCCCTGAGTCTCTTCCCAGCCTCATATCGTGACCCCTTGTTCTTGCACATCTCTTTTTCAGAAAGATGCTTCCCTCCTGAACCTTGTTGATGCCCTTGAGGTACTTGAATGTCTCTATCATATCCCCCTCTCCATCCTTTCCTCCAGGGTATACATTCAATCTCAATCTCAACCTTTATTTATTTATTTAAGGCGCCTTTCTAAAAACCAAGGCACCTGTACAATACTAGATAAAACAATTACAAATACAATAAACAACAATATTAAAAATCATTATATGCTTTACTAAAGAGGCGAGTCTTTAAAGATTCTTTAAAACTATGGACAGTAGGGCTTTCCCGCACCTGACGAGGTAGAGAATTCCACAGGGTCGGGGCCATAAAACTAAATGATCTTGCCCCTGAAGTTTTTAAACGAACCCTGGGAATCTCTAGCAATCCCTCATCAGTGGATCGGAGAGAGCGGGAGGGACAGTAGGGATGAAGGAGATCTTTCAGGTAAACTGGTCCCTGATCATGTAGGGCCTTATAGATCAGCAAACCGACCTTGAAAGTGATTCGCCAGCAAACTGGCAACCAGTGCAGACCACGGAGCACAGGCGTTATATGACTGGCCCTAGATAAGCCCGTCAACAGCCTGGCTGCTGCATTCTGCACTAGCTGCAGGCGGCGAATCTCAATCCCAGGAAGCCCTAGGTAGAGCGAGTTGCAGTAGTCAAGGCGGGAGGTAACGAAGGCGTGGACCAAAATAGGCAGATCATCAGGGGGAACCAGGTGTTTCACCCGGCGATGTTCCTCAGATGGTAAAGAGGTTTTGACAACCGCTGACACCTGAGATTTAAATGTCAGCGGTCATCAAATACAACGCCCAGATTCCGTGACTGGTCTGAGGTAATTAGCGGATATCCTCGAGCCATAAACCCGAGGGTAATCCAACCAATAAACCCGCCTCCCAGTGATCCTGGCCCACAACCAACACCTCAGTTTTATCAGGGTTCAACCTCAGCCAACTCACATTCATCCAGTCCTGGATTTCAGCAAGACAGTTATTAAAGACCGAAAAAGCAGCATCTTGACCGGGCACAAAGGACATGTACAGCTGAGTATCATCTGCATAGTAGTGAAAACTCAGACCATACTGCCTAATAATCGCTCCTAATGGCAGCATATATACTGCAAACAACATGGGTGCCAAAATGGAACCCTGCGGTACCCCACAGGATAGGGAGAATGATGCTGAGGAAAAAATCCCAGAGACCACTCTCTGAGTCCTACCCTCGAGGTAAGACCGAAACCAACTGAGGACTGTACCAGACAGTCCACAGATAGACCTCAGGTGTTCCAATAGCACACCATGGTCTACAGTATCAAATGCTGCAGAGAGATCAAGAAGGACCAGAATGGAATGAGATCTTCGATCTCTCGCTATTAGGAGGTCATTTAACACCCGAATCAGAACTGTCTCGGTACTATGTCTTTTTCTAAATCCGGACTGGAGAGAATCGTAGAGATTGTGGCTGGTCAAATGATCATTTAACTGCAAAGCAACCACCTTCTCAATAACTTTACCAACAAAGGGTAAGTTAGAGACAGGTCTGTAGTTTGCCAGGCAGTCCGGGTTCAAGGAGGATTTCATAAGGAGGGGCTGGACCACCACCTCCTTTAGAGGATTTGGAAAATTCCCCCTCTCCATGGACCTACAGACTATCTCAGCTAGGATGAGGCCGACTTTATCCACACACCCCACTAAGAGACGTGTGGGGCCTGGATCCAAACTACAGTTGGTCGGACGCAATAATTGTATGATCATCACAATTTCTTCAATTGTGGGAAGGCCGAAGTCAGACCACACAAACTGGGTGTCCGACATCTCCTGCTGACCATCACTACTCCCATTCGAGAGGGTTAGATGGATGTCCGATCTGATTGTGGCAACCTTATCTGAAAAGAATAGAGCAAACTCCTCACACCGTTTGAGAAAACGCTTCTGCTGCAGACAGATTGGATTGCACAATCTGTCCACAGTCGGAAGAGCTGAGCTGGTCTATTCTGTGCAGAAGCAATCTCTGGACAGGAATTCTGCCTTCTTACGAGAGATTGTTGATTGATAGATCACATAGTGATCCATCAAACTAAGTCTGTCACAATCCTGACCGACCTCCGCCAGCACCTCCAACCTTCGTCCAACTCTCCTCAACTCCCTCAAAGTCTCATCAAACCAAGGAGACTTGGGTCAAGAGTGAGAGGACGAACACGAACAGGAGCAATGGAATCCAGGGCCCCTGCCACCGCCTCATTATAGGCAAGTACCAGCTCTCCTGGATCCATGCAATCTCGCGGTAAGCTCGATAGGTCCAGCACCGCCATCAGGCCGTCAGGGGAAACACCCCTTAAAGGGCAATACCGGACCATCTCCGTAGGGGCCAGCCTACAAGGGGTGGCCACAAAACTGAGCCCAATGGAGTGATGATCAGACCATCCGACTGGTTCCACCACCACATATTGAGGTCTTTCATTTTTTCCTCATACTATATGTTTTCTGGTGCATTCCTTTCACCATTTTTGTTGCCCTTCCCTAGAACACCTCTATCCTGTCAATGTCCTTCCAGTGATGTGGTCTCCAGAACTGAACACAGTATTCCAGACGTGGCCTGACAAACTGTCTGTACAGTGGTATTACCACCGCCTGTTTTCAACTGCCGATGCCTCTCCCTGTGCACCCCAGCATCCCCCTGGCCTTTCTTACCACCTTTTCACATTGCTTAGCTACTTTCAGGTTCTCCATTATGATTACCCCAGATCCCTTTCCAGTTATTTTGTTGTTAGTATCTCCCACCAACCCCCATCGTGTATTCCTCTCCAGTATTCCTGTGCCACAACTGCATGACTTTGCACTTCCTTGTATTGAATTTAAGCTGCCACTCTTTTGACCACTCCTCCAACTTGCCTCAATCTCTTCTCATTCTTTCCACCCCATCTGGAGTGTCCACCCTATTGCAGATCTTAATGTCATTCACAAAGAGGCTTCCCTTCCCTTCCAGACCTTCCACAATGTCACTAATTAAGACATTGAAGAGGACTGGCCCCAGCACTGAGCCCTGTGGCACCCTGCTGGTCACCCACTCTCCTGAGACTGAGAGTGGGATAACAGAGGGGAGGGGCAGCTGCAAACTAGGGGTGTTAGCTGCACAATCAAACAGACTTAAATAGGCCGGGTGGTCTGTTTCTGCTGGCACATTTGTATGTTCTTATGTCTGTATGAACTCCGTTCACTACCATCATCTGTGTCCTATTGCGCAACCAATTTGTGACCCAGTTTACGACCTTGGGACCCACTCTCAGACTGCTCAACTTGTTTACCAGCCTCCTGTATAGGACGGGGTCAAATGCCTTGCTAAAATCTAGGTAGGCTATGTCCACCACCCCTCACTGATCCACCATCCTGGTTACCCAGTCAAAGAAATCTATCACATTTGTTTGACAAGATCTACCTGCTGTGACTCCATGTTGCCTAGGGGCTTGTACCCTGCTGGTCTCAAGGTATGAGCAACACTTAAAGTATGGTGGGAAATGGAGCACTGTTCATCACAGAACATCTTCAGCCCCCCTGAGGCTCTATCAACATGTGCACGAAATGGGGGGTGGGATGCCCTTTTGAAATAACTCCAAAAAGACTTCTAGTTAGTTCCAATGTCTTATTTATTCTTTTTCCCTGTGTTTCACCCTATCAGGGGCTTGTTCACTGGGTATATATTCTTAATTCTCTTCAATATTCTTGTTTATACTGTATCTGTTAATATACAACAAAAATTTTAGTTGTCATTTTGTTGCTTTAAAAGCTAAACATACAAAACTTTTTTTGGTATTAGTTGTCCTACCTCACTAGGCTGTACAATATTTATAATGGCTCATAAGAGTTCTTTCAACCATTGTGCCAGCATTTGTGATATAAATTTCATTCTTTTGAGATACACCTGCAATGACATGAAGATATGCACCATATGAACAGTCACTGCTATAATCCATCATTTTCCATAGTATATAATACTTGTGCCACTGTTAAACTGAAGCAGTGTCATACCTGGTATGTCTCACGAACTGCCTCAGATTTTAGATTCTGAAAATATATAACAATGGGGTTATGTTTTAGGGTTGGTTTTCAAAATCCCATGCAATGTTTCAAAAAGGTTTCAAATTTCTATGTAAAGAAGTACTTACAAGGCCAAATTCATTGAAATTCTGAAAGGAAATCAGTACAAATGCCGCACAAAGTGGCTGAATGGTTCTGTTACCAGGTATGAGATGCTTCCACAACCTCTTGTGCCTATCTTGCTGATTCTCGTGATAGGACTTCGAGGATTGATGATGTCACAGTTTCTGTACTGAACATGTACGGGCAGACTGCCTGGGGCATCGAACCAGGTTTGAAAGACAGGCACATATTGGATTAGAGCAGTTTGTTCCAAGCATTCTAACTATTCCAAATTCTCTGTTTACAATAACTGATAATGCTAGTAATAAGCTATATACACATAAGGGGAAAACTATGTTTGCAATAAAGAAAACTAGTCACCACTCAAAACTAAATCTGTAATGGGAAGAAGAAAAAACAAAGTAGTGGTGCTTGAATAAGCCCTTAACATGTCACAGACCATTAAAAAGAAGCTATAGACTATATATAGAATACAAGACCACAAAAATGTATTATTTTTTCTTAAAGAAAGACAAAAAATAAAAGTTTAAATATATCCCAACGTTGACCGCTAGTGCTATTTCTATTTTATATGTTGTTTTTTTTTTTTTATTATTTAAACAGCAGTTTGGAAAACCTTTGAGCCATAGGCTCATTTACAAAGGTACCTTGTACCTTGTTGGGAGATCAGGAGGTCAAAGTGTGGACACAAAAGAAGACCAATATATCTTATTTACTACTCTTTGAAATATAATAGTTCTTATGTTACTAAAAGGATAGCTAAGTGTCTGTAGGTTCAAGAATAAAAAAAACCAATGTAACTAAATGTTTAATGATGCTGATACGTGTGTTGATGGTCCCTCAAAGAGAGATCATAAGGTCACTAAAGATGATAAGTGTTTGCCATTTCTAATAGATGGTAAATAGTTTTTGACATGTTTAAACATTATATTAATACAGGAGGCAGTACATATGAGCTACACCCCATACATTTAATATTGTGCATGAATATATTTTCGATTGCTAAAAGGGGAGGTCAAAAGGTCACCCATAACAAAATAGTTGCTGGATTATAATTTGCTTATATCTTCTAATAAAGCACATTTCTGTGATGTGATGTGATGTGTGAAAATATATAAACTTATTATCCTCCTTGTTCCTCAGTGGGAGGTGAAAAGGTCACATGAAGTGACCGTATGTTTTATTATGGTTATTAGCTTGTTTTTTTTATAAAGAACCAAGTAATTCCTAATACTCATGTATGTATTCCTACCGATGGGTCTATCTAGCACTGCTTCATATTCTCTAATTGCAATGGGAGGTCAAAAGGTCACACACAAGGTGACTGAGTGTGCTTTTTAAAATTGCCTATTTTCACTAACATGAGTAAAAAGAAATTGTAGCCAGGAGGAAAGTGTGAAACAAGAGACACAGAACATACTGAAGAATTTAAAGATAGGGGTTATAAACAACATGTCTTGCATCAAGCTGAAACCAGACTTAGTACCAAAAGTAGGGAAGAATTAATAGCACCAAAATCTAATAAAACAGAGGCACAGCATATTGTATTTTCAACAAAGTTTAATCACAAAATGTCAGACATCAGGAGGATCGTCAATAAACATTGGTATCTGGTCCAAACAGATAACCAACACATAGAATCACTCCAGAACAGGACAATAAATGTGGCCAAAAAGGTCAAGAACATACAAGACACAATGGTGCACTCTCAGTTTAAGCAACTGGAAATAGCAGGAGCTCAATTACTATTGGGTCCCCCTGGCTTCAGGCATGGTTCCATGTGGGAAATGCAGTGTAGGTAAACACACTTCTAAAAAGCAAACATATGTTCACACACACACAACAGAGATTTGATATAAGACAGCATATCTCATGCAATACTGAGGCGGTGGTTTATCTTATTCAGTATCCTTGTGACATATTATATATAGGTCAAACCAGTAGAGAATTATGCTGCTGGATTTGAGAACACAAGGGAGACATTAAGAATCATGATGAAAACTCCTCCAGTAGCCAAACACTTTGATGACGCCCGTGTTCCACAATGGTGCCTCACTTAGATTTTGGGGAATGGAAAAAATTACAGTTTCACCCAGAGGCGGGTGTCTGAGAGATGCATTATTAACTGCTGAGATGAGATGGATTTTTCATATGCATACACTAGATAGCAATATTGGTATGAACATTGAAACCAATTGGCATATATGCGGTTAAAATTACTCAATGAACACTTCCGAGAAAGTTACCGTGCATGCTACATGTCTATGACCCCTCCCCATCTCCATGAACTTCCTCTGCACTGCCCTCACCTCTTCCCCAGCCAGGTAATTTGTCCCCAGGTGGATAATGACATCTAGCTCACTCTCCCATCCTGCTGCCCCTACTATCCTTTGGATTCACTTCCTATCCCTCTAAACTGTGGCACCGGATAGGCACCTGACCGCCCTCTCCCATGCCCCCGGGTCTACCCTGAAATAATAGAATTCCTCATTAGGAGTTGCTTCCTTCTCCTATAGGGTCCCTTGCCGCCCCCCCCCAGAGTCTCCACCATGGATGATTCCCGCCTCCAACTTGTCCTCACTTAGGGTGTCCTCACAAGATACTCCCACCCTGCCAGAATGGCATAGGAGCAGTGGAGTGGAACCTCAGGTTGGATGTGCCTCTGCCCCGCCTCCCTCATCCTCCATGAGTCCATCTTTGTCCAACTGCCCCTCATTTCTGGCATCCTCTAAGGCAGCTGGTGTTGATTTGGTGGTCTCTGGGTGGGGGAGGAGGCCACCCAAACCCTAGCCAACTTAGCCCGGAGATGAGCAACTTCTTCCCTCAGCCCAGAAAGGTGCCTGCAGATGGGGCAGCACTGAAGCCTCCAGAACATTTTCCTGAAGACTGCTACCCCACAGCCATTGCATTGCACCAGTCCTATCATGTCTGTTTTTGACCTTTCTCTTTATTGGCTACAGTTACACAGTTACACCATCCCTCCCTTTTTAAGAAGCAAGAGGTTTTTGTTAGTGAACAACTGTGAGGAACAAACAGAAAACAACAGAAACACTTTTCCATCAGTAGGACAACAACATTTTAGTTGCACAATTGCTACAGTATCCAGTCTTTACCTATAGTCATTCAGCCCATGCCTTTAAACAGATACTTGTGTCTGCCCCTCAGTAAATTTTTTTTTGGTTTGCTTACCTTATCCTATAAATGTTACCTTCTTCTCTCTCTATTCTCTTCCATTAGTGGTGATCTGCTAAAGCAGGGGTTCTCAAACGGTGAGGCCAGACTCCCTGGGGAGGCCCCAACCTGTTCCAGGGGAGGCTCAAGCAAGTCTGAAAAAGTACTGTATTTAAATTTTGAGTTTTATATATTTTGTGTGACGAGATGAAGCAAACTGAAAAAGGATAATAGTAGGTGAATTTTATGTATTTATTTACTAATGGGTGACAAGGGAAGGTGAATGAGCCAAGGCTCATTTCAGGTGTACCTGGGGAAGGGTAGGGAGTGAATACATTTCAAAAGGTAACTGCAAAACAATAAAGAAATATACAATGAGTAATAGTGCAACAAATATGAACAATAAATTAATAATGAGTGGTGGTAATTGATCAACTTGTAAACTGATGGCAGAACAGCCCAAATACAAGGGTTGAGCATAGAAGTGCTAAGAGCAATAGCAGAAAGGAGAAAAGTAATCCCCGAGATGTTGCTTAGGAGCAGAGAAGGAGGGGGAGAGGCAAGTATGTAGGAAGGTTATTTCATATAGAGAGGAAACAGAGGAAGTAGTCTGACACATGAAGGTACTGCAACAAGGGGTAACAATGGTTCAAGAATGAAAATAGCAGAGCAAGTAGGTTGGCCTGTGGGGGGGTTACAATAAGCTGAATAATAATATTTGTTTATTTTATTTATTTGTTATTCAGATAACACCTTTGAGCACAGGAGCTCTTTTTCAAAAGTTCTAAGTCAGTATAAGACAAAGAACTAAATGTGAGCCAAGTACTCAAAAAGGGTTTCAATTTATTCATGGTGTACTGCGCAAAGTACAGTATGTTATTTTTCCTTGGGGAGGCCAACGATTATTTCAGTTTTTGGGGAGGCTCAAAATCTTTTCCATGGATTTGGGGAGGCTCACTGTGACAAAGTCTGAGAACTATTGTGCTAAAGTATTCACTCTACTATTTAATCCATCTGGTTTTGATCTGTTCCTGCTTCCAGGCAGGGAGTAAGATCAACCAGCAGATTAAAAGTGGATGATCCCGGGAAGGGTGAGCATGTTACATCCTAGTTCTGGAGTTAATCTGTTATCTTTGGTACTTCAACTCAGAAATATGATTTGATTTGCTTATATCGTTTTAGCTATTCTGTAACTGTATGTGAAATTTGTTTATTAATGAAAGGTTTAACGGAAAAAAATATGATTCTTGGATTTGGATAACTTGTTCATCTACAAGCCATTTCAAAATATTACACCCTTGTCTATTTTTATTTTTTTAATATGTGAATTACTTACTAGCTAATTTAATTTAAAAAACATTTTTGACAAGTACAATTTTTATGTTTGCTTGCACGCATGTGCAAGAAACATAGTGCCACCATACGACTGTTTGTAGGTGTGACACCCTCTCTTCCAATGCACTGATCCTGTTTGCAGGCGCAGCCACACCGCACCAATGAATATCCCAGCTGTCAATGACAGCCATTCAGATGCAGTGGCATACAGGTGAAAGAGAACTACTGCTGCAATAAGCCACCATAATGTGTTGGTTATTTGCATATTTAGCCCCTCGTCATACTGATCAGGTTTCAGCTGACCAATATGACGACGGGTTAAATATGTGAATGACCTACATGTTACCACCACTTATTGCAGCGGTTGTTGTCTGTCAACTGTATGCCACTGCATCTCAAACTATTTTTTTTAAGGTTTACATGATCACTTTCAGTTTATGGGCTTCAACAACTAGCAAGGCACATCTAAAATAATAAATCAATGTAAACCTGGCCACTAATCTGGGCTTCTTTGACCTGTAAATATTTCAAATCCATGTTGAATTTAACGATAACATAATACCATTTTCTGTTAGCATTTCACGTGTGAGGGTTATATTTCGTGTTCACTCATAAACTGCATTCATTCTTTGCCACCCTCTGGGACCTTGCGCTGATCATGTAGCTACCCATGGGTACTCCTGATAAAGGACAAATCCTGCAGGTAAGGTGACAGTATGTTGGTTGCACAGTAATCATGACACTTTCTGTTTTGCAACACCTACAAGTATAGCACTGCACCGCCACAAAACTGTCCCTAGAAAACAAAGTACCACTAGCAATAAAAGCATTCATTCTGAATGGCTTTGAAATTGCCTCTGTATGGGAAAATTGGGGACTGTATGTTGGTGTTTGGGGCTTCAGCAATTCCACACTACCCCTCCTGCAGCTGATCAAACTCTCCCATCAGTTATGCTTCACTATAGAATGGCAGCAGCACTTTGAGACAACTTAGTAGCAGCCCCCATTTCCAACATCGAATCCACACCACCCGTAACACAGCTTTCCAAAACAAAAATCTCCAGAACTCGGGTTGAGAAGGTGGAAGCAGTCCTCGAGCGATGCGTGGTGCCAGTGTTTATAAATAAGCCCATGGTTAGTAGGGCCGTTTGGGTTCCTACCTTTATTATTATTATTGTGCAATTGTGTTGACTGGGTGCTAAATGCATTATAATGCACCGTCTGATCTGGGGCTTGCATTGTGGCTTAAGTGAGTCAGAGTCTACACTGGATGGGGGAGCGAGGGAGGGGGGAGCAAATAAAAAAAAGGTACAGCTTAAATAAACACTGCAGCCCCTTCTGAGATCTTACTTTACAGTTGTGGTACTGTGAGCATGAGGTCATGGTGGAGATAAAAGTTTAGACTTTCTCTCTTTTCTTAGTTCTTCTGACAGCTGCAAGCCAGATAGCAGCTTTTGAAATGCCCGCTATGGCACTGCCTGAAGAATGTAACACCAGTGATGAAAGACAAAGTACTCGATGGCCAAAATATACTTGCCCCAAGCTCAACCCCCCCCCCTTCACCAGCACCAGCCCCCTCCCTTCTTGTTAAACTAAAGTGCTGTATGCACCAAAGTGAGGGAGGGTACAGGCTATGTCATTTACCTCCAGTGCCTGTAAAGCTGGTTGGCCATTTGGCTAGTTCTACATTGACCACATGGAGCACCTTGGACTTTGCTATCATGACACTGCAGGACTTTTCTGTGTTCAGTCCGGGACTACCAAATCAGTTTGTTTTTAGCCTCGTTTAGTCTGAACATTTTGCACCGATTTGGAATGTGTCTGCAGCATTCTATTTGATCCTACCTTCAAAACTCAGCAAGTCTTTTTGGGGCTGCCTTCTGCTATCTGGCCTGTTTGGACTTTGTGTATTTCTTTCAAACCTCTGTTTATACATGGCATGGCATCCCCACTTTTGTTTCTTTTATCTTTCTCCTTGGACTGACCTGACTGTTAATATGCGATGTTGGGATTATTGTTCGAACCATGTCAGACATCGGAACTTGGGTCAAAAAGAATTCAGCATCGGAACATGAAGCTTCTGTATTGAGTATCTGGTTTTCTTTTGCCCTGCGTTCATGGAGTACCTTGAGCTTTAATATCATGTTTCTGCAGAGCCTTTTTATGTTCAGTCAAGGCTATTCTGTTATTTCAGCTTTGTTTTCTTTACTAGCTGACTCTGCGACATGGAATTATGCCATCCTCAGTGCAAGATATTGCCAGTTTTCCGATTAAAGTTTCTTTTTACATAGGAACATACAAACATACAAAATTGGCAGCAGACACAGGCCATTTGGTCTATTTCATCTGCTCCAGTGTGCAGCACTTCAGTCCATTATACTGCAGCTGCCCCACTCCCTCATATGCCGTATCCCCATCTCTCACCCCTTCCCGATTTGTACCCTCCCCTTGAATCTGTCACACCCCCTCTTAAAGCCTTCAACACTCTGGAATGATACAACTTCTTCTGGCAGAGTGGTCCACCCTGCCACCACCCTTTCCATGAAATAGTGCCTCCTTAGTTCCCTCTTGAACCTGCCCCCTTCCAGCTTCATAGAGTGCCTCCTGGTTTCCCTTCCGCCTTTCAAATTGAACATATGCCTGATGTCTGCTTTGTTCAAACCCTTCAGAAAGCTGAAGGTCTCAATCATATCCCCTCTCTCCCTTCTTTCCTCCAGGATACACATATTCAGCTCTCTCAGTCTCTCCTCATACAATCTGTCCCCCAACCCCAGGATCATTTTTGTTGCCCTGCTCTGTACCCCTTCCAGTAGTTTGATGTCCGTTTTCAAGTAGAAGCATCAGAATTTAATGCAGTACTCTAGGTGTGCTCTCACCAGGGACCTGTACAGGGGGAAGATGACCTCTCGACTCCTAGAAGTAATCCCCCTTGCTATGCACCCTGGCATCTTGTTTGCCTTCACTGCTGCCTTCCTGCACTAAGCAGAGTGGTTCATCTCCACGGTTACCAGCACTCCCAGATCCCTCTCCTCCTTGGATTTAGTTAATGGGACACCCTCCAGACAGGAATTGTGTCCTGGATTCTTGCCTCCTAAATGCATCACTTTGCACTTTTCTCATTGAAACCAAGCTGCCAAGTGTGAGACCATTCCTCCACTTTTACCAAATCCTCTTGAAGTACTTTTGCTCCCTCCCCCCTCCCCCATCTACCTCGGCATAAATCTTTGTGTCATCTGTGAAAAGACTGATCTTGATCTTACTCCCTACTGCAATGTCAGCTATGAAAATGTTAAACAGAACCGGTCCCAGCACTGAGCCCTGTGATACACCACTTCTTACTGCCCTGGGTTCAAATGCCTTCCCCCCACTACTACCTTCTGCTGTCTACCCTCCAGCCAGATCTCAACCCATCTGACCAGTTTTCTTCCTGCTTCCAGACTCTTCAACTTGCAGGTCAGCCTACCATGTGGCACTGAGTCAAAGGCCTTGCTGAAATCCAGGTAGAGGACATCCACCGCATGTCCCCTGTCCAGTGCCCTCGAAACCCAGTTGTAAAAAACAACCAAGTTCATCTGGCAGGATCTGCCTGAGAGAAACCCATGCTTCTTGCTGTCCTGGAGATTTTCATTCTCAAGAAATTGCACCAGTCTTTCCTTGAAGATTGTCTCCATCAGTTTTCATAAAATTGCAGTAGGGCTTACCAGTCTGTAATTTCCTAGTTCGTCCTTGGGCCCAGTCTTATGAAGAGGTACCACATGTGCTTCCCTCCAGTCCCTGGGCATGCACCCTGAGTTCAGAGAGGAATTGTCTCATATCCTGTTGTAGGTAATTGCTTACAGATATAAATTGTGTAAGCCCCCTCTGACCTTCCTATATAGTGAATAAACAACAAAGATATTTGTGCTGCTTCCCAGTCCAGGTGGGGTGTAAACTCAGGTAGTCAACCATGTAAAGCACCACTGTTAAAGACAGTTACATTCCAAGGTACAGAGACACACACAAACCAAGTGTTGCAAAACATACAATAGCATTGTTTGCAGCATTTGGTTTCTGTCTCTCTCTCTACCATGGAGTGCAACTCTCTTTGACATTGGTGCTTACTAATGTACAATGCAATGTTATTGTGCTTACTCAGTCTCCATAGGACCCCTGCGGTTGGAGGGGTCACAGGGGCAGCAGGGGAAATTTATCATAGTATTTACAGAAATATGATAGGTCTGTGCAATTAATCTTTTTTCACAAAATGAGATTAAGATTTAGTGTAAGAAGTACTGTATTTTTGGGGGGGCCTAAGAATAGACCAATAATAATTACCAATTAATATTGAAAAATGGACACTACATGGGTTCGTAGGCATGGCTGTACTTGGATATATTCAATAAAAATAAGTATTTAAAAATCTACTTTTTTATTTATCAGACCAGACAGTCAAGCATGTTTTTTTACAAGACGAACTACATTTAAGGGTAAGAAGAGTTTGGCATTTGTGCAATGGTAAATTATTTTCATGACAAAGATACAAATAAAAAAAAAAAATAATTCAGTACATTAAACATGTTTGAACCAAAGACTGAGGCATGTATGACTCATAGTCCCTTCGAAAGGATTTACTCACTGAAGAACACCCTTCCCCTTACACACACATGCACACACACACACTCTTTCCTACTGTTTTCCTAAAAAAAAAAACATAGTTTGCCCTGCAGCGGCTCCAGCTGCCCCTCTGCCACGCACACACACACACGCACACACCTGTTTACATTCCAATCTCACTTAGTAGCACCTCCTTCCCAATTCCCCCCTGCTGTTAATAAATATGCTTTCAACCTAATACACACCTATGTATTTCTGTACTCATTCTCATACACAACAGCAAAACTTTTCTGTCTCTCTTATTATGCATCTCTCTAACTCCTGAACTACCAATGCCAATACAAGCAAGCAAACATTCAGCATTGACAAATGCTTGTTTTTATATGGCATAGCAGGGATACAGTACTTCTAAAGATGCTAAATGTTGTTTTTTTTCTTACATGGAATTTCATCTCATTTATTCTTTGCCAGTTTGTCAGCCTGGGAAATGTCCCCGTTCCATCCTGCCTCTAGCCAACAGCCAGCGCCATTCCACATAGAGGCCAGGGGATCCATTCCAGTGATGCTATGTTATTCTTTGGCCAAAAAAGGGACTTTACACTAATGTTTTTAACATTTGTACCTCCCACCACCCCAACACTATGTACAGCTTTTGGGGCCCCATAAACCACAGAAATGGCATGCACGTGCACCTACAGGAGGCAGTATAACATAGTAGTTGATACACAAGGAGGGGATGGAAAGGATGAGAAGGGACTTGGCAATGCTGAAGGAATGGTCAAAAGTATGGCAGCTTAGATTCAATGCAAAGAAGTGCAAAGTAATGCACCTGGGAAACAAAAACCCAGGGGAAGAGTGCACAATGTGGGGGGAGACCAGGACTGACTGGCTAACTACAGGCCTGTCTCTAACCTGCCCTTTGTGGGTAAGGTTATTGAGAAGGTGGTTGCGTCACAGCTGGATGATCATTTGACCAGCCACAATGTCTATGATTCTCTCCAGTCCGGATTTAGGACGAGACATAGTATCGAGACAGCTCTTGTCCGGGTACTAAATGACTTCCTAATATCGAGAGATTGAAGGACCCATTCCATCTTGGTGCTTCTTGATCTCTCTGCAGCATTTGACACCGTGGACCATGGTTTGATATTGGAGCATTTGCGGTTTATCTGTGGGCTGTCTGGTACAGTTCTCAGTTGGCTTCGATCTTTCCTCGAGGGTATGACTCAGATGGTGGTGTCTGGGATTTTTTCCTCGGCATCATTCCCCCTATCCTGTGGGGTGCCGCAGGGTTCCATTTTGGCACCCATGTTGTTTGTAGTGTACATGCTGCCATTGGGAGTGATTATTAGGTGGTACAGTTTGAGTTTTCACTGCTATGCAGATGATACTCAACTGTACATGTCCTTTGTGCCTGGCCAAGATGCTGCCATTTCGGTCTTTAACAACTGTCTCGCTGAAATCCAGGATTGGATGAATGTGAGTTGGCTGTGGTTAAATCCAGAGAAAACTGAGGTGTTGATTGTGGACCCAGGTCACCGGGAAGTGGGTTTGTTGGCGGAATCACCTTCGGGTTAATGGCTTGGGGGTGTTCAGCTAACTACCTCTTACCGGGTGCAGAACCTGGGTGTTGTGTTTGATGACTGTTTGACACTTAAATCTCAGGTGCCGGCAGCTGTCAAAGCCTCCTTTTACCATCTGAGGAACATCACCTCGGTGAAGCACCTGGTTCCTGCCGATGATCTTCCTACTTTGGTCCACATCTTCGTTACCTCCCGCCTTGACTACTGCAATGCCCTTTACCTTGGGCTACTGAGGGTTGATATTCACCGCTTGTAGCTAGTGCAGAATGTTGCAGCCAGGCTATTGACTGGTTCTTCTAGAGCCAGTCATACAATGCCTGTGCTCCACGGACTGCACTGGCTGCCAATATGCTGGTGAATCACCTTCAAGGTCAGTTTGCTGACCTATAAGGCCCTACACGATCAGGGACCTGGTTACCTGAAAGATCTCCTTTGTCCCTACTGTCCCTCCCATTCTCTTTGATCCACTGACGAGGGATTGCTGGATTCCCAGGGTTCATTTAAAGACATCTGGGGCCAGATCTTTTAGTTTTATGGCTCCAACCCTGTGGAATTCTCTACCTCATCAGGTACGAGATTTCCCAACTGTCCAAAGCTTTAACGAGGCATTAAAAACATTTATTTTAGCCTTGCATATAATGATTTTTAATGTTGCTGCCTTGGCTTAATTTTAATTATTGTTTTAATTATTTATTGATTTTTTTATTATGTTATGTACAGGTGCCTTGGTTTCGGAAAGGCACCTTTTACAAATAAAGTTTGATTTGATTTGATTTGAACAACAACAAAAATGGAAAGGGACCTGGGGGTAGTCATATCAGATCACCTAAAGGTAGGGAAACAATGTGAGAAAGCAGTAAGGAGGGTTAGGGATACTGGGATACACAGGGAGAGGCATCACCAGTAGAAAACATTGTTGGTATCCCTCTGTACAGACAATTGGTGAGACCCCATCTGGAATGCTGCATACAGTTCTGGAGACCCCTTCTCTGGAAAGACATAGACAGGATGAAGGCAATCCAGAGGAGGGCAACTAAAATGGTGCATGGTCTGCACCAGAAGCCCTATGAAAAGAGGCTAAAGGAGCTTAGTATGTATACCCTCGAGGAAAGGAGGAAGAGGGGGGATGTGATAGAAACATTTAAGTACCTCAAGGGAATCAACAAAGTCCAAGAGGGTAGCATCTTTCAGAAAAAGAAATGTGTAAGAACTAGAGGGCACAATTTGAAGATAGAGGGGGAGGTGGCTCAGGGGCAAGGTGAGGAAGTATTTTTTCACAGAGAGGGTGATAAATGCATAGAACATCTGTCCTGAGGAGGTTGTGGGGTCAAAAGCAGTGGGGAAATTTAAGAATGTATGGGACAGACATAAAGAAATTCTAGTGGGGGTAGGAGGAAGTAGGCTGTTGGTTAACTAGGATCTGCAGCATATCCAATAGGTAGGGAAATGGGCAGGCTGGTTTGGCTAAGCGGACCTTATCTACCATCAAAGTCTATGTTTCTATGGTTAAGAGCACTGAGTTGCAAGCCTGGAGACCTGGGTTTGAATTCCACAGCCCCCACTCGTATACTGTGTGACCCTAAGCAAGTCACTTAACTTCCTTGTTCTCTCAGGTTGCACCTGGAAACAAGCTTCAGCTTAGTGTGCCTTTGCTGGTTAAACCCCATTCCCTTCCCTTCCATACAGTATACCTTGCAAGGGAGCTTGCTACCCAGCCCTGGTGTCCTATGTTATATACATACTGTGTTACAACTGTAATCTAACTTATGTTGGTAAGACAGCACATCCACTAAAACAGCACATGAAAGAACAAGTAAGATCATATAATAAATAACCATCAGGACACACCAGTAGGGACACATTTCACACTGTATCATATCTCATCATCAGAGAATTTGAAATATATGGGGATTGAGTGGGTTCCACCCTCCAAGTTAGGTGAAGATAGGGCTAACACACTGATTCAGAAAGAAAGCAGATGGATATATAAGCTAAACAGTGTGAAACCTGATGGTTTAAATGAGAATTGGGACATCCAGCTGTTTTGGAAAAAATAAAATATGCCTTGACCTTTTCATGTATTTCTGATCCCTGAATATGAAATCTGAATAGTCAGTTCATATGTTTGTTTCTTTCTCGCTTTTATTCTTGTCTCAACACTTAGCAATACCTGGGAGCTCCTACCTACCTGGTTTCAATTTTGCCAAAGGAGCCTTGCTTGTATAACTTTATTTATTTATTGAAAAGTTTCACCAGGTAAGGTACACTGAACAACAAGTTACTCATCTCATGGTACAACCTGGGGGAGGGGGAGAGGGAGGGGAATTGTAAAACACAGAAGATTATACAAGTAGTTTAAACATAACACATATGAGACATAGTTACAAAATAATTAGATAACATCATAGTGCTGAGAACAATCAGGTCCAGGCCACTGTTTTATTTTCTTTCCTTCATCACTTTGAGCATATATGCTACTTTACTAAGCTTAAATTATGCCTGCAGTTGATGGAATAGAAACTACTTGGTTTGATTATCTTTTGTATTTTGTATAAGTGTACAATGTTGAAAAGTGTTGATTTAATAGCACAGCTCTGTAATACGCAGTAGCTATATATTGAAATGATGTCATGATCACACAGTTAAGAGTTGTATAAATGTAGTGGGTCTGCTTTCTAGCCTCATGGGAAGAAGCCATACCGATGAAGTTGTATACTTTCTGCATCAGCTTGTTGTTTGAGTGGCACTGGTTTCATTAAAGATATTTTGTAAGCTCTACTGCCTAATGCATTCCTTGTGTGTGCACAACTATCTTTGTTTGGATTGCACTGTGGGTGCCGCCTGCAGTGTGTGGCAATGGTATCATGCCTCTCCAGTAGAACTGTGAGACATTTTTACATTTCATTTCAGCAAGAATTTCACAGAATTTTGGAGTTGCTAATTCTGCAGAATTCTGAAATTTCAAATGTTTATCTACAGTCCATTTCAAAGCATGGCATGTTCTGGAATTGTATTCCGCAGATTATGTAAACTATGGATTTATTTTGCACAAACTGCCAAATATTATTTCACGGATTACATGATCTGCAGAATGGTTTAACTGGAAATGCCTTTAGGAATCCACTGAACTAAAAAGGAAATTGCAAAAAGCATTTTAAAAGCAGAGTTGCCATTCAACACAAATTCAGATGGTGTAATTCTGCATTACCCATTCTGCACAGTTCTACTTCCCAGATGGGTCTCATTGTGAAGAGGACATGTTCTATTTAGCCTAGCTGCAGGTACCTGGGCTTGTTTCTGAAATGGGATCACCTGCAAAAACAACACCACCAGGTGGTCTTAACACATTCACTCTGTGCAGGCTATTTTACTTTAAGGATAAGCAATGGAGTCCTTGACATGGACTTCATAAACTGCTACTGGAGGTGGAGGGTTAAATCATTTATTTTTTTAAACAACAATGCTGGATATCCATCAGTACTAAATTTGCTTGATTAGAGTATGACCTTTGACACAATCATTCGTACTATTCTTTGTCAGCAACAAGGGACTCATTGATTTATCTTGAATGGCTCTTAATTGGTTTCAGTCACATCTCCTTGATAATGACTGTTTTGTTTTTGAGGTGTTCCTTTCACCTTCATCTATTCTACTACAGTCCTTCAAAAGTCCATCCTGATTCCCATTTTGTTAATCATTTAATGGATTAGGAAATAGCAACTATGACCCTACTGATGAATTTCACAACCTGGAGAGCATATTACCTTAGTGAATCCTGCTCTTGCTTCTGTACTCTAACTGGTCATCAGATTTTCTCCTATGACTGATGTGAATGAAGTGAATTTAATAGTGGACATTTTCAAACTTCTGAGGAAACTTGACTTTAAGTATAATTTTAGGAATGCTGTGTTATATAATTATCCTGGCAGTCCGGAAATTACTGGACATGATGTTGATTGTTTGGACGTACAAAGTAACATGTCACAAAATGCTGTTAATTCTTTAGAACTGAGTAATTTATAGCAGAATCATGCACATGGAAGAGATTGTGAAAGTGTCAATGATGTTGAAAATAATTTAAATATGGTTATAGCAATGTTGAATGCAAATGAGGTGAATGAAAGTATGGGGAATGGAATATGGAAAGATGTGGATTTGGACTTGCTTTTGTCTGCTGTTGATGAAACAGGTAACTCTTACAGAGGCAGAGAGGGAGGTATGATTCAATTAATGAAGATGGTAATTGTGAAGTTAGTAGTGGGTTAAAACACTGGAGTATCTTCTGCACCAATTATCCCTGCTATTCAAGCAGCAAACAATTTAAAGAGACAGTTGATAATGAAATCACACAAATGTTGAAGAAAAAGCCTCAATCATACCAGAACCTTTCTGATAGTGAGATGAAAGTTGAAGGGGCTGCAGTTGAGGGTATGATTGTGGTCCAGAACACAGAGAAATATAAGAATGAAATTAGATTGTGATTTGCTGATTCAAGCTGTCAAAAATGACCTCACGTGGACTTTTAAAGCTGAGATGGATGAACTAATTGGTAAAGTCTGTATTAGTGGTCTTATTAGTGAGGAGGAAACAATGTTTCTTATTACATCACATGCAGTCATACCTTCATAATATACTCTTCTGAAAGTTGACAAGACTGAGGTGGGCCCTCCTGGGCAAGCAATTGTATCTGGGCATAGGTCACTTAGTGAGGCTCCCTCCAGATTTGTGGACCATTTTTTAAAGAACATGGTTAACAGAACACCATGCTCTATTCAAGACAGCACAGATGTTATCGATACATTAGAAGGGCTTAATTGGTTAGAAGGTTAGTACTGGTTAGCCATATGTATGTACTTGTTATAGACATGAATTAGTCATATGCATGGAGTGGCAGCTGTGAAAAAGTTTATTTCTTTTGATCCAGAGATTCAATATGTACTTCACAAGTTCATTCTGGACTTACTTATGTTTGTGTTGTAGAATAGCCATTTAATTTTTTCAATCAAATCCACCAAGTGTAGGGAATTGTGATAAAGGCAGCTCTTGCCCCCATGTACACAATTTTTTTTCTTGCTGTTGGGAGGATCAGGTGGTGTTCTCAGAAGAGAACCCTCAACTCAGATACATTGCAAAATGGTATTGGTTTATTGATGATAATGTATGAGTCTGGGTGGGGACTATGACAAAATTAAGGAATTTGTTGGCTGATTCAATTTAAATAATCCGAATATAAAATGTACCTACAATTGTGACCCATCTCTGATTGAGTCCTTAGATATTAGATTTATGGAAGGAGGTGATAGGAGAGTCAGGTGTGAGTCATATAAGGAGCTGATTAGTGAGATCAGCTTAGTGCACACTGACAGTACATATCCTCAGGCTGTGGTCAACAGTAAACCCTATGGTCAATTTCTCTGCATAAAAAATAATTTGTACATTAGGCAGTTTTTATTAAAAAAAAGGAGAAGGGAATGCTGTCAACCAGATTCCAGTCATACGGATATTCAGCACATAAGATTAAAAAAGCAAGAGAGAGAGAGAGAGAGAGAGAGAGAGAGCTGACACAGTACCTCAAGAAATGTTGTTGGTCCTAAAAGTGAAGGACCAAATATACCCAGTGTTGTAATATTTGCTACTGATTTTCTCCAAAGCACTTATGCTATTAGGTCTATTGTCAATTGAAGATGGTCCATTTTAGCAAGGGACCCCAAACTGAGGGATACAGTAGGATCACAGCCTAGAATCACTTTCCAGAGTTGAAGGGATTTGTCAGACTTTCTCATTTAAAACCATTATATTGACAAAATAAAAAAAAAAAAACAGCATTTTGGAAAAAAATATTTTTTTATTTATTTGTACATCAGTTTACAAACCTTTGAGCCAGAGGCTCATTTTCAAAGCTACCTCATCACAAAGAGGACAAATACAGTACAACAGGTATGTTACAACAATGTGGATTACAACAAATTAGTAAATCAAGCTATCATATAATAGTTGCAAAAATTTTAAGGTTACATGATCAGTAGAGAAAGATAGGTACAGATGTTTAGTACTTCATAGGCAAACAATGGTATGAGCATACAAGCAGAGGGGTTCAGATAAGTGGAGGCGATGATTGATAAAGCAATGGGAGGTGGTTGGCAGTAGGTTGGGTGCAGCCACTCAGGGAGCTTTGTCAGAGCAATTGAGCAAGACCAACTTAGTAACAGTCACAGCTACGCGTATTAAGTAGGTGATTTCGAAGGGAGGTTTTGAAACTGGAGATCGTGTAGGCATCAGAGATAGAGGGGGGGGGAGCGTGTTGAACCAGGATGGGGCTCTGTAGCAATAGGCCCTTTGACCATGCGTGGTCCTAGCCCTGGGGACTAACAGAGTGGTTTTGCAGGAGGTTCGAGTTTGTACTAGGGATTTTGTATGGTGGATGGAGGCTGTCAGACCTGGTGGGGATAGACCAAGGAGAGTTTTTTTTTGTTATGAGACAGGTTTGATATCTGAGACGTTCATCTAGGTCAAGCAGCATAGCCTTTGCATATAGTTGGCAAGTGTGTGTTAACCTGGGGGCCCCTGTAATTAGCCTACAGGCCTTATTTAGTGTAATGCGAATTTTGTTGAGGACGGTCTGGTCTGCAGCACCATAAACTGGTAGTCCATAATCCACAAGGGACAGTATAGAAGATGTGACCATGAGTCGGAGGGCATTGGGAGGAGACAATTTTTGTACCGGTATAGGATACCCAGCCGAATATTGGAAGCTGAGGCTAGAGCAGTGATGTGATCATGGAATGAGAGAGCAGGGTCAAAGGAGATCCCAAGGTCCTTATATGAGTAGACTTGCTCGAATGGAAACTTGGTGCTAGAGAGGACACGGAGTTGGAAATTGCTGGCTTTGTTTTGTGGATGGGCGAAGATCATGGTTTTTGTTTTTTTGAGATTTATTACAAGTCTATGCTCTTTGAACCAGGCTTCAGCATCATTATATGATCTTTGCAAGGAGTCCTGGAGGGTGATAGGGTTTCGGTCAGAGGCAAAGATGATGGCATCATCTGCAAACAGCAAATTTTTTCCAGTACATGCACCTGGCAGGGTATTGAGGTATAGTGAAAAGAGCAAGGGTCCAAGGATGGAGCCCTGGGGAACACCAGAGTGGATGGGACAGGTGTTGGAGAGAGTCCCATTAATTTTAACATGCTGGGAGCGGACAGACAGATAGCTGGAGCACCAGGAGACAGGCCCAGTGGCAAATCCAGTGTGGCTGAGGGCATCCAGTAGGAGGGGATGGGAGACAGTGTCGAATGCTTTTGATAGATCTATGAACACTGCCCCAGACAGAGAGCCTGAGTCCAGTGAAGATTGAAGAAAATCTGAGAACTCTAGGAGGGCAGAGCTGGTACTGTGACCTATACGGAAACCGTGCTGTTCAGGGCAGAGGATGTTGTATTTGGTTTGGTAATCCATAATTTGAGTGGCCACTACTTTTTCTAAGGCTTTGGAGAGGGGTGAGAGAATGGAGATAGGCTGGTAATTTCCAGCTAGGGACCTGTTGCCACCCTTGTGTATGGGTGTGACTGTGGCAATTTTCCAAGCTGAAGGAAATTGCCCCAGACAGAGGGATTTATTAAGGAGACTAGTGATTGGGGTGAGGACCAGATCCAGTACCCAGTGAAGGATACAGGGATCCAGGGAGTCACTGCCAGTACTATTGCTCTTTAGGGCATTGATTAGGTGAGGTCTGACTTCTTGGTCAGTGACCCGGTGTAAATGGAAGCAAGGGCATGTGAGGACAGGGGCAGGTGGGGGGAGGGTCAAAAAAGTCACTAGGGAGGACTGGACTAAGGTCTGTGAAAGAAGTGTTGAGGAAGTTGAATATAAGGGCTGGGTCAGTGGAGATAGTGCCATCGATGTTGATCTGGGAGGGTGGGGGAGCGTGTGCTCCCATTTAATTGTTTGATATCGTCTCAGAAGGTTCTAGCATTCCCCCAAGAGGAGGTGAGCAATGACTGATAGTGATCAGCCTTAGCCTTTCTAAGGGCCCAGGTACATTTGTTTCTTGCAGCAGCATACGCCTGTCTGTCAGCGTGCCGGCCAGTTTCAGTAGCCAGATGCCATAAATTGTCCCTGTGCTTAAGTAGTTGAAGCAGGGTGGGGGTAACCCAGGGACCATTCTGCACTTTGGAATGGAGTACTGTTAGAGGTGTGAAGATGTTACAGGCTTTATTGAAGGTTTGCGTGAAGAAGGTTAGCACTGTATCAATATCAGGGGCGTACTGTATGGGAGACCAATTAATTTGGGCCAGAAGTTCCTTAAGGTTTTTCAGACCACCTGGTCTTAGGCACCACCATAGGGTGGGCTGTGCTATGGGTTTGGATACTGAGGTTGTCCAGCAAAAAAGTATAGGGGAGTGGTTGCTAAGTGAGTCAGGAAGGACTTGGATGTCGCAGATTTGTTTCGGATGATTGATGAGGACAACATCTAGAAGAGTGCTAGAGCCCCTCTTTGGATTTATTCTTGTAGGTTGGGCAACGAGGTGAGTCAGATCAATTGCTGCGAAGGAGTCATGGGTAGCGGAGGAAGATGAGCTGAGCCAGTTAATGTTTAGATCGCCCACTAGGATTTGGTCAGATGAGTGGTGTAGCGAAGTAAGATACTCCGTTAGCGAGACCAGTGCCAGTGTTTGATTTTTTGGGGGTACGTAGGCTGTAGTTAGATGGAGTGGGCCCCTTGAGGGGTCCGGGGTCAGTTTTGGGGTTAGAGCCAGCGCCCCGAAGTTGAGGGCAGGGGCTGGGAGGGCTAGTCCAGCGAGAGAGTCTCTGGTGTAGATAGCACAACCCCCACCCCATCATCCAACCCGGTCCTCCCGGTAAACGGAGTAACCTGGGAGGGAGACAAAGGAGTCTGGGGTGGACTTTGATAGCCAGGTTTCCACCAGGGTGATAATATCAGGTTTATGGAATGTGACCCAGCATTGGAGTGAGTCTAATTTTTTCAGAAGGCTACAGATATTCATTGATGCAATGCGAAGCCCAGGAGAACCTGCTGCTGAGCTGTTGTGAGCTGGGCCAGGGTTGGGATTTATATTACCTGACAGGAGTAGTAGAATAACTACCGCCCTGGACAGGGGGCGGTGGAAAGTATGTTTGCGATGGACATGAGTGGAAGAGGAGGGGAGCTTCAGGGCACAGGGGGTAGGCAGTGTAGCACAGGCTGGGAAGGCTAGAATGATAAGCCTCCAGTAGGAGCCGGGGGGTGGAGCTGGGAGGAGACTGGAGGGTGGGCAGGGTGAGCAGGAGCACATAGTGAAAGTAGGGTTGGAGTGTGCCAACTCTGGTGCACAGGGGGTGGGTAGTGCCAGTGTGCATGGGGGAGCATCGGTTAGACAAGACTGCAGCAACACTGTGACAGATGGGTGGGACAGTGGCCTCGGACAGAGGATGAGAGCGAGGCATATCAATAGGAGGTGGCCATGCATTATGCTGAGGAGCACAGCAAGCAAGGATGAAAGAAGTAGTTCGTTGCCTGCCAATAAGCGTTAGTGCCACTTTGGTTCAGTGGTAGCGACACCGCCTCTGGTGTACAATGTACCGGGTTCAAAACTCTCCCGGGGTATTTGGAGATGGACCTGGGTAGGAGCCGTAATCCACGGTCCAGGTGCTGGAAACAGGCAGCGTTTGGGCCCGAAAGTTGGGTGTTAAATAGCGACTCCTAGTGGTCAATAGATGAGGGCTTGAAGGGAGATAGGGGGACCGAGTGGGTGGCAGCTACAAGGTTGGGTGTGAAAGAGGTGAGCCCAGGGTAACAGAGGCCTGGGGGTAGGAGAGGAGCGGTGGGGCGGATGAGTAGAGGAGAACCAGAAATGGAGAGAAAGGGCTATCTGGGCAGTAAGTATGCAGAGGGAACATAGGGTCCCTCTAGTGGCTGGCAGGTATAACCTGCAAATGGGAAAGTGGGGACTTAGAATTTCGGAAGCAGAAAGTGATGTCATAGGGGTGGGTCAATAAATTGAGGGCCTCAAATCCATGGACCTTAAATCTTCATGCTAAAAGGGAGGTATATATACTTAGTGGAGGAGGCAACAAAGTGGGAAGGGGAGACAAACATATAAATTAAAAACACAATTATATTACATGCATTACATATTTATAGATCACAGCATTTTAAACCCATATTATTATACCTGCAAAATGCATATTGCCAGAAATAACACATATATACAGAGCACTAGTTCATCATCTATTATCCAGATATGGCATCAAGTCAAAACATGTATTCAGTCCCAGGCTTCTGATTGCACGTGGTTTAATAATACAAAAAGACTCCCTTTTCAACAAAAAAATATTGAAGTTTCCCCTCTAGGGTTTCTATTTACTTTATCCATTATAATGAACTGCATTTTATGTTCCTCCCTGCTGTCTACCTCACTTAGGTGTACTGCCATTGTGTATAGGGGATCCTTACCATCTATTGCTCTCACACATTCCCCAAGTCATTGTTTAAAAGGTTTTTTGTTTTTTTTTTCTATGTAAAATGCTTGGCAGGTGCACTTTGCCATATAGATGACTCCTGCTACAGGCACTGAACTGCCTTACATTGAACTCTCTATTAACATTGGCACTCATGACTGTACTGGAGTTTTTCACAGACTCACAATACAGACAGCTCCTACTTCTAAAATGACCTTTTGTCCAATTGAGCCAGTTAGGTTGTCTCCCATCTTTAAAATGGCTATGTACTTGCCTATTCTTTAATGTGGGTGCCCTTTCCTAAGACATTCTTGGTGTTGTGCAATCTAATTCTCTTCAAGCCAGGTCACTACCTATGATGCTCCAGTGTTTGTTTATAATTTGTCTTACCTGTTGTGCTTGTGTAGAATACGTGGTTACAAAACTGAATTGCTGTTCCTGTGTGCCACTTCCCATCTTTTCTTGAAGCAAACTATTTCTTTCCACTGAATCTGAAACATTTCTTGTTTTCTGTATGTTTTGATAACTATAGCCTCACTCCTGCAACCTATGGGTGAGGCAATCTGCTTTTTGTCTGTATGTTTCATCAGTGTTACAGTTATGTCTCATCTAGAGGAACTGCCCCATTGGGATGTTACACCTTACATGTGGTGGATGACAACTAGATGATATTGACTGTGGAACTGTGCTAAATAATTGTGTTGTGTCAATATTCAGCAAATATATCATGCATTATTGCGAGATTGTATGGACATCACAGGAGAGTGGCATGCCAAACATGAGGCAGTGCTAATCACACTGGAATTAGTAAGTATCTAGATGATGTGAGTTCCAGGGTCTGGTCTGGGTGCCTGGGTAAACCAAGATATGACAACTCAAACTGAATACCAAAAAACAAGATCATGCATCGGGGTTGGGGGGCAACACATAATACTGGATGTGGAGGAGGATGTATAACTCAGATTTAACACGAAAGGGACCTGGTTGTTATTATAAGTGACAGATGCGTAATGACTTGCTCAGGGTGAGAAATAGTGGCCAATTCTCATTCTCCCAGATTTCTCTTCAGCTTTTGACACTGTGGACCATAGGTTGTTATTGAATCAGCTCAGGGAGAATTCAGGACTCACCATCAGTGTCATCATCTGTTCTGAGTCCTATCTCAGTGGCAGGACACAGACAATAGTGTTGGGTAATTTCACTTCACTCCCAATGGCCTTGCCATGTGGTGTACCCCAGGGCTTGGTCCTCTTTTCCATGCTGCTCGCAGAGTACAAGCTGCCCCTGAGTAGAACAATTAGGCAGCAAGGACTTGAGTTTCATTGTGATGCAGAAGTTACCCAGCTCTATCTGTCTTTTGCACCCGAGACACTGGGTGCTGTTGATGTGCTGAATAAATTCCTGACTGAGACCCAAGCCTAGATGTCACTGAGCTGGTTAAAGCTTAATCCTGATGAGACTGCAATGTTGTTGGTGCGCCCAGGTCTTAGTGGGGGTGTGGCAGCTGTGGAGAGTGAGGCTATGCTTCATCTGGGTTCTTCTAGGCTTTTGGCTGCTATGAAAGTGACAAATCAGGAAGTCCTTCTAGACAAGGAGATGACATTTGAGGCTCAGGTGTCAGCAATAGATCAGAATGGCTTTTACCATCTGAGGAACTTCAGCTGGATTAGATATTGTATCCCTGCTGGTGAGCTGGCCACACTGGTTCATGCTTTTGTAACTTCAGTGCTTGATTACTATAATGCTCTGTACATCATGGTCAGTGGAATTACACTGCAGCACCTACAGCTAGTGCAAAATGCAGTAGCTAGGTAGTTAACTGGCCTTTTGAGGCTGAACTATGGGTCCCCAGTGCTGTGTGATCTGCACTTGTTGCTGGGAAAGTGGCATATCTCCCTCAAAGTTGGTTTACTAACTTATAACACCCTGTATGTGGTGAGTCAAGATTACATGTGTGGTCTTCTGCACTTTTATGTGTTCCCATGCCTTCTCACCTCCACTTCAGAGGGCATCCTTGCTTTTCCCAGACCTTTGAGGTGGCAGGCTCATTTCAATGGAATTCTCTTCCAAGGGCCTGAGAGAGGCTGCCCTAGTGGAAGACCTTTAAAAGGGGTCTCAAGACCCATATTTTTAATCAGGCACTCTGGGAAGGATTATCCCCAAGAGCTGCTACTGCTGCGCTTATCTATATTTATTTATGGAATAATTTATTTATATATAATGAATAGAAAGTAGTTAATGGGAGTTTTAAGTAATTAATTTATCTGTACCTTATGTTATTTATCTATTTTTTTGTAATTGATCCTTGAGCCTCTTGGTAAGTGTGCCAGAAAGAAATAAAGCTGCTACTACTACTACTACTACTACTTCAGCCTCAGAAGCACTGTTCAATACAAAAAACTGTATGGGAAAGACAGCATGATCTTATGGCACATAGGCAGTAACTTTTTCAGCAGAATGAAGGAAGTGATGCTGTCCTTCTGTTGGTCATTGGTAAAGCTGCAGAGAGCATTGTTTACAACTCTTGAACTTTAACCTTAAAAAGGAAAAGGACTACTAAGAAAAATGGTTCACAGGAGAGCAACCAAAATGATACATGGTCAGCCGAGGATGACCTATAAGGGAAGTTTTAATTACCTGAATATGTACTCCTTGAGGACCAGTAGGAAAAGAGGGATATAACTGAAACTCAACTATCATCAGAGAGTAAACAGGGTAGACAGCAATGAACTGGGCCATTTGAGGGGTCTGTGACAAGAGGAAGTAATTATAAGCTAGTGGAGGGAGATACAGGTGGTATGTAAGTAATACTTGATGGAGAGGGTGGTGGACAGGTAGAATGGTCTACTAGGAGAGGTGGTTAACATCGAGATGATTAAAACTTTCAAATGATGGGGTTAGTGATACATAGATATGGTGAAAAAGATGGAGGTTTGATTGGTAAAATGAGGGTCTCGACTAACAAAAAAGAGTTACAAGTTCGCATAGCCCTTACCAGTGCTTGATTCGCTGGGACTTAGGTAGGGACTTCACAGGCATGATGGGCAGAGGGTCTTTTTCTGTCCATAAAATTGTACATTTCTACGTCTGCCCAGTACTCACTTAGTGTCCCTTCAAAAGAGTGAAAGCGAAACAATGCGGTCAAAAACAGTGCTGTCATAACAGTTTGCACGATCTCAGAGTTAGTTTATCTAATCTAGTGCGGTTTTGGATTGTACCATTTTCTAGTGACTGCACATTGCCCTTTTTTGCCTATGCTGTTTTGCTTTCACTCTTTTGACATGGAACCTACTCACCTGAGAGTAAAATTGGAGTTGAAGGGGTTCTAGCCTGGCTACAGGCTGATTTATTTCTGGTCTTCCCTTCAGAGAGGACAGTGCCAGTGGAGTGTAAATCATCTATTTATATCCCCTGTTTCATAATGGTGGTACGTAAGACCCATGTACAGTAACTATGGACCTTGGTGCTTTAACTTGATGCATGACAAAATGTTTGAGTCAATAGTAAAAGATGTGCTGGTTCAGCACCTCAAGTAGAATGATCAGTTCTCTTAACACACAACATGGTTTCAAACAAGGTAGATCCCGATAAGTGGGCTGGGTGGTGAATTCCAACTAACTGGACATCAACAAAAACTGACTCTGTTTTGTATTGAACACCCAAGGATAAAGTAGATAAATATGGAGAATATAAATTCTGTCAGAGGATCATAGCAAATTGACTGACAGAGATGTGCGAGGTGGCGAAAACTTTGCTTTAACAGAACTCTGCAAAGCTGGCCAACTTTGTGAAGTTCAAAGTACTGACTTTACAACATTTTTTTGCCAGGTGAGGTGAAACTTTTTTCCTGTGAAGTGAGAAAATTTCACTAGTGAAGTTGCCACTTTGCAGAAATAAGTGACACTTCACCTGAAAAAAACATTGCAAACGGTTGAAACTGAAGTTGGTGATGCCCATAGGAACTTCATGAAGCTTCAGTTTCACAACTTTGCTTGCAACAGCTTTGTTTACAAAGTTTAACTCTGCTGCATCTCTAGCTGACAGGTAGGAAGCAGAGAGTGATGGTGGAGGTGGTGGATGTTCACTGTTCTAAGTGGAGGTATGTGCTGAGTGGAGCAACCCAAGGTTTATTGCCGGGTCCGCTGGACTTTAATATATTTATTAATGAACTGCAGGAATGGGTCAGTAGCAAGCTGCTGATGTTTGTGGATGTCAGTAAATTGACAACAGTGGGAACATCAAAAGAAGTGTAGCACAAGGGTACCTGCTTTAGTTACAGAAATGGGCTGAAATGCTCAAATGCACTACAGTTTGTGGCAACTATCATCCCTGGGTCTCCCCTGAGTTACTGACCTGTTTCGGGGAGCGAGACAAAGCTTGGAGGAAACATAAGGCCTCCCAGATTCCCCCAGACTATGCCAGGTATCGCATGTTAAGAAATGCCTGCACAAAAACTACCAGACTTGCCAAGTCTGAATATTTTAAATCATCTTTTCTCAGAAACATCAATTCCCCCTCCAAATTCTGGAAAGTGGTCCATGCCCTATTCTCCCCCCCTTCACATCCTCCTCCCCTGTACCTAAGATAAACAACTTATTGGTGTCCGAACTGTGCACAGTGGCTCAAGAGTTTAACTCCTATTATACCACCTGTGCCACAGCACTTCTAAAGTCCCTCATCTCTAACCTACCCCCTCCTCATCCTCCCACACCCAGCACTCAACCCCACCATGCCCACCCTCCCTTCTCCTTTTCTGTTGTCTCCCCAGAATAAACCCTAATGGTCCTTCTCTTTCTTAATCCTTTCAAGGCTCAACACCGGATGACCTTGACCCTAAACTCCTCTACCTTTCAGCTTCTTCTATAGCTTACCCTCTTGCCTTGATCCTAAATCTTTCCTACTCATCCTCATCTGTCCCTTCATCCTGGAAACATGCGGTGGTCCTCCCTCTACCAAAGGGAGGTGACTTCTCCTCCCCAGAAAATTGTTGCCCAGTCTCCCTCCTCCCTGTCCTTGCTAAACTCCAAGAACACTTGGTCCTCCCTCAACTAACCTCCTTCCTCATTGACTGTTCCATTTTCACCACGTTATAATTTGTTTTTTGAAAGAACCACTCCACTACCACCTCCCTACTCAGGCTCACTGACTCCATCCTCACTGGGATGGATAATGGCCTCATTACCTCTGCCATCTTTGTTGACCTCGCCAAGGCTTTCAACACAGTCTCCCATGCCCTACTTCTTGACTCCCTATGTGACTGCTGGGTTGTTGACTTCTGCCCAAAACTGGTTTAGAGCTTACCTCTCAGGCAGAACACAATCAGACAAGATCCAGGATACAATCTCTCCCCCATCCCTATTTCCACAGGAGTCCCATAGGGCTCAGTGGTTGGACCCAATCTCTTCTCCTTCTACCTAAATGACTTGCCCTCAGTATGCTCCGCCTCCTCCTCTATCCATATGTGTGCTGATGGCACCATCCTGTTCTCCTCTGGAAAATGCCCAGCTGATATAGCAACTGTCCTTCAGCATGACTTCCACCAGGTTCAGCTATAGCTTGCCACACATCAGCTATTTATAAATGCCAAAGAGACTGTCTCCATGACCTTTGGCACTAGGCAGAGACTCTCTAGGCTCCACCCTTTACCAACTTTCCATACCCTTAATGGGACAATCCTAGCAGACACCTTCTCATTCAGATACCTTGGGGTTTGGTTGGACCAACACCTCAACTTCTCTGGCCACATTGACGCCATCCTGAAAAACTTGTGCCCCAAGCTTGGTGCCTTATTCAGGAACTATAGTTGCATCCCTCCTATGGTGCGGTGTGAACTAGTCCAGAAGATGATCCTCCCCATTTTTGACTACTGTGATGTAGTCTATGGTGCTGCTCCCAAATCCTCTCTAACCAGATTGATCACTCTCTTTAACTCCTTTTGTCAATTTGCCCTTGATGCTCGATCACGCACTCATCACTGTGGCCTCTGCCATGCCCTATCCCTTTCCCTGCTTGCCAACAGGTGCCTCACTCATTGTGCCAAATTCACTTCTAAATTTTGGTTAGGAGAACATCCCTCCTACCTCTCATGCTCACTGTCTTCCCCCCTACCACCTCCCACTCCCTTAGATCCTCTGACACTCGCACTTTGTTGAGCCCTCCTCAAACTACTCTCATCAGTCAGTCAGGCTTTACCTATCATTTCCCTCAAGACTGGAACTCCATCCCCCCAAATATGGCACTCCTTCTCCTCCTCCCTTGCCTCTGCCTTACATAACTTTCTTTAATCTAACTGCTCCTGCTTTAACCCTCCGTAACTGTCCTCTTATGCCTCTGCTCCTCTCCATGACTCACATTCCCTATTTAACCTCCCCCTGAGCCTGCTTCTCAGCATGCTCTCCTCTCCCTTCACCGCTTACCCCCTCACTCCTACCCCTAACCTTTTTTTCCATTACCAACTTGCCTCGGCTTAGTTTTTACCACTGGCAGGATTCTCAGCATCCTGGAAGGGTCTAGCACTAGGCAAGTCTCCTCCTTCCCCTCCCCTTCCCTTCCCCCTCTCTCCTTTCTACCCAACTTGTCCTCACCTAAATCTGCCCTCTGTCAGGATTCTGAGCACCCTGGCAATGTCTACTCTCAGGTAATTTTTTCCCTCCCTCCTTCCTTTTTCCTTTCCTCTTCTATCTCCCCTATTCCCTCTGCCCAACTTGCCCTCGCCTAACTCTATCCCCTGGCAGGGTTCTCTGCATCCTAGAGGGGCCCAGCACTGGGCAATTACTCTTCCTTCACTCCCCCTCCCCCTATATCCTTGCTACCCAACTAGTCGGCACCTGATTCTGTTCTCTGGCAGGGTTCTCAGCATCCTGGAGTGGCCTAGTCTTAGGCAAGCTTCTTCTTTCCCTCCTCTTCCCTCCTTTCCCTTCATCCTTTCTTTTCTTCTTCCAAACTAGTTCTGCCCTCTGGCAGGGTTTTCAGCATCCTGGAGTGGTCCTGCAATGGAAAATGACTCTTCCTTCCCTCCCCTTTCCCCTCCATCCTCTGTGCCTAACCCATCCTCACCTGACTCTGTTCTCTGGCAGGGTTCTCAGCATCCCGAAGAGGCCAGTCTTAGGTAAGTTTCTCCCACTCCTCTTCCTCCTTCCCTTTACCATCCCCTCTACTTTCTCTACCCAACTTGTTCTTGCCTACTCCTGCCCTTATTCTAAGTCCTCACCTCATTCTGCTAATGGCAGCGATCTCTGCACTCTAAAGGGGCCAGTTCCAGGTATGATTCATCCTTCCCTTTCCTATCCCTTTTCCCCACCTCTCTCCTGCCCCCCACCTCCTTGCATTTAATCAAAGGAATTAGTTCGCTTGATCTAATAATTTGCACTTTTTGTTCTGTCTGAGGTGCTCCCAGATTGCACTAGACCTGTGTTAACTTGCCCTTCACAGTTGATTTTTTTGCTCACTTTCCTCCAGTAATGTTCCCCTCATCTTTATCCTCTCCTTCCCCCATCTGGTTTCCCCTGTCTACCCCTCTACCTTCCTTGATGTCCCCCCACTGGACCTCATTCATTTAATAATTGCTAAATAATCTGTCTCTTAACTGTGATCCATTCCTGAAAGAAGTTGGCTCCAAGGCTACATTAAATTTCTGTACTATGTTCCTCAGATATGCCACTTGTAATTACAGTAAATGCATATTCCACAGGTATGATATATTTAATTTTATGTTATGTCACAAATATGACTGTATGATTATTTATGATATTTTTTAACTGTGTGTCTTGTTACAAATGTAATTGAATGTTTAATTTCTCAGCTATGTTAAACGTTAAACTGTATGTCCAATTCTTTATCCAATTGTACCCCTCCCCCCGAGGTCACACCAGGAGACAAGCAACTTGTTGTTCAGTGTGCCCTCCTGGTGAAGCATTTCAATAAATAAATAAAAGATGCCTTAGTCATCAGATTTCATACACATGCTGGGCAAAGGCTTTGTGTATATTTATATATGAGGGTAGAACACTGAAAGCAGCAGCGTAAAGAAAACCTTTTTTCCAGAACATCATTTTCAGCTGCAATGAATAAAAACAGTTGCATACCAGTCAAACCTACTTTTCTGGATATCTGCTATGCTTTGCACCATGAGGTTTTTTGGTTTTTTTTTGGATACTATTCCTTACTAGGTCTATGATGCTATTTCTCAGTCAGATGTGGTGGCCATCTTTTTGCTAGAGAAAAAAGCTCAGTTAAAACATTTACAAAATACTCAAATTTCAGTGGAACTTGGAAATTTTATCACAAATAACACCAGACGATGCCTTACTGTTTTACAGTGGAAAAAAGGTAGGGTCAAATTTTTTGTCCAACTTTGTTGCACTGTTGTTTTAAGGAGGCAGGAAATGTGTGCTAATTGGCAGCAGTTGGTAATGTTTCTGTTTACAGAAATGAAATTCATACCACCACATGAGCCATATTTAACCTTTCCTGAATGAACAAAACAATGATAATAGTAATAATCATAACTTTATTTATAAAGCACCTTTCAAAGCCAAGGCACTGTACATAAAATAAACACATATAAATACAAATATTAATATTCCATAAAATCCACTTAAAATGACATTAATCCATAATACAATTTTCAAACAGCAGCATAACATTTATGGCTGAAACTATCAGTTAACACTTTTTGGGAATGCCTGCCTAAATAAACAGGTTTTTAGGACTGACTTGAAACTTTGGATGGTCAAGCAGTCTCTCACCCAATGAGGTAGAGAATTCCACAGGTCAGGGGGTCATAAGAAAAAGGCCAAGCCCCAGATGTCTTCAAATGCACCCTGGGAATCTCTAGCACTTCCTCGTCGGTGGATTGAAGCAGGTGGGAGGGGTAGTAGGGATGAAGAAGATCTTTCAGGTAGCAGAGTCCCTGGTCATGTAGGACTTTATAGGTCAGCAAACCAACCTTGAAGGTGATCCATCACTGTACAGGCAGCCAGTGCAGTCTGCAGAGCACAGGCATAATGTGACTGGTCCAAGAAGTCCCAGTCAGAAGCTTGGCTGCCGCATTCTGCACCAGCTACAAGTGGTGGATATCAATCACAGAAGCCCCAGGCACAGGGCATTGAAATAGTCAAGGTGGGTAGTCACAAAGTCATGGACCAAGGTAGAGAGATCATCAGGAGGAACCAGGTGCTTCAACCAGGTGATATTCCTGAAATGGAAAAATGAGGTCTTGACAACTGCCAACACCTGAGATTTCAGGGTTAGCTCATTGTCAAAAATAACACCCAGGTTACGCATCTGATGTGAGGCAGCTAGTGGAACATCCCCAAGCAAAAGCCCAGGTGACTGTCCAACCAGCATACCTGCCGCCCGATGATCTGGGTCCACCACCAACAACTCAGTCTTATCTGGATTTAGTCTCAGCCAGCTGGCACTCATCCAGTCCTGAATCTGAGAGAGACAGTTGTTAAATACTGAGATCACATCCTCCTGCCAGGGTACAAAGGACAGGTACAGCTGAGTATTATCTGCATAGCAGTGAAAACTCAAACCATACCGCCTAATAATGTCTCCCCATGGAGACATTATGATGTGAATAACTATTATATTTACTGGTTAGGCCAAATTATCAACTGCTGGCACAACCTCAAAAACTCCATTATTCACATGTGTGAATAACAGAGTTCCATAAACTACAATTTCCAAAAATATCCTTCTGCGCATAGGAACACCTGAAGCAGAGACTGTCCTTGCACTGGCTGTTTGCTCATGCTGGCTTCAGAAAACCACCAGCATGAATGACAGTCATCTCAGACGTTAAGCAAAACAGAAGCTGTTCATAGTTCAGTATTAAAAGTCAGTCAGAAAAGTATAAAAAAAATGGTAGAAAACCACCAGCGCAACTTAGTCTTCTCAGACTTTTTTGTGTGTGTGTCTTGATTTTGTAAGTTCATATAGATCATCTACAGTACATCAAAATAGACAAGTTGAGTCACATTTCTTATCTGCAGGTATCTCACATTAGTTAATTTAAAAAAAATCCCTAAAAAATTATACAACTTGAGCAAAAGTGCAACTAATGCTTGAGCCAAAGCAACAACAAAAAAATTGCTATTCTACCTAATCGGCCTCCAGTGTTAATAATAATAATTATAAAAAGGCACCATGGATACTGAAACTGTTATTTTATGAGCATTTGAAGCTCAATTATTTGAGCTACAGTCCTTAATAGGATGTGCTAGGTGTTTATAGAGTGACTCCAACAGAGCAGGGTTCCCATGATGACCTTCATTGCTTTCACATTCCCTCACATGTGCAGGCTAGCATCTCACTTCCTTATTCATTAACTCTTTCAGCTCACATCCACCCAGCACTGTCTGACCATTGTTTGAGAAACCCTTTCCAGTGTCAAGCACTTGTTTATATTAAGCTATCTGAACAATTTTTGAACTCTGTTCATGTTTACTAAATGTTGCCCATTTCTGCATCTTTCATTTTTATCCCCATTTCTGCATCTCTGATTTTTCTAAATTAGTTGCTTTAACCAGTAACTATAAAAAAAATAAAACATGGGGAAGTCTGTGAACTTGGAATTTATGTACACCCTTGGTGTGTGAAGCCCAAATAATCCCTTCAGGCTTCACCCACGGGGTTTATGGGGCATCACACACCTCGGATGTGCATACAATCCTTGTTAATCACACTTCCCCATGCATTACTCTATACGACTTCATGGAACCAGAATTTTGAGGGGTTCTTCTTATTTCATGTTTTGGTTACACAATGTTAATCATCCACTGTTGACCTACTAAAATTGAGTTCTGTTCATCAACTGTGACATAGTCAAAACTCCAGATAACTGGTTCAGTAAACAGAACTGTAACTGAATATTGCCCATAAAAACAAAAGATTGCAAAATATTGTTTTTTTGTATCCCCTTTTTTTCAGGTGTAGTTACACACGGATCATTTAGGGGTATGGATATAATTTCTGAAAATAGGAGTGGTATAAACAGCTGCCAAGTTAAAATAATTTCCTGCTGTCTTTAAGGTTGTGCCTCTTTCCTAGAAAGAGAAGGCCAAGCCCATCATATGGCATACAGTGGAGGATTTTTTTGCCACATTCAAGTGCACATCTACACATACTGTTAAATATGTAAATACTAAGCATGTATGTGAAAACTAGTGTTGTATAACAAGTAATCAAGAGGACCAAACAGGGTGCAGGGTGTTGGGGGGCACCTGCATGGCTAGGGATATAGTGAGGCCCAGTGCTTCAGGTTAAGGGCCTTACAAACTCTTGAAATGCAAGTATCCCCAAATACCCACACCATGGGGGGCCTTATTAAGAGATGGGCAAAGCTGGGAAACTTCACCCCATGAATTCATTCGCCAATTGAGTGCAATTTGTGGATTGATTCGATGGCACAAAGTGCAAATTTCCACCCACAAAGTGTGGAATTTCACATGTGAAGTGTGGAATTTCACCCATGAATGGCAGAATTTCACTGCGGATGGCAGAATTTCATCCTTCACAGGTGGAATTCCACCATTTGCAGGTGACATTCCACACTTCATGGTGAAATTCAAAAAAAAAAAAAACAACAAAGGCACATGCTGTAGTTGAACTTTGAGTCTAATAGTAAAAATTTGCTCCAGGGAGGCAAATTTGCTGACTTTGCAGAAAATCTCTTGGTGAGTTTAAACTTTGCAACATCTCTGGTCTTATTGTGCCTTATAAAAGGGGTCTAAAAATCAAAGACACTTAATTGGCTAAAACCTGTCTGGTTAACTGCATTAATAAAGTATAATGTCTAGTCATCCTAATCCTAAACCTGACTGGATTTCTTAATAGTCACATCACACAATAAGCCAATCACTCCCCATACAGCCAGAAGTGACCAACTATCCAAAACATGGCTTCCATTTTATGAAATAAAAACCATAACTAGGTCCTAGAAATAAAACTACCTTAAATAAACAACAACAACAACAACAACACATTCATATTTTAGAGCATTCAGGGAAACTGGATGGGTCTGGTGGTCTTTATCTGCCAACAATTTCTATGTTTCTATGTTAAAAAAGATTTGTTAAAGGTTGTTTCCCTGATCTTCACACTTTCCAAATAGACAAAATAGAAAAATAAATTACTTTTCACAGTTTTTATTACTAGTATTCCTTTATTGAAAATGAAAAGAAAAAACATCCTCCTCCCATCTTTACCTGTTTATCTTGAAAATCTCTGCTGGTTACCCTGCCAGAGTAAAAAGTGAAATGTTAAAAGAGGAACATTGGGCCAGTGGAATTGTGTAGAATTTTAAATCCCTGTATTCATGGGAAACATTCCATTTGTTGAATGAGGGGAAACCAGCAAAAAAAGAAACTAGGTGAGTAAAGGATGTAATATTACTGTATAAACAAATACAGGAAAAGTGGGAAAATACAGTTACCTAGGCAGAGGCTAAACCAACCTGATTAAATACATTTTTATTTTATTTATTTAGTTTTTGTTCAGCAGGTAGGTGCACTGGCCATGGAAATGACTATTTTCAGGCACCAACCAGGAGAGTACAATACAAAAAACAGGATATCAGCAATGGTGACACAAAGGAATAACTTAGGGAACAAACAATTTGTTACAATGACAAAGTAAAGGCAAAATTGTCCAGCAGAGAAAACATTCAGATGTAGGTACACGAGAATAAATGAAAACATTGACTAGGTAAATTCTCGAAGTTCACAAAAGCACATACATTTGAATACTACTGTATGAGTGTATTCAGGGGAATCTAGCCCCCCTTCCCCCCAAAAAAACTAACAAGTTCGATAGTGTCAATTACATATTCATTAAAATACATGTAAGGGTATGAAATGCAAATAAGATAACACTTTTGTTTAATAAAAATGTTGGGTTTCATTGTATTTTATTGTTTTCAGCTACCTTTTTTTTTTTTTTTAATTTAGTTGTTTAACCAGGTATAGCACACTAAGCTGAAAGCTTTTTTACAGGAGCGACCTGGGTGCACACTACCTGTCCCCATTACCTAAATAAGAACAATGTTTTTGTCTTCAAAATGAAAATGAAAGCATATTTCATTGAAAGACCTGAATGCTTATCTTTTTTAAAAATAATTACATCTTCAGTTATGCATTTTCAGTTAAATATTTAAATTCCATTTTATAAGTACAATAAAACCCTCCAGCATGTGCCATTGTAGTGAAAAAATCACACTTCTAAGGTGCAGTTAATGTCACTTGGCTAATCCTCAAGCCTAACAATGCACCTGATGAATGTAATTATAGCACCATAATGCACATCCTACCCTGTATGGTAACACCCTATATGAGTGCCTATTATTGAGTCACTCAATATGACAGACTCAATACTAACACTTGGAAGTAAAGCGAGTGGTGAAAGAAGTCGTCATATCCTGTAGAGTGAATGTAGCAGGGAGCTACACTCATTAGAGCATGATATAGCATCATGGTTGGGCTAGCCCTCCCAAACTGGCTGTGTAGCATGGTGGTATATGCTACTGCCCCTGAAAAGAGTGACCTGAGTTCTGGTCTAGTGGCTGGAATGGAAATATTTTGGTTTTTTTAAATATTTATGTTCTCCCCTAAGTCCATGCCCCCCATGGTGTTAATTATCTTTATTTTGGGGAGCACAGGGGGCTTGCCCCCCACAAAGGGGGGTGCAGAAGTGTAGCCCCCTCCACATAAAAATACATATCGTTTCTTTTTTTTAGATGCAGTAAGTGACCATCGCTATTTGCGATGGTCACTCTACTGTCTGTCGCCCTTTGTCTGTTGGGTGGTTCTTGTCTCACTGTTTGTGGTCAGTGCTCATTAGGAGTCACTGTTATCACATAAAACCCCATATACTACTCCTTACTAAGAAATCTTTTCAACTATACATTTTAAACGGCATTTAAAAAGTGAAAGATATATTTTAAGTTTTTACATGTAAAATGTTTCTTCCTGTACTAAGTCATCAGTTTAAGGCATTGTGTTATCACTATAGGCAGTGAGAATGGAGAATGAGTAGCATTCATTATGTACTGTATGTAGGATTTTGTTTCTTATGTAGTGTGGAACAGAATGGGTTTCTTTAATCTTTGTTAGTTTACAGTGATTTTTTATGTTTGCTTGTGCACATGCACAAGAAACATTTCATCACAGCTTAGGAGAGAAGCGGGGTTTTGGAGGTGCGGCACTGTGGGGTCCAATGGCCCCAGTGCTTTTTGAGGCTTGGCCCACTTTCTCCAATGTGGTGGCATGCTGCTGCTGACACTAGTTCAGCCAGCATGCCACCACCTTGAAACATTTTTGCTGCTGTAATCAGGGGCCACCTTGTCATTGCAGCGTTAGCCATTCCACTGCAATGGAGTGACCCGTCATTGCAGGGCAGTACCTTGCCATCTGCATGACCCCAACCCAGTTAATTTGCCGATGGGGGAGCCCACTCCCCATCAGCATACTGTAACCCCCTCCCCCATTTGTTGTGTACTGAGGGGGTGCCCAATCCCCTGGCATTGTGTGTCCCCCAACAGTCTTTCTTTGCAGATTGGGGGCCCAATCCCCATCGGTTTCAGTCCCCCTTCCCAGTTCAGTTTGTCAATGGGGACCCCACTCCCCATCAGCATAATGCCCCCCCAATTTGTTGTGTGGTTAGGGGGTGCCCAATCCCCCTCAACTTCCCCCCTCAGTATGTGCCGATGGGGGTGCCCAATCCCTCGTCAGCTACAGTCCTCCCAAAAACACTCAGGTGGCATGCTGGGAGCTCACCCCAACATATCAAATGTCCCTGAAAAAATAACCTGTCCAGCGATGTTTTTCGTTTTTTTTTTAAACCTGTAAAACAGAAAAGCGGTCCCTCGTTGAATTTGGTAGGCCCTCCCCAACCCGCACCCACCCTCTGTGCACCCTGCCTCCCCACACCTCCTTCACCCCATATACATACCTCCGGAGCAGAGTATGTATCTTCGTGGACAGGAACACATCTGCACTCCTCAAAGCTGACCTCGAACTGAAGAAATGCCAGTAAGCTGTATAATGGCATGAATAAGGTTTTTCAACGTTGGTGCATATCTCAGGCATTTTTGGGAATTTTGGCACAAAATTTTCAACATGGAATTATTGGAACCCCTACTCATGAATTCAGCCATTGTCATGGTGTTATTCAGTTCCAAAAGGTGATTTTGTGGTCACTGCATAGAATCACCTTTCAGGACCGATTAATGAAATGACAGTGCCAGTGTTCATGAGGTGGGTTCTCAGAAAGCCTATGTTGCAAATTTGGTGGAGAAAAGCCCACAATTGACTGTTTTACAAGCTTGCATTGTGCAGTTTCCATGCATGCTTGTACCTTCATGAATTTGTAATATTTTCACTCCAGATTTTCAACATTGGCATTTTTCCACACCTCCTTATGAACAGTACAGCTGGCATTTTTCACATCCTGACTGAAATGCGTGTTCACACTTCCAGCTCAGAATAGCGTGGTCACTGTGTGAAATCAGTGTTTGGGACACATTAAGAAAATCACAGTGACATTGTTTATGAGCAGAGGTTCTAAAATGCCTATGTTGAAAATCTGGAGACAAAAGTCCATAAAATGACTGTGTTACAAGCGTGTGCTGCACAGTTTCCATGTATGCTCAGAAGTGCACAAATTTATAATATTTTCCCTCCAGATTTTCAACATTGGTATTTTCCATACCTCCTTATGAACAGTACAGTTGTAATTTTTCACATGCTGTCCAAAATATGTTTTTGCATTTCTGGTGCACAATGGCATGGTCTCTGTAGGAAATTAATGTTTCGGACAGATTAAGAAAATCATAATGATAGTGTTCATGAGCAGAGGTCACAAAATGCCTATGTTGAAAATCTGGTAGAAAAATTCCACTAAATGACTGTGGTACAAGCATGTGTTGTGCAGTTTTCACGTACGCTCAGAACTTCAAGCATTTTTAATATTTTCACTACAGATTTTCAACATTGCCATCTCTTCATACCTCCCTATGGATGGTACTGCTGTCATTCTTCACAACCTGCCTAATCTGTGTATTCACACATCTGGTGCAGAATGGCATGGTCACTGTGGGAACACGAAGTTTGGGACACATTAACAAAATCACACTGCCACTGTTCATGAGAAGAGGTCCCAAATGTTTTCATGACGTGGAGTCACAAAAAGGCCATATTGAAAATTTGTAGTGCAAATACCAACACACGCCCCGGGCCATTAGGGTTTCTAACTATAATGTCTCACCTTGCACAGACTGACAGGCATCAGATGTGTAACTTTGGATAACTGGCTGTAATGCTCATGCCATCACACCCCCACCCTGAAGCCAATGACAGGCATTGAGGTGTGCCTTGTAATCTTCAGCCCCAGACTTCACCCTATTCTGCTGTACTGCACCCATTTCAGTGTATATCCTTATGAAATGGGGTGACTGTGATGCCGAACACCCCAAGGCACACCTCAGCACTTGTCAGTTTCTACAGGTTAGGGTGAGGTGAAATGCCATGAGCATTTGGGCAACAACCCACAGGCACACCTTGATGCCTGTCCATCTCTGCAGGATAGAGGTGGGATTGGCATGAGTTCATTACTTCGCTGCCACTCCTATTCTGCATCTGTCTAACTCCTCCACATCCAATGCTAATATCAGCAAGCAAACATTCAACATTGAGAAATGCCTGTCTTATATAGGGTGCAGATGAGTTGGAGCTACAATTTCAAAAAACAAAGGGTGACTGGGATGCAACATGTAAGTGAGTGAGCAGCTTGTATTGTAAAGGCTTGGGTCTAAGACAGGAAGCCAGAAGAGTCTTTCAATGGTGCTTAGCTGTTTGATGCTGGGAGCAAAATCTGACAATTTATTGAGTTAGGAGTGTCATGGGGCAGCAGCAGAAAAGGTTAATGAGGCATTCTGCTTCCTCTAGAATTCCATGGAATTTCTGAAATTCCACCTAATTACATTGAATGACATCAGAAGCAGAAATCCAAAATTATGAAGCAAAATGTTACTGCAGATTCAGTTTTTACAAAATGCAGAATAATATTTTACATATTACATATGCTGCAACATATCATTCCATTGTTTACATAGAAATACATTTTGGAATTCAGCAGAGTTATAAGTAATAGATAAACCATTCTGAGGTGTGCGGTTGTGCTCTGATATACGCACACCTTGGTGTGCATTGTTACTCACGAGGCTGCAGGCTGAGTGCATCAACTACCCAAAGCGTGCATACATCAGAGTGTGACCGCACACCTCAGAGTGGTTTATCTATCTTACAAAATGACAAAATTGTTTTGGAGTGGAGTAAAAGTTCAGGTGTGTGATCGCACTCTGATATATGCATGGTCGTGTGATGTGTTTCAACCAACCAGCATGGATAATTTTTCCTACCCATTTTATAAAATATAGTAAATTGTAAAAAGCATTTCAGAAGTGGAATTGCTATTGCCCATGAATTCTACTGACAGAATTTCAGATTCCACACAGCTTTAACAGCTACCCTCTTGATATAATTAAAGTAGTTTAATTGTTCTGCCGGTTATTAGTACACATAATCTGGTTTGTTACACTAAGCAGTTATGTACCACTTTACATAATTAGGCTAGTTACAATAAGCAATCATTTACTTCTCCAGAGAATAAGAATGGTAACATGAGCAGTAATGTACCACAGGAGATAATCAGAACTAGAGATGTTGCAAAGTTTAAATTCATTGGCAAAGATCGATCGAAGTTGTCAAATGTGCCTCCATGTGCAAATTTTTGCTATTATGCTTTTTTTGCTAAATTTCACAATGAAGTGAGGAATTTTGGCCATGAATGGAGGAATTTTGCCCACAACTGGTGAAATTCCACAGTTTATGGTGAAATTCCACCATTTGCAGGTCAAATTCCACACTTTGCAGATGTAATTATACACTTTGCAGGTAGAACTTTGTACTTCATGTCCATGAATTAATACACAAATTGCACTAAATTCACAGATTAATTTGTTGAGCGAAGTATCCTAACTTCACTCATCTCTAATCAGAAAAGTTAAACTTAGCAGTTATGTACCATTGCAAAAGCTTGGTAGATTTACACTGAGCATTTACCCCAGCAAGGTACTCAGGAGGGTTACACTGAGCAATCACTTACCACTAAGAGTAATAAGGAGTCTTGCACTTAGTAGTTATTTACCATTCCAGAGAATCAACTACGTTACACTGAATTAGTTATTAACTACTGCAGGTTATCTGAAAAGTATCACTAAACAGTTATTTACCATCACTACACTCAATAACACTGAACATTTATAATAGATCTTCAAGTTCCTGAAAAGGCATGAAGAAAGTAAACTCTGAGGAATTATTTATCATAAGTAGTGAATCAAGAATATGGTGGCAGGAGTGGAAACTAATGGAAGGGGGGAGATTCAAGAGGGAAGTGAGAAAGTTTTATTTAACAGAAAGGGTGGTGGAATCATGAAACAATCTGCCACCTGTTGTGGTTGGTGCCAAAACTATGAACGGTTTCAAACATGGAGAAGTTAACACTTTCGATAACCATAATAGTTACGCTGTGAACCACTCCAGGTAATCTGGATAGTTAAACAGAACAGCCATTTATAATTGGATAATCAGGACAGTCACACTGCATAGATATTTACTGCTCCAGCTTATCAGGAGATATACACTGAGCAGTTATCTAACACTGTGGATATACACTGAGCAGTTATCTAACACTGTGGATAATCATAATAATTGCACTGTGCAGTCATCTACCACTACAGATAATTTTGATAGTTACTCTGAGCAGTAATTTACAACTCTGAATAAGCAGGACAGTTACACTGAGCAGTTACTTTACACTCCAGGTAATCCAGATAGTTGCACTGTGCAGTCATTAGTACTCCCGATTACTGTATTTAGATAGTTTCATTGAGCAGTTATTTGACATTCCAGTAGTTACACTGACTAGTTATTTTCAAATCTGGGTAATCAGGATAGTTACTTGAACAGTTATCTACCACTGCTGATAACCCAGATAGTTACAAAGAGCAGTTATATTTCTACTTTAGATTCTCTGGAAAGTTATTTATTTATTTATTAGCTTTTGGTAACCGGGTAAGTGCGCTAGGCAACAGACATGCTTATTTTCAGGCATGACCTGGGAGAGCACAGGACATTGGTTACAATATGCAGAAATGCACAGACATAATATAGGTGTACAGGAGCAAAACAAGATATACATTGAGTAGCACAGTAATAGTTACATAAGGGTACATTTTAGGCATAGATCATAATAAGGATGTAAAATAAAGCAATTAGTTACTCCAGATAATCGTGATAGTCACACCTACCAGCTATTGATCACTGCAGATAATCCAGAGTTACACCGAGTAGTCATTTTCTACTCCAGATAATCTAAATAGTTACACTGAACCATCATTTACTTTTCCGGTTAAGCTGGATTGTTACACTGGGGGGTTATTTACAAGTCTGTATTATTAGGATAGTTACACTGAGCATGCATTTACAACTCTGGAATTCAGGAGAGTTACCCTGTACAGTGAGAAGTGTTTAGCACTCCAGATAATCAGGAGAGTAACTCTAAACAGATATTTCAAACTTTAGATAATCAGGATGGTTATGGAGCAGTTAATTACTACTGTAGACAATCTGTATATAGTAGTTACATGAAGCAGTTATTTTACACTCCAGATACTTAGGAGAGTTACACTGACCAGTTATTCTAAACTTTGGATAACCAGGATAGCTACTGAACAGTTATTTACTACTGTAAATAATCAGGATAGTTACACTGAGCATGTATTTATCACTTTTTAGAAAATTACAAAATAATTTTTGCTGTTCTCATACCCTCAAACCTTGGGCTATGATGACCTTTCAGGTGCTGCTACCAGGGAATGAAAACTAGAAAAAATGCTCATATAAATAAGCTTTGTAACTGCACATCTGAGTTTCCCACAAAGGCAATACACATATAAGTAAGCCCTTCCCAAATGAACCAGTAGCTCTGAAGAAGAAGTGTAAGCTCTGAAATGTTAGCATGATGGGCAGAGTTCGCCAGACCAGAGGGAGAAGCAGGGAGTAAGACCAGCTCTATGCATGGCACAGAAAATGCTAATGTTATTGCTGAAAGCTGAATGAAGAGACAACATTAAAGGGTGCATGAGCACATAACTACAAGAAACAGTTTCAATTTCCCCAAGGATATGAGCGATGGAACCCACCTGTTAGAGAAAATAATTTTTCAAGAAAAAGAGCTGTATCACTGACGCATACCTGTCATAGTTGTCAGTGTCAGTGGCTCAGTAGGTAGCACACTCACCTCTGAGGCAGGGAGATCAGAGGGCTGTGGGTTCAGTTCCCACATCTGGCACTTGGGTTAATATCCGAGTACTGACACCGCAGTGCCTCATGAGAGGGGTGCTGCACTTCTGAGGTGCCGTCTTTCAGATGAGACGTTAAACCAAGGTCCCATCTGACTGGATTGGTGGTAGTTCAGGTGGATGTTAAAGATCCCATGGCACTTATCAAAAAGAGTAGGGGAAGGTTTTTATTAATAAACAGAACAATAAATCAGAAAAACAGTAATACAATTCATGGAAAATAAGAAAAAAAAAATAACAAACAGAATATCAGCAAGACTCAATTTTCTTAAAGCAGAATGATTCAACCTATCTTGTCTTTCAAAAAAGGAACCTCTTTCCACCTTATAAGCCATACAGTTTTGGACAAACATTTGCATTCAGAATCACATTGCAACAACAAATCATGTTCAATATGTTGAAGAACTCCAAGTGGTGAGTGGTATAACTGTCGTAGAGTACGGTGACATCTGACTTGCCATAAATGAAACTTGAACATAGCAAACAGCAGTCATACTACACCTGCATCCAACAAAGTAGAATGTAGCAAAAAACCTCCCACAACTTCCAGATATGTAACAGAATGCCAGAAAGGCAGGTTCCAATGGGCAGAAAGGATCATCCAAAAATCTTGCACAAAGTGGCAGGAAACAAAAAAAATGGGACATTGTTTCCTCCTGACTAATGCAAGTATCCCTCGGACAAGTACGTTCAGTAACCATTTTATGCTTTAAAGTCCCCCTAACACCGAGTTGCCCATGACAACTAAGCCATAAAACATCCCATAATCTAGGTGGAATCCGTTTATCTACCAAACTTTTAAGAAGGTTATCAACATCACCATCCGGTACATCCTTAAAAACAGGGACTATGGAATGTGCTTTACATTGTAGGACATCATAAATATTCTTCAGGTGAAGCTACCTCTGGCTGGAAGCTGCAATACTGAACATAGGATTTGCAAGAAAGCGAGTTGTGCTCACAACAGAGTAAGGTGAACCTTACAATTGTATTTGGTTTGTAGCAGATATTCTGCAGGTGGAGGCTACTTCTAACTGAAAGGTGAAATAAGGAACTTAGAATTATAAGGAAAGACAGTCTTTCAAGCAACAGAGGGAGGTAGATCTTGCTTTACTTTTGCTACAGTTGTTAAGATTTTCAGTGCTGGAAGAGTTTAAACCCTGAGGGATGGAATACTATTTACTGTGTCTGTCCTGGTGCACAGCTGACTTATTTTGGGGCTGACTGCTTTCAGAGCACAAATCACCAGGATGTTTTGGGGCTGAGGAGGTTTACCTGTGTCTGACTTGGATGTCTGGATTTTTCTCTGTTTGATTAGCAGGGTATTTTCTCTGTCAAATTGTTGTGTAGGACATCTTGCTGACAGGAAGGCACTCATCACAGCGGTGGGTCAGAGCTTTTAGCTGATTGTTTCATGAGGGCACAGTTTAGGCCCAACCCCTGCCCAACCCTCACCCACCACCCCGGAAATAGTTCCTTTATACCTGGGGTTCTGACATCATTTCCACAAGAGTGCAAGGTGCATATCACTGTCATATCCTCTCTAGCACACTGCACTGACAATATAAGCATACACATTGTATAATATTTATATTTCTGTATAACAAACCAATCACATACACACACAAAAAAAAGTAGATAAATATGTGGGGAGTAGTGCAATGTAGTGGCTGTGGGGCAGCAGTCTTCTGGGAGTCTTTCTGGAGGCTGAGATGCTGCCCTATTTGCAGACAACTCTCTGTCCTGAGGGAGGAAGTTGCCCATCTTCAGGCCACACTGGACAGTAGTAAGGGAACCTTTCCCCAGGCCACACTGGACAGTAGGAAGGGAACCTCCCCCATCCAGGGAGCACCAGAGCCACCACCACTACCTCAGAGATTGCGAAGAAAGCACAGCAGTTGGACCACAGTGGGCTCAGGGAGGGTGAGGATGGTGGAACAGAGGCACACTCAGTCAGTAGTTCTACTCCACAATCCATACACCATTCTGGGGGAGCATAGCTCCCCTATGGATGCACCCACAGAGGAGACTAAGGAGGCTGAGGACAACTGTCACAAAGGAGGCCCACAGGAAGGAGGCAGAGGACACCACAGGGAAAGGAAGCAGCTCCTAGTGGGGGACTCAAATATTAGGGGGATAGAACTGGGGGGAGTAGGGAAAACCAAAGTAAGGTGCCTGCCTGGTGCCATGGCTTGGAGGGACAGGAAGCACATCCTCAGGATCATGAGAACAGCTGCATGGGAGTCTGAGCTGGACATCGTTGTCCACCTAGGGACAAATGACTTGGCTCATCATGAGATTAGAGCAGTGCAGGAGGACTTTGTAGAGGAGGTGGAGGGGCCCTAAGACAAATAGCACACACAGTATCCTTCTCAGGAGGTGCTGCCTTGTCAATGGCATGGGTGAGGTGAGGGGTACTTTGCACCATGCAGTTTAATGAATGGTTGAAAAAATGGGTGGAGCACAGTGGTTTGGCTTCATTGGGATGGGTTCCACCTGGAGGACACAAGCCTATACTGGCAGGATGGTCAGCATCTGTCCAGGAAGAACAAATCTTTTGAGCAATCGGTTTCGATGCTTCATTGGCAAGCTTTTAAACTAGTCAAGGAGCACTGATAAGCAACAGGAAAATCCCAGCCTCTCCCTACAAAACAGGGTACTAAATGAGAAAAAGACTGAAGGTAGAAAAGGTCAGTGGGGGATGCTGCAACAGAGATGTAAACCATCAAAAACAGAGGCAATAAGTACCAATGCCGTAATCTGGGTAACAAGCTTCCTGAATTAGTGGCCTTGATGGAGGAGAAACATCTGGATATTGTGGCAGATCCACAGAAACATGGTACACAAAAACCATGACTGGGATGTAAACATACCAGAGATACACTATCTACAGGAGGGACAGGGGAGGGTAAAGGAGGAGGAGTAGCTCTTTACATAAGGAAGAATCAAAGTAACAGAACAAAAGGGTAAACAGGAGAGAGAAAGAAGCACTGTGGGTCAATTTGGAGACGAGGCAATAGCACCACAATCCCACACAGGCGTTATATACAGACCCCCCCTCTCAAGGGGAGGAAATGGACGAAATGATAGAAAGTATACTTAGAGATATGCTTGGAAAAAGGAGATATTGCTGATGGGTGATCTGAATTGCCAGATGTTAACTGAGTGCAGTTGCAGCAACCACTCGAAGAGTGAGGTTATTCTAGATGCCCTACAGGGGCATGCTTTAGACAACTAGTATTGGAGCCCTTTCGAGAGAACAATCTTAGACCTGGTTCTCTCTCAAATGGAGGTGGAGAGAGATCACAGATGTAGAAGTGGGTATACATCTGAGGAACTAGCGACAGTCGCAGACAGATGGTGGTTCACAATAAACACAGCAATAGATTCCAAGCCATACAAGGCAAAAGTAATATGGACTTTAGGAGGGCTGACTTTTCAAAATGGGTGAGTGCCTAGGAATGCACTAGCAAATGGGCAGGAAGGAGGAATGGAAGAACAATGGGGAATAATAAAACTGCCATCACAGGTAACAAGCCTTTGTGTGAAGCAAATAAACAAAACAAAATGATGTAAGAAACCACTATGGTTCTCAAGGAAGTGTCAGTGAGGTTCAAGAGAAAAAAGCATTCAGGAAGTACAAGGGAATCACAGAAGGAGCAGGACAGAGAACTGTATCAGTTAAAAACAAAGGAAGCTGGGAAGACAGTCAAGAACAACAAAGGCCCAAACCAAGGAAAAGATAGCCAACTCAGTTGAAGAGGATAAAACCTTTATAGGTACATCAGGGAGCGAAGGAAGACCAAGGAGGATAGTGAGGCTTAATAAAGGGGGCGATGGCAGAGGGTGACTGTGAAAAACGAGACACTAAACAAATATTTTCTCCGTGTTTACAAATGAAGGGAGGTACCTAAAACAAACAATAGAAACACTCTGGATACAAGTTGATACCAGCCATTTACAGAAGAAGGGTTCTGAAAAGAACTCTTAAAACTGAAAGGTGGACAAAACAATAGGCCTGATAGGATTCATCCCAGTATTCCTAAAAAGAACTAAGGGTGAGAACTAGTGACACCACGACTACCCTCTTTAACAAATCATGGGAGGATGGGTGGTACCCGAGGACTGGAGGAGGGCAGATGTGAGTTCCCCTTCACAAAAGTGGAGCAAAGGCAGAAGCAGGCCCACAGACCCACCAGTTAGTTTAACCTCAATGATAGGGAAAATTGCAGGAATCACTCGAAGGAAAGGGAACTCTCGAGTATCTAGGGCCAGAGGGCACAGGACCCAAGGCAGCATGGATTCAGCAGGACAGTCATGCCAGACAGATCTGATAGATTTCTTTGACTGGTGACCAAAGTAGTAGATCAGGGAGGGGCTGTGGACATATTACATAGCCTACCTAGACTTTATAAGGCATTTGACACAGTCCCACACAAAGATTAATATACAAGTTAGCCAGCCTGGAAGTGGGTCTCAAGATGACAGCCTGGGTAAGATTGGCTGGATAATGGACACAGGAGACTAATAGTAAATGGAGTCCACACTAAAGAAGGGGTTACTAAGTAGGTGCCATGAGTTCAGTATTAGGACGGTCCCTCTTCAATGTGCTTTATAAAGCGACAGTGCAGAGGGACTGGAAGGAAAAGTATGTCTCTTTGCAGATGACACAAAGATCTGCAACAGAGTGGATACTAAGTTAAAGTGGAAAGGATGAAGGGACTTGGCAAGGTTAGAGGAATGGTCAAATGTCTTATGGCAACAGATTCAATGCTAAAAGTGCAGAGTAATGCACTGCCTGGGAAACAAAAACCCTGGGAAGAGTACACAATGGGGTGAGATACTAACAATAACAAAAATGGAAGGGACCTGGGGGGTAGTCATATCAGATGACCTAAAGGTGGGCAAACAATGTGAGAGGAGCAGCAAGAAGGGCTGAGGGGATACTGGGATGCATAGGGAGGCAACACCAGTGAAAACAGGAAGTTATTATCCTCTGTACAGACAGCTGGTGAGACCCCATCCGAGTACTGCGTGCAGTTCTGGAGACCAATCTCCAAAGACATGAGACAGGATGGAAGCTGTCCAGGAGGGCAACTAAAATGGTGCAGGGTCTGCACAGGAAGACATGAAGAGAGAGACTTAAGGAGCTTAATATGTATAGCCTCGAGGAAAGGAGGATGGGGGACATGATAGAAACTTCAAGTACCTCAAGGGAATCAACAAGTCAAGAGGTAGCATTTTTCAAAAAGAGTGTACAAGAACAAAGGGCACAATTTGAAGAGGGGCAGCTCAGAGTTAATTTGGAAGTATTTTTCACAGAGAGGGTTGTGGATGCATGGAACAGCCTTCCGGAGGAAGGTTGTGGAGTCAAAAACAGTGGTGGAATTCAAGCATGCATGGGACAGTCATAAGGCAATTCTAGGGGGTGGGGGGAAGAAGAAGTAGGCTGCTGGTTAACTAGGATCTGCAGGTTATTCATTAGGTAGGGAAATGGGCAGACTGGGTGGGCCAAGCGGTCCTTATCTGCCATCAAATTCTATGTTTCTATGTTTCTATTTACACAATTTGCAATAGACATGGGCCGGAAGTAACTTCCATCTATTAAGTTTCGATATCACAGGTCTGACATAATCGGATAACTAGAAGTGTGTAACTTTTCTGGCTCAAACCTGGCCACTCTGAGGATAATCTAGGTAACCAACCATATGCATAAATCGCCCATAACACAGAGTGTGGACGACTAAGGTCTAGTAAATTCCAATGAAAAAAAATACTATAGTAAAAAGTATCAGATTCACACAATTCAAACCACCCTGTGCAATAGGAAGATACAACACATCTCTTTTAATGGGATTTAGGCGACTCACCCAAATAATTTGAAAAAAAAAGACCCAATAAAGTGGCTTCCAAACCAGAAGGAATGGGGTATACCGCACTAAGGTATAAAAATTGAGGGAGAAGTAAAGATTTAGTAATAAAAACCTTTTTCTGTTTAGTTTGTTGCCACGACTTCCATAAACTGATTCTGGATTGAACTGCTTCAATTTTAACTGACCAATTAAGTAACGCATTGTCACCTTTACCAAAGTCAATACCTAAAATTCGGACCAGGCCCAGTATAACAGGAACACCTTGCAAATCCGTAACCTCAGGAATGGCAGTAGGCAAAAAAAAACAAACTCTTTGATTTATTAAGGGAAGAACCTGCAACATCTGAAAAATTAGAAAAATGATGCAACACCTTATCTTCACAGGTCAAATCAGCAACAAAGACACAGACATCATCAGCATAAGCCATAATTTTGGCCTCTAGGGTACTATGAGGGGAAGCGATACCAAGAATCCACATATCTAGTGCAATTGTATGTAAAAGCAGATCCAGACTAAAAACATAAAGCAATGGACTCAGGGGGCAGCCTTGTCTCACCCCCCCACGAATAGGGATATAGGAACACAAATAGTCATTTACCAAGGGCATAGCATAAGCATGACTATAAAGCTAAGCTATCCAGGTTATAAAGTGGTCAGGAACTCAATAGATTCGTAAAACCTGAAACAAATAACTATGCGGGACCTGATCAAAGGCCCTTTGTTGATCCATGGACAGAAGAAAACCCTTTATAACATCAACTTTACCAAGCTCTATTAGTTCCCAAAGCAAAAGGAGATTATTATAGATAGATCTGCCCAGTACTGAACAGGATTGGTGTAGGGAAATCAAGTGTGGAGCTATGGACAACAATCTGGTATTCAATATTTTCATTGAAATTTAAAATCCGTATTAAGGAGATCTAAAGGCCTCCAATTGGAAAGTAAAGTTCTATCACCTTTCTTATATAACAAAATCTGAATTGAAGTACAGAAATGGAAATCGAGATTGTGATGTTGCAAAACCCAATTAAACACTACTGTGAGCACATCACAAACCAAAGGACTACAGGTTTTATAAAATTCTGCAGGCAATCCATCAATACCAGGTGGCGTGTTATTCTTTAAATGGGAAATTTCCCTCTTAACCTCATCAACACTAATTGGAGCAACTAAAGCCTATAATAGTATATCACAACAAGGGGCAATATAAGAGAGAGGAAAGGAATTGTTCTACACCAGCGCTATCCACTGGAGATGCAGCATATAAGTCTGAAAAATGCGAGGAAACTGCTTGCAAGATATCCTGAAATGCAGTGTAACTATTACCAGCAGTATCCACAACTTCAGTCAGAAGGCAATCCACAGAACGCCTATGGCTACAGTCCAAAACATCCCCCAAAGCAGATTTATTAGCAGAACAAACCCTATGTTCATGTAACAGGGAAGTAGCCCTAGAATACTGTAGTGCAGCCATTTCGTTTTTTTACATTCTGTACCTGTGCAGTCAAAGAGAAGCCTTGGGAGTGTATAGCTGAATACAAAGTTTCCAACTGCATATGTAAAGACAAATATCTCTTATATTTAGTCACTGCAGCATATTTAGATGTCCTCCTAGCCAAAGTAGAGATTTCAGGTTTAGTGAGTAGCCACCAATCTAACAAATCTTCGGAAAGTCCAGATAGTGACATAAGAGCTTTCAACAAATCATGAACTTGGGCCAAAAACCTGTCATCAAGTAGCAGTAAAGAATTCAGTTTCCAATATCCCTGCCCCAGTTTAGCATGAGGGCCTACCCCTAATGTTGCAGTTACCACATTATGGTCTGAAATCTCCACTGGAATGGTTTGAGCCTTAGTCACCCTTAAAGCTGCAGAGACAAAAAGAAAATCAATCCTAGTGGATAAGGAGCCCTTAAAAAAAGTATGTCCACCAGTAGGATGACAAACCCTATAAACATCCTGTAAATGACCCTGGTCAATAATGTGATTGAGACAATGTGTATCACAGAAATCCTTATCAGTCCGAGCCCCCCAATCTGATTTATGCACTACACAATTAAAGTCACCACCCCATATGAGAAAGTGTGACATGAACAAAAAAGGCTGCACCTCACGAAAGAGATCCACTCGACCTTTCTTCATAACTGGTGCATAAATCACAATTAATCTCCAAGTGTAATGTAAATAAGTAAAATCCAATATTAAGGTCTGTCCCATAAGCAGTTCAACCAACTTGGTAACATGAAATCCATCACCCCTAAACAACCCCCCAACACCACTACATGTGTTTAATCCCAAAGAAAAAAAAGAAGGACCCCATCGCCAAAGCCATTTGACTATATTAACCGAAGAAAGGGTATTGAGACAGGTATCCTGAAAAAGGCAAATATCACACACCAAATCACTCAAAAGTTGAAAAGTAATCAGGCGCCTAAGAGCATTTTTCACACTGTTTACACTGAGGGTGGCTACAGTGAGATGAAATGCCATGGCCATGAAAGAGAATCAAATAAAGGGTCGAAATAAAAATAAGTCAACATCAAGTAACCCTTCCCTTTCTAGTACTTCTCTGGGGTCTCACACCTGACCGCGAGGGTCGAGTATCCATAGGCAACTCCTTTGATTTATCATTCTCAGAATCAGAGGACACCAAAGATTGTGAGGAGGTGTAAGAATCAGCTTCCATATCGGAAGACTGAGTGTGATGGGACAGGACCTCAAATTTATTACTTAAGGGAACAGAGCCACCAGGAGAAGACGCTTTAGCCAATTTGGCCCTACCTATAGTCTGTTTTTGGGCCTGTTTCTTTGCCTGAACACTAGGCTCAGGTGGGGGCATAATAATATTATCCAGAGGATTATCAGGGACAGGCACAGGTTCAGCAGGAACCGGAGAAACAATAGAAAGAGGGGAAGGGGGGTGTAGAGGAAGGGTCCTGTACAACAGGTCATGGAAATTCCTGTAATGGAGGCTCAGAGGAAGGTTCAGATATCAAAACCACTGACTGTGGTGCAGGCACCACAATATCAGGGCATAAAGGGGGACCAGTGACTACCATAACATGCGAAGAAAGGGATTGCACAGTAGCAATATCCTTTTTCTGGGCATTAAGAAGCATCACATCCTAATCTGGGCTATCTTCCCTGTTATGGGAAGCCCAGGGACAGGATCTAAAACCATGACCTATAGGTCTTCACACAGGTTACACTTTAGTTCAGAAGTACAATCTGCACTAGCATGGGAAAAAGATAAACAAAGGGAACATCGTAGTCTATCACAGGCAGCACTGAGATGGGAAGGGGAGCCACATTTAAAACAGGTATGAGACTGCACCACATAGAACAATGCCCGCTTTCCCTACCTAAAAACAAACTATTAGGCAAGTGTATGGGACCCACATTCGTATTTCTAAGTGTCACCCTATAACGCCAACCACCAGTCCACAAGTGTTCAGATCAAATATAGGCTCTGGCAACCCCAAGACATCACAGCATTTAGCTAACCAATGTGTAATATCACTAGCTGCTACATTCTAATTTCTAAACAAAATGGTGACATTTTTAATAGAAGATCTTGTAAGTGGGATAGCCTGAAATGGTAGCCACAACTCAGTGTATTTAAGAGTATCATACTTTGTCCAGAATCGATCTAATCCCCTAGGGCTTTGAAAACTAATGTCATATAAGGAAGAACCTGATACATGAATCAACGCAAATATTTAGTTTGTAAAAAAAAGACAAAGATCCTTTCAAACGTGACTTTCCCACATAGAGACGGGCTGGAGCTACATTAAGACCCCCAATATACTGAAGGCAGACCGCATTCCATCGTTGAAGAGGAGAGGGGAGTTCCTAAATGTATCCCTTCTACAAAATTCTTCTCAAGTAGATTTAGCTTTGTCCCCAGGGTCAGGAGAAGGGCCTGGAGGAGGGTCAGGAAGCGGGATATCCATGTCCATTCTATCACCCCATGCTGGTCCCCTAGAGCTAAGACCTTCATCACCTGAAGAGGAGGGAGGTAAAGAAAGAACTTTAGCCAGCAGAGTAGTATCCAATGCAGCATGCTGAACATCCTCAGCATGCAAATCCAAATCCGGGCTACCAGGCAAAGGTGGAGGCATATCTATCAAGGGGGACTGTTGCCCTCCACAACTAGGTATCGGGCTATGGGCAGGGTCAGGTATCCAATGCCCCGAAATGCCTGGCTTCCAACCCGCACTTCGCAAGGAGGCCTCCAAAGAGACAGATAGTGGGCTAGAACAAGGCAAAAGAGTGGGAGGAGGCCAAACAGGCAAGACAGTCTGCGCATTAGGTGAAACACCCGGCCTAGGATGCATAGTACTCACAAGTTCACAAGGCAAAGTCGCCGCTGAGTTCAAAGGCGAAGAAAATACTGCTCGATTTGCAGGAACCGAAAACTCCAACTGAGCATGGTGCAACACTGGTAGGACCGGTGCAACAGAAGATTGTTGCCGACTCTGCACCTCCAAGGAGCCCGAAGGTACCGCATCCGTAATGAAAGCAGGAATAGCCTCCACTTCCCCCAAGTTCTGGCGACAGAGTCTGTGTCCCAGGAGAGGCTGACTCAAGAGGGCTAACAGCATCAACAACAGGGAGCACCTGGTCCTGATGTGAAGCAAGGAGGGACTTCAACCAAAGTTCATCTGCAGGCAAAAAATCTGATGATGCAGAGGCAGACTGAGCAGGTAAAGATTCATCTGGTACAGCAAGATCCACAAGCGTATCAACAAAATGGTCAGACATCCTCAGTACTTCAGGCTCCAAGGCTGGACCTGCAGGTGCGGAGCTCTGCTCTCCTGCAGGTACACCAGCAGAATGACTGGGTCCCACGAACAAATCCATGGTCCAACAGTGCCCCCACACAGAGTAGGGGAATTTCCCCGGTGTCCTGGACAAATTTTCCTCATTCAGTAAAAATACTACCAACAGCTTAATCTGGTTCAAGGTCAGTTAGCATTCATCTGTATCCCCCCTCCCCCGGGTCGTGCCTGAAAATAGGCAGGATTTGTCTAGTGCACTTACCCGGTCAACAAAAGCTAAATAAATAAACATAGTGGATTAGGCAATTGAGCCAAGAAAGTTGAAAACGTAATGGAGGGGTGAAACAGTCAGTTTGGGAGCAGCTGTCTACAACATGGTAAAGTACTGATATAAGACTAGATAAAAATGGAAATAGCGATTTTTGACCTTGAATGGTTTTGATTCTGAATTGGAACCCTGAACAAAGAAGATAGAGAAATAATTAAGAGAAAAATACTTGTGCAAACAATATAAATAAGTTTTTTTCACCATAAAAAAAGGAAACTAGCAACTATTTCTTTTGTGGGAAAATCAGATGTGCAGCTACAAAACTTAATTATATGAACATTTTTTCTAGTTTTCATTCCCTGGTAGCAGCACCTGAAAGGCCACCATAGCCCAAGGATTGAGGGAATGAGAACAGCAAAAACTTCTGTAAAGATTTTCTAAAAAGTGATAAATGCATGCTCAGTGTAACTATTCTGATTATCTGCAGTGGTAAATAACTGTTCAGTAGCTATCCTGGTTATCCAAAGTTTAGAATAACTGGTCAGTGTAACTCTCCTAATTATCTGAAGTGTCAAATAACTGCTCCATGTAACTACTACATATAAATTGTTTGCAGTGGTAACTAACTGCTCCGTAACCATCCTGATTTATCACGTCAGACAATCATGACAGTTTCACCTAGCAGTTATTCATCACTGTAAATAATCCAGATACTTGCACTGAGCAGTTATTTGCCACATCAGAGAATCAAGGTAGCAATGCAAGATGGTCAATTGCATCTGTGACACACAGAAACCAGATATACCAAAGGATAGTAAGAGAGATAGAGAGACAGAGACAGAGAGAGAGAGAGAGAGAGGGGGGTATATAGGCAGACAGACAGATAGACAGACAGATAGATAGGTGAGATGTTGGAATGCCTCAGCAGACAGCATTTAAACTGGCCAAGGGGAAGAGCCAGGAGGGACAGGTGGCTTAGAAACACCACCCCTCCGCCCCCATGGAAACATGCAAAAACACAAGTTGACAGCAGGAACAACTGAAGAAGGCAGTGAGGGGCAGGCAGGTGAAAAATGTATAAGGGGAAAAGGGGGCAGGTGCACATGATGAAAAATACCGGGGCAGGGGCAAGAGGCAAGGAAGAGAAAGCAGGATCGGGGGGGGGGCAGGGTGTAAAACATGGAAGGTCATGGTCACAAATGCCCGCAGTCTGGGAAATAAGGTTCCAGACCTGGAAGCCTTGATGACTGATGCAGACCTTGACATAACAGCAATAACAGAGACATGGTACTCTGCTAATCACAGTTGTGATGTGAATATACCAGGCTATACACTGTTCAGAACGATCAGGGAAGGTAAAAAGAGAGGGGATGGGGTGGTTCTGTACATCAGAGAAGGCGTAAAGGCTATGGAAATATGTGTAAGACAGAGGGAGGCTAAGGCCATGTAGGTCACCCTTGAACCAGGAAATGGCACAGTAATATATATGGGGTGATCTACAGACCTCTGGCACAGAGGTAGGAAGTGGACAGGGTACTAGTGGAGGAAATTCATGATATGGCAGCTAAGGGTGAAATCCTGTTGGTGGGAGATTTCAATAAGCCAGACGTGGATTGGACCACCCAGGCAGCTGCTTCAGCCAGAAGTGTGGCCATCCTGGAATCCATGCAGGGGTTGGACTCAAACAGATAGTGCATGAACCAACCAGGAACAAATCGATTCTGCACCTTGTATGGACCAGTGGGAATAGAGTCGGAGGAATCCAGGTGGAAGGACAGCTGGGATCCAGCGACCACCACAAGGTATGGTTTGACATGGAAACAGGGACTTAAACAAGCCACACAAGGGAAAAAGTATTAAATTTCAAGAGTGCAGATTTCAATGAAATGGGTAGATGTTTAAGAGCAGCACTAGAAAAGGGGGAGATAATGGACGGGGTGGAGAAACAGTGCAGCAATCTAAAAGGAGTCATTGTGGAGGTAACTAACCAATGCATTAGGATAGTGGCCAAAGAGAAAAGAAGAAAGAAACCACTATGGTTCTCTAAAGAGGCGGCAGACAAAGTAAGGGCTAAAAGAGTAAGGTTCAGGAAATATAAAGGGTCCCAAAGGGAGGAGGACAGGGAGGTGTACCTTGAATGTGTAAGGGAAGCAGGGAAGGCTATCAGGAGAGCAAAGACACATGCAGAGGAGGGTTTAGCACGAACTGTGAGAAAAGGGGACAAGACATTATATGGGTAAATCAGTGATAGAAGAAAAAATGGGGGAATTGTGCATCTCAAAGGGAGGAGGGAGAGTGTAAGAAGGGGGATCTGGACAAGGCAGAAATACTGAACCAATACTTCTGTTCAGTATTTACTTAGGAGGAAGAGGGCCAAGGACAATAGTTGGGGAGCAGGCACATTGGGGGGGAGTGGACACCAGTCCATTCACAGTGAAGAGAGTTCTGGAGGAACTCACAAAGCCGAAGGTTGATAAAGCCATGGAGCCAGACAATATACTGTGCACCCAAGGATATTAAGGGAGCTGCGAAGGGAAATAGCAGCACTTCTGGCCACCCTGTTCACCAAGTCACTCTACACAGGTGTATTTGCAGAGGACTGGAGGAGGGCGCAAGTAGTACCACTACACAAAAGTGGTAGTAGGGAGGAAGCAGGGAACTACAGGCCAGTCAGCTTCACCTCAGTTTTGGGGAAGATCATGGTGACACTGGTGAAAGAAAGGATAGTGGCACACCTGGAATCCAGTGGTGCCCAGGATCAGGGGCAACATGGATTTACATCAGGAAGGTCTTGTCAAATGAATCTGATATATTTTTTGATTGGGTGACTAGGGAAGTGGATCAAGGAGGGGTGGTAGACATCTACTACCAAGATTTCAGCAAAGCCTTCGATACTGTCCCGCACGGATGGCTGGTTAACAAGATGAGTAGTCTGGGCATGGGGCATAAGGTGATATATTTGGTTAGACACTTGCTGACAGACAGAAGGCAGAGGGTGGTGGTAAATGGGATCCAATCAGTGGAAAGAAAGGTGACCAGCGGAGTGCCACAGGGATCAGTACTGGGACCAGTCATGTTCAATGTCTTCATTAGTGACATTGCAGAGGGTCTGGAAGGAAAGGTCTGCCTATTTGCAGATGACACCAAGATCTGCAACAGGATGGATATTCCTCCAGACGGGATGCAGGCAATGAAGAAGGACCTGGAAAAGCTTGAAAGATGGCTGGAGGTGTGGCAACTGAGGTTCAATGCAAAAAAGTGCTGGATCATGCACCTAGGTAGGGGCAACCCAGGGAGAGCTACAAGATGCGGGGAGAAGTGCTGACTGACACCAAAGAGGAAAAGGACCTAGAGATTATCATATCTGATGACCTTAAGGTATCAAAGCAGTGCACAAAGGCTGCGGGGAGGGCAAGTGGCATGCTGGTGTGCATAGCCAGAGGTATTACTAGCAGGAGGTGTGAGGTTGTGATGTCATTGTATAAAACACTGGTATGGCCTCACCTGGAGTACTGGGTGCAGTACTGGAGACCACACATGTGTAAGGACGTAAACAAGGTGGAGGCTATCCAGAGAATGGCGACAAAGATGGTGCATGGTTTGCACCACAAAACATATGAGGAGAGACTGAGTCCACAATATGTACTCACTGGAGGAGAGAAGAGAAAGGGATGACATGATAGAAACTTTTAAGTACCTCAAGGGTATAAACAAGGTGCAGGTGGGGGATATTTTCCAATATAGAAAGGACACCAGAACACTGAGGCACGGCATGAAATTGGAGGGGGGTAGGTTAAGAGGGAACATGAGGAAGTTTTACTACACAGAGAGGGTGGTGGACACTTGGAATAGTCTGCCACAGGAGGTGATGGGTCAAGCACAGTGGAGGAGTTTAAATATACCTGGGACAGGAACAAGGGAACATTAGATGGTGAGGGAGTGATAAAAAGCCATTGATCACTTATGATCAGTGGACACATACAGGTATATGGCCTACGAGCAGACTGGATGGGCCTAGCAGTCCTTATCTGACAACAATTTCTATGTTTCTGTGTTTGTATGTTTCTATAGGTAGACAGACAGACAGACAGACAGACTGACAGTCTATCTGTCTGTCTGTCAGTCTGACAGACAGACTGAATGACAGGCCGACAGTCAGACAGACAGACCGACAGACCAACAGACTGACTGACCGCCTGACTGACAGACAGACAGACAGACAGACTGACAGACAGACAGACATACAGACTGACAGAAGAAAGAAAGATAGATAGCTAGATAGACAGACAGATAGATACTGTAGATAGATACAGATATACATACATACATACATGTATGCATACACTGATAAAAGATGTTGTTGCAAAAGACAAGATAAATCCCTGGATTCCAGAATATTTTGCTAAGTGCCTAAAAGTTAATGCAAATAAGCTATGTAAATGGCTAAGGACCACATTTTAAAAGAAGTGTCACAGGTTATAGGGAACCATGCCTGATTTATCATTGGGTCAGAAGTGTAAAACCAAATAATTATTAAGGTTACCATGCATAACCAGTAAGAAACTCCAGTAGCACAGATCTCCTGTACTCTTGCAAGCACTTGACATTTTGCCTAAAATGCTGAATACTTAAGAGTGTCAAAAGTAATTTAGGCTGCCAGCACCCGTGATATCTGCAGATGACATAATTATGAGAGGATCAAGGAAACAATTCCAGCAGGAAACCTGCGTTGAATACATTTTTCTTTCCCATAGAGGCTTCTTGCTTGAATGTGCAATATACCAAAAATCATGGTCTCTTATTCCATTTAGCCTTTCTGATATGAGAAAGCATATGAACTGTTACAAATGAAAATGTTTCCAGAATGCAAAATAAACTTTAACATGGCTTCTGGGAGTGCAAAATTATTTCCTGAAAGAATCTGTAGGATTATTTCTGCTATATGAAAATTCAGTAAGTAAAAAAGACCCTTTTTGATACCATGTTTTATTTCCATTTGCCTTTCAACATAGTAACATTTAAATGTGAAGACAGAAGGGCCTTAGGGTCCTTTTTGTTCATGTTATATGCCACAGAGCAGAGCCTATACCCTGACACATCCAAGGCAAGGTTATCAGTTAAAATACTACTTTTGCACGTGCTGTGTAACCCTTAATGTCTCTCAAGAATAGGTGTGTCTGTTTGAAGTGTTCTGGCTTACACTGCCTCATTGAGTAGGCTATTCTATATGTTAACTCTCTGTTCAAGAAGTAATGCTTCCTAATGTTTCCCTAAGTCCAATTTTCCTCAGTTTATGTGCATGTTATCTACTGTGGCTTTCCTTGCACTCACAAGCTTAAAATATCTGTCTTAGCTGTCACAGTTTTCTAGTGAAATTACTTATTTTATCCCACTGAAGCTCAGGTTCATTCTCCTACACAGAGAAGGTATCACCTTCTCTATGAACTGTGGCCACAAGGCAGAAATTAATATGAACTTGTGATTCTGTGTTAACAATAAACTACAAGAGACCAAAAGCAGTTTTCTGCGATTTCCAAAAAATGATTTCCAAGATTTTTTGCATTGTTCCTCTGTCTGTGGCACAAACTGGGTGACACTGTCCATCGAGATGACTAATATTTCAGATGTAAGGTTCAAACATGTATGTACTCCACTCAGTCAGTTCCTCTTAGTATCTAGAATACCATTATCATATCCCCTCTCAGCTTTCTCTTTTCTAGACTAATTAATTTGAGTAGGTTGAGTAGGTGCAATCACTCACTGTAGATTTTGCCTCCTTAGCTACAAATCATCTTGGTGGCCCAGTGCTGGATCCACTCAATCTCTTCACTGTATTTCTGTATTGTGATGACCAGAACTGGTAGCAGTATTCCTGTTATGGTCTTTTTTCTAATGCCTTATTTATGCTCCCTTCACTACGGCACTGCCAACTTTTGAGTGGTGACCACCAGCTGTACACTCAGTTTTAACATTTTCCAACTCCCAGCTCACCCCTTGCGGTGGGGCTTATCTGACTGACCACAGCAGGTAAGGTGTTGGTCCAGCCATATGAGGACCTCCATTGTAGGGTGGCTGGTTAGTTGAGCCAGAGTCTAAGTGTGCCGCATCACCATGCACCACACCAGGACTTTTTCTATTCATATTGCTGGCTTCTGAGGACATCTGCACACTTGAGAATCCAAACACAGGCAAGCACAGTGTGGAGCAATGAAGATTTTTTTATTATTTGGTAACTGGATAAGGCACATTAGGCATGAATGGCCATATCCAAGAGTGATCTGGGAGCTCTGAGGTGGTTAAGTGACTTGCTTCGTGCCACACAGTATACAAGTAGAGGTTGGGAGAATCAGTCCCAGGTCTGCTGGATGTACCATGCTAATTCCTAGCTCATTATTCTAACCTTAGCTCATTTCTCTATTCTCTAGGCTATACTGCCAGATACTGGCCTGTGTCCCCCTCCCCCTTTCTGCAGTATAGCCACTGCAGTACCTCTTGTGGTCACCAATTGGCAGTATTGTGGCAGAGACAATGACACCTCCTCCCTGGAAGAGTACAGCATTCTCTGGTATGTATTATCCTCTTCATCCCAAGCTGGTCCCTGATGTCTTGAGTTGGTTTCCAAATCTGGATCACCAGTATCACATGCAGAAGCTGTACTGTTGTATTAACAGGCCATTCTTCAAGATATTGTCATACCAAGGCCTTCTATGGAGTGGATGATCATCTCTGATATATTCCTTACTTCCGTCATTATGTATACTGTCACAGTGTTTGCTAACTACAGGACTAAACGTAATATACTGTAACTGACAACTGACAAGTACTTCCTTAAGATGAGTACCACATCTACTACACTCCTCCCCTTAGATGAAACTAGTCTACAAAATTATATCCTACCTTCAGTGCTGAAGTAAACTATGTAGCGCCCCGACAGGTTCTGGGGATTATTCTGACCCCTTGGACAGAACCTGCTCTAACTTACAGCAATACAGTTCAGTCATACCACATATATTTTATCCACAGAAAAAGGCTCTGGGGTGCCATGTGCTACCTCATTGGATATCTTGGGTCTGGGCAGCAGCTGTAGGTACAACAGGTAGCGTACTTTAGGAACAGCTACTGCTGGAACTGATAAGGAGCCCCCAAGTCAAGGCAGAAGCAAAATCATTGTGATTCTCTTGTTCTTGAGAGAGATCTTCTGCTGATGCCAGTTGGGGGTTACATGATTGAAGGAGGTGGTCCACATGGACATTTATGGTCCATTGACCTTTATGTACCCATCAGATGAATTATCCCTGAGTCTCTTGCATTGTCACTGGACTCCAAAGTCACGTCCATCTTCAGAAATCTCAGACCATTACCCTCTTCTGTGAATGAAAAATGCAGGGTATGTTCAGAACTCTGCTATGTCTTCTCTGCTGTTTTAGATAGTTGTTGTGTATTTTTTACAACTCTAGCTTTAAGCAAGACCCTTGTGGATGCTGTTTTAAAAACAATTCCTTAAGCATAGATGGGATGCTCTGGTGTTTAAAGAGAAAGTCAGGCTGCTGTGCTGTGGGTGTTGTGTGGGTGCCTTTTCACACCTGGATTTTTGCCTTGGAGTCCCAAATGGAGCCATATCCATCTTGAAATATCAAGGCATGCTTGTCTTGCTGTTGCTTGATTGCATTTTGCGGTATCTCTGTCACAGTGCACTGAAGACAAATCTTTTCCAGTTTTAGTTGTGTTTTCTCTAGCCAGTTCCTGCTGACTAATTTACATATCCTTCTTTGTACCATGACAAGAGTCAGAGTCCACTCTTCTTCCTCATAGGTCACTGGGATTTGTACTCTTCGAACACAAGACTCTGATCACTGGTATAAGATATTAGCCAGATGGGTGATGGTCCCAGTGGCTACTGTTTGAGACTGGTGGTGTAGATATACTCAGGTATCAGTGACTCTGATGTTCCATTGTCAAGCTGCATGTTTACAGATGTGCCAGCTTACCCAAGACTCATGTAGATGCCATCTCCATGGCCTTGCATAGTGTAGACAGTGAAGATGCCTAAGGACTCATCTTGCTCTATTGTCTTGAGCAGATTATCTGTCACATACTGTGCTCATGCTGTATACAGTGTGTATCTGCAGACTCACACCAGATGTCCCACTTTTACAGAGTTATGACACATTTCAAGGTGAAATAGGCATGTGACTTTCTGGTAGCGTCCTCCACATTAGCAGCAAGCTAACTTAGCTTTGGCTTGTGGTGGTGGCTCCAGAGGAGCTTGGTGCAAAGGGTGTGTTGTCATGTGGCCTCCCCTTGGTCGAGGCTGACCCTTCTGAGGTTGGTCAGGTGTGATGTTGTGGACAGCCTCCTTGTTCGGGTCTGTGTGACCATTGAGGTCCCTGGTGTCTTTTGGATAAATTTAAGTGTTAATGTTATGTCACACGTTGACTTGAAAATCAAGTCTGGTTTTATAAGAAGGTGCTTCTTGTAGTGGTGACCATGAAGACAACATATAAACTGGTCTCTGAAGATGTCATTAAGGGATTATCCATATTCACATGAGGTTGCAAAGTTTTTTAAGTTGGTTATGAAATTTGCAATTAACTCTCCCCTCTTCAGAGGTGCTGGAATCAACGGCATTCAGCTATTACAGTGACTTTGGGCTTGTAGTGCTGTGGGTGTGTGTGTGTCCTTAACTTGACTGGAATTGTGTCCACTTAATGGATCTGGTGCCACTAATCTCCTCAGTAAGTGTATATGGGGGATGGTAGGATTGACAAGAAGATATACTGCTTTTCATTGTCCTGTTCCAGAATTTTGTTCACTGAAAGCAAGTGCTTGAACCTTTTGATGTTCATGCCAAAGTGTTCATTAATTTCCTGAAATTTTGTACTTGCCCCCAGAAAGCCATTTTGCCAAGGGGATGCAGTATGTTGTAGTTACTGGAGGTGGTCAGTGGTTTTTAACTGCTGTGCTATGTTTTCTCTTACACTTTGCACCATTGTACTGTTCCCAGCTTCCTCCAGAAGATGACAGTATCAGTTTAGATGACATGGTAATGGAACAGCTCTGCTGCTGTTTAGCTCTCAGTCAGAGATGGTCTGGTGCAAAGTTAGTAGATCTTTCTTTGCTGTGGTCAATGGGGAATGGGCAGCAGTTCGTAGCTCCCAGTGTATTGTTCTCAGTTAACTGTACCCGAGCATAGTAAATCATGATCAGCAGCAACAGTTAACTCTTTCTCTCTCAAGAGATCACTCAGGCCTACAGGGCTACTCAGGGCTACAGTCTACAGGGAAGGGAGGCTGGCTGAGCAAACAACCTCTCAAAATTCACACCTACTTGGGTGTGACAAAAAAGGTTAGTACAGGGTTACAGGGTATTAGAGAGAGAGACAGGTCTGAAAAAGTCAGGCACAATTATGCCAATTAGGCAGCAGAAACATCCCCTTTAAGCAGTTCCAGACTACATTGGATAGTATTGCCCCTTCCAATAAAGAAGACGTCCCAATTAACTGCATCCTGGTTAAGTGGCTTTTACTTTGTATAGGTCTGTATCTGCAGGCAGTTCAGGAAGTATCCTCTGTAGCCTTATATATTCAATCAATCAATCAATCTTTATTTAGCCAGGTGGAACGCCATTGAGGAAAACTCATTCATAAGGTGGGCCTGGGTAGATTCTCAAATAATACAAAATTACAATTTTACAATACACAGATAATTTTGATGCAGCAGGAGGACTTTTCATGATGCATACTAAAAAGGTAGATATATTATGAAGGGTATAAATTATAATAATAGGCATAACAATGAGTTTCAACAGTGGAAAACATAGAGAGTACTAAATCAAAACAATAGCTGAGGTTACCAGATGGAAATGGCAAGTAGAGGAGGGGGCACATAGTTAAAATACAGGTAAAATAAGGAGAACAAGGGAAAGATTAGGTATAGCAGAGACAAAGGTATACTGAAGGACGTATTGGGTAAGGAGAAGGAAAGACAAATGAGTATCAAGGAGCAGCAGGAGAGCATCTGCATAGTAAGTACAATCATCATGCAATGACTGCCCAAGGAGGGTTTTGAATTTCGCAAAACTGACAAAGGAATTAAGTTTATGGGAGGTTTGTAAAGTGTTCTATATGGTAGGAATTAGTATAATGGTTCTACTACAAAATCCCAGCATCTTACTTCCTGGCACACAACATCACGATTCGCTTTTCCCAGCATTGAAGTATTCAACGAGCTTAACATCTGCTCAGCAATCACCCACTGTACTCATCCAAGATTAAATATGAACAACTCCAGGTCGCTGAAACTTCGACTGTTGAGCAGTACCATATCAGGATTGTACAAAATATAAGTGTAGGGAAGTTCAGTGTCAGAGAGATGGTGTCTGGATATCAGCTGTTGGGCAGGTGTATGTAAGGATTCTGTAGGGCTTTGCAATATAATATGTATGAATTTTTCTGTATCTATCTGTATACACTTTTTTATGTTCCTTTCTACTTTTAGTATATATTCAGTGTGCAGCCTATGAAGCTCTATTAGTTAGTGCACATTTTGATCACATATTAACAAGCTTTCTTTAGCTCATGGTATACCCCTTTTCATTCAACATTTAATACTTTGAGCCCAATTTATAACTTTTTCCCAGTTTTCCAGTTAATGGTGTAAGGGGTTGTGGTGAAACTCTAACCCCATTATGGTCAGCTTGAGAATAATTTCAATTCCTTATCCCATTATTTAATTACCATTTGCAACAGTAACGGCTTATAAACTATTTAATAATTACCCTGCTCTATTGTGCTGATAGTGATCTATCAGCTCTTTTCATTACTTCCTATATTATGTGACTGAACTTGCACTATCATGACTGTTACAAATGCAGCCTCTAAATACACATACATTCTGATTTGAGAATCCCCTTGAGAAAAATCAAGTGCCGTTTTTCATTTGTGAACAAGCATTACTTTTCTGGTGTCCAGGGCTTGAGTGTGCTGAACTTCTAGTTTTCCAGCATTATGTTTCTATGGGGTTGTGGTGAGACTCTGACCTGTTACTCCATCATATCGCACCTATAAGCAATTATTTCTCCCTTTGACCACTCATCTTTAACAGATAGCAGCAACAGCTATCATATGTAATCTTTTATTAACCTCACACTATTTTAAACCTTTCTGGCATTATATTTGAGCCTTCTAGCTTCTTTAAAGCATCCCAACTTTCAACCACTGAAGTTGCACCACTGCATGTTTCCTTTACTATCAGTTAAACCCTCGTACTTTGAAACTGGTGTGCCTAGCTTATACTAGCTGTGGTTTGAGGCAGTATGGCTGTAAAATGATGTTATTGATTGTGGTTGCATCCTTGCTGTTATATCCTTTCTAGATAACAATAATCAAAAAAAGTGCATGCTGCAGGTACCAACTGATTTGTTAGAAGTACTGTAGCAGACAGCAATCTGTCTTTCAGTTAGTGCCACCGGAAGATTCGCCACATGGAACCTTCAATGACAGACAAGTGAATAATTACAAAGGATATAAATGCAAGGCTGTTCCATTATCAGTAACATCTTTTTACAGCCATAATGGCTCAGACCAGAGTTTGTTTAATAATGATTATAACTGTTAGTATTCAGTATCTATTATGGCCAACAGAACAGTGAGACAGGCAGAAATGGATGTGGGCTAAGATTATGGGAGGGGGTTAACATGGGTGACAAACTATTATATTCTTTTAATATGTACAAGAGCAATGCAGAACTAAGTAAGGGGTGATGAGGATTAGGAATGAGAGCGGTGGGAGGAGGATGTGAAAGGGAAGACAAACTTACTATAAGCATATTTCTGTTCAGTGTTCACAGTGGAAGACAAGGGCTACTGGAATGTACAATAACACTAAAGCCAGTAGGGATCATTAATGAGTGCAGATGAGAGGGTGTTGAAGGGCTTACAGAAATCAATGGATGCATCAAAGGGTGTTGAGGGAGGTAGAGTATGTACTAGCAAGGCTGCTGTCAGATCTCTTTAACTGCTAGTTTTAAACAGCAGATGTGGCCAGAGCTGCAGGACAGAAAATGTGCCCCCCCACCATACAAATGTGGTAGGCAAGATGAGCCAGAAAATTATAGACAGATCTGTCTAACATATAAAGTAGGGAAACTGTTGGAATCAATAATAAAGAAGAGGATGTTTGTGTTCCTAGAGGCAAATGGTATGCAAAACAGGAGGCAGCATGAGGATACTGGGTATACTCCTACCACCTCAAAACCCCTACAGCGACACGCATCACTGCTGGCAACAGTGCCATCTCACTGTACACTCTAAGAAATGATGTGTTATTTTTTTACACTGTAAATGTGAAAATCACTGTTTAACACAGTGTGTGTAACCTTAACTCACAATTGCGTCGTATTTATGAAAACAGTGATTTACACAATTACAGTGTAAAAAAATGACACTTCATAAGTATTATTTTTTACACTGTAAGTGTGTAAATAACAGTATAACACAGTGTGTGTAATATTAACTCACAAATGTGTTGTTAAAATAACACTTAATTTAGTTGATCAGCTGTACCAGGAAATTATATTGTGCTGTATTACAGTAATTAATTAAAATGCTTTTGCAAGCAGTGTTGTGATTTTTATTTTATTTTACAACTTTAACAGTGTTTCTGTGCATGTTAAAATGCATACTTTTTTTTAGAGTTGAGCTAATGTGAATTCCTTCATGTCAATTTGCATATACTTCCCATGATGTTTTGCTTAATTTGGTGTTTGCAATTGTGTTTTTCTTTCAAATTTAGCTGCATGGTCAGTACCTTTCCAAGGTAACCTTTGTCCCAGGGAATTTGCTCTGGGGTTCTTATCTTTTGTAGCTATTCTCTTCTCTACTATGGACTCCCCATAATATTAAAAAGTAATACCTTCCTAGTACACCCAGGGCTCCCAAGCAATAGGTCATAATGCAAATACAGCATTTTGATGAACTCTGACAAGGACATGTCACCTGTGTAGGTATGCTGTGCATTTGGCTTTGTTCATTAGATAACAAAGCCTATAGACACTCAAGTTAAAATTCATTCACAGTGGATTGTGAATTTTTTTGCTTAGCATTGGTGTTTTCCATTCAATGTGAGATTAAAGTATTTCAGAATTCAACACAGTTATGTGTTGAAATAACACATTCGATATGAACACTGTAACACATGAGTATGTTAAAAATTCAACACATCAGTGTTAGTAAAATCTAAACATTTGTGTGTTGAACAATTTACACACTGCATGTGTTAAATTTAATACACACTGTATTTTCCCTAACCGCACTAATTGCTGTGTTAAAAATTAACTAATTTGTAGTTGAATTTAACACTTCCTTTCTAAAGTGTGGGGTTGCACCGAGACCAAGCAACACTTTCCCTATCATACCCTCCCCAAACCAACTCTGACTCAGGTTGGTATCCATAAGATGAAGTGCGAAGCAGAAACCCCTGCATGGGGAGTTGTGGAAAAGACCCCCGAAGAAAAATACAAAATCTGCAGCGCATGGCTCCTTGCCGACCACAACTCACAGTCAACAAGGAGCCTAATGCTGTGATGCCAGTCGATGAGTTAGTTGTTGACTCAGCATTGTAGAGCTGAGATAATAGTGGGAGGCTGTGCCAAAAAAACCAAAAACTGATTGAATACTTTGATTGAGTAACAAAAGTTGAGCTGTAGTTAAGAGTCAGTCAGTGGATATAGTGTATCTATAGCTCAGCAATGCCTTTCATTTCATTCCATATAGGTGGTTGGTTGAGACACTGGTCAAACTGGGGGTAGAGACATGCAAAGTTGCTGAAATTCACTCTACAAATTAGGTTGCAAAATTCACACTTTCAGAAATGCAAATTTGTGAAGATGGTTCTTCATGAAGTATGGAATTCTCCCACAAACTATGAAAACCGCCCACAAACTGTGGCATTCACACATGAATTCTATCCTTTGCAGGTGGAATTGCATTATTCACAGTGTAAACATTGTTATTTGCCGCAGAGTCAATGTTACTGAGGGCATGCAAAGCTTCTCGAAGGTAAATTTTAGCCACTTTGCAGCAACTTCAGTTGCAAAATTTAGCTTTGCTGCATCTCTGTCTGGGGGGGGGGGGTGATAAAGTAATTGGCTGAGAAAGAAACTGGCTGAGTGGGAGGACCCTGAAGGTAGTCCTAAAAAGGGATCATTTTGAGGAGAGGGAAGTAACAAGTGGAGTGATCAAAGGATCAGTATGGGGACTGGTCCTCCTTACCTCAATCATATGCAGCATAAAGGGGGGCAGGGAAATGCATGTTTCTTTTGAAGAAAATATTAAAATTTGTGGAAAGCTAGGCAGGTAAAAGGGGGTAAAGGCCAAGACAGAAGATATGAGAAGACTGGAGAGATGGTCAAGGACGTGGCAGCTGAAATGTATTGCCAAAACGTGCAAGGCAATGCACATAGGGTCCAAAAACCAAAGCAGAGACTACAGGATGAGTGAGGCTGTGGTGGGGAGAACAACATAAGAAAGGGACCTAAAATTTTAATAATGAAGAACTTGAAAGCATTTTCTTCATATAAGAAGGCTGCTAGCATGGCAAACAGGATGCTGTGATGTATAGGGAGAGAGATCAGTAGCAGGAGAAGGGAAGATAGACCGCCCTTACAGAGATCTCACATTCAATGACACTTAGAGTACTGTGTGCAGTTTTGGGAACCACAATGTTTCATGGTCTGTAGGTAATATCCTTCAAGAATTGACTTAGGGCACTAAACATGCACTCACTGAAAGCCAGAATATACAGGGACGATATGCCAGAGACCTTCATGATCTTGAAAGAAACTGACAAGGAGAGCAGTGAGGAACTTTACCACTGGAACAGAGAATGGAGAACATGGGGACATGAGTGGAAGCTGACAGGATGGAATTTCAGGAGGGATGTGAGGATATTTTTTATGGAGAGTGTTGCTGAGCTGTAGAACATTCTACACTCTGGAACAGTAGGAATCAAGAATATTAATGGCTACAAACACAGTTGTGACAGAGTTAAGGGCTTTATAGTCACCCATGGGGTAGCAGCAAGGCAACCAACATGGAATGGGTACTGCTGGCATAACCCCTCATAGACACAAGGTCTCGGTGATAGGATATGATAGGATATTACAGGTAGAATAGCTGAATGAATCGTCTTTTTCTGCCATATACTTCTGTGTTGCTATATTTCAACATAAAAATTGAGAGATCTGATTGATAGATTGATTGATTGATTGCCTCTGTTAAGTGCCAGAATTCATGGAAACAGTTTGTGGAAGGGGAGGACCTTAGTCTGCTTCTAAGTCCAGTGAACAGCCCTGAGCTGGAAAAAAAGGATTAGGAGTAGGTAAGAAGTGTAACAATAGAGGGGGCAGAGAAAAGAAGGTGCAAGAGATTCATATGACTGTAGAGTGTCCTTAGGTAGGGTTGAGAACATTTGGCATAGTCAGGAGGCCCCAACAAAGATTGTGGAGAAGGTAAAAGCAGCAGAGGTGGGAAGGGGAGGAGAGTAATGAGGAGTAGAAGGAGATGGAGGGGAAAGCCTCTGTAAGGAAGGAAATATGATGTCATACATAGCTGGGTAAAATACTATATAAGAAAGCCACTATGCCTGTAGAATTTTACTGAATAGGTGAAGTTAGATTGATAAATCTGAAAAACTGAACTATTGATTTCCTGACATTTTGCATTTTTATGGCAACCTTATCTTTATTTTAACATACTTTTGGTTCTTATAATCAGTTACTTTCACATTTTTACTAAACAAATCTGTTAAGTCAGAGCTACTCCCCTCTGCTGTCATCTTGAAATCCCCTTTCCCATGGAAATTTTAATTGCAGCCTTTTCACTTTCAAGTTCAAATAGATTTTAACGGGTCTTTCAGTAACCCTTGGGCTTCAGACTCCAAACCCTTGACCTCAGCAATTATGACGGGGCCCTAATGTATAGCAAAACATCTCCATGTACTTGCACTGCAGCTTTTTATTCCCTGCCTATTACATACTGTAATTAACACATTTGGTACATTCTGGGAAGGAGAAAAGAATTTAGATCTCCAGCATCTGCAAGTTTCCTGGTACACATGTACAAGACTTAAGCAATAAGAAGGGCTCATTACAGTTCCAGAGAGACATGGTGGAGGCCAAAAGTAATTGACCATTGTTAGGGGAGCGTCCCCATTCAATGCACAGAGTCTAGGAGAGATACTGGAGGTGTTACAGAGAATGTGTAGGAAGGCCTGTTCATTTGGTTCCCACTTAGTAATATTAAACTGCCTCCAGCCTGTACAGTGTTCAGGGAAGGGTCATCTTATGGATCACTTTTTTGCACATTATGGGTCCATCTGTTTTGGGAAAGATAATCTCTGGAGCACATGTGTGACCTAAGACTTTGTTCTGAAAAGAAGTCAGCAAAGGTTCATGAAGTGCTTTACAGTTCATGCGGGTGCTGCTGTGTGATAGGGTTCCATTCTTGGGTCCCCAGTATTAACACATGGATCTGTTTACTAAGAAGCCATCAAGGGTGTGCTTGGTTGATAGAAAGACCCCGAGGGAATAATTGTTCTAGTTTTCTTGCATGGTTAAAAATATTGGTGGCCATTTTCAAATGGCCATGCCCATATTTTTTTTTTTTTGATGTAGCCATACAACATCCATCCAGATAGTTAGACCACCAAAAGGTTGTGTAACTTCTCTGGACATGATTGCCACAATGTGTGCCCTAAAAATGATGCATGCATCAGAACTTTGATGCATGCATAATGTTTTGCCTTAAACTGCACCAGGCATTGTAAATGTGTCAGGATGTTTGAAAATCCAATGCAAGCATCATGATGCATTTGCCTGGATAAGACGCACATCCAAAATATGTATTCAAGTGCTGCATCCAGCCTTTTGAAATTCCCCTTCACTGTATCTGGTCCATAGAGTCTACCAAAGGAAATATGCCTTTCTTGAAGCTGCCTCTGTGAAAAACAGGGTCTTTGGATAATGCTGTTTGTGACAAATGAGTTGGCATACATGTGACTTTAATGTCAGAGTAGAACTGCTTTGATTCAGCAGTTACTGTAAGTTGTGTGAACTCCTCGGAGGGAGTTTGAGTGTTTGGTGCCTCACATCTTTGACTACCTTAAAGGTGGGAACTTGACAGTCTACCAGCTATCTACAGAGCCCCCCACCCACCACACTCCCTCCCATGGAATGCTGGTGCTACACTATTAAAACAATGCTAGAATTGTCTGATGACAACATAATCTTGAACCATATGAGCATGTTTTCTTGTTGCTGTGTTGAAGGTATCTTCCACTTCTCTTATGTTTTGATTGAAAACAAAGACAATAGCTCAGTAATTATCCTTCTTCTGCATCAACTCCTGCAAACTCTGCATGATAGGCTTCAGTCTGCTTTTTCTTGTACAACAAATTATCATAAACTATGGAAAAAAAAACAATGGATCAGATTCTTACTAAATTTTGGAGTAGCATTCTTTACACTACTAAGTACAAGCCCATAATTTTATTTTTGCTTCAAAGGGTACAGAGTAATGTCATTAAAATGAGGTTGTTATTTAGAGTATAAAGAGAACACAATCTGCACTAACTAAAATACAGCATCCTGTTTTGTTTTTGGCAAATGAAAATTATTTTAATCTAATTTACTTAATTTGAATTTTACAAAGCATTTTCATTACTTACATAAAGCATATCTCTCTCTCATGAAACAACCCATATATTTATTGTTTTATAAAGATTGAAATATGTTAATTGGATCTAATCTGTGTGTGCATATCACATTAATTAGAATGTGTATTGCTGTGTAATTTTAATGGGATGTAGAAAATACACAGCAGGGAGATATTTAGAGTGACAAGTGTGGAACATTAGTGGTGTAAATTAAAATGCAATGCACTAATCAGCATATTCAAAATCAGATGAGATTCAGATTAGTTAATTTGTGTGCATGCAGATGAGAATCTGATAAACAAAATTAAAAAGTCAACCTAATCAAAAAATAATGATGTAGTTAATTTTTACCTTAACTCAATAACATTTCATATCAGCATATGCAATGTATGTAATCTACAGTATGTGTTCACATACAAAACATTCCTTTTATTCTTATTTTCGAAGTCTCTTGACTAATTTTAAACTTTAGCTTAACCTGAATTGTAACTTTTGTGCGATTACAAAAAAATAAACAAGCCAAAAAAAACAACTTTTTTATAGGCAACCATTGAAAGTGAGATGATAGCTCACAGGCCTTGTACACCATCTGATTATTTCAATAAACTTCCTACTGTTATAAAAATTATTATGCCTATTATTTCATCATCAGTTCTTTTTGCAATCCAGTGAGCTGTATGACAAAATGTAAAGGGGCTTGCAAACTGGGGTTTCCACATCTTTGCAAGCCTTTGGTAGTTTGTTGTTGTTTACATATTTTCCAAGGAATTCAGAGCAGTGATGTTTCATCCTTAAAGAGGACAGGAAACTGTTTCTATTTGGCAGCTGTTTTTAATATTCCTATATTCAGGAATGATATTCACACCCTGACGTTCCTTTTTTTTTTTTTTCAATTACTCATCTTTATTGTAAAAATGTTTTGGACATGATCCATATTTATCTGCACCTAAATAAATGTTGATGTGAAAAACTCTATTTGTATTGTTTTGTTTTTATTTACAACTTTCTGAGCATGTTTTTTTTTTCATGGAACCAGGTATTTAGAGGTTTGACTATGTCAGGGTTTGTATATAGAGCTGTGAGCACTGTTCTGGCAGGTCCACCAGAACAGAATCTACTTTAATTGATGTTAAACATTTTGATCACAGACCATTTTATTCCATGTCTGATTAGTTCTCCCATGTTCTACTGTACTACTGTATAACATGCCCCCTTTTCCATTATTTTGAGTTAACTTTAGTATTTCTTTAAAATTGGAAATTATATCTAAGGTGCACATCATTAAATATGGCTGTCATGATGATTTCATCACTACTCTCAGATGTTTCTGAACTAGGGTAGCATTTTTTAGCATCATTTTTCTTCAGGTCAAGATTAAATAGAGTTCAAATGGAAATGCTCACTGGCCTCAGTGGACACTCATGACATCATGATATTAGGCTGCAAAAATTAAAAATTATTAAATAACATTGGTGAATATAGAATCAGATGTGGCACTGTACAAATAAATTTTAAAACACAGTGGGGAAGCAGCATCAGATGTTACAAAGGACTGCACAATGAAGATTTTTTTTTTTACATAAAAAAAAAGTTTATTTTAGTATGTGGTTAGAGACCACCACTCCATATTGTGAAAACCACATATCTTCCAGCAAAATAGAAGGGAGGTAGAGGCCACGACAATGGCAGCTCTGTGCTCCTTGGCAACACCATTGTCACCATCACTATGAAGAATGTTATTGGTTGTGTGAAGTTATTGCTGTGGGAGCCTATTTTGTTTTATTTGTGATAGTCAGTGTCAGGTAAACATCACCTTCAGAAAAGTAAGTATCACAATGAAATAAGCAATAGTCTGATTTTAAAACCTAATGTGGTTTCCTGAAATAAAAAATAAAGTTCTACTACACCATCATTGATTTCTGTCCGACAACTCACTGGAGAGCTTGTGGGTAAAGCCTGAGCTGTTACTCAAAATGAGCTGCATTAATGAAGGTGTGGATTGCCTATGAACCACATATCTGAGGCACTAGGCAACCCTACAAGGGAATGCCATGCAGTGGGGGTCGAGTAAACCCATGATGTCATTCACTACAAGTACCCAAGACCCTGGTGCACAGGACTTTTGGCAGCCCAGCAGTCCTTACAGCTATGCACCATGATAGGTCCTGGGGCATGCCAGAGTGGTGTACCTGCACTACACACCATTCACTAAGGTGTAGAATGATGGGCCTGGGGTTGCAAATTACATAAGGGGGACCCTCATGTACTAACATACTAACATACTAAAATGCCAGCAGAATAGGCCTAATGGTCTTTCGTGTCTGCTCGTTTGGTCAGTCCCCAACCTGGGTGCTGACCTTGCTGTCCCCCTCGCCTTCTCTGGCTTCTCCCTTCCAAGTTCCGGATATTCTTGCTGCATTGGATTTTGCTTCCAGAACCCTTCCCCTGTACCTGTCCCACCCCCTCTTGAACCCCTCCACTGTCTCTGCCTCCACCAGCCCCTAGGCAGTGCATTCCATGGCTCCACCACCCTCTCAGTGAAGTAGCACCTCCTCCTTTCTCCCTGAATCTTCCCCTCCAGCTTCCAGCCATGCCCTCTAGTGGCCCCTTCCTCCTTCCTTCAAAGCACCCTGACTGTTCCTCCTCTGTTTACCCTCTTCATGTACCTAGAAGACCTCTATCATGTCCCGTGGTCCCTCTCTCTCCAATGTGTACATATTTAGCTCTTCGAGCCTCTTCTCATAGGTCCTGTCCCCAAGCCCCAAATCATTTTGGTTGCCCTCCTCTGGACCCTCTCCAGGAAGTTAATGTCCCACTTTAAGTGTGGCCTCCAAAACTGCTGCGCAGTACTCAAGGTGCGACCTCACCAAGCAGTTATACAGAGGGAGTATCCTTCCCTCCTTCTGGAGGTGATCCCCTAGTGATGCATCCCAGCATCCTGTTGGCCTTGGCTGCTGCCCTCCTACAAGTCTCAGAGTTGTTCATCTTGACATCCACCACCACCCCAGGTCCCTCTCAGCCATCGAGACTTGTAGCATTTCCCCAGGGTGTACACTTGACCTGGGTTTCTGGCCCCAGGTGGAGTACCTTGCATTTCCCTGCATTGAACCTCAGCTTCCACTTTCTAGACCATCTTTCCAGAGCCTCCAGGTCCCCTGTGGGCCACCGTTCCCCTCCCCATCTACCACCGCCCCCAGTTTCAAGTCATCTGCAAAGAGACTCATCTCACTCCTGATTCCTGTCCTTATGTCCCGATCGTAGGCGTTGAACAGAAGGGCCCACGACTGATCCTGTGGGACCCCACTAATGACCCTCCTGGGATGAAACTATCCCCCAACTTCGACCCTCTGGGTCCGGTCCTGGAGCCAATTGCCTATCCATCTGATCATCTGGTTCCCACCCCATTTCTCCCAGCTTATCCAACAGGCCCACGTGAGGAACGCAGTCAATGCCTTGCTGAAGTCTAGAAAGAGGACATCCACTGGTTCTACCCAGGTCCAAGGCACTTGTCACCCAGTCATAGAACTCCACCAGGTTTGTCTGACACGATTCCCCGGGATGAATCCATGCTGTCTATCGTCCAGGCACCCTGACTTATCCAGGTCCCCCCAGCCTCTCCTTGACAATGCCCTCCATCACCTTGCCCACCACCGATGTCAGGCTGACAGGCCTGTAGTTCCCTGCCACCTCCCTTGATCCCCTTGTGGATAGGCACTACATGTGCCACCTTCCCAGTCTTGGGGCACCCACCCCTGTCCTCAGAGATGGTGAAAGCTCTGCCAGGGGTTTTGTCAGGACATCTGCAAGTTCCTTCAGCACTCTGGGATGTAATTTATCCGGCCCGGTACTTTCTCCGTCTTAAAGGGCTGAGGGCTCCCTCACTCTTCTGCTGTGATTTCCACTTCCGGTGCCCGTCTCCTCTAGCCTCCCCACCTGCCAGTGATGCCTCCCCCTCTCCCCAGACCTGCCGATCGGTAAGGGTCCCCCCCTCTTCAGTATCTCTGTCTCCTCCTATGTATGATGCAGCTCCCCCATTTTCCCTGGTGAAAACTGAGGTGAAGTACTCATTTAGTACCTCCGCCTGCTCCCCGGGTCTTGTGCCCATCTCTCCCCTGATTTAATCCTGCTAATCTGCCCCTTCACCCTTCATTTTTCCCCAATGTATCTAAAGAACCCCTTGTTCCCTCTCCTAATTTCCCTGGCCAGGTTCTGCTCCTTCCTTGCCTTAGCTGCCCTCACCACTCTAGTGGCCCTTCAGCCATCAGCTCGTACTCCCTCGATCCTTTCACCCTTGAGCACTTGAATTGCTTATAGGCTGCTTTCTTTCCCGCACCACCTCTTGGACCTCCCTGTTCCACCAACAGGGTTTTTGGGCCCTACCGCATTTTCGTCTTACTCTTGCACAGGTGCTGGTAGCATCCTGCACCCCTCTCCTGATGATTTCCCACCTACTATCAGCATCCATGTCTGACCCAATCCCATCCAAATGCTCCTTAAGGATCCTTCCCATTTCCTTAAAATCCGCCCCCCTGAAGTCGGTTACTTCCATCTTTGTGCAGCCTTCTACCCCTCCTAGGTCCAGGCAGAACCAGACCGTGGCATGGTCACTCCCCGCCAATGGGTCCCTTACGTCCAGGCTCCCAATCTGGTCACTGTCTGCCAGGACCACATCCAGTACCCGTGCCTCCCTGGTCGGTTTCCTCACCTGCTGGAGTTAGGGCAGCGTCTTGAAAGACATCCAACAACCTCTGTTCCCTGGTCACAGAGGATGTCATAGTCTCCCAGTCTGTTCCTGGCATGTTTAAGTCCCCCAACACCACCACCGTTCCTCTGCCCAGTCTGCAGTGTCTCCTAACATCTGCCACCAGACTGTCCTCAGCTCCTCCGCCAGGGCAGAGTCTATACACCACTCCTATTTTACCCTCTTCCCCCTTGTTATCAAGGTGACCCAAATGGCCTCCACGGTTCCCTCCACCGTCTACTCCCCTATGCCAATGCAGTTTTTGACTATCATTGCTACCCCTCCTCCCTTCCCTCCCCTGTCCTTCCTGAACATATGTGTCCCTCCAGGTTCAGGTCCCAGTCATGTCTTGCAGTGGCCCAAGTCTCAGTGACCGCTGCCACATCCACTGCTCCCTCAGTTAGCATCGCCTGGAGCTCAGGCATTTTGTGCCAAGCTCCTGGCATTTAGCAGGACTACCTTCCACCCTTTCCCTATAGTTCCATTTCCCCTGCCTGTTCCCATGGGGATTCTGTTTTCCCCTGGTCTGCACTTTGCCAGTTGGCCTTTTCTGCAATCCTCCTGGTCCCCAGGGGTGGAGACAGAGTCCCTCCTTTATAGGCACCCCTTGACAGCCTTTCTCCCATCCCACCCCTTCACAAGTTTAAACCCCACTTTTCACCAATGAACCCCTCTATTTTCAACAGGATTCCCCTCCTCCAAATTGAGATGTAGTCTATCTCTAGCATACAGCTCTTTTTAACCTCCCAGGTCTCCCCAATCCCCCATCAACCTATACCCTCTAGCTTCCACACCACCCCTGAGCCACTGGTTTATCTCCCTAATTTTCCTTTTGTGTTCCCCACTAGCCCTTGGCACTGGCAGGATTTCTGAGAAGGAAACTGTGCATCCTATGTCATGACAGACCCTGGCAGAGCTCCCTGAATCTTGCCTGTATCTCTAGCTCACTATTTCCCTCAATGTCATTTGTACCCAGGTGGACCAGTATGTCTGGGGAACCCCCACAATCCTTTGCCAGCTGATATACCTCGTGCTTAGCCCTGTGCACCATTAGTCCAGAAGCATCTTGTTCTAACTGGCCAGAAGCTTCTCCCTCCCTATCCCATTTGATACCCTGATCATAGAATCCCCTGCAGGAACACTCTGACCACTCCTTTCCTCCATTCCCCCCCCTCCATGTCCCTCATCCTTTCTACGGCCCCTCCACCTTCGTCCGTGTTCCTCCCCTTTCTGGGTGCCACAGCCACCCCTCCTTATTTACCATATGCCCCCCTCCTCAATCCTCGCCTCTCCTCCTCCTGGTATCCTTCTGTTCCTTGCTAATTCCCCCCTCACTGCTCGCAACTGGTCCTTCTCCCCCATCTGCTAAACTAGCCTGGCTCATCCTCCCTTCCTTCCTGTCTCCATTTAGTTCCTCCTTTCTAGTCGTGCTCCCCTGGCCTAAACCCTCAGCTCCCTTTACTGAATCCTCCTTGTACTTATGGTCCTTCTTTCTAAATGTAAACTTTATGCAACCCCCAACAGACACCCACCAGCCATGGCAGTAATGGGAACCCCGTCTATGCTGTTACTCAAGCCCACTGAGCTGTCAGTGAGGGCCAGGCACAGCCATTTTGGCATTCGCATGTTAGCATCAACTTACTGGGTTCCATGATTTCCCAGGATCCCCTGCATGTACACAGTAGGGGATCCACTTTGGGACCCAGGATGTGGATACCGCTTGATCCCCACCTGAGTCCCATGACCTTCCCATGCACAGCTGCATGCTGGGGGGATAGTGCCATTGACAGGTGCCCAGCAGGTGCTAGCAGTTGTGAATACCACACATGTTGCACCTGTCCAAGGCTGCATTGGCATGTGGGCTAGGTACACATGTATTGCGCTTACTCTATGCCCCTTTGCGAATAGGCCCTAATGTTTGTAATGTGTGCATTTTGTGACATCCCAGGACATACCCAAGGAAAATAATAAAAGGCACATAGTTGGAGAGGGAAAGTGAGGTTGGATGCAGGAGAGAATGGTATATTTGTCAAAGAAACAGAAGAACAACATGCAAGAAACATGTAGGGGCAGTAGTAAAAGAAGAAAAAATGAGGAAAATCATAGTGAAGAGAGTGATGACAAACAAAAAGATCCAAAAAATTCTCCTAAATGGAACAAATCAGCAATGTTTACATCAGAGTTGTCAGCATGAAAACAGCACATAAAAGAATAAGAAACACAAGATGATGGAGAGAGAGAGAGAGAGAGAGAGAGAGAGATACAAGAACATTCAAATGGTGAAATATTTAAAACATTTCCAATTTAGTATGGTGCAAAATTAGAATCAATGGGTCCAATTCCAAGACAGCGGATAGAGCAGTGTGGAAAATATGCCAATGCATATGATATGCCAAAAAGCCTATGACATGCGAGCTGCACCAGATTCCAAGAGAGTCAAGAGATACATCAAGAAATGCCCAATTATGCAAGTCACAACATATGCCACCACCGCATGGCGCAGCCCACAAGAGTGGCATAACACTACGCAAGTCGCAACTCTATGACCATAAAATCATGCTCAAGCAGCAGACACATTGTAGGGGCTATGAGATGGTGGGTAGTGGGGTAGAGGTGGCAAGCAGCAAAAGGTGAAAGCAGAATTTCAGCTATGAAGAGACAGACGTCCTCCTGGATGAACTGGAGGCAAACCCAGACCTGCTGGGGAAGGGTGGTGAGTGGCAGGACCGGCTAAAGAGGAAGGCAGCATGGGATGAGGTGGTACAGAAGGTGAACATGGTGGCACATGCGTGCCATACCACACAGGACCTGCAGAAGTGGTACAGTGACCTGAAGTGCCACGCCAAGGCAAAACAGGCACACAACAGGTGGCAGGCGACGGCCACGGGAGGCGGCCCACAGGACGTAAGCACAGTAAGCACACATGAGGAGAGGGTCCTGGCATTCGTGAGCCTGCATGCCATCCATGGGGACTCTGAGCTGGGCACCTTCCAGATAGGCGCAGGGACTATTAAGTGGACGTGTGAAGCATTGCAACTGTCAAATGTAGATGGCAAGATAGAATGGGAAGGGGGCACAGTGCGCCACAGCACGGTGGGAACTCTGAAGGTGGGGTACAGCAGCGCTAAGTGGAACAGTGCACAGGGGTGGAGGCAATGATGGAATGCAGCCTGGCACGGTGCATGGCCCTGCCAACAGCTGACAGTGCAGCCACCACAAGGGCAGTCAGCACTGATGTAATGTAACCCCCTCCCCCCACAAGTGCAGCAGAAGTGGACACAGGGGCAGGTAAATTGACAGTCAGCACCACCCAGCATGAGGTGCACAGCAACACAGGGAGGTGTATGGTGGCACACATGGTGGGCATTGACAAGTGTCTGAGTGCTAAAGCACTGTCGCTCAATCCACAGGAGAGGACCAAGAGGACACAGGGGAAGGTAAGCCAATGTCCGACTGCACCACTGCCCTGCGGGATGGAGCTGCAGGGAAGTGGGCCATGGTAGGCGTGGGTGTCAAGTAACGGTGCAGCATCACTGATACCTTCACAGACTCCCACAGGTGTGGATGCAGATGGCAATGGGGCAGGTAAGGACATGGCCAGTGCCAACAGTGGTGCATGGGAGGGCACTGCATGGGTGGGACGGATGCAGGCAAGACAGTGGACAATGCACTGATACACTGATGTCTCCCCACAGGCACAGCAGCAGATGACACAGTAGTGGTGGAGAGTGTGTCAGACAATGGAGGATAGGCCCAGCAGGACAGAGCAGAGACAACAGTGGTGGAGGAGCAGCAAATGGAGGGGGAACATCCACTGGAAGGTCCAGGCCTGTACCTCAGTGACTACCTGAGCTGTGGCAGCCTGGGGGGTGAAATACCACAGGACCTGAGACCCGCATCCTACCAGAGGCTGGAGGAGGCCCTGAATGGGATGACAGCACCTGGAGCAGAGGTACTGCAGACCCTGACAGACTATGCCGGGTTCTGCTAGACCATCATGACAGCCCATGCTGAGCAGTCTGAGATGCTGGGCTGCATACGCCTCAGCATGGATGCACACCAGGTAGCATGGGAGGAGCAAATGGCAGCACTGACAGGAGTGCTAGAGACTGGGGTGCAGACCACCAGTAGTGCCACAGAGTGGATTGTGGAGACCATGGCCACAGCACAGACCAGTGGACAGGCACAGACAGCCATCACCTGCCTGGCCATGGCAGTTAAGGGGTCGGTGGCACAACAGGGAAGGCAGGCTGATGCCCTTGTGGCCCTGCTGCAGGCCACGCAGGCAGGCATGTGCCAATGGCTGACAGCTGGGCGTGATGCAGCCACACAGGTGCCAAACAGAGGCACAGAGGCTACAGTGCCACAGCCACCGGAGGTGCAACAGCCAGTATTGCCAGGACTACTGCTGCCGTCCCCAGCAGCACAGAGACCACCGCCATCACCAACACCAACACCAAAGCTACCTACACCACTCCCTACTGCCATGACACAGTGGATGCCAGTGGCACCAAAACCCCTGGCACCAGTGCCACTGTCCACGCCACAGACACCACAGACCCCTGTGCTGCCAACACCCACAGAAGTGAGGCGACAACAGCCAACAAAGGCAGTCATGCACCAGAGGCAACACATGTCGCAGGAGCCACCAGCAAAAAGGTAGCAGCAAACACTCCTGCCAGAGGCATGGGGAGGAAGACACTGGGCACAGGAAGCAGGACCAGTGGTTCATGGCAAGAGGCATCTCAGGCAGCATGGCAGAAGGCCATGGACAGTGGTGCACCCATGGGGAGCAGTCGAGGGAAGGCACAACAGTGTGCACCACCTGCACTCGGGAGACACAGCAGGATCTGGAGGACAATGGTGCCAGTGACACCCAGTGACAGTGGCAGTACAACAGGGGTGCAGCGTGGGCAGGGTGGGACATATGCCACACCCAATGTCTGCAAGGTGGAAGAGGACTGGGTGGTAGCAACAGGCACAGGCCTGATGTGCACCCATGGCACGATGGTGCTGGTTGCTGGCTGTGGGGGTCTGCCGACCATGGGGTGGGCATATGGTGTGTGTGGCAGCTGTGTGTGTGGGCATGCATGTGTGTATGTGGGGGGCTGGGGGGCACTGTGTGGGGTCATGAATGTGCATTGATCGGGCACTGGGTGATGGTCAGTGTGGGGGATGTCATCTGTATATAACTGTTGTGCACTGTGTCACCCATGTGTAACCACCTGTCACCAGTAAAGCTATGCAGCATACCGCTGTGTGATGTGTCACTCATTGCCACTGCTGCTATTGGACACATGTCACAATGCATCCTGCATAACACAGTACAACACTGCAGGCAGACATGTAGACCACAGCTGCATGCATGCAGGCAAGCACGCAACTGCGTGGCCACAGGACATGGAACGCAAGTGCTGTATACCGCGTAGGCCTCAGTTTCCCGCAGGCTGTATATGTATCACACAGGAACACACATTCATGCCACAGGCCATAACTGTGCACATGCGACCCATGATACACATGCAATGGCTACGTGCGACACATGAGTCTACTGGCCATGCGTGTAGCTAGGCCACAGTACGATCTCACGGGCCACAGGCTGGACAGCTGAAAACAGTGCAGGGGGACAGCAGTGCCACATGACAGGTGGAGCAGGAGTGCACCAGTCTGCAATCAGGTAAGTACTGGGAAGCAGCAGGCCATACCTCTCAACCCCCCCCCACTCACAGAACAGGCCCCAACAGACTGTACAGGCCAGGCCTACCACAGCCCATTGCCAGCCTACCACACACAGGAACACAGCTGCTGGCATGTTCAGATGTGTTCCACAGGCTGTGTATCACAGCCTGCCTAGTATGCATGTCATGTCCACAATGGCAGCAAGACTGCTACCCCACCTGCTGGCATTACAGGCAGGGTCCCTTTCCCACTCCTCAGTAAAGGGTGTGCCACATCAGGGTGGCATGAGGACATAACGGGGCATAGTCAAGGACAGTTCTGTGCCTGGGGGATGGCTGGGAGGTATGCAGCACCCACAGGCAGCAGGCCACAGTCACATTGGCAGTAGTGTACTAACCCATGTCCTATCCCACTGTAGCACCACAGCGAACGTACTCAGGCCACAGATGAGTAGTAGCCAATGCACAGCATGCACTGTTCCAATGTGGACATGACATGCATACTAGGCAGGCTGTGGTACACAGCCTGTGGAACACATCTGAACATGCCAGCAGCTGTGTTCCTGTGTGTGGTACAATTGTACCTAACATTGCTGTTCACTGCCCCCTGTGTAGGATACAGCACCAACACACGGGACCAGGTTGGGGGACACGGCCACGCCATTGAAGCTGCTGTTGTCATTGTCTGTACCACTAGCTAATGATGACCTGCTCATTCTCCATCGAGGTGTGCCACTGAAGTCAGAAGCACCATCCGTGACTGTAGACACAATGCACTGTCCAGGTAGGTATCTGTCACATGTCACGGTGTCAGCAATGGGGAGCCATGGGACTGGTGCAGATGACTGAGCACATGTCAGATTGTGCTGCAAGCTGCTACATGCAACCGTGGATGTGTGGACTTGAGGCAGGCTGGCATGCAGTGCTGGCTGACCACACCCACACTCTACGGGGCAGGCTGCATCACACCTTTGCAAGGGGCTGGTGGACTGGCGGTACACTGCTGATGCAGTTGGTGGTGGTGCATGCCTGGTCATATGCATGGCACTGCACAGCCAGCTGATGCCCCCCGAATTGCATGACATTGGTGGGTGGGGGAATGCAGTTGCTTGCCTGTGGTTCTGGCCCATTACCATGCACCATGGACGCAGGCGGGTGACATACCGGGTGGGTAGGGGTCATCACCGCATCTGCAGCGGCATTGTGTACTGACCTATGTGCTATTCCTTCCCCCCATGCAGGCATAGCAACACTCCCCAGACATGCCCACTGGATCTGTCCTCAGCCTGAGCAGGCAGGCGCCAAACTTCACACCCATGGAGATTGCCATGCTGGTCACATGTGTGCAGCAGTGGGGCAGGATGCTGCTGCCACCAGGGCACAGGAGGCATACCACCGCAGAGCGGGACTGTGCGTGGCATGCCATCAGCACACAGATGGGGGAGCGCAACGGCATATGCCAGACAGTCCGCCAGCTGACTCACTGCTTGCAGGACCTGACTTGAAGGGATCCAGGCATACTGCAGTGCCTCATCAGCATGGCTCAATGCAGGGATGCCGAAATGAGGTCTGGGCAGTACACAGGTGCAGGTTTGTGTGCCTACGGATGTACATCTGATGGTGCAGTGCTGGCACGTGGGCCATGGCGTGTTGAGCTGCACACATCTTACCATTCTCAAGTTCCCCACAGGTGCCTCGGGTACATCCCAAGGTGGGCAGCATGGCCATGTTGGCATCCTCAGGCAGGAAGCGCTACAGTGGAGGTCAGGGAAGTGCATGCAGTGGTCCCCATGCATTGTGGCTATGGCGGTCAGCCACATGGTGGCACACGCTGCACCCATATGTGTCCTGTGTGTGTGTGCCACATGGCCAGGCCCCGCACTGACTGCATCCTTTGCATACCAACAGGTGATCATAGCTGACTGACACAGCGGCAGAGGCTGCTGCTGAGGACCATGGCGGAGCTCAAGGCAGCAGATGCTGAGGAGTACCGACGGCGCATGCAGCTCAGACAGCGGAGGACATGGGTTCTTTCACCCACTTCATCCTCCTCGGAGGGGGAAGAGCCTCTGGAGGTGGTGGTGGCTGATGCACAGGAGGTGGATGTGCAGGACCCCACAGATGTTGGGTGGCAGGAGCCTGTTCCACAGTCGGTTGATGCACCAGACGCAGTGGAGGACATCACAGAGGAGGTGGACCTGGCCATGGCCACACCACCTACTGGGACCATGGAGGTGGATGCAGCGGTACAGCTGGCAGGGGATGCATCACCTACAGGTGCTATGCAGTGCATTGCTGCATCGGAATTGGGGGACCCTGGGTCACAGCTGATGGACAACATCCAGAAGCAGCAACAGGGGCAGGATGTGGCTGGCACTGCTGGGGGGCCTGGGGATGTTCCCATGCAAGGGGGAGCTCTGGATCAGCAGCACCTGGTGACCCTGGTGTCTGCCATTTTGGATGATGTGCAATGCCTGAATAGCTCCATGGGTGCACTTTTGGCCGAGTTGCACAGGACTTAGCTGCTGTGTTGACACGCTGTGTATTCTGGGGTGGGACCGTAACTGTGGATGGTATTGTAAATATGGGTGGGTGTGATGTTTGGGCAGGATTGTACATATGGGTGTGCTGTATATATGGGGTGGGATTGTTCATCCGTTTTATTTATTTATTTATTTATTTACGTTTTTGGTAACCAGGTAAGTGTGCTGATCCAGTGGACCATTTTCAGTCACGATCTGGGCCACAAGGTGGTGGTACATGGATACAAGCAGTAGATATAATATACAATTTACATATACTGTACAAGCATCAATAGATAACAAATAGATAAAAGCTTACTTGTGGTAAACAAACAATGTAAGTGAGGTACCATAGGGATACCGGCAGCAGTACAATGGGAGAAAAGTTGCAGATTAAAGGAGTAGTTTAACGTAACAGACTCACCGATATCTAGTCTAGGCAACACACCTGTCTTGAGAAAGAGAGCAAGTTGACCTGAGAGCTTGTGGTAAAATAAAGGCATGGCTTCCAGACAGTGCGCTGAGTCTAGGCGCTAAGGGAGCATAGTCTGAGTAAACTGGAGAGCAGGGTAATTTGTGTTATGCCCCACTAAGTCTTGATGTAACCTTGAGCCATGGCCTGGACCAGGTACAGAGATGTGGGAGGAGGTCTCACAGGTAGGATTGAGAGGCAGTATGAGAGTCAAGTGAGTGGGTTAGTGCTAGATAGAGGTGTGGGGGGGAGAGTAGGATGGACAGAAAGCACCTGACCATGGTAGGATTATGGTGGCTTTCGGTCTCCTGCACTGCCCTGTGTGCATTTGCAGGTGGAGCCTATCATTAACCAGGCCTTTAGGTTAGATTTGAATGATGCATGGGATGTAGATGTACTAACAGGCACGGGAAAACAATTCCAGAGGGAGGGGGCAGAGACAGAGAAGGCCTTACTGCCCATTACTGTACAGACATGGGGAACTTCCAAGGATTGGATGGAGGATGCCCTAAGTGGCCTCATGGACGCTCTGTGTATGAGTAGAGGGGCATATGTGGACAGCTGGCTACTTCTGAGGGAATTGTCGACTAGGCAGCCTGTGGTATAGTCAAAGTGTACCTGAAGAGGGAGCCAACCAAGGGACTGGTAGAGTGTACAGTGATGAGTTAAGGAGGGAGCTTTGAGAGCAAAGCGACAGATGGCATTGTATGTCGTGTTGAGGCAGGAGTGCTGCTTTATGGACACTTGGGAGTAGAAGGGGGAGCAGTAGTCAAGGAGTGGGAGGAGGTTTCTCTGTGCAATGGTGAGACCAGCTTCAGATGATGGCAGGTGGTTTGCTCGGTATGCTGCTCCTAGCTTCAGGTTTATCCTATTGATAGTCAGGGTTATGTGATCATTATAGATGAGCGATGGGTCGAGGGTAACACCAAGATATTTGAAAGAGTTGACCTGTTCCAGTGGAAGTCCGGCAGGTGTATATACAGTGAGGGAGGAGTTTAACTTAGCTGACTTGTTTAGGAAAGGCTTTGATCTGAAGAGTATGGCCTTCATCTTTTTCCTATTTACAAGGAGTTTTCTAGATGTGAACCAGTGAAGAGCCGCTGCATAGCTGTCGGTGAGAGTAGAGGAGATGGCTTCTATGGACTTGTTGCTGTGGTATAGGACTAGATCGTCCACATAGAGGAGAGTGTTGCAGTTTAGGCTATATACCGGTAGCATGTTGATAAACATGGAGAAAAGAAGGGGGCCAAGGATTGATCCCTGAGGAACTCCAGTGCTGGTGGGAAGGGAAGCTGAGGCTATTTTGCCTATAAGCCTGTTTGTGACTTTCTATATGGGTGGGAATGTTTAGTTGTTGTGGAGCCTTGTGTTTGGTGGTTTGTGGGTGCGGGTGGGCATTTGGGCTTGTTGTTGGTTTCTTCTTGGGGTGTTGTATCACGTTGTTTTCTGTTGTTGTGCTATTTCCTGTTGTACACCCCCTTTCCCCATTTCCTGTATCCTTGTGTCCCTGTTGTTCCATTCCTTGCATTAAACTGTCGTACCACATCACTGGGTTTGTGTGTCTGTCTCAGGTGTGCATTGTCATGTGTGTGTGTGTGTGTCACCCGTGCACATGGGAGCTCATCTGTGGCAGTGCCTGCTGTCCAAGCATCCTCACTGTGCATCTGGTCTGTGTGACGGATATGCAGCTCATGGCCCATGGCACATGCCACTGGTTGTCTGCTTGGTGTCCTGTGAGCTGCAGCTCACTGTGCATGGTCTGGCACCCATGCCACCACACATTGTATGTCCCAGCTGCATGGTGGCCCTGTGCCTGTACAGCACCCTTCCACCCAGGGGGATCCACTGTTCCCTGTGCCTGGCACCAGTGGCACAGGCATTGATGTGTCACACCGCCATATGTCTATGGGTCTGTGCCACCCAGTGCTGTGTCCCTGTTGTGGTGGCACTGTTTACATGTATCAGTGGCCATGGCCGGTGCATTGTGCCAGATGGCACCATCGTCCCAGCATTGTGTCTGTGGCCTCTGTGCACCCTCTTCCTTCTGTGCCCTCAAGCTGTTGGTACCGGCATTGCTGCCCTTTCACTCCATCCCATGTGTTCTGAGCTAACTATTATATTTCTACTCTCGAACAAGCTAAAGGTAACCCTCATAAAATATGGAAGACTATCAAAGCTATAGAAGGACGGCCCATGGCCCCCCTCTGTCCCAACAAAGATAGTTGCAAGTGGCAAGATTGTGGAAAACAAGTCCCTAATCCTGGAGGAACTTAACTCCCACTTTGCCACAGCTGGATTAGCTTTTGACTCGTCACCTTATGCTGGTGCTGCGGTGAGCCAGCATACCCCTCCCGCCACATCTAGTCCTGCACCCAGCCCCTTCCAACTGCGTGAGATAACTTAGAAGAAGTAGAAGATTCTCTTCTTAACTTAGACACCAAAAAAGCGAGAGACAGATGGCTTGGAACCCTTTTTCTAAGGTCCGCATGCCCATCTCACTGCCCCAATTCTCCACATCTTCAATCTTTCCATTACATCTGCTACTGTGCCGTCCTGCTGGAAATCAGCACATATCCTCCCTCTATTTAAATCTGGTGACCCATGCGATGTAAACAACTATAGGCCTATCTCCATATTGCCTATCCTTTCTAAAGTTCTCGAAAAACTGATCCATATTCAGTTAAAATCTCACTTGGAAACGTTCTCTCTCATTAACCCAGCTCAATCTGGCTTCCGGGCTAATCACAGCACAATCACTTCACTAGCAAAAGTAACCAATGATTGGATCTCTGCTATAGATGCTAAGAAGGCAACTGGTGCAGTCTTTTTGGACCTCAGCAAAGCTTTTGATACTGTTGATCACAAACTATTAGTCAATTGCCTTGCAAAGTTGGGTGCCACATACCATACCATACCACCCAGTGGTTCTCTAGCTACCTAACTGGAAGATTCCAAAAAGTAAAGGCGGAAGGCTTTTTCTGCTGCCTTGCCAGTTGCAAGAGGAGTCCCCCAAGGATCCATCTTAGGCCCTATCTATTTTTCTCTGTACATTAATGACTTAAATGCTAACATATCTACGTCCAATCTGCACTTTTTTGCAGATGATACTGTTTTGTATACTTCTGGCTCATCGTTATCTGAAGTCAAGGGAGTGCTTCAAGCGGACTTCGCACAACTTGAGCATAATCTAATAAAGGCAAAGCTTCTGCTCAATGCTAAGAAGACTAAAGTGATGATATTCTCCGCAGTGCTGTCACAGGCCCCGATACCCCTGCCCAAGACTTCATTGTCACCACGCTAAACGAGCCTCTGGAAGTTGTAACCAAATTTAAATATCTAGGTATCTGGATCGACAATAAATTATCTTTCAGTGACCACGTCGAGATGTCTCTAGAAGGTTAAAAGCAAGGTTAGGTTTTTCTTCTGAAATGACCCTTTCCCCTTGAAACTCCGAAACAAGCTTGTACAGGCCACTTTTCTCCCCTACTCGACTATGGCGATGTATTCTATTCCTCCACCACTCTTGCAAATCTAAGTAAACTGGACATCCTTTATCACCATGCTACGGTTCATTACCAACTCCCTTACTGTTCGCACCACTGTGACTTATATGCAGCTGTTGGTTGACATCCCTTACTACTAGGCGCCTGCTCCATGCTGGGCTATGGACTCTTAAACTGCTCCTGCAGAAATTGCCATGCTATCTCTTCCCTTATTAGTATCTCACATAGTGCATACTGTTAAGAAAATCTGACTTTATTATGCTTGACATACCAAGGACGCGGACTTCCTTTGGTAGACGTGCTATTGCATATGCCCTTCCCTCCATTTGGAACCAATTACAAACCGTACTGAAACTAACTAGCACAGTTTCAATAAACTTCTACAAATCGCTAAGTTCAGCCAAAATAAAAGACACCTGTAACTGTCATTAAGTCTCTTCCTTCCCCATGTGTACCATATTTATCCACTGGTAAGGTACAATTGATTTGTCATATTAACTGCTTTCCCTTCCCCTTCTACTCCTGCCTTTATCTTTGCTTACGCTCCACTGCTACTCTATCAAATCACTTCTCCCCCCATATCAGTTGTAGACTGTTGTTTGTTCTAGCTGCCAAAATACTGTATATGTATTGCACACACCAGTCATCATGTTTCATTTATCAGTATGCAACCCGTAAGTCGCTTCCCTATCTCATATCAGTGTTTACCACCTGCAGTCACCCTATGTGGTACCCTTGTATGTATATCCAGTCTGTATCATGTAACACGCATTTCATGTATATACTGTTATTACCTATCTGTGTTTGTACTTTAAGTGTTTATGTCACAGGACCTCCTTGTGAATGAGCTTGCTCAATGGAGTTTTCCTGCAATAAACTTGAACTTGAACTTGAACAACATTGACTTGCATGTGGTGCTGTTTGCTGTGTGTTCCACCTTGGGGCACTGCTGTTTGTGTGCATGGGTGTCACCAGCTGTGTCAGCTGTGGACCCACTCTGTCCGACTGCTGCACCCCCCCTTCACATGTCTGTACACATCCTTTCAGTGCACTGTCCCCGATGTCTGTGCACAGCAGTTGTTTAGTTGGCTTCCAGGATCTCTCAGGGGGTAGGGGGGTTGTACACATCTCTATATCCTGGAAACAGGCATTTACAAGACTACTACGTGGCCTACTCTATTGCGATTACTCCACATACTACTGGGACTGTTGGCAGCAGGGTTTATGGGTTGGGGTGGGTACTTGTGGCACATGTACACATGTTGTTTGGGGGACTGACATCACTGCACTCACATTTCACTGTTTTGTCCACTCTGACATTGTCACAGTGGTTTCCTTTCGCTGCCGTGCATTGGCAAGCTACCTTGCCATGTGCAGTTTATCTGTTCACTGGCATATCTTGTGACTGGCTTTTCAGGGTGGTGCATATGGCTACTGTTTTAGTTCAGTCACACTACTGTCTTATACAGTGTGTGTTCAGTGGGTGTGCCTCTCTATGGCCTTGTTTGTGTGGTGTGGTGCCATCTGTGTGTGGGGGGGGTTCACTGGACTGTGCACTGTTTAAGACAGCTTTTACCTGATCTAACTTACGTGGCTTTCCACCGCGGATCTGTGTACGCCATCTGTTTTGGAATAGCGTTTCCATGCTGCTGGTGTGTTACACCTGTCATAGGCCACATTATGCAGGGGCATACGCATTTTCTGTCGTATCTGCATTGTAACTTGCGGTCTGCGTAGCAGTTGCAGGCTGCATTGTAAGTGTCCTCTTGGAATCGCGCATGTCGCATCTCGCTGGCGTAACTTGCAATTTGCATCATCAGCACTGGCATAATAGTCTTGGAATTGGGCCCCATGTTTTTAAGTGCTATCTCAGAATGTCTAGGGAAGTCATATTTTCATTTAAATATTAAAAATTCTGGGGATGTCTAAAAATTCTGTGCAGGTGTTACCCTGCTGTTAAAGGGGTTGTTTGTATAAACTAGATTGTATTTATATACCTGTATCACACACACACACACACACACACATTTGCCAGTGTTGAATGTTTGCTTGCTTATATTTGCTGTGTAGGTGTTTGGCATTGATAGTTCAGAGGTGATAATAAATTAATAACATGAATTATAATAGTTACATTATCATGACTGGGAAATGAAGAGGTTAACACACAAAGTTGCTTTCTTAGATAGCAACCTTGAATTTTCAAAATACTAGATTTTGTCCCCCAGCATATGAACATGACTTTGTCATTTGTTTTAAGAATGATCCAATACACTGTTTTGTGTTTTGTGTAGTGACTACAAACAGAGATTTTTGAAAGTGATTTTATAATAACACCGGCTATGTTCATTTCATTGGGATAAAAAAAGCATGAGTATGTTGAAAATGAGGGTTCTAAAGTAAAAATATTGCAAAATTATGAGGAAACATTGAAAAATGTCAGTGTTTGTCTTTCAGTTTTGACCTCAAATGTTTATCATAGTCTGTGTATTACAGCAGTTTAGAAACATAACAGATCTCATTTATGAAATCTTGTCTAAATTGTCATTTTGGACTCTTCCAGAGACCGTCTCCCTGAACAGAGCTCTCTCTCTCAAGGCCCCCCTCTCTACCAATGACAAGCAGAGACTCTTCCAACAACTGGCTCCCTGATTGGAACTCTCCCTCACAAGGCCCCCCTCACTACCAACAACAAGCAGGGACTCTTCCAGCAACTGGCTCCCTGAACGGAGCTCTCCCTTGTAAGATCCCTCTCACTTCTAACAACAAGGTGAACAATTGCACTCCTGGACTGGGCTAGCATGAAAGATTCCTGATCTGTGGACCTTACATCATTCTAGCCTGATTCATGTCGACGTATTGCAAGTGATTGTTTTGTGCTTAAATATGACTGCTTTAATGCTACCTGCTGAGCATCCTTCGTTTGGGGTTACTTTAAGTGCCCCGTGCTGACTTAACCAAAGTTAGCCCAGCTTTTCTATGTTACCTTAATGTGCTAATTGGACTTACTGTGTTTAATTTCTGTTGTTTGGTGTCTGTGCTCAGGTCATTCCAAGATGCTGGTCAGGACTCCTGTGGGTGGCGCATGTGCAGTTGCACTGCCAATCCCCTCCAGGTCTTCTGGAGAGTTCCTGATGCATTTTAATTGTACTCCCAGGTCTTTGTCCCTTCTAAACAAATCTTTCTTCTACCTTTCCTCAGCAGGGATCTTCCAAAGACCAGCTCCCTGAACAAAGCTCTCCCTCGCAAGCCCCACCTCACTACCAAGAACAAGTTAGCTATTGCACTCCTGGACAGTGCTAGCCCATCGCTGCTTTGTAGTGCCTGCCCCACCCACTCTGGTCTGTCCATAGTTATATAGAACACATCCTGTCACATGACCACCTGCATGCTAGAAACAATCTCTCTACTTCCCTGTTTTTTATACTTGGCTACCACTAGGAGTCACTGTTGTACTCTCCTTACACCACTTTTCCTTCGCCCTCCTTGCTCCCTCTTCCCTGCTAGCTCTTACCCTCCCTTCCTCCTGAGTTTAATTTCCTGCCGTCCCCACCTATTTTTGCCCCCTCAACCCCCCTAGGTCTTGAACCCCTGATTTTCCGCACTAGAGGCAACAACTCTATCACTGCACCACCACCACAACACCTTCAATGTGCTCTGTCTTCTAGTGGCTTATATCTATCTCCAACCCCCCCCCCCACACTGGCTGCTCCTCTTATCTCTTAGATTTTTTACCTGCTCTGCCTCTCAGCCTACTGAACTAGATTCCTCATGGCCTCCCTCTCCCTTTCCTGTCCCTCCAACATCACCCCCATGTGCACCCTTCATGATCTCTCCTTCTGTCTCCTATTCCTCCTTCTCCTTCCTCCATCGGCCCCACCCTCCTCCCCCTCACTTAACTCAAACCCATTCCGTACTGCCTTCTATCCACTCTGCAACCTAACTACTCCTGTTACTATCTTCTTTCACCCTTCCCCTGCTATCACCTCCTGCCCACACATCGTTATACACCACGGGCTGCTCAGCCACTCGCTACTAAACTATGCACCGATTCATCAGCTTCATCCCTGCTTGCTCCCCTCGTGGGTCCTCACTCTTATCAGCCTTCTGAAGTGTAAAACTAAAGTCACACACCTTCATCTCTTGATCCTTCTACTGCTCCTTGCAGTGGTCATTGAGCCCAATCCCGGCACCTCCTGCTCCCCCACCTCCCCAAGAAAACTCTCCCTAAAGGCTTGGGGATTTTCCACACTAATGTATGCAGCCTCCTCCCCAAACTTGATGAACTAAAAGTCTAGGCAACCCAACACTCCCTGATGTCCTTTGCATAACAGAAACTTGGTTATCCTCCCATATCCCCGACTCCCAACTGGCCCTGCCTGATTTTAGCCTTCTCAGACAAAACCATGGTAAATGTGGAAGCGGAGTGGCCATTTACTTTTGTAATTCCCTTTACTGCTCCATCTTCCATTGTGAAGCTATCCCTCTCTCCTATGAACTCCTCCTAATCAATCTTACCTTCCCTTCCTTGTCTCCCCTTCTTGTGGGGGTCATATATGCCTCCCTAAAAATTCCACCCTCATCTTATGTCTCCTGCATCTCCGCTGTCTCTGCACTAGCAAACACTGGTGAACTAATCCTTCTAGGCAATTTTAATCTCAACTGGCTCCCCCTTCTTCATTCAGCTCCTGTCTGCATGTTGAGGATTTAAACCTTACCCAGCTGATCAAAGTGCCAACTCGTCCTAATTTTAAAAGCCAGTCTGACTCCTTACTTGATTGGGTGCTTTCATCCAAACCCTACTGCATCTGCTCTGCTGGTACTCTACCCGATATGCTCAGCAACCACTGCCCTATCTTCTGCATCAGGAACTTCCGTCCTTCTCCCACCCCCACCACAAATACATCCCGTACCATCCCTCCAATCCTTAGATGTGTGCAGACTTCTTCATAACCCTGGTCCCTTGTCCTTTCTTCCCTCTTGGTAGACACTGCCCTTACCCATTTCTCTTCCATATTCTTAAAGATCTGGGAGCTACATGCACCACTCAAAACTTCAAGGGTAAGTTGTGCACACCTCCTCTGGATTACCCCTCCATCCTTGCAAAATGTACAGCTCAAGATCATGCTTGGCGCTACTATAAATCCTAAGGGAACCATGTTTCCCTCTAAGTCTTTTGCACCCTGTCCCTACATAACAGTTGTACCATCAGTATCTGCCATGCAAAAGCCGATTTCTTCAAGTCACTCTTGCAGCCCCATTCTGACTCCCCCCTTCACTCAATCTGTGAGGGCGGCTCACTAATCTCTGATCTCTCTTGCTTTGCCAAAGCCCTAAATAAGTACTTCACTTCCTGTGCAGTTCCATCTGGTTCCTAGACCTCACCTCCTCTCACCCCTCTTTCACCCCCCCAGCCCTCAGGCTTTCAACTGCCCCCAATCTTGCCATAAAAGTACTGAGTGCTCTTATTGCTCTAAACCCCTCCAAGTCCAGCCTGAACGGTCTTCACCCAGATTCCTCAAAATCTCAGCCCTCTCAATAGTTACCCCTTTAACACACATCCTAAATCTTTCTTTCTCTCCTCAGCTACTGTTCCAGTAGCCTAGAAATCTGCCACAGTCCTCCCCCTTTTCAAAAGTGGTGATCAAACTGTCCCTGGGAACTATCACCCATCTCTCTGCCCTTACAAAAGTCCAAGAATCCCTCATCCTCTCTAGGCTTAATTATTTCCTCACTACTTCAAATATCAACTACCTCCTCCTTCTCCCTCCTTCACTTCATGGACACCATCCACTCTGCCATGGATTGTGACCACATTACCTCTGCCATTTTCATAGACCTTGCAAAGACCTTTGACTCGGTCTCCCACGATCTTCTCTTGCATAAACTCAGTTCCATTGGTCTTTCTTCTGCCTCAGTGTCCTGGTTCAGCTCCTACCTTACTGGTCACTCTCAGTCAGTGTTAATATGCAATTTCCTATCCTCCTCCCTCCCCATCCTTGCTGGCATGCCCCAAGGATCTATCCTTGGACCCATTCTCTGTTCTGTCTTTATTAATGATCTACCCCCAGTTTGCTCACATGCCAATACACACATGTATGTGGACGACACCATCTTGTTCCTGTCAGCTCGATCCACCCCAGTAGTCCAAACCCCCTTCAAACTGACTTCACTGTGGTAACTGCCTGGTTTAATACAAACTCATTAAAATTAAATACCCCAAAAATGGTAGCCATGATTTTTGGCTCTAAATAAAAACTCACCAAGCTTCCCTCCCTACTGGTCTTTTTCTCAGTAGCTAACACCCCTCTAGACAATGTCCTCTCATGCAAGTACCTCAGCATCTGGCTCGGCCCCTCCCTTGACTTCTCCTCACAAATTAGTGCACTACAAACAAAACTGCATCCTAAACTAGGACTACTCTGTCGGCACAAGGCCATCCTCTCTATCCCAGTTAGACATGATCTTTTTTTTTTTGCTCCTCCCTACAGCTCCCCGGCCCACCTCTCCTTCAGACTAGCCTAGGCCCTGCTGACACACTCACCCTGTCCCCTCCACTTCAGATTTGCAGCCACCCCAGGGGTAGCCCAGTGTCACCCTTCACCAGATTGGTCCCTCTCCTCTGATGGGGAAGGCAACAAGGGGGACAACCAACGCACTCTTGTTCAGACCCTGGGTGCTGCTGAGGTGGTACTGGAGACTTAGGGCTTCCGTGGCAGTGAGGCCAGCAGCCATCATCTGGCCGGTCGGGAAGCTACTTCCTGTTTTCTCAAGGTGTACGCTGACGTCCACAATGCCCCCTATGTTCAGTGGGGCTCACCAAAATGCTGTGCTCCCGGACTCCGCCAGGAGTCAACACACACTAAGCCTCATCTCCACCCTCCCCCTGAGAGAAGGGGAGCAGTTGTTGGATGCTCAAGCCTTTTCTCCCCGGCCAGCCCTACAGAAATCTGGGTTTATTCCCAAACCTGGGTTGATGGCATCACAAGTGGAAATCCAACCAGTGCGCTGACTGGCCGGTGACTAGATGTGATCTTGTCATCAAGTGGATCCTCCCAGCCCTTGATTATGTCGACATAGTCTACAGTGATGCTCCAGCCACCTCTCTAGCCAAACTCGATGCCCTGTTCCATGCCTTCTGCAGGTTTGCTTCAAACTCCCCCCCTTTAACCCACCACTGTGATCTTTACTCCTCACTCTCCCTTCAGTCTCTTGCACATAGGTGTTCCTCTCACTGAGCCACCTTCATATCCAAATACTTGTTTATATCTCTTCCTTCCTACTTTGTCTCTTTCCTCACTGCCACCTCTCCCTCGCCCTATAACTCGAGATCTAACTGTGCCTGCACCTTTTGCCTACCTTGCATCCACACCGCAGCTCGCAAACTTTCCTTCTACTACAGATCCCCTTCCTTTTGGAATAGCCTCTCCTCCCCAACTCTCCTCTCCTCTCTCCTCTCCTCTCTCCCTCCTTCCCCGTTCTTAAATGCTTGCTCAAACCTACACCTTTAAACTCCTATATCTGCCCCCCTTCCTACTCCTCGCATACTACAGCATGTCTTTTTTTTTGTTTTTGTTTTGTTATTACCTTAGTTTTACCAGGAAAGATCCACTAAGCTGAAAGCTTGTTTACAGGTGCAACCTGGGAATGCAAGGAAGTTAAGTGACTTGCTCAAGGTCACACAGTATACAAGTGAGGGCTGTGGGATTCATGCTCAGGTCTCCAGATTTGCAGTTCAGAGTCTTAAACCGCTGTGCTATACTGCTTCCTTGTCTATGCCCCTTACTGCTGCATATCAATGTAAATACCACATTTTGTAATCAGCTGTGTACCACTGTAAATACCTATCATGTAAATTGTTCTGCATTTATCTTGTACCACTGTAAATATCTATCATGTAAATTGTTTTGCATTTATCTTGTACCACTGAAAATACCTATCGTAAATTGTTTTGCATTTATCTTGCACCACTGGAAATACCTATCATGTAAATTGTTTTGCATTTATCTTGCACCACTGGAAATACCTATCATGTAAATTGTTTACATTAAATTAATTTCTGAGTGCATCTTTACAGTGCATGCTCATACTGCACTCAGTCGGCTGCTGGCCACGGTGAGAGGTGGGCTGTGTGAGTCACCGTCTGGGAATGGGTGGGGGGTGCTGGTTGGGCTGGCATGACTGGATGGGGGCAACTAGACTACCAGGGCATGATTTTTGCTGCATATGCAGCGGGCGACTCGGGGGTTGGGGCATGGGTGGGGGGATTACAGTGCCACCCTGCGGGTGTATTACAAGGAGGATTCAGGGGCTGGGGGTGTGGGCAGCCCTGTGGGCACAACTATGGGGATTTCTGGGGCCACTTGGTGTGGCCAGCACTGTGGGGCTCATCTTTGATGTTTTGGGGGCCAGTTGATATGGTCAACCCTGCGGGGCAGATACTGGAGGCTTGGGGGGCAGGGGGTGTGGGCCACCCTGCGGGGTGGCAATTGTGGCTTGCTGGGTGGGGGGTGCACTTGCAACTTGCGGCAGCAGGTTGTGACATGCTGGCCAGGTAAGCCCTCTGTGCAGCATACCTAGCCACATGTCGCAAGTAGCAGGACTTTGCTGTGGAGATCCTCTCCCTTCTAGAACAGGCGCAGGGTCAATGTTGCAGTTGTGGGTGGTGCAAGTTGTGTTCTGTGGCAACTTGCACCACCCTTCTAGAATCAGGCCCAAAGTATGCAATGTCCACTATCCCCCGATCCACTACCCTGGTGATCCAATCAAAGAACTCAATCAAGTTTGTTTGACATGACCTGCCCTCCGTGAACCCATGTTACTGATGGTCTTGTACACTATTGGCTTCAAGGTAGCTACTTATCCTTTTCTTTAGCAGTTTTTCCATAAGCTTGCCCACCATTGATGTCAAGCACACCAATCTGTAGTTTCTTACTTCCTCTTTTTTACCTCCCTTGTGGAAGTGGACCACATCTGCCCTCCTCCAGTCCCAGGAACCTCCCCCCGCGTTTCCAGGGACCTATTGAATAGGCTAGCCAGAGACTCAGCTATTTCTTTCCTGAGCTCCATTAATACCCTGGGTGCACCTTGTCAGGACCCATGGCATTGTCTACCATCAGCCCCTCTAATTCTCTCGGTATTACTTTTTCTAGAAATGGACTAGTGTCCATCACCCTTGTTGTCACCCCCTTATTGCTGATCCTACTGCCCTCCCCCTTCCCCGCCACCATGAATACAGAACTGAAGTAGCAGTTTAATATTTCTGCCTTCTTCTGGTCATTCTTCACCAGCTCTCCACCCTTGCCCTTTGGCCTAACTACCCCCCCTTTGACTTTCTCCTCTCACTCACATACCTGAAGAACGTTTTATCCCTCTCCTTGACAGATCTTGTTATTTTCTCCTCCGTTTTTGCCTATGCTTTTCTGACCTCTGATCCTGCCTATTTATGCCTTACCTGGTATTCCACCCAATCTTCTTCTTTCTGAGTCTGTTTGAATCTCTTAAAGGCAGTTCTCTTTGCTCTAACCTTATCTGCCATCACTTTGTTGTACCATAGTGGCTTCCATTTTTCCTGTTCTTGCTGACCTGCTTGATACAGTGATTTGCGGCCTCCAATATTGCCCTCTTAATTGCTGCCCACTTTTCCTCCACCCCTGTCAGTATGTCCACCCCTGCCAGTGCTTTCTAATGACAGATGCCCATTTTCCTAAAGTCTGCTCGCCTGAAATCCAGTACCTTCTTCACCTTGGATTGGTGACCCACAGTAGCTGTCTCCACCTTGAACCAAATTGTACTGTGGTCACTTGTGCCAATGTTCTCTCCCACTGAGACCTCCCTCACCCTGTCCCTATTTGTAAAAAAACAGTTGTAAAAATCTAGAAAAATAGCAATGTTAAGAGACAGTGCTGAAGAATGTCAATGTTGCTTCATAACTTTGTAGTTTTTTAATGATTTTGACCCTAGTTTTTTTTTTGTTTGTTGTTTGTTTAGTTAAAATCTGGTAAGACCTTGAGCCAAAGAATCATTTTCAAGGGGGACCAGAACATATAACAAACATGCAAACCATAAATGAAACAAGTAAAACAAGCAATATAAATATACAGTTTCACAAACAAGTGGATCAATCTAAGCAGACATTTAGCTTCACATTACCTTTACATTCACCGGAACTACCAAGGACAAACACATGACTTTAGTTTTCTTTTCATTATGAAGAGTTTGTTTACAAGTAAACCAGAACTGAAGCAATGCAAAATTACGACTCAAGCCCCAAATAATACTGGCTATATCTGTAGAGCTCTTATAAATAACTGCATCATCCACATCTTAACTTGGGTGATGTCCTCTTATGACCACATTAGTGGTGACTGGTAACCCCGACCCAAAATGGGTGTTTGGCACATGCACACTGAACACCTATTTTAGATGGAAGTTGCCAATCATCACTATTGTGTGTGTGTGTGTGTGTGTGTTAGGGGGTATACAAAATATATCATCAAAGTTTGGTGCACAAAGGTTGTCAAATGACAGGGTTACAATCAAATTAAAACTTTTGTGGAAAATATACTAAGCCCACATGCATGTGTAGTACATCTTTAAGCAGACTGAGTTTTGTTTCCTAAGATACAGAAAGCCCTGTATTACTATAGCTCAGTGAGCTGGTAAGGAGTGCTGTGATCTGCTGCACTCTGCAGATAATACTACATGCTGTGTATTCTGCTATGTAAGATATGCCATCATTGCCTAAGGGATATATTTAATTATATTGCAGTGCATTGCAATGTTCTTTTTGGTGACCGTTCTCTATCTTTTTCCCCTCAGCAATATCTTATTTTTAAGAAATTCTAGAGGGAACGTGGTGATTTTGTCTGGACATCATATGAGCTGCCCATTGATGTGAGAGTAGAGAGGACTTAATGAGAGTGGGAGAGTGGAAAGAAGGATGGCCTGCCACATCCCGCTGTGACCTGAGAATTTTGGAAGCTGGAGACAGTGTGTGTTAGAGAACAGAAGAGATTGGAGAAAGTGAAGAATCTTGGAGGACAATCTGCAGTAGCAGTAGCTGAGTGATAAAGCAAACAACATATTAACTCCTGCACTGTGGAATTGTAATTGTTAGCTATCTGCTATATGCTATGCATTTATCTTATAGGAGGGCACAAAGATACTGGCCCACCAGTTTAGTTCTACTTTTAATTCTCGTTTTGTTCCAAATTTTTGCCTTTTTAATGTTAGGTGCTTTTTAAATTTCAATATAGCAGTTTAAAACTTTTTAAATTTCAAATTTTTTTTCCCACGTTATCATTCCATTTAATTTTATTGGCTTGGTGAATGGAGGTTTCCAAGAGTGCTGTGATGCTGGGGCTGTTTGGCTGAAAATGCATCTCAATGTTTAGCTTTCAGCCCAGATTATGATGACATCTGCAACAAAGGCTATTAAAAATGTTGAAAAGTTGAAAAATCTCTAACAGCTGCAGTTTACACCATGTGCCCAATTCCCAAAGCACTGGAAATGGTGCAAGGTCCTTGTGTCAAAAAAAAATGTAAGGGGGCCACTGTGCCACCCCTTGGGTCATTCCCAATTCTGCATTGCCCGCTGCACCAGTTAGGGGGCAGTCTGTGCCAACCAGGCTTCAGTTGCCCTTGCAACAGATTCAGCAGTGTGACATGGCAGGAGGGGGCTTGTGCCAGGGCAGCACTGCAGCATCCCCTTGAACAGGATTCTGCAAGCCCCCACAACAGGCGCAAGGTCTGTCTCAGTTGGATGAGTCAGAGCTGGTCTAGCAGCCCCTGCTCCACCACCATCACACAGGGAACCCTGGGGTAGGGAGACTGAGTGCTAACAGCTGGCATGGGGCACAAGAGAATTATGCAGGGACACCACCTAGGACCTCTGCAGTAGTATGAAGAAGGAGACAGTGCCTTTCATCATGACATGGGATGGATGGTAGGGGCCATCACGCTGAATAGTACTGGTAAGGCAAAGTTGTCCCATAGCTGCCCAGTGTCATTGTCAGCCAGGGCATCCTGCACCAACCCACCTGCCAACCAAGACTGATGCCTGCTCCTGCAAGCTGTCAGCACCCCGTTACTGCTTCTGTTCCATGTCACCCTGGCACATTGCTGCCCACCCCTCCTGGGCTGTCTGTGCACTTGTGCAGTCACCACACAGTCCCTGGCCTGCTCTATTGCACCTCTACTTTATGACCAGCCCTCTCTGTGCAGTACCACCTCCTCTGACTGCCTGGACACACACTTGGTGGGTCCCTGGCACCAGTTGAGGTGCCACAGGGTCATCCTGTAGCTTGCAGCATTCACCACCCATGTGCCTTGACTTTGGCGCATGCATGCATTTGCTGCTAGCTATGGGAGTTTGTTGCTGCAATCCCCTTCAATTACAGAGTTGGCTGCAGGGTCCCTGGCACACTTATGATTGGTGCAAGCTACTGTTTGCTGCAGCTTGCATTGATCTAAGCCTGGTTTTCAGAATTGGGCAGCATACTCTTTGAAATTTCTTGTTATATGCAATGTTAAGCTACTTTTTGAATCTTTTGGCCAATATGAGTGCTGTGCACTGGTAGCATCCTAGATGAGCTACTATTATTGAGTGACTCAATATGAGCGACTCAATAATAGTGCTTCTAAGGACAGCGACTGGTGAAAAAGTTGCTATATCCTGTAAAGTGAGTGTAGCAGGGAGCTGAACTCGTTAATGCAGGATATGGGATGATGCTTGGCCTGGTTCCACTGAACTGGCCGTGTAGTGTAGTGTAGTGGTTTACACTACCAGCCCTAGAGCCAGTGATCCAAGTTTGGGCCCAGTGCCAGACATATAAAAAAAAAGTTTTTCTTTTTTAAGCTATCGTCTAAGTCCATGTCCTCTGCAGAGTTGATTATATTTATTGTGGGGGGCATAGTCCCCTGCTAGAAAAAGACATGGATTTTTTTTGTTACCTGCAGTAAGTGTATTTCCCCATATGTGATGGTCATCCTAAGGTCTGTCGCCCTGCTTGTGTCGGGCTGTTTTTGTCTCACTCTTTGTGATCGGTGCTCTTTAGGAGTCACCATTATCACATAAAACCCTGTGCACTAGAGTATGATAATGTAAGTTTCTGAATTGGCTCCATTCTTGTGTCTTTTTTAATTGAATAAACTTTATAAAAATTTTAATAAGAAAAATACAACAGTACAAAACATGAAATGCAGACAAACATGGAACAACAACCTGTATAAAAATAGACCACAAAAGAGAAAAGGAACAACTAACAACCCTCCCATCCAAAAACCCCACATCCCCTAATACTTTGGAGCAAAAAACATATGCATATCCCAGGAGGAGGCATAGTTAAAAAAAATAACAAAAAGAATACAGATACAGAAAGCAGGAAAAGAACGATGGACCCCATATGTCAATCAAGATACAAAAAGTAGTAAAAAAGGAGGAGAAAAATAAAATTCTAATCAAGCAGATAATAAAAGAGAAGTATACTAAGGTTCCCAAATCTTACAAATAGTGGCTAAACAATCTGTCACACTGCCAATCATTTTTTCCTCTTGAAGAGCTGATAAGATTTCTTTATACCATTCCAAATATGTGGGAGCAGCCTGATTGCACCAATGACACAAAATAATTAGCTAAAGCAGAGATCAAGGCCATGTGATATTTTTGTTGTCTCAACAGTTTTTTTTATACAGACCAAAAAAACACATCTCAGGAGAGAATGCTTGGTCTAAACCCAACAGATGGTCAATGTGGAGACATGTGAAGTCCCAAAAAGATGTTACTTTTTCGCAATCCCACATAATATGTAACAATAAACCAGTATCTTTACTGTAACGAGTACACAAATCAGAAGGTGTCTTACCCATTTTAAATAATTTAACAGGACTATAATAAAGATAATGTAATGACTGAAAATGCATGTAATGATATCTATCCCACTTAAGAAACTTATACACATCTCTTCAAACACTGGGCCAATCATAGGCCTCAGAAGAAGCAGGGATAGCACGTTCCCAGTAGTATGTAATTCCCACTTCTTTAGTGGAGAGTAAATAATAAAACTGAGAATTAAAAAAAGAGCATGGGGGGACAGAGCTTTGGACACAAAAGATAAAAGTTTCTGACCACAGACGCTAGACCACAGCTCAAAATCCAAATGGGAATATAAAGAATGACACAGTTGTAAATATTTAAAACACTCCTTAGTGGATACATTATATAAGTGTTGAAACTCCAAAACCTTGAAAAGTACCCCATTATGGGTAAGCTGTGTCACTGACTTAATATCAGAATATGGCCAAAAAGCTGAGGTAATAACCTGGCCAGCTACCTTTAAATTTGGATTACCCACTATGGGTTGTGAAATATCTTATCTACTGTACGTGGAGCAAGATGCATAACTGCTTATGAACCCAAACTGAGAAAGCTAAAGGTATATCCTGGAGGGCACTGAGAAGTGCATTAGGAGAGACATGCAACAGTGCAGTGGGATTATGTTTCAGCTGTCTGCACAAAAAAAAGATTGATTTCAAACCACTGTAGAACATAAACATAAATAGGGCCCTTGAAAGAATCCCGATACCACTGTTGCTAAATAATACAAATAAAAGTTAAGGAGATGGAGGCTGCCCTCTTTCCTAAGGGAAGTAAATTTATAAAATGCTCTTCTAAACTGCTTCCTCCACCAAACAAAATCGGGTAATAACTTTCTGTAGCCCAATAAACCATGTCTGAGGAATAACTTGATTAAGCATAGTGATGGGATAAATGACCCACAGATGGATATTCATCTTGACCACATTAACACATCCCCAGAGGGAGACAGGGAGAAGAGTCCACCGAGCCAAATTGCGCTTAATTTGATCTAGCAACAAATCCAATTTATAATATTTCATTTTCCTGGAGAATGTACTCAAATAAATACCCACATATTTAAACATATCAGGGACCAATCCTTTAGCCTTCTAAGGTCAGCTTCCATGTTGTCTGCTCTTTTCTGTGTGTCCACTCTGTTGCAGAGTTTTGTATCATTTGCATACAGGAAAACCTTCCCTTTTAGTCCATTCGCTATGTCTGCTATAAATATGTTAAATAGGATTGGTCCCAGTACCCATCCTTGTGGGATGCCACTGGTCACCCTACCCTCCCTTGACAGTGATCCATTGACTAGTACTCTCTTGGTCATATTGTTCAGTCAGTTACTGATCCAGCTGACTATCTTCTGTCCAACTTCCATATGTTCCAGCTTGTTGGTTAGAGTCTGTGAGGGATGGCGTCAAAGGCCTTGCTGAAATTTAACATACTAACAAACTAACATACTAAATGGCAGCAGATTAGGCCTTATGGTGTATTGAGCCTGCTCGAACCTCAGAACCGCTGTTGGGAATCTAGGCCCCCCCCAGTGTTCTGATACCCCTTTCTGTATCTGTCCCACCCTCTCTTGAAGCCCTCCACATTGGAAATCTGGACCAGCTCGCCAGGCAGCGTGTTCCAAGAATCCATCACCCTCTCTGTGAAAAACCTCCTCCTCTTTTCCCACCTCATCCTACCTCCTTCCAACTTCAAACCATGCCCTCTGGTGATACCTCCCTCCTTTAGTTTAAAGATCCCCTCCCTGTTTACCCTATTTATTCCCTTGAGGTACTTGAAGACCTCGATCATGTCCCCCCCCCCCCGTTTCTCCTCTCCAAAGTAAACAGTCCAAGCTCCTCAAGTCTATCCTCATACGTCAACTCCCCCAGTCCTTGAATCATCCTGGTAGCCCTCCTCTGTACCCTCTCCAGGAGCTGTATGTTGCTCATTAAGCATGATCTCCAGTACTGTACACAGTACTTGAGGTGAGGCCTCACCAGCCCATTGTACAGTGGCAGAATCACCTCCCTGCTCCTAGAGGTGATCCCCCTTACAATGCATCCCAACATCCTGTTTGCTTTGCTAGCCACTTTCCTGCACTGCTCAGAGTTATTCATACATGCATCCACCATGACCCCAGGTCTTTTTCCCCAGACGAGGCCTCCAGCACCACCCCTCCCAGGGTGTACCTGTGTTTGGGGTTTCCCCACCCAAGATGTAATACTTTGCATTTGGTTGTATTGAAATTTAACTTCCATGTGACAGCCCAACTGTCCAGGGTGTCCAGGTCCCCTCACAGGGCCAACTTCCCCTCCTCCCCCTCAACTACTGCTCCCACGTTGGAATCATCGGCGAAGAGACTCATCTCACACCCTATACCCACCCTGATGTCAGATATGTATGCATTAAACAGGATCAGCCCCAGGACCAAGCCCTGTGGAGCTCCACTACCAACCTCTCTAGGGTTCGAGAGCTCCCCTCCGATCACCACTCTCTGTGTGCGACCAGCTAGCCAGTTTCCTATCCATCTGACCATCAAAGGGCACACTCCCAACCCCTTTAGTTTCTCCACCAGCCTAGGTATATAACATCCACCGCACCTCCCTGATCAAATGTTCTGGTGACCTAGTCAAGGAAGTTGATTAAGTTGGTTTGGCAAGAGAGTCCTGCTGTGAAACCATGTTGCTTTGGGTCCATTTTTCCAGTATCTGTTAGGTACGCAACTATCCTCTCTTTAAGTAGTGACTCCATCATTTTCCCCACAACTGAGGTCAAACTAACAGGGTGGTAATTTCCTGCCTCTTTCTTATGAACATACGAACATACAAAATTTGCCAGCAGATAAAGGCCTAGAGGTCTATCGAGTCTGCTTGAATGTGCAGCTAGCACCCCTTATTCTGCAGCTGCCCCTCCCTTCCACCCATCCCATCCATTGACCCTCCCCCTTGTCCTGTCCCATCCCTTTTTGAAGCAGTCCACTGTTCTACTGGAGACCACTTCTGCAGGTAATGCATTCCACCCAGCCACCACCCTCTCTGTAAAAAAGTGTCTCCTCATCTCCCTCCTGAACCTTCCTCCCTCTAGTCTCATATCATGGCCCCTGGTGTCCCTCCCCTCCCTTACTTTGAACAGACCTTCTGTACCTGTCTTGTTTATTCCTTTCATGTACTTAAAGGTTTCAATCATGTCCCCCCCTTTCCCTCCTCTCCTTCAGTGAGTACGTGTTCAACTCCCTCAGTCTCCTCTAGTATGATAAGTCCCCCAGCCCCTTGATCATCTTTGTCACCCTGCACTGCACCCCCTCCAGTAACTTAATGTCCTTCTTCAGATACGGGCACCAGTACTGCTCGCAGTACTCCATGTGCAGTCTAATGAGCTATACAGTGGCAGAATCACCTCCTCCCTCCTCGAGGATATACCCCTTGCAATGCAACCCAGCATTTTGTTGGCCTTTGCAGGTGCCTTTCTACATTGTGCCAAGTTGTTCATTGACCCTGTTTCTGCTGTTGTGTAAGGGCACAACGGTTGCCTGTTCCAGTCCTGAGGTATTGTTCCACTGTCTAGTGACTTGTTGAGGAGCTCATCCAGCAGTGCAGCCAGTTCCTCTTGGAGCTTCTTCAATATCCTAGGGTATATGCCATCCGGTCCCATGGCTTTTTCCACTTTCAATTTATTAAACTCTTTTAGGACCCTCTCCCTTGTAAAGGGGCTAATATCTCCTCCCTGACCATCTTCCTTTGTCCTGTGCAGTGTGGAATCTTTGCCGCTGTCTTCTATGGTGAAGATGGAGCAAAAAAAACTTATTTAGCACTTCTGCCTTGTCCTTGTCACTCTCTGCCATCTTACCTTCCTTGTTTGCTAATCAGACTATTCCTCCCTTAGTTTTTCTTTTATCTCTTATGTTTCTATAGAAGGTTCTGTCTCCCTCCTTAACACCCTGTACTATTTTCTCTTTCATCTGTGCGTTTTCCCTTCTAACAGCTTTCCCTGCCTCCTTTAATTTGTTCTTGTATTTATTTTATTCATTTTATTTAAAATTTGTTGACTGGGAAAGGTGCGTTGAGCCAAGGCTCGTTTCCAGGAGCGACCCGGGTACTGAGAAGTACATAGAAGTTACAGAAGAGAATTAGTGCTACAATACATTTAAGTCCGCTACAGGCTGGACTTGAACAAAGAGTGCTGGTTACAGGCAGTAGATAAGCATACAGAGCTTGAAAAAATAGGAGCAACTTTGTTCTAGTATTAAGTTGAAAGCAGGTCCAGGTGTAGTACAATAGTGATGAAAGTAATATGAAATAACCTGAGGTAAAGACTTGTGTAGAGATAATTAACCAGCAAGGGAAGTCGGATGGAGCTGCTCAGGGACCTAAGTAGGGGTGGGTCACTGAGCGCACTTTGGACAAGGTGTGGTTGGGAGGAGTCTGAGATGTCATCTAAAATCTGGGAGGGAAGACACCTGGTGAGTGTTGGGTGGGAGGTTGTTCCATAGGAAGGGAAGGTGGTAAGAGAAGGCGGCATGGCTGGAGGCAGTGAGAGGGTTAGGGAGGTCGAGTGTGCAAGCATCTCTGTGGCAGAGGGGGTAGCCTAGGGTGTTAGCTGGCTCAAGGTGGGTGGTAAGGTAGAAGGGTAGGGACCCCAACCAGTATTTAGCTATAAGGGAGGCGCTATGGATGATTCTCCTATGGGAGAGCGGGGCCAAGGAGAGAGAGGAATATAGGGTGCAGTGGTGAGTAAGTGAAGGGGAGACAGTGGCAAAATGACAGAATGCATTTAGTAGGATGTTGAGTTTGGATAGGGATGAGGTTGGTGCAGTACAATATATGATGTCTGCATAGTCACATATTGGTAGGATAATTTTATGTATGATTTCCCTGCGGGCGGGAAGGGGAATACTGTCTTTGTGTGGATAGAGGATGGCAAGTTTAGGCCAGAGTTTAGAGCAGATGGCCTCTATGTGAGTAGTTTATGTGATTGTCGAGCCAGAACCCTAGGTATTTGAATGTGGGGACAAGGTCTAGGAGAGAGTCATCCAGGGTGGTGATTGCTGGGGGGGCCGGAAGGGAAGTAAGATTTTTTCTGGATCCAAAGGCCATGGTGACAGTCTTTTTGTCATTTAGTTTTAGCTGATTTTTCTGGAATCAGACTTGTACTCTATTGAAGTCGGTTTGGAGACCCGGGAGGACACTGTCGTGTGAGGGGCCAGATGCAAAAATGATTGCATCGTCAGCATACAGATGCACGTTAGCTGTGAGGCAGGCAGAGGGGAGGTCATTTATAAATAAGGAGAATAGGATGGGACCAAGGATAGAACCCTGAGGGACGCAAGAGGGAATGGGAAGCAGTGGGGAGAGGGTATCCCCTATTAGAACAGATTGCAGGCTATTCTGAGTTTAAATCACTGCAGTAACAGTAGTAAAATATAAACACATATATATCTATTTTTCTTTGCTCCTGGTGTCATTGCAATGACCCATGGCACTGTATTTCATGGAACAGGTAATTGTATCCTCCATTTCCATATTAAGCCATTTTATAATGCACTGCATTTTAACGGCCACTTGATTCCATGATACAGTACTATAACTGTTAATTCACATCCTATGTATTAATTTTTTTTCTGTCACAAAGATATGTACTGTACCTTAATGCAGCTCAGTACTTGACTGCACTACTGTTTCAAACCCAAATGGCTGTGTTTCATTCTCAACAGCCATTATTTTCATACTATGTGACCTTTAGCAAGTAACTTGACCTTCTTGTGTTTTAACATTCTTTGTCACTACCACTTTAAACTTGATGTGTGTCCCCACCTAAAGCATCCATTTCCACTCAAAATACATGTTTTCATGGAAACACAACAAGAGTAAACCTTACAATTTTACCTTTTTATACAGTATTATGCATCTGTCTAAAAAAAAGGACTGCTATTTTTTTTTTCTTCTGGGCTTGCAGCCAACACAGCCAATGCCCAAGGCCTTCTTCCACAAAGATTTGGCTGTAACATAGCTTCTTTGTTCCTAAACAATATCACGTGATTCCCCTACTACTCAAAGTGCTTAACAACAGTATACTATTAAAAAAAAAAAATTACAGTTGTTTTAAAAAGTTTACCATCTACGGTTAAAAACAATGACTTTTGTTTTTATGTGTGACCATGGTATAATCATTTTTTTTTCTTCTTTTAAAAATACATTCTACTCCACTTGTTTATCTCTAACAAAAACCTAATTGTGGAGTCTTTTCACTCCTTTACAGGACAGAGAGCTACTCTTGCCCTTCTAGGATGGTGAGCCTTTGGTGGCTCTGTGATCACTCACTTCCTACTCCCAAACAGAAAGTTCCTGTTGTCAGTTAAATCCTGTGCCTATAAAAGTAGAACTGGTTTAGGCTGGGGGGGGCGGAAGGCAATATAGACCCAGTAGAAAAGTTACGTTATACCAGTAGCTCCTTCCTCCTGGTGTTCTGTCTGTTCTCTGGCAGAAGCTATCAAGGGCAGTGTTTAAATCTGGTTTTAATCTGGCTCCTTCTAGCTAAGCCACTCCCACTACATTGCAAATCTTTCTACACTTAGTTAATTTCACAGATAACAATTCCCTTCTAACACCTGTGACATGCACTTAGATAAGTACACAGATAACACAGATAACAGATAACAATTCACTTTGACTAACTCTGACAAACACACTCTTTTTTTTTACCCTAACTTGAAGGTCCCAGTACAAGAGTTCTAGTTCTTAGTCCTAGTAGAGAAGTTAAGTTATACCAGTAACTCCTTCCTCCTGGTGTTCTGTCTGTTCTCATATCAGCTCCATGGGGCTAGAATGTTTTATATATGCTACTATCTCTGGCAACTCAAAAGAAGGAGAAAGCTCTTATAGACATTTACTGCAAGGCCATACGATTTTTTCCCTTGGAACTCAGGTGTTCTACCTGAACTGGAACTTCTTCTCTTCAAAGAAGTACAGGCCCCACATCTCTCTGGTGCTGGTAAGCCACTCTAACATTTGCTCTTACTTTTCTGTTTTCCCTGGTCAGGCCATGCCTTCAAACTGCACATAGAAGTGATCAGCTTCTCCCACCTATTCCCTGGACCCAAACACTGAATCCTTCAAGGATTCCAGGAATTTCTTTCCCCTGACACTGATTGACCCTGAGAGCCTTGATTCACCTGTATACACTTCCCTTTGTGCAGCCCTCCATATCCCTTTCCTACCATGGAGCTGCAGCCAATATGAGCCTAAAGGTCTGCTCATAAATGGAGGCCCTGGGGCCTGCCCCAGACATGGGCATGGCACACTCACAGCATACCCAGGCTGCAGCCCACTGTCCACTGTCACAACTTGAGCTGCCCTGCCACATGAACAGTCCTGGGCATTGCTACAACCCAGGCCCTATGAGCAGCTCAAGTCCTCCGCTGGTACTCTTGGTGTTCCGTAATCTGTTCCTGGAGTGCCATTTTCAGATGGCAAACTGGATGGCCCCTGAGCCTTAACGGCACCCCACCATCCAACTCCTGAGCTTGTTATAAGCATCCTGCCAGAAGCAACCCTCCAAGGCCTGTCCAAAGATCTGTAACCCACCTGACTCTTGATTGATTGGTGCTGCAGGACCTACCCCTCCAAGCAAGCCTCTTACCAGGTGGAAGCTCTCCTGAGCCCCCTCTACCACCTGGGCCACCCTGCCACACCGGGTACAGGAGGGGACCACTGTCACTGGCCCCTCTCCTGTGAGAGCCCTGCCACAACTCCCACAGCCCTAGCAGCCCAGGCCTACATCTGCATGGGAAAACCTGGGGACCTCCCTCAGGCCCTACCATCTCCCTCCTACTGGGCCTCTACCAAACCCACCCCAAGAAACCCCAACTCCCAACAACACTACCAGGCTATCTGGCCACCCTCATTACTGAGCACCCATTCTCTTGCATATACCATGTAGCTGCACCCACCGACTCTGACTACTCACTTGGGGGATCTCACTTAACAGGTCCAAACCTAGACTACTGAGCTCCTGCCTTGTCTGCCTCTCCTTACACTCTCTCTGCCAGCCCCCCCTTCAACTTCCTCTTCCTCCCTATTTATAAACCTAGAAACCCTGCTCTTTGCTTCCATCTCATGGCAACCAGTAGTAATGGTGTCCCTAGAGAACCCATAGATCCCTAAGCTCTGAGGGCAGTAAAAGGGAGGGGGTCCCTAAAGGGAACACAAGTCTCTCTCAAAGGAGAGGAGGCTTACAATAGTATGGGTGATGGGGGTAAGGAACACAACAACACCAGTGTTTTTCTATTTTAAAATTGGGCAGGAGCTTGGGTGCCAGCAGGACACTTGACCACAAGGGTCTTTCTTTTTCTAATACTAAGCCGGAGATGGAGGAGGTGATGAGGTACATGACAGTAAGATATGGTTTGGGAATGCTGTAATTAGTGAGACACTAATGGCTATTTGCCACTTCTCTAAATCTTCCAGTAAGTCAACACACCTATATGTAGGCACATTCAGCTGCTTTGCATAGTCAGACTGACATATTTCAGGGCCTCTTGCAAATGGGAAAGTGCCTCACTAACCATGCCATGTAATATGGCACCTTTGCTAATCCCTTGCTTTAAGGGAGCACTAAGCAATGTTAGCAAGGTGCTAACCCATTTAGAAAGAGCTAACGTGCTCCCAATATCCTGGCCAAACTGTTTTAGGGCACTCACAGATTGCTCCAATCATGTTTTAATATAGCAACTGTAGAGTAATTCATCAATTTGTGTTCAGGATAGGGACTGAGCAAGGAGCATACTAGGAGCTTTGAATGTGCTGATCAATGTACTGAAGAAGTTTTAGTGGTTTCAGATCTATAACCTTCTGTCTATAGGGATTTCCATTGAGCAGAATGGCTAGAGCTGCTACTTTTGGGACTCAGGGTCCCCAGTATGATTCCCAATAAGGGCTATAGGCATGTCTGTTCAAGTAAAGCAAGCACATGAAACAGTATCCTTCTGGCTACAAGAGCTTTGTAGCTTTTGCAGATTTTTTTTGTTTCCCTGTCCAAACTGCTGGGGCCAATGTGTGCAGCTCAGAAATAACAATTTGGGTTGGAATGACATGAGAGTCAGCTATGAATTAAAGAAACGTTCACTGTACAAACAGTAGTTCCTTTGATTTATGAAAATAAATAGGCTATTAGATAAGGGAGTGTGTATTATGAGGCCATAATTCAATCAAGAGATACTGGTGATATGTGAACCTCAACAGAGAAGCTAGAGATGTTCAAACATAGCACCAGAACTTCAAGATGTGATTATAGACAAGAAATACACAGTCCCCTATCTGTTAATTTTTGTTATATCAGTATGTGGATCCAAGTTGTTTTTTTTTTTTTGCTTCAGTTTCCATTCCCCCAAGCTGGAGGGTTCAGCACCCTGCCCTACTCACTGCCCTGCCATGCCCAGGCTTATCTCCCTGTGCGGGGCCACCAGGTGAGCACCCACTCCCCAAAGAACACTGTCTCTTGCCCTAGCATACTCCCCAGGGTGGGGCAGTGGAAGCAGGACCCCCCCCAGTTTGCATTAGTTGCAGCGGGAGCAGTGGCAGAGGTCAGGGCCATCATGAACTGAGCCAGATTTTTTTTTCTTGGATGCAGAGATCCCTGGGGTTGGGGACATGCAATGATGCCAGCATCCACCCATAGAAACATAGAAACATAGACATAGACTTTGACGGCAGATAAGGACCCCTTGGCCCACCTAGTCTGCCCATTTCCCAACCTAGAGGATAAGCTGCAGATCCTATTTAACCAACAGCCTATTTCTTCCTACCCCTCACAAAAATTGCCTTATGTCTGTCCCATGCATTCTTGAATTCTCCCACAGTTTTAGACACCACAACCTCCTCAGGAAGGCTGTTCCATGCGTCCACCACCCTCTCTGTGAAAAAATACTTCCTCACATTGCCCCTGAGCTGTTCCCCTCTATCTTCAAATTGTGTCCCCTTGTTCTTGCACATCTCTTTTCTGAAAATGCTACCCTCTTGGACTTTGTTGATTCCACTGAGGTACTTAAACATTTATATCATGTTCCCCCTCTCCCTTCTTTCCCCAAGGGTATACATATTAAGCTCCTTTAGTCTCTCCTGGTATGGCTTCTCTTGCAGACCTTGCACCATTTTATTTGCCCTCCTCTGAACTGCCTCCATCCTGTCTATGTCATTGCAGAGATGGGGTCTCCAGAACTGGATGCAGTACTCCAGATGGGGTCTCACCAACTTTCTGTACAGGGCTATAACAACTTCCTGTTTTCTGCTGATGATACCTTTCCCTATACATCCCAGTATCCCCCCAGCCCTCTCTACCAACTTCTCACATTGCTTGCCAAACTTAAGGTCATCTGATATGTTTACCCCCAGGTCCCTTTCCAGTTTTGTTGTTGTTACTACCTCCCCCCATTGTGTAATTTCCCTTGGGTTTTTGTTTCCCAGGTGCATTACTTTGTACTTCTTTGCATTGAATCCAAGCTGCCATACTTCTGATCATTCCTCCAACCTTGCCAAGTCCCTTCTCATCCTTTCCATGCCTCCTTGTGTATCAACCCTGTTGCAGATCTTTGTGTCATCTGAAAAGAGGCATACTTTTCCTTCCAGTCCCTCTGCAATGTCACTTATAAAGACATTAAAAAGGACTGGACCCAGTATTGAACCCTACGGTACCCCACTAGTAATCACTCTTTCTTCAGAGAGGACTCCATTTACAATTACCTCCTGTGTCCTGTTGTTCAGCCAATGTTTTACTCAGGCTACTACCCTGAGACCCACTCCCAGGCTGGTTAATTTGACTACTAATTTTTTGTGTGGGACTGTGTCAAATGCCTTGCTAAAGTCTAGGTAGGCCATGTCCACAGCTCCTCCCTGGTCTACTACTTTGGTCACCCAGTCAAAGAAATCAATTAGATTCATCTGACATGACCTTCCTGCTGTGAACCCATGCTGCCTTGGGTCCTGTGCCCCACTGGCCTCTAGGTACTCAACAAATTTTTCCTTCAGAAGTGATTTAATCACTTTCCCTACCACAGAGGTCAAACTGACAGGTCTGTAGTTTCCTGCCTCTGTCTTGGTCCCACTTTTGTGAAGGGGAATCACCTCTGCCTTCTTCCAGTCCTCAGGTACCACACCATCCTCCCATGATTTGTCCATCCAATCCCCTTGCATGAGGCACCATCAGTGTCGGTAACCCCAGACTCTGCCAGAGAGCCGCATAGTGCCAGACACTTCTCCCTTCCCCCAGAGAAGGAGATCAGTCCTAGAAAGTTCAATCCTTCTCCCCCCGGCTGGCCCTCTGATTCCTGAGTCCATCACCAAACCCGGGATGTCAGCGCCTTAAGTGGACATCTTGCCATTGTTTTTGTGTATTCCCTTTAAGCTGCACTGTTGCCTGCCCTATGACCTCAAACCACCCCTCCTCTCTGCACTACATGTCCACACTGGTTTATTTACTGCACCTACTGTCTTGATCTAAAACAAACTCATTCTGGGGATCAACTTCTCATAAACTGATTTTTCAATAGTTCTGAAATCACCCATAGTGCTGAGAAATGAGTACACTTCTAAGGAATCAGATGAGAGCAAAATTAAAATACACACACACACACGTATGCTTCACAAACAAACCTGTTGTAGCTGAGAAAAGGTGAAAGCATTTGGGGAAGGGGTTAGCAAACAACTCTCTTGATCTCTGTTACTGAGCCCAGTAACAAGGTTTCCCCCAAAAAAGCCAACTCAGGCTTTGTTGACAAAAAGCCTGTGGAGCAAACAAAACAGTGCTTCACCAGGAAGATCACACTGGAGCTGTTTGAATGTGAAAGCAGTGGATGAGGGGTGTTAGTAGCACTAGGCAGCCCTCCTGGTCCCTGTTACTGGTTCCAGCAACAACGTTCCCCTAACAATCAGTCAGAAAGCCAAGTCTGACTTTGCTGATAAAAAAAGATGTGAAAGCAGTGAAGGAGGGGTGTCAGCTAACAGAGACATCACTCCTGGTCCCTTACTGGTAGAGCAGTGAAAAATGTAACTTCTGACATTGAAGTTTTGGTGAAAGTTGGAATTTCTCTCTTGCAAAATGTTGGTATGCACTTTGGCAACCTTCACAGAAATTCCAACTTAAAATGGTGGAATGAAAGTATGAACTGTGGATAAACATATAAAACTGTGGAAGGAAATTCCAAGGAACTAATCATAAAAGACAATTCTGCAGAATTTTATTCCACAGTTTAATGGATCATTATACAGTACATGTAATTATTCTGCAGTTCAGTGATCAATTTTGTGGAATTTCTTTCTGTAGTTTAATTCATTAATTTGCAATTCATACATTCATTCCGCAGTTCAGTGAGTCACTAAACTGCAGAATAAATGTATGAATTGTGTATTAATGTGTTAAACTGCAGAAAGAAATGCCACCAAACTGGTCACCGAACTGCAGAATAATTGCATGTACTGCAGAATGATCCATTGAACTGTATAATAAAATTCTGCAGAACTGTCATTCCGAAGTTCATTTATACTATTCCACAGTTCAGCCAGAAAATTCGATGGAACACAATGAAATTTCACCAAACAAATTTGGAAGATTTTGATTTTCACCAAAGGCAGACATTTGAAAAATTTCATGACATTTACGAAATTTCATTGAAGTTCCAGAAAATGGAATTAGCAACTTCTTCCCAGCTCTATTTACTGGCCAAGCAACAAGTTGGAAACAAAAAAAAAAGTCAGAAAGCCAAACCTGACTTTTCTGATGCTCATCAGATTATGCTACAGACCAAGTTAAAACACAATGGAGCAGGCTGGCCCAGTGGCACTGAGGGTTGAAGTGCTGGACACCACACCTCATGCCACACTGATGACCTGGGTTTGGGAACGGACGTGGGGGTGAAGGACTGACCATGTATAGACAGGTCTCCTTTCTTGGGGAGGGGGGACAGTGCAGCATGCTGTAGACTGACAACCAGTGCTGGCTGGGTTTTGGCACAGGTGCATCACCCAGAAGAGAGGAGGGCACCATCCAATACATATGGCTGCTTCTGTAGAGGTGGGAGCAGCTGCCTTGCTTATTGCACAGTTTGGGAACCCTGGGGAGAAAAGTGGAAAAAGGCCGGAAGCTGACGGGGTCCATGAAGACCCGACAGATTCGAATCAGAGAACGAGTCCCTCAGTGGGAGGAATGGAAATACCCATCGTCTCTGCAAAGCAGCGCTAAAAAGTATAAATAAATAAAAAATTACCATGGAGCAAATAAAACAAGTTTTTGGAGAAAGATTTTAGTCTTAGTAGTTTGAAGATCTAGCTCTCTGAAATGGTTGTCTTATGTTCTTTGTCAGCTCATAGTGAGGAGAGTGTGTGCATGCGTGCATGCGTGTGTGTGTGTGTGTGTGTCTGCCCCTCAGGAAGTTTCATCAGCTTTGTAACAGGAAGTGTAAGGAGATGATGAAGATGGACTGTGTTTCTAAAAGATGCTTCCCAGCTCTGCAATTTGCTGTTTTAATGGAGTTTCTTTCAATGTGAGTGCATACAGTACCTTTTAATTATGCTTTATTTTTTTTTAAAGATTCTAAGAACAGTACTGTACAGGTAGATGAGATTTTAATCGTTCTTCTCTATTTAATTTCAGAGTGGGTTTTCTCCAGTTTCCTGTACCTGGTGCTAAATACTAGGTGTGAGAAGTAAATGCAATTTTAAGTGTAGAAAATATTTTGTTTTGATTTAGGTCTGGCATTTGTGTGCAGTCCTGCTTTAATGTTTGTTTGGTCTTGCTTTTTCTTTGTTGGAGAGGTATATTTGAAATGTCTGTGAAATGTGGTATTTTGCTTTCTAAAATAGTGTTTTGCCAGTCTAGGATAGCTTGGCTCATATAATCATATTTTTCTCATTCATGGCAGTAATTGATACCCATTTTGTCAGTTGGGTGCATTCCAGTACTTGGAGGTCAAGTTAGATGCCAAAGGTCATTGAGTTACATGACTATTTGGCTCTAATAGGATTTATTCAAAATTGTGTGTTCTTTTGCTATAGTGTCAGTCAAAGCTTTTAGACAGTTTTTTTTGGGGGGGCAGTATGATTTTAAAGCTAAAGTAGCACATGTTAAAAGCTTTTCCTATTGATGATGTAAAAATTCATTCATTAGTGCAGGTGTTTCAAGCTGATGATGTCAGAGGGTAGTAGTTATTTTAGCTGCAACAAAAGGATGGTGCCATAATTGAGAATTGATTCTTCAGAGTTATAGCAATTAGTTAGCCAGAGTATATGAAGGAACAACCATCTGATGTCATTGATTAAATGTCAAGGCCAATAGCAGAGGCATTTTATCAGCTGCAGAAGCTGGTTATTCCAAATAGACTCTGGCTAACTGAATATTATTGCTGTTATATAACTAGGAATTTTAAAATTAGTATTTTAAAATTTCTGTGGAATTCAAAATTGAAACTTGCCTTTGTTCCCTTTTTGTCTGTTGATTAAAAGAATAAAACATTGTCTTTATGTCTGAAATGGAAATAACCTCCTGTGGGCATGCCTAAAATATGGTTGTAGTACTTTGTGGAGTATTAAAGCAGTGGTGCATGATAACAGTGAAACTGTGACCCTTACTTTTCATTCTTTTTTTAGATTGCCCATTGTCTCCAGACTTTCATGGTACTCTTCTTTCTCAGTTTGGAGTCTGCTTTAGCACTTTTTTTCACACTTGGAATAATACATGTAGTGCTCCTTTTAATACAGCTCATAGCAGGATTTTATTAGTATTCTCAGCCGTAATCGTATTGCCCCATAAGGTCAGGGACCACTGTTTGCTTCATGACAGTTCATTGAAGTCGCAAGAAAAGTGATGCTAAACAATCTATGTTCAAAAACAACAGAGAACACTTTTTAAAACCTGTTCTAAGTCATATTAAAGGAAGCACTCCTTTTATTATTTCAAATTTAATAAACAAGTGGAAAAGCTACTCAAAATGGTGAAAAAAGGTATCATACGTATTTGGGGATAATGGGCAATATAAAACAGAATATAAAAATATTGGTCAAAATTTTTATCGCTACCATGAACTGCTGCTTTAATATAATTTACCTCTGTTCTGATTAGCTTACAATAGATATCTATCGTATAATATGTCATAATTTATTATTTTTGTACAGATATGGGAGTAAAATGTTTCCTTTTCCCCACAGGAAATATAAAAGATTTATGGCAAAAAAAAAATAGTTTGCAGGCCTGATACCCCTTAACCATATGGAACAGCCATAATGCCCTGCTTGAACAGGTAAATACCTTCAAATAACGAGAGGTAACCCTCTACAGCTCACTATCCTTTGCCAACCATGTTGAACACATGGTAAAGGCAGTTAATTCAAGGATTGGCTTACTTTATAGGCACAGACACTGTATGACCTCAGACACACTCCGACTTGCAATGACCAGCTCGATCATTTCCATCATCGACTATGGTCTGGTGGTGTATGGCGCTGCCTCTGATACAACTCTTAAAAGGATCAACACAGCACTAAACAAGTAATGTAGGCTAGTAACCAGAGCCCGCAGGCTTACACAGACCTGTGAATTATATTCTCAGACCAATTGGCTACACTTTAAAGGCAGGATGAAATACCAAGTATGTCTCTTAGGGAAGAAAACCTGCCTAGGCCTATCCCCTCTGGCAATCCAGCAACTCCTCACTCCATCAGACAATTCTCATCGGATGCAAGGCATGACCAGAGAGTCTCTCCAAGTCCCCTTCTGCTGAACCTCACAAGCTCAGCGGTTCTTTGCCTACTGTGTACCTTGTAGGCTAAATGATCTCCCCTATGACATAATGTCTGAAACTAAACTAGGACCCTTTAAAAAAACTTTGCCAACACCTAACCGCACTTTGCAACTGTGATTGCCTATCCTAATTAGCCTTACCCCCACCTCCTCCCTGCATCATTGTCCCACCTACCACTAACCAACATGCCACTGTCTCCACTCCCTCTCACCACCCCATCCTCTCCTACCACCATCTCCTTCTCACACCCCCTGTCACCCCATCACCACCTCTTCTCTACTCTTCCCTTGCCTCCATGTCTTACCTTCTCCCCCCATCACCCACCCCTTAACCAGACTACATCAACTCTGACTGATACTCTTACTTTAAAAATGCTGTAATAATGTGCAAATGCTGCTCACTTTGTTTGACTTTCTGTTCTCCAGTTTATCTGATGTTCTCTTGTATTTTTTGAAACAAGACAAGGTCAATTCAGACTGATTTACTTCTGCCTGTCACATTCAGCAAAATATGCCTATTCCTCTGTATGACAAATGCTTCAATTCTCTTATTTGCATTGTTTGTCTGATTGTTGTAGTTATGATGTGGGACCTTTGTAAATTAGCTTTCAGATCAAAGGTATTACAATCCAAGAATAAATAAATAAAATAAATAAATAGAAAGCTTAGCCTCATACTTTATCCCTGAAATTTGGTGTATACCCTGCAGAAGAAAAAGCATCCCAAAAGTGTCTAACAAATATTTGTTTAGGTGTCATTCCCCTTTATCCAGTTGTATATCTAGGTCTTTTTCTGTAATCATATATTATGTTTCTATTTTTTTTTGTCCTGGATCAGTCTGCAAAGTTCATTACAAATTACTTCATTTAATTTGCTATGCCACATTCAGAGACATTCTGACAAATCATTTTACTCATACATGTCATTCCATAAAGGTTGTTGTAAATTTTTGCTCAATTTGGTGGAACTGACCTCTTAATTGCTATGTAAGTGTTATATCATGTGCTGTATTTCTTGTTATAATATATCAGTGTTCCCTTTTTCCCCACAGATTAATATATAAGTTACTACACCTTATAGCAACAAATTATATTCACACCCCCATGAATTAAATCTAAATACTACAACAATTAAACATCACAACAAATAAATCCATATAATGCAGAAATTAAATCAATATATTGAAGCAATAAACAATGACCTATTTAAATTCACTAAACCAATAAGACAGATGAAAAAAAAATTAGCAACACATTACAAATCAATTAACAAGTTAAGGCTAATAATATATGAAATATAGGTATTTCTTCACTGTAATCTTTGTGTTCCCCATCCTTATATACTTTGTAAAACAAACAAAGGGAACATGTTGTGTACCCATTAAATTATGCCATATTGGGGAGAAAATGAGGTCATAATGTCACTCTGCATTTGGTCACATGGTGTATTGCCTCATCAGCCCCCTTAATTTCCCACCATACCACACTTTCCTATTATTATGTATGCACTAAGATAGTTCTTTGAATTTATTTTTTGCTTGTTCTATAGCCACAGAACTTCCTTGTAAGTTAGCTTTTGTTCAATTTGAACTTTCTGAAACTTTGACAAGAGAAACATACATTTAAAAGTAAGTTATTCTCTTACGAAATAGGTATCTGCAGATGTGTGGCTTGTTGCTGACCACAGTGGAACTGTTTTAAGAACTGAGATTGGATATTGGAATCCTATTTATTTTGCCATGAAACTGTGAACATAATAATTGGTTGGGCATGTGTGCATTCTGGAAGCTATCATCCCATAGTTGGTGTTGCCCTGGAAACTGGTACACTTGCTACCGACAGATTCAGCACACTCACTTTATTTCTTGCTCTGAGTGAAGTGAGGCTCTTTAGATGGGAAGTGTTTACCAAAAATGATGGCTATTATCCATTAAATAATAATGTGAAATCTCCAAGTAGATAAAACACCATAGTTTATGTACTTACTGGTGGATTCTAAAATGCACATTTATTTTGTTTGTTTCTTTACTGTATCTTTGTATTTTCATTGACCACAGAGCTGTACACTCTGGGTTACTATTGACAAGAATTTTGCACAAAATGATTAAGAGTGCCAGCTTTCTAGCACTGAGCAATGGTAATTCAGCTGGCACACTAACATCCCAGATTTATGCACTTAGCCTGGGATAGAAGTAGACTAGGACAAGAGGACACCACTCTATAGAGGAAGTGTTGAGCACTGTGCTGCTGTGGAGTGGCTGCTGGTAATGATGTAATGGTATTGTATAACTGCATGAATTCACAAACAGCCACACATCTTCCAAGATGCTGTTTTGTGTGTGTGTGTGTGTGTGTGTGTGTGTGCGTGCATGCGTGCATGCAAGCACATGCATATATCAGTGAAGGTAAAGAATAGGCTATTAAATATGGACAAATTCGCTGTGTCAGTGTATGATGCACGATGTATGGTACCTTCATCACCAGACACAAAGTATTACCCTTGCTTTCCCGATAACCACCGATGTGAGCATTTCTACATTTCTACCATGGTCAGGCTGGACTCTAGGGTGAGAGAAGCTTTTCCTTTTGGGAGGAGGTGCTAGGCAATTGCCTAGTCTGGAAATATAGAAATGGCATCGAGATATGAAAAACAGCAGCTTTAAGAACAAGATGGAAGAAAAGGAAAATCAAACATTTTGCAGCAGTAGGCAGAGTACACATAAAGTGATAATAATGTAAAACTAATAGGAAAAATATGCCAGTGAGTTGAGTAAGCTCATTATCTTTGTCTTCCATCTCGCTCGCTCGCTTGCTGCACTAGTAGTGTACTTTGAAATTCTGTGCCAAAATGGTTGACAAGCTTTCTGTTTATTCTATGTTCTTTGTTCATTTGCTGCCTAGTGACTGAACTGCAAATTCTAAGATGGCAAACAAAATTAAAGCTACTCAGGCAGCGGTGTGGATATGTAGCTAGACCACATGCTTGGAAACCAAGGCCAGGATATTCAAACTGCTCCCCTGAATGGGCACAAGTGTTTGCTCTGCACAACTGAGTTGCATTGGAGCACAAAACTGCTATGTTCAAATGAGATGCGCAACATGTATCCTGTCTGAATATAGCAATAGATGCATGCGACACACCTGGAGGCTGCCGAAGATGCACCAGCTCATCCCCATGCATGGTCTGAATACCTGGAATGGGGGTACAGGGTGCATTGTCAGGATGCACCGGGTGCAAATTCTAGATATTCAGACCATGACATGTAAATGGGGCCATTATGCATGCAAGGCACAAATGGGGTCATTTGCATGTCATTATGGCCCCATTTGCATGTCTGGGGCAGGGGTGCACCCAACAGAATGCGCAGGATGCCCTGAAAAGTCCATGATAAAACAAAAACACACCACATCCCCCCGGTAGTCTAGTGGCCCTCCTTCCTTCCCCGTACCCCATCCATATCACAATCATCATTCAAACCTCCCTGGTAGTCTAGTGGTACACCACTCCCTGGCCCAAACCTCATTATTGAAAAAAAAACACATACGATCTGCCCTGGTAGTCTAGTGGCCCCTCTACTATCCCTGATTGTGCAGTACAAGTAAATGAACCCCTGTATCCCTGGTAGTCCAGTGGTACCCTCCTCCCATCCCAGAACACCATCTGCATGAGAACTATAATGTGAATATCCCTGGTAGTCAAGTGCCCTCCCTCCCAGCCCTGATCACAACATCACAAATAACTCCCAGTATCTCCCTGGCAGTCCAGTGGATCCCCCCACCCACTGAGGCACCCACCTCACCCCACTACCCCAGTCCAAGCATGGCCAATGAAACTGGGGGACAGAAAAGACCACCCACACACCTCCATGGCTGCCCACTGACTGAGCTGTCATAGAATGACAGCTTACAGTATGCACTATAATACCATTGGTCGACACTGTCGACCAATCGGCTTGCAGTGTATACTGAAAGCTTTCATTCACAACTTTCTGTCATTCACAAAGTTGTGAATGAAAGCTTAAAGTACACACTGCAAGCCCATTGGTGTTTCATTAGGTTTCTGTAACTATTGTACATAAATACTGTACATTAAAAATTCACTAACTGCAGGATATATAGAGACTATGAAGATGAATAATAGAATTAAATAAAATGAAATATAACCAGACTACATAAAAAATAAAACAGTTGATTCTAAGAGAAGCAAAATGATTTATTTGGAGGCATGCTATGTCACTATTTAATATACTGATATCAATTCAAGTAGTATGTGCATTAACCAGTATGAATATGGAAAGCATATGATCCACAAATAAAAGACTGGGCAGAATAGCTGGACTAATTGGTCTTTATCTGATTACAGATTTTATGTTTCTCTGTTTCTAAATGCATGCAGAATATAGAAAATAAAGATTGGTAAGTGACAAGGGAAGACTGGCTATACCTCAAGATCATAGTGGATCCAAGGGAACAATTTGCAGGGTTTATGTAGTACATGAGTGTATCTGGACAGTTGTAGTGCTGGAGGACTGAAATTGTCTAGTGTGGTACCCATCTTCAGCAGCAAGGCAAGGTCAGGCCCAGGCAGCTGTAGGCCTGAAATCAGTGCTGCTGATATTGCTGCTTTATGATATATGGGACAGATCATGTCATCCCAACCTGATTGATTTTTTTTGATGGGATAACTAATTAGAAGACTTGGGCTGCTTAATAGATGAAGACCATTTGGACTTTAGAAAGGCATCTGACACTGATCCCCATGCCAAGCTCCTAGATAAATTATACCAGTATTATACACATGAGGCATACACAGGGTGGATTACCAATGAGCTTAGGGGCAGGAAAAAGAGCAATGTGGTGGATGGGCACTACTCCAAATGGTGAGGAATACTCAGCAATATCTTTCTGAGACTAGCACTGTGACCACTGTTCAACATTTTGGACTATAATTTGAAAGCTGGGGTCTTGCACTGCCGCTTAAGTTTGATTACAGCAAGCTGGCCATGCTGGTGAACACCCTTCAAGTTGTGGACAAACTTCAAGAGGATCAGAGCAAGCTGGATAAATGATCAGACTCCTGGTGTCTCAGTATAAATGTACTAAAATGCATGTGGCAGCACATCAAAGAAAAATACAGGTAGGACCTGTGGGGCACTTCCTGCTGCAGTAAAGGAGGGAACGGACATTGGGTACATAATAGACATGGGGCTAAAGCATAACAAGCAATGTCTCACCACTGTCAAAATAGATAGTAGAGAGCTGGAGTGCTTTAAAAGTAAGTGACCAGCAGGGAAGGTAAAGCAATTCTACAGTTTTACAAAGCTATAGGTAGGCCCCACATGGAGTATTTTGCTGAGTTCTAGACCCTTCATTAAACAAAGAAAACTGAGGCAGTCAAAAAGATGCAGTATAGTGCCACCAAATAAATCAGTGATATTTGGATATGTGGTTTGTAATAAGTTCACTTTGGAGAAAAGGAGGCTGGAGAATAGCGGTGGGTGAGGTGAGAAAACTTCACTATGCAGAGTAATCCACTACTTTCGCCCTTTTCGCAAAGCAAAATGTGAAAATTCACCAGAGGAATGGCAAAATTCTGCCAGCGAAATGGTATTCCATCTTTTCATGGTGAAATTCCACTTTCTGCAGTGAAATTTCATCCTCAGAAAGTGAAATTTCACCTCGGAAGGTGAAATTCCACCTAACACAAGGAAATTTTGCAGATTACTCTGCACAGCGAATTCAGCCACTTCACTAGCACTTCGCCGGTGGAATTTAAATTTGCTGCATCTCTACTGGAGAAGGGGCATGATCTTAATCTTTCACACAATTAAAAGCATCACTTAGATGCCTATTCAGATTTTATGGATTTTAGTGCTGCTTGGATAGGGAGAGCTTTTTAATAAATAATTTAATAAATCCCACATTTTCCTTGGATGTAAATGCTGTATAACAGAACATATAAAATATGTTTAAATAAAATTAACAAAACACCGCGAAGACACTTGTATCTGAAATTATAATCAGAGATCCATCATATAAAGTTCAGTCTGGAGACATGGACAGAATTACCACTAACACTTACTGCTAGAGCCAATGTAACCAAAATGAATACTGTATCTTGAAAATTTCCTTTTTTTCCTTTTTTTATATACTTCCAATTCAGTTGGGAGAAAATTGTTTTATGCAAATTATAAAACCAGTACCAAATGTATATAAAGAAGCAAGAAACCTAGGCTAAATTTAGATAAACTGACCAAAATAAAGACCAAGATGAAATAGCTCTTTTGAATTTTAAATTATTTTACTGGACAGCCAAGCTATCACAAATACAGGGCTGCTTTATGGACAAAATAGCAGCTAGTAAGCAGCCTGTGAAAGATATTCAGAAATACCCAGTAATAACAAATATCCTGAAATTAGTTCATTACAAACAAAAAACAGCAAATATAAGAACATTATCTACAGAAATATCATATAACCTTTGGGAAGAAAGGTCAGGAAACAATATAGTGGCAAGGCAAAATCTCTTCTTTTGTACTTGTTTACTTAAACTATGACTTTAAGACCTTTACAACTGATACTGGCTTTAAAATATGGAAAGACAAGGGTATCACTCAGATATAGAATACTATCACAATAAACTTTTTACCTCCTTTGAACAGCTACACATCAAATGCAGTATTTTAAAACAACATTTTTCTAATACTTTCAACTTAGAGACTTTTTTTGTCAGTTCTTTTTCCCTCCTGGCTGCTGACCGCTGGGGCATCTCTCAGGTGGAGATGCACTAGCCCAGACTGTTACCACCCATCTGAACCCCCCCCAACTGAGGAATCAGGTGCTGAGTCACCCCTCTCCCACCAGCCCCATATGGGGGGAGGTGGGAACCACAGAGAGTGAAGTCAGGTTGGGGGCTGGCATTGGGTGTGTGGGCTGGACACTTAAGTCTCACCATCCCCTCCCCAGCAGCCAGGGTTTTCTGCCATTGTTTCCCCCAAGGTGTGGACATGCAATGATGTCACCCCACTAAGGGCACACTCCTGCCCCCACCTGCAGATGTCCGCCATCACCTCCCCCTTGCAAGTCCCCACCAACACGTAGTGCTTATGGTCTCCACTGGGAGCCGCTACAAAGTGGGGAAGCCCCAGGAACCCTCCCCAGGAGAGGAGAGAGCAGTCCTCTGGATGCTCAATCCTCTCCTCTCCTGCTGACCCCCCACAACCCGAGCCCAGTCTCAAACCCAGGTCTCCAGCATGGCGTAAGCTGTGGCATCCAGTGCCTCAACCCTCTGCACCACTGGTCCAGCTTCAACTAAGAGACTTTATAGACTGCAACATAGGTATAAATAATCCATCAAAATATTCAGCAAGAGAAGAGGTACTCTCATCAGATAAATGACAAATTAATTATTGCAATACTTAATATATACCTCAGCAACAGATCTTATGAACCTCAAAAGTATGGATGTCTAAGATACTCAGCACATCTGGGATCCTTAACTCATGTTTATGAATTGCAAACAAAATGTAAAGATGTTATAATGTTATTACAAAATGCCACCATGATAAAAACAAAAGTAGATTTTTAGATATTATTATAAGTGTAAGCCTACATCAATCACAGGGCAATTCACATTCACAAAAAAATAATACTGTTGTGGTTGATCAATGTAAATCAATGGGTATGCTGATCGTATGGCAGCACCATTACAGCAAACACGCTGATGCCAACAACATCGACAGTTCACTGTAATGGTCCACCCAAGACCCGAACAGTCTGTCTCCTGATCCTGCTCCCCCTCCCCTAATCAACTCAGACTGTGAGTTGGAATCCTATAGATCAGGGTGTGCAGGGGGCAGATCCCCCCACATGGGGGTTTGGGAGCAAAGCCCCCCAATAGAAATGGTATCGGGGTCTCCTGTTGGATTTATGTCGACTGCAACTTGCGGCCGACATAAATCCGTTGCTGTGATGTTGGTCGACAACATAGTTATCGAACCAGCATCGTACAGCCAAAACCATGTATTCTTGTCAAATGGAAAGACAAGGACGAAACAAATGTAAAAATATGGATGAACTAAATGATAGATACAGGAATTAAATGATAGACACAGTTATTGCATGGTAAAAATACATAGGCATCAACATTTTAATGAATTCCACTATATATGGGCTCCCTTTAAACAAATTGTGAAAGAGGTTGTATTTAAAATAGTTTGCTTTTGATATGCTTAAAATTAGTTCTATTGATCTAGCCAAGTAGCATGGAGGGCTGAGGCACCCGGCCCCTTACCTCCTGCTATACCAGTGACCAGGTTCGGGAACGATGTGGGTCACTTGGGGCTGGCTTGGGGAGGGAGGATTGAGCATCCAGAGAACAGCTCTCCTCCCTCAAGGAGGGGGATTTATGTGACCCACTGTCGACCTGAAGGTATCTGGGTGGCAGTGCAGGTCTGGGCATGTCATGCAATAGACCAGCCCAGGTATTTGAGGATGTGTCCGCAGAGGTGGAGTTCATCACTATGCCATTGCACAGAGAAGGTCCAGGGGAACCTAAAGTGGAAAAAACCCTCTGGCCACAGAATGACATCTGGTCCCCTGCAGAATCCATACTGGTGATCAGGCTCCCACCACAGTCCAGATAGCCAGGAAGTTGGCAAGAAGGTAAGTCCCAGGAAGCTGGGTGATGGAGTGGGGGGGCTGAGCAGAATGGGGCATGCCAGGGGCAACTGGAGGATAAAAAAATTCTTTATAAAAAATAGTTCTACAGTGTGAACAATATACTGTATGATTGTGCCTGGAATATTTTTGAAGGTCAATGCTAATGTGTGTTTTTATTGTACACCTCTAACAATAAATACATTAAAGAATAAACTGCTGCTTGGAGCTACATCCAGTGTACATTTCTAAGCTCCTATGATAAACGTACCTTTAATCCAGAGAAGGCTTAAAGAGACAAATTAAACAGTTGATTACTCCTGAAATAGTGCCTCTGATACAGAAAAAAGATTATAATATGCAGAAAGTTCAAGACACTAATAACAGCGTGTTGTCCACAAAATACAGAGAACTTCATAATAAAATTACATGAAAAATCAAAAAATCAAAACAGCAGTTCTTTCACAAGTTCACTAACCAAATAAACAGCAGTAATGCATAAGGAAATCCCTGTAGCCCAGTGGCAGCCCTTTAACCTAATTTTGAGTGTCAGAAACTCACATCACCAACAATTGTAAATGATTATAAGATATTCATTAACACAATGGGCAAAACACTTGCATCAAAACTTTTAATGGTAACACTTCAAGTGTCAGTAAGGTACACTGTGATTACAAACATGCAACTACTGTATAATTACCCCTTTTGCATTGAATTAATGATTACCTACCCTGCAGTTACATTGAAACTGACATTGAAAGTAAAGTGTGACCCTTTTAACATCTATAAGAAGTCTGCTAAGCAAAAATCATTTATTTCAAAATTATTTTTTTTTGTAGTCACTACTGGATTTTTATGCCATGAACTGCAGAAACTATCTATAAATAAAGCAACACGGGTTAATGATATTGATGTACACTACAAAAATCTGGCAGTGTTATCTGCCACTCTTTCTTTTATATAATAAACTTCTCAATCTCTACAGCCACATTTCATGAATCATTGAAAATAACAAGAGTCCCATAAATCTTTAAAGATGGAGACTTAGGTTAAACTCTCCCTTTCCATCAGAAACTCCCCCTCACACTATTCTATTAAATAGCAGCTTCACCTACTACCACCCCCATGTGCTCCTGTCAAGCAAGTGCTACACCTACTTCTCATAGCTGAGGACTCAGTAGAAACATGGTCTTTGATGGCAAATAAGGACCACTTGGCCCACCCAGTCTGCCCATTTCCCTACCTATTGGATAAGCTGCAGATCCTGGTTAACCAACAGCCTACTTCCTCCTACCCCCCACTATAATTTATTTATGTCTGTCGAATGCATTCTTGAATTCCCCCACTGTTTCTGACCCCACAACCTCCTCAGAAAGGCCGTTCCATGCGTCCACCACCTTCTCTGTGAAAAATACTTCCTCACATTGCCCCTGAGTCATCACCCCTCTATCTTCAAACTGTGCCCCCTTGTTCTTGCACTTCTCTTTTTCTGAAAGATGTTACCCTCTTGGACTTTGTTGATTCCCTTGAGGTACTTAAAAGTTTCTATCATGACTACCTCTCCCTCCTTTCCTTGAGGGTATACATATTAAGCTTTTTTAGTCTCTCTTCATATGGTTTCTGGTGCAACCCTGCACCATTTTAGTTACCCTCCTCTGGACTGCTTCCATCCGGTATATGTCCTTGTGGAGATGGGGTCTCCAGAACTGCACATAGTACTCCAGAAGGGGTCTCACCAACTATCTGTACAGATGGATGGCAACTTCCTGTTTTCTACTGGTGTTGCCTATCCCTATGCATCCCAGTATCTCCCCAGCCCTCCCTACTGCCTTCTCACACTGCCTTCCTACCTTTTGGTCATCTTATATGACTACCCTCAGGTCCCTTTCCATTTATGTTGTTGTTAGAAAACTCCCTATTGTGTACTCTTCCCCTGGGTTTTTGTTTCCCAGGTTTATTACTTTGCACTTTTTTGCATTTAATCTAAGCTGCCATACTTTCAACTATTCCTCCAACCTTGCCAAGTCCCTTCTCATCCTTTCCATCACTCCCCTTGTGTATCAACTCTGTTGCAGATCTTTGTGTCATCTGCAAAGAGGCATACTTCTCCTTCCAGTCTGTATGCAATGTCACTTATAAAGACATTAATGAGGACCTGCCCCAAAATTGAACCTTGCAGTACCACACTATTAACCCGCTTTATTTGGAGTGGATTACGTTTACTATTACCCTCTGCATCCTGTTGTCCAGTCAATCTTTTACCCAAGCTACCAGCCTGGGACCCACTCCCAGCCTGGCTAACTTGTTTATTAATCTTTCATGTGGGACTGTGTCAAATGCCCCACTTAAGTCTAAGTAGGCCATGTCCACAGCCCCTCCCTGGTCTACTACTTTGGTCACCCGGTCAAAGAAATCTATTAGATTTGTCTCACATGACCTTCCCACTGTGAATCCATGCTGCTTTGGGTCCTGTGCTCCGCTGACCTCTAGGTACTCAACAGTTCTTTCTTTCAGAAGTGATTCCATCATGTTCCTTACCACTGAGGTCAAACTAACAGGTCTGTAGTTTCCTGCCTCTGCCTTGCTCCCATGTTTGCAAAGGGGAATCACATCCAGTTTCCTCCAGTTCTCAGGTACCACACCATCCTCCCTTGATTTGTTAGAAAGGGTAGTCAGTTGTGTCACTAGTTCTCCCTTAGTTCTTTTAAAAGTCTGGGGTGAATCTCATCAGGCCCCATTGCCTTGTCCACCTTGAGTTTTAGGAGTTCTTTCAGGACCCTTTCTTCTATGAATGGACTGGTATCGACCCCCCTATCCAGAGGTCTTTTATTGTTTGGTTTAGGTACATCCCCCTCCTCTTCTTTTGTGAATACTGAACAAAAGTATTTGTTCAGTATCTCTGCATTTTCACTGTCACCCTTTGCCCACCCCCCTTTTTATTAAGCCTCACTATCCCAACCTTTAGTCTTTATTCACTCACTAATGTACCTACAAAATGTTTTATCCCTCTTCTTTTTTTTTAACAATTTAAAGTTTATTAAAGTTTTCTGATTACAGAGAACAGATATTTAACATGACAGACACGTATAGTATTACAATTATGGAAAGTACAAGATCTATCCTCCCACTTATCCCTCCCTCTCCCCTCCCAGAACCCCTTCCCCCCAACCACCCTGCACAGAGCACTATGATGAAATCATAACAGACATGGAAGATGTACCTCAGACAACAGGTCACAAGGAGTATAGGGATTGCAATGGGCCCCATATTCTGTTAAATTTCTTAGTTCTATTGTGAAGACTAGCGATAGATCTCTGTTCTCAATTTAGCCAAAAACTCCTGCAGCCATTCTGTGTTGGAGATATCTAGATTATCTTTCCAATGCTTTAATACCAGCTTTTTCACAGATGAAAAGATCTTGGCTATATGATCTTTATGTGCAAAAACTGAAATAGAAGAGAAATCTCCTAATATACATGTGTCTGGTGAAAATAATTCAGCCAAACCCAGAAGAGGATCCGCTCTGTCTTTGATCAAGGACCATAATAGGGCTATTTTTGGGCAGGTCCAAAAAATGTGGAGGAGCTTGCCTTCATCTCATAGACATTGAGTACATGTAGGGAAAGGTATGCATCCCAATTTAGCAAGTTTTTGAGGGGAATAATAAAAATTATGCAGTATATGAAACTGTATGAGTCAAGTATGTCCTGGTAAAGGAATTTGTGACAATTTTGCCATAACAGGGCCCGATTAAGAGTTCTATCGGGAAGAGAGGGGACCAGTAAGTAGAGGTGCCAAAACTCTCAGGGCAAATCCAGTCAAACAGGGAACTGTATATATTAGACACTGCTTGAGGGTGTTCTGCCAAGGGACTTGCGTCTGTGAGGAAAGAGACTTTTGGAGGTTGTGGAGGGGTGACTCCTATTGCCTTAATCAGAAGGTAATGTAACTGAAAAACCTGAAAGATCTGAGTATTAGGGATATCTGCTTTGCATATAATGTCTGGAGAGGAAAGCCAATGTCCTGTTTCTGACATGAAATAAGAGAGTTAGCAGTTTCCAAGCTGGGGGAGCCAACCAATGGGGAGGGGTTTCCCCTCTATCTTGAGATTGGGATTCTGCCTCAGATTTTGGGTAAGATCACTGGTATGCATATATTTTAAAAAGGAACACAACTGGGTGTGCACTCTGACAGATGTAGCAATCGGGAGAATGTTTAATAGAATGGGCAGGGAGTTTAGCCTGGTGAACAGCAGGGTAGAAGGGGAAAAACCCTGTTGCTTAATCAAAGATATCTCTATATGGAGCCAAACTGGGTAATATGAGAAAGGGTTCTGAACCGGATCGGAAGTCAACCATCTCAAATATTTATTAGCATGACTTGCCCAGTAATAGAGACCTATCTGAGGTAATCTAAGTCCACCTTTTAACTTGGGGGCTGCCAATTTATGAAAGGCTAGTTTTGTTTTTTTACTGGCCCAAATGAAATCAGTGATAAGGCTATGGATTTCTCTAAACCATGTTAAAGGAAACCAAATATTTAATAGGTTAAGGGGGTAGGAGAGGCATGGAAAAATGTTCATTTTAACTAGGTTAATTCTACCCCAAAGGGAAATGGGTAGGAGGGACCACCTTTTCAGGTCTTGGCTGACCACTTGAACAAGGGAATCGAGGTTTAGTTGTTGAAGACAGGCTATACTCATTGTAAGAACAATGCCTAGATATCGTAAAGTGTCAGATTTCCATGTAAGTAAAAGGTCCGAAATGGCAGTTTTTCAGATTCTATAATTGAGAGGAAAAACTACCATCCTTTCCACATTTAACTTGTAATTAGATATTTTACTAAATGCCTCAATAATCCTGAGCATTGGTGGAATAGAGACCACCGGGTGTGAAAATTGAAAATGTAAGTCATCTGCATAAGTGGAATCTTTGATTAGTTGGTTTTGAATAGTGATACCTTGGACTTCCTGAGAATCCATCACTCTGCATATAAGAGGTTCTAAATATAAGTTAAAAAGGAAGGGGGTTAAGGGATAGCCCTGCCTCATTCCAGAGTACAGAGGGAACCGTGCTGATAGTTCTCCATTGCTGGATATCCAGACAGTGGGGGATTTATACAGGGACCCAGTCCAATTCTGAAACTCATGGGGAAAGCCAAAAACTTTTAAAGTATGCAATAAATAACCCCAGTTAACCCTATCAAAGGCCTTCTCGGTGTCCAGGGACACCAAGGCTGTGAGGAAATTGGCATCCCTGGAGGCCAAGAAGACATGGGACAATGTACGTAAATGGTCCACTGAAGACCTTCCCTTCATAAAGCCAACTTGCTCCAGTCCTATAAGGAGTGGAAGAACTTTATTTATTCGATCAGCCAAAATCTTGGATATGATTTTAATATCCTGGTTCAGGAGTGAGATTGGTCTGTAGCTAGCAATTAATTCTGGACTTTTATCAGGTTTTGGAAGAAGCACAATCAGTGCCTCAAACAGGGATATATCTGCATCAGCTTCAGAAAGTATGTGCTTAAAAAGGGGTAAAAGGACTGGGGTTAATTGTTTTATAAATAGTTTGTAAACGTTAGGGGAAAAAACATCCGGTCCAGGGGTCTTATCAGAAGGTAGGTCTTTGATAACTCTTTCCAATTCCACCTGAGAGATGAGAGTAGTCAAAAGGGTTTGTTGGTCTATCAGAAGAGTGGCAAGTGTGAGTCTGATAAATATATGTCCAGCTCTGGTTCTGTTGGGGGATTTGTCATGGGGCTATACACATGGGCATAGCAGGAGGTAAATTCTTTAACAATTTCAGATGGAGTTGTTTTTATAGTGTTGTCATCCAAAGAGTGAATAGAGGCTATCAGATGGGAAGAGTCCTGTTGTTTATCTCTAAGGGCTAGCATATGACCAGCTTTTTCACCTTGGTCAGTGTATGAGGCCTTAGTTTTCAGGATTGCAAATTCTGCTCTCTCTCTCTCTCTCTCTCTCTCTCTCTCTCTCTCTCTCTCTCTCAACAATTCAAGATAGGAATTCTTCAATTCTATTAAATCCAACCTGACTTGTTCAAGGGATTGAGGTGATAATTTAGATTCTAGCACCTGAATGTGAGACAAGACAGTGAAAAATTGATTGTCCCACTGTTTGTTCCTTTGGGAAGCTAAACTAATTGGTAGTCCTCACAAGAATGCTTTCAAAGCATACCAAACCACGACAGGTTTGCTGGGGGGGGGCAGTTAACCGAGAGGAAAAAAGTGATTTGTTCTGATATGAAAGAGATTGTCTTGGCGTCTTTTTGTAATTGGTTGTTAACTTTCCATCACCCCCCCATTTTTGGGGAGAGAAGAGAAAGAGAGCAGGCATAAAACTCAAGCATGGTCAGAGGGGGGACCTGGTTGGATTGAGGAGTCAAGGACTCCTGAAATAAGGGATTGAGAAATAGGCAAATAGTTGATACATGAGGTGGTGCCATGCACCGGGGAAATGAAAGTGTACTCTCTGTTCGATGGATGAAGGACTCTCCAGATGTCAAAGAGACCTGCCTGGTCAAAGAGATCCTGGAGTGCTCTTTGAGCCGGTGATAGGCCTTTACAAGAAGAATCAGACCTATCCATCGATGGATCAAAGGCTAAATTTAGATCCCCCACCTGATATTATTGGGATGGACAAAAAAGATATCAGTTCATGGAGAAATCGTGTAAAAATTTCAGGGTAATCAATATTGGGACCATACAGGCTACCCAGGAGGATTTTGGAGGTGTGGAGCTTGCCGTGCACCAAAAGAAATCTGCCCTGTGGATCACATTTGGTTTGGAGCTGGGTGAACGGGGCTGACTTATTTATGAAAATCAGAACTCCACATCTCCGAGAGCTTCCTGCTGCTGAATAAACCTATCCTATTTGTTGTTTCCTCAGTTGGGATACTTCAATATCTAGCAAATGGGATTCTTGAATAAACATAATATCTGATTTTAAAAGCTCTAGATGTTTCAGGATTTTATATTGCTTTAGCTTTTGCTTGGCACCCTTTACATTCCAAGTAGTAATCCTTATATCCCTAGCCATTTTCCCTAATGAGAAAAGCAGTAAGTTTTCTGTTGGTCCAAGAAAAACCAAAAAGGGTAAATGTAGTAGTATTACAAGGTCAGTCTCTGTGCTGCCCACCATCCCCACCCCATGCCAATTCTCCCTGTAGCTCAGTACAGAAAAAAAAAATATTTAAACATAGCAGTAAAAGTAACCCTCCTCCCCTGAATACCCATCCCTTCCACGCTTCCCCAACTGATACAGCCCATGAAAAACAGTTCACAACCCTAGTCCTTCTTCCCCAGCCACCGTCCCATTCACAAATAAATTGAACCTCGCTAACCTAGAATCAACATCTGCATAATTAAAGTCCTTAATTAAACCTAAAACTATAACTAGGGTATTGACTGTAATAACTGTTACATTCCTAATACCATTCCAGCAGAAGAACAATTATTAAGAACCATCAACCCCTGGCAAAATAGCTGGACTAGGAAAAATGGGGTGGTATGCCATTGGCGGAATAGGGGTTAGCATAAACAAAGGAGTATGCATTAAAACCCGATAATGCAATGTGTGCAGCTGCATAATAAAATAAAACAGAGAAGATCACATTTTCCCTTTTTTAAAATATGTTCCTGATAACAATCCAGCTGGAAAAACAACAGATACTAATGACCTTCATCACTTAACATTATTAACCCAAAGAGTATGCCATTGAAGGAGTGGAGGGATAGTGCTGACGGCAGGATATGCTTTGAAAACTGATGGCACAATATGTCCAACTGCACTGTAAAAATAAAATAAAAAAGGTCACATCTCCCCTTTGAAAAGAAACTCCAGGGGGGTGTTTGTGTATATGGCCACCGTGCTGGGCAGACTGTAAGCAGCAACAGAATATCTGCAGGATTGTTTTACCCCTTTTGGTTTTATTAATTTAAATATGTTTATTTAAGTTGATGCGTTTAAGTTATTCATTTTGTTTTTTATTTCAGCTTCGTTTTTTGTTTTGTTTCATTTATTTAGCTGTCCTGGTGAGCTGTATTGACTCTTTTTACAAATTAATACAGGAAAGGATCACCCCTGGATTATCCCTGGATGTGATTACAGTGAAGCGTTGGTAGTGAGAATAAAAATCTGGTAACAGAGTGAGAAATTTCTTGCCTTACTAGCAGGGCTATTAAGCGTGGAACAGAGTTGGAAGCTTGACTGTGTCGTATCCTGGTGCACTGGAGAAGAGAGTTGGAGTCGGTCAGCTTTCTCATAGGGCAGCAACTTTGTTGAGTTCCTCTGAGAAGACTCTCTTCTTGGCCCTGGCCTGAACTAGTGGTGTGCTGTGGGCTTTCTGCCATAGGGCGGTCGGCGTTGTAGTGCTTCTGTTTGGCTGAACGGTAGCTGATAGGCTGCCGAGGGGCAGAACGGGTCTGGGGAAGGGTTTTGTGGCTGGGTTGAGTCTGGGAAGTGCTGTTGATAAATCAGCTAATAAAACAACTTTAGCCCGACTCTGGCTGGAGTGAAGAGTGCGAGGAGACGCTGAATTCAGAAATTTGGATATTTGAATCTGTGTGATCTGTGATTAGAGCAAAGAGTGACAGTGGTGGGTCCGTATGCATTATTTGGATTTAATTTGGATTAAGTAGTAAAATCTGACTAGAGAATTGTTTCTAGAACTTATTGCTGGGATACATGACTGTTCTTGCAAGCTAAGGTTTTTTGTGGAAGTGAGAGCCCACAGGAGGGACTGAAATGCATTCATGGCTGTTTGAGATGTGAGCTCTATGTATAACTTTTGGTTTCCTGTTTCTTGGATAAAAGGAATGATAAAGCTGATTAAGAAGAAATACTGGACTGACCAGGACTGTTAAGTGATTTTTTGTTGAGTGAATATTTTATTTTTTAGAATTTATTTATTTTAAATTTTTTATGTTAGTTTAAATAAGTATTAATGTTGTAATTTATATTATTCTCCCCTTCTGTGTGAGAGACAGTGGGTGGGATTTGTAAACCTTCCCTCGTTTTCCCCTACTTTGTGAGAGAGAGTGGTGGAGTTGCCATCGGAGACTGGTTTGGTTTTTGTTCTGTTAATAGTTGTTTATTAAGGGGGTATATTAGGAATAAATAAAAGTGTTGATTTTGTGTTTTTTTTTTAATTTAGTAGTATTGATAGGATCTGAATGTGTTGGGTTGGTAAAAACACAGTCAGGCGGTACTCCCCCTCAAGACTGAAGGCTCTCCGACCATTTGAATGTCCCGCACTTCCTTCCGAAGATTATAGGAAATGCCAAATATTCGGCATTGTGAGATGAAGAAGTGGAGGGAATAGGAGATCCTGGAACTCTTGTGGGGGATGGGAAAAGAGTGGGCGGATAGGGACAGTTAGAACCAGGAGGCACCCTGGGGCAAAATGGATACAGGATCGAGGTCCATCATGTCTTGTATCCATACCCAAGGGCACTGACTTGATCAGGCAGGGGGGTGAAGTCATCCTTGGAGTCTCATACCTTTCGGACGGTGTTAAGCAATGCTAGGTCTATCAGAAACAAGACTGCTTTGGTGGCAGATCTTGTTACATCTGTGGACTTAGCTTGCATCACCGAGACCTGGCTTGATGAAAACGCAGGCTTCATTTTGGAGTCTGCGGTTCCGGCCTGGTTCTCGGTGATTTACCACCCGAGAGTGGACCGTAGGGACGGAGGAGTTGCAGTCTGTTTTAGACAGGAACTGGACCTCAGGGAGGTGCCAGTCAGATGTACCAACTGCTTTGAATGTATTGTGGGTGCAGGTGCAGGCTTTAGGATACTTCTCATTTATTGTCCACCAGGTGATGGGAGGGAATTCCTGAAGGAGGAGGAGGCAGATTTCATCACTGAGAGGGTTTTGGAATCCCCATGGTGGTTAATTCTGGGGGATTTCAATGCCTGGGTCAATGATGAACTCGCGCTTTTTGGACAAAACCTCCTCCAATTGATTGACTCATTGGGCCTGACACGGGTTATTACTTCTGCAGCCCACCACGGGAGACATTCATTGGACTTGATATTCCACCTGGAGATGGAAGTCTCTGATGTGGAGGTGGAGCCCATCAGTTGGTCTGACCATCATGCCCTGAGGTTCAGTTTCACAGCTCCCCAAAAGAGGCCTGCCCCTAAGGAGATAGTACAGTTCCGTCCTTTGGGAGGAGTTACCTCAGAAGGCCTAATGACGGAGCTTGACTTCTAGGGCTTTCCAATGGATAGCACTGACCCAGGGTCCTTAGTGCTGGCCTATAATAGGGCAGTTGTGAGGGCCCTGGATGCCATTGCTCCATTTCATGTTTGTCCTTATACTCTTCACCCAGAGGCTCCCTGGGACAGGGCCGAAGACTGGAGAGACGCTGACGGAAAACTCACCTGGAAGTGGACAGGCTTAGACTGTTAGATCATTATAAGATCTAACAGTTAGCAATTTCCCATAAGAAGGCAGAGTTCCTGTCTAGGAAAATTGCTACAGCAAAGAATAGACCGGCCCAGCTCTTCCGGACTGTGGACAGACTGTGCAATCTAGCCTGTCTTCGCACCAGTCGAGAGTTATCACAGTTACAGTGTGAGGAATTCACGACGTTCTTTACTGATAAGGAGTCCGCTATCAGGGATGAGATTAGTCAATGCCTCCCCATTGGGTCTTGCAGTGATAAATCGAGGGGCACAAATACTCAACTAACTTGGTTCACCTTCAGTCAACCGGCAGTCATGGATATAGTGACGATCGTCCAGACTTTGCGTCCAACCTGCTGTAGTTTGAATCCGGGCCCTACTCACCTACTTGTGAGGTGTGTAGAAGTTATTAGCCTGATCCTTACTGGGATAGTAGTGGCATCATTAAAGAGAGGGATCTTTCCTGATCCTTTGAAGGAGGTAATAGTACACCCCTCTAGAAAAAGCCCTCCCTTGATCCCAAATGCCCAGAAAACTACAGACCGATTTTGAATCTTCCCTTTTTGGGGAAGATTATTGAGAAGGTGGTCACCTTGCAGCTGGAAGACCATTTAACCATCCAGTTTCTATGACCCTTTCCAGTCTGGCTTCAGGAAACAGCATAGTACTGAGATGGCTCTTGTATGAGTACTAAATGATCTCCTGATGGAGAGAGATTGGAGAACTCATTTTATCTTGGTTCTCCTTGATCTCTCAGCAGCGTTTGACACCGTGGATCATGGGGTGCTGCACGAATGCCTGTGGTTTCTCTGTGGACTAAGGGGGGGTGGTCCACAGTTGGTTTAAATCATTTCTGCAGGGTAGGGCTCAGAGAGTAGTGTTGGGGATTTATTCCTTGACCTCTCACTGCTTACGCTGTGGGGTGCCACAGGGTTTGGTGTTGCCCCCATGTTATTTGCGGTGTACATGCTTCCATTGGGGGACAATATAAGACAATATGGATTGAGTTTTCATTGCTATGCCGATGATTCTCAACTCTATATGTCTTTTGTGCCTGAGCAGGAGTCTGAGTCAAGTACATAGTTTAACAACTGCCTCCTAGAGATACAGAATTGGATGAGTACCAATTAGCTGAAGCTGAACCCAGGAAAAACAGAGGTATTGGTGGTGGAACCGGGGGTGAGGATATCAAGTCCATGGGCGGGAAAACCCTCGGGTGTATTTCTGGGGGGAACCCCGCTTATGGCATTTGGTCAGGTACGTAACGTTGGTGTTATATTTGACGAGGGCCTGACCCTGAGGGCACAGGTGTCGGCCATCGTCAAATCATCCTTTTTTCATCTAAGGAATGTTGCACGGGTGAAACACTTGATTCCATCAGAGGATCTTCCTACCCTGGTCCATGCCTTTGTTGCCAGTCGTCTTGATTACTACAATGCCCTTTATCTAGGGCTGCTGGGAGTGGATGTTCGCTGCTTGCAGCTGGTGCAAAATGCGGCAGCTAGGTTATTGACTGGAAGCCCAAGGTCACACCTATTAACACCTGTGCTTCGCGAGTTGCTCTGGCTGCCTGTATAGTGGCGGATCACATTTAAGGTCATGCTGATGACCCATAAAGCCCTACACAGTTTGGGACCCCGCTACCTGGAAGAACCCCTGATTTCTTACTATCCCTCCCGCTCCTTCCGATTCTTTGGTGAGGGATTGCTAGAGATTCCCAGGGTAACCTTAAAAACATCTGGTGGAAGAACATTTGCCTTTATGGCTCCTACCCTGTAGAATTCTCTACCTTGCCAGATACGAAATAGCCTGATTGTGGAGGGCTTTAAAAAAGCTCTAAAGACCATCCTTTTTAATCAAGCATTTTCAGTGACATAAATTATGTTAAATTTTGTTTTGGATATAATGTTATTTATTACTGTGGTTTTAATATTGTATGTAGGATTTTGTAAAGGCACCCTGAGCTTGGGAAGGGTGCCTTATAAAAATAAACATTTACTTACTTACTTACTTTACTTACCAGCAAACCAAAAGCTTCAAGGAGGCTTGCATGAAAAATCGTCAAGTTCGAGGCACAAAAAACTCATCATTGTACCAGGAAGTATTCATACTGCAGCTGAAAAAAGGAAAAAAAATGAATTAAAGTAAAACTGTGAGCAGATATATCCATACTAGGAAACAAAGTCCTGCTCTCCAATTTCCATAGGAAGAGAAGTGTAGAGTAGAAAGATCTTTGCTTGTAACAACAGTCCACTATACCCTCTTGTGGACAAAGACTAGTATCGCCTCCATCGCTTAGGATCCCAATGCAGCACGACTATGCAAATGTTGAAAAAGGAGATCGCATGCTGTATCAGGGAGAGGGGGTGAAGGCAGTCTTTTTACATTGCTGGCATTACAATGAGTAAAGAATCAAGTTCTGTAATTGGTTTATGGCCAAGGTGAAGAGTTAGAAAGTCATTTTTCTCCTTCTCTTCCCTTCCCTGTTGGGACCAAAAGAAATTGCTGCCAATGCTTTAGAAGGAGCATTCTGATTTCCTCCTTCAAAAGGAAGTTTTGCAATCATGGCAAAACAAAATAGAAAATAGAGATTTTGGCTATATATTCCATTAGAGATGCTTTAGACCAGTATACTGCCACAAAGCCCTCACGGGTCATGGAACAGAGCAGGGAAGGATACCTTGAGACCTGCTGTTGCTGTTTCCAGATCCTTGTAGGTAGCCCAGGAGCCCGAAATAAGGACGTGTAATCTGGCCGGGTACTCCATTCTGAATTTAACCCCCGGAGCTATTAACTTGGTCACCAGCTGGTGGAAAGTTGCCCTTCTTTGCCTCACGGAGAGTGGGAGGTCTTGTGCAACCCTGGTCGTTGCTCCTTCCCATTTTATTTTGTGGAGGTCTCTAACTTTGGTAATAAAATGCTGGCATTCCTGATAATTTAGAAACCGGAAGATAAAAGTGCGGGAGGGTGCTCCTGGAGCTGGAGGTGGATGAAGGGCACAGTGGGCCCTTTCTATTATATGCTTGGAACCATAAGGGGATGGTCCAGCCACTTTTTCAACAAACTTCTGGGTGAAGACAATTGAATCAGGCCCTTCCTCTTTTTCCGGTAGCCCGATTAACACAGCATTGTTACGACGGCTGCGACCTTCCAAATCTTCGACCTTGTTCTCCAACTTGTTAAGCCACTGGCGGGCCGCAGCCAGATCTGATTCCATTTTAAATTGTTTCCATTCGATAGAGTGGATACGGGCTTCATTATCAGAGTTCCGGGTAGAGACGTCCTCTAAGGCTTGAGCAAGTGATTTAATTTTATGCGTGATTTGTCTCAGTTCCAATCAGAATGGCTTGAACTCCTCCAAGAAATGAACCAAAGTAAGGGTTTCCTTTCAGGGATAGATGAGGGCAATCTCTGAGAGCTTGCAACAGATGCAGCCTTCGATTTCTTGGGAGCCTTCTCGGGCGTGGAAGGCGGCGTATGTTTAGGCAGCAATTTTTTGATCTCAACCTCCATCAATCCACTCCAGAAAGCAAACCTAGAAGGCAACAGTAATCAGGTACCAATACAAATATAGACACTACTGGAAAGGCTGAGTTTTAAGGGTTTTTGAGAGAAATAAGCAGTCAGGCAGCTGAAGCTAACTCGGTAGACTGTTAGCTGGTGCTCTGCATCACGTGACTCCATTTTATCCCCCTTCTTAACTGAGCTGGCTATCTTTTTCTCAGTTTGGGCCCTTGCTATTCTGACTGCCTTACTCGCTTCCACCTGCTTTAACTGACAGAGTTCTCAGTCCTGCTCCTTTTGTGATTCCTTATACTTTCTGAATGATATCTTTTTCTCCTTAACCTTCCCCGCCACCTCTTTTGAGAACCATAGTGTTTCTTTTTTCCTACGTTTTGTTTTGTTTCTTCACACAAAGGCTTGTTGCCTCTGTGATGGCAGTTTTGATTTTTTTACATTGTTCCTCCACCCCTCCTTCCTGCCCTTTTGCTAGTGCATTCTTTAGGCACTATCACATTCTGTCAAAGTCAGCCCTCTGAAAGTCCAGTACCTTTGCTTTTGTATCTTGACTCTATGGCTGTATTTATTGTGAACCTCACTGTCTGGTGGTCAGTGCATTGTCATTGTCATTGCAACACATGTAAATATAGGTCTACTTACAGATCTGTAAATTGTGTAAATACAGATGTACATACGGCTGTATAAACAATGACAAATGTCTCTTGCAGTTGTAAATACCTAATACTATTATACTTCATATGTTGTCTCTGGCACCATTATTGTGTATACCTAAATATGTATAGCATTTACTTGCTGTCTGTCTGTCTCAAAGTGTATATATACCTGTTTCCCCTCCCTGGGTCACACCTGGAAATGAGCCCCGGCCCAGTGTGCTTTTCCCGGTAACCAAATGTTTAAATAAAAAAAAAAAAAATCTCTCAACCACCACAGTCCAACATCAATTATAACTACTGCAGTACAATAATGGAATAAGGACCCACTCACCAGTTATTCATTATAGTCACAATTCCACAAGAACTATTTGTTGTGCATTCATAACAGAGCCTATACTATAGCTACAGCTGATGTTTCGTGATACCCTCATCACTTTTGCAGGGCACCAAGTTACAAGTGGCAGAATCAGAGCAGTTTGGGAGATATTCTGTTCCTTAAGGACTGTGAAACAGAATGAAATATGCTTTGCACTTTCTTGCAGCATATATATCTAAGATTTGTATGTACTGAATATATTATTCAACTGAAAACTTTATTTGAGCAACTCTGATGAAAATATGACAGCGTAATGAAACACATGTTAAACCAGTGGCTCTGTTATGTATGCACAAAAAATAGTTTTGTGGAATAAAATCACTACATATAAATAACAGGTGAGGGGCTAATCTTTCCATTATTGTACTGGTTTTGATTTCAGGGTTAGTGGACTAGCTCCCTCCCAGTGTTATTCTTTTTTCTTTGAGAAGAGAAATTAAAGGATGGTCTATTCCATCTGAATAGCAATCTCAGTTCTACCCAATTGATCAAAAAATATTTGAGAAAGTTGTTCATCGATAACTGTGGCAAACCCTATTATAAAATGGGTCAGGAGTTTTCTGTGTCCTGATTGCCTGAGAGGTACCTGTGGCCATGTCCTTATCAGGGCATGTTGTACCAGCCTGCGCCTCTTCAACCAGTCAGGACTCTCCACAAGAGAAATCATGCTGCCCACATCATAGATCTGCATGACAGAGTGCCCCCCCCCACACACACACACATGCACACAGCCTAGAACACAACTTCCGTTACTGGGCACAGGGTCATAATGTTGTAAGACATTATGCCTCATGGCAAAATTGCGCTGCCAATACAATGTGATTGCTGCCATGAGGCACAAGTCTTTTTTCTGTGGGGGGGCTCTGCCTCCCCATGCCTAAAGATTCTCAACTCCGGGGGGGGGGGTGTTCAACTCGGGGAGCTCACAAGGAAATAAAAAATAAAATATTCTGGGACTGGGAATCCAACCTGGCCCCAGACGCAGTGCCTGGGTTTCTGCTGCTGTGGCTCAGTCCTCTGAGCCACAGCATCTGCTCAGTGGAAACCATTCCGAGCAGAGGTCATATCCTCTGCCTCGGAAAGCGCCACTGTTGCAATACAGTGTACAACAGTATATGCGATATTGCACCATTAGTGCTTACAGACTATGCTGTACCTTCTTAGCCATAATGTCATATGTTATTAAGCGTATGACATTATGACCCAGTAGGCTGTTACTGCAGCCATGATTTACAATGTACAACAGTACAGGAATCACTGCACAGCAAATATATGTATGCCTTTTCCTTTCATTTTAAAATAAAAAATGTCACCTCTGCTGCTTCAGTGCAAAAAGCTGCCCCTGATCCAATGAGTGTCTTGTGTGCCGCCACAACTGCAGCTTTCAAACCACAATGGAAACCAATGTACTGTTATTTGTGAGCCAGATGGCATCACATTTAACAGCCAGCTTTAGCTTTTTGTAATAATCAGCTAGCAAGAAGCCTGTCCTCTTTTGAAAATGGAATGATCAGGATCACACATGCAGCAGCACTAAGGGAAAGCAGTACTTGTTGTAAAGAAAATCGCTAACTACGGCACCCGTTGTGAGACCCGCTTGCTCCCACTTTTTCTCACTGACATTGGCTATGCACCACCTCACTTATCACTTAACATAAACTCTGGTATAGTAAGAAATGTAAAAAGAAAAAGAAAAATATAAGAACCACTAAAATCAGCATATTGTGCAGGATGAGGGGAGGGAAGTGGCAGAAACACATTTTACTGCTCAAATCTCAGTAAAACTGAGAATCAGAAAATACAGCAGTCATTGTGAGACCCATTTGTTCCCACTTGGTCACACCGAAATTGGCTGCACACTCAATCACTTATCACTAAACATAAACACTGGCATAGGTAAGAAGAGTAAAAAAAAAAAATAAAACAAGAACCACTAAAATTGGCATATTATACAGGATTGTGTGTGTGTGTGTGGGGGGGGGGACACACCTTCTCCTACTCAAATCTCAGTAAAACTGAGACTTGGAAAACATGGGGAACAAAACACAGCCAGACTAAGAAATACCATACATATGTATAAAAAAAGAAAGCATATTGTGCTGCATTTTCAGTGTGTGTGTGTGTGTGTGTGTGTCGGGAGGGAGCAGACAGACACTACTGCCCGCTACTGATTTTTAATTTAACATCTCCAATGCAATACAATGACAGGAACTACTTTTGGTTTTTGCTGTTGATATGACAATATTTTTACTCTTATTATTTTGTTTTTATGTGCCTTTTTAAATGTACTTTTTTACTAGGGGACCCATTTTATAAGTGGAATAAGACATTCTGAGGTGTGGCTAATGGTCTGACAAGAGCACTCCCCAGGTGCTAAAGGTACACTCGGCGCAAGTGCCTCGCGCCTCATTACGCATCTGCGTGGGGTGTGACATTGTGACATAAACACACCTTATCATGTCTTATTCTTCATATATATATATATATATATATATATATATATATTTATTCTTTATTTTTATTTTATTTATCTATTGAGATCTCGGATTAAACCTTTAACTACAGGCTCATTTCATAGGTTCCACGCCAGGGTCATAAAGTACACAAATAAAAAACAGCTTACAGATATGCCATAAGAAAGTCAACAACAATTAAGTCAAATGAAGCAGCAAGTTACATGTCAGTGACTGTAATGAAATAACACTAAATTTAATGAGACTAGCAAAACACGAAAGGAGAATGGAGGGAAGGAGAGTGCCAAAGTGAAGGATAGGCTCAGGAAGAGGGGGACAAGAGAGAGAAGACATACTGCAGAGGGAATACACAGGAAATCAGCCCAGGTGGTGAGCCTCGTCAAGGGTGCTAAAGGATGCTTAGTCTGAGCATACTGGCAGTAATAGTAGCAGATTAGGGCTTGGATAAAGTTGTCAGGTGTAGGGGCGGAGCTGGATCAGTACAGGAATGTCTGTACAAGCAGGGGAGGAGGGAATTGGAGCAGGAGGAGATTGGTAGAGAGAGGATGAGGGGAGGTAGGGTGGAAGAAAGGGGGAGGAAGGGTGGACAGTTAAGGGAGGGAGAGAAGTAGGGGCTAGGGTGGTGTCCAGTGGTGCTGAGGTGGCCTGCAGTCGGGGGAAGGGCTGGAAGCCTTAACAGAAACAGTCATAACTTGACATGGCAACCTTATGTGATCTTAGCCCATGTTTGAAGGGGCCTAGCGCTGGTATAGCAGTGAGGCTTGGAGGCATGTTGTTAGTCCATTTGGGTGACTGGCTGGCATAGGCCCTTTTTCCTAGTGAAGTGTGATGTGTAGGAACCTTGTAGACTATGCTGCTGGAACTCCTTGTGGGGTGGCTGCTTTTGTAGGAGGTTAGAAGTTTCTGGATTCCCACGGGAAGCAGGTCTAGGCTTGTTTTTTTTGGCCAGTAGGGCAGGTCTGGTACTGGAGTCTGGCCTTGAACTGGAGCCAGTTTGCTCAGGCATAAATGTCACAGGTGTGGGTTAGCCATTTGGACCTGGTGGAAAGGCGCCATGCCTCATGTAAGGTGACTTTGATGCAGTGGAGGGCTGTGTCCATTACAGATCCATAGATTACAATACCATGCTCCACAAGAGAGATATGACTGAGCTGTGGACAGCAAGGTTTAGTGCTTCAGGGATAAGACTATGCTTATGCCTGTGAAGGAGGCCAATGCATATGTTGAGTGATTTTGCTATATTGTTTATATGGTAGACAAATGACATGGTATGGTCAGTTGTAACCCCTAGGTACTTAAAGTGCTGTACTTGCTCAGGTGTTGCACCTTCTTCATTGGTAATGGTGAGTAGGTGTAATCGGTGTTGATTCTGCAGGCTGGAGAACATCATTGCCTTTGTTTTTTTATAATTCATTACAAGTTTGTGTGCCTTGAACCACTTTTCAACTGAGTAGAAACTGTCCTGTAGGGTGTGCTCTAGTGAGATAGGGTCAGTGCCTTTAGAGAAGAGGACAGCATCATCTTCGTAGAGAAGAATTTTGCTGCAACAGGAACTTGGAAGCTGATTTAGAAATAAGCTAAACATTAGGGGACTCAAGATGGAGCCCTGTGGGACACCTGGGTGAACTGGACTGCTGTCAGAATAGACATTGTCTATCCTAGCTTGCTGGGATCTGTCCAAGAGGTAGGATTTGAACCATGTGACAGAATCGTCGGAAAGACCAATAGCAACTAGTTACTCAGCAAAGAGGTTATGGTTGACTGTGTGAAACACATTTGACAAATCGATAAATGCTGCTCCAACCAGTTCACCATGTTCAAGGCAGTCGTGAATAAAGCCCATTAACTCGAGCAGAGCTGTGGTGGTGCTATGAGCTTTGCAGAAGCCATGTTGAAGCCATGTTGCTCAGGGCAATGAATATTGTATTTTTCCAGATATTCAACTTATTGGTCCATGATAATCCTCTCCAGCACCTTGGATGGAGGGGATCAAAATGGGTCTGAAGTTTCCTAGCGAGGAACGCTTGCCACTCTTGAAGACTGTGGTCACTAATGCCACTTTCCATTGTTGCAGAAACTGGGATAACCTTAGTGAGCTATTGATTATGTTGGTTAGAGGCTGTAAGATGACTTCTAGGGATAGGACTACACATTTTAGGACAAGGGAATCACCACTATATCGGGATTTTTCCAGGACCTTTAGTAGGTACTTTCTGGATTCATTTAAGGAGATGGTTCTGAAACAAAAAGGAGGGTTAGTAGGTGTCTGATTCACTGTTTATGCTTCATCAGAGGGGTTGGAGGGGTTGAAAAAGTCCTGGAGTAGCACTCCAGAGAGACTGGTAAATGCTTTGTTGAGTGAGCTTGCGATAGTTACCAGGTCAGTTGTAGGTACGCCACCTGTGTTGAGCATTGTAGGGGCAGACTTGCTAACTTTCCCCATGATCTCCTTGAGGTTAGCCCAACATTTTTTACCATCACTCCAAGATCGGGTAAGCTTGTCCTTGTCATATTTTTTTTTTTGCCATCCATATCGCCCTAGTGCAATCATTGTAAGCCTTTTTGTAGAGTTGAATGTCGGCCTGCTTGCCTGTCTCCCGGGCTCTATACCATAGGCTGCCTCTTGCCTTCAAGTGCTCGAGAAGCTCAGAAGAGAACCAAGGGTTGCTGCAGCCTTTTATTTTCTGCTTTTTTATTGTGGCGTGTTTGTCACAAACCCCATTGAATAGCCTGATGAAACACTCCAGAGCTGTATCAAGAGAAGTAGATGAGTAGGCTTGTGACCAGTCCTGTTGACTAAGGTCGACTCTAAATTGGTCCAGGTGGCCTTGCTTAAGGACTCTGGTTGTGACAGTTCTAGTAGGGGTTTTGGAGTAGGTGGTGGACTAGCAATCTAGAGCAGGTGAGTGATCACTGAAAACATCAGGTAGGACAGAGGCGAGGGAATGTGTTTTGGTCTGTTTGATAGAACCCAGTCAAGTAATGCTGTTGTGCCAGTCTTGTAGTTTACCCTAGTGGGTGAGGAGAAAAGTTGGGAAAGGTGCAATGATGTCATGGCATCCCTGTATGGAGCTGCCCTGACCTTAAAAGCTAAATTTGGCCAGTTTAGTTAGACTCAATACTGGAGAGATTGTGGAGAACATGTCACATATACAGTATACACATTATTTGGACATGCCTCAAGCTACATACTTTTTGGGAGAAAATTAGGAATAGGTTGAGGGAGCTGTTTCAAATAAGAGAACCCCTATCACTCCCACATTTAGTGTTAGCCCCCCCCAAAGGGGAAAGATATCATTCAGCTATAGCATATAACTGCTTCCACCAGTGCTATAACCCAAAAATGGCTCCATGTTGATCCCCTGAACCAACCCTCAGAATGATAGAATGTTGCCAAAGACATAACAGAAAAGGAGAGACTTGCATTCCAGGTCTGAGACAAAACAGCTTATATTTCTAAATGTACAAGGTGGGAATTATCTCTGGGAACAAGGGGAACAGAAGATTTAGAAGATCCACAGCCTACATAGGGACATGTGCAACCTAAACCATGGTGGGGGCACCACTGACTAATAAGTTGATGATGTACCTCTCACCTATGGAAAGATAAAGATGAAGGGAGGAAACTGTGCTTGTCATATCTCCTTATTGTGCTAACTTAGTCCAAGGCAATGAAAATGCGAGGATAGTGGAGCTGAGGCCATCCATGATAAAGCTTTGAGAAAATGTACAAATACATATATCTATATATATTATAGAGGTTCGGTCGCGCCTCTATAGTTAGGGTTGAGTGTGCAGTTTAATGTTAAACCCCAAATTTTGCACCTTAATAACTTTGCAACTATTGAACAGATTTGCATGACATTTGGAATGTGCTGTTCTGTGGGGTAGTTTTGTTTCGATCGGATGTGTGAATTGTGTGCAGCACATAGGGAAAAAAGTGTGTTTCCCTTTTCTTTTGCCAATTTGTCCTGCCCTTTCTCCATCACCCTGCACCCAAACCATTTCAAATTTTAGCATGTCAGTTTCATGGTAGAAAGAGTTTACCCAAAAGAACAAGCCAGTGTTAGCTTGGTGAAAAAATATTTTTCTGATCCAAAGTTATTCAATTTTGAAAATTTGGATTCTGAGCATGCCCAGTTCAGTCTTTTGGATAGATGCTCAGCTGTGAACAAGGATTTCAAATCATGAATGGGGATTTTGACAGCTCAAGAATTGGGATTCATTAAATCCCTGTTAATGAGAAACAAATCCCCATTTGTGAGCTGCCATCTTGTTTTCACTTTTAGCCCAAAACAGAATGTTTTTTTTTTACTTGCCCCACAGATGCATTTTGTGAAAACAAATGCATGGGTTTTGTTCAGGGCAATACCCGCTACAAAGCTATGTATTTGGTTTCCATCAGACAAGTAAAAGAAAAGGCAATTTTTTTTATTTTAAAATTCCCGTTCATGACTCGCTTCCGATCCCTGTTAATGAGCTGTCAAAATCCCCGTTTGTGAGCTGATCCCCATTCATGAGCTGTCAAAATCCCCATTCATGAGATAAGGACCAGATGGCCATATCTCATGAGCAGGGATCGGCTCAGAAATGGGGATTTTGACACCTCACAAATTGTGATTTGACTCACGAACAGGGAGTTTGACACCTCACAAATGGGGATCATAAAAAATATCCTTGTTCATGAGCTGTCAAAATCCCCGCTCGTGAGATGAGGACCAGATGGCCCTGTCTCACAAACAGGGAATCTCTGTTCGTGAGCTGTCAGAATACCTGTTCGTGAGTAAGTCCCAATTTGTGAGCTAGCAAAATCCCCATTCGTGAGATGAAGACCAGATGGCAATATCTCATGAACATGGACCGCATCACGAGCGAGGATTATCTCGCCTCATAAATGGGGATTCGGCTCATGAACAGGGATTTTCACAGCTCATGAACAAGGATTTGTAAAACTTTACCAGTTCACTGCTAAGAAAAAGTAAGGACTTTTGGCTTGAAATTTGCAGGGTGTAGAGGGGGTGTCCCACAGATGTGACATATGCTGGTTTGGTGTAAAAAATTGCATTGGTTATATACTTATGACATTCCAAAGTTGAGAAATATCCCATAGGATAACACTGCAGTGCTTATGATGCATTTTGGTGCCCATATCTTGAAAACAAAGCCAGATAAGGAGTTTTTGCTACCTGCAGCTTAGCTTACCTATAGCTTCAGAAATATGTTTGGAAATCATAGATTACACCAGAAGTGGAATTTTTTTACCTACTTGCTAAGATTTTGGAGATATTGGCAAATTAGTGTCACAAGGGGTCTAAGGGTGCCTTTTGAGCATCTTTGGATGCCAGTGTCTTGTAAACAATGCAAGATACATATTCTTCAATGTATCTCATGTGGAGGTCTCACTGTCATGATTACAATGACATTTGAATTTGTTTCATAGCTGCTATGGTCACTGAGATGGTGACAAATTAGTATTACAACTGTTCCTTGAACAATAGGGCTGCTGTATGGCTACGTAGTTATGTACAAGTGGGAGTGCAGGGCCAGGAGGGCCCACGCTCCCAAAGACGCATATCATTATGCACAAATGGGCAGTTTCGGGCCCCAACTCCCACCAACACATTTCATTTATTGGTTATATTACACTTTTTCAAAAAGTAAGGAAATTCATTGCAAAAAACTTTGTTAATGTATCAGTTAGGGTTAAAGTGAAAAAAGTGGGGAAATGAGATGTTAGGATTGAGACCCTAACCCCCCCCATTCCTGGGTCGCACCTGAAAATAGGCATTCCTATGCCTAGTGTACTCATCCGGTTAACAAAAGCAAATAAATAAATAAATAATAATCCATAGACCAACAGACACCTGGGTGTGCCATGGGGTCACAAGACCTAACTCTCACCCCATTCTCCTTTATTGTAGCATATCAACCTGTTTACACATGGAATGGAGTGAGAGTTAGGCCTTGCGACCCCATGGCATACCCCGGCATCTGCTGGTCTATGGAGGATGGGGGATGCGAGCTTTGGGGGGGAAGGGTCTCAACCTTAATGTCTCATTTCTCCACTTTTGTCACTTTAGCCCTGACTGATGCATTAATGACGTTTTTTGCAATGAATATATATATATATATATATATATATATGCTGTATAAATATTAGAAAGCTGTCAGTCTGACTTCTGACTACCATGGCATTCCACAAACACAGCTATGATGTAATTCACAAAGAAGACCTATAACAGTATTAATGAGGGAAATTTAAAGAACACAATATTTTAAAATTCACAGAAGGCATTTGTTACTGTGCATCATAGTATACTCAGCAAAAACTTACTAAACTTTGGATTATGAAGTACATCACTCACATGGTTAAATTCATATCTCTTAGATAGACTTCAAAGCATAGGCATCAATAGATCTCTTTCTGATCCAACTACAGACACCATGGGTGTGCCACAAGGGTCCATCCTGGGGCTCTTTCTTTTTCATTGTTGTATTAATGACCTGCTGTACCAGATAACCTTGCCTCCTTCAAAGTATATTTGTATGCAAATTAAAACATCATATTATGTGTAGGTAATGATGAGAAAACCATTTGAAAGAATCAAAGTCATGGCATGGCAAATGTTTCCTAATTACCCTTTAAAAACCACAACTATAAATTCTGAAAAAGAGAAAGAAAAAAGAAAAACACTGAAATTCTGGTTATTGGGTTTAACAAGTATTTCTCCAGAATTGAAACCTTTCAAAATGTACAGTAGGCTGACAGTGCCTTTCTAGAACATGTGAAGAAAATTAAGCCTGTCAGCCTGACATCGGTGGTGGGCAAGGTGATGGAGGACATTGTCAAGGAGAGGCTAGGGGGGGATCTGGAAAAGTCAGGGTGCCCGGACGATAGACAGCATAGATTCGTCCTGGGGAAATCGTGTCAGACAAACCTTGTGGAGTTCTATGACTGGGTGACGAGTGCCTTGGACCTGGGTAGACCAGTGGACGTCCTCTTTCTAGACTTCAGCAAGGCATTTGACTCTGTTCCTCATGGGCCTGTTGGATAAGCTGGAAGAAATGGGGGTGGAGAACCAGATGATCAGATGGATAGGCAATTGGCTCCAGGACCGGATCCAGAGGGTCGTAGTTGGCGGGATAGTCTCATCCCCAAAGAGGGTCATCAGTGGGGTCCCACAGGGATCAGTCCTTGGGCCTCTCCTGTTCAATGCCTACGTCTCTGACATAAGGACAGGAATCAGGAGTGAGATGAGTCTCTTTGCGGATGACTCAAAACTGGGGGCAGTGGTGGATGGGGAGGAGGGGAGGGTGGCCCTACACGGGGACCTGGAGGCTCTGGAAAGATGGTCTAGAAAGTGGAAGCTCAGGTTCAATGCAGAGAAATGCAAGGTACTCTACCTGGGGGTCAGAAACCCAGGCCAAGTGTACACCCTGGGGGGGGGAAATGCTACAAGTCTCGATGGCTGAGAGGGACCTGAGGGTGGTGGTGGATGTCAAGATGAACAACTCAGAGACTTGTAGGAGGGCAGCAGCCAAGGCCAACAGGATGCTTGGATGCATCGCTAGGGGGATCACCTCCAGAAGGAAGGAAGTGATACTCCCTCTGTATAACTGCTTGGTGAGGCGACACTCTGAGTACTGCGTGCAGTTCTGGGAGGCCACACTAAAGAGGGACATTAAACTCCTGGAGAGGGTCCAGAAGAGGCAACCAAAATGATTTGGGGCTTGGGGACAGGACCTATGAGGAGAGGCTCAAAGAGCTAAATATGTACACATTGGAAGAGAGAAGGGACCGGGGGGACATGATAGAGGTCTTCAAGTACATGGAGAGGGTAAATAGGGGAGGAACAGTCAGGGTGCTTCTGAAGGAAGGAGGAGGGGGCCACTAGAGGGCATGGGTGGAAGCTGGAGGGGAAGATTCAGGGAGAAAGGAGGAGGTGCTACTTCACTGAGAGGGTGGTGGAGCCATGGAATGCACTGCCTAGGGGGCTGTGGAGGCAGAGATGGTGGAGGGATTCAAGAGGGGCTGGGACAGGTACAGGGGAAGGGTTCTGGAAGCAAAATCCAATGCAGCAAGAATATCCGGAACTGGGAAGGGAGAAGCCTGAGAAGGCGAGGGGGGCAGCAAGATCAGCACCCAGGGTGGGGGCTGACCAATCGAGCAGACTCAAAAGATCGTTAGGCCTATTCTGCTGGCATTTTAGTATGTTAGTAAGTACTCTGGAGTTTACCTTATACCGTTTTTAAATTCAAATACGATCTATCTTAAATTATTTGTTGCAGTGAGTTTAGTAAGCTCAACCCTGGCTAATTCAGACATTGTATCACTTTGTTATGCACTTTACTTAAATGTTTGCAGGAGTGCTACTGGTGTGAGGACAAAATCTTCTGAAACAAACAGTTGTGCCAGTGCCCCCTCTATATAATACTCAGGATATATGCTAAATACGAACATACGTACGAACATATGAAATTTGCCAGCAGACAAAGGCCTAGAGGTCTATCAAGTCTGCTCGAATGTCCAGCTAGCACCCCTTATTCTGCAGCTGCCCCTCCCTTCCACCCTTCCTCTTCATTGACCTCCCCTTGTCCTGTCCCATCCCCTTTTGAAGCAGTCCAATGTTCAACTGGATACCACTTCTGCAGGTAACGCATTCCACCCAGCCACCACCCTCTCTGTAAAAAAATGTGTCCTCATCTCCCTCCTGAACCTTCCTCCCTCCAGTCTCATATCATGGCCCCTGATGTCCCTCCACTCCTTTACTTTGAACAGCCCCTCTGTACCTGTCTTGTTTATTCCTTTCATGTATTTAAGGGTTTCAATCATGCCCCCCTGTCCCTCCTCTCCTCCAGTGAGTACATGTTCAACTCCCTCAGCCTCCTCTCGTTTGATAAGTCCCCCAGCCCCTTGATCATCTTTGTCGCACTGTGCTGCACCACCTCCAGTAACTTAATGTCCCTCTTCAGATACGGACACCAGTACTACACGCAGTACTCCAGGTGCGGTCTAACTAATGACCCATACAGTGGCAGAATCACCTCCTCCCTCCTCGAGGATATACCCCTTGCAATACAGCCCAGCATTTTGTTGGCCTTGCAGCTGCCTTTCTACATTGTGCCGAGTTGTTCATTGGCCCTGTAATGAGCACCCCCAGATCCTTCTCCTCCTCTGACTGGGCTAGCTGCACTCCCCCCAGCTGGTAACTCCTCCTTGGGTTCTTCATCCCAAAATGCAGCACCTTGCACTTTTTGGCATTAAACCCCAGTTGCCAGGTGTCTGACCAGGTTTCAAGATTTTCCAGATCATCCTGCAACCCCTGCCATCCCCCTAGATCATCCACCACTGCTCCTACCTTGGTATCATCAGCAAACAGACTGATCTTGCTCTTGATGTCCAATGATATGTCTGAAATGAATATTCCAAACAACACTGGTCCCAACACCGAGCCCTGTGGAACACTGCTCATCACTACCCTTGGTTGTGAGAGCTCCTCACCCACCACCACCCTCTGTTGCCTTCATTGAAGCCAGTTCCCTACCCATCTCACCAGCTTTGCACCTGCCCCTGTGCCTACTAACTTACTTCCCAGCCTTCCATGTGGCACCGAGTCGAATGCCTTACTGAAGTCCAGATACAGGACTTCCACTGCATGGCCCCTGTCCAGTTGCCTAGTTACCCAGTCATAGAACTCCACCAGGTTGGTTTGGCAGGATCTGCCCCATATGAAGGCATGCTGTCTGCTGTCCTGTAATCCTTTGTCCTCTAGGAGGGGCACCAGCCTTTTCTTCAGTATAGTCTCCATTAGCTTACCCACGATGGATGTGAGGCTCACTGGTCTGTAGTTTCCCGGTTCATCCTTCGGGCCACTCTTGTGGAGGGGCACCACATGAGCCATCCTCCAGTCCTGAGGTACACACCCTGAATGTAATGAGGCATTAAATAGGTCCTCCAAAGGTCCTACAAGGACCTCTGCCAGCTCCTTCAGTATCCTGGGGTGGATGCCTTCTGGACCTGGCACCTTATCCACCCTCAGTGCCTTCAAACTCTCCCGAACTCTGCCCTCCATGATTTCCCCATCTGTCACCCCCCGTTTCTGCCATTTCAGCCTCCTTGGGTGTCATCCCCTCTTCTGTTTAGTAAATACTGAGCAGAAGTACTCATTTAGTGCTTCTGCCTTATTGCACCCAGCTTCTACCCAACCCCCCTCCTTCCTAATCCTTACTATGTACATACGTACTAAATGAAAATACAACACAAGTACTAATTCTAAACTATGCACCTACAAGAGAAGTGCAACACAATTTTCCAATGAAATGGGGTCTCTCTAAACTGAAATATCTCAGAATATAACTTAGGGCAACTAATGGCTATCTATGCCAAGATAACTATGCCCCCTTGCTCCAAACACTAAAACTAGCCATCCAGAGATGGTCCCTTTTACCTTCCCCCCATGTACTCCAGAATACAGGAACAGTTTGTACAGCTGGAGACCAGGAGCAGGAACCCTGGTGCTTCAAGGCTAACCACAGCCTCTTTGTTCCTGTTAACAAATTTGATGACTGAATAAAAACATACTCAATTAACAATGTAACAGTAGTCAAATGAGTGCTTCCTACTTTTTGTGGCTTTTTGTTTGGGTGAACAACATTGTTGGATTAAGCGCCAGGACTTGCTATCGGCACTGCAGTCCACCCCCAGGAACCCCCCACTCCGGAATACAGGCTTTAAAAATGCTGAACATTCTGCACATTACCTGTATCTGTTCCAAAGTACACCAGTGCACTTGATGAGACAATGGTTTAAAATTGCACCAAGATAGCTGTATAAATTTGTTTGAGCAGACCATACACCAAGAGTCCAAAGTGTGAATTTGCTTGCAAAAAAAAAAAAAACTGAGGGAGGTGGGCTGTCCTGTCCTGACCATTGAGGAATACTGGCTTGCAGCCCAAGTTAAATTAGCCATACTCTATAAGCTCATCAGAAATCCACTGAACTCAGAATATCAGAGCAGACCCCATACCAAGAGTGCTGCTCTGTCCAAATAATGGAAGAATTGGAGCCCAAATGGCATATATCATGCCATGATGATCACACTGTGGGCATGGGCTATAGTGTATAAGAAACCTATAATTAACAGATACTTCTAAAGATATTGTGGTTTGCCTGGGAACAAGCTCCCCCCCGCCCACACTGATCCATGGTATAAGCAGCAGGCCAGAGAGGGACTATGGTCCCTTGCCCAAATGCTACAGTGTTGTCTCATTGGAACCTTCAAAAAACGTAAGACAGAGTTTTTGTCTGGTGAACGTAGATAGATTCAGGTATTTCCAGATAAGGGATTATCTTCTGATTAGCTAAGTAGTGAACATACAGAGGGAAGAGGCAAAGCAAGAGATACTCTTCTTCCCAGAGTTCATAACTACATTAAACCAGAAGGGAGCCATCTCCATGCCCTACCAATTTGTGATGCAGGAAGAAATTACTAGTGCTGCAGCAGTGAAAAAACAAGCAGGAACAGGAGGTACAAATTCATCTTATGGATAAAGAATGGGAGCTAATCTAGAGGAGCTATTTTAAAATGTCTTCCTCCCCACATGGCATGAATTTGCCTGCAAGGTCAAAATGAGATGTTTTATCACCCTGACCTTAAAAGCTAAATGTGACCAGTTTAACTAGACTTAATACTGGAGAGACTATGGGGAACAGCATGCCACACAATTACACATTTTGAGGACATGCCTCAAGCTAGGTACTTGTTGGGAGACAATTAGGCATAGGCTGAGGGAGCTGTTTCCCATCAGGGAACCCCTGTCACTCCCACATTTAGTGACAGCCCCCCCACCCCCTTTAAGGGGAAATATATCATTCAGCTATGGCATATAACTGCTTCCACCAATGCTATAACCCAAAAATGGCTCCATGTAGATCCTCTGAACCCTCAGAATGGTAGAAGGTTGCCAAAGGCATAACAGAAAAGGAGAGGCTCGCATTTCAGGTCTAAGATAAAACAGAAGCTTATATTTCTAAATGGACAAGGTAGGAATTATCTCTGGGAATAAGGGAGACAGAAGATACATATACATAGGGACATGTGCAACCTGAACCATAGCAGGGGCACCACTGACTAATAAGTTGATGATGTACCTCTCACCTATGGAAAGGTATAGATGAAGGGAGTAACCTTTGCTTGTCATATCTCCTTATTGTGCTAACTTAGTCCAAGGCAAAGAAAATACAAGGACTGTGGAGCTTAGGCCATCCATGACAAAGATTGGGGAAAACCAGCTATCGTTTCATGACTAAGAGACCACCAACTTCTCTCTTGCAGTAATGACTCCTGTGAAAGGCTGTGGCTTGAATAATGGACCACAAACCAGTAATAGCTTGAGCAAGAATAATGTTCAAGATTTATTTCCAACAGAACAAAATAAAACAGACTATATTGTGATTTTAAACAAATACAAATAAAGAAGTCAAAAAGAAGAGTATATCTGAAATTAACAGCAAATTCCACTTCAGTCATTTAGCTAGAAAGGGCTAGCTAGACGAGGTGCTTCAGCATCAACACCCTTCCACCAACTGACTAGCAACACATATACATCTATTATATACAGGATTTTGTCCCATGTGATGTGTTAGCTCCACCCATTTCTTCAATAGATTCTCTTAAATTTTGTTATATTACATGTAATTAATTTTTAAAAACAAAAGCAACATTTATGTCCTTCTATTATTATATGTAGATCACTATAATACATTTATGATATCTAGATACAGAATTCAGTTTGAAATGTTCTCTGAAGCACCGCCCCCAGCAGTAAGCAGCAATAAGAATAGACTGAAAGTGGCTGGCCAGCTCTATAGCTGCACGCTGCTGAGGAGGTGCAAAGAGAGACTTTGCCATTGACTCCAGGTTTCAGGAAACTCTTCTGGTGAGAAATGGACATTTAGGTACCTAAACTGAAGCAAAACCACCTCTGAATTAGATACAAATATGAGTGGCAGCAAAGGTACTGTGTTTGCTGTTCAAAAAAAAAAAACTTTCTTGCAGAACAGAGTCTGCAATACTACACGATAGTGCACACTCTCAAGACAGCAGACTGCAGGGAACATAGCCTGAGAAGCTGCATCACTGAGGGGAAAGCTCAATTCCAAACTGCTTTCTCCAGATGGCGGCTCCTCACTACACCCAGCTATAGGCTGCTGCTCCACTTGTTCCTTTTTTCCTTTTAGAACAGACCACAGACCAGCATTTTTTTAATATGCAAGTGAGTGGTTGGTTTTCAGCCCAACAGTGTGCACTCCTGAGAGAAAGCTAGAATAGCCTTGAGTCCATTGCCACTTTGTCAAGGAGCAAGAAAAATTTCTGTTTCTCCGAGCAGCGGCTTTTGGCACTGCATACAGGAACTGCTTTCAATCTTAAAACATAAATCAGGTGAATAATACAGTAGTACTACAAAGGGGCCTGTTGTTATAAAAACTAAGCAGGGACTTGTGTTGTTTCTTTAATTATACGAAACTACTCCATTTAAAAAACAAACCAGCTTTACTTTCATCTGACTATATTTGAAACTACATTCATTTGTACATTGAAAGGAAAACACCCTTATTTGATTCATTCTGAAGACATGTTATTAGACAACCAATACAGACAGCATACAAATACAGTACAAACACACAAAAAAAGAATTACAAGGTGGGTGGCCAGCCCAACAAACAAAATGAGCATACGACACTCTCACAAAGACAGGAACAGTCTTGCTTTGATTGTCCACATGCGTTACTTCTTATCAGTACTTCCTTTGCTGTATACAGTTCTTAGTAAGATTGTGGGGTCAACCCTTTCACAACTCCCCATTCCTATAAGAAAAACAGATGGGAAATTAACTTGTTTCCTCCCCCACTGTTCAGTTAATTTGTACATTGATTAAAACAAAAACAAAAAATAAAAGAAAAAAACTGTTGTACAATATTGCTGTACTTGAATATATTTACATATGCTTGCCGACTCATACATTGTATCTTGTAATTGATACACTTGGTGTATTCAAATTAAGCATTAAAAAAGATGTACCCTTGGGGAATCCAGGTTGTTCATATCAGGGTATCTGAGAGGATGTTTTTCAGAATAGCTATTACCCTGACTGAGCTATCATAGTTAAAACCGTCATGTGCATAAGACATTTGTACTTACATGTTGGGGGGCATGTCTTCTGAGGGGACGGTCTGATTGTCCACAGGCGATGCTGATCCATGTCTACCTTAATCACCCAAACAGGTGCCTGAATTGGGTATTAGTGGACCCACAGGACTACACAGAGTTGTGGGGGTCCTGCAACTCGATCATCACCAGCATGTGACGCAATCATACTAGGATTTACTGGGATGAAATACCACTTTATGCACAGTATTCATTCATGGTTTGCTTCTATTACAATGTTATGTCTCTGTTTTTTGAGGACGGGGTGGATTTGATGCACTGGCTCCCAGCACAACAAGAGCATGGGGAGTAAGATTCCTTTGGATTTTGGAGGCACTTGGAGATCACTAAGGTAGTCTTTTGCTTTGTGGGGTTGTCAAGAAGGTTTGGGCATTTGTCATGAGGAGAAGAATGTAGAATGAGGAAGCTGATACCTGTTACTCTTATCAGTCAATCAATCTTTATTTTACCAGGTGGAACACCATTGAGCAAGCTCGTTTCTAAGGTGGGCCTAGTCGGTCATACAGAAATGCCAACAGATAAATAATAATATATACAGGTTTTATGTGTGCTTGCTGCAAAGGACAGGGAGGTGGCCCCTGGGGAGACAGGGGATTTATATGTTTTGGACACAGTTCTATTTACAAAATGTTTGGCATTGGTAGGTGTGGTATACTGCATGGACTGTAACGAATCTGCTGATGTGAATCTGCAAGTATGATCCTCATGTACAGTAGCTATCTATGTTGAATCTGCTGTTCTGTTGTTGTTGCTATGCTTACTTCCTGGTTTCAGTGAAAGAATACATAGTCAGAATTGTTGCTCCAGCCTCAGTGTCTGTGTTTCTATTTTATGTAAGTTCTATGCCAAACCAGCAATACACAACATTGACGATAAAGATTTCAAGAATCCTATCAATTGGAGAATGTGCTGCAACTGTAAGTACAATAAACTGCAGAATTAAGCACAACAGCGTTCAAGCCACATCAAAAAACTAGAGGCTTTTGATAGTGCTGTGGAAGACTGAACTACATATATAGAGAGGCTGGAACAGTATTTTGAAGTAAATGAGATTGCTCCAGAGAAACATGTGGCTACATTATTGAGTGCAATGGGAGAAAAAAACATATAGATTAGTATGCAGTTTGACCGCTCCAGAAAAAACAGCTAATAAAACATTTAAAGAAATAGCGCAAATTGTCCAAGTGCATTTGGCACCCAAACTGCTGATTATAGCAGAAAGGTTCTGGTTTCACAAGCAGAATCAGCTTGAAGGTGAATCTATCACCTCCTTTGTGGAGTAGTTAAAAAGACTATCAGAACACTGTAATTTCAAAGATGGATTTAACAGTGCCCTAAGAGACAGATTTGTGTGTGGATTGTTTAAGGAAGGCATACAAAAAAGACTATTAACTGAGGAAAAGCTGCCTTTTAAATGTGCTGTTGAAATTGGAATCACAATAGAGACAGCAGCAAGGGATGTAGTCAAATTCAAACCAGAGCTAAATCTGAAACAGGAATGTGTAAAATACTGACAGCGCAAGGCAAAGGGGGGGGGGGTCTACTCAGCAGACAAAGCCATGTTATCAGTGAGGAAAAGGATCCCACATCCCCTTTGATTGCCGGTTTAAAGACATATACTGCCAAAGCTGCAATAAAAAGGGACATATCCACATGGTTTACCACCCCAAGGGAGATAGAGAAAAGACAAAGTTAGGACATAGAAAAAGGAATACTGATGCACATTATGTGGGCAGAGAGAGTAGGGATACAGATTGTGAGATCACAGTGGTCAGCCTGGAACTAAATAGTGTGGGCAACAAGGACAGGGCGCCAGTTTTGTTGATACCCCAGGTAGTGAAAAAAACACTTAAGATGGAACTGGATACAGAGTCTGCAATGCAGAATATGAAAAAAAATTGACAATCTCAGGCTGAGGGAGATGTCTGTGCTATTAAAATTATATACTGGAGAAAAGATAGTACATTTGGGAATGCTGCAAGTGAATGTGGAGTACAACAGTAAGCAATGTTTGTTGGACTTCTATGTCATTGAGAAGGAGGACCCGGCCTTGTGGAACAGTGGTTTGCTATATAAGATCCCTCTGGACTGGAAATGTATTAAAATGCTGCAGTTGCCTGCACCAGGCTTCACTAGTACAGTCGAGCAGTGGCTGAAAAGTATACTAAATCAGGCATTGGAGGTGTTCAAGAAGGGCATAGAAACCTTAAAACACATTAAGGCCAAAATAACCCTAGTTGAGGATGCACCACCCAAGTTTTACAAAGCCCGACATGGCCCTTACAGTATTCAACCAAAGGTAGACACAGAATTAGAATGCCTGGAGTGAGAGGGCATTCTTTCAAAAGTTAGCTGTAGTGAATGGGAGACACCCATCATTCATATTGTAAAGAAATGTGGTGCTGTGAGAGTGTGTGGAGATTTTAATGTCGCCATAAATCCAGTGCTGAAAGTTGAAAAATACCCCCTGCCATGGACTGAGGACATTTTTGCCACATTAGCAGGAGGACAACAATTCAGGAAAATTGATATATCACAAGCCTACCTACAGATGGAGGTTAAGGAAAGCTTCAAGGCATACCTCACAATCAATACAACAAAAGGGCTGTACCAGTACAACAGGTTAGTGTTTGGCACTGCCTCTGTCCCAGCTACAGTATATGGCAACAGGCAATGGAACAAGTGTTGCAAGGTATTCCACGAACACAGTGCTATTTGAATGACATTACTGTGACAGGAGCAAGTCATACAGAGCACCTGGAAACCCAGAAAATGGTACTTGAATGCTTTGAGAAATATGGGCAACAAGCCAATCGTGCAAAATGCAAATTTTTCAATGACTCAATAGTGTACTGTGGACACATGATTGATGCACAAGGCCTGCACAAATCCCCAGAAAAGATTCAAGCAGTGTTGACAGCTCCAAGGACAAAGGATGTGTTGCAACTTAGATCATTCCTGGGATTTAACTACTATGGTCAATTTGCACCTAATCTAGCAATTGCATTGCACCCACTGAACTGTTTCCTGCAAACTGTTCAAAAACGGATATGGTCATGTGAGTGTGAAGAAGGTTTTCAGGAAGCAAAGAAACTGGTCAGTTCAGACAATGTGTTTACACACTTTAACTCGTCCCTGCCTATCAAATTGACATGTGATGCTTCATCATATAGAATTGGGTCAGTTATATCTCATGTCGTGCTGGACCACAGTGAGAGACCAGTAGCATTTGCCTCCAGATTATTGACAGCGGCGGAATGTAATTATACACAAATAGACAAAGAGGCCTCAAGTCTGATATGGGGCATGAAGAAATTCGACCAGTACTTATATGGAAGAAAATTCACCCTAGTCACTGATCACCAACCCCTAGTTGCACTTCTTCATCCAATAAAAGGGATCTCTGTGACAACTGCAGCATGCATGCAACATTGTGCTCTCTTCTTAGCTGGTCATGATTATGGCACTGAATTCAAACGGACAGCAGCACATGCAAATGCAGATGGGCTGTCACGATTGCTGGTACCAGCGGAAGCCCACCTGGAAAAAGAGGCAGAATCTATTCAATCTGTCAATTTATTCCAAATAGAGTCCCTTCCAGTGACAAGTAAATTAACTGATCAGGAAACCAAATGGAACACCACACTAGCTCAGGTTTAAGAAGCAACACTTAACGTCTGGAAATAAACTGAGAGTCATGAACTGTCACCTTTAATGTACGTAAAGATGAACTCACTATGCATCAGGGATGTGTGATGTGGGGAATCTGTGTTGTTATACCTAGTAAACTGCACTGCAGAATCTTGGAAGAGCTCAACACAGGACACCTAGGGGGGTGGTTAAAATGAAAACACTTGCTAGAAGTTTTGTATGGTGGCAAGGCATTGATCAGCAAATAGAACAGCTAGCTAAAGAACGTGAAGGATGTCAACAGGTGCAGCACATGCCTAAGCCAGCACCGTTACACCCCTGGGAGTGGCAATAGACCCCGTGGCAATGTATACATGTTGACTTTGCAGGGCCATTTTTGGGAATGATGTTCCTGGTGGTGGTGGATGCCCATTCCAAGTGTCTGGAAGTTTTTTGCATTAATCTACTACACTACACATACAAAAGAAAAACTGCAGAGTTTGTTTGCAAGAAATGGGCTACAAGAACAAGTTATGAGTGACATTGGTCTGCAGTTTACCTCAGAAAAGTTTCAGGAGTTTATGAAGAAAAATGGCATCAGACAAATTACCTCAGCAACCTACCACCCAGCCACAAATGGGTTGGTCAAGAGGTTTCTACAGACTTTTAAACAAGCTATGTGCTCCATGGCAAATGAAAAGGTGCCATTGCAGCAGAAATTGGCATGCTTTTTGCTTGCATATTGAAATTCCACACATGCCATGATAAATCCAACATCTGCAATGTAGTTCCTGAACTGACTTCTCAGATCACATTTGGACTTCTTAAATCTGAACATAAGCTTACAGGTCAGGAATCATCAGATGAGACAAGTTATGGCGAGAGGGATCAGGGCACCCAATCAGCTATGGATATGACAAACAGTATTGGTATGTGATTACAGAGGAACCAATGCATGGCTCTCAGTGGTGGTAAGTGCACAAACAGGTCCTCTGTCTTACACAGTACAAATGGCACCTGATAACTTCTGGTGCTGCCACATTGACAAGTTTATGAAGTCAGGTGTAACCACATTCCAACCCAAAGAGCAAAGTCTCTGGAGCCTCTAGTTATGCAGGCACCAGTCCCACTGCCTGAGACAGAAACTAGTCCTGTTACACCAGACAGCAACCATACTGAACAGCCCACACCCCCTGAGGTGGCTCCCGAACTTGATAGTGTTGCAAATGCACCACCTCCTCAGAGTAGTGTTCAAGAGACTGGCAGACACTATCCAGCAAGTAAATGCAAGCCACCTGAGACTTGATTTGTAAATGGACTTACTGTATTGATTGTTCCTCTAAACTGTTCATAAGATGGTGTCATAAGTAAACCCATGCTATTTATTTTATATAAATAGTTTTTGGGGAGGGTAGATGTGGTATATTGCATGGACTGTAATTAATCTGCTGTTGTGAATCTGCAAGTATAATCCTCATGTAGCTATATACAATATGTTGAATCTGCTATTCTGTTGTAGTTGCTATGCTTACTCCCTGGTATCAGTGAAAGAATACAGTCAGAGTTGTTGCTGTAGCCTCAGTGTCTGTGCCTCTAGTTTATGCAAGTTCTTTGCAAAACCAGCAGTACACTAGAGTAGGTACATGTCATTTTGCACTGGGGAAGGGAGGAAAGGGGGCCTTTCTTAGGAGGTGGGGGGACTGGTAAACTTTAATAATCTTTAAACAAGAATTACTTTATGGTCATACAGTGGAATGTGAATGTTCTTAAACTGAAGAGAAAAGGAAAAAGCTCTGAGCTTATGTATGTAACCCCCCTGCAAATGGGGGTTCCCAAAAGACTTCCAGGAGCTTGCTTGAATGCTCCAAGCCTGAATGGTGTTTGGCGTTTAAGCCATTTATCTGTGAGTGTTTTTAGAGCCTCTGGTACTGTCTCTTTAAGAGCTGTCTGCTTGCAGACATAATTAGTTTGTATGGGGGGACTGTGTGTTTCTCTGCTTGAGTACCACTCGAGCTGCTGCCAATTCACTCCATTTTGCAGTCACTAGAGTGCAAAGGAACCTATCTGAAAGATGTAACTGTTTGCCAGAAATCATTTAGAGTAATAATGAAAATACAGTTTGTCTAACCTGCTTTCTTTGCAGTCAGAACTGTGTTTGCCTAGTTCCCCATTCTAGTTTTGAACTGCTGAACTGGACCAATCAGTGTGGGTTAAGGTAGCTCTAAAATGGTGCCTTGGACGAATCAGAACTTGGACTCGTAATCTGAGCCAGCCACAAGAGGATTGTATGGGCAGTGACTCTGGGAGATGTAGTTGGACTTGGCGCCTTTTGGACCAACAGGGCAGTCTATTGTGAGTGACAGCCAATCCAGCCAAGAACTGGGAGGAACTCAAAGGAAGTGCCTGGTTTTGTCTGCTGGAGGTTCAGTTGAGCTCTGGCAGTGAAGAGGGAAGGAGCCCTGTGCTTTTTCGGTGTGCAGTTTTAGTCGGGAAACTCGTGTAAGACCCTGAGTTCCGGTCTGCAGCTTGTGTAACTGCTTGTTAGGACTCAATCTGTCCTGTGAAGAGAATCAAAGGATATCTAAAGAGTAGAAACCAGGCTCACCCTGTAGAAGACTGGAGAAATTGCTGAATTGTGCTCGGTCTGTCAGGAACTGAATCTGCTGTGTGTTCTCCCGGGTATTGTGCAGTAATTGCAATCGGGATAGAGAAGCAGCCTGCCTGGTATAGTACTTTCTTTTTACCATATAAATGTGTGAGGAGGCTTGTGTAGCTCAAGTGAATCCTGCTGCCATTAAAGGACTTTTGCCTGTTACTGTTTACCATATAAATGTGTGAGGAGGCTTGTGTAGCTCAAGTGAATCCTGCTGCCATTAAAGGACTTTTGCCTGTTGCAGTTTGTCATATAAATATGTGAGGAGTCTCGTGGAGCTCAAGAGTAGCCCTTCTGATGTTGAAGGACCCTATCTTGTTTGGAGGTCGTGAGTACTAATTCAGGATCGCTCCCGGTTGAATAGCCACATTGAATCCAAATGGAATTACTGTACTGCTGACTGTTTAACTAATTTTTCTTTTCTCTGTGTGAAAGGGCCCCTACCAGTTGCCACAGTTTGGACTAGTCACTAGGGCTTGGGTACCCAGGGACAGTAACTGGTAGGGATAGGCCTGTGCACAGAGCCATAGGTAGATGAGTAAAGTGATAAGCTAATTAACCTGATTTCCCCCTGTCCTTGTTATATCCCCCTAAATAAATCAGAGCTGCTTGTTTCAGCAAAGTTATACTGCCTGAGGTATTTGTCTATGTTAAAGTATTGTGCTGTGATTGTTGCACGGTATCTTCTTATTTTACAGGGGGTCTCAGTGCCTGAACCAGTCCTGGGGGTAAGTGTATACTGTGAAGGTAATTCTGTTATACTGTGTGGGCCACTAGTGGGAAGAAAGGGGGGTTGCAGTGTCCCAGAGGGCTGTGACCAAGGTAGTTTAACTATTGCAAACCCTGACCTCTGGGTGGAGGCACCCACCATCGGATCCAGGCCCCTCAACCTGTTAGTGGCAAATCAGGCATGGGTAGTAGCCCCTGGGATAGCGCCATCTAGGGGTTACATCTTGGAGGCTCACCACTGGGATTGTGTGTCCTATAGTGGCCATATTTACGAACCACTGTTAAGAAAAAAATGGGTACCCCGAGAGAAGTGGCTGTGCACCAGCTGGTGGAGGGGTGTACTGGGGAGGAGATCGACCCCCAAAATGCTATGCTTATCCTGGACATCCCCCTGGGTATCACTACGGACACTGCACAGGGAGTACTTTCCAAGGTGAAAGGTTTACAAAACCCTGTGGTGGTGGGTCGGCATGCTAATCTGCTCACCCACACTTTCCTGGCCCTAGTAGAGTTTAAGGAGCTCATAAATAGCTCCAAAGTGCCACAGACCATTACCCCAGAGGGAGCCCTCACTGCCTGGAGAGTGATAACTAAGGACAGTAAAGACCCTGGGGGGAATGAGCCCCCACCACTGTCTGAAACTTTTGAGGAGAAATTTGCTAAATGGTTGCTGGGGGAAGGGAAAACTGTGGAGGACTTGAAGAAACTATTCTTGCCACCTGTGGGTGTTCCTCCCCCAACCCCCTCTCCCGCTCCAGTACCCGTAATGGTGGCTGAACCAATGCAGACTCCTATTTCTGCACCTGCCATTAGTCACGACTCTTACAGAGGTTGAGTATCTTCTCTGGCACCCTCCCCACCCCCCAAGGGGAGGATGACTGGGAGACCTGGATAGACTATGTTGCCCCCCAAGTGCTAGAATGGCAATGCTCGGAAGCCAAAAAGTGAAAGAGGGTTAGTGAGAGCCTCCGAGGTCCTGCCCTGGCTACCATCTGTGCTAAACGGGCCAGTAACCCTGAAGTGACTGCACAGGTCTATCTTGAGGCCTTGAAGAATGTGTATGGGAGCCCAGATTCTGATGAGGACCTATGATGGAGAGTTAGAAATGCACAACAGTACCAAGGGGAGTTGTTGTCTGTGTATGTATCTCGACTGGAAAAACTGTTGCAAGAATGCCTCAGAAAGGGTAGTTTGCCAGCGATTGAACTGGACCAAACCAGGCTGGACAGGATCCTTAAGTCTGCCCCCTTCTCAGAACTGCTGTTGCTTCAGTTACACCTGGCAAATTGACTGGAATCCCCACCCTCCTATGATGACTTAATGAGAGAAATTCGAGGAGTTGAGAAAAGGCGACCTCGGGAGGGACCTGCACCAATAGCTGCGGCTACGACCCGAGTGACTGAGGGTGACCCATCAAGTGAAGTTCAGGGGCAGAGGTTGGCAGTCAGTGAGTGCTCTGACAAGGAAAAAGATATGCCACAATGGGGCGAACTGTTGAGAGAGATCCAGAAATTCAAAAACAGTCCCTTTATGAAGGCCACGCCTGCAAGTATGGGCTCCGACCTATATCCGACTGCATCTGCTATGGAGGTGGGGGTACCCACCCATGTATCTCCTGCTGATAACAGCTCCAAACTCAATTCCTTGACCATGGAAGTGGAGAAACTGATGAGATGTCTCCAAATGCTTATCACGCCATAGACAGAGATGGCACCCAGGTTTCCAGTTAGTAGTACCCCCACCCTGGCTCCCAGTGTGGTGCCTTGGCCAGCTCAAACTCCAGAAAGTATGTTTTGCTATAATTGTGGGAAGGATGGGCACATGAAGAGGGAATGCCAGTCCCCAAAAGACACTGACAAAGTTGCATATAGGCTACAAGGAGAGCTTCGGAGAACAAATCAGTGGTTAAGAGGTGCACAAAATGGTCTCAGTGAGGGCACCAAAAATGCTAACTCACGTCCTTTTGGCAGGTCAGTTGCCCAGGCCCCGCTACGCCTCTCAGACTGGTCCAGAATAGTGGGTCCCTCCATGGAGACCACTGTAAAGGTGAATGGAGTGTCTACAAGAGCTGTATGAGACAGTGGCTCCCAAGTGACAATTATGTTCCAGGATTGGTATCAGAAGCATTTGTCACACACGCACTTACAACACATTAGAAGGACTGCATGTATGGGGGTTAAGTGAGAAGGCCTACCCCTATTCGGGTATATCCGAATTTGGCTGTCTTCCCCACCTCCATGGCTGGAGTGGCCGAACAAGTAGAGACCCTAGCCTTAGTGTGTCCCCCACTGGACTGTATGATGGTGTCCCTTTGTTGACTGGAACAAATGCTCATATGTTCGAAGGCTGGCACAGTTGTGTTATGAAAAACAGGGGTCAAAGACTAGTAGAGCTTTAAGAGTTCTGGCTTTAATTAAGAAGGCCTATGAGGCACAGAGAGATGCTGAAAAATAGAACCAGAGGAACCAGTCGGAATTGTATGGAAGAGGGATCCTGAGTCTCTGATCCTGGTGCCAAATGCCCAGTGTACCTTACAGGGAGAGGTCCGTATCAGAAAGGATGTTAAGAATAAAATATTAATGTTGGATGCACCAGGCGATGGAAAATTGCCAGAGGGACTGCTGGTCAAGCCTAGTATTTTGTCCGCTAGAGCCCATGCTTATGCCAGAAGGGTAATGGTCCAAGTTCATAATGTGTCTGAAAGAGACATTCGAGTAAATAGAGGTTGCATCCTGGCTAATGTGCATTGTGCAGACACTGCAGTGCTACCCAGCAGCAAGAGTTCAAGGAAGAATGACAGAGTAACACCTGACTTGTTTGATTTCGGCGACTCCCCATTGCCAGCCGAATGGAAAGTGAGGATCAGTGAAAAGCTTGCCCAGAGAGACCAGGTGTTTTCTTTAAAGGAATGGGACATAAGATGCGTGCAAGGAGCTGAGCACAATATCCGGCTGCATGACGAAAGACCATTTCGTGAGAGGTCTCGACGCCTGGCACCTGCTGACATAGATGATGTGAGACGGCATCTGCAAGAGATGTTAGCTGCTGGTGTAATACAAGAATCCAGAAGCCCTTATGCTTCCCCCATTGTGGTAGTGAGGAAAAAGAATGGGACAGTAAGGATGTGCGTGGATTATTGCACCTTAAACCGCAGACTATCCTGATCAGTACACAATGCCCGCATTCAGGATGCTTTGGACTGCCTAAATGGGAGCAAGTGGTTCTCTGTGTTGGATCTCTGCAGTGGGTACTACCAGATCCGATGGCCCCAGAGGACCATGAAGACAGAACCTTTATCTGTCCGCTTGGCTTCTATGAATTCATGAGGATACCTCAAGGGATTTCAGGTGCCCCAGCCACTTTTCAACGATTGATGGAGCGTGCAGTGGGGGACATGAACTTACTAGAGTGCCTGGTATACCTAGATGATGTTATTGTGTTTAGCAGCTCACTGGAGGAACATGAGAGCAGATTATTTAAGGTACTGGACCGACTGGAGGACTTTGGCCTTAAACTGTCCATTGATAAGTGTCAATTCTTTCAAACATCAGTAAAGTATGTGGGACACATAGTATCCACCGAGGGAATAGAGACCGACCCAAGTAAAGTTGAGGCCTTGACCACCTGGCCACAGCCCAAAAATCTAAAAGAACTGCAAAGATTCCTGGGATTCTGTGGTTATTATCGGCGTTTCATCAAGTACTATTCAAGAGTGATCCGCCCTTTACTTAACCTTACTCAAGGGTATCCCTCAACCCACAAAAAATACCAAAAGTCAGCATCCCTCAAGACTGAAAGAGTGTATTTTCATCCGAGTGAAGTATTTGGGACCCGCTGGACTCCTGATTGTGAGACTGCTTTTCATGAGATCATATATCAACTTACCCATGCTCCAGTGCTGGCCTATGCCGATCCAAGAAAACCTTACGTCCTGCACACTGATGCTAGCTTGCAAGGGTTGGGGCTGTGTTGTACCAAGAGCACGAGAATGGCCTGAGACCAGTGGCCTTTGCCAGTAGAAGCCTGACCCCATCCGAAAGAACTATCATGTACATAGTTAGAGTTCCTAGCTTTGAAGTGGGCTATTGTTGACCAATTCCATGAGTACTTGTATGGGGCTAAAATACTAGTAAAAACTGACAATAATCCTGACCTATGTGCAGACCTCAGCTAGTTGGATGCCACTGGCCATAGGTGGCTTTCTGCATTATCTACATACGACTATGCCCTCGAATACCGAGCAGGTCTGAACCACATAGATGCTGATGCTCTCTCCCGGAGGCCTGTTCCCCAGAATGATTGGGTCAGATTGGCAGAACCTAACATTCGGGCACTCTGCCAGAAGTTTGACAGGGAGGAACAAATGTCCACAGACGCAATGGACTGTATGGTGGATTGCTTGGAACCCTCTGAGAATTGCATACCTGCTGCTTATTGACACTTTTCTGCAATAGACATTGGTGCACTGCCTCAGCTGTACAATGACAGTATTCGGCGGGCTCAGTCCCGTGATACCATGATCAAATCAGCTTTAGAAGCCCTCTGTGCAGGAAAAGATGTGTCCAAATTACGCTCCACTGATTTGAGAACTGCACTGTTATACAAAGGAGGTCCTAAGTTGAAACTGATCAATAAATTGTTATACAGAGAAACAGTAGACAGAGGGGGACAAGTAGACAAACAACAACTAGTGCTGCCCACTGCCTTTCGAGACTCAGTATTGAGGTCCTTGCACAACCACATGGGGCACCTTGGTATAAACAGAACACTTGACTTGGTGAGATCCAGATTCTATTGGCCTAAGATGGGGGCTGATGTGGAGCAACACATTCAAACTTGTAGTCACTGCTTACAGAGGAAAGCTTTGCCCCAGAGGGCTGCCCCCCCCTTGTTAACATCACCACCAGTGCACCCATGGAGCTGGTCTGTATTGATTTTCTGAGTTTGGAGTCAGATCAAAGAAATATCAGTAATGTACTGGTGGTCACTGACCATTTCATGAGATATGCCCAAGCTTTCCCCACCAAAGACCAGAAAGTATCCACTGTGGCCAAAGTACTTGTAGAAAACTTTTTTATTCACTATGGGGCTCCACAAAGAATCCATTCTGATCGAGGGAGAGACTTTGAGAGTCGTCTGATCAAAGAGATGCTTTCTCTGTGGGGAGTCGAAGTCCAGAACCACTCCCTACCACCCCAGGGGACCCACAGCCTGAACATTTCAACCACACTTTGCTAGATATGCTAGGCACCCTGCACCCAAAGGACAAGCCTAGATGGAGCCAACAAATTAGCACCCTGGTACATGCTTATAACTGCACCAAAAGTGATGCCACTGGGTTCTCCCCCTACCGCCTGATGTTTGGAAGAGAAGCTCGACTACCGGTAGATGTGTGTTTTGTGGTCTCTCCTGTTGGGGTTCAAGCTGACAACTATTTACAGTATGTGCAAAAGTTAAAGGCCCAGCTAACTCATGCGTACCAACTGTCTCAAACCATGGCTGCCAAAAGAAATCTGGCCAACAAAGAAAGGTATGATAAAAAGGTGAAAGCACAGGAACTCCAGGAGGGAGATCGGGTATTGCTAAAAAATATGGGACTGCATGGCAAACACAAGATTGCTGACAGATGGCACCATCTCCCTCACATTGTAGTGGGCAAACTCGATGATCTGCCAGTGTACAAAGTAAGGCCTGAGAATAATTCAAAAGATGTAAAACAATGCATAGAAATCATTTACTGCCCATTGGACAAATCTTGATTGAGTCTGAGCCCCCAGAAGATGCCCCTCTGGACCAGTGACTAGAGCTGCTGCTAAGAAAAGATCAAGAAAGTCTGCACCTACAGAAGCAGAGTTAAAGTGTTCCCCTCCACAAGTCCCAGTTGAGCATGACTGTTAGTCCATATCAGAAGAAAGTGAGAGTGACTTTGAATACTATCCTTCTTATGAACTGAGTCAATTGTTTTGGGGCAATCCCCTAGTCAATACTGGAGATGAAGCTGGGCCTTCTGGACTGTCTAAGCCCTCAGCTTGGTCCCTGGAGCCAATGCTCCCAGAAAGTGAAGTGCAAAGCATCAGATCAGATGAAATGGAATCATTGTGCATGGTTGAACTGTTTGAGCTTTCAGGGGAGGAAAATGATGGATTGGGGCAGACTGTGATACACCAGAACAAGAAGAGTATTTTGAGTGCCCTGACAGTCCACTGCCAGTGTCCGAAAGCTCTCCATGCGAGCCAAATGTTGTGGACTCAGAAACTGTAACTCCTGGAGCTGAAAGTGCCCCAAGTTCTAGCCTCTCTACCCCCATGGAGACTCCCCTGACAAGTGAGAACAATGCTGAAAATGAGGCTTAGAGTGCAGAGACTGTAACAGTTCCCCTAGAAAGACTGGTCGAGCTGTAAAGCCTGTGGTGCACCTCAGTTATGATTCACTTGGGAGGCCTGTGGACTTGCCTCACAATGTTGTCCATAAAGGAGTGTATGTGTCCCCAAGCTCATTGCCCAAACTGAGCGTCAGTGCTAACTCCAAGTTACTTGTGTTGCCCTCTAAGTATGGTGCCCTTGCCCCGTCCAGCCCCAAGGTAACTGATAGGGAAGGGCGCCCTCTCTTCAGGTTTCATGTACACGAGGTAATAACTTCAGTTATGGTATAATGTGTGTGTAATACTGTGCAAAGAGTGACGTACTGCAATGTTTCAAAAATGTGTTCTTGGTAAAATGATACATTGACTGATGATTACATGTGTAAGCCTAATGCAAATGTATATGGTTGCAGTTGAAACTTATGGGGGTACTTCCTTGACGCGGACGTCAAGCTTTCCCAGGCCAGGAAGGGTGTAACCCCCCTGCAAATGGGGGTTCCCAAAAGACTTCCAGGAGCTTGCTTGAATGCTCCAAGCCTGAATGGTGTTTGCGTCTTAAGCCATTTATCTGTGAGTGTTTTAGAGCCTCTGGTACTGTCTCTTTAAGAGCTGTCTGCTTGCAGACATAATTAGTTGTATGGGGACTGTGTGTTTCTCTGCTTGAGTACCACTCGAGCTGCTGCCAATTCACTCCATTTTGCAGTCACTAGGAGTGCAAAGGAACCTATCTGAAAGATGTAACTGTTTGCCAGAAATCATTTAGAGTAATAATGAAAATACAGTTTGTCTAACCTGCTTTCTTTGCAGTCAGAACTGTGTTTGCCTAGTTCCCCATTCTAGTTTTGAACTGCTGAACTGGACCAATCAGTGTGGGTTAAGGTAGCTCTAAAATGGTGCCTTGGACTAATCAGAACTTGGACTCGTAATCTGAGCCAGCCACAAGAGGATTGTATGGGCAGTGACTCTGGGAGATGTAGTTTGACCTGGCGCCTTTTGGACCAACAGGGAAGTCTATTGTGAGTGACAGCCAATCCAGCCAAGAACTGGGAGGAACTCAAAGGAAGTGCCTGGTTTTGTCTGCTGGAGGTTCAGTTGAGCTCTGGCAGTGAAGCGGGAAGGAGCCCTGTGCTTTTTCGGTGTGCAGTTTTAGTCGGAAAACGCATGTAAAGCCCTGAGTTCCGGTCTGCAGCTTGTGTAACTGCTTGTTAGGACTCAATCTGTCCTGTGAAGAGAATCAAAGGATATCTGAAGAGTAGAAACCAGGGTCACCCTGTAGAAGACTGGAGAAATTGCTGAATTGTGCTCGGTCTGTCAGGAACTGAATCTGCTGTGTGTTCTCCCGGGTATTGTGCAGTAATTGCAATCGGGATAGAGAAGCAGCCTGCCTGGTATAGTACTTCCTTTTTACCATATAAATGTGTGAGGAGGCTTGTGTGGCTCAAGTGAATTCTACTGCCATTAAAGGACTTTTGCCTGTTACTGTTTACCATATAAATGTGTGAGGAGGCTTGTGTAGCTCAAGTGAATCCTGCTGCCATTAAAGGACTTTTGCCTGTTACTGTTCACCATATAAATGTGTGAGGAGGCTTGTGTAGCTCAAGTGAATCCTGCTGCCATTAAAGGACTTTTGCCTGTTACTGTTTACCATATAAATGTGTGAGAAGGCTTGTGTAGCTCAAGTGAATCCTGCTGCCATTAAAGGACTTTTGCCTGTTGCAGTTTGTCATATAAATGTGTGAGGAGTCTCGTGGAGCTCAAGAGTAGCCCTGCTGACGTTGAAGGACCCTATCTTGTTTGGAGGTCGTGAGTATTAATTCAGGGTCACTCCCAGTTGAACTGCCACATTGAATCCAAATGGAATTACTGTACTGCTGACTGTTTAACTAATTTTTCTTTTCTCTGTGTGAAAGGGCCCCTACCAGCTGCCATGGTTTGGACTAGCCACTAGGGCTTGGGTACCCAGGGACAGTAACTGGTAGGGATAGGCCTGTGCACAGATCCATAGGTAGATGAGTAAAGTGATAAGCTAATTAACCTGATTTCCCCCTGTCCTTGTTATATCCCCCTAAATAAATCAGAGCTGCTTGTTTCAGCAAAGTTATACTGCCTGAGGTATTTGTCTATGTTAAAGTATTGTACTGTGATTGTTGCACGATATCTTCTTATTTTACAGGGGTCCCAGTGCCTGAACCAGTCCTGGGGGTAAGTGTATACTGTGAAGGTAATTCTGATATACTGTGTGGGCCACTAGTGGGAAGAAAGGGGGGTTGCAGTGTCCCAGAGGGCTGTGACCAAGTTAGTTTAACTATTGCAAACCCTGACCTCTGGGTGGAGGCACCCGCCATCGGATCCAGGTCCCTCAACCTGTTAGTGGCAAATCAGGCAGGGGTAGTAGCCCCTGGGATAGTGCCATCTAGGGGTTACATGTAAAATGAAATCAGGGTTGATATATTGCTCATGCAAGAAACCCATATGGTGAAGAAACAAGCTGCTCCATTATAGCATTCAGAAGGGCACTCTATACCATGCTTGTTTCACCTCCAAAGCTAGGTGAGTGGCCATCTGGCTCTGCCCAGAATTGTTGGCTGCTTTGGTCCACCTGCTGGCAGACCCACAGTGTAGATAAATTATTTGTGTGGTGAGGGTAGGGGGAAAGACTCTGATGCTGGTCTCAGTGTATGATCTGAGTTTTGACAAGCCTGACTTTTTTCACCAACTGACCAATATGCTGAACAACTTCCTAGAAACCATAATCAGTCAATCAATTATTCAATCACTCAATCAATCAAATCTTTATTTATCCAGGCGAACATCATTGAGCAAGCTCATTTGCTAGATGGACCTCATTATTACCGGGTCAAAATACATTACAAAAGTTTTACAGTCAACAGTGACAAATAACATCAACATGACAACAAATAAATATAAAGTAGGTGCACAATGCAGCAACAGAAATATACAGAGGCAGGCATGCAACAGCTCAGAGGGTGACTACAGTATATATATTTGGAACTTAGATAGCCTAGATAGCTTTGGAAAAATTGACAATGGTGCAGGGTAAGCAACTAGATAAGAGACTGTTGATGAATGTAACATGTACAATACCTAGTCCTTGACAGGGAGGCACAGCTAAGTTGAGGGGATGTATAGAATTCCCAGGAGACTGAGGCAGGAGAACAGAGAGGAGGAGGAGGAGATGCAGTGGTGGGGGTGGGGAGGCATGGTAGGTGAGCCAAGGTATGGAGAAGGGGCCCGGTGTCCATGACCAGGTATGCAGACAAATAAGGTGCAGGATGCCTACGAATCAGAGGCAGCCTAAGGGAGTGGAGAGGTGATTATAGAATTCCCTCACAGAGTGATAATATGAAGTCTTGAGGTGAAGCCAGAGTAATGGAGGTGCATGGAGACAGCAGTTACTAAAGTATATTCTGCTGGAAGCTGAAAGCTGTGAACCTAGGATTCAGGGCAGGTTAGGGACAAGGGAAGCAATTATAGGGTTCCCACACAGTCCGAGCATATAAGGTCTTGAAGGAATCCAAACTGATAGGAATGCTCAATTTCAACAACATTTACAGTTTATTCCACAAGGATGGCAACACAAAGCTAATTTCCACTCTATTAAAGTGGGAAGAAACCTTGGGAATACACAATGTGATAAATGAGGAACTTCTTAAGGCATATATTCCTGGTGTGTTTAGCGGAAAACAGTTAATAATGTATTGCGGAAGCTTTTTTCTGACAGCTCTGAAGGTCCAAAGAGATGCATTTCTATTATGCCTAAACATGAGGGAGGACCACCCTATATCTGCATACAAAGAGCAATGGTGGGTGGAAAGGGAAGACCTCTTATAAACCTGATATCTGTATGGTAGATCATATCCAATTCAGTGAGAGAAGCTTTTGGTCAGTGACTGTATAAGAAGTCTGTATAATCAACCAGAGAGATAAAAATTTTTTGAACCAGGCACATTTTAGCATCTCTAGTAAGGAACTGGTTAATCCTAATGAAAAGACCCAGCCTCTGCATTAGTTTCTTTAGCAAGTCCACGATATGCTCAATGAAAGAGAGATTATGGTCCAGCACCACTCCCAAGTATTTAAACTTTGAGACAAACTCCAGATTCTCTCCGAGGATTGTGGTGATCTGAGGTAATGCTCTGGTGCTGACCCAGTTCACTATATGACAATAAGGTGAGAAACGCATCGCTTTTGGTTTTTTTGCATTTAAGAGGAATTTTTTTGAAAAGAAGCTGATTCTGCAGCCAGTTAAATTCCTCCTAGAGGTGTGCGCAAGCAGCTTTAGGGGTTGGACAACTAAGATAAAGAACTGTGTCATCTGTGAACAGGTGTATACTGGCCTTTTTTATGCTATTATCAATGTTATTAACATAGATAGCAAACAGTAGGGGCCAAATATTGACCCTTGCGGCACTCTTCTTTGAAGATGTTTGAGTGGGAATAATACAGGGAGTTGATATAAATACCCCATGGGAGCATACGATGGCCCGATAAATCCCAACTAAAAGACTGACAAGCACTAAGAAACATGGCAACAGAGCACTCTCTGGTGTAGGTGTGGAGGCTTCTTTATGCCATAGAGAGGGAATTTTCTTTCTTATCCTACAGTATGCACATAACCTCTACACCCATATCGATATAATCCTCAAACACTTTTTTACTGCTACATCATCTCCATGGGGTGCTCTATGGGCCTAAGTATCCTGTAATGAGGGTGAGTCAAACTGAGCAACTCAATTTGAGTGACTCAGTTTGAGTGTACAATAGCAGTGAATGTGAAAGTGTAGTGTGAGAAGTATACAGTGACTGTATCAGTGAGGTACATTTGTTGTATAACGTTATAAGGCCCAAACCGAGGAAACACTAGCACAAACAGTAAAAGAAGGGGACAAGACTTTCTATTGATACATTAGTGAAACAAGAAAGTCCAGAGGGGTATTGCTAAGATCAAAGGGGATAAGGGGGAGTGTGTGGAGGAGGACCAAGGAAAAGCATCTATCCTAAACAGATACTTCTGCTCAGTATTTACTGAAGAGAAGATAGGTCAGGGCCCACAGCTCAGCACCATGGACATGGGGGGAGGGAGGCATGCACAAGTCCCTTCACAAAAGAAAGGGTCCTACAAGAGCTTGCTAAGCTCAGGGTGGACAAGGCAGAAGGACCTGATGGCATACATCCCAGGGTACTAAAGGAGCTAAGGGTGGAACTAGCAGAGCCATTATCAGAACTGTTCAGTGAGTTTCTGAGCACAGGAGAGGTCCCAGAAGACTGGAAAAGGGCTTATGTGATCCCGCTCCAAAAGAGTGGCAGCAGAGAGGAGGCAGGGAAATACAGAACAGTCAATCTTACCTCAGTAGTGGGCAAGATTATGGAGGCACTCCTTAAGGAAAGGATAGTGCAACACCTGAAATCTATAGGAGCACAGGATCCAAGACAGCATGGGTTAACAACAGGAAGGTCCTGTCAAACTAATCTCATAGATTTCTTTGACTGGGTAACCAGAGTAATGGACCAAGGGGGTGCAGTTGATGTCACCTACCTTGACTTCAGCAAAGCTTTCTATACTGTTCAACAAAGAAGATTGATTAATAAGCTGGGTAAGCTCAGGGTGGGTCAGAAGTTGGTCAACTGGGTGGCAAACTGGTTGGCGGGCAGAAAGCAGAGAGTGATGGTAAACAGTATACAGTTAGAAAAGATGCAAGTCACAAGTGGGGTACCTCAGGGATCAGTCCTGGGGTGAGCCCTCTTCAGTATCTTCATCAGTGACATTGCAGATGGACTAGAGGGTAAGGTTTGTCTGTTTGCAGATGACACCAAGATCTGCAACAGAGAAGATGATCCAGATGGGGTGGGCAGAATGAGAAGAGATCTGGCTAAACAGGCAAAATGGTTGGAAGAGTGGCAACTGGGGTTTAAGCAAAGAAGTGCAAGATAATGAACATAGGGAAGAGAAACCCTGAAACCACCTAGAGGTTGGGAGGAGAGTTGCTGACAATCACAAGGGAAGAAAGAGACTTGGGCATCATCATCAGAGATGACCTCAAATCATCCAAGCAGACCACTAAAGCAGTAGGTAAGGCTAGAGGGATGTTAGGATGTATTAGTAGGTGTATCACAAGTCATACAAGGGAGGTAATAATCCCTCTTTACAAGACACTGGTTTGGCCCCATCTGGAGTACTGCTTGAAGTACTGGAGGCCGTACCTGCATAAGGACATTAACAAAATGGAGGCAGTCCAGAGAAGGGCTATCAAAATGGTGCAAGGACTGTATCAGAAAACATATGAGGACAGATTGATAGCACTCAATATGTATACCCTAGAACAAAGGAGTGAGAGAGGTGATATGATAGAAACATTCAAACATCTTAAGGGCATTAACAAGGTGAAAGAGTCTAACATGTTTAAATATAAGAAAAATAGCAGACACAGCATGAGATTTGAGGGAGGCCGATTAAGGGGTAATGTGAGGAAGTTCCTTTTCACAGAAAGGGTGGTTGATGCATGGAACGGCCTACCTCAGGAAGTGATGGATATGAATACAGTGCAGGGCTTCAAACAGGCATGGGAAAGGCATAAAGGACCCTTACTGATGAGTATGAATAGATAGGCCATTGACACAATAAAGGCATATGGCACATTCATAAGGTAGAAAAAATGAGCAGAGTGGATGGGCCTTGCAGTCCTTACATGGTCTCTGTAACAGGGAGTCCTGTTATGAAGAATAAAGAATTAAAATCTTTAAGGAGATGCAACCCCCCACCCCTTATTTTCTAATTTCACTCTATCCTGGCTTCTGTTTTTCCTTATCTATCCTAATTTTCTTGTCAGGCTGGCCAACCTGGCAATCTTTTAATTCTTTTTTTTACTGTCCTTTATGGCCCTTTTCCTTATTTTGCATTTAAAGACCCTAAAGTGTTGAGCATTGGATTATAATCATGCTGTAGAGCTTTAAATATGATTTATTTGTCTTTGTTCAGAAAACCACACTAGTACAGTGTTGTTAAGAAATAATAATTATTGAGAATCAAGAGAGCTTAAGGCAAACCCTGCTCTCTGTCTTGAGGCATGTTCTGTATACCTCTGTATGGTAAATAAAGATAGAAAGAATGATTTCTTGGAGAGAAAAGCACTTAGCACTATGTATTCAAATTCCAGCAATGTCAGTGCTGGAGAAGCGGCGATGTGTGCGCATTCATGATGCCAGGTGTACGTACACTCACAGAGGACCTTGCACATGTTCGCACAGGAGAAAGGTCCCAGTAAAGAAGCCACAGAGCTGTACAAATCGCAACTGCTTGTTGCCATTTAAGAGAAAACGATCCTTGCAGCTTAGAGAAAAAGCCCCGAGCAGAGCAACTGTTTATAGTTGCTAGGGAGCGTTGCTACACTCCCTGTTGTAGCCCCGAAGTGCTGTGTTGATATCCGTTCCTTGGATATCTAAGGAAGGGACTGCAGTGATAATAAAACGATCCAGGATACTAAGGGCAGGCAGTGTAAAGCCTTGTACTGACTAAAAAGAAGCTGTAAGGAGCTGTAATCCATGCAATAATATCCTCAGACAGCTACAGTAGAAGGCTGTTATGAACAAAATAGCCATTGGCTGAAAGTGCAGCCATTGGGTAGAAAGTAAATATGAATGGAACCTTGTAAATTACAGAACCAGGCTATATGCATACTATACAGGCATAAAGGTTAGAGGGTATTGCTGCATAATAGTACTATGATTACCATATAAATAAACCTATTGTTTATATTATAGTTTATCTTTTCTGAGCCAATAGAATTCTGGAACCTTGCAAGAAAACAGATAGAGAGCACACCCCTCATCTGTCTTTCTTTGACAAAGTTGTAGATTTTCTATCATTAATCAGTGCTTTTTCCTTTCTGTACATATGTCATACTATATTAAATGTTGGTTTACCTGAAAATGCCTGTTATTTTGGAGAGGTCTCATTATAGGGCTGTCAACCCATATAATGGCTGTCTTTATAGGACTTGGGGAGGGTTATGTCATAAAAGGAGGAGGGGCTAAGTTCCAAACCAGACCCTCTCCTATTAATAAGGTTTCAAAATATGTTATTTAGCCTTTAATGATGGTATATGGTATAGAATATAGAGTAAAAAATCGTGATGCAACTCTCTCTGTACCCCATAGTCAGTGTGAGAGTTAGCAGCCATAAATCAAGTCCAGGTTTTCTAATTGCATAGTCACATGACTATGAGGTCATGGAAGAAAGTAGTATATAAACTCTCCACCAGGGGACAGTTAGATAGAGGTGGGTCAGTATTGGACTGACCACAATAAGAGAAGGTTGTGTGTAGGCTTTCACAAAAATGTTATTTCCAGTGGAGAAAGGAAAATACATTTATTCAGGAGCTTGAGGAAAGAAGTATTTCCTGTGTTTGATGGGTGTGGAGTTAGCACCAATTTTTTCCTTTCTGTGAACTTTTTTTTTTTTGTATTATTTGGAAATAAATTGACAAATGCATTTATTTGCATTTTTTATGCATCTTACTACTGTCTGGATAACTGCTATTATTCCATGCTTCTTTTATATTTCAATGTTTCTATATTTCTATGTATTTGGCCAAGCAGTTTCCAGCTGCCTGTCTGGTGTAATGGGTTACATCACTGCCCATGGAGCTGGTGGGTCTGGGTGGGGAGGTAATTATTTTTGCTTGTAAAATACATTGTTTTCTTCACTAAGTCCCATTTCCCAGTTGCCACCCACCCACTGAGTAGCCCTCCTCACAAGTAACCCCCTCAAGAGTTTTCCCCTTTCCCCTGTTTCCACCCCCCCCAGAGTTGATTATAATAAGTTTGGGGGTGTGGGGGTGAATCCCCCCACAAAGGGGAGTGTGGGGAACAATGCCCCTCATATCAAAATTGTAATACATATTGCCTCCCTCAAGTACATACAGTAGTAAACATCCATCACTGTTTGTGGTGGTCGCTGTAATAGCCATTGCCGTTTTTCCATTCCTCAATAATGTGTTCACTCGTGTGGTCGGCACTCTTTTGAGTCGCTGTTATCACATAAAGCCATGGTCCTATCCTCTACTCTGACTACACCCCTTTGGCAATGGCTTTCAATGATGCATTGCACACCCCTTGCACCAGACAATGTTGCCTAGATCTCAGATTATTGATGAACCCTGAGTTCAAATCTACCATGACTATAACCCTGGTACACTACCTTCAGAACAACAAGCTGAGAGTGATTAATGCCTCCACCCACTGGGAAATGATTAAGGCCTATGTCAGAGGGGTGGCTTTATCAGTGGCTGCCCACACAAACAATGAGAGGCTAGGTTAGAAAAAGAGCTAGAGGACAGTATCCTTATTTTGGAAAAAGCACATATAGTTGAACTCTCCCCCGCACTGCTCTATGACCTTCAAGCACAAAAAAGTAAACTGAACAAGATGGTTTCTGCTTGCTTGGAATGAAACATTCTTCTAATGTCTGCAGGGTCCTACTCTGATAGAGACAAGGGTGCAGGTGGCTGGAATGGAGACATAAAGACGCAGATAGTTCCAGTCAGAGTGGCCAAGGTTCCCTGACAACTGAGACTGGCACAGGGAATGAAGGACGGAGAAAAGGACTTCTTCGGATATGTTGGTGAGAGAAGAAGAAACAAAGACCAGATTGTGAGGATTAAAAAAGGTGGGGGGTGGGTGGAGAAGGGGGAGGACCAGATAGAGGCACTGAATGAGTACTTCTGCTCTGTGTTCATGAAAGAATGAGGGGGGCAGATACCCCATGAGAAAGGTAGGGTGGCAGGGGCGACTGATATCAGAATTACAGGGGACATGTTGCTGGAGGGACTAATGGCACTGAGGGTGGACAAGATGCTGGGGCCAGATGGCATTCATCCTAGGGTACTTAGAGAGCTAGAGGACATCCTGGCAGGACCACTGGCAGACCTGTTCAATATATCACTAAACACAGGAGTGGAGGATGGCCCATGAGATGCCCATTCATAAAAGTGGCCCAAAGGATGATCCAGGCAACTACAGACTGGTGAGTCTCACTTCAATCATGGGGAAACTCATGGAGTCAATCCTAAAAGAGAGACTGGTGACCTTTCTGAAAGACAATGGGATCCAAGATGGCCTTCAGCACAGTTTTGTATTAGGCAGATCCTGCTAGATGAACCTAGTTGAGTACTACAACTGGATTACCAGGTAAGTGGGTAGGGGCCATGCAGTGGGTGTCCTATATTTGGACTTCAGCAAGGCCTTTGACTCAGTGCCTCATGGGAGGCTGGGGGGGAACTGGAATACATTGGGATGGGGACAAAAATGGTCAACTTGATCACCAACTGGCTGAGGGGTAGGCAGCAAAGGGTGATGGTGAGGGGGGAACTCTCATCACCAAAGGACTTTACTAGTTGGCTGATCCAAGGTTCAGCACTGGGACTGGTGCTGTTCGGGATATTCATAGCCGATATCTTCAAGAGGACCTGGAGTAGGATCAGTCTGTTTGCAGACAATACTAAAATCGGTGCAATGGTAGATGACATAGAGGGGTAGAGGGGGCTGCAGGAAGACCTAATCAAACTACAGTAATGGTCGGAGACATGGCAGTTGGGATTCAACACCAAGAAGTGCAAGGTACTGCACTTTGGAGCAAGGTACCAGGGTAGAAAATATCAGTTGGGAGGGGTACAATTGGAAAGCGCAGTGGAGAAAAAGAATCTAGGGGTACTAATAATGGGGAGTATGAATCACTTAGCTCAATGCAGGAAGGTCGCTGCAAAGGCAAACAAGATGCTGGGATGCATAGCGAGGGGAATCTCCTCCAGACACAGAGAAGTGATCCTACCCCCACTTTCAGGTCACTGGTCAGGCCGCACCTGGAATACTGCATGCAGTACTGGCATCTGTTCCTGAAAAGGGACGTCAGATTGCTGAAGGGGGTGCAGAGTAGGGCAATGAAGATGATACAGGGACTTGAGGGAAAATCCTATGAGGAGAGGCTGGGAGAGCTGCAAATGTATTCCCTGGAAGAGAGGAGGGATAGAGGGGATATGATCGAAACTTTTGCGTACCTAAAGGATATTAACAGGATTAATACAGAAGGGATTCTTCACATCAGAAGGGGGAGGGACATGAGAGGGCATTGACTAAGATTGAAGGGGGGTGATTCAGGAGGGAAATCAGGAGACACTTTTTGATGGAAAGGCTGGTAGATAAGTGGAACACTCTGCTCAAGGATGCGGTATCATGTAGAATGGTCAGAGGATTTAAGAGAGAGTGGGACAGAGTGAGGGGGCAGTTATGAAGAGCTGAGGGGTGAGGGGAGGGTGGGACATCTCCAAGTTGAGGGGCTAGCTGCACAATCGAGCAGACTCGATAGACCATGAAGCCTGTTTCCACTGGTATTTCATATGTTCACATGTTCATATATGCTGCATCCTGATGGAACACTGGTTCCCTTTTGACACCTTAAGGGGATATTAGTGATACCTTCAGCAAATTCTATAGTAACTTTTATACCTTAGCAGTGCCTAACTGTGCCCTATCCCCTGCCTTTTTAGATGCCCTTCTGCTACCAGTCCTATTGTAGGGAGAGTTGGAGGCTCTGGACAGTTCCCCTCGATGTGGCAGACAGGCATGAGACAGTGAGATCCTTAACCTCAGACAAGGCCCCAGGCCTCAATGATTTACTTGTCAAAATTTAAAAGGAATTCTGAGAGATTTGAGGGGAATCCATTAGTGCTATGGTCCCTAAATTGTGGGAGAGATGCTCAAGCCCAGATTCACACACTGTGGCCTGGATAATAGTCCTGCCTAAGCCTGGTAATGACCCAATACTATGAAGTTCATTTTACCCTATTTTACTAATAAATGCTAATTCTAAGGTCATGGCAAATTTTTCTCAAGTAGAGTGGAGGGGGTCCTGTAGGGCTTAATACACCTTGACCATGGGGGTTACATTAAGAGATGTCACACCAAACATAAGTGAGACATATGCTGAATGTCATCTGAAAGTGGTACAGGGTGGGGCTTAGCCCAGTCTCAATGTATGAGATGCAGCATATTTGTCAAAGGTTGCTTACTCTATCCCCTGAACAGTCCTTACCTCTGCAGTGCTTACTGGGAAATGAAATCACTTCAGCCACCCAGACAGTTCTGAAGCTGATTAAGGAGTGTTACTCATGGCTGTTGCATCCCCACCCCAGTCCCAATGCAGGGGTATGGATTAAATGATAAAATAATGAATGAGATGTTTGCTTTACAAAAGAGGACTGGAACTCTGGCTAAACTAGTTACCATGTGCTCAGTTAATAAGCAGCTCAGTCAGGTTCATCTGGACGCTCTGCACAGGACATGCTTTACTCTGACCTTGGCACATCATATTGATGAGACTGTTTCTGACAATTACAGGAAATGGCAGGTTTAAGAGAGCTCTTTCTTCCACATGGTATGGTCCTGTCCAAAAATGTTAGCCCTCTCATGTAAGATCATTGAGACCCTGACAAGGATATTAAATGTCACTCCAGAATTCTCCCCATCCAGATATTATTAGGCATGGGAACAGGTGGCCACCAGGGGCTAAACAGTCACCCTCTGTGGTGCATGGGAATCATACTAAGAAAAAAAGTAATAACCCAACTCTGGAAACAAGACAAGGCCTTAAGTGTGGCTGAGTGGGTAGCAGTACTTTCAGACTGCAGGAAGCAAAAATCGACACACTATTCAATTCTGAGCAAACTACCCATGTATCTCAGCTTGTGGGGCTCCCTGGAGCAGGTTCATGGGGCCCCATGGTTCCCAAACTACCGATCATCATAGGGGATCATGACTGGGAGAAGGGTAACTACTTGAATTGTGTTACTATGTGAGCAGACCCTAGTAGTTGCACCTGCTATATTGTACATATATAACCCCTAAATAAAAGTATATATACAGTGAATTTCAAATGTATGCACATGCACTGGACAACCAAATTTTGCTCATGCATCTGAAATGGTATGCAGCCAGAGTGCTATACAAATAAGGGAGGCAGTGATAATGTTTTACTTGTAAAGTGTAAATCATATTTTATTCATGTTAATAACTCAGCTGTGCTTGGTGGAGTGATGTCCTGCTCCATCCTTGTCCATGTCTTCCTCTGTAGTATTGCTCAGCACAGAAGAGTAGATTTTGCCATCTGTTAGGGATCCTGAAGTTAATTCAGTGATGCCAATTTCTGTGTAAGTCAGGAATTCAGTTTGTTTTTTTTTCCCTTTTTTTTTAACCAGGAGAGACACACTAAGCTGAAAGTTTGTTTACTGGTGCAACCTGGGAGCACAAGGAAGTTAAGTGACTTGCTCAGGGTCACACAGTATGCAAAATGGGGGCTGTGGGATCCAAACCCAGGTCTCCAGGTTTGCAGCTCAGAGCTTTAAACCACTGCACTATACTGCCCCATTCCAGCAGGTGGCGCAGTTGGTGGAGGTGGTGGTACAGTGATGTCTTCTGTGCCAGAAGGTTGTCCAATTCCAGCTTTTTGAAAGCAATGCTGAACAACAGTGCCACTCACATCACACCATGCAGTATGGCTTACATTTATCACATCCTGGATATTGATATCCTTAGCCAGTTGTAGTAAGTGTTCACGTAAACTGTAAATTGTGCTGACAATTTTGCTAACAATACACCTTCCGTAATGCACTTTCAGGTTTGGAATGGTCCCTAGAAACACCAGATTGATATTGCCGAAGGTCATGGCCTTACAGGTTGGCCATTGTCTATGATCATGCAGATTTAATTCTGTTTTCTAATATTTTTTTTTGGCCAGGTCCTGCAACAACATCCCTAAAAATGTCCATGGTCATCCATGTGTTGTCATCAGTTGGATACTGGACTGGCAGAGCTTCCACAGTGACACCATGGAAATGATGTGTCCTTGTAGATTTCCTGATTATCAAAAGGGTCAGTTTGTTTGTGTCATCTGCACTGCTGGCTACCAGTGCTGATACTCATTCTCAGACTTTCTTAAAGTCAGCCAAGTTTTCACTTTTAAATGTCAGTGTGCCGTCCAGAGTGGTGCACAAAAATAGAGCTGTCTCATCAGCACTATAAATTTCAGACAGCGCGTACCGCCACAGACTATCAGGCAGCCCATTATTAAGCCAATCATCTGAACCAGCAAAGTCTGATATTACTTTTTTGCAGAGTATGCAATGATTGGAGATTCATTTCCACTCTTTCCATATGGAGAACTAGTCAGATGTAGGCTCAAAATCCTCAGTATCCATTGTTTGAGACAGCCGCTTGCCTTTTTAGGAGGCAGTATAGTGTAGTGGTTAAGGACACTGAGCTACAAACCTGGAAATCTAGGTTTGAATCCCATCAGCCCCCACTTGCATACTGTGTGACCCTGAGCAAGTCACTTAACTTCCTTGTGCTCCAAGCTAGCACCTGAAAACAAGCCCTGGCTTAGTGTGCCTTTCCTGGTTAAACAATTCCCCTCTTTTCCTAGGAGTATCCGTCCATGCAGTGGGAGTCCATGCTCACAGAACTGGGTAAAAAAGTGCAAAAGCACTTATTTAACATGACAAGCCTTGCTGTCTCATTTTCTTTTACACTGTTAATTACAGCAGAGTCCAGTCCTTGAGCAGTTTCTCTTTGTTTTTAAAAAGGCACCTCCCCCCTTGAAACATAAATCCCAAACTGCTTGGCGTGCTCTTTTGTCATGATGCCCTGGTGTTCAGACTTCTCTAGCAGCTTGATTTTCTGTTTCATTTATTTATTTATTTTTTATTTATTTATTTATTTATTGAATTTTGATAACTGGGTAGGCCCACAGGGTCCCGGAGGTCCCTTTTTCAGGGGTGACCCTGGAATAACAGTACATAAACTTAATAAGCAGTAGTACATCTACAAGTTGTAGGCATGTGGTAGTCATACATATAAGTGAAGCAGAACAATCTTTTCTATAGGTTACATATATCAAGAACCATCAATGAAGTTCGGTGTGGGGGAAGAGCTCGCTAAGGAGTTAGTGCTGCCCATTCAGGTGTAGGAGATTTACATGTGGTAAAGTGCACAGACTCGGGGCCATGGTTGGAGTGTCAGGTACCATAGCATTGGCATTTACTTGTTGCCAGCATATGAGTCTTGAGACTAGTGCGGAAACACGGTACAGATGGGGTTTCTCGCACCACCAGTGGGAGGTTGTTCCACAGGGAAGGGGCAGCATGAGAAAAAGACTTATAACCTGCCTTGGTCCTGACCTTAGGGACCTCTAGTAGCATTTGGCCTGAGAACCTGAGGTTGTGCAGATTACTCTTTACAGTTAGGAGTCCTTCGAGACTCGGCGGAGGCGTGGGGCTAATTAGCTTCTTTGCCAGACAGAGTACCGGGTACCTGAGGCGAGATTTGAACCATGGCCAGCTGAGTCTCATTACAGACTCGCAATGGTGGCTCCTAGAGTGGCATAAAGAGGCAAAGTGGACCACCTTATTGTTTAAAGTCTGTAGTTTACTGAACTCCAGCTTTGCAACACCCTGAAGGACCAGGGCAGCGTATGTTAGTGTTGGGAGAAGGACACTAGAGGCAATGGCAATCCTGGCTTCAGGAGTCAGCTGTTCCTTAAGCCGGTATAGTAGTCCATGTTTGCCGTGGATTACTTTAGTGACTTGGTCTACATGCTGTTTGAAGGTGAGACCTTGGTCGAGGGTAAGACCAAGGTACTTTATGGAGGAGATCACTTCAAGTTTGTTGCCCACCAAGGACGTGAGTTGAAGTAGTTGTGATCTGTTTTGTCCAAGGGCTCTAGGTCCGAACAAGATGGCTTTAGTTTTGTTGGTATTAAGGACCATTTTGTTCTTGATGAGCCATTCCTCCATAATGTGAATGTCCACTTGGAGGGATGTTCCTAGGTCATCAAGGTTATCGGAGGCTTTGTAAATCACAGCACCATCTGCATATTTGATGGCATTGCTACTCCTGCAGTGGTTGTGCAATTCATTTACAAACAGTGAGAAAAATAGGGGCCCAAGTATAGACCCTTGGGGTACACCCTCCTTTAGGGACTGTGGATTGGAGAGTTTGTCCTGCCACCTGAGCCTCTGTGTGCGCCCAGAGAGGTAACTTTCAAACCATTTAAGAGCATGGGTGTCAAGGCCTATGTGGAAGAGTTTATGGAGTAGTAATCTGTGATCCACCAAGTTGAAGGCCTTGGAAAGGTCTATGAAAACCGCACCTGAGTTGGATCCAGAGTCAATTTCTCTAAGCACATCAGTAGAGAATTTGGTTAAGGCAGTATCAGTCCCATGTTTGGCTCTAAAGTCATGTTGCGATGGGGAAAGAAGCATATGTGCCTCTAGATATTCCCTAAATTGGGTATAGATTAGATTCTCCTGGATTTTTGCCAGGGTACACAGCAGGGAGATAGGCCTGTAGTTCCCTATTGGCTTCACAGGCCCGCTCTTGTGAATAGGAACCACATGAGCCTGCTTCCACAGATCAGTGACAGATCCTTCTAGAAAGGACCTGTTAATAAGCCAGGTGAGTGGCCTTGCAAGTGCTGAGGCACCATCCTTAAGTAACCTAGATTGGATACCATCCGGGCCTCCTGAACCTCTTGTTTTCAAGGCTTTTAGAATGGCCAGGACCTCTTTCACCTTAGCCAGCCACATGTGAAAAAGTGGGCTGTCTAGGTTTGGGGGATCCTGAGAGAAGGACTTGTTGTTGGGCACCGAGGGCCCTGCCTTGTGCTTATCTGGGTTCGTGAAGTATGTATTGAGGGCTTCAGCAACTAGTGACTCATCCTGCAGTACCTGTCCATTAGCCATAATAGGGCCTATAGCTGTCTTTTTATTTCCCTTAATCAGTTCATTGATGTGGGACCAGAAAGTCCTCGGGTTGCCAAGGTTAGTTTTCTGGAGATGATTGAGGTATGCCTTTTTCGCTTGTTTGGCAGCCTGCTTACACTTGTTTCTAAGTGCTGTATAGATTACCCGGTCTGCTAGGAGTGTAGAGCCCTTAAACCTTTTCCAGACTTTGTTGCGGCCAATCATGAGGGCCTTTAAGGAGGGGGTAATGCACTTATAACAGCTGCCTTTTACTCGATAGGTCTTCATTGGAGCCAGGAGGTCCGCAGTCCACATGATAGATCTGATAAAGAATGCAACTGCCCCTTCCAGGGTAGGGAGACTACGTAGTGGACTCCAGTCTAAGTTACTGAGAAGGTCATTATAGTGCTCCAGAGAGAACTTGGAGTAGTCCCTGGAGGTGAGTATTCTAGGTGGAACCTTATCCATCCTGTTCTTCCAGACACAGAAGATGGGCGAGTGGTCACTGAGAGCATCGGCCATGGTGCCTGCAGATTGGACATTTTTTGGGTTAGACACTAGTGCCCAGTCAATGGTAGAGTGACTACCCATATTGTAGTTCAACCTGGTGGGTAGGGTGATAATCTGGGCAAGATCTGCCTCGTATAACAGGCCCTTAATAGAGGACCTAGCCTCTTGGGCCCAGTTAAGATTGAAGTCACCCAGGATGATAAGTTCCGATGCAAACTCTATAGTTAGGTTTTTAGTGAGTGTCTCAAGGATTGGAGAGCATTCTTGGGAGGGCTGTATCATGTGCCTATGTTAAGATGTTTGGCACCATCAAGGGTGATCCGATATGAAAGTTTCAATTTCAGGGGGCGTGGTGTGTTTCAAGCACACAAGGGAGAAGATCAGGGTAGCTCTTACATAGATAAGTACCCTGCCCCCCCTTTTATGGATTCTGTCCTTATGGTAGCAGACATATCCTGAGGCAGCGATTTCATGGTCAAGAACCTGGGGGTTTTAACCAGGTCTCAGAAACAGCAAGCACATCAGGATTATAGAGGGCTAGCCACGCTTGCATTTCATGAATCTTAGGCCAAAGACTACAGATATTCATGTGGGCTAGCCTCAAGCCCCTGGGAGCTGTCCAGGTCAGATCTTGTGAGGAAGAGATAGAGATGTTATCTATACCAGGGCCCGGGTTGGGTTGTATGTCACCCACAAGTAACAGCAGAGCTGAGAGCAGGAGACGGAGAATAAAAGTTAGGGCTGGGAACCTCATTTTCCTAAGTTTATTCATAATTAGGAGAAGGGACCTGTAGCATATCCCACTTCTAGTGAGTTTATAGGCAATTAGGAGGGATATATTGTCCGCTAGGGGTGGGCAGTAATAGTGTCTGGTCAGATGAATGGCAGGACCGTGTGGGGACTGAGTAGGGGGGCCAAGTCTGCCAGCAAGCCAGTCGACCCAGAGCACTGTGGAGATGTATAGGATGGCAAGGAGGAGACCTGTTTGGTCTATATTGGCCCAACCTCCCAGACGTTAATGACCCCCGGTTTGGCATCCTAACCTCGGGGTATATTCTCTGAGTATTCCTGCCTGGCTGACTTTGTTAACTGAGTAGGTGCACTCATCCCAGGGACAGTTTTCAGGTATGACCCGGACCACGTTAGGCGGCACAGAGTAGAAACATCAAAATAACAAGATCATAACAAGAGCGGGCAATACATAGTGAAAGGTTACAGTTGGTACATTTGGCAATACATGCTGGCAGTAGTTGAGGGACAAAAAATAACAAAGCAAAGTAAGGCTTTACATTATTTTTTTATCCATTGTTACTCAGGTAAGTAACTATATTGTCCTCAGCAGGGAACCCCCTTTAGTCAGACCCCCATCAATGCTAACAACACCTACTTAGCAGGTGTGAACTGTGGTCAAGGAGCAGCCAGGGTTCATGGAATTAATCCCTACAACTGGAAAAGCAGTAACATACAAGTGGAACATTAAACACTGAATGAATAGTAAAATAATTGAGAATTTGATTTTTTGTGAATGCTTCCAAAATGTGCATACAATCAAATGGCACACAGTTGGAACTGACTGTAATTTTGAATGTCAGAAACCTAATCAGGCACTCTCTGAACTGTTTGACTTCATCAACTATGCAATCCTGATTGCTGGTGGACCCTATCTCCCACCTGCTTGTCTCACTGAAATGTACATGTTACTATGCAGTACTGTGTCTGTGTTGTATATTTATATTGACCATTGCTTGCCAATAAAATGATTTGACAAACACACACACACACTGCATGTTGACTACAAAGTGCAAAAAAAAAAGTGTAATGGCAAACATGATGCTGTTATGTATAGAGAAAGGATTTGATACAAGATTAAATGAAATGATACTTCCCCAGTACAGGTCCCTAGTGAGGCTGAACCTGGAATACTGAGCACACCTCTTGTGTCCACAACTCATGAAGGATAGGTACTGCATTGAGACCACATGCGGAAGGGCCATGGGAATCATCCAGGGGCAGCAGGGGAGGCTATATGATGATAGACTGGCAGACTGTAAAATGTAGCAGTAACATGTAACATGAAGGCCATGAGATAAAGGGCAATATGGCTGAGATATACAAATTATTCTGAGGAATCAACAGGGTGTAGTTGAAGGACTTGCTCATGAGGAACAAGGGCACAGTAACTACACGACATGGGTGGAGATTGGTGGGAAGATTTAGGAAGGATGTGAGAATGTTCTTCACAGTGGTAGATGAATGGAATGAATGGACTGCCCAGAGAAGTGTTTCAAGCCAAGACTGGGTTAAAGTTTAAACTTGGGTCAGCCAGATATATGGGAACAGTGGGACCCACAGGCAGAAGAGGTGAAGGGATACCTGGGATTGGGGTAGCAATCAGCCACTAGATATGTCAGATCCTTAAATCCTGTCCTGTATTAGGCTGAGCATGGAGCTAGGATGGAAATGGCAGACTGGATGGACCTCTGGGTCATTTCCTGGTGACACAATCAATGCAACACATACTGGAGCAAAGGAAAATCATGGGCTCAAATAAGAACACTAACGGAGACCAGTCATCATGGGAGGCAATATCCATCAATGCCAGCACCTGGGCAACAAACACAACTGGACTTAATGGCCATTACAGAGATATGGGCAACTGCACTATGATAGGGACTTTACAACACCAGTGAAATCAATATTTAGGAAGGATATACAGCAGAGGAAGTCACAATGCAACTCAGTAACTTGGAATAAATGACATGTCATAAAATGCTGTATGGCAAAAGTGCTTAATTGCCATTGAATTGTATTGTATTGTTTCCTGCAGTATACTGCAGAATTTTGCGATATACTGCAGCATTACAGTTTTGCATTCTGACTGGCACTGCTGAAGCTGGTGCAAGAGGAGGTGGCACTGTATGTGAGGGAGGGCATCAAGGCACCAAGGGATATAATTATTAGTGAGATGGTGGAGGCAATGATGCCTTGAGTACATCTAGAATCAGAGAGGGTCAGAATTGTGAGATTGGGAGTGGTCTGCAGACCCCTAATTAAAGAATAAATCAGAAGAATAGCAGCACTAGGGGATGCTATGGTCAAAGGCAACTTAATCTTCCCAATGTAGACTGGGAACATCCCAAAGGCCTGCAGCAGCAGAAGTCAGGCATTCTTGAAATGTACGGTGGGCAAGGGAGGGAACTTGTTTAAAGTAGTGACAAATTGGCATTATCACAGCATTCATTCCTTTACACACAAGCTTGATTTTGTGGTCACAAGTAAAAGTAGCTGTAGTAGCAGCTAGTAGCAGCAGTATACTTCAACCAGTGACAAGCTGCAGTACAGCCAGATCTAACTGTCTGTCCATCTGCCTGTGTGTCTGTCTGTCTGTCTGTCTATCTATCTATCCATATTGCAATATTTTACAGCAAATCTCATTCATTTCAATGATATTTGCTATGATATACAGCATATCACAATCTATATAGTGGCTGCGACTATTGTAATTGAATCCTTTTTATTGCAACCATCAGGAAAACCTGGGCTGAAGATTATACAAAAGCACATATTTTACTTACTAAATGCAATAATCATAAATGCAAAATTGTGGTTCTCAAACTGTGTAAATGGAAATAAATCTATTTTATATCAAATGAACATTATATATTATAAACACAGGCTACAATAAATATACTAATGCTTTATGCATAGTTCCCTAAAGTATGCCATCTAAGACTTGGAGATATGGGAGATCAGTTAAATGGAATAAAATAGAATTATCTTAAAGAGCTTAATCCTAAATAATGAAAAATCAGAAAATAGTGCAACTAGTAGTGCCCTAATTAAGCAAGCCATATCCAATTAACACATGATGATTAATTCTATCAAATATTTTGTGTAGTTGATCAGAGCAACATCCATTCAATGACCTTTCTGTGCTGTGCAATGCAGGAAGTGCACTAGGTTTACTATTAGTTGGGTAAGAGATAATGGAATATCTCAAAAAGCCTAAACATAAAAAATACAAAAGTAGTATTTATTTCAACAGGTACTACCATAATTTACCAAGCCATATCTTATTAACATACAATGATTAATTCTAGTAAATGTTTTAAGTGATTGATTACAGCAGCATCAGAGCAATGAGCTTTCTCTGCTGCACAATGCAGGAAATGTACTAGTTTTGCCATTAGATGGGTAGAAGATGATCCTTTTTTGTTACCAAACTGATAACAATTTACTTTATCATCAATGGTCTCAAAAATCAAGTAGTATAAAAAGCATAACTATTTTACAAATAAATATTTTAGTTATAGTATCAATAAATAATTGATTATGTGGTTCTATACTAAATAAATAAATATTAGGTGCCACAGGTATGTCAAAGTCTTGATACTTGTATCGCCTGTTATGACAGTTGTCCTTGGTCATTTTTAGTACTTCATGAGGGCCACCAAACAACTGTATGATGTCCAAGACTACAGTCATCTTACCCAGCATTGTCAGATCCAAGATGTTAGTACTCAGCAAAATTCACTGTACTGAATACTGTAACAGTTTTGGAGCAGATGAGGGCTCTGAAATTGCATAAGATGGCAAATGGAGTCAGACTTTGAAAAAGAACTACAGCACTTTGACAGGTTGGTCATGAAGACCATGGTGATGGCTCTGACTCTATTGGAAAGGATCACTCATTACATCAGTAAGGTGTCACATCAGAGTCAAATGGTTCCTTCTGTAGATCCTGGAGTGATTCTTGCAGAAACTTTTGAGCTATCATGTAATGGCCCTGGCAGGATTAAACATGATGTCAGTGTTCTACCCGATCACCCTACCACTGATTTGAAGGCCTGGTTTTCAGACTGGTGAGCACATTTTGGAACCATGTTGGACCCTCAGATGAAGTGCATGGTCTTGCACTTACATATAGAGAGCCATTGGATGATTGGATTTTGGCAATAGCTTCATGTGAAGATCAGCAAAACAATGCAGAGATTGGTTGTACCAACTGCAGATCTACAGTACCTGAACACCAAGAGATACTACCCAGTAGCTCTGTCAGTGATGCAGAGGAAAGAAAAACTGATGGACCCACCATAAGCCAGAATGAGTGGACAGAATGTATCTAGTCCCTGCTTAAATAAAAAGCTCAGTGTCTACTTACAGTAATTGCAACTCTGGAGAGTACAAGGAGCCATTTTCTGTTGACTCACTGAACTCTGTGGCTTTGAAGGTTAGTTCAGTACCTCAGCTGACAGCACACATAACACTTAAAAGCCTCAGTCCCCCAACCCCCCATTATGTGTGCCCTCAATGAGGTTATTTAGCATGGCTTATCATGTTGTAGAACCCTAGTATTCAACCTTGAAACCCGAACACCTGTGACAACTCATATTTATGAAGTTAGATTTAGCAACTCTAGAGTTCCAATAGGATTGTGAAACAAAAGCTTTCAGAGTTTTGCTGTGCCTGTTCTTTTCCACACATACATAGTTTATCCTGCTGAAGTGGGCAATTATTTAAGAGATTCTAAACTTAGTAAGATTATAAATAAATCCCTCAGGTCAATCCTGGGTCTTCCTGTTTCTACCCCTGTATCACTGGTGAATAAAAGATTAAGTACTGTCTGCATTAAATCTGATTAATATGCTCATCTGTGACACAGGTGAAGGGATCAAGGCTGATATATGCTTCTTTGCAGATGACACTAAGCTGTATGGTAGGGTACACATTGAAAGTGAATTAGAGATATAATGAGGGGCCTGAAAATACTGGGAGGGTGGTCCAAGGTTTAGCAACTGAAGTTTAATGTTAAGAAGTGCAAGGTTATGCATATATGCAGGGTAACCTGTGAAAGGTTATTTGATATGGGGTATGTGAAAAAAACAGTGTGATCATAAAGGAAGTCGACTTGGGGTCATCATTAATGATAGTCTCAAGCCATTGGCCTAGTTCTTCAGGAAACTCATGAAGGAAAACAGGATGCTGGGATGTATAGGGTGGGATTTCTCCAGTTGGAGAAATGAGGTATTGCTGCCCTTCTCTGTGGCATTGCTGAGGCCCCACCTGGAGTACTGTGTCCAGTTCTGTAGACCAGACCAAAAAAGAGGACAGCAGTCATATTGAGTCATGCTACAAAGAAGATACAGGACGAGAAAGGGAAAACATATGAAGAGCACCTAGCCAGTCTGGATATGCACCCTCTGTAGGCCGAGGGAGGGGGGAGTGGTCATGACAGAAACCTTTTAACAGCTGAAGGGGGTAAACAGGGAAGAGTGTCATGACCTGTTCCAGTGATGGGAGGGATCAACAACCAGGGGGAATAATCATAAGCTATTGTGGGGATGCATTCCTGAAGGACATGAGAAAAGGCTTTTTCAGGAAAATTGTGGTGAATAGATGAAAAGGCCTGCCCAGAGAGGTGATAAATGCTGAGTCAGTGAAATGTTTCAAGAGAGCATAGGGTAGCTACTGTATCATGGGTTGTTGAAAGTAAAAACGGGGAAGAGGTGGGGCAAGATGGAAAAGGGGTTGAATTGTCACTAGAGCATTGCCTGCAGTGCAGCATGTTCAGTGATGAGTTGGAACTCTTCTGATAGAACACAGGGCAGACATGACTGAACTATAAGCCTTTTCTCTCTTGGCTGCTTTGTGTTTTTCTATTTTTTTATATGGGCCAAGATGGCTCTGCCACTTTAAGCTAATCTCCATCTCCAGGAGGGGAGAGGAACATGCTTTGAGAACTGTTAGCACAATGAGCTCGAAGTATTAGAGTTTTTCTCTGTCTGTTCTGCCACAAGTTATTAACATTTCAATAGTGTTTAGCACTGAAGAATAAATTACTATTTACATGCTTCATGAAGGTTTCCTTTGAAAGTTATCATTTGAATCATCACATCAGTTGAACAGATTTGGAATCTCACAGCCCTAGATTGATGTTATCATAATTTTTGACAATTGGTTTTGGATTTTGTCCATGAACTACAGTATGCAGTGCATTATGGCTGTTCAGAGGTATATATGTTGTGCAGAAGTTAATTCATTTGTTTTTTCCCATTGAATTAACTCACTGCATAAGGACCAAATCCTGTTGTAAATGTGCCTGGCCGTACTGTATTTCTGAGTAGTTATACATTGAGTGTGCTATAATTTCTATTTCATAACAGCAATAAATTAAATTCATTTTAAAACAAAATCCCATATGTAAAGTGAAACTCTGAAATCATTTTACTAGTTTGTTATCCTCTATGCATTAGTTATTACTAACAAATGTATCTTAGATTATGTTCAAGTATAGTAAAATGTTTACACTTTTTGTCCTGGGACCCTAATGAATGTGAGACAAATGTTGCCATGGTTAATATGCTAGATCCCTGGATGAATACATTATTAAACAAATACGGCATATAAAACAGCAGTGATGATGCAGTAATCTTCACTTGCCACACCGACCCCACTTCCCTTCAGTCTCAACTACAGAAAAGTTGCACAGAAGTGGAAGACTGGTTTTGCTCACATAAACTCATCCTTAACCACAAAAAAACTAAAACAATGTTGTTCCATGGAAACCACAACAAGTACAAGGACCATGAGCTCATAATTAACAACCATGAAGGCGTCACTCTTGAGAAGGTGGATATGTTTAAATATCTGAGCCTGACCCTTGACTGCTCCCTCTCATATACCAAACATATTGACAATATCGCTAAAACTGTGAACTCCTGTATTTATTTATTTAGTTTTTGTTGACCAGGTAAGTGCACTAGACAAATCCTGCCTATTTTCAGGCATGACCCAGGGAAGGGGGATACAGATGAAAGCCAACTGACCTTGAACCAGATTAAGCTGTTGGTGGTATTTTTAGTGAATGAGGGTAATTTAGCCAGGACACCGGGGACATTCCCCTACTCTTGCTTCCTGTGAGCAGGGGGGATCCATTTTCCTGTGGGACCAAGATGACGGCTCCCATGGATCCTGGTGGAGAAGAACTGCATACAGGAGAGACACAGACAGAAGACAAGGAATCCCTTTCTGTTTCAATATCTCTTGTGGACAATGGTGGCGCTGTGAGACTGTTGGGAGAGAGGAACAGTCTCAGGATGGCCAACAGTGGAGGAGCTCAGATGCAAGAGAGCTCACAGGCTTTACCCAGAGCAGAGGGGAATGATATGGCTGGAATGCACCCAAGTGGTGGCCAGCAAAACGTATCTAACCCCTCAAAACACAGTTTTCAGCTGGAAGGTGAAAAATGCACCGCAAGTCCAGCACATACGAGGAGTATGTCTAGCTTTAATTGCAAGAGCACGTCAGCTTTAAATCCAAACCCGGAAGTGCGACTTCTAAATGCCGAGACAGCTGATGATGCTTTGGAAGATCAACAAGCTCTCACTATATTACAAGAGAAACAATGCCTTTGGGAGAAGGCTGCTATGGATTATCAAATTGCTCAGCTTGCTGCTGAAGAAGAGATTCGGAAACGAAAGAGACGTGAGGTAGATTCACCCTCAGGTCATACAGGTACTGACATGAAAATACATAAAGGTGCAAACAGCTCTGAGGGGAAAAAAGCTTGTTCACCGAAGATTTCTGGGGATACAGAAGTAGAATCTTCCCCCACATGGTCCCCAGATAATGCATTGAAAAGGCAGGGGTGGCTGCTGTTAGATCTGGTCAGTGGATCGCGGACCCTGCCATACCAATTCCAGGTATGGATCATACCCTCTTGCAGTTTTAGATGGGCCCAATTCTGAGACTAGTGTTCCTGCAGCTAGGTCTGAGGGTAGTTTAGGACCTGGTTCTATAATACAGAATGTAGAATTATCCAACATAAACAGGCCTTTAATGGATCTGGGTGCTGTGGTTAACCACAACCAGCCAGTTAGTCCTAAACTAGGATCAAAATCACCTCAACAATGCCAAAGTGGGAGTTGGAGAAAATGGCAACAAAATAAAGCTACTAATGATATAGGCCTGATGTTGATCAAAATACCCTACCAGTTTTACAACCCCAACTACCTCCTATGCTAGCCTTTTTCATAAACCTGTTTCCTTGGCTAAAAGATGAAATGCTGTAAGGCTGAGGTTTTTGGGACCCACTGATACCATGCCTGACAGATTCTATGTGGGGAAAGTCTTACTTAAACAAATGCTGGGTTTTATGCCCAGTGAGGTGTATGCCTTGATTCATACACCAGGGGACAATACGTATGACATTAGTTTTCGTACACCAGATATGTTAAACAGATTTTGGATAAAATACGCATTATTAAAGACTAATCCTGCTTGGGTCCATTTTCAGGCCATACCATTAACCAAACAGACATTCAAGGTTATTACTGTATTGTTCCATAATGAAGGTGTTAATGTGGAGGATATCTCCTACTGGTTGGAGAAAAAGTGTACCCTGAAAGGAAACCCAGAGCCCATTCTTGATACAGAAGGAATTTGGAATGGTGGTTGGAGATTTAAAGTTAATTTAAACCAAACTGAAGAAGGTTTACAACATCTTCCCAGTTGCTTTTATTTGGGAAGGAATAAAGGATTTATCTTTTATCCAGGACAGCCCCATCACTGTTATAAATGTGGTTCTGGTAGACACCTCAGCAGGAATTGTGAAGTCATCAAATGTGTCCAGTGTGGAGAGTGGGGCACAATGTCAGATTGTCATCATCCAGCTAAATGCTCACTTTGTGAAAGAACCCCATGTATTTACTGACTGTCCTTGGCGGCCCAAAATAAAACAAATGGAGATTTTGCATACAGGTTTTTACCTAAATACAGCAGTACATGCGGTCCAGAGGCAAAACCTGTACCTCCGCCCCCACCCCCAAGTAGGCCTGAAACCATAACTAGTATGGAATGGGCGGACATTTTGGAAATTGTATCAACTACTCCCTCCCAGGAAGAGGAGAACTTAATATCTACTAAAATGGTGATTCTTACAGATTCTGTTGTGGGCCAGGTTATTCCTAATACTATGCCTCCCCCCCTTCCACCTGAAGAACCTTTTAACCTCATTACTGCTAGACATCGCAGTTTAAGATCCAGGACCTCTAAAATACCTATATCTGAACAAGGTTTGATACCCTCCAGAATGCATTTCGGTATTACAGGAAGACATAGGTACTGAGTCAGATTCCACCTCAGTACATTCTTCACAACCTGAAGGATCTTCTGATCCAGAACCATTTGCTGCTGATATGGATACAGTGAAAAATGAAAAAAGGTGAACCTGGGACGAGAAAATCTACAAAAAGAAATAATAAAAATAAAGGGAACATTGATATGAGTTATGACAACACCTTCTTTCCCTTCCTCTTTTGTCTATGTTATTGAATATAAATTTGGCATCCTTAAATGTTAATAGTATTCAATCAAATAGGAAGCAAATGTTGATATATTCACTATTTGATGGAGGCAAGGATGATGTAGTTTATTTTCAAGATACCGGTTACATACCAGGTTTGAGGTAGAACAGGCCACTGAAAGGTGGAAATGGGGTACTGTTTATTGGTCTGTTGGTGAAGAGTTATGCACAGGGGTAGGTATAGCAGTTAATAATCCTACAGCACGCCTAGTTCAACTTATAGATGTTTTGCCGGGTCGCATATTATTGTTAGATATGATACTTAATGATTTACACTGTAGATTTATTAATGTTTACTCTCCGCAAGCTAAATCTGCGAGAATAGCATTATTTAAGACTTTATTGCCCTATTTGTTCACTTCTAGATTTGTGCTTTTAGGAGGAGATTTTAATTGTAGCCGTTATCATATGGATAGGGGTATACGATCCACAAAGTTATTTTGTGATACTAAGTGTCTTAATGATTTATTGACACAGTCAGGATTGGTTGATGTTTTTGATGTATTAGGTAAACCACAAAAAACATTTTTTCAAGGCACTAAAGCAACAAGGATAGATTTCTGGTTTATTTCAGATACTTTAACAATACAAAAAGCTCAAACTATACCAGTTGCACCTTCTGATCATGTGATACTTGAGATTACGATAGGTAGTTATGAAATAATGCATAGAGGACCAGGATATTGGCGTCTTAACCTGGAATTACTTAAGTTACCAACTGTTGAAGGAATTTGGCAGCAGTACTACAGGCAAGGAAATCAGTGGTTAGCCTCTATGATTCGTACAGAGATTGGTGGGAAGATACAAAAATAGATATAAGACAGTATTTCTAAATAATTGGCAAGATTAATGGGAAATTTAATAAAGATACATATATAAAAACTCAACAACAGTTTTTAGACTTACATTTTATAGTTGCACAAGGGGATTATACAGCCTTATCTGAATTAGAAAGAATTAGAAAATTATTAAATTCAACACAATCAGTAGATTTAAATCCTTAGATGTAGAAAGAAGATTTGGTTCCCAAGGAGGTAAAGCCTTTATGGACCCCTATCAGTTTTACGCTGAACAAAGACATCAAAAATATATGGCAGAGGTTTGTGACTCTACAGGTAAAAATGTACGACCAGGAAAGATATTATGAATGCTTTAGATAATCATATACAGCAATTATTTGGATATGCTACTGTTTCTGGTTCCCCATTCCTTATGGTTAGCTCAAGTGATTCCACCTATGCTTGATAAACATAGCAGAGACATGTTGCTTGTTGATATAACATCTTTAGAAGTATCAGCTAGTTTTTCATTAACAAAGGCAGGTACTGCCCCAGGGAGTGATGGTTTGCCATATGAGATATATAAAATAATTTTTACAATATTATTACAAGAATTTGTAGAGATCTTAAGGGAAATTCTGATTACAGGATTATTACCAAATAGTATGTCGGATGGTTTAGTGGTATTTATGTACAAAAAAGGAGATAGAACTAAGTTATCAAATTGGAGGCCAATTACCCTGCTTAATACAGATTTTAAAATATTTACAAAACTGTTACATAATAGACTTATACCAATGGCTGATTTTCTATTACACAGTTCTCAGGCATGTTCAATACCAGGAAGAAAGATTTCTGATGGTTTAATATTACTTAGAGAAATATTTCGTAGAGGTAATACTGGTGAGCTTACAGGTCTGGATCAAGCTAAGGCTTTTGATAATGTTAATCATGAGTATTTATGGAGTTGTTTGGCTACATATGGCATTCCTGAAATGTTTATTAATTGGATTAAAACATGTTATAAGTCTGCCTCTGCTAAAGCCTTTTGTAATGGGTGGATAGGTCATAGGTGTACTGTTTTAAAGGGAGTACGGCAAGGTTGCCCTCTGAGTGCTTTACTATATTTATTTACCATTGATCCGCTACTTAGAATGGTGGATAAAACTAGAGGTATACAGGGTGTATCCTTTTCCTGCGAAGACCCTGAAATAAAGAGCATTGCATATGCAGATGACATTTGTTTTATAATAGGAAATATCCCATCAGCACATAATCTGGGAAAAATTTTAACTAATTTTACGACTCATACTGGAGCTCAAATAAATTACCAGAAATCTTGTTGCCTTCCTCTTAATGCTGAAGATGTCACAGATGATATAATAATTGGGGTACCAGTATTAAAAGGGACAGCTCCTATTTTAGGGATCTTATTTGGTTCTGGAGATTTGGCTTATCAGAATTGGATATTTAAATTGAATGAAGCACAAAATAAGGTTAATCTTTGGAATACTTGGCATTTAGCTAAATTAAAGTGAATCTACATGATAAAAACCTTTTTGTTACCCATATTTTTATATTTAAGTACAGTATATAGCTTACCGTCAACTTTAGAAACCAGAATATATAGTTGTTTTTTTTCATGTATCTGGGGAAACCATTTAAATCCAATTAAAAGAGGCTTACTATTGAGAGAAAAAAGAAATGGAGGGTTGAAGATGATACAACCTGTGGTATTTTTTTTCACCATATATTTATATGCCAATTTATTCCCCTTGGTAGCTCAAAAAATTAATAGATGGTCCCCTTGGGTCTTAGATTCCTTGGGACCTATTTTCTCTATTTGGCCCATGTATGATAACCTTCCTCGACAAATTTCAATTTCTTATTTACCTGATCCAATGAGAACTTGCTTTGCTAAAATAAAGCTATGGGGTATTTCCAAAGAGCATCTCCTTTCTTATACTCGGAAAAACTTGTATGAATCTTTGATTTTAAAATATTTTCAAGAGACAGCAGGATTTGATTCTTGTTCTTTGCCAGATAGATTACTGATAGGTGAAATGCTGATTTCCCCTTGTATTCCTACTTTTATGTGGGATGTAACTTGGCTGGCCTTGCATGGTCGTCTAAATGTAAGAAGAAATCTAAAGCATAGACAGGTGTCAGAGAGATATTGTCCTAGAGGAACATGTCCAGATGTAATTGAGACAATGCAGCATTTATTCCTAGAGTGCCCTTTTATCCAAGGATTTTGGCAATCTATTCAACGTTGCTGGCCTACATCTCCATTTGGTTTTATGACTTCAGAAATATTATGCCTTAGTATTTTGCCTTTTCTGTGGACAAAACATGATAGAGTAACACTATGGTTATTTCTTGTTTGTTTTAAATTTTACATATGGTTTGTCGATTGCAGATTGACTATTCAACAACTACATTTTACTTCTGACGAGTTGTTTTTATGATAGAAACAGCAATTAAAGACATCAGGTTGCAAGATTATAATTCAATCCAGTCAACAACCTTTCAAGGAAGATGGGCCTCTATTGATTGGTTATAATAGATATAAGTAAAATGAGTATGTATAGCAAGTATATATGCCTATCATATTTAAGCATGATATAGAATAAATAATTTAGGATTTGTGTTATACGAATATACCTATAAATTATATAATTGTGTTTAAACATATGGTTTAGTTAAAATTATTGTGTGACTTAACACTGTTTGGTTTTATTTTGACATTTGGTATCTGTATATTGATTTGTATAAATTGCTTTAGGTTTTGTACATTTTTTGATTGTATATTCCTTTCCAACTTTAATAAAAATTCCCCTACTCTTTTCGATAAGTGCCATGGGATCTTTAACATCCACCTGAACTACCACCAATCCAGGCAGATGGGACTTCGGTTTAATGTCTCATCTGAAAGACGGCACCTCAGAAGTGCAGCACCCCTCTCATGCTGCACTACAGTGTCAGTACTGGGATACTAACCCAAGTGCCAGATGTGGAAACTGAACCCACAGCCCTCTGATCTCCCAGCCTCAGAGGCGAGTGTGCTACCTACTGAGCCACTGACACTGCTTAGTATAGGGCTATTATACAAGCATAAACATTGCTTAATGGCTGAAGCCTTGAACCTCGCTATCCAGAGCTCTGTTACATAGACATAGATAGAAACATAGCAGTTGACGGCAGATAAGGACCACAAGGCCCATCCAGTCTGCCCATTTCTTTTTCTACCTTATAAATGTGCCATCAGCCTTTGCTCTGTCAGTGACTTATCTATTCATAGTCATTTGTATTGCTCCCTTATGCCTAGCCCATGCCTGTTTGAAGCCCTGCACTGTATTCATAGCCACCACTTCTTATGGTAAGCCATTCCATGCATCTACCACCCTTTCTGTGAAAAAGAATTTCCTCACATTCCCCCTTAATCGGCCTCCCTCTAATCTCATGCTGTGTCCTCTTGTCCTGCTATTTTTCTTATAATTAAACATGTTAGACTCTTTCACCTTGTTTATGCCCTTAAGGTGTTTAAATGTCTCGATCATATCACCTCTCTCCCTCCTTTGCTCAAGGGTATACATATTGAGCTCCGTTAATCTGTCCTCATATGTCTTCTGATGCAGTCCCTGCACCATTTTGGTTGCCCTTCTCTGGACTGCCTCAATTTGGTTAATGTCCTTGTGAAGGTGTGGCCTCCAATACTGCATGCAGTACTCCAGATGGGGGCCTAACCAATGTCTTGTACAGAGGATTATTACCTCCCTCTTACAACTTGTGATACCCTACTAATACACCCTAACACCCCTAGCCTTACCTACTGCTTTAGAGGTCTGCTTGGATGATTTTAGGTCATCAGTGATGATGATGCCCAAGTCTCTTTCTTCCTTTGTGACTGCTAGCAACTCCCTCCCAGCCTATAAGTGGCTTCAGGGTTTCTCTTCCCTATGTGCATGATTTTGCACTTCTTTGCATTAAATCCAGTTGCCACTCTTCAGACCATTTTGCTAGTTTATCCAGATCTCTTCTCATTCTGCCCACCCCATCTGGATCATCTACTCTGTTGCAGATCTTGGTGTCATCTGCAAACAGACAAGCCTTACCCTCTAGTCCATCTGCGAGGTCACTAATGAAGGTGTTGAATAGGACTGGCCCCAGGACTGATCCCTGAGGTACCCCACTTGTGACTTGCATCTCTTCTGACTGTATACCATTTACCACCACTCTCTGTTTTCTGCCAGTCAACCAGTTTGCCACCCAGTTGACCAACTTCTGACCCACCGAGCCTACCTAGCTTATTTATTAATCTTCTATGTGGAACAGTGTCAAAAGCTTTGCTGAAGTCAAGGTAGGCGACATCAACTGCTCCCCCTTGGTCCACCACTCTGGTTACCCAGTCAAAGAAATCTATGAGATTAGTTTGACAGGACCTTCCTTTGTAAACCCATGCTGTCTTGGATCCTGTGCCCCTATGGATTCCAGGTGTTGCACTATCCCTTTCCTTAAGGAGTGCCTCCATAATCTTGCCCACTACTGAGGTAAGACTGACTGGTCTGTAGTTCCCGCCTCCTCCCTGCTACCACTCTTGTGGGCGGGATCACATGAACCCTTCTCCAGTCTTCTGGGACCTCTCCTGTGCTCAGAGACTCACTAAACAATTCTGCTAATGGCTCTCTAGTTCCTCCTTTTGCTCCTTAAGTACCCTGGGATGTATGCCATCAGGTCCCATTGCCTTATCCACCCTGAGCTTAGCAAGCTCTTGTAGGACCCTTTCTTTTGTGAAGGGAGTAGTGCTCACCTCCCTCCCCCCCCTGTGTCCATGATGCTGAGCTGTGGGCCCTGCCCTACCTTCTCTTCAGTAAATACTGAGCAAAAGTATCTATTTAGGATAGATGCCTTTACAGGGTCCTCCTCCTCACATGCTCCCTTTTCTCCATTAAGCTTAGCAATACCCCCTCTGGACTTTCTCCTTTCACTAACGTATCTATAGAAAGTCTTGTCACCTTCTTTTACTGTTCGTGCTAGTGTTTCCTCAGTTTGGGACTTTGCCTGCCTTACTGCCTTCCCTGCTTCCCTTAGGGCAGTTTGGTATGCCTCCCTATCTTCATCTCACTGTGTTCCCTTATATTTCCTGAAGGCCAGCCTTTTGGCTCTGACCTTTTCTGCTACTGTATTTGAGAACCAAAGTGGTTTCCTTCTTCTTTTGCACTTCCTTTTCTGTCTAACACAATGGGATGTGGCTTCAAGTATTGCATCCTTAATGCTTGCCCACTTTGCCTGTACCTCCTCACCTGTGTTTCTTTTTGCCAGGGCTAGCTTAACTCTGTTGGCCATCTTATCAAAGTCAGCTCCTCTGAAGTCCCATATTTTTGCCTTGGAATGGGATGATTTAGATGTAGTAGCAAATTGAACCATACCATGTGATGGTCACTGGCCCCAGGTGACCTTCTACCTGGAGATCTGTGATCCCTTCTTTGTTAGTCAGTACTAGATCTAGGATAGCTCTGTCTCTTGTGGGTTGCTGTACCAGTTGTTTGAGGCCCTCCCCTGCAGGGAATCCACTATGAGTCTAGTTCTGACAGATGTTCCTGCTGGTATTGACCAATCTGTATCTGGCATGTTGAAGTCTCCCATTATCAGAACCTCCTTTAGCTGTCATGTTTTGTATATCTTCTAACAGTAATGTGTCTATGTCCTCCCCTCTGGTCTGGGGGTCTGTAGACAACCCCAGTTCTTATGGCTGTCCCATTTCCTGTTTCCAGGGTGACCCACAGTTCTTCTGGCTCCTTATGTGTATTCTGAATTTCTGTAGCTTTGATATTTTCATTAACATACAGGGCCACTCCTCCCCTCTTTGCACCTCGGTCTCTTCTGAACAATACATAGCCAGGTACTGAAGTCTCCCAAGTGTGGTTACTGGTAAACCACGTCTCACTAATTGCTACTATGTCCAGTTTAGCCTCTGACATTATTGCCTGCAGGTCTGGGATCTTATTTCCCAGGCTGTGAGCATTTGTGTACATGATTTTCCATTGGCCAGATTTTGGTGTGTTAGTTGTTGGGTGAAGTTTGGCATTACCCCTGTGCATCGTATGGGGAGACAAACCTTTTTTCTTACCTGGTGATGCAAATGAGCAGCAAACACGCTGAATTCCTGTTTGACCACTAGCTGAGGGGGAGGGTGTTCTTCCCATTCGTATGGGGTGCCACCCCTCTCCCCATTTGCTAGTTTAAATATTCTGCAAGACGTCAAACTTCTGCCCCAATGCACTGACTCCTCTTTAGTCAGATGCAGTCCATCAAATTTAAAGAACTTTCGCTCCCAGAACTGTTGCCAGTTCCTACAAATCTGTGTCCTTTTTCCTGGCACCAGTCCTTGAACCACGTGTTTAGCTCCCTATCTCACCTTCTCTGACCTTCCGTCCATCTGCTCCCTTCTCCCAGACTGGCAGGATCTCAGAGAGGAGATGCCGGACGAAATAGATGATAGTTTGTCACCCAGCTTAGTCAGGTGTTCCTTGGTCTCCACAACTGACCAGCTGGCGAGATCGATTAGTCCCTATGTGTAATAGGACATCAATGTTTTCTCCTGCTTTGTGAACAATTTTAGCAAATGCGGTCAGTGTCTCTCCATGCTGATGTACCTGGGAGACATCTGACCATCACCCCTAGCTGGAGATGGGTATCAACTCCCCAAATCATGGAGTCTCCTATGATCAGAAGTTTTTGGGATTTCCTTTGTGCTTGTTTAGTTTTGGTTCCTGATTTGGGTGAGTATTGTTGTGCTAGCTCCTGTGCCACAGTGTCCTGCTCTGCAGTGTCTTCTGCTTCTTTATTTGATTTCAGAGATAGAGGCAGATACCTGTTTGTAGTGTTTATATGGTTTTTGGAGGTAATGTGTTGGAGAGCAGAGAGTGATGGTGCACCTGATTTGCTCCTCCTAACCACCTGCCAACCTCCTGGACCAACTACCCTCTCTGGTCGAGGTTTTCTGTTGGATGCTGGGGAAATGGCGGTGGTTCTTATAATGTATTTCCTCTTCAATATGAAATTTGAGGCATGCAATCTCTGCCCATGCTGCCCGGAGCTGAGACCTAAGATCTCAAGGCCCAGCATGTAGGACAGTGTCCTAAATCCTGTAAGACTGTCCTTCTGAAAATTGTTCCACAGTACCTGCAGTTAATGAAATCCATTCCAAATAAGTTGCTGGGTTTGTAACCTAGTCAGAGTAATGAGAAGGAAAAAAAAAGGAAAAAAATGCAAGTAATGGTTTAATTGTGCTTTGTTTAACTTGTTATAACAAGTTAAATTACTAATGCCCCTGTAAATGAGATCACCTTGTGGAGGCCCCACTGATCCGCCCCTTCCTGCTCTGCCACCGGAAATGTCACAACTGTGGTACCCTATAAAAGGAGTGTAGCGTGGGGTGGTTGGGGATGGGTGTGGGTGGCTGGGCCCTTCCCCTACCTAAAAAGAAGAACCACGGATGAAAGAACAAGGAGGTAAGAGCAGAAACAATCAGTAAACAATAAATGCAGTAACCCTGAAAGCTTATCCTAATGTTAGATAAAACTGTAAAACCTGTAAAGCACCACCTGTAATAATTTCAGAAGATATACCCTATAGAAACACTTTGCTCCAGAGAAAAATAAAGCAGTAACAGAAGATATACCTTGCAAAAGACAATTTGAATCAGAAGATTACAGCAGTAATCTGTTAGCACACACCTGTAGGCACACCTTGTAATAATGCAGAAGAAGGTATACCAGCAACAACAATTTGAATCAGAGAAAAAATAAAGCAATGAAATGTTAGCAACAAACAGTAGCAATCCCTGTGAGTAAAAAATAAAAACACCACCACACAGTAAATCTGCTTAGCCAAACTAAGTCTTAATCCTTCTCCCTTGCTCTGGTAAGTTTCTCTACTCTGCCTTTCAAGCAGTCTTAGAAGGAAAGAGCTCAGGTGAAGCTAGGTGCCTTGGCCAGCAAACCAAGTCTTGTTATCTCAACTATTGACTATGGACTCGTTATCTATGGATCCGCTATTGATACTGCACTCCGGCACATAGCTGTAGCCCTTAATAAGGCATGTAGACACCTTATTTCAGCTGCCTGCCTTTCTCACATGTGTGACATTTACGAGCAGGCTAACTGGCTCCAGCTATCCGGGAGGCTAAAGTACCAGACCTGCATCCTAGCTAAGAAGACATCACTGGGCCTTATGTCCCCTGGAGTCCAATCAATATTGACCCTGAAGTGTGCCCACAGCCTAACTAGAAGATCGGACAGTCTAACCTTTACAAATACCTCTCTGTTAGACCTCTCAAGCTCAGTGTTGTTACTTTGTCAGAGCCTCTACCTGGTTCAACTTGCTACCTACAGAAATGTCCAATATTGCCATGATTGGAGCTTTTAAGTGTAAACCACATCAACACCTTGTGGCTAGTGCCTTCTGTGATTGCTTCTTATAATCTCCTCCAGGCAGACTACCCTCAAGCATCCCTCCTCACTGCCTCAGCTCCTCCTCCTCCTCCTCCTCTCCTACCCCCCATTACTGGGTATAGGATGAATCTGTCTCCTTTTCATCTCCCCTTTCCTCCTCCCTTGCTGTTTCCCATCTACCACATACCCAACGCAATGCCCTCCCCATTTCTCCCCTCCTCTCTCTCTCTCTCTCTCTATCTCTCTCTCTCTCCCCCCATACCACCTTCTCACCACCACTCTTCTTTCTCTTTTCCCGCTAACCCACTCCTAACAAAGCTTCACTAAGCTGCCTATGACTTGTACTGTATAATTAACTCACAATACAATTCCTTGACAATGCCTTTGGCTGCTATTATTGTAACCTTATTTGTCTTTTTTTTTGTAAGTTCCATTGTAACGATCATGTTATGTTTTGTACCTTATTGTCCTTATTGCCTTGACATGGAACCTTTGTAAAAGAGCCCTTGGCTCAAAGGTGTCATCCAAAATACTAATAAATAAATAAATAAAATAAAATAAACAGATATGTGTATCTACTCATGATGAAACTAAATATAATCAGTTTGTCAGTTGCTTAAGTACCTTTAAAGCGGCAGACCATATTAATGGTGAAAATTTTGACCAATACTTTGTTCTTTCATTTCATATTGCCCCTTACCTCCTGTCCTATGTGATGCCCTTCTTTACACATTTTGAGTCAGCTTAGTTATGTTATTTTACATTTGAAATGAATGCTTATTTTAATATGGCTCACATCAGGATTTATCAGCAGTCTCTGTTGTATTTGAACACCATTGTTTAACACTATTGTGACTATAATGAAGCAGCTTGCATGGGACAGTGCTCTCTGTCCTTATAGGACAATAAATGTAGTAAAACAATTGAGAATACTGATACAAATTTGGTCCAAGCCATATTAAATTGAGTGTTCCTTTTATTATTATAAAACAAGTTCTAAAGCAGATTCAAAATTAGTGTAGTATAAGACAGGTGGTATGGGGCAATTTAGAATGGGATACAAAAGTGTAGGTCTAATTTCTCACTGTTTGTTTTTTTTATTTAAAATCTGGTGAATCCATGGGCCAAATACCCATTTTCATGGGTGACCAGAGCAGCATTCATACATAAATAACATGAAAAACAGTAGTATTAAAATACATAGCAATACTGATCAACCAACAAACACTCTAATTAGTAAAACAGTTACATTGACTCCTGGTACATAAATATTTTCTCAACATACATTTGAAGCTATAAAATGAGACATTGAAACAATCAGTCACTCACTGTAACGTGCACTTCTACAGTACCTCTAAATCCTGTTAGATTTCACCATAAGCTTTACAACTGTGTAAGACCTATTGGCAACACTGTATGTACAAAGTAAATCCCATTAGCCAGTTTGTGCTGTACTATAGAGGAGATAAACTACAGCATCTATCCTGTGCAGAGACATAAACCTTGCACTGTGTGAACCATCAGAGGGAGAGCCAACCAACTTGTGTAAACTGAAAAACAAACTATAGTTCTATTTCACAAAAGTATAATTTTATTCTGTTCATTTTAGCTGAGAAAGTGAAAATGACAAGTTGATGTATTAAAAACAAAATCACTGCAAGCCCAGGCAGAGCTCTTGCAGTTCCAGATCATGTAAGTTTTGTTAGGTGGGATTTAATAAACTACACCATGCTAGCACTACTGTTTTGAGCAGGTTGACATGACCTACTAAATGGGATTAAAATTCAGGTGGTGTTTATTCTAAATAAGAGCTCTTTTCAATCACTTTCAAACTCCTGCAGAGGTGAGATAATCCATTACTGAAAAACACTTACACCACTTTTAAAGTAATTTCATTCTGCAATTTCCTTGTATCTTAATCTGATTTTTCTCTCTCCTCTACTGCCACTGCTGCCTCAGAAATGCTTAGCATTCAGTTTTCAAAAAGGGGGGAAAAGAAAAAGTTTCTGCTGATGAAATATTGAAAGCTTCTAGTTGAGATTTTTATTTTAATATGAGAATTTTGGCCATTTACATTTTTACTGATTTTGAGATACACTGGAATTATAGCATTTAATAATTCATAAAAGTGGAACATGATATGTTCTTACAGTTCAAAGTGAAAGAAGTCTGCAAATAATGCAGGAGAATGTCCTTTGTTCATGAATAGCACTCACATTAACAAGTTGACTGAGGTTCCACGCTGTGCTTCTATAGAATTATTTATTTGTGTGTGACTTTATTCTTAGATTATGCCTGTCTGATTTGTAATGTTCTCCCTAACATCACAAACCATCAACTCCATAGTGAATGTCTATTCACCAGAGTATTAACAAACTGATGTGGAATTAGAAAAACATAAATTAAGAAGGCATGAGAATACATTGGAGAAATACAGATACTAGTTCAAAATTGTTATAGTTATTATTGTCTGAAATTAGATTTAAGGAATGCTTCAGATAAGTGGTTCACAAAATATTCATCATTTATACTACGTATGGAATCTCTCTTCCAAAGGTAGATCTACAAATAGTTTATACTACAGAAAACTCAACAGCAGTCATTTTAAGGTCAGTAAAGTTAAAGAAGATCACAATAACATCTTGCCTTACAATCTAACAAAGGATGGGTGTAAAAAAACACAAAAAAATCTTTTCTTTTTTTTTAAGATGAAGCGTAGTAGGAATAATATGATAGTGGATTTACTAATCAAGTCAATAATTAGGTTTGTTTTGTGAAAATAAAGTACTCAGACTTTGGTCTCTTTCCACTCTGCAGTCACCTTATTACCCTAGCACAGTGAATCTACTATCATATTTGTGCTTACATATAGGAATCAAGAAAGACATTTGTCTCTATCCACTCCATAGTCATCGTATTACCTTACTACAATGAATCTATCATAACAATAGTACTTACAAATAGGCATCAACATACCTTAGTTCATATAACATACAATAACACTGTAACTATACCTGAATGCTATACCTTTTAAAATGAGTTACACTGTTGTGTTAAATATTTACAGAATAATGCAGATGAGAGTGTGGGTTATGACATTATTTTACTCACCTGAGGTGGGTAATGACCAAGGCCACTGTTTTGCGGTTTTTACCGGAAAATCCGGTAAAATTCCGGAATTAGGGCTGCCTGAAGACCGGTAAAAGCAAAGCTTTCATGGAATCTGGCATTTTATATCAGATCAGTAAATCTACAAAACTTGTGTTTTTCTTTTAATTCCTTCCTGTACTATTTTCAATTTGCTCTATTTAATGCTCTGTATATTAAGCCTTCTTTAATTCTGATTACTTATGCACATACTAAAAGAATGATAGCAGAATCCCAGTAAAATACGGAAATCAGAGTAACAATCACCGGTGTAATTCCGGAATCTGAAGTCTTGAAAACAGAATTTCATTATTTTAATCACCGTAAATCAGTGGCCTTGGTAATGACTCATTAACCTTGAGAGTTAAACTCAAGAGGTTTATGAGGTCATCACACACCAATGGTGTATAAAAATACTCATAGGTACACACTTGAATATGTTTTATTTTTTATAATATATCTGGTGCACTTTATTAAAAAGGAAAAAACTGTTTGGAAGCTACCATGTTGCTTGCTATATGATATAACCTGTGTCTCAGTGCAATAGGGAATACATTATAATTTCACACTTTTAAAGAGTCCTGCATTGGCTAAAATATTAGTTTAAAATATTAGAAACTTTAACTAAGAGCTACTAATCACAAACAGTTTCAAGCATGTGACATCTTGAGGGGCCACTGCTGAGCAGTCAAAGGAAGTAGATATGTGGTTTGAGAGCTCCCACGTTTACATCTACAGAATTGGACTTTATACCATTTTAAACACCAGCTAAGAAATTTTGGCTGATATAATATATAATGTGCTGACCTCCAGGGTCTGCAATGGGGAAACCAAAAGGAGCTACTGTGAATGCTGATTTCCTTAAACCCAAAAGTGGGTTGGCATGGCAGACCAAAAGCATTGAGGCCCTGAAAGCAGTAGGGTCAAGAGAAGAAGGTACTCAGGAAGTATTGCTCACCAAGGTAAACAATACTTTATAACAACTAGTTTGGTCGATACTGGATTTCAACAAAAAAAATGATACAGTACCATGCAGGACCATGTGCAGGGTGTAGTAACATGCATGGACTTAACTGAAGCCCAGATGTCTGCAGTATCAAGGAACTCTAAGATGGCAGTTAAAAGTGTCAGTGTCAGTGGCTCAACAGGTGTCAGTGTCAGTGGCTCAGCAAGTAACACACTTACCTCTGAGGCTAGGAGATCAGAAGGCTGTGGGTTCTATCCCCACACCAGGCACTTGGGTTAAATCCCAATACTGACACTGTAGTGCAGCATAATGGGGATGCTACACTCCTGAGGTGCTGTCTTTTGGATGAGACATTAAACCGAGGTCCCATCTGTCTGTTCAGGTGGATGTAAAAGATCCTATGACACTTCTTGAAAAGAGTTGGGGAATTTTTATTATAATAACATCAACAACAAATAATACGGTCAGAGTTTGAGTTAACAGAGATCAATACATAAACCATAAAATAAATCATATCAGTATTGCATTCATACTTGTGCTAATAAAGATGAAGCCAAAAGGAAAAATAAAATACAGAAAAAAACTGAACTACCCCACCCCCCCAAAAAAAAGAAGGGAGGTTTCAAGAGTGGAACCAATTAATTCAAACAAAAACCTCGATATATCTCATATTAAATACATTTGTTTTGTTGAAACCTAAAAAGAATGCCTTAATATTAATTCATGATATTTATTTATATTTAATAAACATATTGAACCCTTTCCACAATTTAAGAACCTTCTGGGAGGTATGTACTGAAGCATCAGTGTGATAAACCTTGGCCTTGACTTGGTGGATTAAATGCATCACTGTTACATAAGGCATTTTCTTCTGATATAATACTCATTGGCACCTACTTTGCCAGAGGTAGAGTTTCACACAACATAAGAAAACAATCAAAGTTACATGATGGTACTGCGACCCCACTTGAGAGTAGTGTCCCAAAATCAATATGTCATAACTTTTCAGCCACCACATGTACCAGTTCAATGCTAAGAATTCCCATGAAGGATGAACATAGGAACAGCTAAAATGATAATGCTCTGTAGTTTCCTCTTGATTGATACAATCAAGGTAAGGGCAGTTTCTTTCTTTCTTCTAAGGCTTTATAGGTAGCATTCCCCCAGATGCTCAATCTATCATAAACTGATAGCCACAAATGTTCCCACATATACGGGGGAACTCTGGAGTTTGTTAATTGAGCCAACACCAGGCTGGTTTGGGTGGGGGGATTTTAAAGCGAGGTTCCTTAGGAGATATCAGGGCCATAACAGCCTGGTAAAGTTTCCACCCTGTACTTTGTAGTATCAGCTGTTTAGTGATTCCCCATTTACAAATTTTTGAAGCTGCTGGTTTAAAAAATTCTGGGACTTGTAGATATCTAGAAACTTTAGGAGGGATGATTTGCCATGCTTGCAAATATCTTTGCTACAATAAGCTGAACCCAATTGCTGTGAGGGAAGTTTGGAGGCACTAACCCACATCTAACAGTTTGGGAGATAAAGAATGCATGAAAAAAAATTACAGGGTCAATCATTCCTAAGTAACCTTTATCCTTTGGCAGGTAGTTATAGCAGCATTTTATGGGATTCAATCTATTTCCCCATAGCATCTGAAAAAAGAGACTATATAGCTTGACACCTAACTGCCTGGAGGGTGTAAATCATGGCAACATATAGTATAGTGGGAATAAGAAATTGTTTTATAGTATGTATTCTCTTCAATTTGCAAATTTTTCACTGTCTCCACCAAAGAACCTTGGACTCTACCTTGCATAATATACTCTCCCACTTCAATAATAGTAAGTTTTGGGTGGTCAAAAGTAATCCCCAGTATCTTCAGTGGCTCAGAGGAGATCTTAATGTCCCTCACAAACATGGGGTTGGGAAGGCCTACACCTGTGAATAAACCTCTGCATTTACTAGTATTCAGCCTGAAGTTAGAAAGGTGGGAATATATTGCCATTTCATGGAAAAAGGAAGGTAACTGGGTATGATCTTCAAAACAAAAAAGGAATATATCATCTGCATAAGCTTGCACCTGCAACATCTCCCCTGACCCTATCCCTGAGATCCCTGTCCAAGTAGGGTGTTCAGTTAATGTCCTGAGAAAATGGTCCAAAATGAATATATAGAGTAGGGGGCTGAGGGGGTACCCTTGATGGACCCCTGTAGAGATATGGAGGCCCTCTGTGACTTGTTGTCTAATAATAGGGTGTACTATAGTAGACAAATACATTAATCTCAGCTGTTTGATCATAACTGGGGATACTCCATAGGCTTTAAGGGCTAAAAATAAAAAGGGGGGTATACCCTGTCAAAGGTTTTTTCCTGGTCATCTGAAAAGACACAGCCTGACTTACCTGCCAGTGAAAAGTAGTCTGTCAGGTCTCTAATAATCATTATAGCATGTTGGATTTTTCTAGAGGGAAGTCTGCAATATTGCTGGGGGGATATTATAAAGTTAGCATATTGTTTCAATCTGTTATTTAGGATTTAAGCAAGGATCTTATAGTCAGAGTTGAGAATAGTGATCAGACTCCAATTTTGGAGGTGGGCTCTGTTACCAGATTTAAAAAGAAAAATGAGCAGACCATCTAAAAAAGCTGGATGCATATTGTTGGATGTAAAGAGATAACTAAATACTGTTTCTAGGCATATGGATAGTTCTTGGGAGAAAGGTTTATAAAATTTGTAGGGGAGTTCATTCAACCCTGGGGAAGTCCCAATTTTTTTTTTCGCTTTTTAGTTGTCACTTCTATCTCCACCCTTCCTATGATATCTTGCATAGCTAAAGATTTATCCAAACAGTGTGGGACAGTAATGTTCTGTAAATAAGTTTCAATAGCTACTTCTGAAGAGGGGGTTAGTGGGAATATGAGAATCAGTCAAGTATGTTATAGCTTTATGAATATCCTCTGCCATACAGGCTTCCTTCCCAGCTTGCTCAATTAAGGAATCCATTTTTGTGGAGCTATTAATGGATTTGCAAGCCTTAAAAGTGTCCCCAATGGGGGATTTTTTCATCCTGCTTTGTAACATAGCCTGAAGATCATGTGCTCTGTCATATTGGTATTCATTCAACTCTGCTTTTAAACTAGTATTTTTTTTTGAATAATTGTGCCTGGAGGAATTAGATACTGTAAGTAGATACTGTAATTGCTGACATAATGAAAGGTATTTTAACATTTTATCATTTTCAGTTTTCTTCCCAAAACACTGAAATCAGGCCTTAAAATCAGCCTTAGAATCCGTCCACCAATACCTCAGATCAGAGTAGAGGAAACTGACAGAACACCTGGCACTTATTACTTCTAAAATCCCTGCTCAAACTCTGAGGTCTGCCAAAATGGATGCATTTACTTTCCATCGGTTGGATTTATGTAAAGCTACTGAGTCTATACCAAAAGAAATTGCAAATACCATGTGATCAGAAAATTCAATGAGAATGATTTGAAAGGAGACTTGAGGTCTGTAGTGGTGGTAAATTTATTAATTTTATAGGTGAAATGGGGACCATCAATGTGAAATGTACTGCAATTCATCAAATCAGCTGACTTCACAACTCAGTATAGCGCATCAGAGTCACAATAAACTTCTTTAGTGTTGCCAGGGTCACATCCTTGTTTCCTTATAGCACAGTTAAAATCTCCACACAGAAAAATGTTATATGAGGTGACCAGAAAGGGCCGTAAGGAGTTAAAAAAGCAACTCTCTCACATTTGTTTGTGGGTCATAAACATTCATGAGGCAACAATACATAGTTTTTCAAATGCCATCCAATATCAGTACTCTTCCTGGATAGAGGTCCATCAATTTAGTCAGTGTAAAGGAATATGAATTTCATAAAATACCCACTCCATCAGCAGAATCCAGCCCAAATAACCAGTATGAGAGGCCACATAACCACTCCCCTTTAAGTAATCTGACCTGGTCACTAGAAAACATCCAAGTCTCTTGAATGAAATACATATCAAAGTTGGAGCTGTGAATAAAATCAAATACAGCCTCATTTTACAGAATTCAATAGACTGTGGATGTTAATGGATCCAACCTTCAAAGGAGTCTCAGCTTTAAGCTATTTATTTTCCTTTCCTTTTTCTTTTCACCTCTGTAACCCATGAGATCTTGGTTCTGGGTAGCATGAACTGAGGCACGGGGCTGAGAACCGAATCTTCCCAGTCCATCTCAGAGTCCTCCCCATCAGTGACCAATGCTTCAAAGGGGTTTTTACATGCAGTGTCCACTGGAAGGGAGTCAGTTTTAGATTTTATATTCCTGGAAGACTGCCTTCTAGGAAGGGGGGGCAGGGGGCCTGATTTAGATCCCATGTGATCCGAATCCCTATAGCACACAGGATCTAAAATAGCAGGATCTAAGATAACAGGTTCAGGGAGAGCACCAACAAGAGGCTCTTGTTTGAAGGGGAAATCCTGTAGCTCCACACCAGATACTAGATCAGTAATATCAGTGGTGGGGGAGGAGGTTTAGGCTCCTGGGGGAGGTTGAGCCTTGCCCAGGAACAGAGTCCTGAGCCTGCTGAATTAACAAATCCAGATTCATGTAAGAGGCCTTGTTTTTTATGGCCCATGGGCATTCTCCAAGGACATGTCTTATTTCTTCACAAAGATCACACTTAGTATGTGATGTGCATTGTAGCAAGATATGGCCAAGATCACCACGATTGTCACACAGTGGTTTGTCACAGGAGCTAGAGAGATTTGACCTGGAGCCACTTTTATAGCAGGTCCGAGGCTGGCTGGCATAAAAAAAAACACCCCAATCCCTGCCAAACATGAAAGAATTAGGTACATGATTAATACCAGAGTCGTTATGCCACAGTTTAACTTTATATTTCCAACCCCCAGTCCAAAACATTTCAGAATCTAAAATAGCTTCTGGTTCACTCAGGACATCACATTTCTATGAAAGCCAGTAAGTCATGTCATCCACATGGACCCCCTCATTCTGAAATATAATGGTGACATGTTTACTCAAAGGTTTTGTAAGTGGAATAATCAGAAAGGGGGTCCATGGGGGGGAGAACTTCACCTGGCTGTACCTCTCCCAGAAAAAGTCAAGGGCATATACTGTCGGAAAGCTGATATCATAGGTATCCTCCCCCAGAGATACTGATGAAGACAAAGTCCTCCCTAGGGGAAAAATGAAGAAAATCTTTCAGTAGGCACTTTCCAACATAATGTTTGTCGGGTCATTCTTCTAGGCCACCCTGATGACGAATCCGGATGTCATTCTTCCGGGGGTCACTTCCTTTTTGATTTTTGAAAATAGTTCAGACAGTAATGGCTTTTATGGCTGGGATAGTTCCTGAGGGTGTTCTCCTGAGCCAGGAGAAGGGCCTTCTAAGGCCTTAGATGCAACAGGTATGACTGATGGGGAAATAGAGTCCACACTGTCTGTTTGACGAGTGGAGAGTTGACTTGTGTTGCTGCCTTCAAGATTAGGTGTAAACATGACGGCTCTGCTGTTGTAGAATCAAGACTTGCTGTGGTATCATGTTTTATGTAGCTACCATTGGGTGCCATTCAGGAGTATCTTGAGCAAAGTTTAATATAAGGTCCCAGTCGGGGTCTGGTAACCATGCTCTGTTGGGATATCATTTCCAACCAGCCTCACTAAGTGCCTTTTGTGGTGACCATGGGTCACAGGGAGAGCCCGGCCCATTATGCAAAAAAAATGCTTCTTGCATTGTGGATGTAGTAGACTGCCCTACAGTCATAGACAGAGGGTGAGTAAATTCAATACTACGGTTATCAGAAACATCATTTCCCAGCTGTATATGCTTTTTGCCAGCATCAGGTCATTTTCTTTCTCCTTTATATCGTCCCTTATCCCAGGTTTAACAGTCATCCCTTTCCCAAGGAAAGAAAAAAATTGTAACACCATCCTTTGTATCAGTCTGTTTCTGGTACACCACCTGCTCTAGGTTAGATGGGGATTGCGGTAATTCAGTGCACCCAGAAGGAGGTTGTTTAAAAACAAACTCAGTAGTTTTGCATAGAGTCCCATGAGTTAGAGCAGAAGTGTGAAAGTCAAAAGAGTCTCCGAGGTGACCCTTGTTATTAGTTTTAATGCAGACTGTAGGTACAGCCTAAATGATGTCCATTTCAATGCTTGCTTTGCCTACTATACACCCCTGCACAGCACCTCTCAGCTCTAGGCACCTGCTATCCTTCTCAATTAAACTGCCAGCTGAGGTTGTAACCACAGATGGTACCGGTTTTGAATTTGGAGAAAAAACATAATTGGATGACTCACCTGGCACGCCTGGGCCTCTGATGCTGCTGCATCATCACTGCTAATGACAGGCTGGTCAAGAACGTTGACAGAAGAAATGCCAGCTTGTAACAGTGCATGTTGAGCATGAAGTTTCTCTTGCTCCTGCAAGTGACTCACATTCTCCTGGTGAAGTAGCTGTAAAAGGGCAGATTCTTCCTCACTCAAAGTAAGTGCAGGGGCTGTAGAAACAATGTCGGAGGGTGCATCAATAAGGCTAAGATCCTCAGCAGAAACAAACACTTCTGGGAGTTCCCCACAATCTACATTATTTCCAGTTAAAGTTTCCAATTCTCTGTGATCCTCTGGAAGAACAAAAGTAGGAGAGGAGGCTTGTTCCCCCACCTCGGAGATGTCCATTTCCTCTGGAGGTTTACTCAAAGTGGCTATCACACAGGCCAATGGTTCCCCTGCAGGACAGTAGGGGAATTTTCCCAGTGCAATAGCAAGATTTCTCCCCAGTCACTAAAATACCACCGAGAGCTGAATCTGGTTGAAGGTCAGTTGGCATTGATCTGTATCCCCTTCCCCCAGGTCGTGCCTGAAAATTGGCAACATTTGTCTAGTGCACTTACCCAGTCAACAAAAACTAAATAATAAAATAAAATATCATAACATAAATAAATAAAACCACTTAAAAAATTGTTCATGAAAATGTCTTGCTGCAGTAATGGTTTGAGAATATGGAGTATCTACAGCATGCCAAGAACATATGGATAATGGGTGGGCCAAGCGGTCCTTATCTGCCATCAAAGTCTATGTTTCTATATTTCTATGTCCCACAGCAGGCAGAGAGAAAAGATCTTCCATGGTTTGGTGATTCAATGGCTTGAGAAGCATCTACAGTTGCCAGAGGATATTTTACCTCTCAGCATGGACAAAGTATATCAGGTGACTCCCCTCAGAGTGCAATAGCCTGAAGCAGACCTCCATGTGGTCTTGGTGGTGATGTGAGGGGTTCACAAGAAAGACCTGGTGCTCAGACCAATGAGACAGAGAGGGCTGATAGACTTTCTGGATTGTCAATTTCCATTTACCCTCTTAGTTTCTCTACCAGGCAAAAAAGGACAACTTTCATTTGGTCAGACTGAAATTGAGGGATGTAAAAGTATAGCACCAGTGTAATTTTCCCTCTAGAGTCTATAATGTTACAGGTGGACAGGAATGCATATTTTCTGACCCATGAGATGCCTGCCAAGTTGCTAAGAGCAGCACCCCAACAGGTGGCACCGACCTGGGGGGCACAGGTCCACTGGAACCTCCAGCCTCATAAGCAGAGCGGTGGGCCTGACTAAGCCACCACTCATGCTTTCCTCCCTGGATCGGAGCTGCAGCAGGGTTGGCACTGACCTGGGGTGCACAGATCCACTGGAACTTCCAGCCTCATCAGCAGAGCGGTGAGCCTGACTCAGCCAGCACTCGCGCTTTCCTTCCTGGATCAGAGCTGTAGTTATGTCCGCTACAACTTCCTAAGTGGTGCTAGCTCCTGATTGGCCCTTCACCTGAGCTGCTGCCCACTGATTGGTGTGGCTTTTTTGGCAGCCAATACTCTACTTTTCAAGCTTTTTGCTCGCTTCTGACTTCTACTTTTCTACCAATTTTAATCTTAAATGTTAAATCTGTATTTGCTTGTGCTGATAGTGATTGTACAGGTCCTTTTAGAATCTGTTCAAAGAATTACGATATTGAATATTGCTGCATAGACCATAGTGAATTGTTGAACACAGCACTGCACTGTAAACCTGTTTTCTCCTGACTGTGAACTGTTCTGCCTTTGTGCTCTCTCAGCCCACTACCCCTTTGTCCTGATAATTCCTTTTCTAATCACAACCTCAGCCACTATCTTTCCGTAAATCGCTGCCTTACAAACTATTTCCTTTTTTCCCCACCTTTCAACCCCTGGAGTGACTCTGTCTCCTGCTCTGTCTGCTACACACCCACCATTCCTGCTTCTAATTTAATCCCATCTCTCTCTCCTCCATTCCCAGCAGGTAGCACTGACCTGGTGTGCACAGGTCCTCTGGAACTTCCAGCCTCATCAGTGGAGCAGCGGGCCTTACTAAGCCACCGTTCATGCTTTCCTCCCTGGATCAGAGCTGCAGGTATGCCCGCTACAACCTCCTAAGTGGCGTTAGCTCCTGATTGGCCCTCCATCTGAGCTGCTGCCCATTGATTGGTGTGGCTTTTTTGGCAGCCAATACTCTACTTTTCGAGCTCTTTGCTCTTCTCTGACTTCTACTTTTCTACCAGTTTTAATCTTAAATGTTGAATCTGTATTTGCTTGTGCTGATAGTGATTGTACAGGTCCTTTTAGAATCTGTTCAAAGTATTAAGATATTGAATATTGCTACATAGACCGTAGTGAATTGTTGAACACAGCACTGCATTGTAAACCTGTTTTTTCCTGACTGTGAACTGTTCCTGCCTTTGCACTCTCTCAGCCCACTACCTCTTTGTCCTGCTAATTCCTTTTCTAATCACACCCTCTGCCATTATCTTTTAGTAAATCTCTGCCTTACAAACTATTTCCTTTCCTCACCACCCTTCATCCCCTGGAGTGACTCTGTCTCCTGCTCTGTCTGCTACCCGCCCACTGCTCCTGCTTCTTATTTAATCCCATCTCTCTTTCCTCCATTTTTATTATATTTTATTTTAGTCTTTGGTAACTGGGTAAGGCCCACTAGGCACAAGTGCCTGTTTTCAGGGGCGACCAGGGAGCACTGGGCAGTTAAGTGACATGCTCAGAGTCACACTGTATGCAAGTAGAGGTTGTGTGACTCAAACTCAGGTCTGGTCTGCTGGATGTATCAAGCTCATTCACACCTCATTCCTCTAACCTCTAGGCTATACTACCAGCCATTCCTAGCAGGTTGAACTAACCGGGTGCACACAGGTACACCAGAACCTCCAGCCTTGTCAGCGGAGCAGTGGGCGACTAAGCTACCACTTGCACTTTCCTCCCTGGACTGGAGCAGCAGGTATGCCCACTACAACCACCTAAGCAGCACTAGCTCCTGACTGGCCCTCCACCTGAGCTGCTGCCTGCTGATTGGGGCGGGTTTTTTGGTGGCCTAAACTCCTAATTTTCTAGCTCTTTGCTCAGTTCTGACTTCTACTTTTCTACCAGTAGTTTCTTCCGACAACCCACCCTGACCCCGGCCTCTATTAAATACACGTTTGCCCCACCCCTTCCCTTTTCACACGCACCTCTCTTGCCTCCTCTAGGTATACAGTCAGTGCTCCTGTAGGACACACCCCTGCCATTTATCTCCCTCTGACATTTATACTAAGCAGTCATACATGCAACATTTGGTACCTAAACGTTCACTAACCACATCCCTCTTTCTGAGCCCAGCCTGCTCTATTTCAACTGTAGCTTCTCTCCTTTTCCTGCATCCTATACTATACTAGCCAAAGCCTAGGCATCACGCCCCTCAACCTCTTTGCTTCTAAGGCCTGAACCATTTAAACCCTTCTCTGGAAATGGGTCCAAATGCAATAATGCTCCTTCTACTCCTCCTCCTTACTGCACTAGCCTTCCCTACTGCCAGTATCCTAAAGTCACCATCAGGTGGCACCACATATCACATTGATGTACAGTATACACACTACACACTATGGGGATGGCTACCTATAGTAACTGCATGAATTGCACCTATTTATTTTGCCAAATTCTACAACATGTGAACCAGATTCTTCACCTAAGGATGGCCCTACCTACTAACTACTGCTCCCTGTTACTACTATCAGGGTTCCAGGCTCCACAGCCAATACCAGTGAAAGCATCTAAAGAAAAAAAGAGTACATCTGTCACACAGCAGATACCTAAAGAAACTCCTGCAAGATCTAATTCTACTACTCTTGATCATGTCAGGCAACATACACCCAAACCCTGGCCTGCCTCTAACAAACCATAATGACACAAGCAGATCTGGGTCCCTAGTCTCCCTTGCCAGTATCAACATCTGCAGCCTTCACAAAAAACTTGATATCCTCTCTTCCTGGATTTTCCAACACAACCCTGCTGCCCTATCAGTGGTTGAGACATGGTTGTCACCAAAAATCCCTGATGCTGCAGTGACCATACCCAGTTACACTCTCTTCAGGCTGGACAGACTTTCTAAAAAAAGGGTGTGGCTGTGCACTATACCTGTAAGAGTCTCTGCTGGGGCAAACCTTATCCATCACTGCAGATGAATTTCAGGTTCTTGCCATAAAGGTCCTTCTTGGAGCACACAGCAAAGCCCTGACTATAGCATCAGTCTACATTACACCCAGGCAGATGAAAGCAAGCCTCAATCCACTCCTCACCTGCTTAAAAAGCCTTAATTACAGCTCAGAAGTAATAGTGCTCGGGGATTCCAATGTAAACTGGCTTGCCCCCAACACAAGCAATTACAACGACACCCTATCTGTAGCAAATTTCACCCAACTCATTACCTCACCAACAAGGGTCAACTATAACACAGGGAATAGTCATACCTCTCAACCTCCTGCCTCATAAATCAGGGACAAGGCTTAAGAAAATCAGGGATAAAGAATCAAAATCAGGGACACATCTTCAAAATTAGAGATACCCACCCAGAAAGCTGGTAGAATATGGGGCTTGGGGCAAAATGCATTTTCTAAAGAAGAACAAGTCTGTAACTTTAATGCTTGACATTGTTTTGAGCTTACAGTCCCCACTGTTTAGCCATAAAAACACACATTTTAGGAGGGACAGAGTAAAATTTTGAGGCAAAATCAGGGACGTCCCTGAAAATCAGGGACACTTGAGAGGTATGGGAATAGTACCATACTGGACTGGATTCTCACAAACTGCCCCGAACTTATCACCAACATCTCAGTCCTTCCTGACATTATAAGCAACCACTCTCCAATCCAGTGCCTATGGACTAATAAGTTCGCCAAACCATCAGCTAAAACTGTCAAACAGTAGGGTACTATGCGGGGACACCTTGATTCACTGAGGTCCCACCTACAGTAACAAGACTGGTCTCCATGAGATACTTCCCCAGATGTACTGTAGATACTACACTACAATTCCTTTCACCCAGTTCAATGCAGCTTGTGACACTCATGCCCCATACAAGAACGCAAAGTTAAGGGCCTTGATAATCCAAGGATTATGTACAATCTCCTTCAACAAATGAAAGCACAGGACAACCTCTGGGCATGGGCAGGAAATTCGGGCACGCAAGCAAATATACAAGCATATAGGGCTGAATTCCTATACCAAAGCCATTCACCAGGAAAAAGCCAGCAACAGTACTACAGGAGTGCTTTGTCCAACTCTTGGTTGGATGGCAAGAAATTCTGGAACAACCTTTCTTATGTCTTGGGGAAAAAGACCAAAGTAACACTGAGCATGCTAAACCTAAATGGCACCATCACCCTGGACCCTGCCAAGATTGCTAACACCTTCAATTACGCATTCACGGACCTTAGCAACGTACTCCCCGCTAACATTTTTGACCCCTCACACACCACTGCACCCCAGATTCACCCAGAAACTGAACTAAGTCACCCATTTTTTTTATTTCAAGACAGTCACCATAAGAGAAGCCAAGAATTATCTTTTCAAGGTACTAGGAAAGACCAGAATAAGTGTTGACACTCTGGACATAAAACTTATTGCCCTCACCCTTGATGCCGTCCTTCCCCCCTTACCAAAATAATCAACCGATCCCTCATGCTCTCCCAGTTCCCACTCAAATGGAAGTCTACCCTAGTGACCCCAATATACAAGTATGGGGATAGAGCATTACATGGAAATTACAGGCCTATCTCCATCCTTCCTCCTCTATCCAAAGTACTTGAAAAAATCATTGTAGAACAATTAGTGGAGTACATGGAGAAGCATAATCTGCAATGTCCGCAGCAACATGGTTTCTGAAAAGGCCACAGCACCACCACTGCCCTACTTGAATTCACTGGTCACATCCACCAGGCACTTGACCAAGGACAGCTTGCTGGTGCCACCTTCATCGACCTTACAAAGGCCCCTTACGATGATTAATCATCCTTTACTACCAGAACACTTGGCAAAACTAGGGCTATCACATGACGCTCTTAAATGGTTTCAAAGTTATCTCTCCGACTGGCTACAACAAGTCAGGATTGGTGATACACTCTCTTCCAAACAACCTGTCTGGTCTGGAGTGCCCCAAGGGTCAATTCTGGGACCTCAACTGTTCAGTATATTTCTGAATAACCTCCCTGCTGCCTGCAAAGAATGCATCATCCTATATGCAGATGATGCAGTGATTCTTGCACTAAACTCTGACCTCATTCACTTGGAACACCAAATTTTCACGGAAGTTGAGGCCTGGTTTGCAGCACAGAAACTTGTACTAAACTACAAAAAAATTAAGACTATGCTATTCCATGGCACATATAACAAATATAAAAATCAACAGCTAACTATCAAAAACTGCTCTGATGTCTGTCTGGAACAGATGCGAACTTTCAAGTACCTCGGTGTGACCATGGACAGTACCTTGTTGTTCTCCAGTCATGTCGACATGTTCGCTAAATCAGTGAATATCTGCATCGATCTTTCTTATAAATGTAAGCACAGCTTGACTCCCGAAGCCCTAAACCTAGCAATTCAAAGCTCCATCTGTCATCTTATCATCTATGGAGTGGCCACAGCTACAGCACTATGATGGATTTCATTAGCACTGAATAAGGCCTGCAGATTATTAACTGGAATGGCCCACCGCACACACACATGTGACCTTTATCAACAGGCTAATTGGTTACAACTACAGGGAAGAATCATGTACCAAACCTGCCTCATTGCAAGAAAAGCATTCATAGGTCTCATGCCCCCTGAGGTCCAGAATCTCTTCAGCCAAGCCATCAGCATTTGCAACACCAGAAGCTCAGAAAATTGTACACTACTGGTTCCCCGCTGTCGCACCTCCCAAGGCCAGAGATCCTTTGCCAGAAGAGACCCTAAAATGCTTAACTTCCTGAGCAGTGCTACCACCAATTCATGTACTCTTGACCTCTTTAAACATAAACTATGGCAGACACTAATAGCCAGAACTGATTGCAACTGTTTTACTTGGTCTACCACTTCCTTTACATCCCACCCTATATCTCTCCCTTCCCCACCCCATCCTTCTACACCCCTTTTCCTCACTCACATACTGTTTCTCTATCTCTCACCTGACACAGGCTACCTCCCCCCCTCCTCACAACCCTGTTTTTCCTGATTTTTCACATACTCCCTTTGGACAGTCCCCCCTTTTACTCCCTCCCTCCTCTACAGAGCTCCCCATTCTCTCCATAATCTCTCCAATAAGCCTTGCCTGCCCTGTTCTACTTAAAGTTAGTTCCTAGGTTATACTGTATTAGTTTCTACCTGACAATGCTGTATTGGCTACATAAATAACTGTTTCACACTGTTTTTTTTTTTGCTCACTTTCATTGGGTCCTAAACCTGAATATGTATAATGTGTCATTGACCTTTCCTATCGTCTCATTGTACTGTTACCTGTATATACACCTTTTCTACTTGGTACTTAATGCTTTCAATACTATCTATGCATCCTGATGTGGAACCTTTGTAAAAGAGCCTTTGGCTCAAAGGCGTTGAATCTGAAATTTAAACAAATAAAAAATCAAAAAAAGAGTTTAACGTACCATCACTACAGTGACCGCTAGCAAGATTTGTCTGGGGAGGAAATGTGAATTGCTCTGGACTGTCCAGTATAAGTTGGTGAGGTAGGAGATGAACAGAAGTTTGGGAATGGGAATTTAATTTCACTGCAATAGTTTAAGTTGTTTAGAATCCCTGAATTCTCAAACTTTATAGTGTGGGCACTACACCATTGAAGGAGAACTTTCAAATAATTGTTTTCTTGTGCTGTGTAAAATGGTGGTGGGGAGTATATCTGTTAAAATGAAGTTTTCATCTTCTCTTCTCCAACCATTGGTGCCTTCTCCTTCTCATGTAGCATCTCCACAGTGGGCTTCCAGACACAATGTACATTAGGTATGCCCTCTACTCCTAGGTCCACCCACCCCCCCACACACTGGATAATGTTGTAGCATAAATGTTTCAGGTATATCAAAATAGTATTATGTTTTGAAGGACTTCTTACAGTTAATGAATGTTTTGTATCAGTATTTTTCATATAGTGTAAGTGGGGGATATAGATCCTAATTATCAGTGATTGCATTGTATGTTTCAAATGTTAGTTTTTTTATTCCTCTAAAGTATGTAAAAGTACATTGGGAACTGTTAGCTTGCACAGATTTTTGAGCTAGAATAGATGGGGACACTTTGGGCTAGGAAGCCCTGTGATGTTTGTTATGTCACCTTTATGGGGATACTAGTGACCCCATGATAGTCCTGTGGAGCATTATCACTATATGTATTTGTTTTATATTTTAATTATCAACTCATTTAGCTCTCAATGATGAAACAACTAAGGACGTGTCCTTAATATGCTACTAACTAAACTTATGGTTTACTCACGTGTTTAGCTATCTTTCTGTTGGCTTAATTGCTAGTTGTGTGATGTTTCGTAAAAGCTTCAATAAATAAAAAGTTGAAAAAGTGAAATGTTGAGTATTTTATAACATTGCTGTCCAAGCCTTACTGGAAGAAAGCTATGTGGTCACTATCAGATTCGGCCAGTACCATAGTATAAAAATAGAACAAATTAATGATTTTTTGAATCAAGGACAGTGTGTGTAAGACAGTAGCATTATAGCACCAAGGGGGAAGCAGAAACTCTTATGAGCCTTCTGTCAACATTTATCCCAACGCATCCTGGACCAATTCAGGAACTGACCTGGAGCTCCGCCACAAGCTTCTAGTCATCTGATTTAGAATGAAAGACTAGCTCTAGCCCGGTGGTGATGAGGGTTGAGGCACTGGATGACATACCTTGAGCCATGCCGGCGACCTGGTTTTGGGAATGAGCCTGGGTCACTGGGGGTTAGCAGGGGAGGACTAGGATTGAGCATCTATAGACTGCTCTTCTAGTTCTGGGGAGGATTGGGGAGAACATGCTGCACTGTAGTGGTCCCTGGGGATGCTTGGTGGCACTACTAGCATGGGCGTATGTGGGGGAGGAGTGCAGCGGATGTTGGCAAGCAGTGCCTTGGCATCATTGAATGTCCACACTCCCATGGGAGAACAAGGAAGAAGGCTGAGTGTGACTGAGCAGCTTGATGGCCATGCCCTGAGCTGCCTGGAGACTCATGAGGAGTCCAGTCGAGGAGGGTCAGGGGCCATCCTGGTTGGGAAGTGGCATAGGGAGACCCTCCAATGGGATGACATGACAGCTGTCCTGGATCCTCCTGGATGTGGTTTGAGCCGCCCAGCTCTCCGGGCGGGCAGGGCTGGCTGCTTGATGCCTCCAGCCAGCTTAGCACTGCAGCAGGAAAAAAAACCCAGCAGCAGTTAAAAAAAAAAAAAGAATGAAAGACTAGAGCAATGACCTGATGTGTTTCATCTATTTTGAAAAAAAAGAAATCGGTAGCCATATTTATCCAGTCAATGGAACAAGACAAACAAACAATAAATGTGTTGCACTTGATACCTTCTGCACCAATATGGAGTAACTTACTGATACCTTTTAAACCAAAAATAATTTTGTTAGTTCAATAAAAGGTATTACCTGAAATGTATTTGTTGTTTCCCTTTATGAAATACAGCAGTTATTGGAGAACTGCTGTGTCCCACAGTTCTCTTGTCCTTGCAGAACAGAGGATCTATTCTAGCACTGGGCTGAGCATCTTGTAGGATGTCCACTATTCTGCCTCATTCCACACTGTCATGCCTCTGGCCTCACCTTGCTCCTTCACTCCTCATATTTAGTGAGGAGGCAAGAGGATATGGACATCACTGTAAATGCAGACATTTGTGGGTGCAGGGCTGTGTGGCCCATGTATGTACCTTAGGTACCTATATGTGGACTTGCTCTTAGTATCTTGCAATATGACTGCATATGCAATAGCACTATTGTGGAGCTAGTCTACAGCCCAGCCCTCCACCACAGGACCTGAAGGTGATGTTGCTCTGACTAGCACAGGGTACTTGTGATTTCTGGGTTGTGTTGATATTATAAATGGCTGGGTAACAGGAGTTTATGCAGCATGACTAGATTCAAGAAAATACCCACAAGAACAGACAACAGATAGAATAGATGCTACAAAAGCCATAGTGGTGCATTTATTTACTGGAGAAAAATAAGCAGCTCCTCACATTGACGTTTTTAGGTTAGGCAAAATGTCCCCTAAACAGTTCAAGAAAATTTTAAACACTTTAAAATATAACAGTAATTTGTGAATGCCCTGGTCATGGTCTACAATTTTGTCATGGCATTCAATTAACAATTTGAAATATGAGCAAGCCGGTCGATCAGCACAGAGGTAGTAGAGCTACTGCATGCACTGCTGTTGATTAAAGTTCAGGAACAAGCTTGGGATGCTGGGCACCAGCCATGGGGATGACGATCAAGTTTCCTAGAGGATGCTCTTTTTCTTCAGGGAGGGAAGGCAGCATTCTCTGCCGCTGTACTGCCACCTGGGTGACCACAGATGGTGGTGCAGCTGAAGACACTTCTAGCTGGGAGGACACAGGCTTATAAACTGAAGTAAAGACTTGGCCAGATTTTTTCAGATATTTCCCAATATTTCTAAAGAGATTTTGTTTGGTAGTGGTACTGCAGGCAGGCAAGGAATTTATGTATTTATCACAGACATTTTGGGCAGTATCTGGCCATGCCATTGTTTTCATCTCTTCGCTAGAGTGCATGGCATGTACATGGGCATAATGGTGTCTTCACCATCTGCATCCCAAGGCAGACAAAGCACAAGGTGGAGAAACCTGGAGTGTGGCACAGTGAAGCAGGAGCTCTCTGGCCAAGCTGAACCTGACTAACCACAAGCCACTAGCACTTCACAAACCTGTGGTGTGAGGGGGGAATCTGTCTCCCAGCAGAATCCATTATGGTGATCATGCCTCCCTGTGGACCCCTTGGAGACTACAGGAACACTATACAAAATCTGAGCACCCATTTGAAATTAAAACAAGCAAGTATTTGTTAATGCCAAATGTTCTTGGTTGGTATTGTTGTTGCATTGGGTCTTGCTTGTACCCATTTTTTACTATATATTTACCCAGGATAGAACAGATGAGATGCAATATCTCATTTTCAGTGGTGTCCTGCTTTGACACATTGTTAGATTGTAATTACCCAGGATAGGGCAGCTGAGAGGTAATATTTACTTTTAAGTGGGCTCCCACATTTTGACCCCAAATGTCCAACAGTCTTTTTGTGACCTGAGATTATGATAAAGACAGGTGGCATTTTTAAAATCCCATCCAAAAGGTGATTTTGCTGTGGAACTGTGGAAACAAGTGTGAGAGGGGATATGCAAAACAACACCTACCTTGTTCAGGAGGTGAGGTAACACAAGGGATATGTTGAACACTAGGGGCCAAAATCTGCAAGAAATTAAGTTATGAGTAAATATTGGAGCAATTCATTTGTTTATAACATAGTTGGCTTTTCACATATTTACCCCAAATTTTCTATATTATGTTTTTATGACCATAGAAACATACATAGAAACCTGGGATTGACAAATTTCAAATTTACATGTTAGTCCAAGGACAACTGGCCTAGCCAAAAATGGTAGCCCCAGTATTACAAGTGGTAGTCCATGGTCGGGAGTCCTTATTGTAAAGAAAATTGTTCAAATATGATATAGCAACAAAGTAAATGGTGTGGGGTTGCATTATTAATAATGCATAGATGTATGCTATTAGAAACAGTAAAAATGATGTATTTTTAAAATGCTACTGTTAAATTAATACAGGTAGAGTTGAAGTCCAAGTCTGGTACTGCAATACTAGGATATTTTTCACATACTGTACAATACATCAGACCCTTTTGTTCATTCTAACTTAATCATTTGAAAGTGGGCAGCCAATGAGGTTGGGACATTCTATTCTTTTCTGTTGGTCATGTTTCTTGTCTTTAGATAGCCTGTCCACTGACTGATCTAGCACTAACTACATTTTTATGTTGCTTGCACACATGTGCAAAAAATATAGTGCTATCATCCAAGTTTTTCGGAGGTGTGCCACCCGTCTTCCAATTCAGTCAGTGTGTTTGCAGGCGCAGCCCCAGTTCCCCAATCACTGCTGCAGCTGTTTATGACAGCAGTTGAAATGCAGTGGTCATACAGTTGAAAGGGAGAGCTCCGCTTCAGTGAGCAGAGCTCTCCCCCACAACACACACATGCAAGCATGCATACTGCATGCTGATGCGCTCCCTACCCCCCTCCCCATGCACACACTGTATGGCTGACGGGTGCCCAATCCCCATCGGCTCCACACCCCCACAAAAGCTGTCCAGGTGCCACACTGGGAGCCTACCCATCGTGGCAAAAACTGTTATAGCCAGCCAGGGTACCCAATCCCCGCGGCTCCACAGCTGCATGTCCCCTCCAAAAGCTTTCCAGGTGCCACACTGGGAGCCCACCCCAGCGTGCAAAGCTTGTATAGCCGACAGGGTGCCCAATCCCCTGCTGGCTCCACGGCTGCACGCCCCTAAAGCTTTCTGAAGGCAGCTGGGAGCCCACCCCAGCATGGAAAGCTTGTTATAGCTGACGGGGTCCCTAAACCCCGCCGGCTCCAGCCCCCAAACAGCCTTTCCAGCTGCCACGCTGGAGCCCACCTAGCGTGGCAAACGTCCCTCGTCGTCATAAAAAAAAAAACCTGTAAACAAAAAAAGGTCCCTCATAGTCTCCCTGCCTCCCCACACCCCCTACACCCCATACTTACCTGCGGAGTCCAACGCGACTATCTTTGGTGGACTGGGAACACGTCTGCACTCTTCAAAGCCGACCACGAACTGAGGAAATGCCAGTAAGCTGTATAATGGAATAAATAGTTTTTTTTCAGCTTTGTTGCATATCTCAGGCATTTTGGGGAATTTTGGGCCCAAATTTTCAACATGGGGTTTTTAGGACCCCTCCTCATGAATTCTTGCACTGTCATGGCGTTAATAGGGCCCGAAGGGTGATTTCATGGTCACTGCGTGAAATCACCTTTCAGGACCAATTAAGGAAATGACACTGCCAGTGTTCATAAGGTGGGCTCTCAAAAAGTCTATGTTGAAAATTTGGTGAAAAAATTCCTAAAAATGACTGTTTTACGAGCGTGCATTACGCAGTTCCTACGCTCACTGTAAGTTCATGAATTTTCAATATTTTCACTCCAGGTTTTCAACATTACCATTTTACCACACCTCCTTTTGAGCAGTACAGCTGTCATTTTTCACATTTCACCCAAAACATGTTTCCGTTCATGTAGCACACAATAGCGCAGTTGGTGTGCGAAATCAATGTATGGGACACATTAAGAAAATCACAGTGACACTGTTCATGAGCAGAGGTCTTAAAATGGCAATGTTGAAAATTTGGTGGAAAAATTCCTAAAAATGATTGTTTTTCGAGCGTACGTTGCGCAGTTCCTACGTACACTCATAAGTTTGTGAATTTTCAATATTTTCACTCCAGATTTTCAACATTGACATTTCACCACACCTTCTTATGAGCAGTATAGCTGTCATTTTTCACATCTTGTCCAAAACATGTTTCTGCCCATGTAGCGCATAATGGCGCAGTCAGTGAGCGAAATCAATGTATGGGACATATTAAGAAAATCACAGTGACACTGTTCATGAGCAGAGGTCTTAGAATGGCTATGTTGAAAATTTGGTGAAAAAATTCCTAAAAATGACTGTTTTATGAGCGTGCATTGCGCAGTTCCTACCCACGCTTGTAAGTTTGCAAATTTTTAATATTTGCACTCCAGATTTTCAACGCTGCCATTATACCACACCTCCTTATGAGCAGTATAGCTGTCATTTTTCACATGTTGCCCAAAATGTGTTTCTGTGCATGTAGCGCACAATGGCGCAGTCAATGTGCGCAATCAATGTTTGGAACAGATTAAGAAAATCACAGTGACAATGTTCATGAGCAGAGGTCTTAAAATGGCTATGTTGAAAATTTGGTGAAATTCCTTCAGCCATTCTGCAGTGTTACTAATGAAGACCCTGCAGCACCCCACTGGTCACCCCTCTCATCGACTGCCCATTCTTCTCTCCTGTCTGTTAGCCAGTTTCTAACCCAGTTTACCACCCTTTCCCCATGCCCAGCCACCCAACTACTTTATCAGCCTCCTATGTGGGATGGTGTCAAAGACTTTGCTGAAATCAAGGTAAGCGTTGTCCACTGCCCCACCCTGATTCACTTCCTTTGTCACCCAGTCAATGAAAACAACCAGATTTGTCTGACATGATGTCCCCACTGTGAATCCATGTTGTCTATGGTACTGGTCTCCGATGGCTTCTAGATGCCCCACTATCCTTTCTTTAAGCAATGCCTCCATGATCTTCCTCACTACTGAGGTGAGGCTGAACGGCCTATTGTTCCCTGCCTTCTCCCTGCTGCTGCATTTGTGTAGAGGGAACACGTGTGCCCTCCTCCAATTCACTCATGTTGAATGACTCAGTGAACATGGCTGCCAGAGGTACTGCTATCTCCCTTCGCAGTTCTCTTAATGTCCTTGGGCGTATGCCATCTTGTTCCATCGCTTTGTCCACCTTCAATTTAGTGAGCTCCTGCAGGACTCTTTTGCCTTTGAATGGACTATTGTCCACCTTTTCACTCCCTTGGCAACTGCTGTACTGCTGTGGCACTTGCCCCTCCCACTCTTCTGTGAATACTGAGCGGAAAGACACAGTCGATGACTTGGGAGAAAGGCGTGGAACTATCACTTCCAAATATCTAAACAGCACATACAAGCAAGCAACATTCGGCATTGACAAATGCTTGTTTAGATAGTGTAACAGATGCACCAGCTTCTCTGCTTAATTCAGTGGAATGAACATCAGCTGCTTTTATATCCATTACCACAGAAGAAGAGTCCCATTCAGTATTACTTTTATCTGGCGAAGAAACTGTTTGTCTTTTGCCAGAAGATAATGCTGCTGCTGCTGCTGACCACACTGAAAAAAAAAAGAGTCTGTTGTTCTTCTTCATGGTGTCATCCTTCTAAGTCTTTTTATTATGCAAATAAAATTTATTTTACAAAACCTTACTCTGTGTGTGTGTGTCCTTGACTGGATGGGATGGAATGGGGAATTGGCTGGGGCTGGGTAACTAGCTTATGCTCGCAACTTTATTGACCACAGGCAGCCACTAGCCAGGGTTAGGGTGGTGGCAAAGGGAATAACAAGCAGCAGTTGAATATGTTGCTGTGTATATGCTTAAGCCACTTGTTATCATGTACACTGTTATTTATCTCTGCAAGTGGCAGTGCCACCCAGTCCCCAGACCAAGGAAGGCCTAGGCCACAGTTCAGCCCCACTGCACTCCTGTATCAGTTGAGTTTTAGGATATTTTTTTTTCTTTGTTTGTTCTATGCACTACAGAATCTCAGACAGAAGTAGTACACCAATACAACACTTTTAAGTCCACCCCAAACTCCCTAGTCCCAACAATGACTACCTGGTCCCCCTTGGTGTCTCTACAAGTGTCTGCAAGTATACCTAAATAAAATATATTTTTTTAAGTAAATTATGGTACACTGTTTAGTTTGTAATGTTCAACTGAACAGTACAGAGAATTTCCTTTTTTCTGTAATAGCCCCACATAACAGACTCACACACAAGGCAAGTCCCACACCCTTTTCTTTTTGCTCAACTTCAGTGATGGGTTTTGTCAGTTATCCTCCCTGTCATACAGCACTCCTCTCCCTTAGAACAGCAACTGTCCATCTACCCTAACACTACACAAAACAGAAAACAAATCCCACTTTGTGATGACCTATGTAATGTACACTACAGCAGTATGCAATGTATTCTCTTTTCAGTTTTTTCTAGTTCTCTTCTGGGTATATTATTTTCTGTATTTTTTAACAGCAAGTTGAACAACTTTCTGTATGCCTGGTTCTTGGATCAATGTGGTTCTGGGAGGTTCCTCCAATTTTGTCATTCAATTACTTTATTTTTGATTTTTTTTCCAGACTTCCCTTTAGACACAGTTTACTTTTTTCTACGTGGATTAGATCAGGGTAATTGATCCTTTAAGTAGCCGAACAACACAGACCCAGTCCCTCACCCAACTGGCCTATGGGCCTAAGCCTTGCTGTCCTACCCCCCTCCCACTTCACCATCTCCTAATTTCTTTTTGTCCCAAGAACACAAAAAAAATGAGATTTCTTTTCTTTTTTTTTACAGCCCCAGTTGTATGTTATGCAGTAGGACTAAAAAATTAACTTAAGATGTCCTCCCTCCACTAGTTCACTCTCTTGCCTACTGCCAACTCCAATTGCATGTGGTCACACTGAACAGAGAATGTGTCTACACCTCTCTGCTGCTTCAGTGAAAATGGCACTTTTTCCCTAAGTGACACCAATGTGAATGTCCTTGACCAAACCTCCTCCTCCCCTTGTGCCAGGACTGACAGGCAGCTTTAAGTAACACCCCATTTGATGACTCACCTGTCAGTCCTGTGGGTGGCACTGGGTGCTGATGATCTGTTGGTTGGTGGTGGGGAGGTCAGGAGGTGGGCCTTATTGCTGTGGGTGCTCTCCTTCTGATCTGCCTCTACCTAGGATCCCTCCTTCTCCTTTCTTGCGGCCACACATGATACCTGCTGCAGTACAAACATATGTCTGTCACTCCACAAAGATGAACAGGGGACATCTAATTGCTGAAACTGCACACTGCACCTCACAAATAAAAAAAAAAGCCAGTGGTAATTTGGTTGTCCATTGGTTAACCTAGGGCAGTAAAAGTACTTGTCCAGCAGCATGAGATTGTAGCCCGGGATGTCGGGCTATGGCATTTGTCGATTCCTGATAGAAACAGAAACATAGACTTTGATGGCAGATAAGGACCACTTGGTCCACCTAGTCTGCCCATTTCCCTACCTACAGGATATGCTGTAGATCCTAATTAACCAACAGCCGATTTCTTGACCACTCCTTCTGAGCATGACAGGTGTCATTTATAAAACAGTGGCTGAATTGCAATTTTGTGATGTGTTAAAACACATTTTGGTTAGGATTTTGAAATGATAGCTGTCACATTCATGATGTTGTGTGAAAAAATGTCTATGTTGAAAAGCTGGGAGCAAAATATAGAAAATTAACACAGTTATGAGCGTGAGTTGAAGAATTGCAATGTAGACTCATAATTTTGCCATTTCAGCATAGCCTTCTTTTTTCAAATCCTACCCAAAAGGAGATTTTGTGACTCAAGTGCAAAAATGCACTTTGGCCAGGATTTAAAAAAATGACAGATGCCACATTCATGAGGTGCTGTAAAGAAATTGTTATATTGAAAATGTGCAGTCAAAATATAGAACATTACCAAAGTTACTGGCCTGTGCTTGTAAATTTCAATGTAGGCTCATAACCTTTTTGGTTTTTTAATATTTTTACCCCAAACTTTCAACATAGCTTTCTTATGATCCCACCTCATGAAGAAGTGGAGACAAAATTTACAGCTCTTGCCCGAGAGGTAATTTTGCACAGCAACCACAAAATCACCTTTCAGGATGCAAAACACACATTTTGGACAGGATTTGAAAAATAACAGCTGTCACGTTCATTAGGTGCTGTAAAGAAATGCCTATGTTGAAAATTTGGGTTAAAAATATTGAAAATTACCAAAGTTCAGAGCCTACATTTTCAAATTTCTATGTAGGTTCTTAACTTTTTTTTATATATGTTTACCTCAAATGTTTAATGTAGCCTTCTTATGAGCCCACTTCATGAACAAGGATGGAGAACATTTTCAACTGCTCCCCAAAAGGTGATTTTGTGCAGCTTCTGTGAAATCACCTCTTCAGACAAATTTGCCTAATTTCACTGCCATTGTTCATAAGGAGGGGGTCCCAAAAATGGCGAATTGAAAATGTGGGGCAAAAATAGTAAAAAATGGTCAAGTTATGCCACTTAGTTCAAACCCCACTAGAATACATTGAACTGCATACCTGATTTCCTCAGTTTGTGATCCAACATAGAAGAGTAAAGATGTGCCTGTGGTCCAGTCAGAATTATGGTGTTGGACCCCTGGTTGGTAAGTAAGGGCTTGGGAGGGTGTAGGGTCTTGGGTGCTGGGTAGGAGGGTTGGGTGGGGGCACAGTAATGTCTGCAAGTGACATCGATGGATGGTTTTCTTTTTTCAGGGTTTATTTAAAAATAAACTTGAGGGATGGGTGTCTTTATTTCAGGTCAGAACACTGGGGGACTGGGCACCTTACTGGGCAGAGTGGGGGGTAGAAGCCAGCGAAGGGGAATGGACACCCCATGCCAGAAAAGTCAGGTCATGACACTGCGGGTTTGGTCAACTCCAGTGTCAGTGTTATATTGGGTAGATTGGGAAATATATGCATTGGGCACCCCCGTGCCAGAAGATTAACATGGGCTGGACTTAGGGAGGTGCCATTATGGTGGGGCACCAACAGACACTGATAGACATTTTCCTTTTTTACAGGGAGTATTTTAAAAAAAAACTACAAGGGATGGTTTTCATTATTTGAGGTGGTAACACTGGGGGATTGGGCACCACCAGTGTTAGTGTTATATTGGGCAGGCTGGGGTGAAGCTGCCAGCACAGGGGTTTAGGCACCTCTGTGCCAGAAGATTAACATTGGTTGGGCTTGTGGGGCCATTATGGCAGGCAGCAACATATATTGATAGGCAGTTTTCTTTTTCACAGGGAGTATTTAAAAAACTATGAGGGATGGTTTTCTTTATTTCATGTGGTGACACTGGTGATTGGGCACCCCCAGGGCTGGCATTATATTTTTGTGGGGGTGGAGTGGTGGGTGCTGAGTGGAAGGGTCATGTTGGGGAACAGTAAGGGCAGTGACAACAACAGACATCAATGAATGGTTTTGTTACAGGGTGTAATTCAACCTCAGCAGGTTGATCATGACAAATCAGTTGTGTTTGTAGGGTGGCGCACATCAAAGGAAAAAGCCAACCTATGACCAGCCTGGCTTATGACTGATGTGACACTGATGAGCCCCTTGCAGACCGCTCTGCATTGGACTGACAGTGTCACACCCCTCAAAAGCCACTCTCCAAACAAAATGTGCACTGTGAATGTGAGCACAGTGAACATAAAAATAAGTATACAGTATATGATGCAGAAAAGTTTATTGAAAATAGTAAGAAATAAAACTCTGGCACTTCGGGTTTGACATGATCCTTCCTCAGGGGGTGTGGCCCCTTCACTTAGTACTACTGACTTTTAAAATCCACAGCTTAAAGGAACATGCACAAATAGTATGAAGTTACCCATAGTGAAAGAAATCACACAGAAAAACAAGTATTTGTCAATATAATACATAATGTGAAAAACACTCCAAAGTGAAATGTTAAGAAGTAAAGCAGGAGACCAAAAGAAGTCATTTTAGAGATATTAAAGCCATGCCAAAGAAATAAAGTTAAACCACCCATATTAATGAATAGCCAAAGATTAGTTAACCTAATTGTGGTAAAGATACCATAAATATAAATGAGTTATGAATCACTGTATACATTAAGGCCTAGATATTCAAACTGCGCCAGGCTGTGGCCCAAGCCTGGGTGCAGCGCAACCTGGCTGCGCAGGGGCGTGGACTGGGTGATATTCAATGGAGCTGCACCATGGCTCAGCATCATTGAATACCGCACCCTGGCAACCCACAGTGTGCATGGCACAGTGGCACTGTGCCAGCTCCAGTGGCCAGAGTGGAGCATGGGGATGCGCTAGCACAAGTTCCATTGCACAAGGTGCAGCAACCATGATATTCAAAAGTAGACATGCAAATGGGGCCATAATGTATGCAATGTGCACATGGGGCCATTTGCATGTCATTATGGCCCCATTTGCATGCAGGTGGGCCGATCCCCGACGACTTGCACCTGGCACCCTGCCAGACAGCAGCCTTCAGGGACCAATGCCCCCTGCAGTGCAGCAGTATGCCCCACAGCCCAATCGCGGGCTGCAGTAAAAAAGGAAAAATCATAAATCCCTGGTGGTTCAGTGGACCGCTGCCCACCCGATCGCGGGCTAAGTAAAATAAAGACAAATCCAATATCCCTGGTGGTCCAGTGGACCTGTCAGCCCGCCCGATTGTGGGCTAAGTAATTACATATTAATCTAACCTCTATCCCTGGTGGTCCAGTGGACCTCCCTCCCCACCTCCCCACTGATCCCACTGCCCTGCTTCCCCCCCGTCAGCAGCAGGTGGCAGCACCCCACCCGTCTGCCGCCCTGCCGCCCACAGACTGACACCGTTGGTAGGGCTGTATGCCCATTGGTCCACAGCATGAGCCAATGGGCAAGCAGCCCATACCATACTGCACATTCCAGATATGTGAATGGATCCATTCACATATCTGGAATATGTAGTATGTATGCATGCCCATTGGCTCACACTGTGTACCAATGGGCATACAGTCCTACTGATGGTGTCAGTCGGAGGGCGACAGGGCAGCAGGCGGTTGGGGTGTTGCCGCCCGCCGCTGACCAGGGGAGGGAGTGGGGCAGTGGTGATCAGTGGGTGGGGAGGGGGGTCCACTGGACCACCAGGGATAGAGGTTAGATTAATATGTATTTACTTAGCCCACAATCGGGTGGGCTGACAGGTCCACTGGACCACGAGGGATAGAGGATTATTCTTATTTTTACTTAGACAGCGATCGGGCGGGCAGCGGTCCACTGGACCACCAGGGATATAGGACTTCATTTTACATTTACGTAAGCCCATGATTGGGCATGGGGGGTGGGCACCACCACGCAGGTGCAGCCGAAGATCGGGTGGCCACCTACAGGTGGCAGCTCCCGCGTTGCGCCCTGCAATATGGCAGCTCACTTGTGGGTGGCCAGCCCTTGCTCCTTTTTTTTTGGCATAACTTTGTGCTGGCACAGGTAGGGGTTGCGCATGCATGGCTCCGCACATCCCGGGCTGAATATTGGGCTGTGCAGAGTATGCATGGCACGCCCCCTACCTGCGCATGCATACATTACTGATGCGTGGCACAGTTTCCCCTTCTGAATATTGCACCAGGGTGCATCAGTGGGTTGTACATGGTGCAACACTGTTGCGCCATGGGCAACCCATTGGAATATCTGGGCCAAAGTGTGCAACAAATGTCAAAAACATTTTCGTTTTTTCTTTCTCAATACAATTTAAAGAGCTAGTGACACCTCAAAGAAAACTTAAAAAAAACATAATAATTAGGTACAGTTCTGCCTGCATTCCATTTATATTTTATACATTTCTCCTCTCTGTTATTTATTACTAAGGAAATTTGCATGAATATACTGTACGCGCGTTATCCCTTAGAGTTCCCTTAGAGTTCATCTGCCTCTGTAGCTTAGTCCCTACTTCAAGTCATAATCCTGTTTTTACATCACAATCTGTTGCTATGGGAGTAACTGTGATACCACAAGTACTGCTCTATGACTTCAAGTAGGGAGAATGAAGCAGGAATAGATAAACTCCTTAGGAGCAAAGATCCTGTTTTCATACAAATGACCTCAGTAATAAATAATGGGGAGGAGGAATACAGCACTAATGGAAAATACAAGCTGGAATGTGTCTAGATATTAGGCTTTGTTAAAGTTCTCCTGAACATGTCACTAGCTCTTTAAAGAGCTAAACAAAGATTTTTTATTATAAAAAAAAGAAATAAAGGGGAAAAGGGAAGGGGGCAAGGGAAAAACACAGAGCTACCACATGACAAGGCTTTACACAAAATATAGAATATCATTAAACAACTGAGAGAGAGAATAAATGTGTTATGGTTTCAAAACTGGATGATATCCAAACAGTCTGTGTGACCACAAGACAACAAAGTATGGAGATCAAAAATGCATCTTAATTCTTTTTGCAACAGAATCATTTTCCTGTCCCCACCTCTTGGATGAGCTTTAACATACAGTAATTCAATTCCAGTAAATCACAGTGCATTTGAATCACCATCTTGGTAAATGTGAAAATGCATGCCAAGAGTATTTAGATTTACAGTTCTAATGGAGGAGATATGCTTGTAGTCTCTTCCATGATGGATGAATGAATAGTGCATCCCATATATTCCTTGTTACACTCACAAGTGATAGCATAAACTATATAAGGAGCAGAACAGTTGATGAACTGTTTTAATAACTGCCTTTCTATTATGAGATGGCTTAATAAATTCTTTGTCCACTGTTCTGTATCTGCAAATGCTGCAATGATTACAGCTAAACCAAAAAACAAAACAAAAAAACGATGGAGGTGGATGTAGCCAGTTCTGTGGTGTACGTGTAACTGTGTCTCTGCAAAAACTATTAGCTACTGAACCTCCAATATTTTACCTCTGTGAAATGAAATACATAGCTGTTCCCCCAATGTTTTAGATAATTCCTCATCTCCTTCTAACACTTAACAATGTTTCTTAATAGTATCTGTCGCACACCCTGACAACTGATTATACTCTGTCACAAATGTACCAGAGGTTGTGAAATCATTTCATTTTGGCTTTGGTTGTAACAATGTCTGGCAATTTACTGTATAGCAGATAATATTTGCGTACTGTTCATTTTTGCTGTTTTAGCTGTTACTTATCCATGAATTTAAATGGAACTCTGATATAATTTGACATGTGACCTTAGTAATCAGTTTTATTTAATGAAGTACAGAAAGTTACTGAAATGAAAACTACTGTGCAATATAGGATTTAAACAAGCATTTATCAATGCCAAATGTTTGCTTGCTGGCATTGGCATTTGTAGTGTAGGAGCTACAGAGCTGCATAATAGGAATGGCAGTGAAGTATTGAACTGAAGCCAACCCCACCACCACCCTGCAGAGACTGACAGGCACTGGGATGTGCCTTTGGGTCGTAAGGCATAACAACCATGCCACTTCACTACACCCTACCCTGCAGACACTGAAAAGTGTCACAGTGTGTCTTGGGATCTTTGGCCCTTATGTGCACTCCATTCCATGAGGAAATACAGTGAGATGGGTGTGGTATAGAAGAATGGGGTGAACTTTGGGGCCGAAAAGTCCAAGGCACACCTCAATATCTCTCACTGGCTACAGGGTGTGGAATGGTATGAGCATTACAGGTGAGAATCCCGAGTCACACCCCTGATGCCTGTCATTCTGTACAAGGTGGGGCGTTATGGTCAGAAATCCTAATGCCTCAGGCATTCATTTGTATTTTCAACCCAAATTTCCAACATGTTTTTTTTGTGCCCCACACCTCATGAACAGTAGCAATATCAGTTTGTTAGCTGAAAGCTGCTTTTGTACAGCGACTACGGCATTTAGCACCACAGGTGCAAAAACACATTCCGAACAGGATATGAAAAATGACAGCTGTACTGTTCATGGAGAGGTGTAAAAAATGGCAATGTTGGAAATCTGCAGTGAAAATATTAAAAAACTGATCAAGTCACGAGCATGAGTAGAAACTGTGCAACGCACACCCGTAATGTAATTAGTTTGGGAATTTTTTTACAGCAGATTGTCAACACAGGCATTTTGGGACCTCTGATCATGAACTGTGTCACTGTGATTTTCTTTATGTGCCTGAACAGTGATTTCCCACAGCGACCATGCATTTCTGTGCTGAAAGTGTGAAAACACATTTCAGCCATGTTGTGAAAAATGACAGCTGTACTGTTCATAAGGAAGTATGGAAAAATGCCACTGGTGAAAATCTGGACTGAAAATATTACAAATTCATGAACTTACGAGGGTGCGTGGAAACTGCACAATGCTCACTTGTAACACGGTAATTTTATGGACTTTTGTCACCAAATTTTCAACATAGCCATTTTAAAGACCTCCGCTCATGAACAGTGTCACTGTGATTTTCCTTATCTGTCCCAAACATTGCTTTCACACACTGACTTCACCATTGTGCACTACATGTGTGGAAACACATTTTGGGTGAGATGTGAAAAAATGGCAGCTATACTGCTCATAAGGAAGTGTAATGATAGAAGGCATCCTTGGGATGGCAGAGAAGGGTGAGATATTGCTGATGGGGGACCTGAATATGCCAGATGTTGATTGGAGCACCTTTGCTGCAACCACATCCAAGAGCAGGGCCATTCTCGATGCCCTACAGGGGGCATGCCTCAGACAGCTAGTTTTGGAACCCACTCGGGAGAGAGCAATCTTGTACCTGGTGCTGTCAAATGTGGTTGGGAGAGAGGATCTCTGATCTTGAAGTGGGTAGCCATCTGGGAACAAACAACCACCAAACAGTGTGGTTCATGATAAACTTAGCTGTAGAGTCAAGCCACACAAAAGTGAAGGTACTAGACTTCAGGAGGGCTGATTTTGTCAAAATGGGAGAGTGCCTCAGAAAACACTAGCAAACAGGCAAGAAGGTGGGGTGGAGCAACAATGGGGAAACATCAAAACTGCCATCACAGTGGCAACAAGTCTTTGTGTGAAGCAAATAAACAAATCAAAATGAAAGAAAAACACTATAGTTCTCAAAAGAAGTGGCGGGGAAGGTAAGGGAAAAAAGATAGCATTCAGAAAGTATAAGGAAACACAGAAGGAGCAGGACAAAGAACTGTACCAGTTAAAGCAGAAGGAAGCGGGTAAGGCAGTCAGAATAGCAAAGGCCCAAACTGAGGAAAAGATAGCCAACTCGGTTAAGAAGGGGGATAAAACTTTCAATAGGTACATTAGGGAGCAAAGAAAGACTAAGACAGGTATACTGAGGCTGAACAAAGAGGAAGGTGGTTGATCAGAGAGCGACAGTGAAAAAGCAGCGATACTGAATGAATACTTCTGCTCAGTATTCACAATGGAAAAGCGGGGGGAAATACTTAATCCAGTCAATAGAAGCACTCTGGATAGGGAGGTTGATATTAGTTCTTTCACAGAAGAAAGGGTTCTAAAAGAACTCTTAAAACTGAAGGTGGATAAAGCAATGGGGTCTGATGGGATTCACCCCAGAATTTTAAAAGAACTAAGGGAAGAACTAGTAACACCACTAACTACCCTTTTTAATAAATCATGGGAGGATGGGGTGGTACCTGAGGACTGGAGGAGGGCAGATGTGATTCCCCTTCACAAAAGTGGGAGCAAGACAGAGGCAGGAAACTACAGACCTGTCAATTTGACCTCAGTGGTAGGGAAAATGATGGATTCACTTCTGAAGGAAAGAACTGTTGAGAACCTAGAGGCAAGTGGGGCACAGAACCCAAGGCAGCATGGATTCACAGCAGGAAGGTCATGTCAGACAAATCTAATTGATTTCTTTGACTGGGTGACCAAAGCAGTAGACCAGGGAGGGGCTGTGGATATGGCCTACCTAGACTTTAGCAAGGCATTTGACACAGTTCCGCACAAAAGATTAATAAACAAGTTAGCCAGCCTGGGAGTGGGTCCTAGGGTGGTATCCTGGGTAAAACACTGGTTGGACAACAGGACACAGCGAGTAATAGTAAATGGAGTCCACAGTGAAGAAAGGAGGGTTACTAGTGGGGTACCACAAGGTTCAGTACTGGGGCCGGTCCTTTTTAATGTCTTTATAAGTGACATTGCAGAGGGACTGGAAGTGAAAGTATGTCTCTTTGCAGATGACACAAAGATCTGCAACAGGGTTGATACACAAGGTGGCATGGAAAGGATGAAAAGGGACTTGGCAAGGTTGGAGGAATGGTCAAATGTATGGCAGCTAAGATTCAATGCAAAGAAGTGCAAAGTAATGCACCTGGGAAACAAAAACCCAGGGGAAGAGTACACAATGGGGATGAGATATTAACAAAAACAAAAATGAAGACAGACCTGGGGGTAGTCATATCAGACAACCTAAAGGTGGCCAGCAATGTGAGAAGGCAGCAAGGAGGGCTGGTGGGATACTGGGATGCATAGGGAGAGGCATCACCAGTAGAAAACAAGAAGTTGCTGGCCCTCTGTACAGACAGTTGGTAAGACCACATCTGGAGTACTGTGTACAGTTCTGGAAACCCCATCTCTGCAAAGACATAGACAGGGTGGAGGCTGTCCATAGGAGGACAACCGAAATGATGCAGGGTCTGCATCAGAAGACATATGAAGAAAGACTAGGAACTAAAGATGTATAGCCTCAAGGAAAGGAGGAGAGGGGGAACATGATAGAAACTTTCAAATACCTCAAGGGAATCAAGAAAGTCCAAGAGGGTAGCATCTTTCAGAAAAGAGATGTGCAAAACAAGGGGCACAATTTGAAGATGGGGGATGGCTCAGAGGTAATGTGAGGAAGTATTTCTTCACAGAGAGGGTTGTAGATACATGGAACAGACTTCTTGAGGAGGTCATAGAGTCAAAAACAGTGGGGGAATTCAAGAAAGAATGGGACAGACATAAAGCAATTCTAGTGGGGGGTAGGAGGAAGTAGGCTGTTGGTTAACTAGGATCTGCAGCTTATCCGTTAGGTAGGGAAATGGGCAGACTAGGTGGGCCAAGCGGTCATTATCTACTATCAAATTCTATGTTTCTATGTTTCTGTGTAATAAAATGTCAATGTTGAGAATCTGGTGTGCAAATATTAAAAATTCTCAAACTTGCGAGCGTGCGCAGGAACTGCGCAACGTGCGCTCCTAAAACAGTCATTTTTGGGAATTTTTTCACCAAATTTTCAACACAGCTATTTTAAGACCTTCGCTCATGAACAGTGTCACTGTGATTTTCTTAATCTGACCCAAACATTGATTGCGCACACCGACTGCGCCATTGTGTGCTACATGCACGAAACACATTTTGGGCAAATATGTGAAAAATGACAGCTATACTGCTCATAAGGAGGTGTGGTAAAATGGCAATGTTGAAAATCTGGAGTAAAAATACAAAAAATTTGCGAACTTACAAGCGTGCATAGAAACTGTGCAACGCACGCTTGTAAAACAGTAATTTTTAGGAATTTTTTCACCAAATTTACAACATAGGCTTTTTGAGATCCCACCTTATGAACACTGGCACTGTTGTTTTTTTAATTGGTTCCAAAAGGTAATTTTGCACAGTGACTGTGAAATCTCCCTTTGGGCCCGATTAATGCCATGACAGTTAAGAATTCATGAGGAGGGGTCCCAAAAACCCCATGTTGAAAATTCCCAAAAATGCCTGAAATATTCATTAAAGTTGAAAAAAAACCTATTTATTGGATTATGCAGCTTACCGGCATTTCCTCAGTTCGCGGTCGGCTTTGAAGAGTGCAGTCGTATTCCCGTCCATCAAGATCATTGGCGCCAAGCCCGGAGGCATGGGGTGAGGGGGGTGGGGAGGCAGGGTGCACAGGGTGGGTGTGGGTGGGTAGGGAGACTGTTGAGGGAAAATTTTTTTGTTTACAGGTTGTTTTTTTTTGGAAGATGATGCGGGATGTTTGCCATGCTGGGGTGGGCTCCCAGTGTGGCAGTTGGAAGGCTGTGGATGTTTGCCATGCTGGGGTGGGCTCCCTGCATGGCAGCTGGAAGGCTATTTGAAGGGGCCTGGAGCCAATGGGGATTGGGCACCCCTCGGCCATAATAATTTTTGCCATGCTGGGGTGGGCTCCCAGCGTGGCATCTGGAAAGCTTTTATAGGGGGGTGGAGCCAACAGGGGATTGGGCAACCCCATCGGCCATACAGTATGTGCATGGTGGGAGCGCATGAGCATGCAATATGTGTGCATGCGTGCATGTAGAGAAGGGAGCGCTGCTCACTTAAGTGGAGTTCTCCCTTTCAACTGTACGGCACTGCATTTTCAACTGCTGTCATAGACAGCTGCAGTGTTCATTGGAGAACTGTGGCCGTGCCTGCAAACACATTGACTGAATTGGAAGACGGGTTGCAACACCTCCAAAAACTCGGATGATGGCACTATGTTTCTTGCACTTGCATGCAAGCAAACGTAAAAATGAAGTAATTTATTTTATTAGAAAAATACATGACTGACAACTAGGGGCGCTGAACAGGATGGCAGCTTAGATCACAGCTCCACAACCCAGAGGGCTATATCCATTATAATCCTTTCTTTTCTGACCAAGTTCTGCCTCTTCAGACTACAGAGGTTATGGGAGTACTGTACAAGAAATCTGAAAATCGCTTTATTATTGCAGAAAGCTTAAATTGTAGTGGAAACAAAATATTTTCCAGTGGAGCAGCCTGTCTTGAAGGTAGGCCTGCAGAATGGCTGAACTGCACGTGTCACAATCCTGGGAACATCCCCTCGGTGGAAACGATGTTTGGCCAACTTATGGCACAGATGTCGCAGGTCACCTTGGCGACAAACTGCAATACCCAAGTAGTCCAAAACCTGGAGGCTAGTATGCTACATACTTAGCAGAAGATCTCAGCAACGCAGTAAAGGAGAGTCAGATACAAGACCTGTCAGCAACACTAAGGGGAGCAACAGCACACTATACAAATGATACACAGCAAGATAGATGACCTCGAAAATTGAGGTGGGCGCAATAACCTTAGATTATTGGGATTCCTGGAGCTCATGGAGGGGAATGACACTGAAGGGTTTCTGCAATTAGCAATATCAGAAATGTTGCAGCTAGATCCATCAAGACCCTTTCAGGTGGAACAATTACACCGCATGCTGGCCCCCATGCCCAAGGCCCAGGACAGGCCATGGCCTATTATTGCTATATTTATAGATTACAGAGTAAAAGAGAAGGTTCTGACCAGAGCCCGGGAAAAGCAGTGGGTAACGTGGAGATCAAACAAAATCGTTATTTTTCAGGACTTTTCTAAAGAGCTGTCTGATAGACGCAGAGCCTACACCGAAGCAAGGCACACAATGCACAAACTTGGGCTGCCGTTCTCCTTGCGATACCCGGCAACAATACAGGTAGTCCACAATGGGGTTCCATTTTTTTTTTACTCTCCTGACTCCGTCACAGAATTTCTATGCTGCAACTGGCCAAAGGAATCTGATGTAACTACCCCGAAGCCCCTGCCAGCAAAAGGTAGCGCAGAAGGGCTGGACTGTCACTCTCCTCCTCAGGTTAACCAGTCCGGGGTCTGGCAGGATATTAGGGACCAGGCTTGGGAGCTCCCCCTGAGGGCGAACCAAAAGAGGCACTCTTCTTAAAAGCATGGACTCAGAGAACACCCCTCGGAGCGAGAGCAGTCAGACATATTGGGAGCCATACACATGGACACAACAAATCCTGACTCCCTACAGGGTTTCCACATCACCAACAGGTATGAATCCCTGTGACCTAGATCTCCGAATCCATGGCCAGACACCGTCGACACTCCCGTGTTTGGCAGGCCTTCTCCTCCACTGAAATCAAGTCACCGGGCCCCTTCAACTTCCCCTCACCAGTTGCAGGATGGAGCCACGACTAACAGAGCACAGCACCAATCAAAGGACTCCGGGGAGGCCTCTCCCATTGTCAGTAATCCAGCCTCCTTTATGGACCAATCGGAGCAGATTCAAACTGCCAGACCTAAAAACCATGAGACCTCAGCAACGTGGTCAGATAAGTAGCGCTTTTGTTTAATTCTTGGTTCTTTTGCTAAACCTTGGGGAAAATCAGTTCCAGGGTAAGGCAGGGGTAGCTTTCTCGGTGACCACGGAGAGAGACTCCGGCCGCTGTTCCATTGCCATATCCGCATCGCTCAAGTTTGGTGACTGTGGGGACTCCCCAACCCTGGGCCTGATTCTCGATCTGTGCCACTACCTTGCAGCTGAAATGCCCCATTCCCATACCGGGAAGGATCCACTGGGGCCAACAAACATGCTCTGACTCGCTAGGGCTAGTAGGAAGCCCTAGTTTAATTTGTTGGCACAGAGGAGTATCAATCACCTCCACAAGCTCTGGCAGATATTCTGAAGGTCTCAGTCCCTCTCACTGGTGGGGAGGGGTGAGGAAGGAGAGCATCCTGGTGTAGGGTTATCTCAAACGTACTGTTCCAGTTGGTGTTGTTGTTCATTCTGTTGGGTATTAATGTTTAGGCCTAATAAGTTCACTATTGGCCTGCTGTTTCTTTTTACATGGAGGACTCAGGCCCCTCCAGGGTGGGCAGCTGGGTTCCCGCCCAGTTTTTGCTTGGGGGCTGGTGGAGCCGTGATCTGTATTCCTGAATCAGGTCCAAAGTACCCGATCCCTGATGTAGAGGGCTCCCACCCCAGAGGGACCAAATCACATATGTTCCATGGTATAGTGGACTAATCCCCCCCCCACTTACTCTTTTCATAATATTCCCCTGAAATGAGAACATTGCTGGTTCCCCTCAGAGACCATTTCATGCCCAGGTATACTAGAGGAGGCTGCTACCTCAACCACTCTCGCCTCCATCCTTCCACTCCATCATCAGCGATGCATAGCCTTACCATTAGTACCCCAATACTCATGCAAAAATGACTGGTGCAGTGTCAACACCCATCTGCGGCTACAAGGAGCTCACTGGATTAATACTGTGATAGTGTTGATGACGGTACCCTGTTGGGGAGACTTCCTCCCTCAAACTCCCCCTAACACACATAGGGGTTCAACACCACAGGATAACACCCTAGGAAAAGAGGCCGGCCTACAGCAGGGCTCTGCAGCCGATGGGAAGCGTCTATTTATCCAATACGCATGGAAAGTTGTGCACCCTGTATATAGTTGGTTTATATGTATATGTTATTGTTTGTTTTCAATGCAAGAGACACACACAGGGTTACTGCTAGATGTTAGACTGAGATCAGTTGCTACTGTCAGGGAATGCCTGGCTTATTCACTCTCCAAACCTGGCACTGAATTACAGGGATTTGTCTCTCCTGGGTGGACCGACCTTGCTCCCAGCCTGCTGGTTTACTATGATACATTTCCTGGAAAGATACTTGCTCCCTCTCACCGATAGGTGATATAATATGTTTGATGTGGAACGTCAGGGGGCTTAATACCCCACAACAGAAGGAAACAGGTTTTACAGCACCTTAAAAAGCTGGTAGTGAAGGTCGCATTGCTGCAGGAGACCAAACTCATAAGAGGGGACCATGATAGACTAAAATGGGATTGAGTGGGTCAAGTCATACATGTCTTGTCCCCTTCCAGAAAGAGAGGGGTAGCTATACTGCTTCACAAGCAGCTACATTGGACACTGGTGCATAAGGTGAGTGACCCTGGGGTCAGATGGGTGGCTGTACTCATGGACGCAGGAGAGGGACCTTTACTCCTGAGTAACATGTATGCCCTGAATGAAGACTCGCCCTCCTTCTTCCATGAGCTGGCCCAAGCACTGGGCTCCTTGGCCCCTGATGATACCCCTATAATATTAGGGGAGATTTTAATCTCACACTGGACCCACTACTTGATAGATCCCCCTCTACCACAGAGCCCCACTCCAGGGCGTCACTGGCATTGAGTCAGCTACAACAAGATATGGGCCATACAGATATCTGAAGGGTATTTCACCCCTCCCAATGAGATTACACATTCCATTCCATTTCCCTTAGTCAGATAGATCTCTGGCTGACCTCACCAGCAGTCACCAGGAACACCTTTGACACCTTTATTCATCCATTGGTCATCTTAGATCATGCTCCTGTGCATCTCTCCTTCTCCTGGGGCCCCCTTCCCCCTACTTCTCCATCCTGGAGGCTGGATCCATTCTACTTTGTGATCCAGACTTTCCCCCCGGCTTCAAAGGGAAACCTCTGAATTTTTTCAGAATAATCACATAGCAGATACTTCAGCAGGCAATACCTGGGAAGCATTTAAAGTTACCCTGAGTAGGGCGATAATGGGATTTGCAAGCAGGCACCACAAGAGGAGGGAACAGCACCTTAAGGGACTTGAAAAGCAGCTCCAAGAAGCGGAAGCTACCTTTAAGGTCCTCCGTGTCCCTTCCCACAGCTTAGAGGTAGGACACTGAGTGGCATCCCTGAAGATGCAAGTGAACCAACTTTTATCTAGGAAAGCAGAGACTTCTATTATTAGGCTAAAGCACAAATATTGGGAAGGGGGAGAGAAGGAGGGTAAGATCCTTGCCTACCACCTCAAAAAGCAGCAAGCCAAAAGGCACATTGTGCCTTAGTGGATGTAGGGGGTAAGACCCACACATCGACAGAAGGAATCAAGAGCATAATGATGGATTTCTATTCCACGCTATATAAATCATCCAGAGCACCTGACCCCAAGGGTGTCCTCTCATTTCTAGAATCCTTACACCTTCCTAAAATCTTGGAGGATCAAGCCTTGGCCTTAGATGTCCCAATCTCACCTCAGGAGGTGGCAGAGATTATATTATCTCAAAAAAAGGGAAAGGCTCCTGAAGGGGATGGGATCCCCATCGAATATGGCAGCTTTTGCAGGCCACAATCTCCCTGATACTTGTTACAGAAGTGCTTCAAGAAGGTGCCCTCCCCCATCCCTCAGGGAGGCAACCATCACTATCCTGCTTAAGAAGGGTAAAGACCCTCTAAAAGCATCCAGCTACTGGCCCATATCCCTTTTGAATGCAGACAGTAAGGTGCTAGCCAAACTATTAGCTAACAGAGTAAACCCGCTCCTCCCCAGTTTGATCCACCCGTCCCAGGTAGGCTTTGTTAAGGAACGATTTAGTGCAGACCATATTAGATCGCTCATAAACTTGATCCATAAGGCTAACACATTGCCATCCCCTTCTGCAGCAATAGCAATAGATTTTGAAAAGGTCTTTGACTCCCTGGAGTGGGACTATGTCCAACAAGTGCTCTGCACCATGGGGATGGGGGCGGGCTTCCGGGCCTGGATAGGGCCATATACTCCTCACCCGCAGCTAGGATACTCACCAACTTGATGCTGTCTCCCACCTTTATACTGGGTAGAGGCACACATCAGGGATGCCCTCTTTCTCCTCTACTCTTTGTCCTGGCAGTGGAACCCCTGGCTGTGGCTATTAGACAGAATCCATTACTCTCCGAGATATGAGTGGGAGAAAGGGAATACCCTGCTTTCATGTATGCTGATGACCTGTTGCTTCCTACAGCAGATATTGCCTCCTCCCTCCCTCCATTATTGAGCACCCTGTCAAAATTTAATACATTCTCAGGGCTCAAGATTAATCAGTACAAGACGGAGGTCTCCTGTTTGAACTCTAATTGTACCTCCCACATGGTTACTCAGCATGGTCTCCGTTGGGCTCCAGATGGACTTACGTACTTGGGCATCAATATCACACCTAATTTGTAGAAACTCTGGAAAATGAATATGAAGCCACTTTTGGCATCCATTCGTATGGAGCTGGATAGATGGAGGCCTCTCCGACTCCCACTCATAGGTAAAATTTCGGCAATTAAAATGGTCACAGTATCTAAAATTATGAACCTCCTTTCTCACATTCCTTTGAAAATCCCTCAGTACTGGTTTGCTAAGCTGGACTCCCTGCTGGGTTCCTTCATATGGGAGGGCAAGAAGCCTAGGTAGAGCAGAAATAAGATGAGAGCGCATTGTAACGATGAAGGCTTCTGTAGCTCGAGGGGTATAAATGGGCTTTTCAGATGGCTCAGACGCTAAAATGGTTCACATCCCCAGAGCAAAACTCTTCTCAGTGGCTAGGTATGGAGAGAGAGGTCTGTGAGTGGGCACATTTATCTCTGTTGTTGTTTAATCGCATCCCCCAAGGGTGTTCACTTTCACCCTACAATAGGCCCCTCTCTGGAGTACTGGGCCAAGGTGCATAAGAAGTTGGGTGCCCTCCCTTCTCCCCCAAGACTCACTCCACTATGGGGCAATAGTGAGATCACTATCAATAAGCAATCAATTTCCTGTCCCTTGTGGGAACTAGGTGGGCTCTCAAAGCTCCAGGATATGTATATCCCTGGCACAGATACCCTCAATTCATTCGGAGGGATGAGGAGAACATATAGAATCCCGTCCAGAGATTTCTGGCGCTTCCCCTCCAAATAAGGAGCACGATCTCTGAATACACTCGCAAGCAACACCACAGGCAGAGAGTCTCTCAGGCAGAATCTTGTCTGGCCCTAGAAAGAGACCAGTCTAGCCGAATATACACTGCCCTTAGGGACACCATTCCATCCCAAGCAGATGAGTCTAAGCATAAATAGGAGCAGGCACTGCAGGCCCACATCACAGATCTGGAGTAGAAGACATGTCTCAGGCTTGCACATGGGGCATACCCTGATACTAGAAGCCAGCTAATACAGAATAAGATTCTGCATTCATGGTATAGGACCCCTGTGGTACTTGCCAAGGCTAAACTGGTCCAATCCGATCTCTGCTGGAGATGTCAGGAGCTTCCTGGTGACCTAATCCATATATTATGGCACTGTAGGAGGATCCAGCCTTTATGGCAGGCAGCTGGCAAAATGGGGTCCAGTATTCTTCAGAGACCCATTCCTATGTCCCCCCAGCTCCTGATACTAGGAATCCAGTCCTCAGCCCCCCCACTTAAGCCTCTTAGAGATAAAATTGCTCCCTACCCTAAGCATACAGGTAAAAAGACTCCTTTTGTGGAAATGGTGGGCACAGGTAATCCCGTCAGTGGAGGAGGTACTTAGCTCCTTGGTTCAGGTGGCCAACTTGTCCAGAATATCACACACTGTAGCTGATATCCTCCCTAAATATATCAACATGTGGAAACTCTTTATAATGTACTTGAAACCTAGGGAGGGAATCAGCTGAAAAAGCTCCTTTTCACTTTTGTAAACCCTCCTCTCATGTTTGAGTCTGGAGTTTGGGTGGAAGAGACACTTTTTGTGGTTCCGGGGCCCCCTGTGCCAATAGCAACTTGGAATGTTATGAGTAATTGCTAGTTTATTCACTGATGATCTCTAGATAGGTTTGCTTTGTGTGTGTTCTCTTGTATTTTGTAGTTCCCGACTGGAGGAAGCAGCCCTGGACCATCTTAGAACTCTACGGTTGTACCAGCAATGCAAATATCTTCGAGAATAGTCCAGGTAAGCCAATTTATATGGTATTTACAGGACATGAGCACCAGCGGGTATTACTCCTATAGGTTACTTCCCGGCTGGACAGGTGTTGCTTGTCCATCCAGGGAATAATACAGTTCTTATGTTGCCCGCTTGTTTAGGCTCTGTTCCTCAAATTATTGTAAGCCTGTCCCTCTAACTGTATTCATACAGATGTATATAACAGGTCTGTAATATTATTGTTATGTATCCGACAGCTTTATTCCATGTAATGCTTGTCAAAGTCAAATCAATAAAAAATGTATTAACCATTAAAAAGAAAAATACATAAACAAAAAAACAGAAAAGAAAGGTCTCCTATCAGTCTTCCACTCAGTCAATGTGCTTCTCAATCATTTATTGCTGGTCTGTCAGGTGATGTTTCTGAAGTCTGCATCATAGCCCTTAACCCTCACCCTTTGGAACTGCCTGAAATGAAGAATGAATTACACTGTTACAGCATAGTAGTATACCCTGCACTACTCTCCTCAACTACCTCCTCGACTACCCTCCACTACCTATCGAGTACCTTCAGCTACCACTTGACTAACTTCTAGTTGTGAAAATCAGTGTCATCAATGCCACAGAATGTTCCCTAACCCCACTACCCACTACTACCCTTTACTTAAGATCCTTTTCTTAAAAAATAACCCAAATTATTAAATAACAAATTGGGTGGCCTTACATCAGTTTGGTGCGTATGATGTGCACCGTGGATGCCTGCTTGCAAAAAGACGTGAACAATATCCTCACCATGTGTGTAACTGCCTGGAAGTTGTTCTCCAGCCAGCAGGCATGGTGTTCTTTCAAGTTGTGGAGATGTAGATCTGTGCTCATGTTTTCAGTGCCACCTGCCACAAGTCTGTCAGAAACTAACCCCACATAGCAGCTGGTAAACTGGCTTTTTAGTTTGTTTATGGACACATCCAGTGGTTTCAGCGCATCTTTGTAGGAGGCTGGGACATACACCAGAATGATGTTGTTATCATCAGGATGCTGAATTACTGCCTTCATTTTTGTGGGCCCTGTCGAAATAAGAATTAGCAGAGCTTTTTCTTCAACTGGTATTGCCGGCACTTGTTTTTGGGATCGGACATAGGGCACCAGCACATTATTAATGAACTGAAGGGTTGTTTCTACATTAGTCCAGTGATTTTCTGAGTGTTACAAGTTACTCATTGAGAAATTTAGGGAATGGGTGACGTGCTGTACTTCTGCCATTGTATATGAGTTGTAGTGACAGCATGTCCTAATCCAGGGTGCAGGCAAGCACAACGGAGATCTGCCATTTATCTCCGAACCCGGTTACTGAAAACTGCTTTGCCCCAGCAGCCTCCATAGGCCATTGTGAGACAGGGATCTTGTTCACAGGAACATAGAAACATAGAAGTTGATGGCAGATAAGGACCCCAAGTCTGCCCATTTCTTTTTGTACATTATGAATGTACCTGTACCTTACGTCTTTACTCTGTCAGTGGCCTATCTATTCATACTCATCTGTATTGCTCCCTTATGCCTATCCCATGCCTGTCTGAAGCCCTGTACTGTATTCATATCCACCACTTCCTGAGGAAGGCTGTTCCAAGCATCTACCACCCTTTCTGTGAAAAAGAACTTCCTCATATTACCCCTTAATTGGCTCCCTCTAATCTCATGCTGTGTCTTCTTATCCTGCTATTTTTCTTATATTGAAACATGTTAGCCTCTTTCACCTTGTTAATGCCCTTAAACTGTTTGAATGTTTCAATCATATCACCTCTCTACCACCTCTGCTCTAGGGTATACATATTGAGCTCCATTAATCTGTCCTCATATGTTTTCTGATGCAGGCCCTGTACCATTTTGCTTGCCTTTCTCTGGACTGACTCCATTTTGTTAATGTCCTTGTGAAGGTGGGGCCTCTAGTGCTGCATGTAGTACTCCAGATGGGGCCTTACCAGTGTCTTGTAAAAAGGGATTATAACCTCCCTCTTACAACTTGTGATACCCCTACTAATACACCCCAACATCCCCATATCCTTACCTACTGCTTTAGTGGTCTGCTTGGATGATTTCAGGTCATCTGTGATGATGATGCTCAAGTCTCTTTCTTCCCCTGTGATTGCCAGCAACTCCCTTTCCAACTTATAGGTGGCTTCAGGGTTTCTCTTCCCTATGTGCATGATCTTGCACTTCTTTGCATTAAAATCCAGTTGCAACTCTTCTAACCATGTTGCCAGTTTATCCAGATCTCTTCTCATTCTGCCCACACCATCTGGATCATCTACTCTGTTGCAAATCTTGGTGTCACACCCTGCCTAATCCATATTAATGCTTAGGTGGGGAGAAGTAAGTTCCTGAGCACTAGCATGGACTATTCATGACAAAAAGGAAGTTTTTAGATTGGCAGTCACTGGAAGTTTTATGCCCTACTTTGGTCCCTTTTCTGTTGCTAAAGCCAGTGCAGTATGGAAAACCCCAAGCTCACTTGCTTGACAAGTTTGAATGTCTGCTGTTCTCTGGAAGTAACTGCGCTTTCACAATACCAACAGCTATTGATTGGATGACACCCGCATTTACAATGGCACCTTCAGCACACAGTGATTTAACAATCTTTTTCAGTTGTTCTGGATTTTGCTCGAAGTTCATGGGACAGCCCAAAGGTTTTTTGGGCAGGAGGGGTGACATTGTGGTGGGGTTGGGTGTTTTTCTCAATTGGGACAGGTAATCCATTTTAAATTTTTGGATGGTGCTTTCATTGATTTTGTTACCGTTATTGCCTAGGTAATATTAGAAAGTTGCCAAAATACCCTGATGAACAGCATACTTCCCCAGCTGGAATTGGGTTTCTGGTGTGTATTTACATAGGATGATGGATGGCTTATCTTGGAAAGTGGAGGGATAGCACCTGCAAACTCTTTTGCCACTGCAGCGGTAACATTAAGGTCCACACCAGAATTCTCACACAACTCTGCACCAGATACAATGCTCATTTCCACTGGGTACCTTTACTTGACTTTTGAAGACTGAATCCATTTAAGAAGGGACATTGTAAAACAATGGAATGCAAAATAACAACAGCAAGGTACCAGTAAATTACTGTTGATGTGTCTGTCTGAATACACTAAACACACTGAGTAACTGAGCTATAAGCTGTAAGGTGTGTCTGCACGCTGTTGGCAGTTACAGTACTTTTGCAATTACTGTAGACAATCAAGATATACTAGTACCTTGGCTGGACTGGTGGTGCTGGGGCACTGGATGCCACAGCTCACACCACACTGGTGACCCAGGTTCAGGAATGGACTCAGGATGCCCGGGGTCAGCCGAGAGAAGGAGGACTGTGCATCCTATGGACTGGTCTCCTCATTCAGGGAGGGAGGGTGGAGGATCACTGAGACACAGACCCCTGACGGTGGCTGGGGGCAGGTGTAGCTCGGCAATCAAACTGTGGCTGGCATTGGCAGGTGTTGGGTGCACTGTGGATGATTGCATGCACAGAAGCATCCTTGATGCTACTGAATGCTCATGCTGGGGGGTGGATAAAGGGGCACTCTAAATTATAAACATCCTTCATTATGGATCTCCATCCTTCTGGTGTTGGTATTTTAGGACTGTGTCAGAGCCGGGTGGTGGCTTTTTCACTGCAATAGCAGAGATGGGTAATAAATGGAGACTTACGCAATTTAAGCCAGAGACCCCTGGTGTGATTGCAAGTAAAAGTAATGATGGACTATCTGCACCATGACAGTTAAAAATTGCCTTGAGTTCTTGGATTACTGCCTGACAAAAAGGTTGTAGAGATAGGCAAGCCCAGAACATATGAGTTGTGCTTGCAAAGAGTTGGCCACATCCCCTCCAGCATGCAGCCAATCCCTTGCATGCGTATTTGGCCACTGTATCAGGGGACTTAAAGAAATTGGAATGGAATTTCCATGAGAATTCTCTCCAAGAGGTTGAGAAGGTGAGGCGGTATGCGCTGATAGCGAATTTATTCCATTCAGCTATTGTATGTGCAGTGTTTAACTCTGAATTCTGTCTCTTAAAGATTAGTATTTCTTTGAGGCCTTCTGCATGTAAGAATTAGTTTTCTGGCTTCCAACCACAAAGAAAGATTTTCCGGAAAATCTCTAGCCAAAGGATTATTGCTCAAATGAAATTTAAGCACTGAACATCACTGCCCAAATGGTGCTGAACTGAAGTATATAAAAACACACATCAGTTGAAATCCTTATTAACATTTCAGAATAGAGAATGCCATCAAATCTGTTGAATACTTCCATCACATCCTGCATATTTGATGGCAAGATAAATACAGTACCATTTTCAGTAGAAAGTAATCTACAAAAACTACATCCTTTTAGCTAGGGAACTTTTACTAGAGATGACTGGATGGCCTGGTGGCCTGGCCTGGTCCTTATGAACTTTAGGTAAAATATACATATTGTAGGTATTGTTTGATTTTGTATTTTCATGAAGTCCATTTCTTGCTTAAGGATTTTTCCCATGTTGTATGATTCAAGTAAAAATGCATGAACACAATGGGCCTGATTCTCAAAGCTCTCAGGGCGATGCAAGGGGCTTGCATCCAAATGATTGGCGCAAAGTGCCTCTTGCACCAAACGATGCCCTGGGAACAATACTCAAAGGCAGGGTGTGTCTATGACATGCAGCCTGCACCTAACGATGTTTGCACTGCCCTTGCACCGCATGCTGTACTGCAGCATGGTGCCAGGGGCTTGCAGCAGATGCAGGCTGCTAAATCCCCTGAAACACAGTTCACAAAACTCCCCCAGTGGTGACATTTCTATGTACCCTTAAGCCAGTGCTGGCTTGTCTAGGGGGACTTAGAAATTTCACCATCGGGAGAGTTGATCTGGTAGTGGCAATGTGCTGCGTGGTCCCCCTCCTCGAACCCTGATCATTGTTAAAATAAATAATAAATTGCCTCCTTTCCCTGGTAGTCTAGTACCCCCTTCCCCAAATCTTGATCATAGCTAAATAAATAAATATTAGCCCATTTTCCCTGGTAGTCTGATGGCACTCCTCCCCGAACCCCGATCATTGTTAAAATAAATAATAAATTTACCATTTTCCCTGGTAGACTAGTGGACCTCCCCTCAACCCAATGACCCCAAAATTACTGTATCAATTAATATGTGGTGGTCTAGTGGGCCCTCACCCAGGAGTTCCCTACCACCCCGCTCCTCCAACCCATAAAGGAGCCCATGACTGGCAAAGCCCACCTCTCTCCACCGGGGCCAGCCACTGACGGAGCTCTAAATGAGCACATACTGTATATAGTACACACTTAGTGATTGACAGGTCACTGAATGCATACTATATACAGTACGCACTCATTCAGAGCTCAGTTGGTGGCTGACCATGGTGGTGAGAGGTGGGCTGTGCCAATCCCTGGCTTCCTTATGGGTTGGGGGATCATGGTGGTAGGGCACTGATGAGTGGTGGGACCACTAGACCACCAGGTGTTAACTGATAGTCATCAAGATGGGGGGCCACTAGACTACCAGGAAAAATGGTAAATTTATTATTTATTTTAACAATGATCGGGGTTTGGGGAGGGGGGGCCACTAGACTAATAGGGAGGAGGAGCGGATATGTATTTATTTAACAATGATCAGGGTTTGGGAAGGGGGGACACTAGACTACTTGGATAAAGGGTCAGTGTATTATTTATTTTAATAATGATTGGGATTTGGGAAGGGGGGGACACGAGACTACCAGGGAAAAGGGGCTAATATTCTATTATTTAACAATGATACGGGATTGGGGGTGCTAGTGCTTATGCACATTGCTGCACTTTGCCGCAGGCTTGCAGCAACCTGTCCAGGTATGTCCTCTGTTTGGCACACTGCTAGAGTTGCCACAAGCTGCATAACCTTGCCACTGGGACACCACCTAATAAAGAATCTGGTGCAGGGTTAGTGGCGCATGGGTGATCAGCGAAAGTCACCTTTGCTGCGGCTTCCACCATGTTTTAAGAATCAGGCCCATCAGTTCAGTCTTTAATTAGGTCACTTGTCAGATGTCTATACAGTAACTCACTCCATACTGAAGTTGCTAATAGAGTTCTGCCTTGTAGAATTCCTTATCCATAACTACCACTTATCCTTCTTTGTCTGCTTTTTTTATCTAAATCTTGTCATTACATGACAGCTTTTCCAAAGCTTATTTTTCTTCCTTTGTGATGATGTATTTTTTCTGTTGCCATGGTGACTGAAATATGATTTTTAAATCTCAAGGTACCAATGATTCATATACAAGCAAGCAAATCTTTATTTATATAGCACCTTTCCAAAGCCAAGGTGCTTTGCAGTTAAAATACAATGTGCACTCTATATTTAACACTTAAAACATAACAAGTGAATCATTTTACTTAAAATTCATCTGGTAAGGCTAAATTAAAAAGATATGTTTTAAAATCAGATTTAAATCTCTTGACGGTCAGGCATTCTCTTAACCGACGAGGTAGAGAATTCCACAGGGTAGGCGGCCGCAAAAGAAAAAGCACGAGCACCAGTTGTTTTTAAGCGAACCCTGGAAATATCTAGCAATCCCTCATTGGCAGATCGGAGAGGACAGTGTGGACAGTAAGGAGTCAGGAGATCTTGCAGGTAGCTGGGTCCCTGTTCATGTAGGGCTTTAAAGGTCAGAAAGCTGACCTTAAAGTTGATCCACCACTGAACAGGCAACCAGTGCAGTCCACGCAACACAGGCATAATATGACTGGCTCTAGAAGTACCAGTCAAAAGCCTGACTGCCACATTCTACACTGGCTGCAAGCAGTGGATGTCAACCCCAGGAAGCCCTAGGTAGAGGGCATTGCAGTAGTCAAGGTGGGTGGTGATGAAGGCATGGACCAGTGTTGGCAGGTCATCCGGAGAAACCAGCTGTTTCACCCAGGCAATAGTCCTCAGACGGTAAAATGAGGATTTCACAAGTGTTGACACCTGAAATTTCAGGGTGAGGCCATCATCAAAAATAATGCCCAGGTTACGCTCCCAGTCTGAGGTAGTGAGCTGGACTCCATCAAGCCATAAGCCTGATGCCTGTCCAGCCCCCAAACCCACCCCAGGACAACCAAGGTCCACTACCAACACTTCGGTCTAGTTTGAGTTCAGTCTCAGCTAGCTAGTGCTCATCCAGTCCTTGATCTCAGTGAGACAGTTATTAAACACAGAGACTACATCATCCACCCAGGTAGAAAGGACATATACAGTTGAGTATCATCTGCATAGCAGTGAAAACTCAAACTGTATACCCTGATGATATCTCCTAGAGGTAGCATATACACTGCAAACAACTTGGGTGCCAATATGGAGCCCTGCGGCACCCTGCCGGACAGGGGAAGGGTATCAGAGGAATACATTCCAGTGACCACCTTCTGAGACCTGTCCACAAGGAAAGATCAAAAGCATTCAAGGACTGTTCTTGACAGTCTACAAGTATATCGCAGGCACTCCAGTAGCACACCATGGTCCACTGTGTCAAACACTGCAGAAAGATCAATAAGGACCAAGAAGGTATGAGCCTTTCGACCTCTCAGTATAAGGAGGTTATTCAATACTCGGACAAGTGCAATGTTGGTACTATGTCGCTTCCTAAATCCAGACTGAAGAGCATCATAGATATTGTGGGTAACAAGGAGATCATCCAGTTGCAACACAACCACCCTCTCAATAACCTTACCTAGAAAACGCAGGTTAGAGACAGCACTGTAGTTAGCTGGACAGCCAGGATCCAAGGAGGGTATTTTTCAGGAGTGGTCATATGACCACTTCCTTAAGGGGATCAGGAAAGACACCCCTCTCCAAGGAACTCCGGAAAATTTCCACTAGGATCAGGCAGATAACATCTACACAACCCACTAATCGGGGTGTAGGGCCAGGCTCCAAACTACAGCTGGTTGAGGGCAAAGTCTGGATGATTGTCAGTGTCTGTGAATTCCAGTCAGCTAAAGTCCGTCCAGACAGACTGAGTGCTCACCACCTCCCGTTGACATCCACAATCCCTCATAGGGAGAGCCGGGCCAATGCCAGACCTGATATTGACAACCTTATCCATGAAGAATCGAGCAAACTTCCCATATTTGGCCTGAGTAAAGGCTCCTCTAAATTGGAGACAGATTGAATTGCACAAGAAATCTCCTTGGAAAGGAATTCTACATTCTTATGGGTGATTTCCGATTGATAGCTGTTATAGTGTACCATCAATCTAAGCCTGTCAACCTCCTCCACCATGATCTTTCCAGCTTTTGACCCACTCTCCTCAACTCCTTCAAGGAACCATCAAACCAAGGGGTCCTTGGGAGAAAAGTGAGTAGTCAAACACAAACAGGAGCAATCATGTCCAGGGCATCTCCCATCACCTTATTATAGGCCAGTACTAGATCCCCTGGATTCATGCATTCACCAGACAATCCCAAAAGGTCAAGCACAGCTGAAAGACCTTCTGGGGTAACCCCCCCCTTAAAAGGCAGTACTGGACTATCTCCGTAGAGGCAAGCTCGTTTCAGTGGTGGAGCCAGGTTTGGAAGCATTTGGGAGCCATGGGGAACCATTCAGTCAGTCATGGGCTCTACAATGGGCACTGCACAGTGAATAAAGATGGTGGTGGGGCACTGTTACTCAATCTGGGGCAGCCAGAAGGGGCGACTGCCCCCCCAGCACATCTCCTAGCTCCGCCACTGGCCCCTTTGAAGGAAACATCAAAGACTGAACCTTATGGTGTAATGGTCAGACCAACTGACTGGTTCCGTCCCCAAATCCATGATCTCCATCCCCAGGGGAACACCAGATGTAGAGAGTGACCCCTATTTGTGTAGCGGAGGTAACCACCTGTGTAAGGCCCAGCATAGTCATTTGCTGGAGGAGATTTTGACCAAATTGTGAGAGCTCATCATCAACCTAGGCATTGAAGTCTCCCAGAATTAACCATCTGGGAGACTCCAGCACCATGTCGATGATGAAATCTGCTATCTCCTTCAGGAATTCTCCTCCATCACTGGGTGTATGGTAGATGAGGAGTATCCCGCACCCTACACCCTCTCCCAGGATACACTCAAGGGATCTGGTTGGCCCCACTGGCACATTCACAAGGCCCAGTTCCATTTTAAATATAATGGCTACACTCCCTCCCATATGATCCAACCTCGGGCAGTGTATCACTGAGAACTCAGCCAGAAAAGCAGAAGCCAATATAGGGCCTGCATTTTTGTCCAACCAGATCTCGGTGATGCATGCCAGATCCATCATTCCAACTAGATCAGCTATAATAGCTGTCTTGTTCTTAATAGATCTGGCATTACATAACACCACATGAGTAGGATGGGTTGTCAAGGAAGACCTCAGCTCCTGCACATTAACTATAGAGCCCTTGGGTATGGGGACAAGACAGGGAATATCTGTATCCTGGCTCCATTTCAACTCAGGGCATCTCCTGATCCCCACTACCCCAATATGCCCCCTTTCCCTTCTCCCACCAGGCCCAGTTTTCCCCTTTCTCCTTCATCTCCTAATTATTCCTAAAGCTCAACACCCTAAATAGGTCTCTGATGGTAAAGGAAGGCATTCAAAGTGATGCAATTCCTTGAGCCTAGTGGGGGAATACTGCCTGGCCATTGTTAATCCCTCCCAGCACATTATCTATCACAGCAAGAGCTGGTCAAAACAAACCATCAAACTCACACACTCTCATGCAAACAGTTTTCAATCACTCTCACAGCAAATGCACAATTCCCAACCCACCCCAATTAACAAAACTGATAATGCAATATCAAATAATAATAAACCTGCACATTTAATCCCAAACAATTCACAAAATTAGCTTAATATTAACTTCAGTTACAATAGCAAATTATTTCAAATACTGAAGAAATAAATATCATAAGCAGAACCCAGTCCAAAAAAGTTCATATAAAAATTTTAGTTCATGGAGCTCCTACCTCCTTGGGCCAAACAGCTCTTCATTTTACAGACCCAAAGGACTCTCACTTTGAAAGGTCCAACAGTATTGAAATGAAATAGAGACTGGAGAAAGATTAAATCCCAATCTCTTTAAAGCAAAAACTCACAGTTGCTGAGAAGCACAATGTCAATGTTTAGTTTTCCAAGGACTCTCACCACCACGTACAAAACAAATACCAGTTCTTTAATGAAAATTAATCCGATAAAGCTCTTGAATCACTACAGTTGAAGAGTCAAAGCAGAAATAAAATAACGAATGCCACTACTCATGGCTTTTTCTTACTTCATTGGCTGCACCATCAAATGGGAAATGGGAACCAGTGGTAATACGATCGCACTTCAAATAAGGACTCCAGACACAGTTCTGCCAATAAGGCTGGAAAGTTAGTGGAAAGAATGCCACTTCAGATCTCAGTGTTTTCCTACACACGAGAGGCTCCACCCAGAACACCCACCTCTCCCCAGACCCTACCACTACTCTGGCAGCTCACCAGCCACCATGCCATTGGTAAGAAGTGGTGAAAATGCAGTCGCTCACCGACAACAGCACTGCGGCACTCCACCAGGTCAAGCTCAGGGACCAGGATCTAATTCCCTCCAAACACCAAGCTGGTATTTACTGCTAGGTTGCTTCAGTACTTCCCTCTATGCCATTCTTCAACTGCAGTCCATAGGCAGGATCACTCCACTGTACCAGCCACTGAACTACTCGTGCCACTTCCCTCTACAGCCAGAATTACACTGACCCAGGTACTTTATGGTTCCTTTAACTCTAAAACTAGTTTATGGCTCCAAGAAAGGTATGATCTGAGCTTTTTAATAAAAGCAAACGCCAGTGTCAGTAACGTGTCTCCTTCTCAACAATCGACCCTGGGATAAGGCCAAAAGTCCCAAAGTGTCCAGTGCAGATAAAAATAAACCGATGGAAATGAACAAAAATTAAATAAATCAAATAGTAATCTAAAAATTATAACTACAACTGCTCTCCTGCTGCTGCTGACTTCACAGACGGCCCAACTAGGTGACCATGAACAGTCATGGCACAGGAAGTACAGGTAAGCACTGAGCAAGAGGACAAAAGGTAGATGATGGTTTAAACATAGTTTTTCTTGCATTCATTTCAAGTCTGTTGGAAGTATTACTATACTCCAAATCAGATTTGTGTATGTCCATATTTTTCTCAGAGAAGCTGATAAATGTTTCCAGATTTTCATCTTCCAAATTTATATTGCATTCCAGAATGCCCATATTATCTATTGTGCTGTAAAATATCTTTCAATTTAGTTTTCTAAAATAAAACTTCAACACATCCACATACTGTAGCTTTCAAATGAGTTATTCACAGAATCAGGAACAGAGTTCAATCATTTGCTTAACACACTGATTTGTGCAGTAGTAAGAGCATAACTAATATTTAGGACTTGCTGTTGCAGCTGTGTAAATTCCAAGGCAGTGGGTTAGATGTTCTGACCTCTTATTTGGCTGCCCCTTCTGGTGTGCTTGCACCTTTGTTCCCTGTGGTTCCCTTGTTTGTTTGTTTTTGTTTTCTTTTCTTTTTTTTCTTTTTGTAGTTGTTTTGAAGTTTGGAAAAAAAGTGACTTGTTTATTTGTGCTATTAGCAGAGTGTTCTTTAATTAATTTTATCTCCTGAATCAGATCAGGATTGGGTATAACATCTAATTTTAAGTTCGCTTGCGCGCATGTGCAAGGAACATTTTGGGAGAGTAGCACACTTTGGAGGTGTGCCTCACCCATCCAATGCACTGCTCCCTTGAGCAGGCATGGCGGTCCTGCACCAATGGGTGCAGGAGCTCTGTATGACAGCGGTGTTCCTCTGCTTCAAAGGAAAGCACCGCTGCCATACTGAGCACCGCGTCACACCATTCCTCGCCACACGCCCCCGAGCGTGTCACGCCGCCTAAAAGCTTTGGTGCCACGCTGGGAGCCCACCCAGCATGGCAATGTTGTTTGCCGACGGGTGCCCAATCCCCGCCGGCCCACGGCCCCAGCTGTCCTGCTGCCACACTGGGAGCCCACCCCAGTGTGGCAAACGTTCCCTTTGAGTGTTAACGGGTGCCAATCCCTGTTGCCCTCGGCCCTCACAGAGTTTGCTGACAGGTGCCCAATCCTCATTGGCCTCACCCCCAGCTATCTTCTGCCATGCTGGAGCCCACCCAGCGTGGCAAATGTCCCACATTGTTGTTTTTGTTTTAAAACCTATAAAATAAAACGGCCCCACAGCCGCCTCCCAGCTCCTCACAACCCGCACCCACCCACTGTGCACCCAGCCTCCCCACACCCCCCCACTCCATACTTACCTCCGGACTCTGGCTCAATGATCTTCGGTGGACCGGGAACACGTCTGCACTCTTCAAAGGTGACCACAAACTGAGGAAATGCTGGTAAGCTGTATAATGGGCTAGATAGGGGGGTTTCAACTTTATTGCATATCTCAGTCATTTTTTGGAATTTGTGCACCAGATTTTCAACATGGGGTTTTTGGGACCTGTTCTCATGAATGATGTCACTGTCATGGTGTTATTCAAGCCCGAAGGGTGATTGCACAGGCACTGCGCAGTCACTGCACTAAATCACCCTTCGGGCTCGAATAATGCCATGACAGTGACATCATTCATGAGAAGGGGTCCCAAAAACCCCATGTTGAAAATTTGGTGCACAAATTCCAAAAAATGACTGTTTTATGAGCGTACGTTGCGCAGTTCCTACACAGGCTCGTAAGTTCACAAATGTTCAATATTTTCACTCCAGATTTTCAACATTGCCATTTTATCACACCTTCTTATGAGCTGTACAGCAGTCATTTTCACATCTCACCCAAAACGTGTTTCCGCCCATGTAGCGCACAATGGCACAGTTGGTGTGCGAAATCAATGTAAGGGACACAGTAAGAAAATCACAGTGACACTGTTCATTAGCAGAGGTTTTAAAATGGCGATGTTGAAAATTTGGTGAAATAATTCCTAACAAGCATTTGTCAATGCCAATGTTTGCTTGCTGGCATTGGGATTGGTAGTGAGGAGTTAGACAGCTGCATAATAGGAATGGCAGTGAAGTATTGAACTGAAGCCAACCCCGCCACCACCCTGCAGATATGGACAGGCATTGGGGTGTGCCTTTGGGTCATCAGGCATAATGGCCACACCATTTCACACACCCACCCTGCAGACACTGACAAGTGTCACGGTGTGCCTTAGGGATCTTTGGTCTTATGCACACCCCATTCCATTAGGAAGCACGTGAGATGGGTACGTGTATAGGAGAATGGGGTGAACTGTGGGCCAAAGAGTCCAAGGCATACCTCGATGCCTCTCAGTGACTGCAGGGTGTGGAATGGTATGAGCATCACAGGCAAGAATCCCAAGTCACACCCCTGATGCCTGTCATTCTCTATAGGGTCGGGCGTTCTAGTTGAAAAGCCTAATACCTCAGGCATTCGTTGGTATTTTCACTCCAAATTTTCAACATGTTTGTTTTGTGACCCCACCTCATGAACAGGAGGAATATCAGTTTGTTAGCCGAAAGCTGCTTATGCACAGTGACTACGGCATTTAGCACCACAGGTGCAAAATATTCGAACAGGATGTAAAAAAATGACAGCTGTACTTTTCATGGGGAGATGTAAAATGGCTATGTTGCAAATGTGTAGTAAAAATATTTAAAAAAATGGTGAAGTCACGAACGTACATAGAAACTGTGCAACGCACACCCATTATATAATTAGGTTGGGGATTTTACAGCAGATTGTCAACTCAGGCATTTTGGTGCCTCCGATCATGAACAGTGTCACTGTGATTTTCTTTATCTGTGCCGAACAATGATTTCCCACAGCGACCACACATCTCTGCACTGAAAGTGTGAAAACACACTTCGGCCATGTTATGAAAAATGGCAGCTGTACTGCTCATAAGGAAGTGTGAAAAAATGCCACTGGTGAAAATCTGGACTGAAAATATTACAAAGTCATGAACTAACGAGGGTGCGTGGAAACTGTGCAATGCTCACTCGTAACACAGTCATTTTATGGACTTTTTCACCAAATTTTCAACATAGCCATTTTAAGACCTCTGCTCATGAACAGTGTAACTGTGATTTTCTTAATCTGTCCTAAACATTGCTTTCGCACACCAACAGCACCATTGTGCGCTACATGTGTGAAAACACATTTTGGGTTACATATGAAAAATTGCAGCTGTACTGTTCATAAGGAAGTTTAATAAAATGGACATGTTGAAAATCTGGAGTGAAAATATTAAATTTGCAAACTTACGAGCATTCATAGGAACTGTGCAACGCACGCTCGTAAAAGTCATTTTTAGGAATTTTTTCACCAAATTCTCAACATAGCCATTTTAAGACCTCTGCCTGAACAGTGTCACTGTGATTTTCTTAATTTGTCCTGTACATTGATTTCAAGACACCGACTGCGCCATTGCGCTACATGGGCGGAAACACATTTTGGGATGAGATATGAAAATGACAGCTGTACTACTCATAAGAAGGTGTGGTACAATGGCAATGTTGAAAATCTGGTGTGAAAATATTGAAAATTATGCCCTTACGAGCGCAGCGCATTTAACCGCGAATGCACCGCAGAAACAGTCATTTTTAGGACTTTTTCACCAAATTTTCAACACAGCCATTTTAAGATGTCTACTCATGAACAGTGTCACTGTGATTTTCTTAATTTGTCCTGACATTGATTTCAAGACAATCGACCGCGCCATTGTGCGCTACATGGGTGGAAACACATTTTGGGTGAGATGTGAAAAATGACAGCTGTACTACTCATAAGAAGGTGTGGTACAATGGCAATGTTGAAAATCTGGAGTAAAAATATTGAAAATTCGCGAACGTACGAGCCTGCATAGGAACTGCGCAACGCACGCTCGTAAAACAGTCATTTTTTGGAATTTTGGTACCAAATTTTCAACATGGGGTTTTTGAGACCCCTTCTCATGATTGATTTCATGGTGTTATTTGGGTCCAAAGGGTGATTTCCCAGTCACTGCGCAGTCACTGCGCGAAATCACCCTTTGGGCCCGAATAACGCCATGACAGTGACATCAATCATGAGAAGGGGTCCCAAAAACCCCATGTTGAAAATTTGGTGCAAAAATTCAAAAAAATGCCTGAGATATGCAATAAAGTTGAAACCTCCCCTATCTAGCCCATTATACAGCTTACCAGCATTTCCTCAGTTCGCGGTCGCCTTTGAAGAGTGTAGACGTGTTCCCGGTCCACCAAAGATCGCCGAGGTCTGAGGTAGGTATGGGGTGGGGGGAGGGAGGCTGGTGTGCAGGTGGGTGCGGTTGTGGGAGGGGGCAGGGGATTTGTCAGAGGGACCGCTTTTTTCTTTACAGATGAAAAAAACGGACAACGTGGACATTTGCCACGCTGGGGTGGGCTCCAGCATGGCACAAGGATGTTGGGGGCGGCTATTCAGCCGATGGGATTGGGCACTCGTCGGCCTACGAATTGCTTGCCACACTGGGGTGGGCCCAGCGCGGCACTCACTACTGGGGAGGACAGTGCAGCCGACGGGGATTGGGCACCTCGTCAGCTACATGATATTGCCACGCTGGGGTGGGCACCCAGCGTGGCATTTTGTAGCATTTGGGGAGGCTGAGAGAATGCAGCCACCCTTGCCGGCTATACACTGCGGTGGGGGCACGCACGCCTGTAGCTGGGAGCTTGCCGCGAGCAGCCTATCGCTGCTCACTCGCCGCAGCTCCCCTTTCAACTGTATGCCACTGCATTTTGGAGCGTGTCACAGACAGCTCCAAAATGCATTGGCTTACAGGGGCCGCACCTGCCAGCATACTGACTGAATTGGAGAAGGAGGTGACACACCTCCGAAATCTCTGATGATGGCACTATGTTTCTTGCACATGCGTGCAAGCAAACATAAAAATGACTGTTTTACGAGCGTGCATTGCACAGTTCCCAAGCATGCTCGTAGGTTTGCGAATTTTCAATGTTTCCACTCCAGATTTTCAACATTGGCATTTTACCACACCTCCTCATGAGCAGTACAGCTGTCATTTTTCACATCCTGCCCAAAACGTGTTTCAGCCCATGTAGCGCACAATGGCACAGTTGCTGTGTGAACTCAATGTATGGGACACATTAAGAAAATCACAGTGTCACTGTTCATGAGCAGAGATCTTAAAATGGCTATGCTGAAAATTTGGTGAACAAATTCCTAAAAATAACTGTTTTAGGAGCGTGTGTTGTGCAGTTCCTACGCACGCTCGTAAGTTTGCGAATTTTCAATATTTTCACTCCAGATTTTCAACATTGCCATTTTACCACACTTCCTTATGAGCAGTACAGCTGTCATTTTTCACATCCTGCCCAAAATGTGTTTCTGCCTATGTAGCGCACAATGGGGGTAACAAAAAGGTCATGCTGACAATTTATTGTGCAAATACCAGCAATCGCATAGGGCATTAGGGTAAAGCACCATACATGCCAAATATCACTGCAAATACCTGCAAGCGAACATTCGGCATTGACAAATGCTTGTTAGATTCTGATCTAGTGTGCCCCCTGCTAGGTGACCTTTGTGGCATCTCTCATACAAATATTTGTTGTAGTTCATAATGACTTGTGTCTCTTTTAAACTTGCTTTTCTTTCTCTCCAATATTTGACTTTTGTGTTTGATCAATGTATTCTATAAGTGACTTTCAAGACTGGCACATTCTTGTTTATATAATAACATTTCTTTCTGAGCATTTGCAATGTCTGCAGTTAGAGTTCTGTACTACTCCTCAACTTGATCTATTAAAATACTTGCTACTTCATTTGAACAAGTGGAAAGTGCCTGCTCCAATCTAGTTTTATAAATATCTGCAATATGGCTGCTTGTAGGATACTTGTCAAGACATAGACCTCTAGGTGCCCAAATATTTGCTTTATATTTTTTCAGAAACTCTTTATTGTAGAACAGATTAATTCCTTTAGTTTTTAACTTCTCAAAGTCTTGAAATAATTGTTTTTAATCAAGACCATCATCAGTTTTTATATTTCCATTTGTAAAAATATCTCCTGCTAACATGTGGCATCTCACTACCTCTCCCACACTCTAAAAACATGTCACGGTGCATCTGTTTTTATCACATCTGCTTTCAGAGTCATCAGTGCTGGCTGCAGCAATTTGCATAATCAACTAATTTATTTAGCACATTGAACTTGAAATAAATAATTCTCTCCGATGTAAAATCTACAAAAAATATTCTAATTTGCAATCGAATATGTAGCAGATTTTATACTCCCTAGGTAATTGATAAAACAGTATGACTGCAGGCTCTGAGATAATATTTTAATGTATAAATATGCTCAATGTCTTTTACCATCAAGTGCTCATGTCACAGATTGAATAAATTGCTGCTGGTATTAATGATATTAAACACCACAACATTAAATACTGACATTCTTCTGGGAACCTTAGTATTGCAGATAATTTAAAAACTGCATGGTTACAAACATTAAGGGACACATTGAGGGTTAACTAAATAAAACAAGCATTTGTCACTGCTGAATTTTTGCTTGCTGATATTCACATTGGACATGCAGGAGTTAGACAGATGCAGACTAGGAGTGGCAATGAAGTACTGAACTCATGGCAATCCAACCTCCACTCTGCAGAGATGGACAGGCATTGGGGTGTGCCTGTGGGTCATTGCCCGTAATGCTCACGGCATTTCACCTCACCCTATCCTGTAGGCACCAAATGTTAAGGTGTGCCTTGGAGTGTTCAGCTTCACAGTCACCCCATTTCACAAGGACATATGCTGAAATGGGTGCAGTACAGGAGAATGGGGTGAAGTCTGGGGCTGAAGAGTGCAAGGCACACCTCGATGCCTGTCACTGGCTTCAGGGTGGGGGTGGGGGTGGGATGGCATGAGCATTACAGACGGTGATCCAAAGTTACACCTCTGATACCTGTCAGTCTGTACAGGGTGTGACTTTATGGTTAGAAACCCCAACACCCCAGGTGTGTGTTGGTATTTGCACTACAGATTTTGAACATGGCCTTTTGTGACCCCCACCTCATGAAAGCATTTGGGACCTCTTCTCATGAACAGTGGCAGTATGATTTTGTTAATGTGTCCCAGACTTCAAGTTCCCACAGTGACAGATCAGGCACGATGTGAAGAACAACAGCTGTACCATCCATATGGAGGTGTGAAGAGATGGCAATGTTGAAAATCTGCAGTGAAAATATAAAAAATGCTCAAAGTTCCAAGCGTACATGGAAACTGCACACCACATGCTTGTACTGCAGTCATTTAGTGGAATAATTTCACCAAATTTTCAGCATAGGCATTTTGTGACCTCTGCTCATGAACATTACAGCTGTACTGTTCACAGGGAGGTGTGGCAAAATGCCAATGTTAAAAATCTGGAGTGAAAATATTACAAATTTGCACACTTCCGAGCATACATGGAAACTGTACAACACATGGTTGTAACACAGTAATTTTATGGACTTTTGTCACCAAATTTTCAACTTAGGCATTTTAGGTCCTCTGCTCATGTACAGTATCACTATAATTTTCTTAATGTGTCCCAAACACTGATTTCCCACAGCAACCACACTATTCTGCATCGGAAGTGCAAAAACACATTTCAGCCAGGATGTGAAAAATGACAGCTGTACTGTTCATCTGTTCATAAGTAGGTGTGGAAAAATACCAATGTTGAAAATCTGGAGTGAAAATATTACAAATTTGTGAAGTTATGAGCACGTGTGGAAACTGTGCAACTCATTCTCGTAACACAGTCATTTTACAGACTTTCATTACCAAATTTTCAACATAGGCATTTTAGGATCTCTGCTCATGAACAGTGTCACTGTCATTTTCTTAATGTGTCTGAAACATTAATTTCTCACAGTGACCATGTTATTCTGTGCCGGAAGTGCAAAAACACATTTCAGTCAGGGTGTGAAAAATGACAGCTATACCATTCATAAGGAGGTATGGAAAAAAATGCCAATGTTGAAAATCTGGAGTGAAAATATGACAAATTCGTGAAGGTACGAGCATGTGCGGAAACTGAAAAATGTACGCTCGTAAAACAGTCATTTATTTGATTTTTACCACCAAATTTACAACATAGGCTTTTTGAGAGCCCATCTCATGAACAGTGGCACTATCATTTCATTACTTGGTCCTGAAAGGTGATTCCATGCAGTGACCATGAAATCACCTTTCGGGTCTGAATAACGCCATGACAGTGACTGAATTCATGAGGAGGGGTCCCAATAACTCCATGTTGAAAATTTGGTGCCAAAAGTCCCCAAAATGCCTGAGATGTGCACCAGAGTTGAAAAAAACCTATTCATGCCATTATACAGCTTACCAGCATTTCTTCAAGTTTGTGGTCGGCTTTGAAAAGTGCAGACATGTTTCCGGTCCACCGAAGAACATTGCACTGGGCTCCGGAGGTAAGTATGGGTGAAGAGGTGTGTGTGGGGGGGGCAGGGTGAGTAGAGTGTGGGTGTGGGTTGGGAAGGGGCCATTGAACTTAAAGAGGGAACATATTCTGTTTCGCAGGTTGTAAAAACAACAAAAAAAAAGAAAACATTGTGGTACTTTTTTTTTACAGGGACATTTGGCACACTGGGGTGGGCTTCCAACATGCCACCTGAGTGTTTTTTTTGGGGGGGCTGTAGCCAACGGGGAATTGGGCACCCCCATCAGCACATACCATGAAGGGGAGAGCCAAGAGGGATTGGACACAGGGGGGACATTATGCCTATGGGGAGAGGGCTCCCCTATTGGCAAATTAAACTGGTGAAGGGGAGACTGAAGCTGATGGGGATTGGGCACCCCCGTCATTAAAGAAAGAATGTTGGGGGGCACATGATGCCAAGGGGATTTGGCACCCCCTCAGCACACAACAAATGGGGGAGGGGGTTACATTAAGCCAATGGGGAGTGGGCTCCCCCATTGACAAATGAACTTGGTTGGGGATGGCAAGGTACCATCCTGCAATGATGGGTCGCTCCCTCATTGTAGCTGCAGATTCATTTCTAGGTGGTAGCACACTGGCTGAACTAGTGTCTGCAGCAGCGTGCCACCACATTGGGGAAAGTGGGCTAAGCCTTAAAAAGCACAGGGGCCATTGGCCCCCACAGTGCTGCACCTCCAAAACCCCACTTCTTATCTAAGCCGTGACAAAATGTTTCTTGTGCATGCACTCAAGCAAACGTAAAAACTCCAATTATAAGTCTCTGTTCAGATTAAAAACATTATATCATTTAGTTGGTTTTAAATTAACTCTTACTACTAGTGTGACACATTTCAAATGACTTCTAACACCATTCGGTGTAATGGATTTCTATAAACAGTTGATCCCAATATTTTGTAAGCAATTTGTCCCAAATATCTACCACAGTTTGTATGGAATAAATATGTTTGCCACTATTCAGTTTGAAAAAATATATTGAGCATTTGAACAGTAGTCACACACCCAAGGAAGCCACTAATAACTTTAGAGCACCATTAAAGTAACTTAGTCTAATGTTTATGAAACAGACATGTACCATTCAGGCAGAAAATTAGTCAAGTTAACCAAGTTTAATACCAAGCCAGGTAAAAAGCCAGAACGGATACATTGCCAGTTCAGAATTGCAACTAAGTTTCAGTTTTTGTATGCTGTACCTGACTGTTTGAATTTGGTTTCTGAAGTACCAGCTTCTGGATTGCAAGCGTGGGTGAAGTTTTTGTGCCCCTTAGAGGCTAGGTATGTGTCAGAGAAGGAAACAGATGGATCTGGGAACTATCCAAGCAGACAAGGCAGCACCAAAGATGGAGGATAAAGAAACAAATTAACAAATCACATTGAATCAGTTAGTTTCTAAATTCTTGCCCTATATCCCTTCAGTCTTATCCTTTACTGGAGGAGCTATTGTGCTTGGAAAAAAAAAGCTGGTCCCTTGGAAAAAGGATGCTGTGCTGCTGTGTTGGTTCTGGCCAGAACAAGACAATGATGTTAAAGACAGGAATGTTGGATGCTAAATTCTTAAAAGGCTGCTGTAGGTCGAATGTGGTCTTTATCTTTTAGTGTAAGAGCTGGTCCTTCATCAGGGTAATCACATTTAATTCTAAACCTCTAAATACTGCAAAACATCAATACATACAGTAGTGTCTCAAGGGTTTGTCTCAATGTTTTATCAAGGATGATCCATTTCCCTTCTCTATATACAGTACTCCATTAGGCAATGTGGCAAGTTTCAAGGCTCATACCTCTGAACCAGTTTTCCCAATTGCCCAATGATAAGAGTTTTCACAAACTGCCATTTATGGGCTGTTTAGTAAATTTTCTATCCTCTTTGGAACATTGTTTCCCAGGCTGTTTGGGTTAAAAGTTAGATGTCATACCATTTTTTGAAATCTCAAGTTAAATCATACCATATCTCAACTCAAATGGAATCTAAAAGCAGCATGATGATTTTCAGTACTGTATTTTTTTTAGTTATTTATTTATTTACTCAGTTATTTATGACTTTGTTAACTGGGTAGGATGCACTGGTCCAGGGGACCTTTGACATCCATGATCCTGGCCTAATAGGCACAAGTAAGTAACAGCAGCATATGACAAAAGTGTAACTGCATCACTAGGAAAAGATACAAATTACAGAGTATAAAAGTGCAGGCATGAAAAGCAGGTGAAATGGTTAACAAGCAGTCTGAAATTGGAACACAGCCCAGTAGGGGAGACAGTACAGTTGTTCAAATTTAATACAGTGGTAGCACAAATGTTAGTTGCACTTAAGGCACAATGAGGGATGGCTGTTCATTTATTTAGAAATCTAGGAAGGGCACTGCAGCTGATCCCTATGTATGGTCATCTTACACTTGTACTGAGCACCAAGGGAGTAAGAGAAGCTATGTGAATCAAGGAATTTGGGGATTGCTGTAAACATCCCTAACTGGGTTTTATATGGAGATACATATATAGGGGTTGGGAGAAGCTGGGACATGTATGATGTTGGGCAGTAGGAGCATGTACAGGCATCAGGATATTGGCAGGAAGGTGGTGTGCTGCAACAGCTGTGAGGCAGCAGCCTTCCTGGGGATGATGTGGAGTGCAGAGGGCTGTCCATTATGCAAGTATCTGGAGCAACTGAGGGCTGAGGTAAGACAGCTCAGGTGGGTGCTGCTGGGGAGGTTGGAGAGAAGAGTCAGAGAAGCAGGACAGAGGAGAGAAAGGCAAATTGGAGATACACAGGGGAACAAGGGTTTCAGACAGAAAAAGGGAGCAGGGAACATCATCAAGAATACTGGGGTATCTGTTCCTCAAAGGGCAAGGGTGCCCAGGGAGTGGGAATGGCATGTGATATGGAGATGGGGGGGACTGCAAAGGTTGCAACAGGAGTGGGATCTCTTGAAGGGGTGTCTTTTAATGAATAGATTTGACCCACTATCTGGAAAAGGAAGGGGGCAATAGGAGGAGGGATAGGAAGTCTGGTTACAATAATAAGGTTGGGGGTAGAAAGACAAAATCATGAAGGTGGGTATCTGCAGGGTATTCAAGGAGGGCATGGAAGAAGAAGAAGTAGGTAAAGAGGAGCAGAAATTGAGGGGGAGGGACAGGATAGGGAAGGAGGGCAAAGCAGAGGCAAGCATAGCTGGCAGGATAAGTAGATGCTACAGTGGGATGTTAACAAGAGAGGAGGGGAGCAATTAGGTGGGTAGCAGCTCATGTGGCAGTCAAGGAAACAAGGAAGGGAGATGGGGATGGAGGGGATGGATGGGTGACAATCCCTAGGGACTACATAATTAATGGTATTCCCTGGGAACAGAAGGGGTACCCTGATGCAAAAAGGAAGTGGTCTACATGCCAGGGATGACAGCAGAAAAGATGTGCCCAAGAATCAGGGAAATGGTAAGGGGGGGTTGGGGGAACCGAACACAGTTATGCAAGTAGGTACCAATGACCTAGCTTGGCAGGAGTTGGAGGTAGTACAAGGTAGAGTCAGGGTGTTCAAAAGGACCTGCAGAAAGGTAGCAAGTTTTGCGGTAATTTTCAGAGATATTACCAGTGACAAGGGCCAACACAGTAAGGAAGAAAAGGACACAAGAATTCAATGTCTGACTGAGATGATGGTGCAAGAAGGAAGGAGTTGTCTGTATTGGGAACTGGGGGTGGGCCAGGACACTAAAACACTTTATGAACCTGACAAGCTACACCTCAGTATGGAGGGCTTGAGGGTACATAACCCATGAGCATAATTTAAGCTAATAAGGATGGCAGGGGGCAGCCAGGTCTGTAGACACAATGATTCTGAGAGGAGGAGGTCAACAGACCTCCCTCCATGCCAGTACAAGGGGTCTGGAGGGTGCAGGGAGAGTGAAGCAGTTAGCAATGGGGAGTGGGGGGAGCACACTGGGGAAACATGCTTAGGAAAGAAGTGGGAGAAGGGAAAGAGGCTTAGTTTCTAGGTGAATGGTGTCATTCCTGAATGTGTGAAGTATTGGTAACAAGTTGGATGACCTGCAGATGCTACTAACAGAAGGGGGACTGGACATCACAGCGATCTTCATGACTTGGGCCACATCAAACCGTGACTGGGACCTCTCGATCCCTTGGTATAAATTATACAGGAGGGAAAAGGGTGGTAGGGAAAAGGCAGTGGTGGTTTACTTCAGGAAGGGTATAACATGTACAACAGAGGAGTCAGAAGAGGGAAGGGTAGAAGCAACGTGGCTTCAGTTACTCTTCAATAAAGGGAGGAAAGTGAGGTTAGGGATGGTAGACAGACCACTCTATAAAGAAGAGGAAAGGGGCAGGGAATTGAATTAACAATTGTTGAATGCTGCAGAGAAGGGAGAGGTGGTAATAGTGAAGTACTTCAATCTGCCTATGGAAGACTGGATCGTACCAACCATGACATGTGCCAGGAGTCAGGTAATCTTAGAAGTATAGCAGACTTGGTTCCTGACTCAGGGAGTTACATAACCCACCCAGGAGGGGGCAATCTTTAATCTGTTGCTCACGAATGGGGAGGACGTGCAAGATATAATAATGGTCAAGGAGTCCCTGGTTGGAAATAACCATCACACAGTGAGATTCTGGTTGAATATGGCAAGGAAAAGGTCCCCACTAAGAGCAAAGTCCTGGACTTCAGGAGGGCAGACTTGAGGAAGATAGGTGAATTGTTAAAGAGACACCTGGCAAACATCAGATCAGATATAGGGTTGGGTGAAAGGTGGGCCATCATTAAGGGTTGGGGGATAATGGTTGCCACAGAGGAGTTCATTAGGCACAGGGGAAGAACTCAAGGGCCAAAGCACCGAGCTGGCTTAGTTCTCAGGTTGTCTAGGCAGTAATTGACAAGAGGTTAGCCTAAAGCAAATTCAGGAAAACATTGAGAAAGGAGGACAGGGAGAATTAACTAAAGATGGCTACTGAGGCAAGTAAGGTAATCTAGTAGGCTAAGGCTCAGAAGGAACTGAAGATAGCTGAGGAGATTAAGAGGGGGGAGAAGTCCTTTTTTTGCTTTATAAGTGAGAAAAGGGACAAGAAGGATGGGATTCTCATACCAGTGCCAACATGGGAGAGAAGAGGAGCAGGGGAAGGAGAGCACGGATATGGTGGTAGAAGGGAGTAGAGTGAGGAAATGACTGCAAGCATAGAAGGTGGACAAATCACCAGGCCCAGACAGCATACATCCAAGGGTGCTGAGAGAACTAGCAAAGGAACTTACAGAACCATTGGTGGACCTATTCCATGGTTCATTAGAATCTGTTGTGGTACTGCAGGACTGAAGAATGGTGCATATAGTGCCTGTCCATAAGACTGCTCCCAAGGATGACCCATGGAATTATAGACCAGTCAATTTGACCTCAATCATGTGCAAACTCATGGAGATCATTCTTAAGGAAAGGTTGGTAGAACAGAAAAGCATGGTCTCCAGGATATGAGACAGGATGGATTATGGGAGGGAGTTTGTGTCAGAGGAATCTGATTGCTTTCTTTGACTGGGTCACCAAAACGGTAGATGGGCCAAGTGGTGGACATAAGCAAGGCCTTTGACTCTAATCCCAACAGGAGGTTGATCAGGAAGTTGGTGAATCTCAGGGTTAGGGAGAAGATTTCCAAATGAGAGGAAAACCGGCTGGGTAAAAGGAATCACAGGGTGGTGGTTGGGACAGAGTAATCTAGCACCAGGGAGGTCACCAGTGGGGTCCCACAGGACTCTGTGCTAGGACTGATGTTGTTCAGTGTCTTCATCAATGAATATTGGGGATGGCATTAAGGGAAATTGTTTCTATTAATGGCAGCACCAAGCTCTGTGGGAGGGTCTGACTCAGCCGAAGGGATACAGGCCCTAAAGAAGTATAGTAGGGGGACTGAGGGCACTGAAGGTAAACAAGGCACCAGGGCTGGATGGTATCCACCTCAGGGTGCTGATGGAGATAGCAGAGGTGTTGGCAGAGCCACTGGTGGATCTGTATAGCACCTCACTGGAGAAGGGATGTGTGCCAATGGATTGGAGGATGACACATGTAGTACCATTGCACAAGAGAGGACCAAGGGATGAACCAGATAATTATCATCTGGTAAGTCTCACCTCCATAGTGTGCAAACTCATGGAAATAATACTAAAGGAAAGACTGGTGTCTTACCTGGAGGACAATGGCCTCGAGGATGTGAGGCAGCATGGGTTCATTTCGGGGAAGTCTTGTCAAACCAACCTGATACAATATTATGACTGAATGACAGGTGAGCTTGGATAAGGGTCATGCAGTGAATGTTCTTTACTTGTACTTCAGCAAGGCCTTCGATTCAGTGCCTCATGGGTGGCTTGGGGGAAGCTAAATGGTGTTGGGGTGGGGCAAAAATGATGAACTGGATTACAAGCTGGTTGAGTGGGAGGCTGCAATGGGTGGTGGTGGGAGGGGAGCTCTCAACAACAAGGCCATGATGAGTGGGGTGCAACAGGGCTCTGTGCTGGGACCAGTATTAGTTGGGCTCTTCATATCAGACATTATACATAGGGTAGTGAGCAAGGTAAGTCTGTTCACTGACAACACCAAAATCGAAGCAGTGGTGGATGGAGGGGAGGGATGGAAGCAGCTGCAGTGGGACTTAAGCAAGCTAGAGGAGTGGTCAGAGAGGTGACAGCTGAGGTTCAGTGCAAAAAAGTGTAAGGTTATGCACTTCGGGGCGAAGAACCCAAGAACAGAATACTGGCTGGGGGAGTTAAGCTGAGGGTCACTGAGGAAGAGAAGGACCTAGGGGTAATGATAACAGGGACCATGAACAACACTGCTCAGTGCAGGAGAGTGGCTGCAAAAGTGAACAAAATGCTGGGGTACACAGTGAGCAGGTTTTCGTCCAGGCAAAGAGAGGTGATCATGGCCCTCTAGAAGTCACTGGTAAGGCTGCACTGAGAGTATTGTGTGCAGTTTCACAGGCCATACCTTAAGCATGATATCAGGCTACTTGAGGGGGTGCAGAGGAGGGCAACAAAGATGATGTATGGAATGGAGGGGAGAGACTATGAGAGCAGGTTGGGAGATCTGAATATGTACATCCTGGAGGATAGAAGGGACAGGAGGGACATGATAGAGACATTCAAGTATCTGAAGGGAATCTATAAGGATGGGGCCTTTCAATTAAGGAGGGGTAGGAACACCAGGGGTACAGGCTAAGAACAGAGGGAGGAAGATTTAGGAGAGAAATGAGGAGACACTAATTCACATAGACAGTGACAGCAAAATGGAACACACTACCAGAATGGGTGGTATCATGTATATCTGTGAACAGCTTTAAAAGGAGATGGGACAGAAAACATGAGAGAGTGATGGTGGGGGAGGTGGGGGTGGCAGTGGGATGACAAAAGGGAGGGGAGTGGGACACCTGCAAACTAGGGGTGCTAGCTGCACACTCAAGCAGACTTAGATAGACCGTGTTGTCTGTTTCTTCTGGCACATTCATATGTTCGTATATACCATTTATGGCTATAGTGTAGGTCAGGAGGAATGGGCCAAGTGGTCCTTATCTGCCATTAAATTCCATGTTTCTGTATTGTTCAATGCTTCAACTCATGTAGAGTCTTTGTCAGTGGTGGGGTCCCACATGCAAACAGCTCCAGAAATAAAGTAAGATTTTAAGACACAGACCATAAATTACTATAAGTACAACCTGTAAAGATCCCAAGAGTTAAGATATTTCCAGTTGTACACACAGCACTAAGGTACACACTAAGATCAAAAAGGCAGAAGGAAGCAGATGAGGCACATGAAGGCTCCTTTGTATTTCTCAGTGGTACTATCGGGCAATATTTCCCTTTCTTTTGAATCTATTTACTCTACCACCAAACATAGCCTCCTATGTACAGTTTACTATTCTGTTTGGTAGGTTGTTCCATTTCCAATAATACAAAATCTCAGAGGAAATAAGTAATTACAGTTATGCCACAGCTGTACAAAAACTGAGCTTATACTTGTGATTGAAAGAAATAGCATAAAAAAGGAAATCTTAAACAAAGTGTTAGAGCCAACAAAAAGAACCAGAAAAGATTGTAAAGCAAAAGGCCCCATTAAGAGACAACAGCATAGAAAAAAAGAATTTGTTGGCTGAAAAAGTGATCCTGGCCCATCGTGTCTGCATGAACCACACCAGGATATGTTACTCAAAGTTTTATTCATTTTTTCCAGTTTATGTCACCTACCTGATTTGCCTTTTTGGCACTGCTTTACAGCAGTTAGATTATTTCCACTACTTTAATGCATTTAAAATCCTCTTGAGAGCTTTTAGCTGATTGTTTCGTAAGGGCACAGTTTAGGCCCAAACCCTTCCCACCTCTCACCCCACCCACCCCTGGAAATAGTTCCTTTATACCTGGGGTTCTGACATCATTTCCTCAAGAGGGCAAGGTGCATATCACTGTCATATCCACTCTAGCACACTGCACTGACAATATAAGCATACATATTATATAAATACATATATTTCTATATAACAAACCGATCACACACACAAAAAAAAAATAAACAAGGTAGAACGTTATGTGGGGAGTAGTGCAATGTAATGGCTGTGGGGCAGCAGTCTTCTGGGAGTCTTTCTGGAGGCTGAGATGCTGCCCTGTTTGCAGACAACTATCTGCCCTGAGGAAGGAAGTTGTCCATCTTCAGGCCACATTGGACAGTAGTAAGGGAACCTCCCCCATCCAGGGAGCACCAGAGCCACCACCACTACCTCAGAGGTTGCAAAGAAAGCACAGCAGTTGGACCACAGTGGGCTCAGGGAGAGTAAGGGTGGTGGAATAGAGGCAGAGTCAGTCAGTTGTTCCACTCCACAATCCATACACCATTCTGGGGGAGCATAGTTCCCCTTTGGATGCACCCACAGAGGAGACGAAGGAGGGTGCAGACAACTGTCACAAGGGAGGCCCTCAGGAAGGAGGCAGAGGGCACCACAGGGAAAGGAAGCAGCTCCTGTTGGGGGACTCAATTTTTAGGGGGATAGCACTGGGGGAGCAGGGAAAACTGAAGTAAGGTGCCTGCCTGGTGCCATGGCTTGGAGGGACAGGAAGCGCATCCTTAGGATCACAAGAACAGTTGCATGGGAGTCTGAGCTGGACATCATTGTCCACCTAGGGACAAATGATTTGGCTCATCATGAGATTAGAGCAGTGCGGAAGGACTTTGTAGAGTTAGGAAGGGGCCTAAGACAAGTAGCACACAAAGTATCATTCTCAGAGTTGCTGCCTGTCAGTGGCATGGGTGAGGTGAGGGTACTTTGCACCATGTAGTTTAAGGAATGGTTGAAAAAATGGTGTGGAGCACAGGGGTTTGGCTTCATTGGGGAGTGGGGTTCCACCTGGAGGGACACCAGCCTATACTGTCAGAATGGTCTGCATCTGTCCAGGAAGGGAACAAGTCTTTTGGATAATCAGTTTAAATGCTTCACTGGCAAGCTTTTAAACTAGTCAAGGGGGGAGGCACTGATAAGCAACAGGAAAATCCTAGCCTACTCCTACAAAACAGGGTACTAAATGAGAAAAAGACCAAGGTAGAAAGGTCAGTGGGGGATGCTGCTACAGAAGGTAAAGCCATCAAAAAATGGAGAGCAATGAGTACCAATGCCCATAGTCTAGGTAACAAGCTTCCTGAATTAGTGGCCTTGATGGAGGAGGAACATCTGGATATCGTGGCAGTCACAGAAACATGGTACACACAGAACCATGACTGGGATGTAAACATACCAGGATACACTATCTACAGGAGGGACAGGGATGGTAAAAGAGGAGGAGGAGTAGCTCTCTACATAAGAGAAGGAATCAAAGCAACAGAACATAAGGGTAAACAGGGAGGAGAAAAAGCACTGTGGGTCAATTTGGAGGCAGACAATGGCACCACAATCCGCACAGGGGTTGTATACAGACCCTCCTCTCAGGGGGAGGAAATGGACAAGGAAATGATAGAAAGTATACTTAGAATGGCAGATAAAGGGAAGATATTGCTGCTGAGTGATCTGAATATGCCAGATGTTAACTGGAGTGCAGTTGTAGCAGCCAATTCTAAGAGTGGGGTTATTCTAGATGCCCTACAGGGGGCATGCTTTAGACAACTAGTATTGGAACCCACTCGAGAGGGAGCAATCTTAGACCTGGTCCTCTCAAATGGAGATGCAGAACAGATCACAGATGTAGAAGTGGCTAGCCATCTGGTAACTAGCAACCATTGAACAGTGTGGTTCACAATAAACACAGCAATAGAGTCAAGCCATACAAAAGCAAAAGTACTGGACTTCAGGAGGGCTGACTTTACCAAAAAAATGGGCAGGAAGGAGGGGTGGAAGAACAATGGGGAATAATAAAAACTGCCATCACAGAGGTAACAAGCCTTTGTGTGAAGCAAATAAACAAAACAAAACAATGTAAGAAACCACTATGGTTCTCAAAGGAGGTGGCAGTGAAGGTTCATGAGAAAAAGAAAGCATTCAGAAAGTACAAGGAACCACAGAAGGAGTAGGACAGAGAATTGTTTCAGTAAAGCAAAAGGAAGCTGGGAAGGCAGTCAGAACAGCAAAGGCCCGAACTGAGGAAAAGATAGCCAACTCAGTTAAGAGGGGGGATAAAACCTTTTTTAGGTACATCAGGGAGCGAAGGAAGACTAAGGGAGGGATAGTGAGGCTTAATAAAGGGAAGGGGGTGGGCAGAGGGTGATGGTGAAAAGGCAGAGATAACTAAACAAATATTTTTGCTCAGTATTTACAAATGAAGGGGGGGTACCTAAAACAAACAATAGAAACACTATGGATACAGAAGTTGATACCAGCCTATGTACAGAAGAAAGGGTTCTAAAAGAACTCCTAAAACTGAAGGTGGACAAAGCGATGGGGCCTGATGGGATTCATCCCAGAATTCTAAAAGAACTAAGGGAAGAACTAGTGACACCACTGACTACCCTCTTTAACAAATCATGGGAGGATGGGGTGGTACCTGAGGACTGGAGGAGGGCAGATGTGATTCCCCTACATAAAAGTGGGAGCAGGGCAGAAGCAGGAAACTACAGACCTATTAGTTTAACCTCAGTGATAGGGAAAATGATGGAATCACTTCTGAAGGAAAGAATTGTCGAGTACCTAGAGGCCAGAGGGGCACAGGACCCAACACAGCATGGATTCAAAGCAGGAAGGTCATGCCAGACGAATCTAATAGATTTCTTTGACTGGGTGACCAAAGTAGTAGACCAGGGAAGGGCTGCGGACATGGTCTACCTAGACTTTAGCAAGGCATTTGACTCAGTCCCACACAAAAGATTAATATACAAGTTAGCCAGCCTGGGAGTGGGTCCCAAGATGATAGCCTGGGTAAAGAATTGGCTGGAGAATAGGACACAGAGGGTAATAGTAAATGGAGTACACTCTGAAGAAAGGGGGGTTACTAGTGGGGTGCCGCAGGGTTCAGTATTAGGACTGGTCCTCTTCAATGTCTTTATACGTGACATTGCAGAGGGACTGGAAGGAAAAGTATGTCTCTTTGCAGATGACACAAAGTTCTGCAACATAGTTGATGCACAAGGTGGGGTGGAAAGGATGAGAAGGGACTTGGCAAGGTAAGAGGAATGGTCAAATGTATGACAGCTTAGATTTAATGCTAAGAAGTGCAAGGTAATGCACCTGGGAAACAAAAACCCAGTGGAAGAGTACACAATGGGGGTGAGATACTAACAACAACAAAAATGTAAAGGGACCTGGGGGTAGTCATATCAGGTGACTTAAAGGTGGGCAAGCAATGTGAGAGGGCAGTAAGGAGGGCTGGGGGGATACTGGGATGCATAGGGAGAGGCATCACCAGTAGAAAACAGGAAGTTGTTATCCCTCTGTACAGACAGCTGGTGAGACCCCTTCTGGAGTAGTGTGTGCAGTTCTGGAGACCCAATCTCCACAAGGACATAGACAAGATGGAAGCTGTCTAGAGGAGGGCAACCAAAATGGTGCAGGGTCTGCACCAGAAGTCATATGAAGAGAGACTAAAGGAGATCAATATGTATAGCCTCGAGGAAAGGAGGGAGATGGGGGACATGATAGAAACTTCAAGTACCTCAAGGAATCAACAAAGTCCAAGAGGGTAGTATCTTTCAAAAAAAGAGGTGTGCAAGAACAAGGGGACACAATTTGATGATAGAAGGGGGGGGGGCTCAGAGGTAATGTAAGGAAGTATTTTTTCACAGAGAGGGTTGTGGATGCATGGAAAGGCCTTCTGGAGGAGGTTGTGGAGTCAAAAACAATGGTTGAATTCAAGCATGCATGGGACAGCCATAAGGCAATTCTAGGGTGTGGGGGTAGAAAGAAGTAGGTTGGTGGTTAACTAGGATCTGCAGCTTATCCATTAGGTAGGGAAATTGGAAGACTGGGTGGGCCAAGTGGTCTTTATCTGCCATCAAATTCTATGTTTCTATGTTTCTTTCTGGAAATCTAGCAATTACATCTGTGGTCTTAATGTACTGTGTATGTGCTGGCCATGGATTTGCAAACAATTTCAATGCTTAACTTGCAAAGTACTGTAAATAATTATTTTTACTATTTTTCAGATCACAGAGTCGCATATACTGGCATCATCTCTTAATGGTAGGGCTAGGTGAAATCTGTGGACTCTGGCATCACAGTAGTTTCAGAAAATTCTGTGAAGCTTGTAAATGTGTGACATTTCCCAGGATGCTTTGGTATATTTAAATTGACCATAACATGGTCAGTATAATACCTAGAGATCTGCAATTTGGCATGCATACTGTTTAGAAGATGCCCTATGAGTATGCTAAGAGTTATGACATATGGATTAGGGGCAGGGACATTACAGGAGCTCAGAATTTGGCAATTTATTATTCATGTGAACATTTCTGAAAATATTTCTGAGCTTACAGCTTGGCAGCCTTTGAATCTACATAATTGAAAATTGATATGTTTACTTTCTTAGGATATTCTTAAACACTGCTAAATAGACGGTAGTTAGTTACCTAACTTGTAAGTTACATGACTTCAAAAGTTCACAATTTAATTATTTGTTACATTGTGTAAAAATGCTCAAACTAGTTGAATGTTAACAACTCTGCTTCTGTTGCATGTATACAATCAAGATTAGGCATGCATACGAAAGTAAATACTGTATGTCCTGGAATCTAATTAAGTGGGATGAATGTGGTTTAGTAGTAATAGCAGAATTTAATAGTTTAACATTTATGGTGGATACTCATTAAATTACTAATTGACAAAAATTGTTTAAAAGTTAATGGACACATAAATATTGTTAGTGGAATTCCACTTGTAGAATTTAACTTTCAGAAAGCACTTATCACCCCTGAATCACATTACCTGCAAAAGCATCAAGGTCCTGCAAAGCCCCTCCAGTACTCCTATGACAGAGATACCCAGCATTGTGCTCCATCATGACTAAAGATATTCAGATACTACTGCCACAGTGGCCTAAGCTGCAACTAACTGTAAGGCTTGGCATCACTTGGTGCCACTGTTGTCAAATAGTAGAAATATATGTTATCTACAGAGTTGTTAAAGAGTCAGCAGGCGATAATGTGCAGAAAGAATGCTGCATGTGCATGTGCTTCCAAAAGTCATTAAGTCAGCGAGCTGGCACATTGCAAGAAATGCAAGAAGACAGTGTTAGTGCACAGTGATGTCCATGACTATTCTTCATTGTTTGTCATTCAAGATAGTGACCTGACACTTGGCACCACTATACTTTTACTATGGAGCCTCCTATGGATGCTACCTTATTGCCTTTTTACCTAGTCTTTACCTTCCTCTACATAGGAAAAATGCACTGATATGGCTTCAGCAAAAGTACCACAACATTCAGCAGTTTCACAAAAGCTCAAGAAATTCAGCTTCAGTTGCTGATGATAATTTGTAATCTTTGGCTTCTTATAATTGAGCCAGACTTTGAGCAAGAGATTAGAGATCTGACACACACAGTCTCGGTTACAGTACTTGGTATTACTTGGTTTTGTAATAGCAGGAGGCATTAGCCCATCGAGGCTACCATCCCCATACAGAGTGGGGTGTACTACCCATTTTTACCCATGAAGACGATGTCAAGTTCATGCTTGAATCTATTGATGTTGGTAATATCTACTATAGCCCAGGGGAGGGTGTTCCACAATCTACATGCCCTGATGGTGAAATATTTTTTCTTTTGTTTGTTAAGGCGCTAGGCATGAAGAGTTGTTTATTATGGCATTGTAGGTCATCAGGCTTTGATGCTTTATTTATATTACATTCAAAAATCAGATGACAATCCTTTAAGATATTAAAAAAAACATTAGAATATCCCCTTTGCCCCTTCCCAGTTGCTGGTCATAGAGTTTAAGGGTCTGTACTCTATCTGGATATGGCAACCCTCAGACTCTTGGAACTAGTTTGGTAATTTTCCTTTGAATGTTATCTAAAAAGCATTTATCTCTGACCAAATTGGGGTCCAAAAAGGAGACAGCATAATCTAAATGCAGTCTTATATATGTCTTGTTAAGGGGGATTATGCAGGTGTCACTTCTTGTTACAAATTACCTTTTATAGTCCTAAGTAGTCAGTTTGACATTAGAGCTACAGTACCATTCTGCAGTGCTGACCTGGTGTTAGGATATCATTGATAATTACTCCTAAGTCAGTTTCTTTTGTTACATATTTATTAAGGCTCCATTTAATGTTTAATAAAGGAATAATGCCCAACAGGGTGGGTGCTATGCTGGGATAACATCCCACCTTGGTTGGTTGGGCCTGGGGCCGCGGTCCAAGAGCATTCAATAACCAAGAAGGGATGTTATCCTTGCATAACACCCATCCTGGATGGCATTATTCCTATTATACAATGGTTCCTGTGTAAAACAACCAAAAAAGATGAAAAACATACATTTTAAAGTATATTTTCCCTGTTTTTTTTAATGGAGAAGTATACTTTCTAAAAAAAAGATTAGTGCTGATTGACTGCCGGTGTTTGGAGCTGCAGTTACTGTGTCTCTTCAATGTGCAACACAAACTTTTGTTTCTTATTCATGGCTCTGACAGATTGTCATCCTCCTCCCTAACCCCATTTTTTTTAGTTGAAAAACAGAAAAGGGGAGAAAAATGTTTTCTGTTTGCAGACAGCACGTATGGGTTCCTCTCTACTCCATGAAACTGAGGAAATGGGTGTTTACTCACCTGGTAAAGGTGATTGTGTTAGTTGTATCCATGACACTCCAGACATTACCTTATGGGTTCTCAACCCACCTGATAGGCTAGTGATGCACATGTGACCCAGATTAAATTTCAGAGCATAGCCAGGTCCCAGGAGTCCCCATTCTCCAGTTTCGATTCTTCCATATCTTAAGAGTAAAAACTTTAGGCCAATAACAACAAAACTCTAACATTCGTGACCCGCACTGTTGTGTATAACATCCCAAATAATCACTACGGACCATGGACTCACCACAATTTCATATTTAATCCCTATTCTTTACAATTCTAAATCAGTCCGAAAGGAGTCCAATTTATCGAGTAACAGTTACAATACTAGCAATTTTTATTTGTATACATCTTGTCCTTACTGAAGTAGCTCAGCGTGAAACCTGTGCCGTAGTCACCCTGACAGGTGGGTCATGGAGTGTCATGGATACAACTAACACAATCACCTTTACCAGGTGATCAAACACCCATTGTGTTATGTTGTAGCCATGACACTCCAGACATTACCTCATGGGTTACTCTAATAAGCAGTACAAAAAACAACCATCAGGGCAGGCCAGGGTGATCAGACAGACATGTTCTTGTTACATACTGAGGCTAAGACTCTTGTGGCAAACTCAATTCTCTGTTTGTACAGTGACTCAAGTCTGTAATGCCTAGTGAATGTGTGTACAGAAGTCCAAGTTGCAGCCCTGCAAATATCCTCCATTGATACACTAGCTCTTTCTGTCCAGGAGGTAGCCATTGTTCTTGTTGAATAGGCCTTTATTCCCTGTGGGGGAGTGAGGCCATTTGTCTTATAGGCCTCCTGTATTGATCTCTTAATCCAGCTAGCGATAGTGGTCTTTGAAGCTGCCAGTCATTGTTTATGGCCCTGAGTGATAATAAAAAGTCTCTCAGACCTATGGATGGCTTTTGTCCATTTGATATATAATGCTATGGTATTACTCATGTCTAGTGGGTGATGAGCATTTGTCCCCTCTTGGCCTGACTGTGCTTGGAATGTTGGCAATTCTAATGCCTGTTCCTTATGGAATGTGGACATGACCTTTGGTAGAAAGGCAGGCACAGCCTTCATAAAGACCTCTTGTGCTGTGAATATAGTTTAGGGCTCCTTGCATGATAGTGCTCCTAGCTCACTAATCCTGCTAGCAGTGCAGACCGCCACAAGAAAACAGGTTTTCAAACCCAACCAATATAGAGGAATGCTGTGGCTGGGCTCGAATGGTTCCTTCCCCAGCACGTCAAGCACCATGGTTAAGTCCCAAGGGGCTACCGGTGATCGACTGGGTGGTTGAATATGCTGTCACTCTACGGAACCTGACTGCATCAGGGTGTGCCCCGGGTTGCAAGAGTCCAACTCTCCCCATGGTCGCACCTATGGCTGATAGTTGCACCCTTAGGGAGGAAGCGGATAATCCCTTATCTAAGCCATGATGTAGTATAGTAGGATCACTGACATATCCACCCACATACAGTCAAGCTGGAGGACTTGCACCATTTGGAAAAGATGTTCCACTGTCTTTTGTAGGGGATGTGGTAGATGGCTTTCTCGATTATAGCTTAGTCGATATGACGGATTCATGATAACTGGCCATTAGCAGTCTCTGCCTCTCAGGAGCCAGGCTGACAGTTTCAGGGAGTGGGGTGCTGGGTGAACTAATGTTTCCTGCAGTAACATGTACTTCCAGCATGGGAGTATCCATCTGTCCAGCGTCATGAATATGGCTGCTGCAAACCATACCCTTCATGGCCAATAGGGTGCAATCAGAATGATCTGAAGCTGGGATCGCCTGACCTTCACCAGGACTTGTAGGATCAGGGGAACTGGGGGAAAGATGTATGACTGTTCTTGATCCCAGGTCTGTGACAGGGCAACTGTTGCTATTGCCTTTCTTTCTTTGTACCTGGAGAAGAAGGCCTTGCCTGTGTGTTTTCCTTTGAAGACATAAGGTTCATCAGAATATGGCCCCACCTTTCCTGTATCATGTTGAAAAGATCCAGGTGCAGCTGCCACTCTCCTGGGTATACCCGTTGTCTGCTCAACCAGTCCACCCTGACATTTAACTTCCCTGCCAGGTGAATGGATTGGAGGTGGGATAGATTGGATTGCACCCAGTTTAAGACCTTGGCAGCTTCTCTGAGCATGGCCTTGCTGCGTGTTCTGCCTTGTTTCACTACATAGGCTACCATGACCTGGTTGTCGGACTTCACCAGCACTGTCCGACCCAGAATCCTATTCTAGAATGCTCTCAGAGCATTGAACACTGCTCTCCTCTCTAAAATGTTGATTGGTAGCCGAGCCTCTGCTGACATCCACTTGCCTTGTGTGGTGGACTGATGCAAGCACGCTCCCCAGCCAGAGAGAGTGGTATCGGTCTCCATTGTTACCTCATAGGATACTTCTAGGAGTCATCCACTCTGTAGATTTGGTTGATGTGTCCACCATATCAACGAATCTTTGACCGTCCTTGGGATGTGGATCACCTGGTCGAGGTTGTCCTCTGATGGGGAGCCCTGCTGCAACTTAGAGTTCTGTAATGGGCACATGATCCATCTTGCCCTCAGCACCAGGTCTGTGCAGGACACTATGCAGCTGAGAACCTGTGCTGCTTGGCCTAGCGTTGGCTTAGCGGAGGACCTCAGGCTCCATACCATTGACATCACTGAGTTGATGCGCTGTACGGAAGGCCTTGCCAGCCCTTTGGCTATGCCTTTTTCCATACACAGGTGTTCTATAACCTGTGATGGACACAGTGAACTCTTTCCATGATTGACCACCCAACCGTGTTGAGACAGAGTCCTCAGGACCAAGTCTGTGCTTCTCCAAGACTGGTTACTGCTGCACACTCTTATCAGCCAGTCATTCAAGTATGGAATAATGCCCACCCCTTGCTCTCATAATCTGGCTGCTAGGACCACCGATACCTTTGTAAATACCTATGGTGCAAATGTGAGGCCGAATGGTAGGGCATGATACTGTAGGCGCTGATTCAGAATTTAAAAGCAGAGAAAATGCTGCTGATTCGGTCTGATTTGGATGTCGGTGTATGCATCCTTCAGGTCAATAAATGTGAGGAAATCCTCCACTTGTAAGTTTTTTAAGGTGGATCGGAAGGTCTCCATCTTGAACCGTGGTGTGGCTATGAACCTGTTCAGGAATTTTAAGTCCAGGATAGGCCTGAGGTCTCTGTTTTTCTTTGGGACCAAGGAGAACACAAAATAGACTCCTGTGCCAGCCTCATCTGCTGGCACTGGCCAGATAGCATTGTTCTGTAGCAAGTCCTGGAGAACCTCCTGTACCTGGTGGGCAGTGGACCTTTTTCTTGAAATGGGAGATAGTACCAGCCTGTCTCTGAACGGTATGCTTGAAAATTCGATAGCATAGCCTTGGGAAATGATTTTTAGGACCCATCTTTCCGATGTGGTCCGTAGCCACTGCTGGAATGCCATCAGCCTCCGACCCACTGGTGGGTACTTCCCTATTGGGGTCGGGGCTGGCAGCAGACTGGTAGGATAGTGAGTACTGCTTTGACTTCCCTCCTCTACTTCTGCTTCCAAATATCCTACCTCTGGATGCTGAGTAAGTGCCTTGCGAGGAGCCTTCTGAATCCATTGTTATTGGTGTTGGGGCCTCTGCCTCAAAAGGAGTTACTAGTGTAATTTTACCTTCTGTTGTGTTGGAACCTGTTGTTCCCCCGAAACCTGCATTGTGTGGAAGGTAAATATGTGGTTCTTTGCTTGTCTTTTGTTAGGTCTTTGCCCTCCATTTTCTGCTTCAGGAATTCTTCCAAGCCTTCTCCAAACATGTTGTTGCCCTTGAAAGGTAAGTTCTCTAGTAGCACCGTTGACTCATTGTCTGTGTCCCACAGTTTGAGCCATAGTGCTTGTCTGGCTCTGTTTGTCAGTGTGGAAGACCTGGCTTCTAGTTTCAGTGTGTCCACAGCCATGTCCCCCAGGTATTTAGCTGTATCCATGGTACATTCTAACAGCTCAGCTTCCCTGGACTTGGGATATGCCTTCTCTAGCAGTTCCTCCAAGCAGTGGATCTGTGCCCTTGCTGAATAGACTGCTGTGACTGCTGCTTTAGCTGATACACCTGAGAACTCGAACAACTTCTTCAGTAACTTCTCTATTTTCTTGTCGGTGGGATCTTTGAGTGCAAAAGAGAGCACCATTTTTTTTGCTAAGTGCTGCTATCTGAGGGTCTATGGAAGGTGCCATACACCACAACTTAAACTTGTCCTCCTGTACTGGGTACATCCTATCTAGATTTGGCTTTTTGGATATATGACCAGACTCTGCAGCTTCCCACTTCTTCATGAAGATGTCATCAATAGCGGGACAGCTAGGGAAAGTGTCCTTGGTCTTTTGGTTCTGCTGGATCATTGGATCAATCTTGGACTCAGGTTTTGGTGTGTCAACGTCAAAATCCATTGTTGACTTAATAGCCCTCATGAGGCCTGGAATCAGATCAAAGGAGCAGAGTTTGGAGGTTAAAGAAGGTGTATCAGGTATGATGTCCATATCTTCCTCCCCCGAGTCGACGTCCTCCCCATCATCCTATACTCCACCCCATCCTCATCCCCTGGAGGGGTGATGCAGGTTCCTCATCAATATTTGGCTGTTATGGTGTGCTGGAACCTGGGGTTGGACCAGGGGCAGGGGGTGGGGGGTCTGGTGTCCTAGACTTTGTCAGAGACTCAAGTTTTTCCATGACTTTCAGCATGAAGTTCTGCTGGCTTTCCATCATGGCTACCGTCGCCTGTTGTGTCTGAATGAAGAGTGCCCCGGGTTCATCCAACCTGACATGGCAGGCCTTTGCCATTCTAAGTCAGCAGTGGAGAGTTGGCCACTAGTTTGCTCCTCTTCATGCAAGCATGCTGGACAGAGTGGGCCTTGGGTGTGGGGCATCAAAGCAGTACTGCAGGACACACACTTCTTGGTCTTCACCGTCTGAAAGAATTGAGAGAAGGATGTTTGTTATCTATATACATAGAAAAGTATATATAGATGTAAAGAGTATGTAAACATATACAAATATCTCCCCTATTGCCCTTAGGGCCAGCCTTGATGAGAGATAAAGCATGGTGCCAATGCCTGTGTCTAAGGTCCTGGTCACCTACACCTGAGCGAGAATTACCAAAAAATAAGGGCTTATTAAATGAAAAAGAATCTTGTGCCCTGTAAATTGGCTGTCCATATTGTAAATAAGACCATTAAGAAGAGAAAACTGTTTGCTTTTGTCTTTTTTTATTGGAGGAGAAACGAGCTCAAAATGGTGGCTCAGCATTAACAAGGAGTCGGATTCATGTCACTTAAAATGGCTGTGATCACAACCATGATGGAGAGACAAAGACAACTCCCCTAAGATGGCCCCCAAGTATGCGGCTTAGTCGTCCCACGTGGAGCGTTCACCCCGAGTGCATATGGCTCTAAAGTGGCCATCTTCAGCTAAACAATCTCTTGTGACTGGGCTGAACAAAAATAAAATTCTTCCCCTGTCTTTCACTCTGTTGCTGCTGATTGGAATGCCTCACATCAATCAGCGATGGGATGTTGATGTATCAGCCACTAAGTAGGGGCTGAGGGACAGTGCTGCTCCTACCAGAAAGTGCCAAGAACAAGCAAGGGATTCTGTCTGCAACGGCAGCCACAAAGTAGGGGCTGTAATTGAGAACTGTTCCCACGGTAAAGTGCTGAGAAAAGGCAAGGGATTCTGTCTGCAACTGCAACCACTATGGTAAGGGCTGTGATTGACAACTGTTCCTGCGTTAGCCACTTGTGTAGAAGTCGGTCTCCAATGGCAGCCACTTGGTTAGGGGCTGCAAATGATCATGGACTACCAGGTAGTTGCTAGGAGAGGGGTTGCAGTTGAATTCTGTACCCAAATCAGCCACTTAGGTAGGGGCTGAGATCAGGCAAAAACTAAGTTGCGTTAGTGTGTGGCACCTGCTTGTGAGGCGGTACCAGCAACATCCACGAATCACCAAATTCTTCAAGAAACCTAGCTGCTTTCTTTGGTAATGCTGCTATTTGGTCCTGCTTGAGGAGGGGGGCTGGCAGCAGCAGAGCACAAGACAGAATGCAGGATTTCCTCACAGCAAGAGGAAAGTCGCACTTGAAAGGGGGGGCCGCCAGTAGCAGAATGAGCGCGGAACTTTTTAAAACCAAAAATATAGCATGCCAACAGGGAAAATATAGGAGAAACTCTCTTCTTTCCTTAAAAGGCTACGTTCTGTATCCATAATCACAACAACAAAATGCCTTAAACTCTCCTTCCATGAACCATGCTGTTTAACAGTTGCAGTAATATAGTTAACAATAACACCATGATTAAATTGTAGGTCTTTCTCTTAATGAACTTGACTACTGATCAGAACCTAAGGTTTAAGGCTCCTGCAGTTCTATAATTACCATCTGTACTAATTTATAAATCATTCCAATCCAGTATACACAAAATACCATTTAATAGTCCTCTAGCTGCTGTAGAAAATCTAACTAGGCGGCCAAACAGGTTTTCTTAATTAATCCACTTAATCAAAGGAACTGCAGTGGAAGCCATTTATCCTAGACAAAGAAACAAGTTGGCCTACCTTAGTTAATTATGCAACAAGGACTCTTGGAGTGCTTGTAGCCTCTTCAGATGTAAGGTTGAAACTGGAGAATGGGGACTCCTGGGACCTGGCTATGCTCTGAAATTTGATCTGGGTCACATGTGCATCACTAACCTATCAGGTGGGTTGAGAACCTATGAGGTAATGTCTGGAGTGTCATGGATATAACATAACACAGTGACATTGAGGTAAGTAAGTGAAGCGTGGTGTGACAAACCCACTCACTGACTTTGGTAATGGTCCTGGTAGCAGGTGGAATTGCTGAGAATCTGCTTGCAATGATGGAGTGGGTAATTTGTTTATTTTTTAAATGGAATGGAATGGGAGAGCAATGAGGGGATTTAGTTTTTTATTTTGGAAGTTTAGCCGGAGGAGGTGGGGGAGTGTTGAGCGCCGATTCTGAGTTGGGCAGCTAGCGGCATTAATGAACTCAACAGTCAGTGCCGAAGGAATGGCAGAGAAGGCTGTGAAGTCATTTTTTTAGATATTTACTGTGGTCTTGAGTCTGCTGGAACTAGAACTGGAATGTTATGCTGGGATAACATCCTGGGACTGGTCCAGATGGAACAATCAGAGCTTAGGGTTTTTTCTTGCCACTGTATAAGCTACCATATTGTTCTTTTTCCCCCAGATGAATTACTGAACACTTGCTAACATTAAATTCCATTTTGTTAGAAGCAGCTTATTCCTCAATGTGATGTAGATCTCTAGTAAGCATATTAATTTTTTTCACTTGTGTCTACTTCTGAACTGATTTTAGTATCTTCTGTGAATTTACTTATGTTAAACAGCACATGTTCATGTAGATCACTTATAAATATACCAAAGAGTGAAAGGCCCAGTATGGAACCCTGAGGGACACCTCTAGTCACCCAATCTCCCTAGACACAGTTCCAGAGACTATCACTTGTTGGGACCTACCATAAAGCCATTCCTCAACCCATCCAATGGTGTAGGTGTCAAATCCCAATTTGGTTATTTTTTCAATTAACTGAACATGTAGAGACCAGCTGAATGCCTTCCTGAAATCAAGAAAGACAACACCCACAGATATTCCTTTGTCTAGGTTACTGCTCAGCTTTTCGTAAAATGATATTAAATTAGTGGTACATGAACATCCTATCTGGAATCCATGTTGTGTTATGTCCTTAAGTTTTTTTCTCAGCAATTTCTATGTCTAGTCGATTTTTTAAATTCTTCTACAGAGTTTTACTCACCATTGACATTAATTGAATTAGTCCAATTTTTTTTTCTCCATGTAACTTTTCCTTCCTGCCAGCAGTTCATCTCCTAGGGATGTACCCTGTTCACAGGGATATACCCTGATTAGGCTTAATCCAGTGATCATTCAGTTAACTGCCAGATTTTTCTCCCACACAGTTTTCCTCCCACCTCCCTTGGTGGGGTGCTGTGCCTCTGTTACCCTTGCACAGCCACAACTTCCCCTGTGACAGGAACAAGCTCCCTGGTATAGCTTTAGGGGTTGCTGTGTTGGTGGACTCTGCCACCAACTCTCCCTGGCTGAGATGCACTGCAGAGCAGAGGATGTCTCGGCCATTGCCTGCCTCCCAACGAGACTTTCCAGGCTCACTTCCGATCCCATGTTTTCAGTATGGCAGTAAAATGCTCTGCTACTAGGCCATGGGGGCAGCCTCAAAGCTTAATATTTAGGGTCAATGAACCTAACAAAATTGGTGACAACAGGTCCTTTAGTTTTAAAATTATAAGGGTTTAAAATTCTGCAGTTTACATAATTGCAAAATGCAATTTTAAAAATTTCTGAAAATCATGGCGCTTATAACTTGGTCACCTTTAAAGACAGATTTCCAGCTTAGTGTACATATGTATGGATGATGGTAAAGTCATCATACTAGATGTGGTGCAGTTTGGACAAAAACTATTAAAACTAGATGGAAGTAACTGAAATAATGTTGGCAAAAATTTGCATAATTTCAAGGAAGCAAAATCAGAATTTCATTTGAGTTTCACTGGAGGAAGATACATTTAAACCATCCCTATTTAATTGGGGCCTTTTAGCTCATGATGTTTTCTGGTACTATTTTTTTCTTTTTTATGCTATCAGCTTCTTTGAGATTTCCTTTATCTGCACTATTGTTTTTAGAGACAGATATCAGCTTGATTTTTTTACAGCTATGGCCAGACTATCTTTCATTACATAAAGTATGTCCTCTGAGATTTTGTATTATTGTGTGTCTAGAAGGGAATATCTGAAGTGATATGATATTTGTATGTTGTGAACTGTATGTATACATCTTGCTGTTTAACTAGGACAGTATGAACACTATACCCCTCCTCCGCCCGATGAAGCACTAAATGCTGGAGAAATCAGTCAACCCATCCTCATGGTTGCTCCATATTTTTTTATTAAGCTGACAATTTGCTATTTCTGCAGGACATGTGGTCTTTTTTTGTTTCTTCTGTACATGAGGCTATATAGTACGTCTTGTTCAAATGCACTGACAGCCTTTTGTGTGGACGGATGTTAATTTGTTGTCTCACTTCTTTAAAATCAACATCCTCAGTTCTTAGTATACAGGACAGAATGCCAGTACAGAATACCTGTGTTTTTTTGTTTGTTTTTTATTTTTCAAAATACCTTCTTTCTCTCTGCAGGCTCCTTCCCCTGCCCTAACATGCTGATTTTAGTCATGAAGCATTTTTTTTATGTACCACCCTTCATTCTCACTGCAGACTCCCACTCTTGACCCCAGCACAAACATGGCATCATTACAGGGTGCATCCGCATAAGGACCAAAAACACTTAGAACGTGTAGTTGACTGTTCTTCAGGAAGGATCTCCATCCTTACTGAAATTTTATTGTACCATAGTTCAATGATTATGAAATGTTGCTTTACACTTCTAAGTACAACAACATATCAGCTTATTGAAAATCCTCAGGTTACCTGAATTGAGAACCACCACATGCACAATCATTTAAAACAAACAAACATCATGACCATGCTACCAAGCAGCAGGCTACGGGATTCAAAGGCTGGACACAAGCTCAATCACTACAAATACAAATTCTGGTTAGAGCCACAATGGCTGCTCATGAGTTAATGTGATGAGAAATAAAGAATTAATCTGTGACTTAATTGTATTTGTAGAATTGTGATGTAAAAGTCACATATTCATACCTCAGTAGCAGAACAAGCATTTTTCAATGCCGAATGTTTGCTTACTGGTTTTGACATTGTTAGTGTGAATGAGTATTGAGTTATGTAGGTGTAGGTGTAGGTATTTCCATGGCCCTATCTTAATCAATGACCGAGTTTCCTGCATTTCTGTCTCCTCTTCAGAGTGTAATATTTTACAACATTTTGAAAAAAGGAGTCTGACAGGGAGCAGTTATTAACTGCTTAATTACAGGAAATCCATCTATTTTGAAATTGCACTGTGTACAGTGCAGCACAGTTGTTAATGGAGATTTGATGTGATTGCATGCTTGTCCCTGGGTTGGGGAAGGGAGCTCAGGAAATGCAAATATCACAGGTAGAGTGCAGAAATGAAGCAGCACAATTACATTTTCCGCAGCACCCATAAATCCAGTATGTTGTATAAGAAGCTTGGTTTCTGACTAAAATAATATATTACACTAAGTAGCAAAAGCTGCAAGAAATTTACTAAGTATCTTATAATGTTGCATATTGTTTCTGTAAGGAACTGATAAAATGTAGATAGATTGTTTAACAACAACATTGCAACTCCTGGTAACAGTATAGCACAATCTTTATGTAACAATATAGGAAAGTTAAGGATATTTTTTTAAGTACCAACTCTGATGTGCAGAAGTATCACTGCAAAGAGCTATCATGAATTCCTGTTGTGTTTTCACATTTCTATTTCTCACTTGTGTTACATCCAGATTAATAAAACAGGCAAGTGAAGCAAGTGTTTGAGTTTTATTATTTATTTAAAAAAAAGTAATTGCTGAAACTCATACTGATTTATCAAATAGTATGCTGTGCTAAAGCATTAAGCTACCAACAGTGCCCTGGGAAGGTACTGACCGTTGAGCAGACTCAATAGACAATAGGGCCTAATCTGCTGACTTTGTAGTATGCTAGTATGTTAATAAGTCAGTTAACCTCTCCAGTGCTCCCAAGTTGCTTGTGGAAACAGGCAACAATGACTAGTGGGCTTTACCTGGGTAACAAAGAATTACATAAATAAAGAAAATTAAGACAGAATGTTTAGAAGTTATACATGATCAGGAAATGACTTTTGTGCCTTGGCCAACTGCAGGGTAGTTTGAAAGGAAACCAACTTGCAGGGAAGTTCAGCTCCCATGTGGGGATGTGCTCTGCACATGGGCACTGCACTGGTGCCACAGTGCTGTGTAAGTGTAAACACTGTTCACAGTAATTGCACTTTGAGTACCCCCCCTCCCGGAACGCTGTCCACACACATGGGGAAAGTGTACTCATTCCTTGTTGTTAACTACACCATATAATTTGTATACTAGTAAGAATTTGATTCCATTTTCCATGCCTCAGTGTGTGTGTGTGTGTGTGTGTGTATGTGTGTGTGTATACGTACAATGACCTAGGGACTGCTGGTAAAATAAATAGTATAATTGTGTTATCTAGATTAAGAGGAGAGAGGGGGAGAGAGAGAGAGAGAGAGAGAGAGAGAGAGAAAGAGAGAGAGAGAGAAAGAGAGAACACATGGGGTCTGAACTGGAATTACATACACACCAACAACCTGAATCAAACTTTGCTGTCTTTTCCAAACCTCAGTGTGTATGTGTGTCAAGTACCGAGCAATGGCAGGCTGCCACTGCCCCGCCCCCAAAAAGAAAGGTGAGAGACAGAGAAGTAGTACTAGGGGACAACAAACTGTTACGGGTCACATAAATCCTACAAAATGATCAATTTACTTTCTAGGCCTCACTGCAACTATGTTTACAGGGCAGTAAAGAAACATTGAAAAAAATGTTGGACTTCTGTCATCCAGGTGAGGGAGAGAGAGAGAGAGAGAGAGAGAGAATGGGGGGTCACAACCCAGAACCAGGTTAGACAGAGGGAGACAACAGGTGTCCTTAGAAAGACATCTGGTATAATATATACATACACATATATATATATATATATATATATATAAATGTTATGGCATCATTGTGACACTGTATGTAAATGGCAAAGGAATGGCTGGCAAAACACATCCTTGGAGTCAGAGACATCATTATTAAAAGTGTAGCTATCAATGAGCATGGAATATCCATCAGACAAACCTGGGTTTGAATCCCACAATCTGCCACTTGCATACCTGAGTAAGCAAGTGGCAAATTGCCTCTGAGCAGGTCACTTACCTTTTTTGCCTGTGAGCAAGTCACTTAAGCTCCCCAATGCTCCCAGATCAACCCTGAAAACAAGCATATATGCCTAGTGGGCCCTATGTGGTTAACAAATAATTATGTAAATAAATAAAATAAATACAAAATGTGTAGAGTATTTCTACAGAGATAGACATGCATTATAGTAGTTTATTTTTTTTTACTGGCATTAGTGTAGCAATGTGTGTAAATGGTGAAGGACAGTCAGGCAAAATACATCCTTGGAGTCACAGAAATCTGACCTAAAAGTTTAGCTGTGAATGAGCATGGTACATCCAGCATACAAATCTGGGTTTGATTCCCACAGTCTCCCACTTGCATACTGTGTTCCTCTGAGCAAGCCACTTAATCTCCCCAGTGCTGCCAGGCTGCCCTTGAAAACAGGCATGTATGCCTATTGGTTAACAAAGAATGACATAAATAAATAAAATAAATACAGAATGTATAGTACTTACACATGATCAGGAAATGACTTTTATGCCCCGGTCAGTTGCAAGGTAATTTGGAAGGAAACCAACTTGAATTGCAGTACAGCTCCCTTTACATTTTTTTACTGTTTTGTCAGACAGAGAGTATTATTCATTTTAAAAATACTGGTGTTATGTCAACTGGTTTGGGAAAAAATAGTAAGGTAGCTGACCACTGGCATCCCCACAAAGTCAACTGCTGCCAAGAAATTTGAACTTGTTGCCCAAAACATCTGATTTGGTTGCTAGTGCTGGAAAACAGGTAGCCACAAGTGGACCAATGGGCTTGCAGGGCGTACTGTACTGGACAGTCCCAAATATGTAAATGATTCATTCACATATTTGGTACTGTCTAATACAGTATGCCCTGGAATCCAATTGGTCCAGACAGGGGACCAATGGGCTTACAGCCCATACTGTACCTGTCATTCAGCTGGCAGACAGGCAGTGTGTGGGCAGGATGCTGCTGCCCACCAGTGACATGGGGGGCAGGGTGGGCATGGGGTCCTGTGTGGGTGGGAGGGGTGGAGTGCCACTGGATCACCAGGGACGTTGGTATGGGCTATTCACTGTGATTGGGGACTCAGGTGGGAGGGGGTCCACTAGACTACCAGAGAATGTTGTATATACATTTACCATGATCACGGCAATGGGCAGGAAAGGTTTCACTAGACCACCAGGGCCAGTCTTTGTAACATATATTGGGGAACTGGGTGGGAGGGAGGACCACTAGACCACCAGGGATGGTCATGTAAAATATATTTCAGGGACTGGGAGGAGGCACTAGACTACCAGGGTTTCCTTTAATATGTATACCGAGTGATTGCAGATATGGGGCAGGGGATGACCCATGATCCCCGCACCACACATCATGCTGTGCAGGGCACCAGGCACAAGTCACCGGGCTGCTCTGTGCAAAGCATGCAAATGGGGCCATAATGGCATGCAAATGGCCCCTTCTGCACCTTGCATATATTATGACCTCATTTGCATGCCCCCTGCTGAATATCACAGGTGGTGCACCTAGTGCAACTGCACTTGCACTGGCGTATCCCTGTGCTCCCTAGTAGTGGCTTGCACCAGTGCAGTGCCACTGTGCCATGTGCAATATGTGCGCTGGCCCTGCCAAATTCAACCGTGCTGCGCCATGGTGCATCCCTGTTGAATATCACCTGGTCCTGGCCCTGGCACAGCCCAGTTGCGCTGTGCCCAGTCTTGGGCCACTGCCTGACACAGTCTGAATATCTGAGCCTCTGTTTTTATATACACAAAATGTTGTTTTCTGCTTGCAAGACAAATTGTGCTCTTTAATGAGCAGACTTCTCCTACTAACTTTCACACAATGCAGACAAGTCAGTCCCATGCAATAATAGTCAGGATCCTCACAGCTCAGGTTGTTCCTGCTCCATGCTGTGCTGTATTTTACTGCACCTCACTTGCTACTGCTGAAACATAGACTTTAAAGATGTTTTTTTATGTGTGTTTTTGAAACAGTTTCATTCATTCAAAGCATTGCTGATCTCTATAAATATTGTGCGAGTTTTAAAGCTTAGAGTATCTTCTTCACTGTAATGAACAACTATTTGTTTCTAAGGGATACATTTTATGGTGTTTTGCCTTAGATTAGCAGGCATGCTGGCTAGTTGAATGTAAAAGAAGAATACTGGGATGGGAGCAGGACCATGGCAAGCAGCATGCGTCTGAGTCTGGACTGGAGAAGGAGCAGTCGGTGATCGCTCAGTCATGGACTGTCTTGAGAGAGACAGAGATGATGCTTCTATGCTGGGAGAGGAGATTGTTGCTTCTGCTGCTGCCCTGTTTAGTTCTCCACTCCTGATTTCCATGTTCCAACACACCGCATCTCTCATGTCACCGATGACCATGGGATGATCATAATCTTAGGCAGCAGCTGCACCTGCAGCACATTCTATCTGCACTCTACGTGCTTGGGGGGTGTGCACTGCTGACAGTGGGTGGCATGTGGCAGGAGTGACTCACATGTGGCAGGAGTGGCTTGTCTAGTTCGCTGGCAGCTCTGCTCCTCATCCAGCATGGCTCTGTCTCACTGGGGGTGGGGGCATCTGTGGACATACCAGACAGGATACGAAACAGTCCTACCCAGGGCACTTCTTCAGTCTTCACTTGTTGTGTTGTGATTGGGACAAGAGTTGGGATGGCTCAGCATTGAATGAATGTCTTGTGGTGGTGGTGGTGGTGGTGATGGTGGAAAGGATGGGTCCTCCAGTGGTCCTCTATAAGAAGCACACCATTAAACAAAGCAAGCAAGGTAGCACTGCGGGAGTGTAGAGAAGCTGTGTCTGACCTGGCATGCAGATAGTGCTTGCTTTGCTTAGTTATATATTTAAAAGTTAAACTTCAAGAATGCATGGGATAGACACAAGGCAATTCTAGTGGGGAGTAGGAGGAAGTAGGCTGTTGGTTAAGTAGGATCTGCAGCTTATCCATTAGGTAGGTACATGGGCACACTAGGTGGGCTAAGCGGTCCTTATCCACCATCAAATTCTATGTTTGTATTTTTTTCTGCAGCCTGCATAGGAAAGGAAGGGAGAAGAGAAGACCGGACGTTTATGGGCATTGGTAATTTTCATATTGTGCAAGTGTGCCTAATCCTCATTTGTTTATAAAACATATATATACCCTGGGCTAAGGAAATTAATATTAAAAAGCAGTATTATAGTGAGTAGGAGCAATTGATATCCTGGGATAGATAAAAAAAAGGAGTGCGGAGGTCACGTGATGACAACCTAGGAAGAGCAGCGCCTCAAGCCAGCTCCGTCTTCACCCAGCATTTAAAGTCTTTAAATTTTATTTCAGGAAACTAATCTGGCTAATTATCGGTTGGGGAAAAGTTGGAGGAGTGATAGGAAGCAGTTTGGTCACCGGGGATGGAAGCGTAAGTTAAAAAACAGTCGGCGAAATGCACCCCGCCTCCTTCACCGGAGAAAGAGCAGGCCGCAAAGCGCCCACGTCAGGGGCCTAAATAATCGAGCTTCTGGGCCAGTCGCACTGATGGAGGAGAGGTTTTAGAGATCTTTGCACCATTACAAGCCCAGTAGACAGAAATTCACACAGAGATGCAGATCTTTAAGACCGCGCTGGAAAGAATGCGACAGAGGTAGGAGACAAGCGAAGTTAAATAAGATCTTTGGAAAACAGAATGGACAGGCAAAAGATTAGAAAAAGTGACAGAGAGCAATAGAATGAAGAAAATAGAAGAGAAGATGGAGGATTTGGAGGGTAGAAGTAGGAGGAACAACCTTGTTATTCTGGGACTGCCCGAGAAAGCAGAAGGAACAGCAACGATTTTGTTTGTGCAGAAACTGTTCGAGAAGATAGCAGGTCAATCACCAAATGGCAGTTACATTGTTGAAAGGGCCCACAGATCACTTTGCCCACCTCCTGCTAGTGGAACTCCTCCACGCCCTTTGATATGCAAACTTTTAAACTTTTTGGATAAACAACACATCCTGAATAAAGTCAGAGCTATGCAGGAAGTTACATGGGAGGGGAAAAAATCAGAATCACCCACGATCTTCCATATTCTGTGCGCCTTAAAAGACAGAGCCTGCACCCTATTGTAACAAAGTTGGTAGTGCAAGAATACCATTTCGGGTTAAATACCCAGCGCTGCTTCAGGTTAAACTTAAAAATGAGTGGCAGTCTTATGGATCTACAGAGGAAGCTCGAGAGGAACTGAAAATAGTAATGCCTGATCTATTCAAATAAAAGTAAAGGGGAATAACCGGAGAGCTGATGAGAGGGAAGAGCGAGAGCTCTAAATCAAAGAAGGGACAGATGTGAATATAGACTCATGGAGGGTCTCCCCTCCTGGATGAGATATAGCCAGTATAAATATGTAAAATTATGCTTGAACAGAGAGATAATCTACTGTGGAATACGCTGCTCTGAGAGGATTGAGGACTTTACTTAAGAGGAGAATGTCAATAGATCTCTTCAAGGAGCGATTCCTAGCTCGAGCTATTTGAATATCTAGATTTACAGAGAGAATATGGCCTTTTTTAAGGTGAAGACTTTACAGAAGTTTAAACACCAGAATCGGACCGAGATACTGTAATGGTTCTTTTATCAACCTACTCATTACTGAGGAAGAGACGCCAGAAGATTATGGACTAGAGACTTCTTGGTTGGATATAATGGCTGGAGACTCCATGAACTAGAATTTTCGAAGGGAACTTGATTCTCCCCTCTCCATACCCTTCCCCCCTCCCTCTCCCTTTCCACCCCTTCCCCCTCCCCCTTTTTTTTTTTCTTGCTTACTGTATAAGTGAGAGAATGTGGCAAGTATATATTGGGCACTGCAGGAGCAAGAGACATGAGATGGTGTAAATGCTGTATAATGTCAACGTTTGAGACTTAATATAGTTTGTGATTGGGGAGATTAGATTTATTTAATATTGAGAGCATGGAATCCAGAGACAGTGGTCACTTGTTATCAATTTTCCCCTGCAAAACCTAGAATAAAGATGTAGTATTGATGTTAAAATTGGATTGGTTCTTTAATGTTAATACCAGGGTTATTTTGTAAGATGTACATAAGAGCCTCTTTTAAAGGGGGAGAATTGAGTGAGGGAAAAGAAATTGTAATTTGGATCAAGATAAGATAGGGAAATTCTTTCCCCTCACTCATAGACTCCTTTCATGCGAGCTGGGCTGGAGGGGGAGCTGGTAGAGACCTGGGTTGATAGTCATCACTAGACGTAGTGAGATGGCAGAGCGGTTCTTGGAACTGGGGGTTGAGGGGTCATCTAAGGGATATGGAAAGGGAGTGGGGTTAGCAGCATTCACACGCCAAACCAAAGGGAGGAAGGATGAATACGCATGGGAGCCTCATATAGGAGGGGTTAATTATAAGAAGATGGACAGTCATAATGCAATCAGTAAAATATGGAGAACACAATAAAGTTGATTAGCTGGAACATCAAAGGGGCCAGAGGCAGATGTAAGAGACAGGTAATACTGAAACACCTTTCAACACTTAAGGCAGAGATAGCATGCCTTCAAGAAATGCATCTCGTAAGAGATAATGTTGGTATTTTTGCCAAACAGTGGGTAGGACAAACCTATTGAGCTGGCTTTTCCACAAATAAGGGTGGGGTAGCCATAATAATCCATAAAAGAGTCCAGTTACAATTGGAAAAAGAAATTTGGGACGTGCAGGGCCACTTTATCTTCCTGGTGGGGACATTGCATTCTGTTAAGGTGGTTATAGGATCGGTATATGGTCCTAATATAGACTCTCCATAATTTTTATGCGAATTCTTGAGATATTGAATGGATATACCTCTCATGTAATGCTGATAGGAGGGACTGAACATAACAACACAAGCGTATTTGAACAGATCTGGTAGTCATACGGTTGGTCTCTCCCCGCTTAACGGGCATTACGGGACGTGATGGATAGTCTAGGGTTAGTAGATGTATGGAGATTGCTAAATGGAGATCTGCGCAATATACCTTTTTCTCAAATGCACACAGAACGTGTTCAAGGATAGACTATTTCCTAATCAGCATGAACATGTTACCTCGATTTTGGAAGCAGGGATTGAAATAAGAGTTATATCGGATCATTCCCCAGTTTATGTGAAGTGGTTGCCAAAACAAGAAATAATCAGAGACTTTAGATGGAGGTTTAATAATCAATTATTACAAATATTGTATGTGCAAGACCAGATTAAAAAGTTCATGACTCAGTTTCTAGAGAATAATCTTGATTCGGTTTCAAACATAGATATAGTGTGGGCAGCACTAAAATGTTCGATTAGAGGTGAGTGTATAGGTATTGCAACAACTAGGGCCAGGAAAAACAAGACCCTCGTGGGAGAGATTAATAAGGCTCTCAGAACAGCTGAAAATAATATTTCGGCACTTTTAGATGAGTCAGAATGGACTAAATTACATCAGTTACAAGTGCAGTATTCTGCAATAATGATGCAGAAAGCAGAGCTCGCATTACGTAGAACTAAAATAAAATATTTAGAGTCCGGGGAAAGAGCAGGCAAATTGATTGCACTTAGGTTAAAGCAAGCTGATTCAAGTCGAGTCATTTCTGCAATTAAGAGAGAGGGTGAGAATAGTATACTTAAAGATCTGAAGGAAATTGCCTCCGCTTTTAGAAGCTACTTCCAACAAATTTATTCTATAGATGTCATCAGTAAACCTACTATAATAGAAATACGTAAGTATTTAGATACCACACCTTGCCCAAAATATCAGGACCTGGAGTTGAGCAAATAGGGCCTCAATACAGGAGGAGGTTAGAACCTCTGCTTGCATTAGCGGGAGACAAGTCCCCTGGCCCAGACGGGCTAACCACAAATTTCTTTAAAGTTTACATAGATGTAATCTGTCCAATCATAACTAAAGTATATAACTTTTGGTTTACAGGAAATATCTCAGATGAGTCTTTTCTGGAAGCACTCATCACTCTAATTCCTAAACCCGATCGAGATCCTTTATTGTTGGGTAGTTATCATCCAATATCGCTCCTGAATGTTGATATTAAAATATTAGCTAAAATACTAGCAAATAGGTTGGCTCCCCTTATGAGTAGTATGATCAGTGATGAGCAAGTAGGGTTTATGAGTGGAAGAGTTCCCTGTGATCACCTGCGAAAACTACACCACTTAATGCTGAGAGCACAGGGAGCGCAGTACTCAGCAGCGCTACTGGCACTTGATGCTGAAAAAGCATTTGACCGAGTGTCTTGGGATTTCCTCTTTGCAATACTAGAAAGGATTGGTCTACCCAATGATTTTCTAAAGTGGGTTCATATTTTATATAGTGCTCCCAAAGCTCGTGTCTGGTGCAATTAACTTCTATCACCTCCCTTCTCCTTAAATTGCGGTACAAGACAGGGATGTCCACTGTCACCGCTGCTGTTCAATATATATCTGGAACCAATGATTCGTAGACTTCAGGTATTGCAGAAGGTTAAAGGTATCAAGCTAGGAAGCAGACGATATCTCTTATCAGCATATGTGGATGATGTACTGATCCATTTAGAAGATCCGGAGGTGGGTATACCAATAATACTAGAGGAAATAGCTAAATTCTCAAAAGTATCGAATTATAAAATTAATACCTCCAAAACAAAGCTCTTTCCATTAAATAATAGATGCTATCCCAATATAGCAAAGGAATTAGGTCTGATCTGGGAAACTAAAAAATTATCCTACCTTGGGATTAAGGTAATGAGAGGTGTAAGCTCTATGATCAAGGAAAATTGTAATAACCTTCTCAAAATAATTAAGTTAGACTTAAGCAGATGGAATCTACTTCCCCTATCTTTTTGGGCCAGAACAGAAACAGTAAAAATGAATATCTTACCGAGGGTTATTTACCCTATTAATATGTTAGGCTGCTACTTGCCTAAGGCTTGGTTTCTCAATTTAAGGAAGGTGGTCAGTACATATCTGTGGAAAGGGAAGGCTGTCAGAAGGTCATATCAAAAGCTTACAGGTTTCAGGGAGAGAGGGGGGTTGTCACTGCCATCTTTCTATAAGTACTACTTAGCATCACACATAAGTAAGATAGCATATTGGTTTAGGCCTGATACATCCTCTCCATTACACTCTTACACACACCGCTCTGGTTAAATATTGAAAGAGATTTAGCTGGAAAACATAACGTTAAATTAAGTAATCTGGCATATACTACTGTCAAATTACTCCTGAAAGCACTAAAAGATACCCCCATAGGCTGGTCAGTGAGAGTATTACAACAAACCCAAAACTTCTAAAGACTAGTTGGCGGGTGTCGCAAGAGCAAACATTAACACAGAATGTACATTTCCTGATTCAAAAGTACCAATTCAACCCCGTACTGAAGATTTTATCAGACTTGAAGCTTGGTGACTTGGCTCATGAGGGTAGATTGCTGGCGTATGTACAGGCTTGTAATAGATTCCCTGAAACAGAGGGGCACCCCTTTAAGTTTAAACAAATTTCAGAGTCAATAAGAGCTCATCTCGTAGAGCAAAGGCTTATGAGAGCGACAGTGGAGGAGTTGACAGATCTAGTCCAAGTAGCTATGAAAACCGTATGCAGCTTCTAGAGTTTACAAGGCCTTGCAGCTACTGGATGAGAGTCTTCCAAGTGGAGTTAGTTATTATTGGCTAAATAAATTAAATATACCAGAAGACAATAGAACGTGGAAGTACATCTGGTCAAATACATATAGAAATATCAAGCAGGATAGATATAGGCTTCAACAATTTAATGAATGTATAATATGTACTATACCCCCGTGAAGTTACACAAGATGGGTAAGGAGGTTCAAACTAACTGCACCAGATGTGGGATGGCAGGATGTGACCTATACCATTTAGTATGGGAATGTCCCAAAATCCGGCCCTTCTGGAAGGCAATTAGCACCTCTGTTCACAATTAGTAAATCTAGATGCTTTCTTCTCATCTAGAATTTGCCTCTAAACTATTTTGAAGATGGGATGACCAGACAACAAAAAGATATATGGCTTTGATATCAGCAGCTGCAAAAGCCTTGATACTGAGACACTGGACTGACTCACAACTCCGTCTACAGAGAATGGTATAAAGAAATGACACTGGCATTGCAAGTAAGTCAGATATAGCCAGAATGAACAATGATACTGGGAAAAATTATACCCTGTGGGGCCACTTGAAACACTACAATGATGTCGTGGGGCTCTCAGTCTTCCCTCACGTAGGAGATATTACAATGATTATAATACCATCAGATTTTTTTTTTTTTAATGGCGTGTAGATACTGCCATGGATGTGGGGGTGGGGGATGGGGAGGGGTGGTGGGAGGAGGGCAGGGGAGGGTTTTTTTTTTATTTTCTCTAGTTAGTTTTATATTTTTAATTAAAATAGAGTCATAGAGTTTAGTAATATGGCTATGAATCTGTAATACTTGCTGGATAAAAGAATGTAGATGGCAATTGTCATGGAATTTTTTGGTCTCACCAGCTCATGTACATCAATGTGTATGAAATAAATATGATAATAAAACAAATTGGAAAAAAAAAAGGAGTGCAAGTGCAGATAGGTTTCTCTGTGATAGTGCATTTTGTTTGGTATGATATCCAGGTTTTTTTTCATACATGATACAATTTGCAGTATTGTGATAAGTACAGCAATACAACCAGGTCAAAGACACAGAGTGTCAATATACAAGTGGTATACATGCTCCATAAAACTATGATGATGATTATCTATTTTCTAAAGCATATAAGCATGTACGGTACAGAACATAGGCATACCTAGTGTGCATCCTACCATGTTAAGCAGTGAAGGGCAATGCTTTCACTCCAGTCTTTAAAGGTCCCCATTGCATCTTAGCCAGACCAGGGGAAGGAAAGGAGATCCCAACAGGCCCTGGTTATTCAGGAGGGATTACCCGGCTGGGTTGGAATTTTCAAAAAGTCAGAGTGGAGATAGGGTCTTCATTTAGCATAAAATAGATGCATGTTTGATCCCTGCAAGGAAGAGAGCAGTTCAAACAGAGAAAGACGTGCAATAGCCGCATGCCACATAGTCCTGCTGGGTATTATAGGCTGTTTCCAGTGCATGAGCAAAAGGCGTTTGGCTTCTAGTATGAAAGAGAGGACCCAATACTGTAGGGGTTTAGAAAGAGCTGCCAGTTGACTTGTATCCCCCAGAAGTACAAATGGGGCTATTAAGGAGACCATAACCTTCAACACCTGCAAGCGGTCTTTAGTCATTACAGTCCAGAAAAGAGTAAGAGAGGGACAGGACCAGTGTATATGTTCGATGTGAGCATTTGATTGTGCACAGCACCAGCATGAGCTATGATTAAGTAAGCCCCTCTTGTACAGTAACTCTGGAGTGCGATACCACAGCAACAATATTTTAAGTTGGATAAAGCAGCTATTGGAATCTTTGTATGTGTAATGAATACTTCTACAGTAGGTCAACCATTGCATTTCCGAGACTTATACCCCTAGGAGTTTTTCCCATTGTACTCTACAATTCTGTATGGGATTAGGCTGCGAGTCCCTCCAGGTACTATAAAAGTGACCCATCAGGCCCTTTCGAGTATCCATGAAGTGGGGGTCAGTAAGCTACTGCCACTGCTTGCAGTCTGCACTTTTTTGAAGGAGGGGAGTTTGGGCACTGCAGGTCTGTAAATAGTGCCAGAAATCTGTGTTTGGCAGGGCATATTTGCTTCGCAACTGCTAGAATGATAGCAGATGTTTAGTTCCAGGAACAACCAGGTCTTGCATTGTCTGAATACCCTTTTTCTGCTAGTTCGACCAGCAGACTCCTTCTCCATCAGTCTGAATTAAATTGCTGTGCCATAAGGGGCCAAATTGTATTGAGGGGTACCATTCTGTCTTGGGTGTATGAGATTTAGAGAATAATAGTTTCCATGCTCGGGCTGTATATGAGATAATGGGGGGAGTTGTGGATCAAGTTTTGAGTGAGTTGTTAGGAGATTATATAGTATAGAGGGACATGCCAGATCAGATTCAAAGTAAACCCAAAGGAGGGGTTGCCTGGTTGCATGATAAAAGCCATCTGGTGGTCTGGGCTGCCAGGCATGCTAGATGATAGCCATAGAACCAGGGTACATTAAGGCCACTTCTAGCCCAGTGGTCCCTAGTTGTTTGCCTGCTCCACCTTGGTGGTTTATAGTCCCAGATAAAGTTGGATGCTAACTTATCCAAAAACTGGAAAAGTTTTGCAGAGAGGGGAATAGGTAAGTTATTCAAAAGAAACAAAACCTGTGGCAGGAGCAACATACGGATTGTAGCTACTCTTCCTGGAAGGGACAGGTTAAGTGTGCATCATCTTTCCACTTCTATGTTCAGCTGGGCACACAATGGAGAGAAGTTAGCTGTTTCCGGGGCTGTCCATTTAAAGGGGATTTGGATCCCTAAGTAGCTAAACCTGTGTTCCGCGCAGGTAAGATTGGTACCTTGTATACAATCCATTGTACATAGGGAGTTTAGGGGAGCCAAGATAGTCTTTTTTGGTTTATCTGAAAACCTGAGAGTGTGGCAAATTCTTCCAGAAGAAGAAGTATTTCAGGAATTGCTTGGCAAGGATTGGTTAGAGTAAGAAGGAGGTCATCTGCATACGCCATGGCTACATATGTATGCCCCTTATTTTCGATGACTTGTATCTGAGGGTCTGCAATGATAGCCCATATCAACGGGTCCAAGACAATGAGAAACAGCAGAGGGGAGAGTGGACAGCCCTGTCTGGTATCTCTATGGAGAGAGAAAGGGGGGGAGGATATCACTATTTGTAAGAATACATGCCATAGGGGATGCGTACAGAGTGCATACCCACTGTTTAAAATATGTTTCAGACCCAAACACATTTAGGGTTTCATGTAGAAAAACCTATTCTGAAGAATCGAATGCCTTAGCAAAGTCTATTGCCAAGGCAGTCATGGAGTGAGGGGCTTTAGAGGCCAGCCATTTAAGGCTGAGTAAAAGGTGTGTATTATCTACCCCTGTTTTCCCCTTCAGGAAACCAGCTTGCACAGGATGAATGATAGAGGGGAGCACCAAACTCAATCTGGTTGTGAGCACTTTTGCTAGAATTTTAGTATCGACCGACAATAAAGATATTGGCCGGAAATTCGCACAGTCCGACGGGTAGGAAGATTTTTTCGAGAGAAGAGTGATAATAGCATCCCTCATGGTTGGCGGAAGGGTATACTTTTTATGGGAGTCTTGGAGGGTCAGTTGGAGTTGGGGGAAGATATCTGAGCCTAACGCCTGGTAGAGCTCCACTGACATACCGTCTGGACCGGGTGCTTTCCCACATGCTATACTAGCTAATGCAAGCTTTAACTCATCGCAGGATATAGGTGCCTCCAATAGAGTCACTTGTTTGGGAGATAGGGAGGGGAGTTGTGCTTTGTGACAGAACCCCTTTAACTTCTGCCCCAGCTCAGAGGTGTTTACAGTAGAACAGGATTGGTATAGGGAGTCATAAAAGAGATGAATTGTTTAGTTTACCTCCCTTTGGGTAGTGGCTACTGAACCCGATAGGGTCCAGAGGGAGTGTATCCATGTAGCCACCAGCTGCTTCCATCAGTGGAAGGCCAAGAGTTTCTTGGATCTTTCACCATTGGCTCAGAACTCTTGTTTGGAGCATAGTAGGTGCCACTCGGCTTTTTGATGTAGTATTACATTGATCTGGTATTTGAGATTAAGTATTCTGTGATATAGGTCTTTGTTTACATTGGTCTGTGAGGTGGCTTTGAACCTCCATTCCAAACTGCAGTTCAGCCTGCATAGAAGTGAGATTAGCCTTTCATGCCTTATTCCTTTCTGCAGAAAAGGTGATGATGCGCCCCCATAACACTGCCTTAAATGCATCCCAGACCATGCTCGGAGAGACTCCACAGTCTGAGTTTAAAGAGAAATACTCTTTCATGGCAGAGGAAAGCATACGCCCAAAGTCTGGGTCCTTAAAAAGCAATGGGTTACAATGCCATCTGACTTTATGGGTAGGTTGCTTAGAGGAGAGATATGAGAGCCAAATCAGGGAATGATCCAATATCACTATTGAGCCAATCCCTGTGTCGGTGACCCCCTTCCCTGAAATATTGTTCAACAACCAGTAGTCAATACTGCTATGTATGTGGTGTGGGATGGAAAAGAATGTATAATCTCTATTGGTGGGTTGCTCCTTCCACCAAGCATCTACTAAGGCCCACTCTTCCTGCAACTCAGAAAGGGATTGTCTTGCTTTAAGGGTGGCAGGTAGGGTAGGTGTTGACTTGTCCAGGATAATGTCCTGCACCAGATTGTAATCCCCTCCCAACATGATGAGAAGGTAGGCCTATCTATTTGGAGCTCAGAAAATGCCTGACTCACTGCCGGAAAAAAATCTGTGTGCTCACTATTAGGGACATAAAGAATACCCCAAAATCAAAGCTCCCTCCGGTGAGGATAGCCATAGCACCAACCATCTGCCTCAGTTATCTTTCTTTACACTGTCAATTTTCCAAACCAAGGAATGTCTCAACAAAATGGCTACCCCCTTGGATTTTGTAGGGGCGGAACTAGCCACCACTTCTCCTACTCAAGATTTCTTCAGGCATGTGGTGGATTTAGCTAGGAGATGTGTTTCTTGGAGTAGAGCTACTTCTGCCCTCAGAGACCGTAAGTGCTGAAGAACCTTTGTCCTTTTAATTGGGTGGTTGAGCCCTTTTACATTCCAGGACACCCATCTACAGGTCTGGGATGGGGCAGGGTTCAATACCATTATTTTCTTCAGGGAATAGAGAAAATGTGTACTTACTGCAAGGTCTAGAGGGCGGAGGAAACTTTTAGTAGTATTTAGTGATGTAACACTGTACCCTGCACAAAGCAACATGATCCAAACTGAGAGTAGGAAAGACAGAGGTGGAAGCATTACCAGGAAATAACCAAAGACCTTGATCTTCAAGACTGTAGCTTACTGCTATATCAGAAAGAGAGAGAAGAAACACAATTTCAATTAGTTAACAAAGTATTGAACCAACTTCTTAATAAACAAATAGGTGTCTATAAAATGGACACCAGGAGTATCTAAGCTATGAGAGTGGCGCTCAATTTGCAAGAGGGTTATAATATCACCCTTCAGCTACGCTAGCTCCTGCTCTCAGTCCGGGGTTGTGAATAAAGTATGTAGTCACTCAAACTGAGTTAGCTCATGCCAGGTGACCATCCATGGTTGGTCACCCCGACTCAATGGTGGGGGAGGTTATAGATACTGCCCCTGTCCTGCTCAGCATTTAAAGCAACTAGAACAGTGTGCCCATATGTAGCTTGGTGGGGGGCATGGGGGAAAGGGGGGGTGAGGACATCCACCCACTGGTTACTATTCTACCCCAATAAAACTACTCACTCAGCACTTCTAAAATAAAAATAAACTGAACAATTTTGCAACCTTGTAAATGTAAAAGGGGCTAGCCAGCAGGATACTGGAAGAGCCACATATCCTGAGAAGATGGCAGGATACCCCTAGATCCCATGCAGAAGCAGTAAAAGGCAGTATCCACTGTGCTTAAGACAGGGAATGTGCAAAATCTGCACTGCATACAGCACTGGGAATCAATAGGCAGGGAGGGGAGGGAAGGGGATATGATGGAAGGGGTAAGCTATTGATGAAAGGCACAGCATTAAGCAATGCTCATCTTGAGTCATGAGCCAGTTCAACTATTAAGTCCTTCGGCCAGCTCGGGTCAACACCGAGGGAGCATTCCAGAGCAAGGAGAGACCTTCGCCGCAGCCACTGCATACGAGAGGAGGCTGGGCTTCACCAGAAGGGGATCTTCTACCACTTCAGTTAACATGGAATCAGGAAAGTCTGCCCAGTCCTCTGTAAGCTTAGTCTTCATTTCAGAGTTAAGAGAAATTTCCAGGTCTCATGAGTCAGAAATCGTGGGGGGATCATTCTTTGGACTTTTTGCAGGTGGATCCTTGCTAGGCGAATGCTGAGGGCTACTTCTCGCTCACTGTCGGGAATTAGAAAGAACAGCATCCAATCTTTGTCGTAGGGACATCATGTTAAGTTGATTCAGTTGTTTACTGCCTCTTCTATAAAATGTATTGCCAGATGGGTGCACAAGTCCGGTTGCTATTGTGCCCCTAGGGATGTCTCGACCAGCAGAAAGATTCCTTAGAGGAGGTGGAGTCGTATGAGGCTCCCAAAGCTTTCTGGGTATGGTAGTTTGAAAGTGAAAGCCAGGCTAGATCCGAGCTACCCATCATTACAACTCCACTGGATGATTCACAATGATCTTATGCCCCCCTTTGCTGACAAAGAGTCTAGTAAAGTTTTTGAATCGGAAACTAAAGTCATTTTGGTAGAGAAACCACTTAACAGGTCCAAAGGCTCTTCTTTTTGCTGCTGTTTCCTGTGCAAAGTCCCTATATATTTGTATTAGTGTTCCTTGCCATTGCAGCTCCCCAATGTCCCTATCAGCCCTCAGGATCCTCTCTTTAGTTGAGTAGTGAAGCAAATAAGCCACTATGGGGCGGGGATTATCCAGTTGCTTGTTAGAGTGGGTGGCCACTCTGTGGACCCTTTCAACTTCAATGGGACCCTGCCATCTCTCCCCCAGGATAAGCAGGATAGTGTGGTTCAGAAATTGCTCCATGGCTTGCCCCTCCACCCCCTCAAGCATACCAATAATCTTCAGATTATTGCGGCGATTCCTATTTTCATGGTCCTCTGCCCTGCTCCAAAGCACTGCTAGGCACTTTTCATATTGCTGCAATTTGTGCCATATTTGAGATTGCTGGTCTTCGCAAGTGTCTGCTGTTTGTTCTAGCACATTAACCTTGTCTTGAAGTTGCTTGACCTCCGTGACTGTGCTGGAGAGGGATAAGCTTAGACCATCCACCTAGTGATTAGGGCCTCCAACAGGTGTGTGATGTGTTGCAAGGATTCTCCTACAGCCAGAGGTGTGTCCCCGCTTAGAGATGCTACATTTGGAGTAATGGTGGGAGCCAGGGAGCTCATAGTTGCTTGACAGGGGGGGAGCAAGGCTTTACCCTGAAGAAGTGCATCCTGCTAAATACTCAGCCGTGCCTGACTGCAATTGCTGACGTCCACCGCAGTGTATCTGGGGTTAGGGTCGGGGCCTTAACGGCCTAGCAGAGATCGAGGAGAACTCATAAGCACGGCACCAAATATTAGGACAAAATCAGCCCAAAGTCCATTTAAAACATACACCACACAGAGAGTAGGATGTCACCCATTCATAAAGTCATTTTTTGTGTCAGGACTCCACGGGATCACGGCAATCAGGCACGGATGATCACTGTCTAAGCAGGAGCTCACTTTCTAGGCTGCCATCTTCCTGGTGGCCAGACCATGCCCTGATATTCAGGTTTAAAAGGAGGTGTCACTTAAAGTCAAACTATGGGCACATATGCAAGCTATGGGCATACTGTATATGCATTTTGTGCACTGCAGTAAGTTTTCAAATAAAGCAGGTGGCATTCATATGTAGCATGGACACTCCCAAGCTTCCTCTGAGGAACCCCTTCCCAACAATAATATCCCTTAAATAGTGATAAATATGCAAATTATCATTAAATGATGCAAAGTTGAAAAATACATGGTTAAAGCTAAACACTCCATTAAGTATAGCCACATTATTTATTACAAGCACCTTGTTGATGCATGTTGACCGTGGGCTAATTTACAAACTGTAATGCTAAGACTGTGAGCCAATTCCTAAAGAGTTATATATATATATATATATACATTTATTTATTTATTGAATTTTGATGACTGGGTAGGCCCACTGGGCCCCGAAGGTCCCTTTTTCAGTGGTGACCCAGGAATACAGTACATAAAGTGAACAGTCAGGAATACAGTACATGCAACAAACAGTCAGAGGAACATATGTAGGTCGTGGCTATACAGCATTCGGTAGTTGCACATAACAGACTTTTCAATGCGGAACAGATATAGTTCATGGGTATACAATATTCAGTAGCTGAACTTCACAGACTTTTCAATGGGTTTAATATATATGGTTAGGAGAAGAGTTATGCATTTGGTCAAACATCAGTCATGCAAAGGGGAGAGAGAGTACTAGAGATTCCTTAGGTAACTTTGTAAAGGCTATAGGATAGGCTCAGTACGGGGGAGGAAGGAGCTATTGCTAACTGTTCAGGGGTTGGAGATTTTATTGAGGTAAGTGTGCTGTCCCAGGGTAGTGGTTGACTTGTCAGGTGCTGTAGCATTGGCATTTGCTCGTTGTCAGCAGATGGGTCTTAAGTCTTGTGCGGAAACACGATGATGATGAGGTTTCACACACTTCCAAAGGAAGGTTGTTCCACAAGGAAGGGGCAGCATGTGTGAAGGATTTAAGGCGGGCATTAGTCCTGACCTAAGGAACCTCTAATAACTTTAGGTCTGAGGACCCGAGGTTGCGCAGGTTTCTCTTCTCTGTTAGGAGTCCATAGAGACTCGAGGGAGGGGCAGGGCTAATAACTTCTTTGCCAGGCAGAGTACAAGGTACCTGAGGCGAGCTTCAAAAGATGGCCAGTTGAGCCTTGCTAATGCCTCACAGTGATGGCTCCTATGATGGGATACGGAGGCAAAGTGAACCACCTTGTGGTATAAAGTCTGAAGTTTACCATACTCCAGCTTTGCGATACCCTGAAGGACCGGGGCAGCATATGTTAATGATGGGAGTAGGGCACTAGAAGCAATAGCAGTCCTGGCTTCAGAGGTCAGCTGTTCCTTGAGCCGATAAAGTAATCCAAGTTTAGTGTGGATTACTTTTGTGACCTGGTCAACATGTTGTTTGAAAGTGAGGCCTTGGTCGAGGGTGAGGCCAAGGTATTTTGTCAAGGAGACTACTTCCAGTTTGCTGCCCTCCAGGGATGTAAGTTGGAGTAGTTGTGATCTGTCTTGTCCAAGGGCTCTAGGTCCGAACAAGAAGACTTTAGTTTTCTTGGTATTAAGGACCATTTTGTTCTTGATGAGCCATTCCTCCATGATGCAGATGTCCTTTTGGAGGGATGTGCCTAGATCATCCAGGTTGTCCGAGGTTTTATAGATGACAGCATCATCCGCATATTGGATAACATTGCTGCTCCCATAGTGGTTGTGCAGCTCATTAACAAACAAAGAGAACAATAGGGGCCCAAATATCAACCCTTGGTGTACTCCCTCCTTTAGGAACTGCGGTTTGGAAAATTTATCCTGCCACCTAACCTTCTGTGTTCTACCATAGAGGTAGCTTTCCACCCATTTGAGGGCATGGGTGTCGAGGCCTAAGTGGAGGAGTTTATTGAGTAGTAGACTGTGATCCACCCGGTCAAAGGCCTTGAAAAGGTCTATGAAAACCGCACCTGTGTTGGATCCAGAATCGAGTTCTCTAAGTATATCTGTAGAGAGTTTAGTTAAGGCAGTATCGGTCCCATGTTTGGCCCTAAATCCATGTTGAGATGGGGACAACAGCATGTGTGTCTCCAGGTATTCCTTAAGTTGGACATAGATGAGGTTCTCCTGTATTTTTGAAAGGGTACACAGCAGGGAGATAGGCCTGTAGTTCTCAATTGGTTCCACAGGCCCACCCTTGTGAATCGGGACCACATGTGCCTGCTTCCACAGCTCTGGGACAGTTCCTTCAAGTAAAGACCTGTTAATCAGCCATGTGAGGAGGCCAGCAAGTGCCGGGGTACCATCTTTGAGCAGTCTAGCATTGATTCCATCTAGGCCTCCTGAACCTCTTGTTTTCAGGTTTTAGGATGGCGGACCTCTTTACCTTTACCAGTGGGGATGTGAAAGGAGTGGGCGGTCGAGTGGGGATCCTGAGGAGCGTACTGATTGTTTGGTACTGATCCTCCTGCCTTAAGTTTGTCTGGGTTTGAGAAGAATACATTGAGGGTTTCAGCTATTAATGCCTCATCAAGCAGTACCTGCCCGTTGGCTGTGATAGGGCCAGAGGCTGTCTTTTTGTTTCGCTTTATCAGTTCATTGATGTGGGACCAGAAAGTCCTGGGGTTGCCGAGGTTTGCTTTCTGGAGATGGTTGAGGTACTCTTTTTTCACTAGCTTGATGGCCAGTTTACATTGGTTACAGAGTGCTCTGTAGTTTACCCAGTCAGCAGGGAGTAAAGTGCCCTTAAACTTTTTCCAGGCTTTGTCATGGCTGGTCATTAGGGCCTTTAAGGGGGGTTAATCCACTTATAGCAGTAGCCTTTTACCCGGTAGGTCTTATTTGGGGCCAGGAGGTCCACAGCCCATATAATAGATCTATTAAAGAAGTCAACTACCCCTGCCAAGGTAGGGAGACTTCTTAAAGGACTCCAGTCTAGGTTGCCAAGGAGGATGTTGTATTGCTCCGAGGAGAACTTAGAGTAGTCCCTGGTGGTGAGTATTCTGGGTGGGACCTTTTCCGCCCTGTCCTTCCAAACACAGAAGATGGGCAAGTGGTGACTGAAAGCATCGGCCATGGTGCCAGCAGATTGAACGTTTTTTTGGGTTCGATACCAGTGCCCAGTCAATGGTTGAGTGACTTCCCGTTTTATGGTTCAGTCTTGTGGGAAGGGTGATAATCTGGAAGAGGTTCACCTCGTGAAGCATACCATTTATCAAGGACCTAGCCTCTTTGGCCCAGTCCAGGTTGAAGTCTCCAAGGATGATGAGTTCAGATACGAACTCAACTGTGAGATTTTTGGTGAGAGTCTCAAGAGATCGGAGAGCATCCTTGGGGGGACTATAGACACACCCTATGTTTAGGTGTTTGGCGCCGCGCAGGGTGATCCAAATGAAGATAGCTTCAATTTTAGGGGGCATTGTTGATTGCAGGTGTACACGAACAGAGATAAGGGTAGCCTTTACATAAATGAGTACCCCACCTCCCCTTTTCTGGATTCTGTCCTTGTGGTAGAAGACATATCTTGGGGCAGCAAATTTGTGGTTGAGAACCGATGGTTTTAACCAGGTCTCAGAGACAGCTAGCACGTCCGGATTATAGGTGGCTAGCCACCTATGAACTTCATGAGTTTTTGGCTGCAGACTACAGATATTCATGTGGGCTAGTCTCAAGTCTTATACCATCTTTAATGGCAACTTTGTCACTGATGTTTAGTTAGCAAAGTCACATAAAGCCATATAACACCACAGGTTAATATATGACCTAATGCATAAGCTTAGTAAATTGACTTTGTGGTATGCTAATTGATAAATTAAAATAAATTATACAAATAACACAGACTGCATGGAACATTTGTTTACGAAACAGGAGCCCTTTCAAGTCACAAATGTAACTGACCAAAAACTGAGACATGGTTAAAGCACTCCTGTCGGTTACAAGGTAGCAGCTCCATGACTGTAAATAATTGTTAAGGCAATACAGATCCTCTCTTATTCAGCACCAGAACAAAAAAATAATTAAAAGGTGCAGGCCCACATCAGTATCCAAAAGCACACTTCCGCAAATATTCGAAAGAGCACTAACTACTAAAGCCTTATATGCAATAACGCAACCATGCACAGGGGTTTGGTAGCTATCAGGCCCAATTACTTAATAAAATCAATAGGAGTAGATTATGACACCCCAGGGTAAAAGCACACCCCCTATGCCCAGCTACTGGATTTTAAACTGGGAGCATGGGTGGTAATGGATTAGAACAATAATATTGAACTATTAATTCATGGATTTTTTTTCATCCTACTGTCTATGGTGATGCTCATTTTTGGATTTACTTGTTTAAGTATGCATGTTTCTGTGCAAATCTGCTTCATTTGTACAGCGCTTTGGACTGTTGATCCCTGGCAATGTAGTCATGAAAAGACGAGAACTACTCAGAACGAATTGTTCATCTGGGGCTTCTATAGGTTTTAAATGCTGGAGTACACATTTATCCTGGGGTGTCATAATGTACTCCTATTTATTTTATTAAGTAATCATATCTGGTTGCCACTAAGACTCTGTGCTTCACCTTGTTATTGCAAAGAAGTCTTTAAGTAGGTAGTGCTCTTTGAATATTTGCACAGTGCGCTTTTGGATACATATGTGAACCTGCACCTTTTTAGTCAAAAGCACATTTTTTTCTGGTGCTGAAAAAGAGGGTATCTGTATTGTCGTACAAACTATTTCTAATCACAGATCTACTACCTTGTAACTGACCGTGTTTTAACCTCATCATGGTTTTTGGTCAGTTTCATTTGTGACTTGAAATGGCTCCTACTTTGTAAGCAAGGGTACCAGGTAGTCTGTGTTCTGTGTTTACATGCTTTTATTCATTAGCATACCACAAAGCCAATTTAATGAGCTTATGCATTAGCTCATATATTAGCCTGTATTGTTGTATGGCTTTAGGTGGCTTTGCTAGCTTGACATCAGTGATACTGGTGGCATTAAATATGGTATAATTTTTTTATATATTAAAATCTTAATGAACTGGCTCATAGATTGGGCTTTACTATTTGTAAATTATCTCATGGTCAACATGCATCTATGAGGTGCTTGTATTAAATGAAGCTGCTAAGCCTTATTATGTAGCACGTACATATGTATTCTGCTGAAATGTCATAATCATCAGTTATTTAGTGATCTGCATTAGTGCTCTTACAATCCTATACTGCCATATACCGAAATGATGACTTGCATATCTTCACTTTTTTCCCCTTCTGAGTAAACGGAATACAAACAGCACCAAACCGGGTGTATTTCTGTGGTCACCATCATCCAATGAAATTATTTAATTCACTCAAGAAATAATGGCTCTAATGTTGAGATCTATCTGTGTCTGTGTATTTTCTTGCATGCTACTAATAATGGAAAGTTTTTTTTGCAACAATATGCTCTACTAATTCAGGGATCTGTATTGGGCAGGATAGACTGTTAGGAAGTAGGGACGTCAGTCACCCAAACAACAGGGAAAGCATAAGTAAAAAATTGGTTACCTGCTATTGCTCATCAATCCATGTGAAAGTCCCAGGTACTGTAATATGCAAGGTGAATCTGTGACTAACTGTTCAATATATGGATCACTAATACACTAAATAAAACAAGCATTTGTCAATGCCGAATGTTGATTGCGTTGGTCTGTTGAGCTCGCTCAGTGGGCCTCTGTCACTGGCTCAGTCTGTTTCTCCTGGTGCTGCAGGCTGCTCTTTTGTACTGGGCTGCTACGTATGTTGGCACCTTGTTCTGCTGAGGAAGAAATACGCAGCTGTCCTGACATAGCTCCATTGAGGTGGCTCACTCCCCCTGTCTCACTCCCTCATTCTGTTTCTCCTGGCGCTGCAGGCTGCCCTTTTATACTGGGCTCCTGCCTGTGTTGGTGGCTTTTTCTACCCACAAAGAAATCCACAGCTGTCCTGACAGAACTCCATTGAGGTCGCTCACTCTGCCTGTCTCACTCACTCATTCTGGTTCTCCTGGCACTGCAGGTTGCCCTTTTCTACTGGGCTCCTGCCTCTGTTGGCGCCTTTTTCTGCACACAAAGAAATCTGCAACAGTCCTGACAAAGCTCCGTTGAGCTCGCTCACTCCCCTTCTCTCACTCACTCATTCTGTTCTGCCAGCGCTGCAGGCTGCCTTTTTCTACTGGGCTTCTGCCTGCGTTGCTGCCTTCTTATGCCCATAAAGAAATTTGCAGCAGTTACGATACAGCTCTGTTGAGCTCACTCAGTCGCACATTCTGGTTTTCCTGCCACTGCAGGCTGCCCTTTTGTACTGGGCTCTTGTATTGGGGCCTTTGTCTACCCACAAACAAATCTGCAGCAGTCCCGAAAGAGCTCAGTTAAGCTCGGTCACTCCCCCCTTTCACTCAGTAGGTCTTAATCTGTCCCAAACACTGATTTCCCAGAGTGACCGTGCTATTGTCCGGCAGGAGTGCAAAAACATATTTTAGCCAGGATGTGAAAAATGTCAGCTGTAGTGTTCTTATGGAGTTGTGAAAAAATGCCACTGTTGAAAATGTGGTGTGACAGTATTACAAATTTGCTAAATTACAAGGGTGCATGGAAACAGTTCAATGCACACTTGTAACACAGTCATGTTATGACAGTCCCAACAAAGCTCCATTGAGCTCGCTCACTCCCCTTCTCTCACTCGCTCATTCTGTTGTGCTGGCACTGCAGGCTGCCCTTTTCTACTGGGCTCCTGCCTGCATTGCTGCCTTCTTATGCCCACAAAGAAATTTGCAGCAGTTACAATGCAGCTCTGTTGAGCTCACTCACTTGCTCATTCTGGTTTTTCTGCCACTGCAGACTGTTCTGCTGTACTGGGCCCCTGCATTCATTGCTGCCTTTTTCTGCCACAAACAAATCTGCAGCAGTCCCAACAAAGCCCCATTGAGGTCACTGACTCCCCTTCCCTCACTCGATCATTCTGTGTCTCTTGGCACTGCAGGCTGCCCTTTTGTACTGGGATCCTGCCTGCATTGGTGGATTTTTTTGGACAGAAGGAAATCTGAAGCAGTCCTGACACAGCTCCACTGAGCTCACTCACTCCCCCTCTGTCACTCTTGCATTCTGTTTCTGCCGGCGCTGCAAGCTGGCCTTTTGTACTGGGCTTCTGCCTGCGTTGCCCCATTTTCTGCTCACAAAGAAATCTGCAGCAGTCACACTAGAGCTCCATTGAGCTCACTCACTACTGCTCTGTCACTTGCTCATTCTGTTTCTCATGGCGCCACAGACTGCACTGTTGCATGGAGCTCCTGGCTGTGTTAGCAACTTTGTCTGTCCACAAAGAAATCCGCAGCTGTCCCGACAGAGCTTCGTTGAGGTAGCTCAGTCTCCCTCTCTCATTGTTCATTCTGTTTGTCCTGGAGCTGCAAGCTGCCCTTTTGGACGGGGCTTCTGCCTGCATTGGCACCTTTTTCTGCCCACAAAGAAATCCCAGCAGTCCTGACAGAGCTCCATTGAGCTCACTAAGTCCCATTGTCTCACTCGCTCGTACTGTTTCTCCCACTGCTACAGGCTGGCCTTCTGTACTTACTGGACCCCTATGCCAGTATTGATGCCTTTTTCTGCCCACAAAGAAATCCGCAACAGTCCTGACAGCACTTCGGTGAGTTCACTCACTCCCCCTCCTTCACTCGCTCTCTCGGTCTGTTTCTCCCAGTGCTGCAGGCTGTCCTTTTGTACTGGGCTCTTGTGTTGGGGCCTTTGTCTGCCACAAACAAATCTGCAGCAGTCCCGACAGAGCTCAGTTGAGCTTGGTCACTCCCCCCTCTCACTCGGTCGATCTTAATCTGTCCCAAATAGTGATTTCCCAGAATGACCGTGCTATTGCCCACAGGAGAGCAAAAACATATTTTAGCCAGGTTGTGAAAAATGACAGCTGTAGTGTTCATAAGGAGTTGTGAAAAAATGCCACTGTTGAAAATTTGGCATGATAATATAACAAATTTACTAAGTTACAAGGGGGTATGGAAACAGTTCAACGCACACTTGTAAGACAGTCATGTTATGGAGTTTCGTCACCAAATTTTCAACATAGGGATTTTAGGACCTCTGCTCAGGAACAGTGCCACTGTCATTTTCTTAATCTGTCCCGAACATGGATTTCCCACAGTGACCACATAATTCTGCGCCGGAACTGTGAAAACACATTTCAGTCAGGATGTGAAAAATGACAGCTGTACTGCTTATAAGGAGGTGTGAAAAAATGGCACTCTTGAAAATCTGGTGTGACAATATTACAAATCTGCAATGTTACAAGGGTGCGTGGAAAGTGCACAATGCACACTTGTAACAAATTCAATTGATGGGCTATCATCACCAAGTTTTCAACATAGGCATTTTAGGACCTCTGCTCATGAACAGTATCATTGTCATTTTCTTAATCTGTCCCAAACAGTGATTTCCCACAGCGACTGCTCTATTCTGTGCCGGAAGTGCGAAAACACATTTCGGCCAGGATGGGAAAAATGACAGGTGTACTATTCATAAGTAGGTCTGGGAAAATGGCAGTGTTGAACATCTGGCGTGAAAATATTAGAAATTCACAAACTTACAAGAATGCGTGCCAACTGCACAATGCACGCTCTTAACACAGTTATTTTATGGAGTATCGTTACCAAATTTTCAACATAGGCATTTTAGGACTTCTACTCATGAACAGTCTCACTGTCATTTTCTTAATCTGTCCTGAACACTGATTTCCCACAGCAACCGTGCTATTCAGCTGTCCTGACAGAGCTCCGTTGAGGTTGCTCATTCTCCCTCTCTCATCGCTCATTCTGTTTGTGCTGGCGCTGCAAGCTGCCCTTTTGTACAGGGCTTCTGCCTGCATTGGCGCCTTTTTCTGTCCACAAAGAAATCTCAGCAGTCCTGACAGAGCTCCGTTGAGCTCACTAAGTCCCCTTGTCTCACTCGCTCGTACTGTCTCTCCCACTGCTGCAGGCTGATCTTTTGTACTGGGCTCCTATGCCTGTATTGACACCTTTTTCTGCCCACAAAGAAATCCGCAACAGTCCTGACAGAGCTCCGTTGAGCTCACTAAGTCCTCTTGTCTCACTCGATTGTACTGTTTCTCCCACTACTGCAGGTTGGCCTTTTGTACTGGGCTCCTATACCTTTATTGACGCCTTTTTCTGCACACAAAGAAATCCGCAACAGTCCTGACAGCGCTTCAGTGAGTTCGCTCACTCCCTGTCCCTCACTCGCTCTCTTGTTCTGTTTCTCCCAGTGCTGCAGGCTGCCCTTTTGTACTGGGCTCTTGTGTTGGGGCCTTTGTCTGCCACAAACAAATCTGCAGCAGTCCTGACAGAGCTCAGTTGAGCTTGGTCACTCCTCCCTCTCACTCAGTCGATCTTAATCTGTCCCAAATAGTGATTTCCCAGAATGACCGTGCTATTGTCCGCAGGAGAGGAAAAACATATTTTAGCCAGGATGTGAAAAATGACAGCTGTAGTGTTCATAAGGAGTTGTGAAAAAATGCCACTGTTGAAAATGTGGCATGACAGTATAACAAATTTGCTAAATTACAAGGAGGCATGGAAACAGTTCAATGCACGCTTGTAACACAGTCATGTTATGGAGTTTCGTCACCAAATTTTCAACATAGGGATTTTAGGACCTCTGCTCAGGAACAGTGCCACGCTCATTTTCTAAATCTGTCCCGAACACGGATTTCCCACAGTGACCACGTAATTCTGCGCCGGAACTGTGAAAACACATTTTGATCAGAATGTGGAAAATCACAGCTGTACTGCTTATAAGGAGGTGTAAAAAAATGACACTGTTGAAAATCTTGTGTGACAATATTACAAGTCTGCAATGTTACAAGGGCGCGTGGAAAGCGCACAACTCACACTTGTAACACAGTCAATTGATGGGCTATCATCACCAAGTTTTCAACATAGGCATTTTAGGACCTCTGCTCATGAACAGACTCACTGCCATTTTCTTAATCTGTCCTGAACACTGATTTCCCACAGCGACCGTGCTATTCAGCTGTCCTGACAGAGCTCCGTTGAGGTCACTCAGTCTCCCTCTCTCATCACTCATTCTGTTTGTCCTGGCGCTGCAAGCTGCCCTTTTGTACTGGGCTCCTGCCTGCATTGGTGCCTTTTTCTGCCCACAAAGAAATCTCAGCAGTCTTGACAGAGCTCCGTTGAGCTCACTAAGTCCCCTTGTCTCACTCGCTCGTACTGTTTTTCCCACTGCTGCCGTTTTGTACTGGGCCCCTATGCCTGTATTGACGCCTTTTTCTGCACGCAAAGAAATCCGCAGCAGTCCTGACAGTGCTTCAGTGAGTTCGCTCACTCCCCCTCCCTCACTCGCTCTCTTGTTCTGTTTCTCCCAGTGCTGCAGGCTGCCCTTTTGCACTGAGCTCTTGTGTTGGGGCCTTTGTCTGCCACAAACAAATCTGCAGCAGTCCCGACAGAGCTCAGTTGAGCTTGATCACTCCCCCCTCTCACTCGGTCGATCTTAATCTGTCCCAAATACTGATTTCAAATAGTGACCGTGCTATTGTCTACAGGAAAGCAAAAACATATTTTAGCCAGGATGTGAAAAATGACAGCTGTAGTGTTCATAAGGAGTTGAGAAAAAATGCCACTGTTGAAAATGTGGCATGGCAGTATTACAAATTTGCGAAGTTACAAGGGTGCATGGAAACAGTTCAACACACACTTGTAACGCTGTCATGTTATGGAGTTTCATCACCAAATTATCTACATAGGGATTTTATGGGTACTGCTCAAGAACAGCGCCACTGTCATTTTCTTAATCTGTCCCGAACACTGATTTCCCACAGTGACCCCGTTATTCTGCACCAGAACTGTTAAAACACATTTCGGTCAGGATGTGGAAAATGACAGCTGTACTGCTTATAAGGAGGTGTGAAAAAATGGCACTCTTGAAAATCTGGTGTGACAATATTACAGATCTGCGAAGTTACAAGGGTGCGTGGAAAGTGCGCAACGCACACTTGTAACACAGTCAATTGATGGGCTATCATCACCAAGTTTTCAACATAGGCATTTTAGGACCTCTGCTCATGAACAGTATAATTGTCATTTTCTTAATCTGTCCAGAACAGTGATTTCCCACAGTGACGGCTCTATTCTGTGCCAGAAGTGCGAAAACACATTTTGGCTAGGATGGGAAAAATGACAGCTGTACTGTTCATAAGTAGGTCTGGGAAAATGGCAGAGTTGAACATCTGGAGTGAAAATACTAGAAACTCATGAACTTATGAGCATGCATGCCAACTTCTCAATGCACGCTCGTAACACAGTTATTTTATGGAGTATCGTTACCAAATTTTCAACATAGGCATTTTAGGACCTCTACTCATGAACAGTTTCATTGTCATTTTCTTAATCTGTCCTGAACACTGATTTCCCACAGTGACCGTACTATTCAGCTGTCCCGACAGAGCTCTGCTGAGGTCACTCAGTCTCCCTCTCTCATCGCTCATTCTGTTTGTCCTGACGCTGCAAGATGCCCTTTTGTACAGGGCTCCTGTCTGCATTGGCACCTTTTTCTGAACACAAAGAAATCCCAGTTGTCCTGACAGAGCTCTGTTGAGCTCACTAAGTCCTCTTGTCTCACTCGCTCATACTGTTTCTCCCACTGCTGCAGGCTAGCCTTTTGTACTGGGCCTCTGCCTGTATTGACACCTTTTTCTGCCCGGAAAGAAATCTGCAGCAGTCCTGACAGCGCTTCAGTGAGTTTGCTCACTCCCCCTCCCTCACTCGCTCTCTCGTTCTGTTTCTCCCAGTGCTGCAGGCTGCCCTTTAGTACTGGGCTCTTGTGTTGGGGCCTTTGTCTGCCACAAACAAATCTGCAGCAGTCCTGACAGAGCTCAGTTGATCTTGGTCACTCCCTCCTCTCACTCGGTCGATCTTAATCTGTCCCATACACTGATTTCCCACAACCGTGCTATTGTCCACAGGAGTGCAAAAACGTGTTGTAGCCAGGATGTGAAAAATGACAGCTGTAGTGTTCATAAGGAGTTGAAAAAATGCCACTGTTGAAAATGTGGTGGTACAGTATTACAAATTTGCGAAGTTACATGGGTGCGTGGAAACAGTTCAAAGCACGCTTGTAACACAGTCATGTTATGGAGTTTTGTCACCAAATTTTCAACAGAGATTTTTGGACCTCTGCTCATGAACAGTGCCACTGTCATTTTCTTAATCTGTCCCGAACACTGATTTCCCACAGTGACCATGTTATTCTGCACCAGAACTGTGAAAACACATTTTGGTCAGGATGTGAAAAATGACAGCTCTACTGCTTATAAGGAGGTGTGAAAAAATGGCACTGTTGAAAATGTGGTATGACAATATTACAAATCTGTGAAGTTACAAGGGTGTGGGGAAAGTGCGCAACACACACTTGTAACACAGTCAATTGATGGGCTATCATCACCAAATTTTCAACATAGGCATTTTAGGACCTCTGCTCATGAACAGTACCATTGTCATTTTCTTAATCTGTCCCAAACAGTAATTTCTCACAGCAACCGCTCTATTCTGTGCCAGAAGTGTGAAAACACATTTTGGCCAGGATGAGAAAAATGACAGCTGTACTGTTCATAAGTAGGTCTGGGAAAATGGCAATGTTGAAAATCTGGAGTGAAAATATTAGAAATTCGCGAAGTTACGAGCATGCATGCCAACTGCGCAACTCACGCTCATACCACAGTCATTTTATGGAGTATAGTTACCAAATTTTCAACATAGGCATTTTAGGACCTCTACTCATGAACAGTGTCACTGTCATTTTCTTAATCTGTCCTGAACACTGATTTCCCTCAGCGACCACGCTATTCTGTGCCAGAAGTGTGAAAACACATTTCACCCAGGATGTGATGTGAACAATGACAGCTGTACTGCTCACAAGGAGGTGCTACAAAATGCCAGTGTTGAAAATCTGGCATGAAAATATTGAAAATTCACAAAGTTACGAGTGTGCATAGCAACTGCGCAACGCACACTCATAAAACAGTCTTTTGTTGTTTTGTTAATAGGCTCCGAAGGGTGATTCTGCACAGTGACTGCGAAACCACCTTTTGAGGCCGATTAACGCCATGACATTTCAATAATTTATGAGGGGTCCCAAAATGTCATGTTGAAAATTGGTGAAAAAATTCCCAAAAATGCCCGAGATATGCACTAAATTTGAAAAAAAACCTATTTATTACATTATACAGCTTACTGGCATTTCCTCAGTTCGCAGTCGGCTTTGAAGAGTGCAGACATGTTCCCAGTCCAGTGAAGATCATCGCGCCGAGCTCTGGAGGTAAGTAAGGGGTATGGGGGGTGTGGGGAGGCAGGGTGCGCAGTGGGTGGGTGCAGTTGTGGGGGCAGAGAGACTACGTGGGATCGTTTCCTTTTTCAGGTACAAAACCTAAAAAGACTTTGTGGGACTGTTTTCATTTACAGGGCATGTGGCATGCTGGGTAGGCTCCAGCATGCCACCAAATGCTGTTTTGGGGACCAGCTCTAGCCGGCGGAGGATTGGGCACCCCACTGACAAACAACAAAAGGGGGTGGGAATTCATTTCTGCCAATGGGGATTTGGCACCCTATCAACAGGCAATAAAACTGGGGGTTACATTATGCCGATGGGGAGTGGGCATCCCCTTCAGCAAATAAACATGGGGGGTGTACATATTGTTTGTGAACACGGTGGCAAGCCACCGCCATGTTCTCAAACAATATCAAACATCCTACATCCCACTCTGCAATGACGGGTCGCTCCCTCATTGCAGCGGATGGCTGACGCTGCAATGACAAGGTTGCCCCTGATTGCAGCGGCTGATTTTTTAGAAAGTTGTGGCATGCTGGCTGAACTAGTGTCAGCAGCAGCGTGCCATGGCATTGGGGGATGGGGGACAAGCCTTTGCAGGCTGTGGGGTCATTGGGCACAACAGTGCCTTGCCTCCACAGCCTGCTTGTGGAGAAAGCTGACGCAACATGTTTCTTGCGCATGCGTGCAATCAACATAAAAATGAAAAATTGCATTCCTCTTTTTAAATTCCTTAGCTTTTGAGTTAAGAAAAAATCAGAGTTTGTAATTAGCATTGATTCCTATATTTACTTTCTTTTTAATCATACTTGCCATTATAAAACTAGAACACTTGTGAGTGGGCTGCCGCAAGGGCTGTTACTGTTCTGTGCAGGACACTGTTAAGTAGCTTCATGGCATCACATAATTAGGGGAAGAACTATAGTGATGTCAAACTGAATTTTTAAACTGGAAAAGTATGTAGCTATTGTTTCCCAGTTCCCAGTTACCTTGCTTTGGGGAATATGTGGTATTATTCATTCAACTGGAATTGCTGTGGTTCTTATTTATTGGTCAAACAGTGTATACAAATAATTAGCTCAGGCAAGATATACATAGTCCATCATTTTTTACTTAATTTGATAACTGGGTAGGAGCCCTGCACCAAGAGTTTGCCCATTTTCAGGTAAGATCCCTGTCATAAGGCAAGGATTATTAAACTCAATGAAACAGAGGCAATTACAAGAACGGCAGGTTCTGCTGGAAAAGGAAAAAAGGAAATCCTTAACAAAATAAAGCTTTTTATATTGTAAAGAATTTTTCACCCTTTGTGGTCATATTCCTTGAAGGGTGGGTTTGTACTTTATGGAGTTTGAAATTGGGATTTAAGACTTCGATTCCAAAAATATCAAAATAAATGAACCCAAGAAAGAGGACAGGAAGTGACAAAATCACCTTAAAATTGTCACTTAGCTGGATACAAATTAGCTGAGGCATATAACTAGAGTCAGAATGGATGCTTCTTGAATTTAAACCACCCCCCCAATGTGTCTATCAAGACAGTTGTATGAAAATACCCTGGTTGCCTAGTGCAGCCTAATCCCTAATCACTGAAGTCTCAAAGACAGTTTTATTTTATACACCCGGTAAACTTGTGCCCCCACCCCCACCTACACCACCACCCTACTGCAGCAATCAATTCTGTTTTGTGCACATGTACATTCACAACGGAAAAACTGCAAAGTAACGAGTAATCTTAACATGTTGTGGTCATGGCTGGAGGTGAACTCAGTTGCTCAGGGTCAGGGTGCTGCTGGTATTTCTATTCATGGGTACAGAGACTGCAAGTGAGCAAATTAACAATTGTAAAATGCTTTTAAATTGTTTTGAATTCTGCTACTGAACAGTAACCCGGCCCCGATCACAAGGCAGTGACAATATCACCATTGTTAGTAGGAGCTCCTTAAATTGCAATGGATGGGAACAGTTGGTGATATGTGTACGGCTGTGCCGATTGCCATCTTTGTTTTGGCTCTGGATGGGTGGTTAGCTGGTGGTGTTACATTCACTACTGGTGTGTCAACGGGAAGGGTTGTCAGAACTGGCACTACAACATGAGGGACATCGCCAGGATATTTAACAACAGTGGGTTGTAATCTAACTATATGAAATTGCACCATATATTAGCCAGCTGAAGCTCCAACTTATTTTTAAAGGTCGAATCGATGTTTATATTGGCTCCGATTATTTTTTTCATTACTCATCACTCGTGTGAAATCAAAAATAATGTATTAAGCACAACAGGCATTACTGAGTGGTTGCAAATAGACCACCAGTTCATTAATATTTGGCCACATCGGTGATCGGAATGGGAAAACTGGCAATCAGCAACTAATATTTAAATGAGTGATCGTGGCTGGCAGTCAATTAAGTTGCTCATGGTCACAATAATTGTGGCATTCCTACTTGTGATCACAGAGGGTGTAAGTGTACAAATCAGCAATGGCAAATACATTTTATTTTTATTTTTTACAGTTGTGATAATGAAGAAAACCCCAGCTCAATGCCACTACACAGTACCAAACCTTGAGTTTAAGGAACATCTCGATATTCCAAGGGGGCATACACTACAATTTCAGGATCATCATTTTAAAACACAAAATAGTATATTCTTTAATAACACTGTGACAGCTGGCTGAAGCGAACATAAACTGAAATAAGAAATCACAGATATAGATTTGCTCAGTGTAGCAAAGTGACTCACTCTATATAGGCTAGTCATATATTTAACAAATCCTCTTTTTGTATTCCTCAGGGTACACTCACCAGCTGTGTACATTAATTATATATTTTTTAGTATTGAAAATGCAATGTTCTAATGCTGTGCCTATCCAAAAAAACTGATGAGGCCATACTCAGTGAGCTAACCATATAAAAAATGGCAATGGTTCAGAGAGTGGGCTTTCAGTTGTGGGTTGAGTTTCCAACCCCAAATAAACATCATTAACACATGTAATTTAGTCACTTGCAGCATAAGGGGAAACAACATGATACAGTAACCCTGATCAAGTGACTTGACCTCCCACATGAATCCCCTGGCTCTGCCAAGGTAATTTTGAGGAAAATGCAGCCTCCTTTTTTGTGTGGGAGGGTGCCAGAGGTGGTGGTGGTGTGAGAGGGCTGTGCTGGCAGCCAGCTCTGGGGTGACATTAAGGGGGGGGACTTGAATTGTGGTACAATTCTTACCAGGTTGGGGTGATGCATCCACAAGACCACCAATTAAAATAACATAAAATCATTTGAATCCACATCATCGAGTCATGGTAATTATTTTCCCAGTATAAAATGATCTCTTATTTAATACATCAATATTTTACAGATAAAGAGAGTGTTGACTTTATTACATTACTTGTTCCATAGATTAATTTGAATCTTCTTAGGTTAGAATTTATTACCTTAAATGGGTTGCTAGAGTGAATGGAACTTGCAGCTCTTTGCATTATGCAGATCTTTTGTTCTGTGAGGCTGGGAGGTGGTAGCAGAGGTAAGTAGAGTTTTAACGGTGTCAAAGGTGCTGGGCACTGACTGAATTCTGAGGCTTATACTGGTCGGGAAGCCAATGGAGGGGCAGTCCATGACAGAGAGACAGAAGAAGAACTGTGAGCCTCAGGAAAGAAAAAAAATATATGAGTTGAAAGATGTGGGGAAAAGGTTCAGTCAAACAGTGTCATTTTACTAACTTTAAGGTCCACCAACAAAAACAGAGATTGCTAAAATCACCAGTGAAAATAACATAATTAATTTGAATCCACCTTATCAAGTCATAATAATTCTGTATATTGTTTAAGGTGCCTTAGACAAACATAATAACATTTAATTGGCACAGTATATGTTGTAGGACACTAAACAAAGTATAAATGTATATATGTAAAATAGGCAACCTGCTCTTGCAATTTATTTTCAGTTTAAACAAAGAAGTGAAATCATCCCTTTTAAAGTTTTTTTTTTTCTTTGATCCAAGATGTGCATTTTGGAAATCAGGCAACAGACCTCTCTTACTGGTGGATGAAAGAGGTGCTGTTCTGGAGCTCTCCAACATTGCAGAACACATACCCATTCTAGTCTGGGCTTAATGACTTGATTTGCTTACTTCTGAGCCCAGTGGTTGAAGTTGATGGGGTTCACTGGTTTTGCAAAATCATTACTGTAAAAGCAAGGTGTCATAGAATAACCTTTATGGCTAAAGCCACCAATGCAGCCTCCTTATAGTGTGGCAAGTTTAAGTTTTGGAGGTGGTTCTAGACTGGTTTGGCTTGTTATACTGTTAGGTGATTTGGGGACAGGAAAAGAGCAAAAGCAAGAGCTTTTTTCTTAATGTATTGGTTACTGAGATTGTTAGAATGGATTGGTTTTGGCAACTTCGGGGATATCAGAAAATGCTGAGCTCTCTGTCTGAACTTCTGGTCCCTCACACTACAGATGATCACATTCCAAAAACCGTTTGTGGTCAGAATGACATTTGGCTGTGCTTGTCTTGTCTTTTTTCTTAGTAATTGGCTTTTTGGTTAGGTTTTAATTGGCAGGTTAGAGAGAAATATTGCCCATTTTCAGAGGTGAAAGAGAGCAGTTCATGTTTTGCTGGATGTGGAGAGGCAGTGACTTAGCATGAGATGATGCTGAATCCTTTGTTTGAGCAGGAGAGAGAGAGTGCTGGGGTGAGTGTACAGTGACAGCTTCTTCACTTTGTTTGAGGATGTGTAGTGCAGAGAAAGCTGCTTTCACATAGGAATGCATTTGGGGCGGGGGTCGACCCTGCCCCTGGCCCTCTTTCATTTAAAAAAAACAAAATTTTAAGTAATTTAATTCAGCCAGGAAACATCCAGTCAGCTGGAAAAACTGATGCTCATTTCCAAGTCTTTAATTTTTTTTCATTCTTTATTTTCAGCTACCCTCGTAGGACTCTCTCCCAAGTCTCCATCTGGCATCATGGTGACCTCCCAGCAACAGGCATAGCTCTCACAGTTCTAAGTCTCCTGTCCTGTACCCATCCCAACTAAGTCTGCAGCCCATTGGGCTGATGTGTGCAACTTTTGTTACTAGTACCGGTGCTAAGTTACCGTTGGCCCCTGCAGCTCTCATGATCATCAGATAGAATGTGAGTTTGTATATTGTACCTGACTACTTCAAACCTCTAAATGACCAGTCAGTATATTCCAGTAATAATTACATGCATACCAAGATCTGCACACCATAACTGCATGCCTGAAATTTTATCTAGATTAAGTGATAACTGAAACAGTGAGCAACCATGGAATAGTTTGACAACCACTTAATCCTTATGTAGCTCGACTGAAGGCTAGAGCAGTAATTGACACTCCACAGTATACATTTTAGCTTATAGCTGCCATGCTGGGTGGCCTTGACAAATGGGACTTTCACTTTCTATAGAAAAATAATAAGAGCACTCCCTGATACAGCTCAGGCTACCCGAACACAAACAAAATACCCTGGGACCATTATATGTCTGCACAAGCATGCAGTAAAGAGACATTTTAGGCAAGAGAATAGTAACACATGTTCACACCACAGACAGGCAGCTCAGTGTCTGGGACTGAGAAACCCAAGGGCAAGCACAAGGTCAAAAAACAGCTGTATAATAACAAGTATGGGATTATACAATGATATGCAAAAACAAAAGATATGTCACTGTGACTGTATAATAGGGGTTCAGTCCTGAGTGGAGTCCCCATATGGAACATCACTTCTGGGACAGCGGGGGTCAGCAGAGACCAATTGGTCAAGCAGCATGCAAAATGGAGGAGGGACAGGGCAGTTCAGAAAAATTAAAAAAAACTTGCAGGTTAACTTTTGTTTTTCAAAGCATTTGCACTGTGATTGTCATTGCGCTCCAACTAGGGGCAGAGTAATGCTATTTTGGGCATGTGGATATTTCCCTTTAATAATTTATTATTTCCATCAAGATGCAAAGACAGTCAATGACAGATCCTGGGAGAGCTTCCACAGCCCAGTCCCTACTCCCAGGCACTCAGACAGATAGTGTCACACAGAGACCCACAAAGTCTCAGCCACTCGCTGTAAATATTTATTTGCGTGCATCGCATCAGCATCAAGATGTGCAGTATAGAGCTCAAGGAGCAGATAGTGAGGCCAGCACCCTTGTTGTAGACTTATTTAAAATTAAAATCCACCAGTCTGACAAAGCAGAATACACAATGACTGGCTACTTGTCTTATGGTTGGTCCACTTGATTCCGAGTCCGACCTGACATCCAAAAAAGTATGCATGCAGTACTTAGTTCAGTGATGTTGAAAAGAAGAACTGAGAGTTAACTTCTTCTTCAACATCAGACAGACAGACTTTAGCACTGGAAGGAGGGACCGAATTAATCAGTTTGTGTCCTGGCATTGGTGGGGTCGTGAGCCCGTGAGGAATGGGATGTCTGCCAGGCTGGCTGCAACTAAGACTAGCAAAGTAAGTCAAGTGAATATTTTTTTTAACCTGCGAGTGAGTGAAAGTCCCCGATCAGAGCTTCAGTGAGCTGACTGAGCTAAGTGCTGTGTGCTACCCCCCCAGTCCGCATACATAGTCAGTCCAGTCGGATATATAGTGCCCCATTTCACCTCTGCACCTCAGGACAGGATTACTGACTACAACCTGGGGGTCCCAACTCCCGACTCCCAACGGCAGTGAAAGGAGGGGGGCTGAGCGTTGTTTTTTTTTCCCTCAATAGTTTAACCAGGTGAGACACACTAAACTGAAAGCTTGTTTACATGTGCAACCTGGAAGCATGGGGAAGTTAAGTGACTTGCTCAGGGTCACAAAGCATATGCAAGTGGGGGATGTGGTATTCAAACCCAGGTCTCCAGATTTGCAGCTCAGAGCCTTAAACTACTGCACTATACTGCAGCAGTTATGGGAGTCAGACTCTGGAGGAACTGCCAGATCGCTGAGTTGTACTACTGCACTGCTACAGTAAAAATACCCAGCTGATATGTGGACATCAGAATCGGATGCCTGGGCTTCAGCCCCCTTAGCCCCCCACCATGCCTGCCTCTGGTAATGTGGCTGAAAAGTGTGACATTCGAGTTAATGGAGTAATTTATCCCTGTGGAGCAGCTGCAATTTAATTACTATGCTGAGATCCATGTTTTCCAGACCTGTTCTCAAATGATGAAGTTTAGCCAAGTAGGAGGCGACAAGGACCACCTCAAGGCATAAAAATATACTGCCAGAAGCTGAACACTGTGCTGCAACAATCAGGGGCCGCTCTGCCATCACAGCATCAGCTTCTCTCACCAAACTGCATATGCCAACATGTCCACATCTATCTCCATGCACACTGTTCAGGCCGAAAGGAGAGGCTGATGCTGCAAAGAAGAGGCGCTCTCGGACTGATGCAGTGATTTTCTTTCAAGTTCGTGGCAGGCTTTAAAACTAGTGTCACAACCAGCAGGCTCCTTAATTGGTGCCAAACACACAAGCCCCAAAATGCAATGGTGGCATTGGCCACAACAGTGCTGAACCTCCACAACCTGCTTCTCCAGCAAGCTACCGCAACATGTTTCTTGCACATGCATACAAGCAAACATAAAAATAAAATGAGAAATATAAACATCAAGGTTATGCAGTAAAAGGTGCTGTTGCTTGTGGACATACAGATTCCCTTGAAAGTACACACACACACACACACACACACACCTTGCTGCACCAACTTAATCAGCGATGCAAATTTTACATGGAAAAATAGACATAGGTAATTTCAGTCCTTCTTGCTTTTGGAACTTAAATAAGCAAATGGAAGGTAAATCCTGTCAGACCAGCTTCTTATTACAAATTTAAAACGATGGTTTAGTCATCATACGTAAAGCAGGAATTGTTAATTGCAAAGTTGTATTTGTCAAGCCCCCTCAATTTGTATCACATCACAGCTGGAGATGTATCTGACAAACAGGAGCAATAACACAATTGTGCTCACATTTGCAGAGTGACACATTTACAGCAGCCCATCATTGATCCACATTATAATTTAAAGTACCACACTTAATAAAAACTCTTAGTAAATCGTTATGAATGACAACTATTACTGAGAACACACTAAACCAGATTTCAGGTCATACTGTGCTGTCCAGTTTCTATTTTTTCATTGCTCAATAGTTCAGTTAGGCAGAGACTTTTCTGATGGATAAAAACATGTTATTAGTAATTTTGATATGAAAAACGACAGTGCAGTGTTCACAGTAAAAGGATATGTACTAGTGAACTAATAATAGTTGACCAGGGAACACTGATCACATGTACCTATAATCTGAAATCTTGTTAGTTTATGTTAAGCATTAGTTCATAAATTATTGCTAAGAGTTTTCTTTTTCTTTTGGGGCTTTCTAGTTGCCCTTTATATGTATTGTGTTGCTCCTTTATTGTGCTCTGGTTCCCTGTCCTTCTTAACTACCTGGCATCCTCAGTTTCCTGCATTTGTTGTATGTTTCAGCTCCCATTCCAGCCCTCTGCTGCTTTTTCTATTTAATTACCTGCACCTAGTCTAAGCTCTTGCTCTCAGCTAGCTACAGGGTGTGGCAGCAGGTACTGTTGCATTTCTGTTGCAACTCCAGGTAATTTGTGCTGCTTTTGCTCCTTCCTTCTTTTCCTTGGGGATTTCTTACTACAGTCTTCATTATGTTTAAAATTTATTCTACCTGTCCACTGCATTTACTCAGCCTGCAATTGCCCTTCCTTATTATTTGTGCAGACAAACCTATTTCAGTTTGCTTGGCTATTCAGTGCTACTAGCTATGCAACAGAATCTCACCTGATTATCCTGTCCTTCCATGTTGCTCTCCCCTTGTGTACAACCCTTTTGGTGTTCTTAATCTCCTCAAAGACATGCCAGCCCAGCTACAGATACTCATCAATTCAATTTCATCTGCTAGCTTAATTCAACTGCTGGTACTTAAATTATTTTATCCTACTGGTTTAATTAGCTGTTTGGCATTATGGTGCCTCTCTGTGGCTTCTCCGTTTTGCCTACAGTGGGGGACTGTGTTGTTGCAGTGGGCATCGTGGCTCCAGGCAGCAGGAGCAACTTTCAACTTTTTATATGTTTTATTAGTCACTGGCTCACCCGATCTTCTATTGCTGCTCAACACAGCCTTTATGGCATTCCACAACCAGCTATGCCATGCCACTCTCTACCCTAGGGCAGCTGGCTTTGTCTAGCCTTCTACTAACATTTCCCTACTATTCTGCACCTGATTTACACAGTCATTCCAGCCTTCCTGCCCCTTGCAGTCCTCCCAGCCATCCTGTCTCTTGCACTGCCAGTATCACTCATATACCAGCCATCATGGCACTGACACAATCGGCTTGCAAGTTCATTCATTCCAGCACCTCTCCCCTTTCAATAGTGGCATCCCCTTAAAGGTCAGAGAGCATATCATGTTTACTTGCTTTGAACTGCACCTCCTACCATACTGGCTTTGCAGCCTCCTCCAACCTTACTGAGTTTCACATCCTCCTCCTACTCCTCTCCAGTAATCAGCCCTGGGCTTCACCCAGCCTTGTGGTTCTTTTACTCATAAAATACAATCAAACTCACTCCCAATTTTGCTTTCTAATGGACTTGGTAGACATGCATTCCTGTGTTTGACAACTGCTATTTGCCTTACCTAGACTCATGAGAGGGTCGATATTGTTCAACCTGACCTATGTAGAGGTCTGATCCAGTCAAGTCACATGAGAGGGTCCACAATGCTCAGTCTGACCTACATACAGGTCTCCCCATGTCTGCTTTCATCCATCACGACCCATGTATGGGTCCCATGCCCCTTACCATGTGCAGGTCTCATGCTCATTACAACTCACTTGTTCATGTTTTGGAGACATGCTAACATTATCCCTTAATCCAGGACTCAGGACTAGCCCTGTGGCCAATTGTCTTTCTCTGCACCCCAAAAGTCTGCATCTTGAGCATGTGAAGCATGGGGCGAGGTCCTTCTCACCTGGCCCAGAGTTGGGGATGTCCTTGTTCTGGGTGGACCTTCGGTCATCAACTGTACTGACTGCACCTCTCAATGTAGCATTTAAGAATTCAATGGCGAAGGGGTGGGGATCTCATGGGAAGGGCCCCTTTAGCTTCCCGAGTGGGTTTGGAGGCACACTTTCAAGCTATTCTCTCTACTACAGCCTGTGGTTCACCTGGTTTATTCTTAGATCTGTTGGCTAACTTGGGTTAGCTCTGGCACTTGGGTTAATATCCCAGTACTGACACTGTAGTGCAGCATGAGAGGGGTGCTGCACTTCTGAGGTGCCATCTTTCAGATGAGACGTTAAACCAAGGTCCCATCTGCTTAGATAGGTGGTAGTTCAGGTGGATGTTAAAGATCCCATGGCACTTCTCAAAAAGAGTAGGGGACTTTCCCCGGTGTCCTGGCCAAATTTCTCTCATTCACTAAAAATACCACCAACAGCTTAACCTGGTTCAAGGTCAGTTGGCATTCATCTGTATCCCCTTCCCCTGGGTCATTCCTGAAAATGGGCAGGATTTGTCTAGTGCACTTACCCGGTCAACAAAAACTAAATAAATAAATAAAATAGCTTAGTGCCTTGGAGGTTGTTACTTTCCTTCTCCCACCTTGGTTGCCTGTTGTTGTAGAGTTAGCTTTCAACCTTCCATGGCATTCCCACTAGAGGGACAGTGTGAGAGTGTTCCCTGAAATTGCAGTTCCACTGGATTGGTCTACTAAATTGCAGCAGCAGAGCCATCACTAAACAAAACTGTCCCAAAGCCTAGAGAGAAGGTGACCAAGGCTTTGGATCCCCATGGGTTTCCTCCTTAAAGGGTGTTTTTCCTCTCATCCATGCCAATGGTTATAATAATAGTTAGGCATAGTTGTAGTGTCTGGGTCACTTAGTTAGATGTCTGCTATTGGGTGGAGTTGGATGACTTTCCCATATGTGCCCCTTCTCCCCCTTTGGATGTTCTCTCTCCTTAGGAAGCCAGGCCTCCATGCCTTACAGTCAGACCTCTGAGCAGGCACTATTCACCTGTTGTTTCCTGCCTACTCTACTCAAACAATACGATCATCTGACCCATGCTACCAACTGAACCCCTGTGATTGTCGCTGAACTGGTAGTCCGCGCTCTACTGATGGACCTGGGGTTTCTTCATTCTGCATGTTGAAGGGAACTGTCACACTACCAGCAGCACCACCGACACCCTCAGCAGGTGGGATGGCGAGGTGCCGCTTAAGGTTCGAATGGGGGTGGGTTGATGGAATCACCCAACAAGGAGAGGCAGGAATCATACACAGAAGTTGGATGAAGCAAAGACATTTATTAGGAGGGGAAGGAAGACATGGTCGTACAAGAAAATGCCAACAACAAACATAATAGGGATTATGGTCAGCATTGAGGATAGCAACTAACATACAACTATGTCAAAACTCTATGTTATTCTTCTCTATAAGGCCTACAAACAAATGCGAGCTTATACCACTTTATCACACTATAAGTACTTCAGCTTAAGGCCACTCTATAATATTCTGATCACTCTAAGATACCCTACTAAGAGGCCTATGTATCAAGAGCATAACTTACTACTTTATCATACCATGTAACAAGCATTCAATGTACAACCATTCAACAGTATCACACTCTCAGAGTCTATTAGATGCAGGTGTCTGTCATCTTCATTCACGGATAAGCTTTCTCTGTCATCGAGCTGAAACTGGGTTGGAGGATAAAACATAACGGAAACACTTTGCTGACTAGGCTAACAACTAAGAGACTGCAGAGAGGATTTTGTACAGACAATGAGTCTCTCAGCTCCACTCCACCTTTCCAGGGTTGCCAGACTTGTTATGAAAAAAGCAACTATTCTTTCGGCTCAGAACCAGCTGAGGCTGCCAGAATGGAGACACACCAAACCCAGCCACAGCCCTTTTCCACACTGCTGGGGAAAGATGATGAAGAAGAAGAAAATGCTGACCAACTGGTCCAAAGTTCTCTTCAAGACTTGCCAGGACATGAGGAATAAGAAGAAAGTGCTGACCAACTTGCCCAAAGTCCTCTTCTGGACTGTGGAGAGACAACGAAGATTCTGAAAAAATGAAGTCTGTGAATCAGAAGCACCAATGGGGTTCTGGGCACCAGGGCTGGATGAGTCAAGGACTACGTAAAATAAGAAACAGGGTGATGATGCAAAACATTGTGGCAGAATATCTGGATAGCACTTTGATACGCATGACAAAACTAGAAAATGGACTGTACCTTTCTACCAAGCCAGGCCGTACTTTGGGGAAACTTTGATGAGTGGAAAACAATAAACAGGACATTGCAAATTACTGTGGCATGGTTCCTTGAAGATCTGCTGCTGGCTGTTTCAAAGATTCACTGGAGACGACTTCTGGAGTAGTATGAAGATGATTTATCTGAATGCCAACGGTGAACATATTCTGAAAAACTCTGGAAAACTGATTCAAACACTTTTCATCTTGGAAGACTGGCAACAAAGCAATACTTTCCAGGGATTTATTTAACTCTAAAAATTGATTAGCATTTGGACCTAACTAACGGGGTTCCCTCTGACTAAATCGAGTTCTTTCTGTTACTGTGACTCTGTATGGCTAGCTAAACTCCTTAAACATCCAGGGTCACTAATGCTGCTGGGTCCCAATAACACTTGGGGAATCTAAATAGCTAGCAGTGGGCATAGCATGCCCCATATACGGCAGAGTAATGTGGCAGTGGGCCTATCTTGCCCTTTTTAAGAACTGGTGGGAATGACTTGCCCTCTTTAACTGACATGGGCCTAACTTGCCCCTTTAAGAACTGGTGGGCCTGACTTGCCCTCTTTAAGAACTGGGCTTGACTTTATCTGGGCCCCTTTTAAATCATTGGGCCTTTCCTGGGTGAGCTCCCTTTTAATGCTGGGCCTGCTTGTAACCCTGGCCGCTTTAATTTCTAAGGCTCTGTGAGCCTGCTGTCATTCTTGCTTCCTTGCTCCACCCTCCCAATGCATATTCATAGGCCTCCTATATGGCCTTTCTCCCTGGCCCCTCCCCAAATGCATCGCTAGCCTGCCCACTCCAAATAAATTATTAATATGCAGGGTCCTTATGCCCCATTCTCCCAACAGCACTCAGCTGCTCCAATTACGCCTAACATAAATAATTGATTTTTTCTAAAACACAGTCTTCATTCTTCCATTGGGCGGACAGCATGAAACAGCATGCTGCCGCTGACTCACCACTCTTCGGGACATCTGCAGTGGATCGGTAGGTGGGAGGTGTGGCTGCAGAGGGATGGAACATGCAGGCAGTGCAGTGGGTGTTCAGGGGGCCTCAGAAAGTCTGACGGGATGACCAGCAGTGCAGCACTGGTAAGCCGCTGACGTGGGACTGGGGATTACTTTTAAATTAAATGAGGGGCCAAAATAAATAAACAATGGGGCTTACAGTCCAAACATAGACACAATGGCCATTTTCTTTACTCTTGGTGCCCCAATGGCACCATGGACCAGACAGCAGTCTTCAGGAGGGCTTCACCAGCAGGAGCCAGGGCAGGCACACCAACAAACCCTCAGGGAATGGCTGCAACCCTCCAGGTAAGCCTTTACCAGATTCCCCTTAGTTTGTTGTGTCCTCTCTTCTCCACAGCTTTGCAGGGACTGACAAAAAAAAAAGCTGTATAACTTCGAACTTGAACCCACTGGTTCTAGAATGGCTGAAGTGGAATGCTGTGCATGAGCAGCTCAGCACATCATTCCATCCAAGCCATTGTTGCATGTGCTGCAAATGAATTCTGCTTTTTGACAAGTTTTTAGTGGACAGAGCACTTTCCTCTATTTCTGTGGTGCCCCAAGTTTGGGGCATTACAGATTCAGGCCAGCCTAAAAATACATGTCTCCATGTATTCCCTTTAAACATTCTATAAAACATTTCTTAAATATTACTACTGTAGGGATTTATAATATCTCTTATCACTTTAACATTCTGCTTAAACCTCTATGTACTTTAATTGAAATATTCGTAAAACATCTATAATTTTTCAGAAAACTTTCTTATTTAAGTGACCATGTCTGGGGATTACTTTTAATAGGACTATCCAGAAAAGGAAGGGGCTACTTGAAGAGCTTTTGATATGTGTCTTTTCGGGGGAACACCAAAATTGGACCTCTGTGACCTATGGATCTGGGGAACCACATTATCATCAGAAACACACTCTACATCCTGGAAATCTATAGGCCTATGATTTACTGTGGGCTTAGTAACCAGACGGTAGGATGGGTTCATATGGGATGCATGAACCCAGGGATCAGCACACTGCTGCATTGTGGACCCTATGTTGGTGGGTCCATTCATGGTACACTCCTGCCTCTCCTTTGGCACTAAGTCAGTCTTTTCTTCCACAGTTCCTTGAAGTATACAGGATTTGAGTTGGCTTCGATGTACCAACTTTTCAACTCCCTTCCTATTTTCTGCCTGGATTTTGTACACTTTGGGGTCAGGATTCAGAATTGCTACAACAACATAAAGCTTGGGTTCCTATTCCACAAGTGGATCATTCCCTTGATTGGTTCTTTTCAACATAATCTATTCTCCCATAGACAATGAGAGGCTTTGGGATTTCATATCTTCCTCTATCTTTGGTCCCCAAGGGTAAGCATATTCTTCTTGTTTGGTCATTGTCTCAGGTTCTGTTTGGCCGACAACCATTTTTCTCTTGGACTGTACTCCAGAGGCAAGGCAATCTGACTTTCTTTGAAACTGAGCCAGGAAGAGTGCCTCCAGCCAAGCGCCGGGGCAAGCTTCATCCAGTGGGCAGTTGGCCTATTCGCCACCGCTCAAAACCAGCAGCTCGGAGACTCGGCACAGATAGTCGAGGACCGAGCCAGGAAGAGCGCCTCCAGCCACGCGCCGGGGCAAGCTTTGGCCAGTGGGCGGTTGGACTCCTTTGTCGCTGCTTGAAACCAGCAGCCTGGACACTCAGCACAGACAGGTATGGCAAAGCCGCAACCAATCGGAAGGCAAGAACCTTCTACAGCTTCAACTCCGATTGACCCCTGCTAACTGCATCTTGTAAAACTCTGCATTTTGCTGTCTTCTATTGGGAATTGTGTGAAGATGTACTGAAAATGCTGTAATACTAAATTTTGTGGGATTGGGGATTTACTGTAGATGTTAAGGGTGTTAACTCAAGTGATCTCAGCCCCTCTATGCAATTTTTAAAAAAAAAAAAAAACTCGCCCAGATGCTCCGGCACCATACCCACTCCACAAGCCTTTGACTTGTAAATTTTGAACCCCTGCTGCTTCGGTAGACACCTCTGCCTCAGTGCAGAATTTAATCTTTGCACCTCTCTCTCTTCCCTAGCTGAGGACCAAGCAAGGAAGAGTGCCCCCAGCCAAGCACCGGGGCAAGCTTCAGCCAGTGGTTGGTAGGTCTCCTTTGCCGCCACTCGAAACCAGCAGCCTGAACACTCGGCACAGACAGGTATGGCAAAGCAGCAAATTTTACACCCGCCAACCCTTTCACTCTTCTTGTCCTTATTATATAGACTCTCTCCCCACCTCCTTCTTTAGTCACGCCCCTTAGAAAATCATCACCCTATAGCAGTTCCTCCTGTTCTCCCATCAGAATTTTAACCATTCATATAGTGGTATTTCCACATACCATCTGTTAGCCATAGCCATATTTCCCCCTAGCATCCATACTGGGAGCATTCATTCTATGTAAAACAAACATTAACACCTATATTGCTGCGCACTAGTCTGACTAGGTCCAAGGCCATAAAACTAGGCATAATTCTCCCTGTAATACTTATAATGGGTGGAAGGCTGTGGGTTCTCCTTCTCCTCCTCCATTATCCAGATACTTGCGGACAATGTCACCCATCTTATCATGACCTGAGGGGAGACTGGTGGCTGCCTTTGCACTATGATAATATATTTCAGATGCAGATCAATTTGTGCATACTCATATCTTCCTCCAGTACCAGAGGAGCCCTTGGCTATAACACTATGGCGGGACTTGCTCAGACCCTCTATGACCAGATGTACAATCCTCCTCCCCTGCCATTAAATCCTCTTTGCTATTCTCAGTCAGAGTCCTAGTCTCTGTTATCCTAGGAGGACAAAACATCCCACCTAGGCATGGTAGAAAACCAACTGATAGTCCAAGAAAGTGGGAAAAAGCAAGAACCCACAAACTATCCTTTGCTGCAATCATGAAGCTACTGCTCCTGATACTACTATGCTCTGGCAACGTGGAACTTAATCCAGGGCCTGCAGAGGCTATTGCAGCACCATCTGATATTTACAAACTTAAAGGTTTAAGCTTCCTCCACATCAATGTATGCAGCCTACTTAAAAAGATCACTATGACACAAACATGGGTAATTCACACAGTACCAGATATCTTGGTGGTCTCTGAGACATGGCTTAGGCCAACCACAGCAGATAGGGATGTCAACTTACCTAATTACCAACTTTCAGAGCCGATCGACAATCTAGGGGGGGGGGGTGTAGCTATTTTTGTGAAGAACTACCTTGCAGCAATTTGCCTTACTTCGATATCCATGGCACATGTGCTTGAATGCATATCCCTTAAAGTAGTGATATCACATTCCACATCACTACAGGTAATAGGCTGCTATAGACCCCCTAATGCTGGGCTCAATTTGCTATCACACTTGGGAGACATAATTGAAAAAGAACCTCCAGAAACTGTTACTGTATTTTATGACACGTTAATCTAAACTGGCTCTCCAAAGCAGCTACTCCACTCTTATCCTTCTGTGATGCCCATGGCTAAACACAACTAAACAGTGAGCTGACAAGAATTAATAAAAAGACCCCAAGTAATAGTACACTCCTGGATATTATCCTGGTGAGCAAGCCTCATCTATTCTCCTGTGCTGGCGTTTTCTTCAATGATCTCAGTGACCACTGCTTTACTGCCAGCATAAGGACAACTAACAAATACACCTCCCTCTCTAAATTCTCAGTTTGAAGATCAAAACAGAATTTTGACATACAGGCATATTCGGAAGATATGAAGCACTCAACTCACTGGCAAGAATTCTACCTGGCAAAAATGGTGGATGCAGCCTATAGTGTCCTCAATGATTTAATCACAGGAGCCCTAAATAAATATGCTCCCCTATCTAAAGTGCGAATTAGAAACAAATCCTGCCGCTGGTTCACTCCAGACCTTAAAATTGCACTCCTAGAGAGAGACAACCTATGAAAAAAGCACAGAAAACAAAGTCTCAGTCAGATTGGGACCAGTTCAGAAAAGCTAGGAATGTATGTACCAGAAAGATCAGAGACACAAAGGCAATTTACTATCGTACCGAGTTAGACTCTTCTTTCCAGAGCCCTGCTAAATTCTGGAATACCATTAAGGACATATCCAGACACACACCAGTTAACTCACTCCCAGTTAAGATTCTGTCCAGTACAACCATTATCAATGACAGAAATGGAAATCCTAGACTCATTCAACAGTCACTTCACAACCGCAGGCTTGGCCTCTGACAACTCACCAGCTAATTTACTGTGTTCTCAGTTAGGCATACAACTCTCTGAAACCACGGTGACAGAGTCTAGTTTCTCACTACAACCCGCTGTGCTGAAACAAGTGGAAGAATTGCTTTGGCAGCTAGACATGAAGAAGTGCAGGTGCAGACTCCCTTGACCCCTACTTTCTGAAGGTTGCCATCCATGTGTTAGCGGTACTGATAATGCATCTGTTCAACATCTCATTGCTACAAGGGGCCATCCCTTCAATCTAGAAAAATGTATAGGTCATCCCATTATTTAAATCAGGTGACCCTTGAGACCTCAACAATTATAGGCCAATCTCTATCCTCCCTGTACTATCTAAACTGCTGGAAAAGATTGCAAGTACTCAAATGAAAGTCTACCTAGAATCAAATAATCTCCTAAACCCTGTACAATCTGGCTTCAGGGCCAAGCACAGCACCATCACGGCCCTAGCAAAAGTAACCAATGACTGGCAATCAGAATTGGATAACAGAAATTGTATCTGCACTGTGTTCCTGGATATAAGTAAGGCATTCGACACAGTTGAACATGACCTGCTCCTTACATCCATAGGTCTGGACTCACTTTCCCTGCAATGGTTCAATAACTACCTCTCTGGACGGCTCCAACAGGTTAATGCTGAAGGCAATCTGTCCTCCCTTAAGCCATTACAAAGAGGTGTACCACAGAAATCTATCCTCTGTCCTATTCTATTCGCTATCTATATCAACAACATCGACATTAATATTATCAAGGCCTATGTACACCTATTCGCCAATGATACGGTTCTCTATGTCAGTCACCCTTCCCCAGAGGCAGCCTGCAAAGATCTACAAACCTACTCCAGCACCTACTTCTGAGCAAAAACCTTTTTCTTAATGCAAAGAAAACAAAAGCAATGTTTTTCTCTCCGTACATGCATGCAGGACATGCTGGAGCAAACACACTCCCACACTTATCCGCTATTTTTGGCAAAAATCTTGAATTTGTATCCAAGTTCAAGTACCTGGGAGTCTGGCTTGACAACAGGCTCTCCTTCATCAAACATATGAAAGAACTAATAAAAAAACTCTGTCAGAGACTTGGCCTCTATTTTAGAATCAAGCACTTTCTCACAAGCAATGCTAAGCTAAGTTTGGTACAGGCCACTTTTCTCTCTATAATTGACTATGCTGACTTCTTATATAGTCGTTGCTCTGCCTCCTATTTGGGTAGGTTGGATACGCTCTATCACAGGGCACTGAGGTTTATCACAGGACTACCATATGGCACCCATCATTGCTCTCTATATGCAGCAGTTGGATGGACCTCACTCCATCTCAGAAGGGTCAGAAATGCAGTGTTATGGACATTCAGAGCCATATCCAAGCAACTACTACAATACATCTTGGATTGCTTCACACAAACTTCTATAAGCAAATATGCTCTAAGAAGCTACTCTTCCATCCTGCTCAAAGTACCCAAAGTCAATACCCGATTTGGAAGAACAGCCATTAGTTTCATGTTGCCCTCCCTATGGAACAAACTGCAGAAAATTCTAAAACAAAGTATACCCATATCCATTACGTTCTTCAAAACCCTTTACTCAAAGCTTATCAAGGAGCAATGCAAATGCTTCCAATAGCACAAGAGTGAATCATGCCACCTCTGTCTTCTGCATCTCTTCCCCTTCTTCCAACTTCCACATGGTCTGCAATTCTACCATACTTCAACCATGGCATTTCCCTTTTGTACATCCTTCCCCTTCATCTCTTCACCCCATTGCTAACTGTTCTCATTTCTCTTCCCTCCTTCCCAGACACCCACTTCCCTCCCTCCTCCAGGCAAGTCATCAACAACACTTCCTCCATGCCATATTTCAATATTCTGTCTATGACCTTAGAAGTTATGTAAAAATGTAAATATGAAAAATAGTAAAGAATTATCAGAATTTACCTGATAATTCAACTATGTATATTGTATAAATCAATACTATGCCTATTGTAACTTGTTCCCTGCATTACACTATGTTTATGGAACTGTCCCTAACCTAACCGGGTCTTGCAAATAAGCATTGCTCAATGATGTCCACCTGGATAAATAAAGATTTGATTGGTTGATTCTGTTGGAGGTACTCGGCTTCAGGTAATACCTTAAGTAGCTGTATTTATTTGCTCTGCCAATCCTCAACCATGCACTGGAGCTTTTCAACTTCTTGGCAGAGCTCTTTTCTCTCTCTGTTATTCTGGAGGAGCCATGTGGTTTGTTCTTTGGTGTCCTTTTCTTGCTGCTGGAGAGTTTCCCTGAGGAATTTGCATTCTCGCACCAGTTCCATTCTATCATGTAAAAGTTCCTCAGCTTGCTGATTTGGTTGACTTCTCAAGTTGACTCTTACTGTTGCATTGCTGTGATTGATTCCTTCGATTTCTCCCCGGGTGTCTTCATATAGCTGCCACCTTGCCCTTCCGGCCTCTGGTCTGCCAGTTTCCCCTAAGGCCTCACTGTTACTCGTGTCCATCAATGTCATGTCTTCTGCAGATGGGTCTCCTCTGGCCATCAAACATATCCATCAGGCATCTTCTTCCTCTTTTTGGTTGTCTTGTAAAGAGCCCTCTCTTCCAGCCATCTTTAAAGTCCTGCACCTCCTTGCAGACTTCTGTCACTTTATGGGTAAGTGCTGTGATTTGCTCTGTCCATTCTTGGTTTGGGTTCTGTTTCCCTTTCTGGTGAAGCACTTGAGGCTGAGATCACTGAGTGCAGGTCTTGTTGTAGTCCAAGAAACGGCTCAGATAAGTCCCCAATGGTGTTCCCTCATACTTGGACCTTGCGTGAAGTAGCCTTGCTGAGCATGCCTCCAGCTGCCGTGGATCCTCCAGTACCAAACATTCAATGGGGTATTCCTGCCACTCTGCACTTGGGGGGCATCATCTTCTGTTGGCAGGCTGCCACTTCCTCTCCCATCCTTCTGGATCCCCTCATCCTTATGGGCTTTTCTTTAAAATACTTTAATCAAGCATCGGGATCTTGCCAATGTAGCAAATGGAGCTCTCTTTTTAAGGACTCACTATTCACTTCCTCTGTGAATTTCTCCATTAAGGTTCGATCAGAGTCCTGGACTGCCTTTGGGTTTATCTTCTCAATGGCTCTCTGTGCCTCCTGCAAACTTAAGCTTACTCCCATAATGTTTCTTGGGGCCGTTGAGTGCATGACAAGAACTGCAACTTAAGGTCAGAGATAGTTCAGATGTCAAACATGTACTGTAAGTGACAAAAGATCTGGTCAACAGTGGCTCTCTCCCTTTCTGGCCAGGACTGGACCTCATGATGGGGAACTCCTCTCAATTGCCCAATCAGTATATTCATCTCTTTTGATATTCCAACATCTGATACAGCTAGAACACAGACTGCATCCTGGAGCAAAACTATTCCAACCTACTGGAGTCTTCACTATCCTGCTCCCCAGTATACAGCTGAAGCCAGGGTGCTCCTAAGTAATATGGCATGGATAAAGGTGACCAGTGCACCAAACATGGACCTTCTCCAACTCCTCTACATAGTCCACTACTGCCTTCCATTCCCAGCAACATCTTGCTCTATGTCTTCTCCAGCTTTGGACTCCTTAGAACATACATTTCTATGTCCTCCTGACTATGCTAAGTTTTTTGTGATGGTCGCTGAACTGGTAATCCGTGCTCTACTGCTGGACCTCGTTTCTTCATTCTGCTTGGTGAAGGGAACTGTCACACTGCCAGCAGTGCCAGTGGCACAATCAATAGGTAGGATGGCGAGGGGGCCGCTTAAGGTTCAAATGGGGGTGGGTTGATGGAATCACCCAACAAGGAGAGGCAGGAGTCATACCTAGAGGCCTGATGAAGCAAAGACATTTATTAGACAGGAGGGAAAGGAGAGCATGGCCTTACAAGAAAATACCAACAGCAACATAATAGGGATTATGGACAGCATTGTGGATAGCAGTTAACATACAACTATATCAAAACTCTATGTTATTCTTCTCTATAAGGCCTACAAACAAATGCGAGCTTATACCACTTTATCACACTATAAGTACTTCGGCTTAAGGCCACTCTATAATATTCTGATCACCCTAAGATACCCTACTAAGAGACCTATGTATCAAGAGTATAACTTATTACTTTATCATAACATGTAACAAGCATTCAGTGTAAAGTCATCCAACAGTATCACACTCTCAGAGTCTATTAGATGCAGGAGTCTGTCATCTTCGTGCATGGATAAGCTCTTTCTGTCGTCGAGCGGAAACTGGGTTGGAGGAAAAAACACAAGGGAAACACTTGGTTGACTGGCCTAACAAATAAAGGACTGCAGAGATGATTTTGTACAGGCCATGAGTCTCTTGGCCACAGCTCACCTCTCTAGGGTTGCCAGACTTGTTAAGAACAAAGCAACAATTCTCTCGGCTCAGAACCCACTGAGGGCCACTGGAATTGAGACACACCAAACCAAGCCATAGCCCTCTTCTGGACTGCCGGAGTAAGATGAAGAAGAAGATGCTGACCAACTGGCCCAAAGTCCTCTTCTGGACTGCCAGGACATGAGGAAGAAGAAGAAAGTGTGGACCAAGTGGCCCAAAGTCCTCTTCTGGACTGCCGGACATGATGAAGATTCTGAAGAAAGGAAGTCTGTGAATCAGAAGTACCAGTGGGGTTCTGGGCACTAAGACTGGACGAGCCAAGGACTAAGTAAAATAAGAAACAGGATGATGATGCAAAATACTGTGGCAGAATATCTGGATAGCACTTTGATATGGATGAAAAAACAAGAAAATTGACGGCACCTTTGTACCAGGCCAGGCCGTACTTTGGGGATACTTTGAAGAGTGGAAAACAATAAACAGGATGTTGCAAATGACTGCGGCATGGTTCCTTGAAGATCTGCTGCTGGCTGCTTCGAAGATGCACTGGAGATGACTTTGAAGAAGATTTATCTGGATACCAATGGTGAAGAGATTCTTGAAAACTCTTGAAAACCGGTTCAAACACCTTGCATCTTGAAGGATGGCAACAAAGCAATACTTTCTGGCACTTTAACTACTTGTAGCAATAGTTGCATTCAAAATAAAGACTCAGTTCTTGTTGCAGTGGTCTCTTATTCAGTCTTAATGTTCGAATCACAGTAGATATACAGGCAATTCACTTTTCTGATAGAACCCTAGCACTGATGGACCTAACTAACGGGGGTCCCTCTGACTAAATCGAGTTCTTCCTGTTACTGTGACTCTGTATGGCTAGTTAAACTCCTTAAACATCCAGGGTCACTAATGCTGCTGGGTCCCAATAACACTTGGAGAATCTAAATGGCTAGCAGTGGGCCTAACTTGCCCCTTTATATGGCAGAGTAAAGTAGCGGTGTGCCTAACTTGCCCCTTTAAGAACTGGTGGACCTGACTTTCCCTCTTTAAGACCTGGGCTTATCTTTATCTGGGTCCCTTTTAAATCATTGGGCCTTTCCTGGGTGTGCTCCTTTTTAATGCTGGGCCTCCTTGTAATCCTGGCCCCTTTAAGTAATTGGGCCTGCTTATAACCCTGACCTCTTTAATTTCTAAGGCTCTGTGAGCCTGCTGTCATTCTTTCTTCCTTGCTTCACCCTAATCTCCGCCCTTCCAATGCATATTCATAGGCTTCCTATATGGCATTTCTTCCTGGCCCCTCCCCAAGGGTGTCACTAGCCTGCCCACTCTGAATTAAATTATTTATATGCAGGGTCCTTATGTCCCACTCTCCTTGTGGTGCTCAGCCACTCTGATTGTGCCTAGTGCAAACAATTTATTTTTTTTAAATAGCATTCCTCATTCTTCCATTGTGCGGACAGCATAAAACAGCATGCTGCTGCCGACTTACCACTCTTTGGGACTTCTGCTGTGGATTGGAAGGCAGGAGGTGTGGCTGCAGAGGGAGGGAACATGCAGGCAGTGCGGTAGGCATTCAGGGGGCCTCAGGAAAGCCAACAGAATGACCAGTGATGCAGCACTGGCAAGCCACCAACGTGGGACTGGGGATTACTTTTAAATTAAATAAGGGGCCAAAATAAATAAATGACGGGGCTTACAGTCCTAATGAGGACACAATGGATGTTTTCTTTAATCTCAGTGCCCCAATGGCACCACAGACTGGATGGAAGTCTTTAGGAGGGCTTCACCAGCTGGAGCCAGAGCAGGCACACCAACAAACCCTCATGGAATGGCTTCAACCCTCCAGGTAAGCCTTTATCAGATTCCCCTTAGTTTGCTGTGTCCTCCCTTCTCCACAGCTTAGCAGGAACTGACGAAAAAAAAACAGTTTAACTTCAAACTTGAACCAACTGGTTTTAGAATGGTTGGAGTGGAATGCTGTGCATGAGCAGCTCGGCACAGCATTCCATCCAAGTTGTTGTTTCATGTGTTGCAAATGAATTCTGCTTTTTGACAGGTTTTCAGTGCATAGAGCATTTTTCTCTATTTCTGTGGTGCCCCAACTTTGGGGCATTTCACCCATACTACTAACTGACCTATGTAGAAGTATTCAACCCCGGTAAGTTTTCACTGCCTTGTATGCTTTTCTTGACACTCTTTTTGGGCTTCTTCCTAAGGTACCTTTAGACAAGGGAATCACTTCCATGGCACCTCCAGGAGTGAAACCCTTCCATAGGGTTCCTTGCCTTTTTCCTTCTACAGGGTGGTATATCCCTTGGACAGAGAGGTGAACAACCAAAGTTTATCTACATTACACAAGCATGAAATGAGTTGCACAGGCACATTGAATTGGAATGCTACAGCCTGTGGTTCAAGGGGTTGGTGCAACTGGCCACACCCCTGTTCAGCCTATTTAAGGGCTGTGCTCCTCACTCCACATATAAGCATTTTTCCTTGCCCCTCCATCCACCCCCCCCTCCTCCTCCATTGGCATGCCTCTCTGTCCTATGGTCTTCTTCCTAAGGTACCTTTAGCCAAGGGAATCACTTCCATGGCACCTCAAGAGGTGGAACCCACCTGTGGGCTCCTTGCCTTCTCACCCCTACAGGGTGGTATATTTCATGGATAGAGAGGTAAACAACCAAAATTTATTTATGTTACACAAGCACAAAACCAGTTGCACAGGCACATTGAAACTGGGCTGCACTCTTATAGTTCTTATGCAGTAACCTTTTCTTTTTGGTTGTGTATCTGAGAGGAGGTATGTTGCAAAGTTATTAACTAAGTTATTTAACCTCCCCTGTATGTGTGTGTGTATGTGTTCAAGTTTATTTGCATGAAAACACCATTGAGCATGCTCATTTACAAAGAGGTCCTGGTAAGGACAATGTGGTACAACAGGATTTAATACAATACATTGGCATACAACACACTTAATAAACTAAAGAAGACAAGCATACAGTTTGAACATAAAGAACAGGAATACTGCTGTGACAAATGCATAGCGGTGTGATATTCTGTCAGGTATGACAGGCAGGGGAACAAAATAGTTGAGAAGACACAAGTACTATTTGTGGTAACTTTGTCATGGAGAGATGTGATAGCCATTATGACACTGGCAAGTTTCTTTAAGTGCCTTGCTGGTCAGGGATTTAAAGTCATTTACAGAAACGAATTCAGGGAGCTTGAGTGATGATTGCATTTTATTCCAGCTGGGTCGGATGGCATAACTGATTGCAGCTCTGCCATAATAAATACAGAATTTGGGCACATCTAATAGGATGATAATGTTTTGCTGATAGACTAGCAGCTGAGAGAATGGTACAATAAGGACATGATGTACAGAGGAAGTTTGTTCAGCACTGTTTTGAGAGCCCAGGTGCTAATATGGAGTATCCTTCTTGTAGCAAGTGCTGTCCAGCCCACTGCAGTGATGTGTTCTGTATGGCACATTAGTCATGAAACATATAGCACTGCGAAAGAGATTATCCAACTTGTGCAGGTTGGATGCCGAACTACTATTGTATATGATGTCCACGTAGTCGAGAAGAGAGAGGAAGGAAGGTGACTTGTAATAACCTTTTCCTAATATCTGCAAGAAATAGGGATTTATTACTGTGGGGAAAAAAAAGTATTTTTCTTAGTTTTTAGAGAGGGGTTCGATGTGAACAGCAAAAGATAGGTTGCTATCCAATGAGATTCCTGGATATTTAAAATTTTCAGCTACCTCAAGTGAAGCCCCTGATAGGAATGTGATAGAAGCGGGTGTGGTCTGCTTGAGTGGAGATACTGGGGAAGAGGGAGAAGGAAGAAAATTGCTTATTTTTGGCATTTAGCCACAATTTGTAGTTTACTAGGCTGTGTTGTAGTTGGTTAAAATCAGCCTGTAATTCAGTGCTAACGTCTGGCATAGAGGTTTCAATGTATATAACGCAGTGTCATCCACAAAAAAATGGAGTTTAGAGTTTTGTATGTTGTTGCTTTGAGAGTTTATGTAGATTGAAAACAGCAATGGTCCTAAGATTGAGCCTTGGGGTACACCTCTTGTGAGAGGTAACAGAGAAGATATGAACCTGTCGGCTTTAATGTGCTGGAGTCTATCAGACAGATAACTAAAGTCCAGTTTACTGAGCAATTGTTCAAGCCATGTTCTGCAAGTTTAAATAGCAGGAGTTTGTGATCAGTGGTATCGAAGGCTTTGCTAATGTCTAGGAAGATGGTTCCTGTGGGGTGTTTATTATCAAGGGTGGTGAACCAGTCTTTTCTTACTTTGGCCAGTGCTGACACCATACTGTGGTGTTGCCTGAAGCTTGATTGCAGCAGGTTAAACAAGTTTGCATTTTCAAGGTGTTCCTTTAGCTGGTTATTAACTACCTTTTCCAGCAGCTTAGACAGAACCGGCAGAATGGAGATTGGGCTGTAATTGTTTGGGTCGCTTGAGTTGCCTGATTTAAACAAAGGCAGTAAGAAAGCTGTTTTCCAGTGAGACTGAACTGTTCCATAAGTAATTGACAGATTGAAGATGTGTATTATGTGGGCAGTTAGGACATGTAACCCTAGTTTTAAGAATGTGGTCTCTATTCCGTCTGTGCCAGCACTCTTTCATGTTCAATTTTTTTAGTAGTTCCTCAACTTGTTTGAAGGTTACTGGGGAGAGACAGAAGGAGTACTGATTCTGTGGATCCACAGGAACATCCTTAGCTGGGGAACAGTCTGCGAGCCTAGTAGAGTCAAATGCTAGTCCTGTTTTCATAAAATGCACATTTAATTTTTCCAGTATAGTGCCCAGATCAGTGATCATAGTACCTTGAGTGATAATTTTGACAGGGACTGAAGGGAAATTCTGATCTTCAACAGTTTTGATTGTTTGCCAGATTTTATCTGAGTTGCCATGGCACCTTTTAGCACTTTCACATGCTATTTGGTCTTGGAGGGTCTAATAAACTGTGTGTGTGTGTGTGCACACGCATGCACACACGCACATGTGTTGTTCCTTAACTGGCCACCTGATTGCCCCCTTTTCCGAAAGATTAATCTGCTCTAAATGCCCTTTAAGATAGTTTGATTGATAACATTATATTAAGGTCAGTCCAGGTTTGGAGTAATTTTATTTTTGTCATGGCTTTTCTAGTTTATGCACTTTCATTGTTGTCTTTGTACAGGCTCTGCATTGTGTTTTTTACTTCTATTAGATTAATGATTTATAATCCAGTGGAGGGAGACTATTGGGGACTGTGGGGAAGTTAGGGAGACTATTTTGGCCATCTACACCGATATTTGACTTTGACAGTTTAGTATATCTATATATATTGTTATGGTGGGATGATATGGAATACACTTGTCAGTCAGTTCTGTTTTGTAACAAAAAAGAAAAGAAAGAAAAATGCCATCAATAAATAAAATATTGTTAAATGCAGAAATGAGATTTCAGCAGATGTGACTACATTAATATTGAACAGTGCCAGTAACATGGACTGCACTTCTGTCCTGCCTATGAAGTAACCTGTATTTGGGGGGGGGTGTGTCTGAGAGGTGGTATACTACAGTGTTATTAAATAAGCTATTTAACCTCCCCTATATGAGTGTGCGTGTTACAGAGAGAGAGAGAGAGACGTACACAGATACACCCCATTGTTGGGGCATGACAGGTGAGTGTGTACATGTGGAGGCATATGCATGCTGTGGAGTCCCACTACAACCTCCCTTTTGTAGACATCCCTGACCTGTTCTACCCTCAGGCCTCCACCTGGGGGAAGTCATTCAGAGGAACTACCAAACCACCCTCTCCTGGAGAGGAGAGAGCTGTCCTTGACTCTCAATCCTCTGCCTACCTGGCCAACCCTCAGGAACCCACTCACAATTCTAACATGGGTCACTGGGATGGCAGGAGGTATGGCACTAATGCCTCAGCCCTCCACACCATTGTGTTGGCTAATTCCAGTGTCTTTTTGATTTAACCCTTAGGTTGCTGGTAGTGTAAAATAAACACATAAGTGGCTTATTCACAGACAACATTGTGACATTTATTTGGCAAGGATTGCATTTTTTTTTAAATAACAACCTATATTGAACTTTTTGTGAAAAAGTAAGACAATAAATTAAGATGTATGTGATTAAATTACCCTGCTACAGAGAGCTGCTAATGAACTGTGAAACCTACTACTACTGCAAATGGGAGGAGGTAGAGGTATTCCACATCCTCCTAACAACACAGCTGAGGGGAGGAGGGAAGGGGTGTGGAAGCACAGTTTAGTAAATGCAGCTTTGGTTCCATTCCACTCCTCATAACAACAAAAGCTGTGCTGCATTAGGAAATCAGACCCTTTTTTTAATGATAGCAATATGCCTGCATGGCTCCACGCATGCAGCCATAAAAGCGAAGACCGGAATGCACAGAAGCGTCCAGTTTTAACTTTTTAATTCCTTTTTTATAGTTTGACTTTTGCAAATGATGATTGTAAAACCACTATTTCAGTGCAACTCTCCTGATGGTTCTTCTTTCACTTTTGCTGCTTGCTCACCTCACAGGAAATCACATGTCTCTCAATTTCAGGCCCTACTTTAAAACAAAAACCTAAAACAAAGGAAATAAAATGATAAACACTTTACAAACTACTGGAAGGGTAACCTCATGAACAACCAGCCAGTGCTGCCACCTCAGATTTCTGATTATATCACATCCCTCTATTTTGCTCTGGAAGTCTGTTATAATTCAGGAATCCTCTTTAGCAGCACAGACTGGTTGTGCATGGTTGCTGTCCAGTATTCTCTGTGCAATGTTTTACCCTCCTGCTACCACATCATCTCAGAGGAGTTAAACTGGATTGCCTTACACCACTCTGAGACACATCCAGACTGATGTGCTTGGGGCATTAGCAACTCTGCAATGCTAACAGTGCATCAAAGAGGTACTGTAATTGTAAACAAGGTGAAATAAAATCAGTAGAAAGCCCAGTGCCTGAATTCACAGAGAAGGCTGACCAAGGATGGACACATTACTGACCTACAGATGCTTTTTAGCACATGGCAGAGTTGTAAAATTAGGTAGAATTATGTTAATTTGGAAAATTCCTCAGAACGCCACATAAATCTGCCTACATGGAATCTATTAAATTCTGGTAATTTTTGTGAGGAAAATACCAGGTTATCAGAGTTTACATTGATGCCTACTGCATTTGCATTAACTTTAGTAACACATTCTTTAGTTTACATAACATTTACACCGTTTTTTTTTTTTACATGACTGCGAATAAATTTTCAGAAGCAGAATGGAAATTCTGCTGGAATTTAGCTAGTGAAATTTAGGACTCTGCACACACCTAACTGGATGTCTAACTTAACAACCCCCCAAACACACACACACACACACACACACACACACACACACACACACACACACACACACAATTAAACAATTACTGAAACTCAAAGACCCCTTGCCCTTCTGAGTACATGGGGTATTATGTTCTACCCCAGATCTTTACTGCAGGAAGTAGAACAGTATGAAGTATATATTGCTTATCCTGCAGCTTTAATATAGAAGTAATACCTACAGGTGATTCTGTACTTAAGGAGCAGCCATTTTATTCCATTTTAGATTGCTCCTTTTCACCCATCTTGCAAGATGCCCTTTTTCTCCATTTTGGCACTGCTTTAGCAAATTTTGATATGGAGAATGTTTAGAAACATAGAAACATAGAAGTTGACGGCAGATAAGGACCGCAAGGCCCATCCAGTCTGCCCATTTCTTTTTCTACCTTATAAATGTGCCATCGGCCTTTGCTCTGTCAGTGGCCTATCTATTCATAGTCATTTGTATTGCTCCCTTATGCCTATCCCATGCCTGTTTGAAGCTCTGCACTGTATTCATAGCCACCACTTCTTGTGGTAAGCCATTCCATGCATCCACCACCCTTTCTGTGAAAAAGAATTTCCTCACATTCCCCCTTAATTGGCCTCCCTCTAATCTCATGCTGTGTCCTCTTGTCCTGCTATTTTTCTTATATTTAAACATGTTAGACTCTTTCACCTTGTTTATGCCCTTAAGGTGTTTGAATGCCTCGATCATATCACCTCTCTCCTCCTTTGCTCAAGGGTATACATATTGAGCTCCATTAATCTGTCCTCATATGTCTTCTGATGCAGTCCTGCACCATTTTGGTTGCCCTTTCTGGACTGCCTCAATTTGGTTAATGTCCTTGTGAAGGTGTGGCCTCAATACTGCACGAGTACTCAGATGGGGCCTAACCAGTGTCTTGTACAGAGGATTATTACCTCCCTTACGACTTGTGATACCCTACTAATACACCCTAACACCCCCTAGCCTTACCTACTGCTTTAGAGGTCTGCTTGGATGATTTTAGGTCGTCAGTGATGATGATGCCCAAGTCTCTTTCTTCCTTTGTGACTGCTAGCAACTCCTCCCAGCCTATAGGTGACTTCAGGGTTTCTCTTCCCTGTGCATGATTTTGCACTTCTTTGCATTAAATCCAGTTGCCACTCTTCTGACCATTCTGCTAGTTTATCCAGATCTCTTCTCATTCTGCCCACCCCATCTGGATCATCTACTCTGTTGCAGATCTTGGTGTCATCTGCAAACAGACAAGCCTTACCCTCTAGTCCATATGCAAGGTCACTAATGAAGATGTTGAAGAGGACTGGCCCCAGAACTGATCCCTGAGGTTCCCCACTTGTGACTTGCATCTCTTCTGACTGTATACCATTTACCACCACTCTCTGTTTTCTGCCCGTCAACCAGTTTGCCACCCAGTTGACCAACTTCTGACCCACCCCGAGCCTACCCAGCTTATTTATCAATCTTCTATGTGGAACAGTGTCAAAAGCTTTGCTGAAGTCAAGGTAGGCGACATCAACTGCTCCCCTTGGTCCACCACTCTGGTTACCCAGTCAAAGAAATCTATGAGATTAGTTTGACAGGACCTTCCTTTTGTAAACCCATGCTGTCTTGGATCCTGTGCCCCTATGGATTCCAGGTGTTGCACTATCCTTTCCTTAAGGAGTGCCTCCATAATCTTGCCCACTACTGAGGTAAGACTGACCAGTCTGTAGTTCCCTGCCTCCTCCTTGCTACCACTCTTGCGGAGCGGGATCACATGAGCCCTTCTCCAGTCTTCTGGGACCTCTCTCGTGCTCAGAGACTCACTAAACAATTATGCTAATGGCTCTGCTAGTTCCTCCTTTAGCTCCTTAAGTACCCTGGGATGTATGCCATCAGGTCCCATTGCCTTATCCACCCTGAGCTTAGCAAGCTCTTGTAGGACCCTTTCTTTTGTGAAGGGAGTAGTGCTCACCTCCCTCCCCCCTGTGTCCATGATGCTGAGCTGTGGGCCCTGCCCTGCCTTCTCTTCAGTAAATACTGAGCAAAAGTATCTATTTAGGATAGATGCCTTTACAGGGTCCTCCTCCTCACATGATCCCTTTTCTCCATTAAGCTTAGCAATACCACCTCTGGACTTTCTCCTTTCACTAATGTATCTATAGAAAGTGTTTTAAAAACACTTCCATTTTAAGGGCTGAAGTTTGCTTTGAAGGCCTTAGTATTCTAAAGGTCAAGGGGTAGTGCCTGTTACAAGTAAGCAATGAAAAATGTCAGGACTTGCATCAAGCTGTATTGTACATACCCCAGTGCATTTAGAGGCAAAAGGTGAAGCAGAGTCCCCTCAATTACTAAGAAGTGTGTCAGCCTAGTTGGATGCACATCCTAGAGTGTGTGACTGCGCATTCAAAATGGTTTCAAAATTATTAATTGTTTTGTTTAGAATGAGCAAATCAAGGGCAACAGATTGAACATGTGCATTCAGTAACATTTCTAATGGTCATGTGATCATTGTTGGCCAATTTCTTCACCTTATTTTTCCATACTGTTGTATAAGCTAGTTCACCTTAGTCACAATGTTTTCAGTGTGACCTGAACTACTGCTATTAAAGAATAACATGACTATGGAAGCACTGATAGCTCACATTTCATGATTGGAGTTCAGGCAGTAAGCTAGTATTTTCTAACCTTCTGCCTGATTATACAAGGACTTAAAGCAGCAGTGCCATGAAAAATTATTTCTCCAAAAGATAGTATCAGCTATAATTAATAAAAATATTAGCATACAAGACAGATCCACATATTATGTATCTTCTATGCTGTGCAGCATGAGTTTGTTTTATTTTCTCAATCCTAACTTTTTCCAGGTCTACAGTACTATTACTAAGCCAAATGTTATGTCCATCCTTTTTTTTCTTGAGAAAAAATGTAATTAATACATTTATAAAATACTCACATTTTGGTGGAAGTAGAACATTTTACCACCAAATGAAACTTGAAGATTTCTGGAATCTTTTATACTGAAAAAAGTACAGTGGGGTCCAATTGTGTTGCCCAGTTTCATTGTAGTGATACTTTAATATACGACTGGATACAGTATAGATAGGGCCCAACCAGATATGTGGATGGGTTGGGGTCTGAGCGGGTTAGTACAGTTGCAAAAAGGAGGATTTGGAATTTAATGACAATATGGTCTAGCTCAAAGCTGGTTCTTTCAAAAAGGGACATAAAAATCTTCCATGTTGAAAATACACCCCCAAGTTTATTCTAATCTGAACATATGCCCAAAATCTGACCCCGAATGTTGAACTCAGAATCTGAATCCCAATATCAGATGCTGTGAAAATGTATCCTTATCCCTCTGGCCAATCTCGTTTATCAATAAATCTGCATACAGCAACTCCCAGCTTGATTGGATGCTGTCACATTTCCTATAATTGCTAAATCAAGCATTATATTTTCTAATCAGTAGGACTGGCAGGCAGCTAGAAGGTACAGTCAAAATAGTTGCTCCCCTGACTGATGTGATTGAGATCCACAAACTGTCATCAACAATATTATCAGATTCAAGATTCACAGATGCTTACTGTGATAGTGATGTAGAGATTGTGCCTACTATCCCAGACTCTGTTTCATTGCATACATATATAGAATCACTCAGCAGAAACAGACTGATGGTCCATCAAGTATGCCCATATTATACTACCTCACCCCTGAATCTAGTGTCCTGGTGGTTTGTCCCCTCTCCCCCCTCTAACATATTTCTCCCATCTTGCCAGTGGGATTGTGAGTCCTCTTGCTGTGTCCCAGCTGTATTTGAACCCTTTTAGGGTACATGCCACCCTTTCCACTGGCAATCTGTTCCATAGCTTTACCTCTGTCTCAGTGAACTAGACATCCTCATATCAGTCTTGAATCTACCCAAACTACCCTCCCACTGCGGTCTCTTGTCACTGTGTCCAAGTTTCCAAAAATCAGGTCTCCTGTTTTCAACTTGTTTGTATGCCTCAAAGATGTATACATTTTTATTATGTACCCCTGGCACAAGTTCAGGATCATCATCAGCAGTTCTGCATAGGACCTGACTTTCTGGACTTGGATCAGTTTTGTGGCTCTTGTATCCACTGTGTCTTGCCTGTCTTTATCTTTACTTAGGAGACAGCTCCTGAACTTGGCATAATACTCCAGATGTGACCTCACCAGAGATCTGTTATGGGGCAGTATCACTTTGTTTCTCCTGCTATGAAAACCCCTTTTGATAAACCACAGCATCCCTCGTGCCTTAATGCATGCTTTATGAGCTCCTGTAGTTTGTTGAGGGAACCACTGATGATGACATCAAGATCCTTCTCCTCCATTTTTGTGGTAAGCCATACCCCTTCCATCCATTTGTCTTTACATGGGTTCCTTTTCCTTAACTCCATCATTTTGCACTTCTTGTCACTGAATCTCAGTGGCTAAATCTATTGCCACATTTCCAGCTTCTCAGGGACCTGCTGAAGTTCCCACACCCTACCTCGCTCTCTACTCTGCCGCATAGTTTGGTGTCTTCAGCAAAGAGACATATCATGCTTTGGATACCCTCCCCAGTGTTACTAATGAATAGAGATGCAGTGAATTTTTAATCTGCTGGTGAAGTGAACATGAAGTGGGCACTTCGAGTTGGTAGAGCACAATGCGAAGTGGCTCACTTCGCATTATCATTATTACTTCACATTGCCATTATGTCTTAACGTGAAGAAAGGTAAAGTTCCAATTAAATAGGCAGCCCCCACACAGCACATGGCTTACAGTACTGTAAGTCACATGCTTTAGCCAGACAGGAAGGAAGTGAGTCAGAAAAGCAGTTTCACTTTCTCCTTTGCATTCATAGAGGGAGAAGGCTTTGTAAGAAAGCAGTGCAGGAGTCTGTGACAAAGTGCTTTATTGCCTTTCTAAAACAACAACTTTTTTAAAAGCTATCTTTATTTAGTTTTTGTATTGTGTTTGTGATTGTTTTTTGGTAGTTAAATTCTTTTTATAAGTTTTGTTTTGTGTGTGTGTGTGTGTGTGTGTGTGTGTGTGTGTGTGTGTGTGTGTGTGTGTGTGTGCGCACCAGGGACTTGTGTGGGAGGGATGGATGTGGACCCTGGAGAAGGCGAGTCACTGGCTTGTGGGCGTGGTCAAAGGAGGGGAGTTCAGACACATGGGGGTGGTTGTGTGATGCTGGACAGCTCCTGACTAATGGGTGTTGCTTCCTCCCAGTGGAAGCAAAAGCAACAGCAGCAGCACCAGTGCCACCGGTGGCTGCTGTGCATCTACCTTCTCCGCCACTACCACCACCACCAGTAGCAGCTGTAGAGGCTACAGCAGCACCCCATCCACCACCTCCACAGCCACAGGAGGTGCCCCTGGAAACCATAGGTGGTGCAAGGACTGTGTCTGGTCCCCCCCGCAGCTCCCCAGTGTGCAAGTTTTTTAAATCTGTGGAGGGAGACAGCACAGTCATGGTGTGTCATCTGTGTGGTGTGCTGGTGCACCATGACCCCAAGGGGACACATTTGGGTAGCGGTGGCCAGTGTACCCACATGTTCAACCACCACAAGGTGGAGTGGCAGGCTGCCATGGAAGGGGCCAGGTGTCTACCTGCTGGCCCTTCTGTGGCAGTGGCTGAGGGTGCTGCTGTGGTCAAAGTTGTGCCTCGCCACAGTAGGAGGAGGGCCAGTACAGCAGCTGCACCACCACCCCTGCCATGACAGCCACCAGCACCACCCTCTGCACCACCACCACTACCTGGATTTCCACCTGCAGTGGACCATGCCACAGTCGCGGCAACAGATGCCAACCTCACCCTGGTGTGAGCAGCCCTGGAGGAATGTAATCAGATGGTCAGTGCTATGCAGCAGCAGGTCAACACAGTACAAGAACAGCAGCAGCAAATGCTGACAATGCTGCACCTGCTGCTGGACCACCACAGCATCCCACGGCCACAGTAAGGGATTGTTGTTGTTTAATAATACACATTTTCCCTTCCAGTGAAATCTTTCTTGCGCCACATAGAGCAATACATTTCTGTGAAAACCACCCATAATTTCATTACAGTGTGTCACATGATGGAGGAATTCCCATTCTGAAAAGCTGCCCACATTTTTCCCACCTTCTTAGCAGCATTAGGACTTGATGCCAGGGACAGCATGGGTGCATGCTCAATTACAGTGAATGTCCGATTGTCAGGCAGCTTTCTGAATGTTTCTTTATGTTATAATGGTCAGTTTGTGGTGAAATGTGTGGGCACATTTCCAGTAAGAAGAGCCTTGTTAGTGAAAATGTCCCCACATTTCACCACAAAGTGAACCTTATAACATAACGAAACATTGGGATAGCTGCCGGACATTCTCTATAGTGGAGCATGTACTTGCACTCCCCCTGGCATCATGTCCTACCGTTGCTGAGAAAGGGGGGCAGAATGTGGGCGGCTTTTCTGAATGGAAATTCCTCCGTCATGTGACACACAGTAATGAAATTAGGGGCAGTTTTCTAAGAAATATATTGTACTCTGTGGAGCAAGAAATATTCCACTGGAAGTAAGGCCCTCACATATTAGGTTATGTGCATCACCATAACTATATAACATGGTGAATCTCTGTAAAGCAGCAGCTCAACAATCAGTTGAGAACTCTGACCTATATTTTTTAGTGCTATGTTACAGCTTCCTTTACTTACATCTTGACTGGAATGATACTAGAATTTCCAGTAGTTGAGTCTGCTGTACTACCTTTTTCATGTGTGAAATAATGAAAGGAGCTTTCCTTTTAAATTGGTGCTGACCAGGTCTTTGTCATTGTTTTCTTCTTCTTTTCTCCATTACATCAGTTAGTTGTTATACAGTATATCACTTCTGTTGTATATTAACAGTTATGCAGCAGACAGTGTTTTATGACACCACAGAACAATATTTATTGAAAAGCAGCTGCAAATAAACACAGATCTGGTCAGAACAATATTGAAAGGCATGCAAATGTTTTTAGTCGTACATGAAAAAAGTAGTCAACTAAGTAAAGCAGACAGAAATTGTGAAAATAAGCATATCATTCAAGTCTCAACTCGGAGTAACTAGTGCTGTGGCAATGTAAAGTAGCATAAAAAAGTACAGTTCAAAATTGTCACAACATTGTTGCAATGCTGCTTTAATTGATAATGTCAGTATGACATCATGAGCTCACAACAATCACACAACACACAAAATGCATCCCCAGAATTAATGGTGCACTCAGTCATGCATGCAGTGGTCACACAGAGTCCCCAGATTTTTTCTGCAGGCCCAAAATGCATCCTCCTTTTGTGCAGAAAATTGACAAGTGGTAACACAGTGAAATTAGACTGTTTCAGCACATACAAAGTCCTCCAGAATTAATGGCCCTCTCAGTCATGCGCGCAGTGATGGCACAGTGTCCCCAGATGTTTTCTGCAGGCCCAAAATGCATCCTCCTTGTGTGCATAAAATTGCCAAGTGGTAACAAATTGAAATGAGACTGTTTCAGCACATACAAAGTCCCCCAGAATAAAATGATGACTGTGAGCATCCTGTTGCTGGTCCAATGTGTTCTGCAAGGCAATTCGAGCAAATGCAATGTGATCATCTCAACTGGATGGAAGGGTGCCCTTTGGCTGTACACTAAAAGTAGCCTTGGTGAGTAGATAGATATATGTAGATACATGCTTGTGTATTTTGTAGGTGAGGAGGGGGGTTGACATGGACATGTACTCATGGTATTGTTCTGTATCACACACAGGTCACAGAAACTGTTGGTGTGCACATTCCAGTGCTCAATGAGAATTTTTTGTGTTGAAATTGGAAACGGATAACTCTCAAACACATGAAGGTAAGTATTTTTTTGGGGGGATGGGGAGAATCATATTTGAAGGTTTGTCTGTAATGGTTTCTTATTTTGTTACTTCCTCACAGATTTCATTTGCATCCTTCTGGAGTTCGGTTCTTAATGATGGTCATGGTCATCTAATGAAAAGACTTCTGCGTGTTGCATGTGTGGCCAATCCCAGGGAAGGTGGGTGCCTGATTATGTTGAAGAGCTTTTTTGGATAAGACCACTTTGGCAGAACAAAAAAGCATCTGCAAGTCTCCTATAAAAACAAATGAATGACTTCTTTCAACTTAAGTGTTACTTGTCCCTCCCTGGTTCTCAATCTCAAGTCAAGTTACATTTTAAACCCACATCTTGTCAACTGACACAACCTGTGTGCAATATTTGCTGCAGTCTTTCCAAAACAATAAAATGGATGAAATAAAATCTTTATACTTACCAGAATGGATTTCAGATGGATATTCCATAAGTTCCTCTCTGTACGGTACAGCTGCAGTATCATTCCCATTCCCACTGAGCTGAGTTTTAGCAATTGAGACTTTTTTTGTTAACCTGTAAAAAAAAAAAAAGAAAATAAGTGTACTGTGTGTGTTTTACCATTGCGGCTCTGAAAAGCTACAGAAAACAAAACATACAACTAAAGGAAGTGAAACAGCATAACAAACATGAGTACACATACTCACTTTATGGTTTAAATATTAAGAAGCTTTGTGTATGTGGCTGATGGATGTGGTGGTCCAAACAGACTCATGCTCAGTGGTGGCAGTGGCTAACATCAGTCCCGGTGGTGGTGGTCTGGGGGTCAGACAGATTCATGCTCAGTGGTGGCAGTAGCTAACATCAGTCCCAGTGGTGGTGGTCCAGGGATCAGACAGACTCATGGTGGCAGTGGTGGCAGTGGATGACATCAGTCCTGGTGGTGGTAGTGCTCAGGGGGTCAGACAGACTCATGGTGGAAGTGGCGAACATCAGTCCCAGTGGTGGTGGTCCAGGTGTCAGACAGACTCTTGGTGGCAATGGTGGCAGTGGTGAACATCAGTTCCGGTGGTGGTGTTGGTGGTCCAGGGGGGCACACCACCTTTTAACAACTTCAGTTAAAACCTGCCAACATTAACCACATCATCATCCTCATAAAGAAAGCTTCCCTCACAGTCATCCAAGTCTGAAGTCTGACCACTGGGAAATTCTTTCTCCATTGTGTCATCATCTACATCAGTGGTGGACAGTTTCAGGCTGCCACTGTGAGTGCCACCAGGATGGTCCATTTCCACATCACCAAAACCACCATGACTAGGCTGGGGTATGAATACCGAGGTTGCAGCCTGTGCTGGTATGTGCCTCTCATTCATTTTAATGACTGTTAGCAAACTAGCATTTGTAGGAGACAGGTTTGTCCAACAATCCCTGACTATTGCACCCGCTGAACTGAATACCCTCTCAACACTTACACTGGAGGGTTGGCATGTGAGGTACTTCAGTGCCACTACAGTCAGCTATGGCCATTCACTGACCTTTCCACTCCAGTACAAAAGAGGATCTTCAGTTATTGTCAGATGCCAGTTTTCAGACAAATATGACTCAACCATTCTCTGAGCCACACTAAGTCCAGTTGTTGATGCATCATCTTGTTCTCCCAAATCATTTATTTCACAAATACCCACTTGGAACAAAGCCTCCCAAAGTGGGTTGATGCCAGCCACTTTGAATGACAGACCACCTGGAACTGCTGTCCCTTTCTGCTTGCAGGATTTGCTTGATAGTCCTACAGGTACACCTTCAGCTGGATTATGTTGCTGAGATTTGCTGACCTTGGCACGTGACTTCTGTACCCCATGAACTAAGCGCACCAGTTGACCACTGATATTTTTCACCTGTTCAGGCCCTCCCTCCAGTACTGATGCAATTCCACATTTGTATCGTGGGTCCAGCATTGTTGCTATGGCAAAGTTGTCACTATGCTGAATGCTCACAATGTGATGATTCTGGTTGAATACTGGCAGCATGTGTTGTAGCAATATACTGCTACCACCATCTCTGGCAACAACAAGGCCATGCTGTACATTCACCAGTGTTTTGCCTCAGCACCCACAGCAGTGGAATTGATTGGCTAATGGAGGCAGACTCACCATTCACTGCCTGTATGGCATGTTCAAAAGGCTGCAAAATGATTATTACAGAGTCCATGAGGTGTCACTGTTCAGTCGTCATAGACATGGAGGCCCCAGAACTGTCATGGCTAGTGTGCATCACAAGATATTCTGAGATGGCTTTGTATTGTTCATATGACCTCTCTACCATGTATAAAGTGGAGTTCCATCGGGTAACAACTTCCAGCTTCAAGCAGTTCTGAGGCAGGTTGTTTTGTATCTGCAACTGCCGCAGCTGGTCACGGGCCTTTCCAGATCTTGAAAAGTGAGAGCAGATATGTTGTGCAATGATCAGCATTTTCTTTACATCAGGGTGCTGCAGAAACTCCTGCACCACAAGACTTAAACAGTGGGCCATGCATGGAACATGAAAAAAAAAAACATCATTCGTGATGCAGTTCACCACATTTGACCCATTGTTACTTGCTATGAACCCAGATCTCAGGGACAGAGGGTTTAGCCATTTATCAATTTCAGTCAGCACCATGTCCAACATGTTCTCACCAGTGTATGAACAGGTCACATTGTGCATAGCAATCGTTGCATGCTGTTGAATTCCTGGAAGATTGCTAACGTGACAATCCAACTTACTGCACTGATTATTCACACTACCAATATCACAAACAACCCCTTGCACCTGTGCCCATTGTGCAGTTATACATAAATATGAACTCCCTGCTGTTTTGCTACTTGTCCACATATCCATACTTAAATTGATGAATGGAGAGGAGGAATGTTGAAGGGCATGTCTTACTGAGTTGGACACAGTGCAGACCAACTTGGGGAAAGCAAGGATAGAAAAGTATGTCCTGGATGGGACTTTCCATTTTGGAAAGGCATGTTCAGCAAACCCCCGGAACCCAGAATTTTCCACAAAGGAGAAGGGCAAAAGATCAACTGCCAGCATTTCCACTACAGCAGCATTAAGTTCACGTGACACTGTATGATTCAGGGGGTACTTCAGCTTATGCACAAAAACAATCTGTAAATTGGGCTGACTTAAACATTTTACACGGGGTGTGATCACAAATGGCTGTGCTCTGTGATGAATGGCATCGGCAGGGGGTGGAGTGTGGATGTTTGATGAAGACGGTTGCACAGGTGATGATGACAAACCCAGAAATGCAGTTATTTTGCCAGATTTGCCAACCAGGGTTGATGTACCACTTGCACTAGACATACTGCATTCAACACCACAAAAACTGCTACTCTCACCAGCACTGGACAACATTTCAAAGTCATTATGGTCCTCCACCTCATCATGTCTGTAGTAATCCTCTGCTCTTATTACCTCAGTATTGCATACGTTTAATTTACTACTTAATAGTCATGGAAGGGGATAACATGTTCACTACGGTTGCCGATGACAAGGGTAAATGCCCCACTGTAGTATTAGTTCCAGCTTGTGCTGGGTCCACAGTGCCAAGTGCCTATTCTTAAGATGCGTATGCTGTCCTCCTGTGCCCAGACGGCTCCCCTCCTTTCTACCTCGACTCACACGCACATGGCAAACCTGGCAGATTGCAACTGACTCATCATTTGCATCTTGAACAAAAATATCCCAAACAAGGGATTGTGAAGCTTTGCTTTTAACATGTCCATGACATGGCTTGTTTAAGTCCGTTATTTTAAGCACTGAAGTGGGGGGGACACATGATGATTTGGGCACTGCACACCTGGACTGCAACTGACCACCACGACTACCTATCATATTTATTACTGGGTCATCATCATCAACTAAAACTGGTAAATCACAAGTTTTTATGGGGGGGGGGGGTTCCTGCAAACAGACTCAGACAAAGCCACTTTGAATTTATTTTTTCTCCAGTTCCCAACTGAGGTCAATTACATCATCATCATATACATCAACGTCACACATATCCACAACTTTTGCTTGGATGCTAGCATATGGACTGCATGTTGCAACAACAACAACATCATCATCATCATCATCATCATCACATTCATCATTAGCATCTACACCACCATCACCTGATATTTTTTTACCACACTGTGAATCACTGCATGGAAAATGCATGACATTAACTGCCACGGTGGACGGAATATCACATTGTATGCTGTCATTGACATGATTATCAGAATCCTCATGTTCAGTTACTGGGATATTACTGTGAAGTATGACATCATCTGTGCTGCCTCTCACTTGCACTGCTTCACACTCAATATTTTTGGATATGGTACACTAGTCGGAATTCGAACTTGACCGAACAGTACTAATACTACCACCACCACTAACACCAGTAACACTAACACCACAGGCTAGGAAAACATCATGTCCTCCAACTATGAGTGAAGCTGCTGATTGGGCTGTAAAAAACATTGCAGGAAAAATACCTTTCCTCACATCTGCAGCAATGCACTTCTGCATCTGCATACTACCATGCCCACAGACTATCTTACTGCCCAAATTGCCATGATGAGAAACAACTTTGCTTGCATGTCTCTTTGTGAGCATTTTGGGGGATTAACCACAATATTATAACCAAATTTAGATTTTGATATGTTCACCCTCTGATTGGGGGGATGCTGGATGTGAAGAGAAAAAACAACTGCAGCTTCAGCAACAGATAAGAGATTAGTCTGCCACACAATGAAAACAACTTCAGTAACCAGTGGTGCTGATGAGGTCACAAAAACAATCCAATCTGGTAAAAAATTCCTTTTGCCGGTGGTGGTGGGGGGAGTACTGACTGCAGATTTTTACGGCAGTACAAGCAGCAAAACAAAGAACAGATACCACGATTGCAGTACAAAATCAGGCAGCTGCAGTGGATAGCAGATTCACACTGCTGCACCTGCAATTACACTAGTCTGTGGCACAATAAAAGGTGTATTATTTGATGTCATGCAACACTGCACACACATACTCACACACACAGAACAGTTTGTCTACAATGCTGAATGAGTAATGTGTAGCAAATTCAAAAGTTCAGTAATATGCCACGTATTGTAATGTAAATAACCTAAAATTATGAACTGCTGCACCAGATCCACACGACACGCAAACAGCAAGAAAATTTCAATAATTACTGACAATGTTACTGTGTGTTCGTTAACACAGTCAGTTATATAACAAAAGTATAACCAAAAAACAAAGAAATCACTATTTTCTCCAACTTAAATCTACCTACACCACAGATAAGCCCCTCCCCAAAGCACACTTTCACTGTCTTTCACTGCACACACTCAATGTTGTACATTAACATTCCAAATCCACACAAAAACAAAAATGCTCGATGATATGAGCACAGGAGCATTTCCTACAATCGATGAACTAAAGTTTGAGCCCCTTAAAAAAATGCAAAAATGCTTTTTTAACAGCTTTTAGATGGTTTCAATCACAGACTGCTCTCAGAGCACATTGTCTCCTACTCCTTCCTATACATACTTCCCTGAACTGAGGCTGTGCAGATCAATATAGAGTCCATGTGACCTTAAATCCCATGAATCACTGCAAAATTCACCTTCGGAACTCAAAAGCGAGGTAAAGTGAGGTGAAGTGCATTGTCCTCAATGCACTTCACCTTAAATTTGGTGGAGTAGTGGTCTGGGGAAGGGCGGAGCAACGCAAAGTCATTGTTTTCAATGGACTTCGTGTTATTCATCATAACGCGAACTACTCCACTTCGCATTGCAGAGCACTCCACGAATCTACCTTTGCTCCACAAATCCCTTCACAGAGCAGATTGAGACCATTTCGCCCACCACTATAAATGAAATGTATTGAATAGGTCAGGTCTGAGGACCAATCCCTGTGGCACTTCACTCATGATCCCCATGTCTCCAGACTAAGCCTCACTGACTACCAACTTCTGTTGCCTCCCCCCTAGTCAGTTCCCATCCACCTGACCAAATCCTTCTCTATTCCTAAATCCTCCAGTTTTTTTAGCAGCCTTTAATGTGGGACTAAATGGAAGGCTTTGCAGAAATCAAAGTCGAACAACTCTACCACCTACCAATTATCTACTACCCTAGTGACCCAATCAAAAACAATGATATCCCTGATATAAACCTATGCTGCCTGTTATCCTGCAGCCTGATGTCCTCTGTGTAGATAATAAGACTTTCCTTAACTCTAGTTTTCATTTGTTACCTACAATAAAGGTAAGACTGACAAGTCTATTGCTGCCTAGGTCCTCCCTGCCCTTATGTGGAGTGGGAGGACTATATCCACAGAAATGAAATCTCCTGTCACTAACCTTGACTCTAGTGGGTTGTTAAACAGCTGAGTCAAGGGTTCAACTAGTTCTGAAGCTAGTTCCTTTAATATTCTTGGATGCAGGCCATCCAGTCCTTGTACTTTATCCACCCTGAGGGTCTTCAGCCCTTGTTTACCCATTCAGCCATGATCACTAAGCTGCTCATTTCCTGCACACACACACACACACACACACACACACACACACACACACACACACACCTGAGTGGCACCTTTATCTAGCTCTTTAGTAAAGGTCCATTACAAGAATCACGAGTACTGAGCAAACATAATCATTTAGGACAAATTCACTATTGGATGAAGTGCCAAAAAATGATTTATTTCTTCAAAAAATGCAAGAATAAAGTGCGAACATACAACAGTTGTAGGAGGTGTAAAACATCCCAAACGTTTCATTCTGTGATGAGCTTTATCGAGCCTTTGATTTTTTTTTGTTACTTTATCCAAGAGTGAATTTGACTTTGCAGACTGGTGAGTGCTGTGCAGTTTTTGTTATGTGATTTTGTTCTGGTTTCTGTGGTGGCACCAGGGCCCTGGAGTGCCTTTTTGTTGCTGCATTTTAATTGTCTAGAACATTGGCCTTCTACTCGTTATCTTCTACTTCTCCTACAGCCAGTCTGACAATCCTCCATAGCTTTCCTTTTTTGACTTATACAGTATATCCAAATAATTCTTTCTCCCCTCACTTCACACCTTGGTAATCAGCACTCCTATATCTGTCCTTGCCCTCCCGGCCACCATCTTTGCTTCTTTTAGCCTGTTCTTGTATTACTCCCATATATTTCCCCTTTTTCCCCTTGTACCTTATTAAGGCCCAGTTTTTCACAGTCCTAGACTCCCTTACTTCCTTTGAGAACCACATTGGTCTTTTATGTATGTATTTTTTTAGATGACCTTCATAACACAACAGTCAGTCTTCTTTGGAACTACCCCTTTGAAAATTCCCCACTTTTCCTCTACTCCTTCAAACTGGTCTATACCCAATAAGTTTTCCATAACCTTTCCCACATCTGACTAAAATGTTCCTATTTGAGTTCCAAGAACACTGTTTCCTGGGAACCACTGTTCCCCATTAACAATGTTGTCACTGGACCCAATGGTTCCCTGACTGCCACCCCGACCCACCACTTCTGAGTTGGTAAGTACCAAAGTGAGAATGGTGTCCTGCTGTATGGGATCCCTTACCATCTGCACCAGTAAAGAGTCCTGCATCGAGTCTAGCAGTGCCTGTCTCCTGGTGCTTTCAACCACAGGACTATCCCAGTCTTTGTCAGGCAGGTTCAGATCCCCACTATCACTAGATCCTATATTTTTAATCGCTCCTGATTTCCTGTTGTAATTCTTATCTCCATCTTCCTTTTGTCCCAGCAGTCTATAGAACACCGCAGTCTATGTTTTTTTTTTTTCAGCAGCTTAGTCAGCTGTATCCAAATCCACTCCATCCCTCCCCTATTCTCTGGAGCATCTATTCTTTCCTTGATATAGTGGGCTACTTCCCTCATTAACCTTTCATCAGTCCCCTTACATAAGTTACATCTTGGAACTGTCACCATTTTTGTTGAAACAAACTTTAGATAGATAGTTTATTTCAAAAAATGGCTTTCTAATTGAAAAATGCCCTTTGAAAATTCAAGGCAGTTTAAAATAAAAATCATGAAACAAAAACACAATAAAATATTTGGTCAATAATTCAACAACACTAAGATACAGACATGTGGCAACTAACATTAAAGTACACATGCAGTGCAGTAAATGAATAAGTGCCTGATCTGCTGAAAAGGTGGGGATAAGCTCAAAATAAGAATACCCCCTGTGCACCTGGGACTATACAGGGATGAGTGTCATTCACAGCCCCATCCCCCTGTTTGCATAAACCCCCCAGGCAGGGGTTGTGGGTGGCACCAGTGGTGTTCCAGCCAGGATCATGGGCCATCCAAGAACATGACTGGTGGCTCTTCACAGTTGATCCTCCACTTTGTGAGGTATAGTGGTTCATGAGATATGGCAGCCTGTGTTGGTCCTACATAGGCTGCTATATCTCAGATGGGTGCAGGTCAATGTAAGGCTTTTTGACATAATGTGGTGCTGGTGATTATGCTCCTGGAGCTGGAGACCAGTGAAATGAGGTCCATTTGGGTCTGGATTTGTAAGGGTTTGTAAAGGCCAGGGAAGATGGGTGCATACAGTAGGTGCTATGGTAACCCCTAGAGTTGCTCAGTATCCACCCTATCAACCATCTTTAAGTACTGCCCTACTGTCACTGAGAATAGGGAGGATGTCTGCCCCACCCCCTTGTCCACCTCTAACCCAGCTCAGAGTATTGCTGTTCAGAGGGTCATTGATTGATGTGGGGAGGGCATGCAGCCATAACTGTGAATGCCATGTGGCTAGCAAGTGAATATCCTCCAAAGGGTTTCCACAACCTTCCACAGGTATTGAGTGGCTGCACACCCTTCTTAGACTGAGCCCTAAATATTTTAAAAATAAATAAATAACCAAATAAAGAAATTAAGACTGAAAATACAAATACACCAGCTTATGTTATTCTTTTTTTAAATAAAACCTATTAGACCTGTTGTAGATTTTACAACCTCCTTTGTTTATTGTTGTACATGTCTATAACAATTCCCTCAGTTTCACAGTCAGCTATTACTGGTCAAAATCAATCAACTATGAAATGAAGATTCTGAAGTTTAAGACTAGCAGAATTTTGGATTCCTATGAGAGACATCCGTGAAACAAAGTGTTAAAAATACAGGTTAATTCATGCTGCTGTTCCTGTCATCTCTAAAAATCAGACTGAAATTCTCCACCATGGACAGTATTATGTTTGCATGTGGTATATCCTGGAGAGAAAAAAAAACAACTTTAGAATGGTTCACTAGGGAAGATGATAATGTTTTTCCCTTCCACAGGGTGCCAGACCTACTGTACTCTGCTGCCAGACTTGAGGTTAAAATGATTCCCTTTACAGGAAGCCATAAATTTAAATCTTTAGTACTGTGATGTCTTCATGGTTTCAGCTCCTTTGCTTTGATCTCACTGTTCACAGCAAAGACTCGAAGGATTAGTACACCATTATGTAGGACTACAGCGGATTCCTAAAGGATTACTGCATTCTGCTGGAGAATTAACATGAATCCCAATCGGATAACTACATGTCATTTTGAATAACAGGGCTGTATTGAGGGATTATTGGGACTTGCTGAAAAATACTGATGTAAACAGTAGGCATTCCCTGTAAAACAATTTTAGATGCCAGTTGCTAGGAAGGAGTTCTAATCTGCTCAGTTTATATTTCAATTAGTTTAAAACTATTATTTCTGTTGTTTTCACTATAATGAGAAATGAGTGTACTCTCTGATCCTGACTAGTACTTGATTTGCTGACCTTTTTGAAGGTCACTGAAGTTTAGACAATTAAACCACTGAGCATGAGTAGGAGGGTAATGTGGAGTAAAGTTGGATTCCCAGTGAGGATGTTACAAACTGTAATGCACCACAGTAAAATGTGGAACATGACCCCCAGGGAATCAAAATCTCTGCATTTAATGGCATGAGGCATATTCCCACAGAATGTTTAAATGATTATACAAAACACCATACCAAGTCAGCATGGGCTCCTGGAACCTTAAAGATTAATGAAAATGGAGGAGGCAGTCTTCTTTTATGAAGGACAAAACAGTAAATCAGATTCAGAGAATGGTGACTCTCCCAAAAAGGTATTCCAAAAATATCAGTTGTTTATTCAATAAAAACATATTTTCTGGCATTTAAACTCTTTTTCTTGTCATGGCATTCTGCTTAAGAGTCTGTATTACTGCCTTTTTGGCAGCAAGAATCAGCAGTGGGTAATAATTGTTTTGTTGCCTGGGAAGCCAAACATTTTATATTGACAACTTCAGTAAGAGACACACCATCAACCTGCGTTAATTCACCAACCCACTAAGAAGTGACACCACCCAGGCAAAATTGGTGGGGTTTTTACAGGTGGAATTGGAGTTTCTAAGCTCTATGAATTTTCAAAATAAATAATTGCTGTTTTCGGAAAATTTTGCTGAGCCTCCTTGCTCTGAAATTTATCTGAACCATTGTACAAAAATGTATGCGTGTGTAAATGTTTTAGGTGAAAAAAGCAGTATTTTCAAAAATTGAGAAAATGTATATGTTCAACTATATATTAGACTCATGTGGTAGCCCAAATACTGTTAGGATTTAGCAGAGTGCTCAGCATTAAACACAGTCTTTGGACATTAATAATCTTGGTGGCATTTGACAAAATTGAGTGAAATATGTCATGAGCAGCACAGGTGCAGTTCCTTAGGGGCGGTGGAAGTTAGGGTAACCCTAAAGACACTTTTCCCTACTTTTGTGGTGTTACGGTAAACCTTAACTACCATATTAATACAGTCTTTTATTTTTTTCAATGAAAATATATATATACATATACACCAGTGGCTGACTTGTTCAAAAAATACTTTTGCAATCTTGAAAAATGCAGTTATCCTGCCACCAAAGGGGAGCTCTAAAATGGTGTACACAAGTCAAATGCAGACCGATTCACTTCATAGGCTCAATTCTCAAATTGCAGCACACGCTGCACCAATGGCAGCTTGTGTTGATTGCCAGGGCATCAGGTACCCTGCTCCTGATTCTGTATCAGATAGGGTCCTGCGGCAAAGTCCGACAGTTTGCAACAAACGTAGCCATATGCAAAAGAGACAGCACACCTGAGAGGTTTGCCACAAGTTGCGGGTGCTGTCAGGTGGCACTCTCTGAAGGTAAGAAAAATGTATAGGGTATTGCCACATAACTAGACTAGTAAGTAGATATATATAATGAAACCAACAGCAGAATACTATTAGAACTAATCTGCCAGAAGTCAATGACTGGTATCCAGTGCTTTCCCCTCCCAATAACCACAAAAAGTAAATAATACATCCCCTCCCCGGTGTCCAGCGGTCCCCTATCCCCATCTCCAATCTCATGTATATATAAAAGTGAACACTATCCTGGTGTATGGTGTTTCCCCCTCCCCATCCCTGATCCCATGTATATGTAAAAGTAACCACTGCCCTGATGTCCAGTGTCCACCCCATCCCCCATTCCATGTATACACAAAAGTCAACACTACCCTGGGGTTTAGAGGTCCCCCCTCCTGATCCCTGTGAAAAGCAAAAAATACATCCTGTCTCTGGAGTCTAACAGTTCTCCCTCCCCATCCTCAATCCCAAGTATACATAAAAGTCACCACTGCCATGGTGTCAGATATTCCCTCTCCCCATCCCTGAGTGCCCCACCCAACAATACCCAACAGTCCCTGGTGTCTAGGAGATCCTCACCCTCCCATCTACCCCAGCAGGTAGAGCCCCCACCACTCTGCTCCCAATCCCATCCCATCCCACCCTGAGCTGGCAAATCAGCTCAGCCCTCCATTCTTCACCATGGCTAGCTGCCAACTGAGCTGCCATGTAGCTCATACTTTAACAGCTGATTGCACAGTACTCACTCCTTGACAGCTCAGTCAGTGGCCAGCCATGGAGAGAGCAGAGGGCTGTGCCAGTCATTGGCTCTGGGATGGGATGGGGAGCTGGGTGGTGGAGCACTATCTTCTGGGGTGGGTGGCTGAGGGGTTCCCTAGACACCAAGGACTGTTGGGTATTGTTGGACGGGGGGCTCAGGGATGAGAAGGGGGAACACTGGACACTAGGGAGTTCAGTTATTTACACATACAGAGGACATCATGGGATCATGGAGGGTGACCACTGGCCACCAGGGAACTGTTTTATTATATTCAACAACAGATCAGGGTTGGGGAAAGGGAAATGTAGCTTATGTTCCCTCCCACCCAGGGAAGGCTCTGGGATGGTGCAAGTTCTCTAAATCCTCCCAGAGGACACTAAGTACCATTATACCAGACTTGGCTGGTCTAACAGTACTTAGAAGTATGCCCTCTGGGAGGATTTTTAGAATCTCAGACTAGCGGACATGGCAGCTTGCACCTGCTGCAAGCCTCCTAGTACCTTGGTGTACTCAACTGCATGGCATAGACCTGGTGCAGGGCAGGTCTGGCATGCTGGGTCCTGGTGTGGCATGGGGGGTCATTAAGAATCCCAAAGTCTGCAAGTTTTGATGCAAAGTGCCCCTTGCACCACTGCTGTGTGGAGCAGGCACCTTGCGTTAAAATTGGAGCTTTGAGAATAGAGCCCCATGTTCTTACTTCAAAAATGATTACAGTTAAAGAAGTCCATAAACTGCTGATCCACTTTAAGACTGATAGATTTACCAATAGTGACAGATTACTTCTCAACTTTCTCAAAACAGCTGCACTGCAGATAGCTCTATCAATTGCCAAAATATTCAGTCTTACATTTAAGACTAAATCAGTTCTCGATATCTGGAAACCATCCACAGGTGTACCCTTTTTTATAAAAGACAAAAACTTAGTCATGGATAACTACAGACCCTTATCCATGCTTTCAAGTCTTCATTAAAGTCCAGGGGCCTGATTCCAAGTTGGGCTATGTTGGTGTAAGCCAAGATACGCCAAACCCCTTGGTGTATCCCATGACATACACCAAGCATTACATCCGCTGGTATTCCAAGTGATGCCTTGAATCATGGCAGCTGTGGGCAATGACAATCATGGGTTACGCCACCTACTACACTGCAGCCTGCAAAGCCATGGTGCAAGTGTGGGTTATAGCATCAACATCACCCAATTCAAGGAGGGTGGCTGTCGTAACCTGCTGGCACGATTACAAAAGCCACACTTGTGTAGCTCTCTTATGACAGCTCAGAGCTGTCCTAAGGGGCATCCAATGGCTAGCACCATCAGATGCCACCACATAGCACCATAGCAATGGTGCCATACTGCCCCCTAAGCCCCCGCAAGCACATCTCTGCCCCCCCCACTCCCTGATCCTTGGGGTCCCACAGAGGTCTGATCTATGGTGCACCCTTCCGGACACCTGAGCAATCTTTCCTGCCCCCCATGCTCCATGGTTTGTGCTGAGGTGGTCTGGGTGGAGTGGTCCTTGGGGGGGCTGCTGGTCACCGGACATGATTTGTAACATGCGGGGCATATACATCATGTGCATGGTGCTAGCCTCTACATGGCATATCCCACATGTTGAAAGTGCTAGGACCCTGCCGCTCTTGGAATGCAGCATAGGGTCCCTGGCTTAGCGACGACTGTCACAACTCGCCTACTCCTGTGAATTGCAGCAAGCCTTCTGGAATCAGGCCCCAAGAGAGGATCATCAACAATCAATTCACCTCCTACCTAAACTAATACAAACTTCTTTGTGAGGAGCTACATAACTTCAGAAAAGACCAGTGAATCTGCACTGCACTGGTCAATTTCATGGATGCTATGCGCCGAGCAATGAACAAAGGCTCAATGTCATATTCATGGACCACAAAAACTTGGCAACCTGTGTTTGGGCCCTTCATCTGCACCATTTTTCTCAAGCTCCCTACAAAACAGGCATCAAACAGTCAAGTTACATTAAGTTACCTATAGGGCTAATAAAACCACCTATGGCATCCCACAGGGATCCATACTAGGACCCCCCTTTTTAAAAATCTTCATCAACAACTTACCTAGGACTTGCACATCTGCTAAAACTCTACTTTATGCAGACCACATAGCTATTTGTGTTCATGGGAGAAATATGGCTGAAATAAATAACACTCAAGCTCATTTTCCACTCTTTGCATAGGTGGTTCATTAAAGACAAATGTATCCTGAATGTTCCCAAATGAAGGCCATGCTTCTTGCTTCATCTCCAAAAATCTAATTCACTATCAGGACCAACTCTATGTACTGTATTTCTACCCTGGACAGCACCCACCTCGAAGTGGTAAATAATTTTAAATACATAGGTGTAATTCTTGATTCCTGCCTCACCTTCGGCAGCCACTCGAGAAGCACAACTAATTCACTTCTTCAGAAAGTTTGGCTACTATACGGCATCCAAAGGCACCTCACAGTAGACAAAAGAGACAGCACTGCATAAAGCAAATTACTCTCACTAATAGATTAGGTATCTTTTGGGACAGATGCCACCCAAAAACTGTCTGGACAAAGAAAAAGGTCCTATTTTACAAAGTGATCAGATGTGCTTCCTCTCAGGGTCCCAGGTCCTACCATATTTCCAATGTTGAGCAATTTGACTGGCTGCTACCTCAACATAGAGCTCAACTGACATTGGCAAACTGTGTACAAGACCCTGCATAGAAATATGCCCCAGTGTCTCACTGAACTGCTCACATTTGTTAATAACCCAAACTCTCTACTCCCACTCTACAGCACATAATTTATTAAATGCCCTGCTGATGCATAGGGAATAAGGCAGAAATCCTTCACCCACTGAGATGCCTCTCTTTGGAATAATATTCCTACTTCTGTCAGACTGGTTTATTCTCACAAAATGTTAACACTCAAAAGGAAGAACCACCTGCAAAAACCTAGTTTGCTCTTGCTTTATGTAGCCCTTGTTTCCTGTACAACACTGCAGCAAGTTTGGATGTCATTTATCTGACTTTCTGTGCAACATTTCTGTCAATTCCCATTGTTATGCTCTAACACCATAACTAATTACTATGTATACATTCACCATGTACACCTCTCCTGCAATATGTTTTTTTATTTTTTATTTAAATTTCGGATAACACCTTTGAGCCAAGGCTGTTTTATAAAGGTTCCACATCGGACATTGAGATACAACATAGTAGCAATGTACATTGAATGAGACAACACAGAGGCAATAAACATACAATGAGACTATGACAACTTTAGCAGCTAGAGGCTTTGTCAAGCACAGGGAGCTAAGGCTACTTAATCAAGATAAAACAGGGAACAATTAGGTTGATTGGAAAAGGAGACTAAGTAGAAAACTGGGGTAGAGGCAGAGGAGATGAGAAAAGCTATTACTGGGAGGAGAAGGGAGAAATGTTGAGAAAAATGAGGTGGAGGGGGAGTGAGGGGGGTCCAAAGGATGAGAAGGGCAAAGGGGTGGGTGGGACATGTAGATTGTTGGTATATGGGTAGGATTTGTGACAGCAAGGCTAGGGTCAGCAGTCACTTGAGGCAATAGTGACAAGGTGTTGGCAAAGATCTCACTTGAAGGAGCTCAGAGAAGTGTTATTAGTAACATTAGAAGGGAGGGAGTTGTACCACACTGGGACTCTAGATATGAAAAAGCATTGCCCTTGAGAGGTCTGACTGTGGAGGACAGAGAAGGAAAGAGATGTCGAGCTTGTGGTATGGCGTGAGCTACCATGAGCGGCCAGCAAGGCCGAAACTCCAGGGGGTAGTAAGTTCAGCGTGGCCATTTTGGCAATGATGCAGGTTTGGTACAAGAGCCTGCCAGATAGTTGTAGCCAGTTAGCTTGTTCATAGAGATTACAGGTGTGCAAAAGGTGAGGTGCTGCTGTCAGAAGGCAGCAGGCATTGTTTAACCCTACGCGAATACGTCTGAGTGCAGTGTCAGTGGCTGAACCTTTGATCACTAGGCCATAATCAATTATAGAGGTGATTGAGCTCTGGATTGAGGTCCTTAGTGCTTTAGTCATAAGGCAGTTTCTGTGCCAGTATAACATTCCAGTCCGGGTATTAATTGTTATGGAAATGTTGTTTATGTTTTCAGAGTAGACTAGGGTAGAATCGAGGGTCACTCCCAGGTATTTGAACAGGTGAACTTGTTTAAGTTTCTCTCCAGCATTGCTAACGACATCTAGGCCAGTTTTTTTATGTTTGTTGTGCGAGCTGTGGAACACTATAGTTTTTGTTTTTTTTTTGTAGTTGAGGATGAGTTTATAGGACTGAAACCATTTCTCAACTACTGTAAAGCTTGATTGTAGCTGTCGCTGAAGATGAGATGGGTCGGAGTGTGATGTAAATATAACAGCATAATCCGTATAAAGAAGAATTCTATCCTGACAAGAGGAGGAGAGATTGTTAAGAAAGATACTGAACAGCAAGGGACCCAGAATTGATCCCTGAGGGACACCAGATTGGACCAGTTGGGGTGGAGAGGGTGTCACCAATTTTGACCCGTTGGGTGTGATCACCAAGGTAGCTTTGAAACCACCTTGTAGCGTCACTAGAGAGTCCTAGGCAGGACAGTTGTTCAATCAGTATTGAGTGGTTGACAGAACTGAATGCCTTTGTCAAGTCGATGAAAGTGGCACCAACAAGGTGTCCCTGGTCCAAAGTAGTGTGCATGTATGAGGTGAAATCAAGGAAGGCGGTGATGGTGCTGTACCTCTTACAAAAACCATGCTGCACAGGGTATTGAAGGTCATATTTCTCTAGGTAGTCAGCAAGCTGATCAGCAACTATTATCTCAAGTGCTTTAGATAGTGGGGGGAGAATGGGGATGGGACGGTAGTTGCTGAGAGTGGCCTTATCACCACTTTTGAAGACTGGTGACACAACTGCAGATTTCCATTTTTGGGGGAATTCTGAGAGCAAGAGGGACTTTTTTAGAATTTTGGTGAGTGGTGACAGAACTTCATCAATAGTGAGAGCAAGGAGTTTGAGGTCCAATGAGTCAGAACTTGTTCTGGACTTTCCAAGAACTTTGAGAAAATAGTTTTTGGCTGAGGCCTGGGAGATATATTTAAAGTAGAAAGGCGGTTGCCTCCGTGTAGCATTTTCTTTGCCAGATTTTAGGACATCCGGAGAGGGATCAAAGAAAGCTTGAGGGAGAACACGACTGAGGTCAGTGAAGGCTGTACTGAATGCATTTGCCACGGTGGTGTGATCAGTGGTGAGACTGCCATTTACATTGAGTATAGTGGGCTATGATTTGGGGTCTTTCCCGGTGATTTCAGTGATGTTTTCCCAGAACTTCTTTCCGTCATTCCAAGTGTTTGTGAGAGCATTCCTGTAGTAGGAGGCCTTCTCGGAGTGGATTGCTTTGGTGCAGGCATTTCTTGCTGCTTTGTAGGCCTGGACTTCAGCTTGGGTGCCAGATGCATGAGGATGATTCCAGAGTTGATCCTGGGCTTTCATCTGTTCAATGAGATCAGGGTTCATCCATGGACTGTATACGCCATTGATCCTGAGTTTCTCAAATGGGGCATGAATATCACAGGCAGAGTTAAAACTGAGGATAAAGTACTCAAGAGCAGAGTTAATGTTGAGTGCTATGTCTATTGGCATCCAGTCATGTTTCTGTAGGAGAGCTTTCAGGGGCCCAAGGTGACCTGGGATAAGTTTCCTGCAGTTAATCATTTTTGAAGGGGGCTTAGCGAATTTGTTGGTCCAGGAGCAGAGGACTGGAGAATGATCATTGATAGAGCCTGGGAGTACTTCGGTTTTTGTGATATTGTCAGGGCGGTTAGTTAGCACCTGGTCCAGAAGTGTGGCAGTACCTGTCCTATAGTTCAGTCTTGTGGAAGATTGTACCATTTACGAGAAATTTGCCACTGACAAGGCATCTTTATATTTGTTAGCGCTAGGGGAGGATCAGTTTATATTAAAGTCCCATAGCAAAATTGTCTCTGAGCTATGATCCAGGGAGTGGATAGTGTCCAGTAGGGGGTGTAAGCTAGTGTTAGCTAGCTTAGGAGGAATGTAAACTGATGCGACTATCAAAGTTTTGTTGTGCACCCCAAGTAAAATCTTCATAACGAGGACCTGGAAATTATTTCCAGGGTGGAAGAAGCTCATGACATGCCCAATTAGGGTGTCTTTTAGGTAAATGGCACACCCTCCACCTTTTTTAGAGAGCCTGTCAAGCCTTAAAACAGCATATCCAGGGATAGAGATTGCTGAGTCAGGGATCTTGGGAGATAGCCATGTCTCAACTACTGATAGAATGTCGGGGTTGAGCTGTGTTGCCCAGGCAGTGAGGGAATCAAGCTTATTGAGAAGACTGCAGATATTCAGACTTGCCAGGGAAAGAGTCCCAGCCTTCATGGTATTTCTTGACTGACCCTGTGCAAGGCGAGGGTTGGGAAGTACATTCCCTGATATGAGGAGGAGCAGCATTATTTGGCGTAATAGGATTGCTTTGAGGAGGTTCTTTCTAGATATTAGAGTGCTGGATTTAGAGTTGACAGTCAGGGGACATTGTCGAGGGGAGCTGAAACCTGTCATTAGGAGTGACGTGCTAAGGAGCATGGGGATATGCACCTCAGTGTGAGGCATCAGCCAGAGGTGTAGCTGCAAGGGTGCTAGTATCCCTATTTTAAACTCAGGGTGGCTACTAGTTATCAACCAATGAGTCGGTAGGGAGAAATCTAGTAATATTTCAGGGGATTGGAGACGGGGTATATCACTTCCCAGTCCTCTAAAGTTGCATAAGGTTTGCCAGATCAAGAAGCACAATAGTGGATACATCGTGCCCATGCTGAGAGAATAAGAAAAGCTTGTATTGCAGGGCACCTCCCAGTTACAATTGTTAATTAAGGCACAAAGGGTAGAATAGGAGTGGTCTTATTTGTTTGATTTCTTTAAGAAAGACAAAGATGCTTTGTCGGGTGGCTATAGGAGAGGATGTCTTAAAAGAGGGCAGAGTTATGGTGTATTTAATAGAGGTCAGGGCCTGGGTGGGTGGTGTGGGACAAATTTGTAAACAGGAAGCCAAGAAAAGACTTTTCCTAGCTCAGAGAGAGAGAGAGAGAGAGAGAGTGAGAGACAGGCAGAGTCCCAGCTAAACGGTGGCAAGCGCCAATCAGGAGGCACTCCTGGCCACAGTGGGCAAATTGGAGGAGTCCTGTTGTAAGGTGACAAAGAATCAAAATGCTGCTGATGGATTTGTACCTTAGTGGGGAGAGGTCCCCGTAGTGCTGCAGCTAGGACAGGTGGCGCCTTGGGAGCGAGTGCCACCACACTATGTCCCTGAGCCCCTTCTTGTGCACAGCAGCTATAGGAAAGAAAAGAAGGGAGAGCTGTAAGTTTATTTGTAGGAAGGGGGAGGCAGCAAGTGAGTGATAACAAAAGAAAACTAAAGAAAGGCACAGTGGGAAGCTTAGCCAGAGAAGGACAAAGAAAAAGGATTTGGTTGTGCGCAGGTCAGGGGGAGGGAGCTAAGGCACACGGCAGGGTGGGTCAACACCTTGTGCTTTGTCTACAGGGGGGAGGGGGGCTAGGAATGGACAGAACAGTCCAGCTAAGACAGAGACAGTGGTTAAAAGGGACAGAAATTAGCTCTGAGGATAAAAAAAAAATTTAAGTACAGTTTGGGGGTGAGAAGACAGAGTGGTAGAAAACAGCAGTTTAGTATTGCACAGAATTGCTTTCAAAGGCAACAGCTGAGAGCAGCAACAGTTTCTAAACAGTTTGCCTTAACTTTAAAAATTACAGCAATTAGTTGGAAACATCTCTTGGATTAGCTCCATTACTGGGATTAAAACACTGTTACTAAACTGAAAATTAAACAGAAGGCAATACAGAAATCAACTCAAATTATTGCAAATAGGAAGCCGAGAAAAGACTTTTCACAGCTCGGAGAGAGCGACAAGTAGACTCCCGGTTAAATGGTGGCAAGTGCCAATCAGGAAGCACTCCTGGCCACAGCCGGCAAATCAGGGGAGTCCTGTTGTAAGGTGCCAAAGAATGAAAATGCTGATGCTGGATATGTACCTTAGTGGGGAGAGGTCCCCGTAGTGCTGCAGCCAGGGTGGGTGGCACCTTGGGAGAAAGTCCCACCCCACTATGTCCCTGAGCCCTTCCTTGTGCACAGCAGCTGTAGGAAAGTGTAAGCTTGCTCTATTGTATAATTTTTCCTCACCATGTAATATGTTGTTTTTCCACCGTATCTTGTCAGTCTATTATATAAATAGTGTTGTGTGCGAAATTGGAAAATTTAGTATGGCAAAATATTTTGTGTAATTAAGCCATTTCACAAAATATTTGACTGGGAAAAAAGATACATGTCGACTGCAGAGTGAGCAAAATTTTGCCCTCAAGTCGCAAAATTTTACCATGCCTGGGCATAATTTTGCCAGTAATGCCCCAGCCGTTCATTGGCCCTCCACTCACCTCCATGGTTGGAAGCCAGGTTGACTAGCATGCACTCATTCACTGAAGTGCTCAGTCGGGCTGCCGGCTGTGGAGATGAGTGGAGGGCTGTGCCTGTGACACAATCGAGGTATTGAGGGGGAGCAGAGTGGGTGCCATCTGATGACAGGGTGGGGGGAGGTCCACTAGACACCAGGGAGTGGGGATTGAATTTTTTTTTTAGGATTGGGTGCCCCGGGAAAATAATGAGTTAACTGGGGGGGTGCTTGCTTTAGCTACTTTGGTCCAATGATCAGCTGGGGGGAGGGGGGACCACTAGAAACGAGGGAGAATTAATTTTATTTTGAAATTTGGGCTGCTGAACATCCGGCGGGGCCAAAGGAGACCAATAGACACCATCTTTTGCGATGGGCAAAACTGCATGTGAAATTTTGCCGCAATTTCGCAAAACATTTTGCATGACAAAAGGGCCAATTCTACCACAATTTCACTGGTGAAATTCTGTTTTGCTGCATCTCTATATAATGCATTTGTACTACCTGGGTCATGCCTGAAAAAGGCGCCTGGCATCAGTGAACTCAGCTGGTCAACAAAAAAAAATTGCACATACAATAATGGCTGGGGAGGTGGTTATAATGAGAATGTTAGACACCCCCAAGGTGTGGGATGCCACATAAACCCCAAGAGTGAAGCTTGAGGAATTTGTACAGGCATCCCACACTGAGGGGGTGTCTAACATTCGAGTTTCACACACCTCCCCAGCTTTTATTTTATATAATTGCTGGGGAACACTTTTTCTCCTCAGCAATTATATAAAATAAATTTTAAATTAAGTTACCACTGTGTCCAACTGGCGGCGAAGTGCAGTGTGCTGTGCACCGAAGAGGACTGGAACAGTGCTTTGTGAGCATGCCCACACACGTTATAACCCGTGAGTAATAATGGAAAATTATAACCCCCTTTCCCATGGGAAAAAATGGTCCCCAGTTATTATAATAAATATATATATATATATATATATATATATATATATATATACATACATATATATTATGGTAGCACGGTAGTGCTACCATAGTTAGGGTTGAGAGCCATTTACATATTAAACCCAAAATTTTTGCACCTTAATAACTTTTGCAACCGTTTTACAGATTTGGCTGAAATTTGGATACATGATTAAGAGCCATAGGTCTTGGGATATGCCAAGTTTTGTACTGGTTGAATATACACAGCTGGAGTTATTAAGCGTGATCTCTGTGGCCAGCGTTTACGCTTTTCTGGAATTCTGCGGTCGGCATACCACAGGTCGCCGCAGTTTTATGACCGCCCAAAATCTTCAGAATGTGCAGCTGTGGCCCCAATGTGCCTTTCAAAGATTTCATGAAAAAATATTAAACTGTTCAAAGGTTATGGCAGTCTGATAACATTACGGCGTTCACTGCGCCTTTGAGGGCCTGTATCTCGAAAAAGGTGCGAGATACGGAGTTTTTGTCAAAGAATTTTAGCCCCCTAATGGGGGCTATGTATATAACTAGCCAGGAAAGTGATAATACATATGACTTTTACATTTTTTTTCTATGTCGTACGGTTACTGAGATATAAGCAATTTACTATTACAACTACTGATTTTTGTGTTCCGAGAGTCATTATTTTGCATACATTCTTTCTATGCACTGTCTTTTTCTATCAGCTTTTGGGGAAAACCAGCCTGTGCACGTACATTACTCTTACCATTACCATTTCTGCTTGTGGTTCCGTACACGTTTCACTTACAGTTCACGTTTACGCGACCATGTGCATTACCCTTTGCGCTTTCATTTGCGGTTGCGTTTCCATTGTTTTTAACATTTCTGTCTACAGTACTGTTCCTCTTTCTGTTTTGCTTTGCGTCATCATGCACATTACGATTTGCGTTTGCGGGCACAATGTTACAATGCTACAAGACATCACCCCCGTGCTCCCGCCGCTGCATTACATTCACTATTTCTCATTATCATTCTCAAAAAGAAGACAAATTAGAGGCAAAAAACTCAGTTTAATGCATCAGTTAGGGTTGTTCCACAGCGACAAAAGCGAGGAAATTCGATGTTAGGGTTGAAACCCCCTTTGCACCCCTCCAGCCCACCCCCAACTGGAATCAGAGTGTGCATTGGGGTCATTGGTCCTAACTGTCACCCCATTCTCCTATTCCTCAGCTTCTTTCCACATGTGATGGGGTGACACTTAGGGCCAATGACCCCAATTTGCACCCCAATTCCAGTTGGGGGGGTGGGCTGAAGGGGTGCAAAGGGGGTTTCAACCCTAACATCGAATATATATATATATATTGGTAGCACGGCAGTGCTACCATAGTTAGGGTTGAGGAGCCATTTCTATGTTAAACCCAAAATTTTGCACCTTAATAACTTTGTAACTGTGAGACAGATTTACCTGAAATTTGGAATACATGATCAAGAACCATAGGCCTTGGGATTTGCCAAGTTTTGTACCTGTTGGATATACGGCTGCAGAGTTATTAAGCGTGATCTCCGCGTGTGTTTACGCTTTTTCTGGAATTCTGATGTCGCGCCTACAAGTCACACAGTTTGTGCGACCTGCCTGAAATCTTCAGGGAACATGCGGCTGGGGTCCCCATTGTGTGTTTCAAAGATTTCGTGAAAAAATATTAAATGGTTCAAAAGTTATTCAAAAAACAATTTCCCATTATAAGTCAATGGGAAAAGTTAACAAAAAGTTCGACAGTGTCGCAAATGCACTTTTTTACTGTCGCAAATGGCCCTCTTACTGTCGCAATTCCACCATCTTTTTTTCAGTTAGTGATCAGAAAAATGCTTGGCATTTAAAATTGAGACCCTCTAGCAACCTAATTATTTTTGTATTCACCTAGTCGGGCCCTGAGGATGCTAGCCATGTCTTTATTTTGGGGAAAAGCACCCCAGAAATATGTTTTTCAGATTTCTGGAAAAAGTACTTTCACAAAGTAGTGTCGCACTCATGAAAGTGTCGCAAATTTTTGCGAAAGCTTTCACAAATTGTGACATTACTTTGCGACACATTGCCCAAAATAACAGTAATTTTTTGGCACTCCGCTGTAAAAGAACGGTTGGGAGTTTTGGGCTGAAATTTGGAGGAAACGCAGCCCACATCTCATAGATGTGCCTTTCAGTGTTGTATTGAAAAAAATGTTACACGGCAGCAAAGATACGGCACTCCAAAGTTGACAGTTTTTCCCATAGGATAACATTACGGCGCTCAACGCATGACAGGAATCTTTTGGCACCCTGCTGCAAAATAACGGTTTGGTCTTTTTTCCTGAAATTTGGAAGGAAGACAGACAACAGCCCACAGATGTGTCTTTCAGTGGTTTGGTGAAAAAATATTACAGGGAGGCAAAGTTATGCTGCTCTGAACTTCTCTTTTTTCCCCATAGGATAACATTACGGCGTTTGACGCGCCTTTCAGGGCCCGTATCTCGGAAACAGTGCGAGATACGGACTTTTTGTTGGAAAAATACTTAGGGGGCTAAGTATAAAACTAGTCAGGACAGTCATAAATCATATGACTTTTAAATTTTTTCTCTACGTCATACTGTACCTGAGATATAACCTATTTAGTATTCCAAAAGTCCTCATTTTCTGCTCCGATACCCATTATTATGCATACATTCTTTGTACTCACTGTCTTTCTCTATGCAGCTTTTGGGGAAAACCAGCCTGTGCCATTACATTACTGTTACCATTGCCCTTTCTGCTTGCGGTTCCGTACCCGTTTCACTTACCGTTGTCGTCTATGCCACCATGTGCGTTATCCTTTGCGTTTTCATTTGCACTTGTGTTTCTGTTATTTTTTGCCATTTGTGTCTACAGTACTGTTTCTCTTTCTGTTTCACTTTGTGTCACCATGCCCATTGACATTTCCATTTGCAGGCACCATGTTACTATGTGACAACAAATCACGTGGCAGACTGTTCCCGTCTACGCCACCGTGTGAGTTACCCTTTCTGTTCTCATTCACTCTTGCATTACCATGTGCACCACTGTTAGCACTTCTGTTTGCATTGCTGTTCCTGTTACTATGCCAGAAGACATCATGTGGCGGGAAAGCGGGGCCCTCCGCCCCTGCAATACATTCAGTATTTCTCGTTATCACTCTCAAAAAGAAGGGAAATTAGAGGCAAAAAAACTCCATTTAATGCATTAGTTACGGTTTTCCACAGTGACAAAAGTGAAGAAATTCGGTGTTAGGGTTGAAAACCCCCCTTGGACCCCCCGCCCACCCCCACAACCGGCACTGGGGTGCGATGGGATCAGCTGTCCTAACTCTCACCCCATTCTCCTATACTTCTGCTGCTTTACACATGCCATGGGGTGAGAGTTAGGACTGATGATCCCAATGCACCCCAATACGGTTGGGGGTGGGGTCCAAGGGGGGTTTTCAACCCTAACACCGAATTTCCTCACTTTTGTCTCTGTGGAACAACCCTAACTAATGGATTAAATGGAGTTTTTTGCCTCTAATTATATATATATATACAGTATATGCATAACAGATAATCCACTAGAGGGCATACAGTCATGCGCTGATATAAGTGTGCCTTGATGTGTGTCGCAAGGCATGAGACAGCAGGCTGAGTATGTTCAACCACCTAAGGCATGTGTACTGTATATTAGAGCATGACACATGGACTGTAGTGGATTATCTGTCTTAAAAAATACCAAAAATATTATTTTGGGGGTGAAAATCTAGAAAGAAGTTCAGGCACATGATAATTGTGGGATAATGTATTGTCATGTGATTTGTTTTGTCTAATCAGTAGACAACATTTTTACTGATTTTTCTCATAGTAACGTAGAAACATTGAATGTTCCAGCAAATAAGGAGCACTTGACTCACCTAGTGTGCCTGTTGTTCCCTGCCTATATGCTCACCACAGATATTAAGTGATCTCTAGCCCGTTCACCCTCCCCATCTTTCTTTCTTTAAGATTCCCTAATGCCTGACCCATGCATTCTTGAACTCCATCAAGTTTTCCCCCCCACCACCTCTACTGGAAGTCTTTTCCAGGAATCCACCACTATTTCTGTGAAGAAGTACTTTCTCACATTAACTTTACCACCACTGATGTCAGGCTTGCTGGTTTATAATTGCCAGCCTCTTCCATGCTACCATTTTTGTGAAGTGAGACTACATCTGCACTCCTCCAGTCCTCCAGAACCACTCCTCTTTACAATGAGCTGTTAAATAGGATTGTCAGAGGTACAGCCAGTGCACCCCCAGAGCTTCCTCAAAGCCTCATGATACACTCCATCTGGCCCCATTGTTTGTCCACTTTCAGATTATAGTAATAATACAATGAAAAAAAAATATTCATTAAGCACCTTTCCAGGAGATCAAGGCCCTGAACATAAAATCTGAAAATGCATACAAAACAATAACACCATTTAAACATTACATAAAATTAAAATTAAAATCAGATATTCCCATTAACTGAATTTTCAACAGCAGCATAACATTAATTACTAAAATGTATTGGCTGGCACTGTCAGGAAAAGCTAACCTAAATAAATAAGTCTTGAGGGCTGACTTAAAACTTTGGATGGTCAGGCACTCCCTCACCCAACAAGGTAGAGAATTCCAAAGGGTATGGGCTGGGTAAGCAAAGGATTGAGCCACAGATGTCTTCAAATGCACCCTGGGAATCTCTACCAATCCATCATTGATGGATTGAAGTGGTTGGGAGGGGCAGCAGGAGCAAAGGAGATCTTACAGATAGCGGGGTCCTTGTTTGTGTAGGGCTTTATAGGTCAGCAAAAACCGACCTTGCATGTGATCCACCACTGCACAGGCAGCCAGTGCAGTCTGCAGAGCACAGGTGTAATGTGACTGGTCCTGGAAGTACCAGTCACAAGCCTGGCCACTGCATGCTGCACCAGTTGCAAGTGGCCGATATCAGCCCCCATAACCCTAGGTACATGGCATCACAGTGGTCAAGGCAGGTGGTCACAAAGGCATGGTCCAAGGTAGAAAGATCATTGGGAGGAACCAAGTGCTTCACCTGGGCAATATTCCTCAAATGAAAAAATGAGGTCTTGACAACAGTCAACAACTGAGATTTCAGGGTCAGCTCATTATCAAAAATAATGCCTAAGCTGTACACCTGATGTGAGGCAGTCAAATGAGCATCCCTGAGCCAAAGTCCAGATGATTGTCCAGCCAACATACCCGCCGCCCAATTATCTGGGTCCACCACCAACACCTCAGTCTTATCTGGACTCAGCCTCGGTCAGCTAGCACTCATCCAGTCCTGTATCTTGGAGAGACAGTTGTTAAATACCAAGATTGCATCCTCCTGCCTGGGCGCAAAGGACAGGTACAACTGAGTATCATCTGCATAGCAGTAAAAACTCAAGCCATACTACCTAACAATGTCTTCCAATGGCAGCATGTACACTGCTAACAACATGGTGCCAAAATGAAGCAACGTGGAACCCCACAGGATAGGGGGAGAGCATCAGAGGAATAAATCCCAGTGACCACTCTCTGAGTCCTACCCTGGAGGAAAGATCTAAACCATCTGATGACTGTACTAGATAGTCCACAGATGAACTGCAGGGGCTCCAATAGCACACCTTTAACTCTAATTTGTAATTGTACTGCAATGTATGTTTATTTGTTAACCCTTGTATTTTTAACTTGTACCCTCCTGGGTCATGATTGAAAATAGGCAGTTTGCCTAGTACCCTTACCTGGTTACCAAATGCTAATCAATCAATCAATAAATAAATAAATAAATAAGTAATAAGTAAGTAAGTAAATAAATAAATAAATGCTGCAGAGAGATCAAGGAGGACCAAGATGGAACGAGACCTCCGATCTCTCGCTATTAGGAGATCATTTAGTACCCAGACAAGAGCCGTCTAGGTACTATGTCTCTTCCTAAATCCAGACTGGAGAGAATCATAAACATTGTGAGTTGTAAGATGGTCATCCAGCTGCAGTGCAACCACCTTCTCTATAACCTTACCCACAAATGGCAAGTTAGAGACCGGTCTGTAGTTGGCCGGACAGTCCAGTTCAAAAAGACTAAGATAAAATTGTTGCGGGAAAAATACAAATGTTTGCAAAAAATATGTACAGGGAAGATTAGTAAGGCTAAAAGGAATATGGAAATAATCTTACCAGGAAAGTGAATAAAGATAACAAGACCTTTTTTAGTGATATTTCCTCTTTAAAAAGCCCAAAATGTAAGATTGGTCCAATAATCATTGATAAGACAACTGTCAGTGAAGTGCAGGATATAGCGGAAGTTTTCAATAAGCATTTCTGCAATGTATTTGCAGAAAAGCATAAAGGTCTCAAAAATATGATACTAGTACAGGTATTTATTTTTAAATTTCAGAAAAGGAAGTCAAGAATAAAATCACCAATCGTATAGGGCCTTCAATGAGCCTGCCCTGTTTGAAACATTATGCCTAGAGAGGCATGTAACAGACAGCAACACAAGATCCCATAAGCTAAAGTTACATGTCAAAATTAACAAAACAGTTAAGAGAAATAATTTCAAAACTCAAAGAATGCCTCCAATATGGAATTCACTACCTATGTCAGTAGTAACTAATGATAATTTGGGACAATTCAAAATCAGACTCGATCAATATATGGGTAATAGAAAATTCCTTTTCTGCAATTAGGTTTAATGGTGGTGAGTTCAACATGGGTTCATCCTCAAACTCGTAGATACCTATGGACTTATGAACCGAAGCTGATTCATCCCTAGGTCCGGATATGATAACTGGTATTATGCTAAAAATAATGTCCAAACACTTGATTTCCTCTTTACAGAAATTTTTTGAACTGAGTGTAAATGAAAGCAAAACACAGAGTGATTGGAAAAAAAAACTAAATGTGGTCCAGATATTCAAAAAGGGTGAAAAACATAATGCCTGCAACTGTAGACCAATTAGCCTGACATCTATAATATGCAAGATGCTACAGGGTATAATTAAGGACAAAATATCATCCACACATGATAATATTGACACTAGCCAAAATGGATTTCTGAAGGGGCGATGCTGCATAATGAATTTGCTCTGTTTTTATGAGATGGTGAGCCATCAATTGGAAAATAGAATACTATGTGATACTATTTATTTGGATCTCAGCAAGGCTTTTGACATGGTACCTCACTGGGCAGTAGTAGAGAAGCTGGAAACATATCATATTAATGCCAAATGTATAAACTGGATTGCTAACTGATTAGATGGATGAAAATAAAGGGTTTTTATAAATGGCTTTTTGTCAAGTGAGGGCAATGTGTCTAGTGGAGTCCCACAGGGCAAGGTATTGGAACACCTCATATTTTATATTTTTATGTCTGATCTTACTAATAACATATCAAGCTGGTGTACAAAATATGCTGATGATTCAAAAATTGATGGCACATGCAGTTCAGATGAAGAAATATGGAGTAAACATTATGATTTGGACAGTACAGTATCTCAAAATGGGCTGTTACTTGGGAGATGAAGTTCAACCATGAGAAAGGCAAGGTCATGTATTTAGGAATAAAAAATAGAAAGCATCCATAGTTCCTCTGTGGATGGCAACTGTCTGAGACTAGTGATAAAAGACTTAGGAGTTATAATTAGTGATGACCTAAGCAGCACAAAGCAGATAAATGAAGCCATCTGCAAAGCAAATAAAATAATTTGGTCTATTCAGAAGAATATAAAATCTAAGGACTCAGTAGTAATGATACCCCTATATGGGCCATATGTTCGACCACACTTGGATTATGGCAGTCAGTTTTGGTGCACATATAAGAAGAAGGATGTTGTTCAGGTCGAGAGAGTCCACTGAAGAGTAACCAAATATATGACAGGGTTACATGGACTGAGTTATCCTGACTGATCAAAACACCTAACCCTTGTGACTTTTAAGATGAGATTCTTAAGAGGAGATTTATTTTTATGATGTGAGATATTGTTCAGGACCATAATTTGATTACTGGTATGGGTTTTAAATTTAAGAAAAACTCCATTAATATCATGGGTCTTTCACTTCAAATCAAAGTACAAAACGTCAGTTGTTTGAAAAGAAAGTATTATTTTTCTTAGAGAATTGTGAACTGCTGGAACCAATTGACAGATGACATAGTCACTAGTAAAAAACTAAAAAATATTTAACAATGAATTGGATAAACTAATACTGTCTGGAGCAAATCTCCAGTATTATGAGAATTGTTAGTGAGTGTAAATGGGCATCAGCCTTTTGCTCCTAACTGCACCTTAGTATGAAACTTAGAAAGACTAAAACCATGACATTTCCCTCAGAGAGCAGTGAACAGGTTAAATTTTATCCTTTGTACAGTGGGAAACTGGGACTGAGCAATATGACTATTCTGCAATTTGCAAATCATTTTAGAGAAAGGAAATCTTGAGACTAAATACAGATTATCAAACACTAAAGTTTGGAAATATCCACACTCAATAAAGTGGATGGATTACTAGAGCCTAAACCATGTAATAAAATGAGTCTGTGCAAGACTCTACCCAAAAGGTTTACCCCAATATTTTTTCTTATTAACACAAAGATATCACATGACTCTAGTTCTGAAACTTGTTGAACACAGCCAACTGACTTTAGATAGACTGCTCTGAAGGTAAATGTGAAGTATTCAGACACCAGGTCCATCTGAGGGAATTCTACAACTTGACACCCATCCTTGACCTCAGTTTAAAGACAGGCTGCAATACATTTGACCTCCTGACATATAATTGACTGTGACAGATAGGTGACAGACAACTTATCCACTGAGCTCTGAGAAATAAGTAGATCCTTAACTGAAATAAGAACCTTAATATAAGGGTGAGATTGAAGTAGAATACCCTCAGTCACTGTCATCACTTCATAACTGTCAACAGCAGTATGAACATCCTTGAAAAATCTTGTCCTTTTAAGAAGAGACATTTTGGCTAATTTGAAACACTAAGACTTTATGTTTTGTTTAATGGTCACTGAAAATCCATACTTGGAGTTCCCTTTGAAGAATGTGTAAGACATCATTTGGCACCACACATTCTTGCTTAAAGCAGAACCATTCTAAATTACTTCTCAGTGATTTCCATATACTGTACCTATCATGATGCTTTGCTTTGGGGATATTTGTGATTTTCACATTTCTTTAAAAACTGGCTTTACTGCCAATGACCTTTCCCAGTAACACTTGCCTCACTGCTTTTGTGCTGAGGCTCTTTATCTTTTAGATTACATTCCTATTTTGAGCTCACTACAACCCAAACCAGTAAAATCAAACTATGAATGGTTCATCCTTGTAATGGCCTGTTACAGATGAGATACACTGATGAGTCCTGTGTGAGACAAAACATTTGCATGTGTCTTCTTTTTTCAACCTTTGCAGAGAGTGTGAGAGGCAGTTTGACACCATGCACTCCTGCTTAAAAAAAATCCAGCATACAACAGAATGAAACGGAAAGTATTACATTTGAAATCCCTAAGGTATTGACACAATTACACAATCTTAAGATCAATAAATCCCTGGGGCCAGATGAGATGCATCCACACTTGCTTAAAGAACTGGCTAATGAACTGGTTGGCCCAGCAGTGCATCTCTTTAATGAGTCCTTGAAAAATGGAGAACTCCCAGATGACTGGTGGTCAGCCAATGTGACACTGATTTTTAAAAGTGTGGAGAAATCAGATCTTGGAAACTTTAGGCCTATTAGCCTGAAATGTATCATGTGTCAAGTTCTGAAACAATTTATTAAAGAATGACTACAACAGCATATACAGACCAAAGGATTTAGGGATGTCACACAACATGGTTTTACACATAGGAGATCATGTCACACAAATCTGATCAGTTATTCTGAACCTCTCAGCAAGGCCTTGGAGGAAGGTTTACTGGTGGATGTGATATACCTCAAAGTCTCCAAGGCCTTTGATTTAGTACCCCATGCTGGCCTCTTAGGTAGCCTTTAGAAACTAAGAGTTGAACCATGGATTATTACGTGGATTATGTCATGGCTCAGTGATAGGAGACAGAGGGTCAATATTAGAGGATATACATCAGAATGGGGCAGAGTGGTGAGTGAGGTTGTACAGGGCTCAGTGTTGGCCCTGTTTTGTTTAATATCTTTGTCTCTTCACTGACCACTTTCAAGAACACATGGATATCAAAGTTTGCAGATGACAGTAAAGTAGAGGCAATCGTAAGAACAGAAGTGGATGCACAGAATCTGCAAAAAGATTTGGACATAATAACCACCTAGGCAGAATTACATAAAATGAGATTTAACATATTTAAATCTAGTGTTATGAACTTTGGCAGTAATAACATCCAAGCGACTTATAACCTAAGTGGATGTATTCTAAAAAGGGTAGAGTGTGAAGAGGATCTAGGAGTTTTAGTAGCAAACAACCTCACATTTAGGTCACAAACTACCAAAGAGGTCAATAAAGCAAATAGAATGCTACACTGTATTTTACATAACAGTAAGAGTAGAAACAAAACCGTAATACTGCCACTGTACGGTGCACTGGTAAGACCCATACTGGAGTACAATGTGTAGTTTTGAAGCCCCCATCACATGACAGATATTAAAATGGTAGAGACGGCTCAGAGAAGAACAACAACAAAGATTGAAGGGTCACAGTCCCTCCCTTATGAGGCTAGAGTGATAAAGCAGAATCTATACTCATTAGAATATCATAGGTTACAAAGAACTCTAAGCTTATGAGGCAGTATAGCGTAGTGGTTTAAGGCTCTGAGCTGCAAATCTGGAGACCTGGGTTTGAATCCCACAGCCCCTACTTGCATACTGTGTGACCCTGAGCAAGTCACTTAACTTCCTTGTGCTCCCAGGTCGCACCTGGAAACAAGCTTCTGCTTAGTGTGCCTTTCCTGGTTAAATAATTTCCCCTTTCCCTTCCCCCTAGTACACTCAGCATTTGAAAATTTAGACTTATGGGAATGTGTGGGTTTGGAAAGAAAAGCTATGGTTAAATCTACAAGAACCCATGACTGCCAGTTAAAAGGGGGACTGTATAAGACAAATAAAAGGGAATCTTGGTTTAACCAGAGTGGTGTCTAGCTGGAACAGACCCCCACATAGTATAGTCAATAGTGATTCAATCAATAACTTCAAAAATAAATTAGATGTTTTTTATGGTGTAAACTAAATAATAAATCAGAGAAAAGTAAATATACCATCTAACGAGACTTATTGGCATAAGATATTGTCTCAAACCTGACTTATGAGACTTATGAGAACCTATCTACATTCATTCATGGTGATTTACATGTAGTTTAAATGATGCTTTGCTTTATTTGGATATGTGTAATTTTACAGTTCTTTAATACAGTATTGTTAAGCAGCTGACTAATTTAAGTTATAATTATCCTACATGAGGGCTACTGAAACTTTGGGAATCGAATGGTCTTCTTGGAAAAAACTATTTTCTAACTAGCACTTTCTTGTTTCAGTATATTCTGGAAGAATTGTCAGTGGTGCTAACCACATTGAGAATGACTGTCAATCTATTTTAACTGATTTATTGAAACAACTACACTGAGATAATGTTGGGGCATTAGACAAAAACATAAAGTCAGGAACTACAGAATTAGGGTTCCCAGAGTTGAAGCCCTGACTGCATTTGTTTTTCCAACTTCTGCAAGAAGAGTTACTTCAGAAAACTGTACATTACACAAATAAATATAAGGCACTATTGCCTTGCTTACAGAAAATTGACTCAGCTAAGGTATCATCCTGAGAACCATAACTGAGGATTTTGTGATCTAGTGCACTTTGTTCACAGCCCTAATAGTTTTAGCAATAATTGTCCATACTTTTTTTTAAATACCTCCATCCCAAATGATTGGTCAGTCAGAGACAAGCCAGTGCCAGAAAATAACTCATCCACTAGCAGCTACTCTATTCCCTATCCCAGTCCTATGCCATGCACTCTGTGATGCACAGCAGCAAGTACCCTTTTCTTCCTTATGTTCCAAGCCCTCCCTTGAGTCCAGTGATACTCTTCTCCACTTTCTGTCTCCTAATCCAAGCACTCCCTGACATCCTCTAGCACTAGGTATGTTGCAAATTTAAAATCTGATCACAAATTGTGGCAAATTTCAACAAAAGCATCATGCAGAACAGTCGCTTAATGAAAATGCACAGTTCACTGCGAATGAATTTCACTACAAGAATATACACAATTTGTACTCTGCAGCAAATTTTTGAAATAAAATTAAAAGAACCACACTCCTTGAACACCTGTGCCTAGGGCAGGACACAGTGTGAAACAAGACAAAAAAGCTTGGCAACAGGCAACTGAACCAGTACTGATAACTAAAATACTAGTTAAAGTGTAAACAATGCTTTATTAGAACATACACTTGCAAGCTTCAGATGAGACCCATTCTTCTGCAGTCCATCAAATTTTCAAGCAGTGAACTTCTGCTCTTTGTAAAGGTGTACCAAACCACTAGTGATTTCCTTATTTATAGTGTGATTTAAAGTGACAGGGCCAGAAGCTTTACCAGCCTGCATAACACATACCTGCGGTTATAGGATAGCAAATACAGTTGATTCATTATCTGTCCCAATATTTATTAAAAAAGGCAATACACAGAAAATATTAAGTATACAAAATGCATATGCCAGGTGTCTTGGACTGTACATTATGTAATAAATATATTTGTCACTCACACATACCAATGTTAAACTCCCATTGCACATAAATAAACCATTATAAACATTCATGTAATGTAACATACAAATAATGTATGGCTAGAATACTCTGTTATATATTTTATATTGATTCCTAGTGAAGCACCATTATAAACACAGATAATATGGATACCAGTATTTGAAACCGATACAGTAAATATACTTTAGCTCTATTATATAATTCATGACTTACAGCCATAAAACTAGGGGATTCAATAATTGCCTAATTTGCTTTCAGGCAATAATGATACTGATATTTGTTCAAACCTAGAACCATGGTATAAGTTAAGACAAATCTGACAAGGAAGCATTGTTACACGTAATATCTTAAATGTCATACCTAATAAGAAAAGGGAAAGAAATATTAAAAAAGCAGAGGTGTATAACAAGCTCACCCTGTAATACAAGGATGGACACAATCTTAAGGAGGCAAATGTACCACCCCCATAGAGTCATAATTGGTAAACTCCCATGTCTCATAAATGTTGTCATTCCCATGTATCTGAAAGGTCTTAGATTTCCTAACAACTGGGCAGTTCATATATATCCCACAGCTAAAAGTGACAGTAGGGGGAGGTGATGACCATGTATTGTTGTATGGCATAAAAAAATAACTATTTGTAATAGTAGCTACTACATTCTTACCCATCCTATATACCACATTGGGATAATTTCCACTCACTTCCTTAAGGGTGAGTTCAATTCCATTCACATGCTAGTGTCTCTCAATCACCTATTTAATGTCTGCCAATTCAGTTGAAAAAGTACTAACACAATTCTGCCTCTGATTCTGGTTCTGTCTGCTATTGAACCTGGATCCCACTGGATTATTCATGGTATAAGGGGGATACATCTCTTCCACCTTATGTGCACTATCACTCTCATTGCATCTGACTGTATCAGCTGGTAAAAGGCAAGCATGAGTTTGTGTCCGTAGGCTTTTGGAACAAAGTAGTCCTCACTCCCCCTTACCTATGCATTATAAATTTCTAAGTCCAGGAACTGCACAGATTTACAATTGGCATTTACAGTAAATCTATGGTTGCACTTAGTGGTTTCTGAATACTGCTTAAAATTATCTAGTTCCTCTAGAGAACATTACACACCATTAACATCCTGCATATATTACCTCAAGTTGTCTAGGAGACAAAAATAATTTAACATCCAGATCCAAAACATAGTCCTTTTCTCACATATCAAGATCAATTTTGGCATAGTTGGGGACCATGGTGGCCCCATAGCTATACCCTGTAGTTGTAGGAAGCTCTTGCCATCAAATATAAATGAGTTGAAACACAAAACCTTTTCAGTGCTACATATAAACAAAAAAACAATAAATGATTAACTGTATTCAGTATACTCTCTCAGTGCTCTGAACAATGCCTCCAGGCCACCTCAGTGAGGTATATTTGTATTCAGGAACACCACATCCATAGGTACCAGGTACAGTACTAGTCAACATCAATAGCTAAGTTCTTTAGTATCCTAAGTATGACCATATAGCTCCTAATATATTTAGGGAGGCCCTGTGCTAGATTTAATGAGGGCATCTATGTACTGTGCTAATGGCTTTCTTAATGAGCCAGTGCTGGCCACTACTGGGCACCCTGGTGGGTTAGTCAGGTTTTTATGTATTTAAGTCAATACATGAAATGCTGTCTTTACTACATTGTTAACTGTAAGAAGCTCTGATTATTTTTTGAGTAATGAGGCCTTCAGTTAAGACTTTTTATGTAACCAGATTAATTTCCTTCTTAAACATCAGAGTATAGTACCTATCCAGGGGTCTACAGTGGTTAGCATTGCCCAGCTGTCTTTAAACTTCAGTACTGCACATCTTAGTATCAAGAATAACAATTGACCCACCCTTATCTGCAGGTTCAATCACAATAAGTGGATTATTAGTTTGACTGGATAGTCCTTTAACAGTAGCTACCATTGATAAGTTATGTGAGATGGACATTGCTTAGATCATTAGTACTAAACAGCATAACAACTACGTGAATTGTACTAGGGATGAATTTAAAGCACTGTCTAGTCTAACTAGTAATCATCACATAGGATGAAACTTGCAGATAAGGTTGGGGCAATTGTTGTCCTTGATACTGAGATGTACATTGCTGACATTTACAGCCAGTTGGGCAATTGTGATCACTACAGACCCCTGCATAAGGAACCTACTCCAGTGTTTAAGAAGGAAATTGATCTGGTTACACAAAAAGCAATAACTGAAGGCCTCATTAGTTAAAAATTTAGAAATTTCTTACAGTTAGCAATCCGGAGAAGGAAACATTTTATATGCTGCCTAAAATACATAAATATCTGACTAACCCACTCATGTGTCCACTAGTGGCCAGTATTGGTGTCCCATGCAGCAGTTTGGTGGAAATTTATCAGATAGAGAAGGATTTGGTCAAGATTTGATCAAGATTTCCCAATGGGTCAAAAATTGGGGGATGCACTTTAATATCAATAAATGCAGCATAATGCATTTTGGTTCCCCAAACCTCCCAAATTATTAAGTCTTAAATGGCAAACTATTAAACAAATCATGATATGAGAAGTATTTAGGGGACATAACATCTAAGGATCTTACTTTTGAGAAACAAATAACTGAACATCTCAGCAAAGCAAATAAAATCTGGCGAGCTGTAGATGAAATGCTAAATCTAAGGACCAAGAAATCCTGTTCCCTCTTTATAGGGCTTATATTCATCCACTTTTTTATTTCACCTTGCAGCTCTGGTGTCCACACATAAAGGTGACATTGCACACTTATAAAAAATCCAGAGGACGATCACTAACTATGTGCAGTGTGCTTGTGAGCTAAGTTATTAGGAGAGGCCTAATACATTTAATCTCATGTCATTAAAATGTAGGAGACTGTGAAGCAACATTATGCTCACTTGGGACATGGTCAGTGATCAGTACCTTATGTCTGAGATGGGTTTAGATTTCAAACAAGTAGTTGTTGATACTAGAGGTCACACATTACAATTATTGCATAACAGCTGTATTTCCAATAAGAGGGCATAGTTCTTTTCCCAATGGATTCTCAAGTCTAGGAATTCCTTACCAACTACAGTGGTTGTTAAGGATTCTAAGATGTCCTTTAAATACAGATTGGAAAACTTTCTGCTTTCAAATCCTTCACTTTGCTGCTATGGGTAAATGACAGGAGCTTTAAATGGTCACTGCCTTCTGCTCCTATGTCTTTCCATAGTTATCCTTCATCATCCTTAGTATTGGCTCTCTAACAGAGCCATTACCACAGTACATAGATGGCCACATTATATCTGAGGCACAGGGCCTCCATATATATATTAGGGACTCCACACACATACTTAGAACACTAGGGAGATTAACTATAGATGATAGCTGATGCCTGGTATCTATGGATGTGGAGTCACTCTATACAGATGTATCTCATACAGACATCCTGGAGGCATTGCCCAGAGTGCAGAAAACGTGCACTGAATACAGTCAGTCATTTATTGATTTTTTTGATCTGTAATACTGTAGAGGTGTTATGTTGCAACTCATTTACATTTGATGGCAAATTCTTTCTACAACTACTGAGTACAGCTATGGGGACTACAACGGCCCCCAACTATGTCAATATTTATCTTGGTATGTGGGAAAAGGGCTATGTTTTATCAAGATGTTAACCCATTTTTTTACCACCTAGACATGTGGAGGCAGTTTATTGCTGATGTTATAACGGTGTGGTGGGGGTCACTAGAAGAACTAGGTCATTTTATGCTGTATTTGGAAACCACTAATTGCAACTTTAGATTCACTGTAACTGCTCATTGTAAATATGCACAGTCCTGGACTTAGAAATCATAAAGTATGGGGGAGTAGAATTGAGGACTAGTTTGTTCCAAAAGCCTACAGAAACTAACTCACTCCTCCATTTTACCAGCTGTCACCCCCCCACCATACCATTGAGAACATCCCTAAGAGCCAGTTCCAATGTATTAAAAGGAACTGCAGTAGGGAGGATTACCAAAAACATGCCAATGTTCTACAAGAACAATTCCAACATAAAGGTTATAAAAGGTCTTGTATTGAGAAACCCCAGAGGGAAATGGAACAACTAATAGGGACTGGCTAATACAATCAGATCCAGTGGGAGATATAGTGCACATGGGGTGGAAGAGGGTTGTTCCCCTTATACTTTAGATAATCACAGGGGATCTAAGTTCAATAACAGACAGAACAAGAGACAGCATCTTTTTATCACTTTTTCAACCCAATTGGCACATATTAGAAAGGTGGTAGGGAAACACTGGCATGTGATTGGAACTGAACCCACCCTTAAATAGGTGAGTAAAAATTACTCCTGTATGAAATACAGGAGAGGTAAGAATGTAGCAGATACTGTTACTAACAGTTATTTTTTGACACTACACAACAATGCACAGTTCCCACCTCCCCCTACAGATACTTTTAACTGTAGAAATTTAAGTACTGCCCAATCATTAGGATTTATAAGATCTTTCATATACATGGGAACGACACCATTTATGAGGCATTTGATTTTATCAATTGTGACTTTAGAGGGTGGTATATTTGGCCACTTTTAAATGTGGCTTCTTTTATATTGGAAAGACCATTAGGAGCCTTAAGCTTAGGGTGAGGGAGCATGTCAGGACAATATAAAAAGGGAATGAAGCTGGCCCATTGGCACAGGGGTTGGATTTCTATCTGTGATGCTGGTGACCTGGGTTTGAATTCAGACTCAGTCCATCAGAGGGCCAGCTGGGGGGGCGGCGATTGAGCATCCCATGGACTGCTTCCCTCCTCTTGGGGGGGTGATCAAGTGTCTGGTGCCAATGTGTGGACACCTGGCAAGGCTGGAGATCTTTTGCAACTGGTGCCTGACACATGAGGAGGCAGGATGGATGTTGGGTTCATCCCACTGATGTCATTGTACATCCTGTCACCGGGAGAAGATTAGCATCCACAAAAAATTCTACCTGTCCCTGGGATGATGCCGCTTCCTGGTACCACAGCCTTCAAAGTACCTGACCCAGACCGAGACTGTGTTTCACTGGATAGCCCACCCCCACGGCCCCACTTGGTGGGGGAGGATAAACCCAGCAAGCCCTGCTGGTTGCAGTGATGTGACCGGTAACCTGGACCTGTCTCCATGTAGTGGAGTCATCTCAGTGGCCCCACCTTGGGGGGGTAAGCCAGGGCAAATCAGGGATCAGTTACAGCGGGTGCAGTGGGTCCAGGAATTAGGGCTGAAAATATGGGACAGGTGGCACCAAAAAAATAAATAAATAAGATGAGGAGAATACCCTAGCCCATCATGTAAAAACCACTAATGGAGAACACAAGTTCTTCTTCCAGGGGATCAAGGGACCAAAACTGGAACCTAGGGAAGGGGACCTGGACAAGAGATTATTATTTTGCAGGGAAGCATTTTGCATTTATAAATTAAAAGTTACAGCTCCACCAGGTTTAAATGATTGATTCAAACTTACTCCCTTCTTAAAGAAAGTTGTCCCTTGGGTGCCCCCCACCCCAAGCCATCCTTACTTGAGGCAGAGTAAGAACCAAACAGATTTTTTGATTTCTGCCTCTAAGGTTTTCTTCATCCTCATTTGGATATTTATTGGGTGAGTTCGTTCTATACTGTTCTATGCATCTTTTTTATATTTCTTTCCTTTTTCTGTAGTTATGACATTTAGGGCATTATTGGTAACAATGCTTCATTGTCAGTTTTCTCTTAACTTATGCCATGGTTCTAGGTTTGAATAAATGCCCATATCATTATTGCTTGAAAGGAAATAAAACAATTGTTGAATCTCCTAGTTCTATGGTGGGAAGTTATGTAATATGGGTAGGGCCTGAAGTATCTCTACTGTATCACCTCCTAATATTGGTAGTCATATTATCTGTGTTTATAATGATACTTCAGTAAGAATCAATATTATGTATATAACAGTACATTCTAACCATATCATATGCATGTTACTATATATGAAGGCTTTAATGGTTTATACAGTATATGTGCAATTTTTCTTTAACATTCATACGTGCGTGTGGTAAATGTATTTATTACAGGGTATAGAGTCCGAGTTACCTGCCACATGCAATAATTATAGTTAATATTTTTTGTATAATGTTTTATAAAAGTTGAGACACATAATGGATGAATTCTATCTGTTATCTTATGCCTACAGTTATTTATTATGCAGGCCAGTAAAGATTGATGCACTGTCGCTTTAAATCAATTAGAGTATAAATAGGGTAATCAACTACTGGGCTGGTACACCTTGACAAAGAGTAGCGGCTGACTGCTTGAAAAGTTGGTGGACTGCAATGGAATGGGTCTTGTTTGAAGCTTGCCAGTACCATATATAGAAACATAGAATCATAGAAACTATGGCAGATAAGGACCGCTTGGCCCACCTAGTCTGCCCATTTTCCCTATATACTGCAATACTGCAGATCCTACTTGATATCTGACTTTTACCCTCTCTTTCTTATTGCTAGGGTTCCCTTATGCCAATCCCATGCATTCTTGAATTCCCCTAATGCTTTTGCCCCCCCCCACCTCTGCTGAGAGGCTGTTCCATGCATCCCCCACCCTTTCTGTGAAAAAATGCCTCCTCATGTTACCCCTGATTTTACCCCCCCAACAGCCTCATATCATGACCCTTTGTTCTTGAACATATTTTCTTCTGAAAGATACTACCCTCTTGTACCTTATTTATACCATTGAGGTATTTGAAGGTCTCTATCATATCCCCCTCTTCCCCGTCCTTTCTTCCAGGGTATACATATTGAGGTCCTCTAGTATCTCCTTATATGATTTTTTGGTGCAGACTCTTCACCATTTTTCTTGCCCTTCTTTGAAGTGCCTCTACTCTGTCTATGTCCTTACAGAGATGCTGCATTCAGAACTGGACACAGTACTCCAGATGGACTCTCACCAATGATTTGTACACTGGTATCACTGCCTCCTTTTTTTATGCTGGTGATACCTCTTCATATGCACCCCAGCATCCCACCGGCTCTCCCCAGAGCCTTTTCACAATGCTTGGTCATCTTTAGGTCATCGGATATGATTACCTCCAGGTCCATATCTTGTTTGGTGGTCGTCAGTAACTCCACCCCATCATGTACTCCTCCACTTGTTTTCTGTGCCCCAAATGCATGAGTTTACAATTCTTTGTGTTGAATCTTAGCTACCACACTCTTGACCATTCCTCAATCCTGCTTAGGTCCCTCATCATTTTTTCCACCCCCTTGGAGTGTCAACCCTGTTTTAGAACTTAGTATTGTCTTCAAAGAAGCATACCTTCTCTTCCAGCCAGTCTCTAATGTCACTTATGTAGACATTAAAGAGGACTGGCCCCAGAACTGATCCTTGTGGCACCCCACTGATCACCCTCCTCTCCTCAGAATGAATTCTGTTTACCACCACCCTCTGTGTTCTATTCGTTAACCCATTTCTGACCCACTTTACCACCTTGGGACCCACTCCCAGGATGTCCAGCTTTTTTACAAGCCTCCTATGTGAAACAATGTTGAAGGCCTTGCTGAAATCTAGTTAGGCCACATTAACCACCCCTCCATGATCTAATTCTATGGTCGTCCCGTAAAATAAATCTATAAGATTTGTTTGGCATTGCCTTCCCACTGTGCCTCCATGCTCCCTAGGATCCTGTGATCTGCTGGATTCAAGATATATCACAATTATTTTCTTTAGCAGTGATTCCATTAATTTGTCCACCACCAAGGTCAAGCTGACTGGCCTATAATTGCCAGCCTCCTCCCTGATCTGACTTTTGTGGAGTGAAACTACATCTGCCCTCCTCCAGTCCTCAGGAATCACTCCCTTTTCCAGTGATTTGTTGAACAGAACTGTCAGTGATGCTGGAAGTGCCTCTCTAAGCTCCTTTAATATTCTTGCATGTATCCCATCTAGCCCCATTGCCATGTCCACTCTCAGTTTTGTGAGTTTCTTTAGGACTCTCTCCTCCATAAATGGACTGGTGTCCACCACCCTTCCATCAATGCTCCTGTTGCTTAACTGAGTTCCCACACCTTCCCCTTTTTCTGTGAATACTGAACAAAAATATTTGTTCAGGATTGTTGCTTTCTCCAGGTCCCCTCCGCACACTCCCCTCCTTCCCCTTGTAACCTAACAATCCCATCCCTGTTCTTTCTTCTTTCACTAACATACCTGAAGAATGCCTTGTTCCCTTTCTTTACTGCCTGGGCTATTTTTTCCTCCGTTTGCACCTTTGCACTCCTGACTGTTTCCCCTCCTCCCTCTGTTTCTCCAGATACACTTCCCTGTCTTCCTCCCTCTGTGTTTCCTTGTACCTCTTGAATGCCAACCTTGTTACTCTTACCTTCCTGGCAACTTCCATAAAGAACCATAGTGTTTTTTCTTTCCTCTTGCTTTGCTTAATTGCCTAATCCAAAGGTTTGTTGCCTCTTGTATGAATCCTTTTAGATTCACCCACTGTTCATCTACACCCCCAATCCTCTCCTCCTCACCAGTCAGGACTTTCCTGAGACATTTCCCCATCTTTGCAAAGTCAGCCCTTCTGATGTCCAGGACCCTCACTTTCATGTGGTTTGACTCTGGCACTGTTCTCATATTGAACCACACCATATGGTGATCACTGGACCCCAGACTGCTACCCATATGACATCTGCAACTATGTCCCCATTGGTGAGTACTAGATTCAGTATCGCTCCCTCCCTGGTGGGCTTTACCACTAGCTGCCTGACGCATGCCTGCCACAGGGTGTCCAGGATGTCCCTGCTCCTGGCTGAGGTGGCAGTTTGGATGCTCCAATCAACATATAGCAAATTGAAGTCTCCTACCAGCAGCACTTCCCCTTTAGTTGCCATCTTATGAATGGCTTCCACAAGAATCCTGTCCAACTCTTACCCTTGTGCAGAAGGTCTGTTGATAACTTCAGTGCAAATAGTGGTGCCATTAACCATCACTAGGGTTCCAATACACCACTTCTTATGCTTTGGCTAGTGTTTCTGCCATCAGTACTGGTTCAGTAGCCTAGTGCTGAACTGTTTTGCCTTGTTAGCAAATGTTTTAATCCAAGTGCATGAAGAATTTGCTGCAAAGTAATGAGTTGCATTAATATGTGTAAGCAAATTGCATAGTGCAAATTGATGCCATTCACTTTACACTCTGCAAATTTCAGAGCTTTTTTAAATATGCACATAAATATCTCCTGACTACCTATGCACATTCCAAAGCCAAGAAGGCACTTGTTCAAACAGGCACCACTTCTCACTTCCCATCCCACACTAAGCACTGCCTGGCGTCGATTTTCTAGTCCCCGGCCAGGAGAGGGATATGACTGCCAGCAATGTATTGGGCTTCTTATGAGAGAGTACTGGTACAAATGCATTTAAAATATATGGTTGCTTAATTGCTTGCTAATGACTTTTATAGCATTTTCTCCTGATTGTATAGCAAATCAATACCAACTGAATAATTCAACTTTCTTTTCTAGTGAATGGTACAGTACAAAACCTTATTATCTGTTTTTGTCTACAAAACTCACCACATTAATGGATTTATGTGAAGTCCTGTAAATTGGGATTAAGATTTGCTCTTGGGCTGGTATAGTATGGATCATATTGTCTCTAACATACAGTATTTGGCTTCCAAATTTGCACAGGGTTAATATAAACCAGGTTATAATGCTCACATTGTGCCCATTCTGTTGCCTATTATTGAAACTGTTTTACTGATCAGCCTTGTAAAGTTTTCAAATGTTTAACTATGGTTGTATAACAGGTTTCCTTATCTAAGAATCTGAAACAAAGACTTTGACATTTTACAATTCAGTCTACTCTGCACATACTGAGCTAACAGGACCTTGAGGAAAATGATGTAATTTATGTTTAAATGACATCAGGAGTCAAGCAAGATTCTGCCAGCTGATCAGAAAGTATCTGGGAATCTTGATTCAATCTATCAAATATGAGGGGCATTAAATAACATTGATAGAAGAGAAATGGCAGGTCTTGTAATTTACTTGTAATAAATGAAGCATGACTGTTCTCATGGGGGATGTAGAGATATTGCATACTTATAATCTGCCAGTGAACATGGTATGAATCAATAAAAAGTTGCAATTTGTGAAATTTGCAAAATCCATGGGAGATGCACCAAATGCACTGGCAAATGTCTCCTCCCCTGTGCCCCAACCACTGTGCTGCTGGTAAAACTACCCGCATCCCCTCCCACCATCCAAAAAAGATTAAAAACATGACACCACCACCTCCCACTGGCATCCTCCTTCTGCCCTCTGTGCTGGTGAATTTCAGCCAGTTAAGTGTTACTAAGAGCAAAGATATCACTGTTTATTCATTCACTTCGCAGCACTGAACAAAGCAGGCACCTACACTGGAGACCATTTCAATTTCACATGTTCATTTATGGAAATTGTGGATGCTGCTTGTGGGGAGAGGAAGATGATGGGGACCAGAGGGTGGTTGGATGGGGGTTAGTCAGACTTGTGTGTGCTTTGAAATAGGCAGTGTGACTTAGGTGGGGGAGGCAGGTGTAGTGTGTCTGGCACATGGGTGGGTGTAGGAATTAGTGCTATATTTTACTTTTTAATTATCTATTTTGAAAATTAATTTGCCTGGGCACAGGGAGGAGGTGCCAGTGGAGAGAGAGAAAAGGGGTGTCATGTTTTGTGCTTTTTCTGGGTGGCGGGAAGGAGTTTGTTTTTAAATGTACTGTAGATTGCAATTTGCATTGTGCTTCACCCACACATTGGCCAATCACCATTCGAATTTGGCCAATCCACCTGGTGAATAACATGAATTGTTGCCCTTATCTTAGTGAATTTGCTGAAATTCATGTTTTTTCCCCATGGGGCAAACTTTGACAAATTCATACGCCACTAGTTGGGGAAAAAGTAATCTTTAAACATATTTCTGCAGTTGATATGTAACTAATAGCTTTTGGATCATCTGAGATCATTTGTGAAATCTTTATGTGACTAACAACGTTTGTAAAACAATTGCAGTTGCTACTATATGACATGTTTTTCTAGTAAAGAAGGAAGGGTTGATTTAGTTCAAATGGTATAGTTCCAGCATACGAAGATAGAGGTAAGCCATTCAACTATTGGTATTCCAATCCATTAAATAAGTCAAAAGCTCATGAGGTAGTGCCACTATGCTTGTAGCCATCAAACGCACTGAGGTTTGTGCATGCTTGTAGGAACTGCAATAAAGGGCATAACTGAAATGAATGCAAGTTTGCTACAAGCTAATGAAACAAACTCAGCAATCTTGCCTACGAGATCGTAATGACTACACCTGGCTGCACTTGATTCACAAGCTTTTTTTTTTTTTCAGCATGGAAGAATCTCTTGCATAGGTAAAGAGATGATATTGTCTTTATTAAAGTTACCATTAATGGTGTAATACTGAGGGAACAGAGTTTTCTATATTTTCCTATTAAGTTGTAATGAATACTTCAGTTAAAAGAAAGAATGGTCTCTGCCTCAGAAATGTTGATAATTTGATCAGGTGTTGGTGCAGAGGTGGAACCAATAACCAAATGGAATAAATGTGATCAATTACTGTATCTGGAAAAAAAATCAGAATATACAATTTCTTGATCCTTTCTTGTTGACTTCATCTAGTGAAGCTTTCTTACATTTTCAGCCTCCATCTTTTCCCTGTACTCTGACCCAACATTCTATTTGCTTTGAAATATAGTCTTAGCATAGGTTTTGAATACAGTCTTTAAAAATAACTTCAGAGACAGAGCTACAACAAATCAGTAGTTTTCACGTAAATTGTACTGCAGCAAAAATTAGTTTTGAGTACTTGTTTGAAAGGAAAGGAAATTAAAATAGAGAAACATGTTTTGATTCTGGGTGATTCAAATCCCTAACTTATTTTACAAAGGCCACTGTAGGCCTAGGGGTACTGCAAGCCTAGGGGAGGTTAACTGTGCCCTTGTAATTACAAACATATGTAACTAGTTTGACTGTGTGGTCTAAAACAGACATACATGTGCCATCCAATTTGCTCTATACTTATTATTTCAACCTTTATAATATTGTGCTTGTAAAGGTTACACACCCCAGTGAACTCTCTAGATAAACTATGCACAGTTTTAAAACTCATACATTGCAGTAGAGTAAACCATCATTGTAAGGTTTTCTCTCATAAGGTTATATCTGATAATTCTATAGAATATCTTGACTCACTATGGCACTGTATTAAGATTATTCTCCTTGAAATGAAAACTTGAAAAAAGTCATGAAATGTTCAGCTTGTATTAACTTATAACAGCGAGTAAAATTTCTAAAGATAAACCATGTGTGCCTCCAAGAACATATGAGCCTAAATTCCAGTTGTCATGTCTGTTCAGAGTTTGCTTTAAATAAGTGACATTTCAATACACAAGTGCAAGTATGAATGAAAGCAGTTCTCAGGCACAGTCAGTTCTTGGATTTGCTGATTTTAGTCATGAAGGAAACATCATATTTGGAACAGTGTATATGAATTTTTCCTGCGTTCTACTGTATCAAATGCACATGCAGTCATGAATACACAAGCATGAATAGGTATAAACATTGCATATGAAGATTTATTTACTTCAAAACTACATAATGTAGAACTAGAAATGTACTGTACATTGTTTGTACTATAATTTTAATGTAAAACAAATCACAAAATGTTACCTTCCAGTAAATGCATCATTGAATATATAACATGACTGTCGTTGGAGAGTATGGAATGCATATGTAGTGTGGTTTGTGTATTAAGCCCTGCAACTACACAAACTCCTCCTCACTATTACATCTGGGAGGCATATAATAATGTTACACGTATGTTAGATTCACTTAGCATATTGGAGGCCTCTGAGAGCTTAAATCTAAAGACCCTTGACTTTGGTTTATGTTATGCTTTCCTTCTCTCCTTTTTATGCTGTGACTATCCACCTGGGTTTGACTCTAGTCCCTTGCCCCCCCCACCCACACGCATCAATAGTCTAGGTGTCATACAGCTCCTAATGGTTATGTTTTTCTCAAATCCCCCCTCCGCATTCCAGATGCCATGTTGCACAAGGAACTTGGTTCAGTGCTTTTGCATTGTGGTTGTTGTCCTTTTAAATTTCTTTTCTCCCTTGATCTTACCTTGACCCAAATAAATCCCATCTTGTTAAATCACACTGATGAATCATAGCAAGGTAAATACATGAGTCTGGAATTTATTGCCCTCAGCCTTTGAATATTATTTTTAATATTCTGGTACATTAATGTCCTGCTAAAAGTTAATCAGCCTTAATTCCTTAATAGTGGTTTGTATACTGTATCTATGGGTGTATGGAGTACAGGCAGTTGTGTAATTACATATTTCATTAGCACTTGGTTTCACGGTCAATGTTTTCTTAGTGTCATCCTTGCTTTGGTGTTTTTTCATTCCATTCCATTCCTTATACTTATAACCATTGGGTTCACATTCACAGTTTAAGTAGTCAAATAAGCTTCTTACATAGGAAAAGCACAATAAAATATTTATTCTTTAGCATCCTGAGGTGACTGGCTAAAACATAATAATATCTCGCTATCAGGAATAGTAGACAAGGTCACAATATGGATCTACATTAAGTATTACACTCCACTTGTATCTCTTATCTTGCAATTACAAATCAAATGACATTTTGGATATACAGTACGGTAGAAACATACTGTACATATATACTTTTATTTCCCTGAAGTTGCAGACGCAATATAAGGGACCACTTAGAAAGACCTCCACAATTCGTCTCACAGGGAGCCCTTACTAATCAGGAGGCTGGTTTAGGACAGCACTGCACCAATTTGGAACATCCCAGGTGGAGCCTCCGACCAGCCAGGTCCACATTTTCAAAGGAGATGCATGGCCAAAAATAGAGATGCTCTGTGCATCTCAGAAAATTGGCGGAAGCGAGATATTCAAAAGGGAGAAATGCATTGTGCGATCGCACAGAAATAATGCATGTGGCACAAAAACAGGGGGTGGATCCATTAAAAGGCTGTGCATCTCTATATTCAGCCAAAATGTGTGGTGCATCTGCCATGCATCACAGAAATGAGCTGCCCAAAGTTAGGTAAACAAAAGGATGGCCTAAATTCACCAGCCACCCACAGGCAGGCTGCAGAACTGCAGACAGACCATCTGGAGACAGCCCTCGGAGGTGCACCAGAACATGCTCCACGCACCCACACACAGCAGACATGCCAGGATGGATGTACCCAGAGCCATAGGTGCCATGTCACCACTGGCGCTGTCTAGGAAGCAACCCCCCAAACTGTATCCTGCATGTAGGCACCCAGCATCCACATGCCAGTGCTGTCGGGTGCTCCCAAGCACACCAGCAGAGCCAACAGCCACAATGCAGCACATATACTAGGAGCCAGGCCTGCAGCCATGTAGCCTGCAGAGTGTCACCAGGTGATGGCATGCACCAAGGGTGTGTCTGTGGCAGTGGTGCCCAGGTAGCCTGGTGGTACTAGTGGCAGCATGGCATGGGCCAGGGAATGACCCGTGGCACACACTCATGGTTGTACACCATAGGTGCACACAGGTGAGACCCACCCACCCAGTTATCCAATCACCTTCTGCACACTGCCATCCCTTGCAATTCTCACCATGGTTCTCACATACAGGGGTGTGTGGGACACTGCAGGTGATGGTATGCAGAATACGGAGCTGATGTATAACATGCATGTGGTATACTGATCAGACAGAGTTGCCCTGTGTCCTCCCCTGTTGCTTGTCCAGGTGGGCCCATGTGGCCACTGTTTCAGAAGTGTAGGGAAGAATAAACAGGTGGGACTGTCTATTATATCTGCATGGCATAACCTGGGCTAACACCCCTATATATCGACCTAGTCACATGGGTCTTCCTCAGGGGGTGGAGTTAACCAACAGCTTCACTGTTTAAATATCCCTTAATTAAGTCAATTGAATAACAATTCATACTAATTTGAAAACAGTGAAGATATTAAGACAAACATGCTAATAGACTCTTTAACATAGTGATGCCTTATTAGATGCTAAATAGTAACCAAAGGCTATATATATTTTGTAACGTTATTTTGAAAGTTTAAATCAGAAATGCATACAACAACTCCAGTACACCTTTACTTCATTTAAACAATATCCAGCTCTAATAAATAGATACTTTAGCAAACTAAAAAAAATTTTTCTATTAACAAAATAGTGTAGTGTATCTATCAAAAAAATATATATATAAAAAACACCACAATAGTGAAATTACATACGAACATATGAAGAAGCCAGCAGAAGTAGGCCATTTGGTCTACCAAGTCTGATCATGTTGCAGGGTCCACAGCTTGAGCTACTGTCCCTGCCCCCCTCCCCTCTCCTCCCATCCTCCCTACCCATGACCCTTACCTTCCCCCTATACCTGTCCCAGCGTTTCTTAAAGCTGCCCACTTTCTTCAATGAGATTATCTCTTCTGGCAGTACATTCCAAGTGTCCACCACCATCTCTGTGAAGAAGTGCTTCCTGACTTCCCTCCTAAACATCCCACCCTCCAGCTTAAGACTGTGACCCCTCATGTTATGGTTGCCACTCAGCTTAAAAAGACTCTCCTTATCAAACTTATGTATCCCTTTCAAATACTTGAAGGTCTCATTCATGCTCCCTCTCTCCCTCCTGTCTTCCAGGGAGTACATGTTCAGTGCCTTCAGCCTCTCCTCATATGCTTTACCCTGCTGACCATTGATCAGGCTTCAGACCTATTAATTAGCTGTCCCACATTTTTCAATTTGACTAAGAGCTATTACTACACTGTCACCATTTCAGGCCTTCAAGGTGCACCCCAGCACTACTCGATCCCCTGCCGCCATCCACCGACCCTATTAGCAGCCACCCCTTGGTAACCTGATGTATCCCTTCATTGGGAGGGTCTCTCCTTTTCAGGGTGAAGTGCCCATTAGGTGCAACTATGCATGCCGGATGCTGCAGAGTCAGTCCGGATACTTTGCAGGGCTTTGTGGTGTGGGGGACTGGAGGCCATCATCCAGTCACTTGGGTGGGAGGGAATTTTCCATTTTCTGCCTTCCCCACACCCTCCACCCTGATTGGGCCTGAACATGATTGCAACCTGAGGCAGAGATGTGCGGGAGCATGTCGAGGCTTCATTCTGCCTTGCCACATTGCTCAATCCACCTCTGGATTCCCCCCCTGCCATTCTCTGCTCCTGACACCCAGGCTCAGGGCACAAACCTGGGTCACCAGAGTGCCAAGCAAACCCCTTGGCTTGGTGCCACTGAGCCGGGTACATTTGTCTATTTAATTGTTTACAGAGTCACGTGATGCAGTTCACTGCTTAGCAGCTCTGCTTCCCAGCTCCAGCAACTTGAGCATTAAACTATATTTTTTGAGACCTCCACTATCTTTAAACTAGGCAGACCATCTCACTATGACCTACTGAAAACCCAGAGAGAACGCATTTAGCTGATCAGAGGACATGGAGGTGGAAATGAGAAAAGTGCCACCCAAATACACTCCACTGTTAATGCCAGAAAAGTCTAACAAGAAAGCCAAGGCCCAGACTCCTACAGCTGGTCACACCACTACTACTACTACTACCACCTCAGATGCAGACCTTCTGACAGTCGAGAGGTTTCTGGACAAATTTAAATCATTTCATTAGGAATTGCGCTCACTTTCTTCAGAATTTAAATCCATGGCAGTGGCCTTAGAGGACATTTCCAAAAGGACCGGGGACAATGAAGCATGCCTTTCTTCCCTTGAAAAGAGGGCTGACAAAACTGAGCCAGAGATAGCAATGTCACGTAAATGGATGGCCTGGCTTGAGGCTAAAATAGAAGACCTCGAAGGCCACAGCTGGAGGAATAATGTGGTTATAGCAGGGCTCCCAGAGAAAGAGGAAGGACCGGATACCATTGTGTTTGTGCAAAAATGAATTATGAAGCTTCTTGGGCCCTCACCTTATGGACCTACCTACACAATTGAAAGGGCTCACCAGGCTTTAAGGCCTATGTCACTTATGGGGACAGCCCCACGTCCTTTGATTTTTCGATTTCTAAATTTTCTGGAATGACAGCACTTTCTAAATAAAGTAAGGGAGCTACAAGAAACAAAATGGGAAGACTCCAAGCTATGGTAGCCCAGGACCTACCAGCATCAGTTCGGCAATGGAGTGCTTCGTTTTACCCCATTGTCACCAAACTTATAGCTGCAGGCATCCAGTTCTGAATGGGGTGTCCTACATGACTACAAGTTCAAATATCTGGATCATGGAGCACCTTCAAAGAGGCAGACACAGTGGTAACAGAACTTAAGATAGCCATGCCCAGTCTCTTTAAAGATCACTGAATAGGGGTTGGAAGTTTGGAGAACTATGCTGTGATGCTAGTTATACACCTTTAGTTAAATTGATCTACACTGTACTGACATTCCCTCTAGGTAGAGAGGTATAATTTGCCACTTGGATTGCTCTCCCAGGCTTGATAAGTGAGACTTATCTCCCCCCCGCCAAGACTACATTGTGTGGGAGGTATATGCCTCATCTGTCCCTCTTTAGCAGTGGCAAGGAAGAACTGTGAACCAAAATGGCAATCAGTAAGTAATATGCCAGCAAAGCTTGTAAACAACAGTAGGGGTGATGAGGGCATTTTTTCCTTTCACATGGAGGGGCTTGAGCATATTTAAATAGAAGCAGCACCTGTAAGTGTGAGACATCAGTAACACTGTGATTAAAACACTGGGGGCAGGCTTACACAATTAATACATCAATCCTCAAATGTTACTGGACAGACAAAGAAGCAGAAAGCACATGTGGGATGGATCCATGGAATTAATTTTGGTTTTCTAACAACAGCCAGGTGAATCAGTGCTGGATTGTGGATTTATTTAAAGGAGTAGTACACAAAACTTCTGGACTTGGAGCTATATACAGGGGAGTTGAACTTTTAATATAATTTTGACTCTGGATTCCATTACCCCTCTGACTGCTTGCACCTTTGCTTTAGGGAAGGCATGAACTTAAGATGGGCGAGAAGTGCTCTGAGGCAAACAAAGGGGCTTGTCAATTTTGAACTGCATGGAGCTCTTAATTTTGGTCCTGTTATCCATGGACCAGCACCCCTGATTGTACCCACACCTCATGGGCAGCAACACATATGTAGGTATCTTTACTAACCTTAGGGCAGAGGCACTCATCGTATAAGCATAAGTGTCAGGGTCTGAGTTCTACTGTACTTCTCTAATGCATATTATGCTTCTCTACATTTTTATAATGTAGTTCTGTCACTGGGAGATGTTATCCACTATATTTTATTGTATAATCATAAGTTAGGCAACAGTGTCATCTCCAGTGCTTGTGCACAGTTGTAACTGCAAGTGACCTTGGAAGCATCACAGACCTTATTGTTCAATTAACTTCTGCAAGCCAAGCAACTTCTCATGTTAGTTAGGATGGCTACTGACACTACCTGTTTTTAGCCAATTGCTTACTTTTTATGTATCTTCTTTAGTAGTTACCATGACAATTATCAGAGTATAAGACCCCGTGCAGCACGTAGCTTTAATGAGACTAGAGACTGTTCTTACATAGGTAAGGAAGCTGGATACTCTCCCAGTAATTATACTATTGGTTGTAAGCCTGTACCATTATTATTTACCAGTAATAAATTAAATTTATTATCTGGAAACCACTTGTCTGTTGTCTCATCCTTTTGTGCAGTTCCAACAAGAACCTGACAAAGGTAAGTTTATTACCCAGTTACATTTGGTGACTGTGTGCAGGTTGGAGTGTACAAAGTGAAGATTCCATTCAATTGATTTTGAATGTTGAGTAGTGTAGTGCATTTCTCGCCTACTTGGACCTACTTGTACTTACAGTGGTTGTTGGTTTTGGGTGTGGCACACCCACACTGGACCCTTTTACACTCCCTGTCTACGAGTGACAGCATACTGCCTTAGCACCACCATTTGCCCATATGGGACTGGAAAGTCATTGGGTAACAGTGGCAAGGATTTTATCCAGTCTTCTGACTGCTACATAGATACATACGTAGATACATAGACAGTGTCGGCAGATAAGGGCCTATGGCCCACCTAGTCTGCCCATTTGAGCTTGTAAGTTCAGTTTGTTTTCCTAGAAGTCTATTTCCCCTTACCCCTGACCTCTAGAATTCCTTTATGTCTATCCCATGCATTCTTAAATCCCGTGATTGTTTCAGCTCCCACCACTTCCTCTGGCAGGGTGTTCCACTTGTCCACCACCCATTCTGTGAAGAAATTCTTTTCTCATGTTTCCTCTGAATCGTCCTCCTCCAACTTCATCCCATGCCCTCTAGTCCTGAAACATCTTTTTCGCTTAAAAATAGTGTTTTCCTGCACCCTGTTCCTCCCTGTAAGATACTTGTATGTCTCTATCATATCCCCTCTCTCCCTCCTCTCCTCCAGGGAGCACATGTTCAGTTCCTTCAACCTGTCTTCATAGGCTCTGTCTCTTCTGAATATGTTGTAGCCAGGTATGGCCATCTCCCAGTCATGGTTATCATTATACCAGGTTTCAGTGATGGCCACAATGTCCAGGTCTGACTGTACCATGACAGCCTCCAGATCTTCCATCCTGTTGCTAAGGCTCCTGGCATTTGCACACATGACTTTCCATGATTTGACCTCCCTAGACTGCTTCACTGTTCTATTCCAGCCTGTTCCTTGGTTGTCATTTATCCCTGGTTCTCCTTGCTGTCTGCCCTTCTGCTGAATTTTGCCCCTTTTCTGCTTATCCACCTTTTGGACACTAATCTCCATCTTTTGCACACTGCTTTGCAGAGATAGCCACTCCTCTGGTTCACTGGTTCCATTACTAGCTGTGGGGGGTGAGCAAGTAGGTACCTTGCTTCTTTGTTTGTCTGTCTACCCCTTGTTTGTCATGTCTGTACTTTGCACTGACTTGAGACTCGACATCTCAAACTACCTCACATCCTATGGTGGATGGACAGATTTCACACTGGGCATGAAGTCTGCAGACAATCCATTGCTGCTCATTTCGGAGCACTACCTAGAGTCCAAACAAACAATGAAAAAGTACAGCCTAAAAGGTCTTTTGGTTGCAGCTCTACATACCTCTGTTGAGACTCTCACAGCGAAGTGTGCCTCCCTTGAACTGCAAAATGCATCTCTAAAAAAAGAGATGGGCTTGCAGACATCCGAGTTACAGAAAAAAACCCCGAAACTAGTGGGGGAGACACAGTCACTTCGCAATGCCAATAGCAGACTGTTGCATTGTATGGCTCTAGACTCTGAGCGAGAAATTTGTATGCTGAGAGATGATTGCAAAAGGTTGAAATGTTATAAGAAACAGTTAGCATATTTGAATGATATTTTGAGTGACATGAATGAAGGTTTGAGAGAAGAGAATGCTGATTTGAAAGAGGAGAATAAGCGAGTGAATCATGAGTTAGACAGAGAACTTAGGGAAAATGTCAAATCGGGCACCGTGTACAGAGTATTGCAACGTGAGGTTGAGAAGGATATTGAGCAGGGCACTGCACGAGTTTGTCACAAGAAATGTAGAGCAAAGATGGCGAAGAGGAACCATCGATGAGAGATTCTTGCTGGCCATGTTAAGGTTATGAACGGGTTCCAGTATACGCCCATTGTCATTACATCATCCGGTGATGATGACTCTGACTTTGATGACAAGGCATGCCACGTCACACAAAAGTCCAGCCCCCATAGGGCTGTAATTTTCTCCAGTCAGTCCCAAGATGGCACATACATCTGCACACCGTCTACATTGCCATGTCTTCACAAACATGACAGAAGCAATGTACAATGCCAAGATGGCAGCCACCATGACACAGGCAGACAGCTTGTATTCCGTGGTGCACCTCTGCTTACCCCCTTTCCAGGGAGAATATGGTGGAGGTGCGCAGCCTAATTCAGGAAGCCATTACCAATATCACTGCACTAGATGGGTGAAGGAGAGCCATCCAGGATCAAACTGACAGAATGTTTGAGGACACTGTCAACCAGGATCATGCATTCAAAGCAGTCACTGATGCGGCGGTGGAAGCTGCCCTTCACGGCACCATGGAACGTATTGAGGTGAACATGATTCCTTGTACTTCAAACCCCTTACAAGTTGCTCACTCTGTCCAGCAAATTGCCCAAATTATTGGACAGATGGGCCCGTCTGACAATCTTAGTTGCCATTTGGAGAAGGTGTGCTCCCTTTGCAAGAAGCTGTCTCTCCAACCAAGTGCCAGGTTCAAGTCTTGTGACAGACAATTCAACCTACCCTCTTGGCCAAACTACCAGAGACTGTACACAACAGTGAGATGCTTGCATACAATGACATCATTGTGGCACTCCTTGCTGCTAATGCCCCAGGTGTTGTGGGAGCTTGCTTGGCCTACCAGGTTAAGCAGAATGTGATGGAAAGCTCTATTGCTTACCATCAATGGTTGTGGCTCACCTACGAGGCTGGCAAAGGCCTGGGTGGTTAGGTCACACACTGAGACCAGATTGAGTGCAAGGATTTGTACATCCGGAACATGACTCCAGCCTTGTGGGAAAAGGTTGAGCTTAATGTCTACCCGAGTACCGGCACTTTTGCGGAAATTCTGACCAAAAACGGAGCGTACCTACCAGGTATATCTCCATAATCTCGCTTCTGGTAAAACTAATAAAACTGCCACCATTCAAACCCTGGCAGCACAGGTAGCTTCAGTACAGCCTGCCTCCGACATGCCTACCCACTATACTATGGAAGGTAATAATGAAAAGAACAATACCCTTCTGATGACAAGCAGTGGCATGGGGGGTGGGGACTGGAAGTACAAAAACAACAGAAACTGAGATAGAAGCAATTGAAAAAATCCACATGCTCAACTCGATAGCCGGAAACACAACTGTCCTAGCTATTGAAGCCTAAAAAATGAGAATGAGACCCTCCACAAATTGCTTGAGGAGGTCCATGCTGAGATAGCGGCTAGGTCTATGTGTACTGTAGCAGCCCTTACTCTGGCCGCTGGACAACTATGAGGACAGGAGAATCCTTTTTTGCCTTCAGCTACTGAACACCTGAGCAGCTGAGGAAAGAATCCTTTCATAGCATCAGCTACTGGATAGGCCGATGCGACGACTAAGGAAAAATCAGCTGAGCAGGCTGATGTAGCTCCTGTGACATCATGGGCACACTTGTATCCCATGTAAGGCATACAGGAAGCCGAGAAAGACCATGCAGGCCTCAGATTCCAGGAACAGGATGATGATGATTCTAAAATGCAGATGGACAATTACAGGCCCCAGACTGGATTGTGAGTGACTTACATGTTGATTCAAACGGATGGCCTTGTGTGAAGGCCATGGTTGGAGGCCACCAACTTACCATGCTTCCAGATACCAGAGCAGCCATGTCGGTCCTCCATGATGAGGACCCAGTCTCATCTGATTAGTCTACCAGCTGGAAGACCAGTGCTCACAGTGTAGACGGCACCCAGCTACACACCTACTGATCTGTCCCTCTGCCTGTGGTGGTAGGCCACCTCAGGACTAATTTTGTATTTGACCTCATGGTATTACATCATCACCTCAGTATATTGGGAATTGAATTTCTAGCACTACATGGCTGTGTAGTGGACCTAGCGAACAGGCTACTTCTCCAAATCAAGGGACAATGTCATGCTGTCACCATTCCAGACTTGCACGTGGTGGCAGCCATCTCCCATAACAACAAGGCGTATGACATCATGGCTCTATTCAAAAGCCATGACCTAGTTTCTGAACTTGCACCTCTGCTGCAAGAACACCTTGATGTGTTTGCTGCCAACAAGCATGATTGTGGTAGGATGCACACTACCATTGAAGTCACAGGACCCAACCGTGTGAGGCAGAAGCAGCATCCATTTCCTGCTGAAGCCTTGCCATCACTGAGGGAGACCATCCAATCACTGCTACAATAAGGAGTGATTAAGACCTCTGTCTCCACTGTTAATTCACCTATTTGGCCCATGAAAAAGCCAAATGGAGCTTGGAGACTCACAATTGATTACAGCAAACCTAATCAAGTTACCCCCAGCTATGCCCAAACAGTAGCATCAACACCTGATGTACTCAAGCTGTTGACACCTGACAAAAAGTGGTTCACAGCGCTAATGGATTTTGGTCACTCCCATTAGCACAGGAAAGCCAATACAAATTCACTTTCACTTTTGATGGACGCCAGTATACCTGGACCTGCCTTCCCCAGGGTTTCCAGAAAAGCCCTTCCCTCTTCCATCTCCCATGATGGATGCCCTGCAGGGGTTCTCCATCCCCCAGTATCTCCTGCAGTATGTGGATAACTAGCTTTTAGCAATCACCATGAAACAAGATCATTTGACCCTTCTAGATGAACTTCTGTCACTCCTCAAGAGAATAGGCCTCAAGTGCAACTCTTCTAAAGCACAGTTGTGTGAAAAATAGGTTATCTTTCTAGGCCTACAGTATGTATCACAGACCAAGGCAGAAGCCCTGCTGTCAATAAGATCCAGGGCCTGCAAAATCTGTTGCTTCCTACTAGTGTGGCAGCACTCAGACACTTCTTAGGAATGGTAAACTACTCAAGAGATTTTATCCCTGACTTTACCTTGAAGGCTGCTCTCTTGTAGGAACTTCTGAAAAAGTATGTCCCATGGACATAGGGCCCCACTTACACTGAAGCTGTGGCACAGCTTAAGTAGGTCTTAGCCTCAGCCCAAGCACTGATCAATCCCAACCCAAACCTGTCATTCCATTTGGAAACTGCCACCTCTGATGTGGGCATGTCTGCAGTGCTGGCACACAAGTACAATGGGTACCACAGGCCCATTGCCTATGCATCTCAGATGCTGTCACCAGTGGAGAAGAAATACAGTTTCTGTGAAAGAACACTTTTGGCAACCTTCTGGGCTGTCAAACACTTTCTGTACATCTTTGGGTATGCTCCTGTTCTTCTGCATACCTGTCACAACCCAACTAACTTTTTGCTTTCAAACAAAGTAAAAGATGGTTCAGTCTCCAACACCAGACTTACCCAATGGTCTTTGCTTTTGTAGGATAGGGACATCAAAGTACTGCCTGCTAAAATGCCCTCAATTTTGTCTTATGGCCTACTCTACACAGGTATGCCCCATGACTGCGCACTCCAATCTCCTGACCTACCTGAGCCGTGACTGTTCTTACTGGCTACACCTGATGTTTTAGAAGATACCGCCATGTATCGTATCTTTACAGATGCCTCTGCCTCCTATGTAGATGGAGAGCAGGTGGTAGGATTTGGGGTGCTCATTTTAGACAAAGAAGGTGATTTTAGGTGCATTTCCAGGAAATGCACTATTTCCTCACAGTATGCCAAATTGGCAGCTTTGGCCTGTGTGTTGGAGGTCATGCCCCATGGTAACAAGGATGCCATCATCTTTGCAGACTCTAACTGGGTCTGCTCATCCCTTACTGAGTTTTTGCCATTCTGGGAGCAAAATAGCTTTACATCCTCTGATGGCACACCTGTCAAATACAGGGATCTGTTTGTGTATATACACACCTTGACACAGCTGTTTACTTACAAACTGTACATCTGCAAGGTAAGGGCTCACTGTAATTCAGACCCTTACCATGAATTTAGCAATCGAGCAGACTCACTTGCCAAAGTAGGACCCCGAGAGGGGAGACATGGACAATTACTCACCCAATAGCTGTAGCAGCTATAGTAGCAGCTAACACCAGGAAGACACCAGCACCAGAACCTTCACTGGACCTTTTTGCGGCACAGAAATCTGACCCAGAACTAAAAGACATGTTCACATTCCTGGATAAAGGAATTGAACAATCACTACCTGTTGGTAGTGCATGTAAGAGACACTCTGACAACATACACTTGTCTAGTGATCAGAAACTCGTCTGTTATTGGAAAGAAGATACAGGTGACAAACTGTGGGTTGCACCACAATTTGTATGAACTGAATTTATCCATATGGTTCATGATACCCCCACTGGTGGACACCAAGGGACAGACAACACCCTCCAAAGACTCAAAACTGTCACCTGGTGTCCTGGCATGGCCAAGGATGTAGATCACTGTGTGGACAACTGCATAGTGTGTGCCCATAACAATCCAATTTTGGTGAAAAGAAAAATCCAAATTGTTGCCCCGAAGGCAAATTGGACCATGGCATGTCATACAAATCAATTTCATTGGCCCCCTTACCAACTCCAGCAAGAACAACAAGTATGCAATTGTCACTGATTTTTTCTCTTAGTGGGTAGAAGCATTTCCCACTAAAAGTAACATGGCAAAAACAACTCCCAAGGTCCTGGTGGATCAATTGTTCTCCAGGTGGGGCCTACCCTTAAAGGTAGACTCAGGCTAGGGAACCAGTTTTACAGCTGAACTGATGAACTAGACACTTCAACTACTTAGAGTAGATCAGAAATTCCACATCCCTTACCATCCTCAATCCTCAGGTCAGGTAGAAAGTGCCAACAGAAGAATCAAATAGATGTTAGGCAAATTTATCAATGACAATATCAAGGATTGGGATTCTCTCTCTTGCCACTACTACTGATGGCAATCAGGGGCACTCCTGCAGCCACTACTCAGTGCACACCTTACGAGGTTATGATTGGAAGATTACCTGAGCACCTGTTGATTAATCTCCACACCCTACTGCAGATCGAGTATATGTAGACAAGTATGTTAAAAAGCTTCATGATGACATCATGAAGACACACCTGTTCACTGCAAATCAAATGGGTAAGGCTCAACAACAAGCTAAAGCTCATTTTGATAAGCATGTTAAAGAAGTCGACTGGCAAGTTGAAGACTAAGTTATGCTTCTCCAATACAGATAACCAACTCATTCATTTGGCAGCAAATGGGAAGGCCCATACCCCACTGACAATAAACTCAGCCCTGCTGTTTATCAGGTCCGAGTTCAAAAGCAAAAGAAGACCACCAATAAGAGGTTCCATGCTCATCAGCTCAAGTTGTACAATGGTGACCAAACTTACTTTTTCCAATGCACTTAGGGTGAAATAGTACCCCACACTTAACAATCCTTTTCTGTTTTCTTACAGGTACACTGGCAAAATGACTATCTTGCACCTCCTCATCTTGGTGAAACTACTACTACTTCCCTTGACTGCACCCAGAATAGACCCCTATCAACTCACTGACAACATGTACAACATTTGCTTAGCAAACTTGAACATTCAGCCCCAATGGGAGTTCATATTAATGTGCTCAACAAAATGATTACTGTTAAAGAAAGCTCAGACACCTATCTTGGTGCTATGGTAGTAGCTCCAGACAAATCCACCCTTTCCATTCAATGGGAAACTGATGTTAATGGCTACACAGTCCCTGTAGCCCGCCTATCCAAAGGTACCTTCTACGGATGGCCCAGTACTGACATATCTAAAAATGGTACTCTCTCCATTTGACAGACTTCCCCCAGACATGCTGGTCACTATAACCTTACTGTTCTCACTGATTCTGCTTGGTGTGACCTCCTCCCCTCTGAGGAGTCATGGGCTTTCTGTCTTCATAACTATGTCACTACTGAAGCTCTTTTCCTTTCTGTAGTCCCACCCACCGAAGAAGAAATGACTGATTGTCCTCCCCCAGAGGAAGGTCTTCCTAGTGGTTTGACCACCACTTCCCTTCCAGGAGCTCTGATTAATACTGTATAATTTATGCATATCCCAGTTATTTTCAATCTCACACATTGGAATATGGTTGAGATTGGTCTTTGTCACATGACCAATACTTCTAAATTTTACAGTATGATGCTTACAGATATTGTAGTTTGCATACCAAACATGTACTAATGATCCTGTCAGTGGCCCCCATACCACTGATCATGTAGGGGTCTTCAGACCTGCCCCTAATGTTAAAGCTAGACAATGCACTGAGTGTGACACCACAGATGTATACGGTGCAGCAGGCACTGTTTCTGGCCTTTTTGGCTCAGGCATGTCTGTCTAGAATAGAGCAGATATAGCTGCTATTAAAGCACAGACAGGAAGAATGTTTTACTGTCTATAACATGCAGAAATTTCCAAAGGGTTCAATGATACTAAAAATAAGATTAATTAACAAATTTTTCAAAAATAATAAGAAGGCAGACAAGCAATATATTGCCTATGAACTTTTATGCTCTGCTTATGATTCTTATGTAATTGCCACAATTAACAATCTCTTCAGGGACGTGGAAACAGGCCACATTCTAGATCTTATCCATGATAGAAGAATGGGTAAATGGTATTGTCCTCATTACAAATCCAATGGTTGCATTACTATTTGTTTAGCAAATACTGTTAACATTTCTATGCCCATTGCCCGCAATCTTGGATATGTCTCCAGATATCCAAACCAAGCCCCATGCTTCTTTACTAAGACCAGTTCCATCCGTGATAGCATGTGTGCAACATTCACAGGGTCACTACCCCGCTTTGATCCTGAAACATCTGTTTTTGATAAATTTGCTGCTATTAATTCCATCAGACATCTTGATGATGACATATATGATGAAAGAACTGACTTACCCTCACTACTTGTTTACCATACTGTGCTCCAAACCTGGGTGGCACCTCAAATAAACTGTTGTGCCAAGAAGGGATATTACTACCTGTGCCACTGTGACATCTTTGATATTGTGAAACCTGTATGTGGCTACTCTTCAGAACGCCTTGACTGGTCCTAAACTTTGGGTGAAGAACTGGCATATAACCTTACTGATGTTGACAAGGATGACAAATCCCAAATCTCTATGAGTTGCATCTTCTGTACCAGATGCCAAAACAGCTAAATCTTGAAGCTACTTGGAAGAGGTACATCACTTCACTTCACTTCACGGTTCACCAACCAGTCTTTCTCTTGTCCCATATGTCTACAGTGATGGAGGGTATCAACTGCAAGAGTAACTTACAATTCCGATGGGCAGTATTGTATAGTGACAAATCATAAATCATTTGCTTATGGTCAAAAATATTGTGTTATTTTCGCACTTAACTTTCTGTTTTACTCCACAGCAGAAAACAGTCATTGGACACACTGTCATAACTCCTGTTTCTCTCCCTGAACCAGATGTTATTGATACTGATCCACAATACTTGCTTGCCTTGTCTCAATATTTGCCCATGTTTAACGTGCACATTGACCCTTTGACACTTTCTTTGAAATCTCTTTTAGCTAGAAAGGATTCACATTTGATTTATATTAGCAATAATATTTCCAAAGCTGGTGATGCTCTTAATGATCTTATTCATGAAGGTGATTTTAAGTACTGCTCTATCCAATACCTGGTTAGAACTCACTTTTAAAGCTTTTATAATTATTCAAGCATTTTTTATTGTTTTTCTGTAATAACCCTCTGCTGTCTGCGCCGTACTCTGAGACAACACAGAGAACGACTCGAGTTCCTTTGCAGGGCTCATGTGTCGGGCTTGTAAATGACTTTTTAGCTCCATCCCACTACTTACCTTGAATTGTTGCCCCTTTTGAGGCAATAAGGGGGGAATGTTATCCATGGACATCACCTCTGATTGTACCCCCACCTCACAGGCAGCAACATCTATGTAGGTATCTGTACTAATCTTAGGCAGAGGCACTTATCATATAAGCATAAGTGTCAGGATTTGAGTTCTACTGTACTTCTCTAATGCATATTATGCTTCACTATATTTTTATAATGTATTCTGTCACTGGGAGATGTTATCCATGATATTTTATTGTATACTCATAAGTTAGACAACAGTGCCATCTCTAGTGCTTGTGCACAACTGTAAATGCAAGTGACCTTGGAAGCATCACAGACCTTATTGTTCACTTATCTTCTGCAAGCTAAGTAAATTCTCATGTTAGGATGGCTACTGACACCACCTGCTTTTAGCCAATTGCTTGCTTTTTATGTGTCTTCTTTAGTAGTTTCCTTGACAATTATCGGGGTATAAGATCCCTTGCAGTACGTAGCTTTACTGAGACTAGACCTATGGCCGCTGGGCTGGGTGAGTCATCGGTTGCTCCTACAGCTTAGAGAGTTTAGAATGTGTTTACTTCATTTTTAAAGTTTTATTGTTTCATGCTCTCAAATTGTTTTATACTTGAATGGTTTTTGAGGTGGTTACGATCATTTTAATGGTTCATACTGGGACGGTCTCCCTGGCCTGTTACCACCCCTGCACTTTTAGTTTGCCGGACCGTCGCTTCTTGCCCCGTCTACTCTGTGAGGACTGTTTTTCTTTATGTTTGCCTGAGACTTTCTGGAGACCATACTACAGCAGTCTGTGAGTGGTTTCACTCACCGCGTATCTGACAGTGGTTCAGATGCTGGAACATTGTGTGCAATCAAGAGTGGGAAGACTCGACGGGGGATCTTGCGTCCTGAGGAGAAGACTGAGCTGATGTGGTGTGCAGCCTGCTTTGCTGAGGATTTTTCTGGTGAACAATTGGGAGGAACTAGTGAAGTTTGACTTTCATGCTGTGGGGTGTGTTTTTCCCCACTCTGACTGTTGGTGTAGAGTGCTCATGGAGATTCTGGACTGTTTTTCTGGGTTGGCTGTTGGCATCATGGGTGGGCCTGGCTCTACTTGCATCTGATGACTGGATTTGTTGTGAACACAGGTTACAGGGCTTTAGATCAGCCAGGGAACTGACTGATGAGCCTATTGTTCCCCTAGACTCTTGGGATTTGGCTATGGCCTAGTCATTCCCTGGGTGTTGAGGTGCCCCAGCAATTATTTCTGATTGTGGCTGCTGGGAGTGGAGCCTGGTGCTTGTCGTTTTTCAGCTGACTGGATCCTGTGGCTGTTTTCTGATGAAATCTTTGGATTACTTTTTGGATTACCTACACTCCCTGGATTGCTTATTTGACTCAACCTTGAATACATTGACAATTTCTGTGCTAAGACAGTGAGAATGTCCTTCTGTGGTTCCTGGTGGTGAGAGGACCTGGGTCTTCACATTTTATTTATTTTCTGTTTTTTCAAAGAAGACTTTTTTTCTTTTTTGGGGGGATGACTATTTGCACACTGACCTGCTCTGGGCAGACTTTGGATTTTTAACTCTGGCCAGTCAGAGTGCTTTGCCTTCTCTCATTTCCAGGTCGTAAGAGGACCTGGGGTGTGGAGTGGTGTTCATATTCTCATCTGCATTGCAGTGAGAGGGGTCTGCAGTATCTTTTCTGTCATTATTTGGTTTTAGTTTACTGTTTATTATCTGGTTATGTTCTTTATGTGCTGAGTTTGGGTTAGGGTGTCCATGCTGTGTAGGGGTAGGATATATAAAAAATTAATGTTGATCTGTTTGTATTAAATACTTACAGTAGTTAGTGGGATAGGTAGAATATGTTGGAATCATGTTGTAGTGGGTGGGCACTGTTCTCCATTCAGGTTAAGGGGTTCTTCACCCCTTTGATAAGCCCCCCTTACAACCCAAGGCATATAGGCATTGTAGAGCCTTGGATATTGCACGAGGGGCCAAAGGGGCAGAGTTCCTGGTTTGGGGGGAGGAGCAGGGTGGGTGGATAGGGGTGGCAAGATCAAGGAGGTGCCCTGGGGTGAAATGGGTCCAGGAAAGAGGTCCTCCATGCCTAGTTCCCATACCCAAGGGCTCCACTAATAGTGGGTAAGTCGCCCATTCTTCCATGGCCTCTCATCCAACTTGGGCGGTGTTGTGCAATGCCAGGTCTATAAAAAACAAGACGGCAATTGTTGCTGATCTTGTTCAATCATCTGACCTGACTTGCATCACTGAGACCTGGCTGGACGAAAATGCTGGTCCAGTATTGGAGTCTGCGGTTCCAGATGGGTACTCAGTGATACATTGCCCGGGATTGGATCGAAGAGGTGAGGGTGTAGCCATCTGTTTTAAGATGAAACTGGATCTTGTGGAGGTTCCAGTGGGGATCACCAGATCCTTTGAGTGTATCCTGGGGGCAGGTGTGGGCAGCAGGTTTCTTCTCATCTACCGTCCACCAGGTAATGAGAAAGCCTTCCTGCAGGAAGTTGTCGACATGGTGTTGGAATCTTCTAGCTGGTTGGTCCTCAGGGATTACAATGCCTGGGTCGATGATGAACTCTTGCTTTTTGGCCAAAACTTCCTCCAACTGATGACCTCATTGGGCTTTACACAGGTAATTACCACTGCAACCCATTGTCAGGGCCACTCTTTGGATCTGGTTTTCCTCCTGGGGATGGAGGCCGCTGACTTGGCGGTGGAACCAGTTGGATGGTCAGACCATTACTCAATCAGATTCTTTTTCACAGCTTACCCTATGAGACCAGCAACTTTGGAGATGGTCAGGTACCGCCCTTTGAGGGGTGTTACCTCAGAGGGTCTGTCGGTGGTGCTGGACCTATCAAGTTGGCCATTGGAATGCTTGGATCCAGGGGATCTAGTAGTGCGCTATAATGGTGCTGTGCTGGAGGCCCTGGATTCCATAGCTCCTGTCCGTGTTCTCCCCCACCCTCTCCATTCTCACTCACCATGGTCTTATGGGACATTGAGGGAGTTGAGGAGAGTGGGGTGAAGGTTGGAATTATGTTGGCGAAAATCTGGCCTGGAGGAGGACAGACTTAGGTTGATCACCCATTACTCGAGCTATCAATCAGAAAATCTCCTGTAAGAAGGCAGAGTTCCTATTCAGGGAGATTACTGCAGCAAGAAGTCGACCTGCTCAGCTCTTTCGGACCGTGGGCAGACTGTGCAATCCAGCCTGTCTACGGGTCCGGAGAACCTTTTTACAAATTAAGTGTGAGGAGTTTGCTCAAATTTTTGTAGATAAGGTGTTGCCCATCAGGTCAGAGATCCACTCAACTAGTTCAAATGAGTACGGCAGAGGTCAATGCGAGGGCACAGACACCCAGTCTGTCTGGACAGATTTTAACTGGCCAGCAATCATGGATATCATGAAGATTATTCTAGGCTTGTGACCGACTTACTGTAGTTTGGATCCTGGTCCAACGGTCCTCCTTGTGGGGTGTATAGATGTCATTGGACCGATCCTCACAGAGATAGTCTGGTGTTCGCTGGATTGAGGGGTGTTTTCTGACCCGCTGAAGGAGGCAGTGGTGACTCCCCTGTAAAAGAAACTATCCAGTGACTCAGACTGTCTTGCAAACTACAGACCAGTCTCTAACCTACCCTTTTTGGGTAAGGTTATTGAGAAGGTAGTCATGTTGCAGCTTGAGAACTTTCTTACCACCCATGAAGTCTATGATCATCTCCAATCTGGTTTCATGAAGAGGCATAGTACCAAGACTGCATTAGTTCGGCTGATGAATGATCTCCTGATAACGAGGGATTTGAGGAGTCGTTTGATCTTGGTCCTCCTTGATCTCTCTGCAGCATTTGACACCATAGATCATGGGGTGTTGTTGGAATGCCTGCAGTTAATCTGTGGACTGTTGGGGACAGTCCTTAGATGGTTACATTCTTTTCTCATGGGCAGGTCTCAAAGGGTGGTGTCAGGAATTATTTCCTCAGCCCCTTTTGCCCTGCCTTGTGGGGTCCCACAGGGTTCTGTGCTGTCCCCCATGCTCTTCATGGTGTATATGCTGCCGTTGGGAGACATTATAAGGCAGTATGGGCTGAGTTTTCACTGCTATGCAGATGATACTCAGCTCTACATGTTCTTTGAACCTGAACAAAGTAGTGATGTCTCAGTATTTAACAACTGCCTCACTGAGATTCAAGATTGGATGAGTGCTAACTGGTTGAAGCTAAATCTGGATAAGACTGAGGTGTTGGTGGTGGACTCAGGTCATCGGGTAGAGAAGTTGACTCCTGAGCAACCATCCGGCATGGTACTGGAGGTGACCAGTTGAGACTTTCTGAACAGGTGCAGAATCTGGGGGTTGTGCTTGAAAATGAACAGATTCTTAAAGCACAGGTGTCAGCAGTTGTCAAGTCCTTGTTTTTCCATTTGAGGAATATTGCCTGGATAAAGCACCTTGTTCTGCTCAATGATCTTCCTGTTTTACTTCATGCCTTTTTGTCCTCGCATCTTGTCTACTGCAATGCTCTATACCTAGGGTTACTGGGGGTGGATCTCTGTCGCCTACAGCTGGTGCAAAATTCAGTGGCAAGGCTGTTGACTGGACAGTCGAGATCTGGCCATATCATGCCTGTGCTGTGCGAATTGCACTGGATGCCGGTGCGGTGGAGGATCACCTTCAAGGTCGCGTAGCTGACCTATAAGACCCTATATGGACAGGGACTGGGTTACTTGCAAGTGCTCCTTCGGCCTTACTGCCCCCTCTGTCCTCTTTGTTCCACCAACGAGGGATTGCTAGAGGTTCCCAGTGTTCATTTACAGACATCAGGAGCTAAAGCGTTTGCTTTTGTAGCCCTGACCCTGTGGAATTCTCTACCTCATCGGATTAGAGAGTGCCCGTACACTGAGACTTTTAAATCCTCTTTAAAAATGTATCTGTTTTGTTTAGCATTTGGAGAGGATGCTTAGTTTTATATTTGCTGTTTTTAATATTGTGTATTTAATTGTTTACTTGTTGTTTTAATATTGTACAAGGACTTTGATATTTGAAAAGTGCTTCATAAATAAAATATGATTTGATTTGATTTAGAGACTGTGCCTATGTAGGTAAGGAAGCTGGATACTCTCCCAGTAATTATACTGTTGGTTGTAAGCCTGTATCATTATTATTTAACAGTAATAAATTGTATTTATTATCTGGAAACCACTTGTCTGTTGTCTCTTCCTTTTGTGCAGTTCCAACAAGAACCTGAGAACGGTAATTTTATTACCCAGTTACAGGCCTTATGTTTGCTGTTATTTTAGTCTTTGACCATTTAAATTAACTTCCTGTTTTTATTTTCTGAGATCCCTCTCATTTTTGTTGCAATTTCATTTAATTTGCATCAATGATTAAACTAGCTCCACAGGATCATAAACGAGGAGGCCAGCCTCTTGGCTATTTGAGTTTGAGGGAAGGAGTGCTAACTCTAGGTGGAGGATTATTCACATGTTTGGTTTCAGGTAGCTGGAGGGATAGATGATGAGCAGAAAGACTGTCCATCATGGGCCATAGAGACTTTAAGTTGGTTGGGAGGATTGGTGGGATGAATGTTGTTAGGAGTTTGCATTTGATGTTTTTTGACAAAAAGGGGGATACAACTTTGTTAGGATTTACTAAGTATGCATACACATGCTTCATATTTTAAGAATTGATGGGGCTGTTTCTGGAAATGTGTGGGTGGATGGGGGAGTGAGGAAGGTCGGGAGGAAAGGGGCACGGCATCAAAGTTATACTGGGAAGTGATTCTGGGATTGCTACAGGTTTCCTACATCACGATCTCTTTCAACTGGTTAAATAGTAAAAAATGGCTAAAAGTTTTAATTTGATTACCTGGAATGTCAGAGGGGCCAGAAACAAATATAAGAGGTATAAAATCCTCGGGCACCTGCATCTTATCACGGGGGATATCTCCTTGCTGCAGGAGACACACTTGTTAGAGAGTGAGGCAACTCTGTTTAAAAGTCAGTATATGGGCTAGGTTTTTACAGCTGATGACAGCACTCAAAGTGTGGGTGCGGCAGTATTAATAGCATGAAATGTCCCATTTGTTTGCACACAATGTATTAGGGACCACAAGGGTAGATAAATCTTTCTCAAAGGGACCACAAATATGGTTGATATTTTGCTAGGTTTAGTGTATGTTCCAAACGTCGACTCACCCTCCTTTTTCATGCAACTGGTAATCACATTGTCTCCATTTCTCTCCCTTCTGTTTTTTATAGGGGAGACTGAAACTGTCTGTTTGACCCTGACTTGGATAGATCAGACAGACATAGAGCTGGGTTGTCTCCAGTGCAATGAGCTTTATGAGATTTGGTTGACCATTGGGTCTTTGTGACCCTTGGAGGGTGTTGCATCCCACCTCCTGGGAGTACATGTTTCATTCCATGGCACATGGTTCCTCATCCCGCATTGACTACTTTCTAGCCAGTCAATCACTTCTGAGTGGGGTTTTGGATACTGGAATGGAACCAGGGGTTTTTCAGACAATGCCTCAGTATCATGCAGGGTCATGTTCTCTTCCTTCCAGCAAAAGGAAACAATTTTGAAAATGAATAACTAAATTAAAAAGGATGAAGGGGTGATCAAACAAATCTCAAGACAAATAGAACAATTCATGTCTGTTTAATCAGGGATGTACAGGGAAGCCAGATGTGGAATGGGAGGTGTTGAAATGTTACATCAGAGGGGGAACTAATAAAAATAGCATCTGCTAGGACACAGAAAAGGAACAAACAGATGCAAACCATATTATCACATATTAGAGACATGGAAGATCATTTATCACATAAATCAGGGGATGAGTATTGCCAAGATCTCATTAAACTCTGTGATTAATATAGTGAACTCCTCCATGAAAAGGCGGAGTTTGCTATATTAAAAACCCAAGGTACGTATATAGACCAAGGGGAGAAATCTGGTAGACTACTAGCCCTAAGGGTTAAAAAACAAGAGGCCTTACAAATTATTAATACCATTCGCTCAGTTATGGATAGCTCCCCTTAAGACTACCTCCAAAGAAATTGCAAATGAATTTGAGACCTATTATTGTGGCCGCTACAGTCAAATGCCTTGCCCACCTTCTGAACAAAGGGTTGATGACTTTCTCAATGGAATACCACTCCCCATTTTGTCAGAAGCTCAAAAACAATCTCACTTAGTCCCACTCACAGAAACTGAAATCCTAGGGGTGATCAGAGACTTGCCCTTGGACAAAGCTCCTGGCCCAGATGGGTTATCATCGAATTTCTACCAAACATTTGCCAATAAATTAGTTCTGTGGATTCATAAAACGTTTCAGCACATCCTGAAATCAGAAACAACAGACTACAGAGTATTTGAAGAAATGATTGTAGTGTTACACAAATAGGGGGAAGGAGAAGGAAAAGATCACTAGTTATCGGCCAATTTTATTATTAAATTATGATGTTAAGATTCTAGCAAAACTCCTAGTGGACAGAATTAGCAAAGTGTTACCATCTATAATTGGACTGGAGTAGGTCAGCTTCATGAAGGGCCGATCTTCCTTGGACTACCTCCGGAAACTAGCTCATATTTTCTCCATGGCCAGGGATGCTGGTTGCTCTGCAGTGCTGGTATCCCTGGATGCAGAGAAAGCTTTTGATCGAGTGGACTGGCAATTCATGTTCAGATCATTACATCATTTTGGTCCTCCCAATTCATACAGTGATACGTGCACTATACTCATGTCCTAGTGCCCACATATACTGTAACAGGGTGTTCTCTTCCCAGTTTCCTTTGTATTCCAGAACCAGGCAAGGTGGTCTCCTATCCCCATTATTATTTAATCTTTACCTCAACCCCTAATAATCAAGCTGAAAGTGTGCCTACAATTCAAGGCATCAGGTTGAGATCACAGGAGAGTAAAATTTCCACATATGCTGACGATATAATGCTGCACCTTTCTTACCCAAAGGAATCCATCTCAGCTGCGCTAGACACAATTAATGAGTTTAGTGAGTTCTCCAATTACAAAATTAATCTTGAGAAAACTTCAGTCTCCCTTAAATTCCAGATCTCTTAAAGGTGAAATATTAGATTCTGGTTTAAACTGGACCCCAAACTGCCTAAAATACCTGGGTATACATTTGGTCAGAAGTTATAAATTTAGATGTGACCCTGAAAGTGGTGCAACAAGACCTATCTAGGTGGAAAGCATTACCCTTATCGCTGTGGGGACATATTAATTTAGTGAAGATGAACATACTACCATGGCTTTTTTACCCTATTAACCTCCTAAATTTGTGGTTGCCCCTGCAATGGTTCAAGAGAGTGCACTTCTGTATGGAAGACTTTATATGGTTAGGCAAAGTACCAAGAAGAGCATATCACACATTAGCAGCCCCTAAAATCCAGGGAGGACTCAAACTTCCACACTTCAGCTTATATTACTGGGCCAGTCAGGCCAGCAAATATTTTTGCTGGCTTCTATCGGTGGAGGAATTAAGTTCCCTCACATATGTACCATGCTGGATCATGGTAGAGAAAGAACTCATAGCTGCGAGTAGAGTGTCCCCAAAGGCACTTCTGCACATGAAGCCCAGAAATCTTCCCCCAGCCCTGAGTCAAACTTTGATAGGGGTCACTGTCAGGATTCATGTGAAATTGTGCTCCTTTTCAAAGTACAATATTAGCCGAGACGCCAATCAACCCCTTGCTGAAAACCCAAATTGTAAACTAGGAGACACGTCTATATTTCCCTTTTGGATCCCACATTTGTCTTCAGTACAGGTGGGGCATTTAAGGACGGGGGATGGGACCAGGCTCTCTTTGGATGAGTCATGCAGAAATATAATATTAATAATAGTGTTAGTTTTAATATCTTTCAGCTCCACCACATTCTAATTCAGTTCTCAAAGGCTCCATTTGTACAGGCTACAGTGGGAGAATTTGTACAGACCCTTAAAACCCTGGCCACCTTACCACATGCAGTCTCCAAAATATATGCTAATTTGCATGACCGAGCTTTTCCCATTATAAATGGGGTGTCTCAGTATTGGGCCTCCCAATTTCCAAGGTTGGATTTTGACTGGTCCAAGGTTTGGAAAAACAGACACACCTATGTTACCCAAGATAGACTGAGGCTTATGTAGTTTCAGTTACTTCATAAAATGTACATGACACCAGTCAAACTGGTTAAAATGGGCAGAACTGCATCCTCTCAGTGCGTGAGATGTCAACAAGTGGAGGGCACGCTATACCATATATTTTGGGATTGTCCCAGGGTGGCACCCTTGTGGTCACTAATTGAGGGAAAGGCTGATCCACTATTGGGGCTGGAGGATCTTTTTACCACAGAAATATGTCTGATGGGAAAATACAAAGGAATTGTGGTGAGAGAGCTGAGATTCTTCATAGCCCTAATTGCCCTGTCGGTTAAGAAGTTAGTTTTGCATCATTGGCTAGATGGGTAGTATATATCATATACAGAATGGGTCCAGGAGCTTCTCCTAAATCTCCACACTGAGAGAGTGATAGTTAGCTTGCATAATTACCTCCATACATTTGAGAATTTATTGGGGAAATTACATGCCCTGTATTCTTTCTAAGCTAACCACTGGCAACAGGGATTCTGCCCCAGACTCTGGTGATGATACTTTACTTTTCTGATGCTGGGGAGGGTAGGAGCAGGATATGTAAATTTGTATTTGACATTATACGTCTCATTGTTGTATGTCATGTACGTGTAAAAGATTAATAAAATGTTCACATTTCAAAAAATAAATAATTTTTTACTTTAAAAAAAGTTGTATTTATTTTTCAAAGAGCTCCATATCTACATACAAACAGAAATGCTGGTGCAATTTGCCATAAGAAAAGTGATGGTTATATGTTGTAAATAAAAAATTTCACCTTTTGCACCATCTGTTGACCTTCCTATGTGGATTTCTGTAATGTTGTGCAACATTTTTAATGTTTGACCTTGTTTCAGTACAGAATTGACAAATTGCCTCATCATTTATATTTTTTGTTGGTTAACTCCACCCCTTAAGGAAGACTCATGTGACTGAGTTGATTCGTAGGGGTGTTAGCCCAGGTTATGTCATGCAGCTAAAATCTGTGAAAAAGAAATACAAATCTCCTTCTTTGCATCCAGTTGGTGTGTGTCCAACTTTGTTTTGCTAAAGTTTTCATTTTGCTGGAGCACCTTTGAAGAGACTGATGTGCGCTTCTCCTATGTGTGTATTCAAAGATAAAAATGCTGCATGTGAATTTCTTCCTGTTAACATTAAATTGTGACAGGCATGTAAAAAAAAAACTTGATTGTGGCTGCAGTCAAAATCCCCCCTAACTTGATGGATCCTGGCTTTCAAAACATTTTTGGATGATTTTGACTATTTAAATTGGAATCATAAGAGAATTTGTCTTGGTGACTTTAATATAAATTTCTCTCCTGTACAAACTCCCTCTTTAAAGGTAAATGTCATGGACTTTCCCTTAGCCAGATCAGTAATAACTCCACTAGAATTAAATATAATAAATCCACTGAATCATTGATTAATTGTATTTTGGTAACTCATGTTGACTGAATAAGGAAAGCTGAGGTCTTAACTGATTAAGCTAGTAACCACTCCTAGGTCTGCTGCCCTGATTGACCAGGAGCAGAAGGCACCAACCAAAGTATGTATTCAACCATACTTTAAATGCTGACAGTTTATTGTCTTCTAAGCAATACTTGAGTTCCATGGATTGGCAAATCTTAGACTGCATTCTATTCATAAATCTTGCATTTGATTCTTTCTATAGGGAAAGCAAAAAACCTCTTGATAAAGTGTCTCACAAATGCATTAAATGTTGACTGTTTTTTGTTCATGCCACCGTCATTTTGCAATTACTTTTGGCTAATTATATTTCAAATAGATATGTCACATGCTGATTCCTGTGAAAAGTGACTTTCTTAAAGCAGAGGTTGAATGCTGAGTTTTATGATGTTGTACTATATCTACATCTTTTCTGAGGCTTGCCATCTATTTGCTGCCCCCCCAAAAAAATGAATAGCGTGAAAGGAGACCAGAATAATTGGCTGACCCACTGAGTTACTTACCGAGTTTAAGAAAAAAGATAAGTATTTGGAACTCTAAAGAAGCTCTTTCTCACAACATCATCTTATAAAATACAAGGAGCTGAGAAACCAGTGTAAAAATTAACTAGAAAGGCAAACAAAAATTACTACTGTATGGTTAGGCAAATGAACGCCAGTGATGACACTCAGAAACTGTGGAACTATTTAAAGTGTATGCTTGGCAGAACTTGTAACTAGGGATGTAAACTTGTCATGGCAGTCATACACATCATGGATTCCATGACATTTGTTTTTTATTCAGGACTTCCATGACTTTCACTTTTGCCATCAAAACTTAATGTTGACAGTGCCACAAAGTTTACTAATAATTTCATGAACAACCAATGAGTTATTAAAACCTCATCCATGACAAACTTACATCCTTACTTGTAACCAATCCTTTACTGTCCTAAAGACATTAAGACACAAAAGTCACCAGACCAGTTTATTAAACCTGTCTGGAGCCAGTTTCTCAAATTTAGGATTAAGTACTATTCCACTGACATTATTTGTGATACTGGGGGTAGATATCGATTTAAACCCAACTCCAGATCAGATTGTAGAACATACACTAAGGGTGGCCTATGATAATGCAAGAAGTTTAATTTATAAATGCAATTGGAACTGGATGTTTTTAAAATATGAGTCAGTAATGTAATGTTTGATAGTGTAGGTTTATCAGAGACTTAGCTGTGTACTAAAATTTCAAGTAACGAGGTGACATTGGATGAATGGTATCATTTTACATATGATTGTTCCATATGAGAAGGAGGGTATTACTTTATTTGATTTAGAGCATTCAGATTTACACTTTGGATCAGTTAATAATGTATATCAGTACATGCTGTCCATCTTAACACCTGTGTGGGAGTTCTTTATTCCTCACAAAAAGTTAATATTATTACTTCTGAAAATCTGTCCCAGGTAATTAATGTTAATCCAAATGGGAGACCATTGATCATCCTAGGAATTTTTAATGTAGCATGGACGAGTCCAAGATGAGAAAAATTAGACTTTAGTTTGAGCCCCATAGATTTTGATACATTGTCATCAAACCAGCCAGAAGAGGCTCATTGTTAAGTAAGGAAAACATGTTAGATTTAGTATTTTTAACATTAGGCTTGAAAGAAGTTGAACATAGTATGCTTCCACCTATTCTTGGGAACATAATCTAGTCTATTATGAAATACAGTGGAACAGATAGAAACAATTAGATCAACAATATTATCCACAGAGATAAATAGAAACATAAAAACATAGGAATCTGTTGACAGATAAGGGCCTTCAGCCCACCTAGTCTGCCCCAATACCTTCAATAACTGTTCTGTTTTATGCTTTGCCAGTATTAGGTTGTCCCCCTCCTCCTTGATTTGCCAGTAGTCCCCTTTGCCCATTCCAAGCATTTTTTAATCCATTTATTCTTTCTGCCCCCACCACCTCCTCTGGTAGGCTATTCCATTTGTCCACCACCCTCTCCATGAAGAAGTACTTTCTTAGGCTTCTCCTGAATCTCCCTCCTGCAATTTTCATCTTGTGGCCCCTTGTCCATGAGCAAATTCTTCTATCAACAAATGTATTCTCCTGTACCTTATTTCTCCTTGTGAGGTATTTATATATTTCAATCATATCCCCCTCTCCATCCTCTCTTCTAAGGAGTACATATTCAATTCCTTCAGCCTAGCTTCATAGGGCTTGTGATGTAGTCTCTGCACCATTCTGGTCTCCCTCCTCTGAACAGCCTCCAGCCTATTAACGTCTTTATGCAGGTGGGTGTCTAGAACTGAACCTAGTACTCAAGATGTGGACTTACCAAAGTCCTGCACAGTGGAATTATTACCTTTATTTTTCAGCTGTTGATTCCCCTGCTTATGCATTTCAGCATTCTGCTAGATTTTCCCACCACCATGTCACATTGTCTCTCAACATTGAGGTCATCAGAGATGATCACCCCGAGTCTTTTCTGCTTGGGCATTCTATTCCACCCCACCGTGTGATATATGCTCCTTGGCTTTTTGTGCCCATGTGTTTTATCTTGCACATGCTTTGTGTTAATTTCAGCTGCCAAACCCTTGACCAATACTCAAGCTTCTTTAGATCCCCCTTCATTCTATCTACTCCCCCTGGTGTGTCCACCCTATTGCAAAGCTTAGTGTCATCAGCGAATAGGTAGATCTTCTCTTATAGGCCTTCTGCAATGTCACTGACATTTCAAAAATTGCAATTGTAGTGCATTCATTAAGTTTACATAAGGAAAGGTGGGATAAATTAAAGTTGATATCTGAGGTATACTTAATTTCAGGATTTACAAAAATGTTTTTGTGTGTAGGCAATGAATTGGCCCCAATGAAGGAAAAATGCTAAAATCACATGCCATGGGTTATGGAGAAAATAAAAAAAGTTTATTAGAATAAAAGATTGCATGTGGAAGAAAGCCAGTCAAGTATGAAATACAAATGACTGGTCTAGATTTACAGTATTAAGAAACCAATAAAAAAAAAAAAAAGAATTTGGAAAGTAACAAAAAGTACTATAACAAAAAAAAAATTGAAAATACAACCAACCAGGCATCTTATTGGAATTTGATGATAATATTTGATCCCATGAAGGACCCAAATGTAAGATAACATTTGTATATGAAGATAGTCTAAATCAATCACCCCAAACTATAGTAAACATTTTGAATGATTACCTCTGTCAGCTCTTGAACACAGAAATTCCAAACAGTAACTTGGATCTGGAAGATTTAAGTGCTTTTGTTGAAAATTTAAATATTCCACAATTTAGATTTAGAGCAATTAAAAATAAAGACCCAATGGAAAAATTTTAAAAGTTAAAATGCAACAAATCTCCTGGATAGACCAAACTGAGGCCACATTTTTTAAAGATGTAATCACATATTATATCTCCTTTACTCACTAAGCTGTTTAACAGAAGCCTTGGAGAATGATGGATTCTGGAGCAGTGTAAATATGCCAGGGTGGTACCCATTTTCAAAGGATTGGAGAGAAAAGATCCATCCAATTTTAGGCTAATTGCATTGCTGTCAGTCCTCTCCAAATTAATGGAGAGGTTGATCAGTAATCAACTGACTCAGTATTTGGAGTCATAATCTTGGCTGGAAGACTGACAGTCTAATTTTAGGGCTGCTAGGTCAATGTACACCGCTGTCATAGCTTTTCAGTACTGTAGCAGGTGATCTGGATAAAGTGGAGGTTGTGAGTGGTGTTCATCAACCTCTCAAAAGCTTCTGACCTGGTAAATTATACAATTTTGCTCCATCAGATAACTACCATAGGAGTGGCAAATGAGACAATGAAATGATTTCAAGGTTATTTAGTGGGTAGGTCCCATTGTGTTGTCTTACAAAATAAAAGATCAGATAAGGGCTCATTAACTAGAGATGTCCCCCAAGAGTCCATTTTCAGACTTTTGATGTTCCTAATTTAAATTTATGACTTGGCAAAAATAATAAAAAGAGAAACTCAGAAATCAGACAGTATATGTGGATGATACAGTTCTTATTACATCTGCACCACACAGAAATGAAATAGAATTTAAACTACAGAGAGATTTCAATGAGTTAGTGAATTGGTGTAAGGGCTCTAGACTGGTTCTCAGCCAGAAAAAAAAAAACTCAATTGATGCTATTCACAATGTACTCAAGTGAAAAGAATGGGACACTGGGTAAAATATTAAATTGCAAACCAGTGAATAAATAGCTTCAGTAAAAGAATACAAGTAGTTAACAGTTTTAATAGACAACTCACTAAAATTTGATAATCATATAAATACAGTATTACAGTTATAAAAGTAAATTTTAGACCCGGGGTACTAAGGAAGAATGCATATGCACTAACTAGAAGGGCGAGTGCAAATACTGCAACCCATCTCATTCTGCCAGATTTAGAATATGACAGTTCACTGCACAAAAATGCCTCTAAAAATCTTGACAAGTTATATGTAGCAAGCAATAAATTGCCCAGATTTTCCCTGTGTAGTGCAATGGGAACCCATCACTGTCACTTATATAAAGAATTGGCTTGGGACCCTTTGTACAGTGTTTGAGAAAAGAAAAGTTGAAAATATTTAAAGGTTTAGTTTCAGTGATATTTATAGGTAATCACCATGCTTAATGTACTGTATGCAAGTGGTCCATCAAGCCAGATTCCTACCTATCTGAAAACACTGAGTTACTCTATTGTGTTGACATCTGATGTTATGATTACAAGTTGATCAGCTGCATGAGTGAACAACTTCACAAAGGAGGTTAAACTGATGTTGCTCCAGAGTCTAATACTATCAGTTATTGACTATGGTATTATGGTGTATCCTGCTGCTAACAAAGTTGACCCTGAGAAAATTTTCCAGACTTTTAACTGAGCTTGTAAATGTATGCGTTATTGCAATCATGATGTTCACATGTGTGACCTATACCCTAATTTAAGTTAGCTTCCATTCCAATTGGCACTGTTTTGCAAAAAGGTTGTACTAGGACTCATACCAATCAGCATTTGCATATTTTTATACATTTGCATCTGATGGGTACACTGCTCCTGCCATGTGCAGTTGCAGGCTCCAAACACTGTTGAAGGAGTCTGCCCCAGGACAGCAGTCTTTTCTTTACAGGACCACCAAAGTAGGTTACTTCCTACTTACTGATTATTGTGCAATTCCTTCACTATTTTCCTTTAAAAATATGTGAGGTCTTACTTCAGTGATAAAATAGCGTCCCGGTATAATTAACTTAAGCCCACTTAATTTTTCTTTTATTCAATCTGTTCTACATACTGTCTGTGGTTGAACTGTTTGGTACACTACTGCTTGTTATTGCATTGCATTGTATTGTATTGTATTGTATTGTGCAATGTTTTATGACTAAGACACCTCTGAAAAAGTGCTAAGAGCTCAAAGGTCTTCAAAATATGAATACATAAATAAATAGACTTATAAATTGATAAATAAATACATAAGATTTGATACATTCTCCCTACAATGCACCTAGCTATAGTTGCCTATAAATTAAACAATGTGGATATTTTTCATATTAGAGCTGTAGCAATTTTACCAACATTATTTGATCAGAGGAATTTAATGTTTCCCATGGAGAAAAAAACATTCATTTTGTATGACGGACCTCTGCACCACTAAAAATGTGGCTCACATAACCTGGTGTCCTTATGTCTTACAATATGTTAGCATAACTTCTAGGTAGTTTGTTTATTTATTTGAATTTTGGTAACCGGGTGAGCCCACCAAGACCATGCAGTCCCTTTTTCAGGGTGACCCAGGAAGGTAGTTAAAGCACAGGGCCACCAAACACAGAAAGTATAATAGCAGGGGAGATATCAAGAACATGATTTTCAAAAGTGTTGGACACAGAGTCACATGCATGCTTGCTTGCTTGCAACTACCTGAATGTGTCAAAGCATCCTTATTGTTATTTTTAAAAGATGCATCCATTTGTGACAAAAAAAACATGATTTGTGGTAAACAATCTTTGTCATGATTGTATATTTTGTGCTGCAGGATTCAAAGGCTGTTGGAACTACTACTACTACTAGATAGTCCAACAGTCTGGATGGATTTGCCATTTGAAAATAGTGACTGGTGGCTCTTAGGCAAATCCTTTTGAAAATCATGTCCAAAGGCTCAAATTGTAGGGCACTCTGGTGCCCCATTCCATTTCCTAAGTATTTGTTAAGGTTATGAAAGGGAATGTAAGTTTCCATGTGAAGAGGATACATAAAGCAGTACCTTTCTAATCAATGTCTACTGAATATTTACTGTCAGTATAGTGCCTCTGGAAGAATTCATTTTGGACTAATTTTGATTCAAATCGCTACACTAATGGGTTTATATTTCTCTTTTATATAGCTAAGTATGTTCTGCCCTGTCTGTTTCTATATCTATAATACTATTTGAAAACTACCAAAACTGCTGCATGATTCTCACTGTTTTGATCATACTCTTAGATTTTATGAATTATTAAAATATAATATTTTTTTATTTTTATTTATTTAGAAACAATTCGGAAATACACCTTTTGAGCTAAAAGCTCATTTACAAAGGTTGTTCACCAGACAAAGGTCAAAGAGAAGACAACTAGTAATACATACAGGGAAAGGGGGGACTTTTTCAGCTAACAGGCATTGTCTGGAGAACATAAGGCAGTACAGTATGCAAATACATTACTTTTCTGCAAATTTAGCATAGACAATATGCAAATACATTCGCTGCTGGTGTCAAACAGATTAAAACATAACACCCTCAGATATATTTGATGTAGTCTCAGCAGAGGGGAGTGGGAGGTAGTGGGTAGAAGAGGGGAGTAAATGGGGAGAGAAAACAAGAATGGCAAGTGTCAATGGGAGCACTATAGTAGTTAGCACCATCTGAGGTGACAGAGCTAGTCCACAGAGACCTGGGACCAGTCATGTCAGGAGTAGAGAGGGAAGTAAGTGTAGGTCATGTCTGGCAGTTGCAATGTTCTGGTGGTGTTTGGGAATTCCAGAGTGCAGTTTTGAAGTGACTAAGGTGTGCAAGGCTTTTGATGGTGTAAGGAAGATCATTTAGCCAGGTAGGGGCCCTAACGGCTAAGGCTCACATGCCCAGTGATGTCTTCTGGAAAGGCACCATCAAGGCATGTTTTGTTACTCTCCTGGTGGTATGCAGGGAGGGGAAAAGCTGGAACAGTGCCTGTATGGATGGAGGTACTGCACCTGGTAGTGCTTTCCTCCCTAGCAGGCAGGTCTGGAGCTTGATTTAGTCATGGAGGGGAAGCTATTTGGTCCTAGCATAAAGATTGCATGTGTTCAAGAGATGATCGGCATCAATCACAAATCTGCGTGCCTTGTTGAGAGTTATCTGGACTCAGTAAAGGGTGGATTCTGAGGCCGCACCATACACCAAATTGCCAAAGTTGAGGACTGGGAGGATTGTACCTCTGACAGCCATAAGCCTGGCCTCGAGTATGAGGCAGAACCAAAGTCTGTAAAGAGTCCTTAGCTTCCTGTTAGCAGCAGAGGTAATATTGCCAATGTGTTCCTCAAATGACAGAAACTCTTCAAATCTGACCCCTAAGTATTTGAAGAAGCTCACCTGCTCTAGAGCGGTGCCAGAGCTGTTTGTTATTTGGATGGGAGTGTTTCTTTTCTCTTTTGACACCCTGTGAAGAGCATCATCTTTGGTCTTTTTTTGCTGTTGAGTACTAGTAGATTATCTTTAAATCAATCCTATAGCTGGTTGAAGTTGTTTTGCAGATTACTCATGAATGCTTGCTGGTAGGAGTTTTGGGAGAATAGCATAGTGCTGTCTGCATAAAGTAGTACTTTGGTTGCTGGGCAGGCCCCTGGGAGGTTGTTCACAAAGAGGCTAAACAAAAGGGGGCCCAATATGGAACTCTGTGTTGCCCCTACTGTGACCTCTCTGGTCTCAGAAAAGTCTCAGTTGATTTTAACTTGCTGTGAACTCCCAGTCAGATAGCTGCAGAACCAGTTAACTGTACTGGGAGAGAGGCCTAGGCAATGTAACCTGTGGAGCAGGAACTGGTGAGCCACCAAGTCAAATGCCTTGGTTAGGTCAATAAAGATTGCACCGACCAGATGACCTTACTCGAGTACCTCGTGGGTGAAATCAGTAAACTCAGGGCAGTGCTAGTGTTGTGCATCTTGCAGAAGTCATGCTGTTGGAGGCATTGAAGGTTGTATTTATGTAGGTGGTCTGTGAGTTGGTTGGCAATGATTCTATCCAGTGCTTTGGTGAGTGGGGGTAGGACTGAAATGGGTCTAAAGCTGGATAATAGCGTGTCATTTAGTGTTGCCACTTAAATGAATGTTGCTTAAACTAATAATCTAGATAAGTGCATACATTCCAAATCTTCCAATTCCTTTTGTATTCTGTCAACACTAGTTTGCATGATAAAAGAAATCAATAAGTCAAGTTAAATGGATAGTACTATGACATCTTTAAGTCTTGGTTCATCAATGACGTGCCAGTTTTTTTTTTATGTTAAGTGTGGTGTTAGTTCAGTCCACTCAACCATAGCTATTAATTAGCATAATTAGCTATCTGTTTACAAGCCCCTTATGATAGATTTAGATCTTTACCTTCACAGATGATGTCACAAGACTATTTGCTCTGCTGAAGGAAAAAGAAAACTCACCCTCATCGAGAAGGTTCAGGCAATCAAGCTGTTATCAATTCCCAGGATCACAAAATGCAGGTTGGCTAGCAAGTGAGGAATCTTACAGCCTTAGGTGTGCAATCAAGTTAAACATAAAGGCCAGGATATTCAAAGGGGTTGCGCCTGGCGCAACAGTGTTGCCTCTGTGCAACCCCACATTGCACCCTAGTGGGATATTAAGAAGTCTGCCTGGCACAGCGCAAATTCCAATGCACCAGGGTGCAATAATAATGTATGTGGAGTAGATGCAGGGGCGTACCCATGCATATGCGGCACATCCTGATATTCAGCCCAGGATGTGTGGTGCATATGCTGGCATAACCCTGCATTTTGCCACATAGGGGGGCTCAAAGTTGAGCCCCTGAAAATTTGGAACAAGTCCTGGCCACCCACAGGTGGGCTGCAGTATTACAGAGTGCAACACAGCAGCCCAACCATGGGTGGCCACCAACCCACCCAGAACACCATCGGCAAGCACACACATAACCCTGGTGGTAAAGTGGAACCCCCCCACCTGCTGTCGCATTCACAGTACATGTAGGAAAACCCAGTCCTTAGTAGTCTAGTGGCCCCCCCTCCTGAGTCCCCAATTCCCTAAGAAATGTAATAAAACACCATTCCTGGTGGTCTAGTGGTCCCCCCTCCCACCTGATTCCCCCAGAAATGTAATAAAAGACCATCCCTGGTGGTTTAGTGGCCCCCCTGCCCGATTTCCCGAGAAATGTAACAATGTCAGTCCCTGGTGGTCTAGTGGAACCCCTTCCCTGCCTGACGCAGTCTGAATATCCAGGCCTAGGTGTACATTTTTTGTTGGTTTCCTATCCTAAAAATGATCATTTTTGTTCTCAAGTTCTCAATGACTTAGAGACTTCTATACAGTAACTACAGTTGCAGAAACATCGTAAGGGCATTAACAAGGTGAAAGAGTCTAACATGTTTCAATATAAGAAAAATAGCAGGGCAAGAGGACACAGCATGAGATTAGAGGGAGGCTAATTAAGGGGTAAAATGAGGAAGTTCTTTTTCACAGAAAGTGTGGTGGATGCATGGAATGGCCTACCTCAGGAAGTGGTGGATATGAATACAGTGCAGGGCTTCAACCAGGCATGGGATAGACATAAGGGAGCAATACAAATGAGTATGAATAGATAGGCCATTGAGTACAGGCATATAGCACATTCATAAAGTAGAAAAAAATGGGCAGACTGAATGGGCCTTGCAGTCTTTATCTGCCATCAACTTCTATGTTTCTATGTATGCTCTCAATCCTTCTAAGGGCAACTCATCTGATAGACTGGATCCAAAACTTATATCTATCAGCCCCTGCTATCTCAGCTTCACTATCTGATCTTCTCAACCTTTCCTTCGCAACAGCTACCATCTGCATAGAAACATGCCATTGTGCTTCACCTGCCTAAGGGCAGTGATTCTTGTGCACCTGCTAACTATCATCCCATTTCACTCCTTCCTACCCTTGCAAAGCTTGAAGAACATCTGGTTCTCTCACAATTCTCTTCACATCTCTCTGATTCTAACTTTTTCACTTCATTCCAATCTGGGTTCTGGAAGAACCATTCCACTACTACCTCCCTGATTAGGCTCACTGACTCCATTCTCTCAGGGATGGACTGTGGCCATATCACTGCCATGACTTTTGTTGACCTTGCAAAGGCTTTTGACACCACCTCCCACACCCTTCTATTAAACACCCTTTCCACAGCAGGTTTATCCAACTCTGTCGCCAACTGGTTCAGATCCTACCTGGTAATAATAATAAAACTTTATTTTTATGGCACCTTTCCAGAACCAAGGTACCTCACAATTTTAAAACATAACAAATCAACATCTACTTAATTTAAATAAAACAATAAGCATTTAGGATAAAGCAAATAAATCAGTCACCAGAAGCTTGGTGCCAAAGATGAGTTTTTAGGCCTCTTTTAAATCCCTCCACGGTTGCATACTCACTTAACTGGTGGTGTAGAGAATTCCAAAGAGAAGGGGCCACATGCATAAAAGCCCGGGCCCCAGATGATTTTAAACATACTCTAGAAATCTCTAGCAACCCCTCGCCAGCGAAGCGATCACCCAGGGCAGTAGGGAACCAGAAGCTCTTTCAGGTAGTCAGGGCACTGTCCATGTAGGGCTTTATAGGTCAGAAAAAACAACTTCAAGGTGATCCACCATTATACTGGCAGCCAGTACAGACCGCGCAGCACCAGACAAATATGGCAGGACCGAGAGGTTCCTGTCAAAAGCTGTGCTGCTGCATTCTGCACTAGCTGCAAACGGCGGATTTCCACCCCCAGAAAGTCCTAAGTAAAGGGAGTTTCAATAATCCAAGCATGAGGACACAAAGGGGTGGACCAATGTGGGAAGGTCTCTGGATAGAACAATGTGCTTAATCTTGGAGATAGTCTGCAGATGGTAAAAGGAAGTTTTGATGACAGCTGACACCTGCGCATGTAGCGTCTGCCCTTCATCACAGATTATTCCCAGGTTTTGCACCTGTTGAGAGGCCGGAAATGATAGACCCCAAGAAAAAGCCCCAAGGGTGAACCTGCCCCCGATCCCCCTATCCAGTGTCCTGGGTCCACAACCAGAAGTTCAGACTTTCCTGAGTTCAACTTCAACCAGCTTGAATCCATCCACTCCTGGATTTCTATGAGGCAGTTATTAAAGACTGAGAGAGCTCCATCCTGGTCAGGTGCAAAAGAAAGGTAGAACTGGGTATAATCAGCATAGCAATGAATCCTCAGCCCATACCTCCTTACAATGTCTCTGAGGGGCAGCATGTACACTGTGAACAACATGGAAGACAACACCGATCCCTGGGGAACCACACATGACAGAGGTATTGGGTCCGAGGAACAAAGCCCAGACACCACCCTCTGAGTTCTTCCAGTGAGGTAAGATGTAAACCACCTGAGGACTGTACCCGACAGGCCACAGATGAATCTCAGATGATTGAGAAGAACCCCATGGTCCACAGTGTCAAACGCTGAAGAGAGATCCAGAAGAACCAAGATAGAATGTTTTTTCCCATCTCTCACCATCAGGAGATCATTGAGTACCTGAACTATTGCTGTCTCAGTACTGCCTCTTTTGAAAACCAAACTGGAGAGATTCATAGATGTCATGGATGGTTAAATGGTTCTCCAGCAGTGCAGCTACCACCTTCTCAACCACCTTCCTTAAAAAGGGAAGGTTAGAGATTGGTCTGTAGTTTGCATGGCAGTTCGGGTCCAAGGAAGCTATCTTCAGGAGAGGTATTACCACCGCCTCCTTCAGGGAGCTAGGAAACTCACCTGTTTCCAAGGAGCACCAAACTATCCGTGCAAGGACTGGACTGATGGAATCAATACAACCCAAGATAAGGGAAGTTGGTCCTGGATCCAAACTACAGCACATGGTATGCATACTCTGGACAATCGTCATGACATTCATGAACTCTGGGTGGTCGAAGGTACTCCAGTACTCCAGTAAAGCTGAAGGCCAGTGACCAAGTGATGATCAGAAGCAACGCCCATAGAGTGTGCAGGTTGGATGGCTGCCCTGATGTCAGCCACCTTAGTCACAAAGAATTGAGCAAGTTCATCGCACTCTATTTGTGAAAACTTTTCTGGACTTGCAGACAGGCTGGGTTGCACAGTCTGTCCACAGTTCAGAAAAGCTGAGCTGGTCAATTCTGAACAGCCGCAATCTCCCCGGACAGGAACTCTGCCTTCTTACGGGTGATTGCAGATTGATAGACTTGATAATTGTCCATCAGTCTAAGGTGGTCAGCATCAATGGCAGATCACTGCCAGCAGCACTCTAACCTTCTTCCTAATTGCTGTATCTCCCTCAAAGTCCCATCAAACCATGGGGACCGAGGGCAAAGGGAGAGAGGATGAACATGGACTAGAGCAACGACATCCAGGGCCACCGAGATGGCCGTATTATAGGTCACCACAAGATCCTCTGGGTCGTTATTTGCCACCGGAATAATCGATAGGTCAAGTACCTCTGTTAGGCCTTCAGAGCTAACATCTCGTAAAGGACGATACTTGACCATCTCCACAGGGGTAGGCCTATGAGGGGGGCACTAAAATTGAACCCCATGGTGTAGTGATCAGACCATCCAACTGGTTCCACCCTCAGATATGAGGCTTCAATCCCCAGGAGGAAAACTAAATCAAGAGAGTGACCATGTTTATGGGTAGCAGTGGTAACTATCAGCGTTAAGGCCCAGAGATGACATTAACGGAGTCAAGTGATGGCAGCATGAAGAGCAGTAGCAGCCCTCCATAGCTCAGCACCTCCACTAACTAATTCAGCTTATTTCTCCAGATATCACCACAAACAGCGTGCTGCACTTATGATAGCCAATTGTTTAAGACTTCTAGGAACTTACTAGGGTGCTACATTATGGACGTCTTCATGAAAAAGCCACCACCAAGGCATTCTCAGTGGCAGTGGCAGTGGCTCAGTAGGTAGCACACTCGCCTCTGAGGCTGGGAGATCAGAGGGCTGTGGGTTCAGTTCCCACATCTGGCACTTGGGTTAATATCCCAGTACTGACACTGTAGTGCAGCATGAGAGGGGTGCTGCACTTCTGAGGTGCTGTCTTTCGGATGAGACATTAAACCGAGGTCCCATGTGCCTGGATTGGTGGTAGTTCAAGTGGATGTTAAAAATCCCATGGCACTTATCAAAAAGAGTAGGGGTTTTTATTACACTGAAAAGTAAACCATAAACACAATGTGCTACAACTCACAAAAATAATTAAAAAACATGGGGAAACATAAAAAAGTATTATGGTATACATTAAAGAAACAGTTTTTAAACGGTCACAAAAGTACAAAATCCTAAACCTCCATTAACAGGAGTAGGGAAAATCAACATAACTTGGAAAGTAAAGCACATTTGAACTTGTGATACAGCTCACAAGCTAAATCTAAATTTAAAGAAAAGGAAACACTGACAGTATAACCTATATTTGTAAGTAATTACAGTGTATATTATTAAATTAAAGGCACCTTAAGGTGTACAAAAGTCACAACCAAGCCACAGAGTCCCATCTGGAAAATCATTTTCCTCATTGTGCAAGTGCTCCCAATCAGAAGAGGCTCTTGTCTCTTTTTGAAGATAAACCTGGAAATACTGGTGAGGCCCCACATGTCAGGGAGACTTCCATACCATTTTCTGTAGAACAGAGCCATACACTTTTCACAAATCCATTTTCTGCAAACCAGAACCATCAATGGTCATTCCTTTAACCAAATGTCCACCCACTTGCTTGTGACTTTGAGTCAAACATGTGGTAATAGACTTTAGTACCTCCTATAGTCAGTTGCCACACAGCCCCCAAGATCTCCATCTTCTTCTTTCGGATGAGACGTTAAACCGAGGTCCCATCTGCCTGTTCTGGTGGTAGTTCAGGTGGATGTTAAAGATCCCATGGCATTTCTCAAAAAGAGTAGGTGAAATTCCCCGGTGTCCTCGCCAAATTTCCCTCATTCAATAAAAATACCATCAACAGCTTAATCTGGTTCAAGGTCAGTTGGCATTCATCTGTACCCCCCTCCCCCAGGTTGTGCCTGAAAATAGGCAGGATTTGTCTAGTGCACTTAACTGGTCAACAAAAACTAAATAAAATAAAATAAAATAAATTCTCCTCCTCCAACCCCAGAAAAGGACAAGGCCGGAAAGCAGCCCAAGCACCAGCCTGTGGTATCGAGTAAATCTCCCTCTGCTGCTGTCGCTCTCTCGGAAGAGAGATTTTTAGAAATAATGAAGCCATTACACAACAAAATAACAGAAATAGCTGAAGATATCCAGCAAATTAAGTCCTCAGTTCAATCCCTCACAATTCAGGTAGGAGACTTAGAAGCCAAAATAACATAGTTGGAGAAAAAGCAGGACAAGAGTGAACTCATAATTACATAGTTTGGTAGTAGACTTTAAAAACTCGAGAAAAGCTGGAAGATCTTGAGGGGAGAAGCAGGAGGAATAATCTTTTAATCATTTGCGTACCTGAAAAGGAGGAAGGCACTAATCCCATTCTTTTCATCCAGAAGATATGTGAAAAGATCGCAGGACCTTCCCCGAATGAGCCTACCTATGTTATTGAATGAGCACATCGGGCACTCTGCCCTCCCCCACCTCCTAACTCTCCACCTAGACCCCGATCTTCAGACTATTGAACTTTCTGGAAAAAAAAACACATTTTGGCAAAAATCAGGGAATTGCAAAAGGTCTTATGGGAAGGGTGCAGGACCAGGATTTCCCAGGATCTGCCACAGTCGGTAAGGGTGAAAAGGCAGGAGATGCACCCGACTGTAATGAAGCTCATTGCCACAGGGAAGCCATTCCAAATGCGATATCCGGTGGTACTTCAGGTCAAATCTGAGGATCAGTGGCTATCATTTGAAACCCACGAGCAGGTGATGAAAGACCTAGCAGGCCTCTTTCCAGATCTTTTTAAGTGAGGATACCATTTGGAGCATATGGAGCTGCAGTTACCTTTCGATTGCTGCGACAAGGTGGATTTACTATCAAAGAGCTTAGGGAGATCTCCAGTTCATGCCATAGTGAGAGAGTGTGTTCAAAGAATAGCCTTGTAGAACTTTAAACTGGTACACGCTGATTAAGGTCCATTATAATGGCTTTGGAAATATGAAGTGACCATCCCTCACAATTGTTTCTAGTTTTGACAGAGACATTACACTCTCTGCAGGAGCTCAGAGTGTCTCAGAAATGCTCTGTGCAACTTTGATTTTATATTTTGGTTCTATACTTGATATGACTATCATTCTACTATTCTGGCCCCTATAAGTCTGCTTTTATAAGAGGCGTCGGATCAAGATGGGAAATTCAACGTACTTTTTATTTTCAATGTTGGCTAGCTGTGGTTAGACATTTTTCTATCGGTTAGGATCAGAATATGATTTATACTCCGAGGATCCCTCGAATGGGCAGGAGATATCTTTCATCATTTCACTTATGTGGTACTATAATTACAAGCAGGAGACAGTTCTTCATTAATATAGGGTAATACTGTACAAAAGGTATTAAAGTGTGTTGGTACTGCACCCTACATAATGTATAGTCTCCTAGGATTATACTAGATCTGTTCATATAGTTAAGAATTGACTAAGGTTTAGATCGTTATTTGTTTAAGTAGGGCAGGAGTGGGAGTGGGGGGTTATGGTGCGAATCACTCTCGCACAAAGACATCACTCACCAGGGACAGTTAGGTGGTATAGTTCATTGGAACTGGGGTGTGGAGGATGGAGGACAACTTGGTTTATTTAGTTTAAGGGACATTATTGGATATTATAGAGGATAAGTTTTCATTTATAATATTATTATGATATATGGGGGAAGGATATCAAGTGTGTCAAATCTATTAACCTTTATAGAACCTTGTTCAAGTTACAGATTAGGGAGCATCCAAGGTTCCTGAAAGCCTGATAGAATAGGTCTACCTAATGTAGTTTATGCTAGCAGTTCCTATGAGTGACCCTTATAATATGATTAGTTGGAATGTTAAAAGTGCCAATAATAAATATAAGAGATAAGTTATTCTCAGGCATCTACAGCATTTAAAAGCGAGGATAGCATATCTCCAGGAGACACATCTTAAGCGTGAAGATGTACACCTATTTTCTAAGACCTGGGTGGGACAAGTATTTGGTGTGGGGAAATCTACCAATAATGGGGGGCAATTTTAATAGACAAGAAAATTCCCTTTAAAATGGAAAAAGAAATATGTGACCCCAATGGGAGATATATCCTCCTACATGGACTTCTTGAAAATCATCTAATTCTAATAGGGGCTATATATGGTCCAAACTGTGAATCACCCTTTTTTTACATTTGCTTGGTCTAGTGGCCACTTAGCCATCTGTCTTGACCATATTGGGGGGGGGACTGGAATGTTTTTCCATATACGCATATTGACAGGTCTGACTCCAGGAAGCATGGACTTTCCCCCTTACAAAGGGCTCTGCATGACTTTATGAGAGGTGCAGATATTTTGGACATATGGATGGTATTACACCCTAATGAACGCCAGTATACTTTTTTCTCACCCCGCATAAATCTCTCTTCCGAATAGATTTTGCCTTGTTGAGTTCCTTTTTGCTTCCAGGTGTCATAAATACCATCATACATGAGAGGTTATATCAGACAACTCACCTATTTCTCTTGCATTTTTTCTGGGGCCGGGAGTCAGAAGGGACACACTTTGGTGGTTGAATAATCAACTGCTCCAGAAAACTGATTCTTTACAGCAGATCAATGACTTTCTCTCTCATTTCATAGCCAATAACAGGGGTCTGTTGCAAGAATTGATATGGTATGGGTGGCTATGAAATGTTCCCTAAGAGGTGAGTGTCTTCAGCTGTCTGCCACTAAATTTGGACAATTTAAAGCCCAACAGGACACTCTACTTTCTGCCATTCGCAGTCTGGAGCATTACCTCAACCATCAATCTCCAGATGGTGATTAGGTTGCCCTACATGGGTTATAAGCCCAATTTTCAGCCCTCATGTATCAGAGAGTTGAACTTTCATTAAAACGTACTAAAATCAAATACCTTGATACAGGGGAGAAAGCAGGGAAATTATTAGCAATTAGGCTTCGGCAAGCTGAGGCTTCTCGTTTCATCTCTAGTATTAAATCTGACAGGGATAACCAAATTATCACATCGCCTAGAAATATTGTAAGTGAGCTATGGGCTTATTATCAGAAGCTCTATTCAGTTGATCAAATTGATTGACCCACAAATACGGCTATTACTAAATACCTTACCTCTATTGAGCTTCCCAAAATATCTCCCCATAGTGCAACATTACTTGGCAGCCTGGTCACTATTCAAAAAGTTAATGTGGCAATTCAGCAGCTAACACCAGATAAATCTCATGGACCGGATGGTCTTTCCAACAACTTATATAAGACCTGTCTATCAGAAATTGCTCCTCTTTTAACGGAGGTCTACAACTTTTGGTTTTCAGATGGTATGTTGGAGGAGAAATTTTTAAATGCAATAATTACACTTACACCCAAACCAGGCAAAGATCCCCTTTACCCTGGAAGTTATTGACCCATATCATTGATTAACACAGATGTCAAGGTTTTAGTTAAAATTCTGACCAACAGGCTGGGACCCATGCTGGCAATCCTTATCGGTCAGGAACAAATTGGTTTCATGACTGGTAGGTCCTCGGTGGATCTTCTTTGGAAAGTATTGTATAGTCTCTCAGTATCCAGGGACTCCAAAGTGCCTACAGTGTTGGTGTCCCTGGATGCTGAGAAAACATTCAGTAGGGTCTCGTGGGACTTCCTTTTTGCAACTTTGGCCCATTTTGGCCTCCCTGCTGAATTCCTTGGATGGGTCAAGCTGCTATATGTTTCTCCATCAGCCCAAGTCTGGTATAATGGTATTCTGTCTGACCCCTTTCTGCTTCAGAAAGGGACCAGACAAGGTTGCCCTCTGTCCCCATTTTTGTTCAACCTTTATATGGAACCTCTGATCCAGAAGTTAGTCTCCTCCCCACAGCTCCAAGGGATTATGGTGGGGGATCAGTTTTACACCCTATCTGCTTACGCAGATGATCTACTGGTACATCTGGAGAATCCTATAACAAGAATCCCCACGCTTTTAGAAGAGATTGAATGTTTCTTAACAGTTTTTCACTATAAACTTAACCTATCTAAAACTAAGGTCTTTCCCTTGAATAATAGAACTCCCCGATCAGTAATAAACAACACTAATCTCATGTGGGAATCTCATGCCCTTACCTACCTTGGAATTCAGGTTACCAGAGATATTCCCACTATGATTAAGCTCAACCTTCTAGATCTGCTCAAGATAATAAAGACTGATCTCTACAGATGGGGTGGTCTCCCTCTATCATTATGGGGAAGAATAAATATTGTCAAGATGAATGTTCTACCCTGGGTGTTGTATCCTCTAGGGAAGTTTGTTTTTTTTCTCCCTAAAAAATGGTTCTCCCAGCTGCAAACAATGTTAAATTCCTTTTTATGGAGAGGTAAAGGTGTTAGATGCTCTTATCTTAACCTCTCAGTGCTAAACTTGCAAGGTGGCTTAGCCCTACCCTCCTTTTTTACCTACTACTGTGCCCATCACCTCAGTAAAATAGCCTACTGGTCAAGGAAAACTTGGGATACTGAACTACCAAATTATTCTCCACTGTGGTTGGACATTGAAAGATTTTTAATATCACAGCATCACTGTAATCTCCATGCTCTGGTCTATACTACCCCCAAAATTCTCCCCAGAACACTGAGGAATACCCCCCCTGGATGGTCAATTAGAGCCCTTCACCAATTGCAAGTTCACCTCTCATGTAATTGGCACAAATCTCCTGATCAACCTATATTAAGTAACCCCCACTTTAAGATTGTTCATAAACCCATTCTACCAAACTTCTGGCCTCCTCTGATCAATAAAAACGTCAATGATCTATATGAGGATGGTAAAGTAATTTCCTTCCCGGTCTTCCGATCATGCTTTAAGATGCCTTCTACGCCTTTTTTTACATATAAACAGATTAAAGAGGCCATTATGACCCATTTGGGACAAGAAAGAATAGGTTGGATGCCTACTGATAATTTAAATAAACTCTTACAATCAGTTAAGGAATCCCATGCAGTTTCCAAAGTTTCCAAAGTCTATAAAGATGTGCAATCACTTGATTCCAATTTACCCAGGGGGGCCTGTTACAATTGGACCCAGGAGTTATCCCTTACTATGAAAACAGACTTCTGGAAGAATAGATGGCAAAATGTCTATAAATATGTTAAACAGGACAGACTGCTTTTGATACAATTTAATATCATGCACAATCTGTGTTTTACACCAGTGAAATTACATAGACTGGGTCAGTTTCCCTCTCCTGACTGTACTCAATGTAGCAGAGTCCCTGGATCTCTATATCATATGCTATGGACCTGCTTAGTTGTTCAGGCCTTTTGGCAATCCATTAAGCAAACACTTAATCCATTGTTAGGACTTGACTTCCTTTTTACTCCTGAAATCTGTTTATTATACCAATTTCCGAAGGGTACTTCTGGTATCAAGAAAGCACATCTGGCTTTTATATCTGCCATAGCCAAGCTTATTATTATGAGACATTGGAAAGATAAGATAGGATTGTCAGTTCTGGAGTGGCACAAAGAAATACTTTTGGCTCTCCAACTAGAGAAACACATTTTATATATGGTTAACCACCCTTATCTATATCAACCTAGATGGGGTTCATTAGATGCCTTGCTTACTGTATGGAAACAGTGAAAGCTTATGTTATGCATCTGTTCTGCCGTATATTTTTACCTGAATTAACTATGTACACACTTGATATGGGAAGGGAGGGGGTAGGGGGAGTGTATAAGGGATAGAGAAGGGGAAAGGCGGAAGGGGTGGGGGATGTTTATCTCTGACATGTACTTAATTTCATTTCAATTCTGTATTTTCTGGTGAATATGTACACTATTTAGGGGCACTCCCCTGATTTTCTGATTCTTACCTATATCTGTACCAACATTGTAATAATAAGATAACTAAATAAAGTTTATTGAATTATAAAAGAAAGAGATAACATTAACAGGAGGAAGTGTTGCCCAAATTGCGAGAGTTCATCATTGACCCAGGCGTTAAAGTCACCCAGGACCATTAGCCTGGGGACTCAAACACCATGTCAATGATGAAATACACCACTTCCTGAAGGAACTGTTTCCCATCCCCGGGAGTACAGTAGATGAGGATAATCCTACAGCCTACGCCTGCTACCACAGTATACTCAAATGACTCAGTCTCCTCAACTGGTACACTCGTGAGGCCCAATTCAGTCTTAAAGCAAACCATGACTCCCCACCAAAATCCAATCTCGAGCGGTGAATCACTGAGTAACCAGCTAGAATTTCAGCATCTAATATGGGGCTGGAGTTAACATCCAGCCAGGCCTCAGTGATGCAAGCTAGATCCACTGAATTTACAAGATCTGCAATAATTGCAGTCTTGTTTTTAATGGATCTGGGATTGCATAACACCACTCAGGTTGGATGAACTTCCGGGGCTGTCCGGGCCATGTGCCCACCAAAATTGATGGTGCCCTTGGGTAAGGTAGGCAGGACCCAGTCTGTCAGAATACCTGACACCACTTCCCCTCCTCTTCCCATTAATTCTGGTGTCCCACAGTGATCCGTGCTGGACCCTATCTTATTCTCCATATTTCTAAATGACTTTCCCTCAGCCTGCTCATCCGGCTCTATCCACATGTACTCTGATGACATGGTCCGCTTCACCTCCGGACATCCCCTGATGAGGTAGCAACCAGACTCCAGCATGACTTTGATAAAGTTCAGCACTGGTTTTGCTCCCATCAACTCTCTCTCAATGCCATGAAGACAGTCTCAATGACCTTTGGCACTAGGCAGAGGCTTTCTAGTCTGCCCTCCCTGCCCTCCTTTCATTCTTTTGATGGGACAGTTCTCGAGGACACTTCATCCTTTAGGTACCTTGGAGTGTGGCTTGACCAACACCTCAACTTTTCTGGTCGTGTAAACGCCATCCTGAAAAAGCTGCGCCCCAAGATCAGTGCATTGTTCAGGAACCATTGCTGCCTTCCTCTACCTTCTCAATGTGAATTTGTCCAGAAGATGATCCTACCTACTGTAGCTTCAACTACTGTGATGTAGTCTAGAGTGTTGCTCCCATGTCCTCCTTATCCAGATTGGACACCCTTTTTAACTCCTTCTATCATTTTGCTCTGGACTCCCACCCTCTCACCCATCATTGCCACCATTGCCACTCCCTGGCTTTTTCCTCATTAGAAAATCAACGCCATCTCCACTGCAAAATTTGTGTCTAAAGTTTGGTTTACTACACTCCCCCATCTTACTTCTTCATTATCCATCCTCCCCTCTTTTGCCCATTCTCTTAGATCTTTTGACTCCCTTTTAATGGTAGTCCCTTATCAATCAACCGTGGCTAGCCAGATGGCTTTCTCACATTGCTTCCCTAAACTATGGAATGCCCTTCCTCATCAGATTCACCACTCATCCTCCCCATAATCCATCCCTTCAGCCCTACATAACTTCCTCTTGGTAAATTGTATCTGTGACTAATCCTGGATTCTCCCTTCTCCTGCTCCTCTTCTTCCAGTGCAATACCTTTATCCATCCCCTACTAGCTGTCCATCCACTGCTGCATCCCTCCTCTCCTAACACCTATACCTACTCCTTACTGATAGCAATGCTATAACTAGGTTGGTCTATTAAGTTCATACTTTCCTTCCAAGAAGAGACCCAAATGTCTTACCTATGTAAGACATTTTGCTGCTTGTAGGTCCCAGGATGGGGAACCTGGGCATGCTCTAAAACCTAGGTATGATATGCAGCACCGAGGAGCACTGTTGTATCAGTGGGATAGCTTTAAAATAAGGGTTCAGTCAGAAGAAAAACAACCACAGACAACATTAGTGTAATTCAGTTGTACAGGATCAATCAGCATCTGCATCCCAGGTCATCTGCTCTTGATACTTATGGTATATCCAAACTGAGGTCTTAGTCCTTAGTTTGTAACATCATAATCTGTTGCTTCGGGCACACTTATGAGGTCTCAAATTGTGCATTACGATTTCTGTTTTTGCCTAAGGACTGGAATCCCATTTTCAAAGGTTCAGTAATGGGTCTGGGGTAAATGTGGTATGCAACTCGCCAGAATGTGGAAAAAAAAGCTCTGCACTGGCAACATGCAGAGAAACTGCTATTTCCAACTGTTTTCCAACATTGGTACCATTTTTGTTTCCTTTCAGTGCAAGTGCTATACATGTTTAGACCCAGTGCAGCATGTTTATAAAAAAAATAAACAGCCAGAGAAAGAAACGGTTCATGGAAATTGCACCCTTTTTGAAAATTGGGATAGCAGGAATTGAATTAGTGTGGCAGCCTCCCCCCCCACCACCACCACCACATTGTCCAAATAGCTGCAATTGTCTGTTCTTTGAAAACTGAGCCCCAGGAGATGGTCGACAAAGACAATGTTTTCATTTAAGGCCCTTAATAACACACAATTAAATGGCTTGCAATTAAAAGTATTGTAAATTAGGTTGTGTTCTGCTAGTGGCAGCTGTGATTTGTTTTCTTTTGTTGAGGTCAAATCACCTCTTTAATGATTGAGCTTTTAAATATTTTAAAATAAACTAGTTCTTATTTTCCCTGTGTTTTAAAATATATCTGATTGTTAGCCACTAACCTCACAATTTTTATGATTTTTAATTTTGTTTCTTGGTAACAGAAGTGGCCTTGAGCCTTTTAGCCCATTTCTGGGAGCAGCCTGGGGCAAATAAATGCCACAAACAGCATACAGTACGTAAACATAAAACAGTATGAAAACAATAAAAAAATATAGTAAAGTAGTAGTTTCTGCACCAATGAAATTTCTATTCATCAAGTAAAAACTTTCCAGTTATACTTGTGACATCTGCCTGCTTTCATGGGACATGAAATAAAATAATTACATATAAAATGAGATAGAGATTTACAGAGGCTGGAATACACTTGAACTAAGCATATCTCGGCCATGACCCTATGCCAATCAATACCTGTTCACACTGGATGGCGTCCTCAACCCCCTGATTCCATGCTCTGCTAGTGTGGAGGTTCATGTTAAGATAAGAGTGCCATGGGGGGCAACCGCCAGGCAAAATGGCAGCTTAATTCTCTACCCCTGAGTTACTGTCAACCTAATCCTTCAACATCGGGCTGAAGGGAACAGGTATTTTAGTGACACAACTATAGTTTTAACCTGGGCAGACTTTTTCCTGCTGATTTATACCAGACTTGCTAAAAACAAATCAGGATAAACTGATCCACAAGTTGACACGTCTGTGGCCTGGCACTTCTCTTCTAACACCACTACAATTTGGTCTCCTGCCTGAAGATGAGCTCCGCTACTGCATCACCTATGGACTTACAACAGCTGGCAAACATACTAGATAAAGTTTTATCCATATGGCTGAATTAAAAATGACTACTATGGACACTAAAACAGAAATCCAGCAACTGGGCACTCGACTATCCCAAGCTGAACAATGGATCACAACCGTAGAAGATATAATGGCACAAATGCAGCACCATCTCGGGGAACAGCACTCAAACATAACCTACTTGTTCAAAAAAATTGATGACCTAGAAAAGTGGGTAAGATAGAATAACTTGCATATTGAAGGGTTCCCAGAAACTGCTGAACAACCTGATACTGTTCGATTTCAGCAAGCTACTATTCCTCTGTTTCTTAATGTTCCAGACTGCCCTCCCATTAAGTTTGAGAGGGCCATCACTGGCCCATCAACGCAGCGGTTGGATTTCCGCTTACGATGCTGGTGACCTGGGTTTGGGAATGGACCAAGGTCACTGGACGGCAGGCTGGGGGGAGAAGGACAGAGCATCCTGTGGATTGCTCTCTTTCTCCAGATGAGGGTGGGGAAGTGCCTGGCACACAATGGACTCCTGGCAGAGGCCGGGAGTTGTGCAGCTACTGGAGCTAGCATGCACTGGAGGTGGGGTGGATGCTGGATGTCATTGCACATCCCTGACTCCCCAGAAAAAAAAAAAAAAATGGGTGGCTCCCCAATCTACATGAAGCCCTCCTCCGGCTTCAATTAGCCAGCATCACTGACTCTCCCAACTAGATACTGGTTCCATGGTGCTGGAATTTAGAGGAACCAGTGCCATGGCCCCACCCTCCGGGGGGCAAGCCGGGGGTAACCGGGACAATGCCGGCAGTTGACGGTATGTGGGAGTCCATGGGGCCATGACCAGGGCAGAGCCTGCTGGAGGACCTGCTGGAAAAAGTATAGTAAATGTCTTCATGCGAGTATTGACAAACTTCTCTAATTTCCAGTGTGGGACAAGTGGGACAACATGTTGAGGCTGGCAAGAGAGAGATAGAGAGAGAGAAAGAGAAAGAGAGAGTTTCCCTGATCTGGCAGGGACACATCATTCATTTCTTTCAGGATCTCTTGGCAGAATTCTCCAGCTGCTGCCAAGACTTTACCCCAGCCAAGAAACAGTTTTCAAGTTTGAAGTTTATTTGGGAAAATTTCATTGAGCAATCTCATTTACAGTGATGTCCCAATGTAGAAATCTCAATAAAGTTTCATATAAAAAATATACAATACATCAACACATCAACATATAAAAAACATATTCACAATATAAATTTACATAATACACTTGACACATGTATATTGCACGGTTTAACTCTATGTAACCCCTTCTTTGAGATATATATGTATATTTCACAAAATTTTACAGTTGTCATGAACCATGTCTTTATGACAGCTTGTGATTGTATCTTATTGCCATTCAATCAAAATCTATCTGGCAGGGAGTTCCATTCATAAGGAATCATATGACTAAAAAAGTGATTGGCTCGCAAGGTTTTAGACATAGGGATTGTCAATTCCACGAATTCCGAATTCCCCAGAGATTCTTTCCATACCCTATGCTCTAAACACTCCAACAAATAATTAGGAGCATCTCCTCGTATACACTTGGATGCATACAATATTCAATGTAACCTACCCCTTTCCTGTAAAGTAGTCCATCAAAGCTGATTACATAATTTGCATCCAAGTGCATCATAGAGAGCCCTGAGCACAAATCTTGCCATTTATTTGTACAAAACATCCAATTTAGTAAGTTTTTCCTTTGTACTATACTCATATACAATATCTGCATAATCCAAAATTGGAAAAATTTGTGACTGTACTATCTTTAAATTAGTCTCTGAATCCAAACACCCCTTGTGTCAGTATAAATCTCCCAAACATTTCCCCATCTTATTTTTCAACTTAGTTACATGTAAGTTTCCTGACCCAACTGGGCTACCACTACTCAATGCGATATCTGGCCACCCTGAATGTTAATATAAGTGGGGAAATGGATTATTTTCCAACCCCTGAAGCTGTGGAACACTTTACCAAAGTCTGTCTATGATCACCAAATCCAGGGGCTCATAGGGATACACAACTGGCCCTGGACAACTTGCGGCCGTGCCCAACCCCTCAATGTCAGGAGCCTGAACCCAAACCTCATTGCCCCTCAGACTCCTCATGGCAGTTAGTAATGTGATCCAGTGGCAGATAGGGGTACCAGGGAGTGTCGAAAAGAGATACCCCATCGGATAAGCATTGGTCACAGAGCCGCAGCTGATGCTCTGGTTCTCCTGCTTCAGTGCACAGCCTGTGAAGTCGTGCAGGTCCCAACAAATATGCACCACACAAAAAGGAAGAGGACCTAACAGGTGAGAAAAATGGGTCTTCTTCAGTGAAGCTGGACAAGTGCAACTGATTGGGGGACACCCATTCATGGGTGAACAGAGCAGCTGAAACCCTACTCCCAGCTGTCATATCATCGGGCACAGAAGACCCTGGTACCCCTGAGAAAAAAGGGCCCAACCGCTGACTAGCATGAATGGCCGGCCACCTGTGAGCTCTTTAACTGGGGTACTGTAATAAGTTCTGTGGTGTATGGGGCTCATTCATTGGGGCCGTATTTCGGCTTTTTTGGTCCAATTATGTAAGTACTGTTCTCTGCTGGTACCATATTTCGATGTTAAGAATTTCCTTGGTTGCTTTGTTTAGTTAATTGCAATTGGTATTTTTCTTCGCCCAAAGGTCTATCAATACGCAAGGTCAGTGCTCGGCAGGTCAGGCTCCCCGTGTAGACCATGTGATGCAAACGTATCTGAGCTCGCAAGTTCCTAGGTGGGCCAGATTCAATTATAAATGTTTTAAACAACCTGTCTCACTAGTGCAGTTTGTTTATTTAGAGATAGCAGGTCAGATTTATATCTTCAGATTAATATGGTTAAAAAGAAAAGAAAAAAAATGTAATCAAAAGAGCTCTGTATATGGGTTGTGGTGACTCGAGTGGATTAAGTGGTCTCCCACAGGTACAAGCGTTCTGCTATTTAAACTTCTTGGCGATGCTGTGGCTATGAAGCAGGCCCTGGAGCCCATCTTAGTTAATAGAAGAGACCTGCTTCTCAACATAAGCTCCCAAAGGTTGTCCCCTCCCTAATTTGAGCTTAAATGTTTGGTGGTTCTGACAAAAAAAAGAAGGTGATTTATTCTCTCTCTCTCCTCTGTAGAGGTCCCACCTACCGAGGTTGGGAGGGATTCCCCATAGCAGAAATTAAACAACAGGAACTGACTTTGCAGAAAATATACTATTAATCAACTGTCCTTGGTTTTAGTGTCTGATTCTCAGTTTCCTTCATCCCAGTTGTGAGCTCTCCTAGTGCTCCACACAGAAAGTGAATCGGCAGCTTCTACAGATCACCTGTTGAGAGTAGGGGAGGGCAGAACTCCTTTACAGCTGTCCCTTACTGTATGGGGAGAGAACCCTTCTAAATGTCAAGCAAGATAAGATTGGACAAACAGACTACCAGTTTTATGATGGATCCAAAATAAGGCATAGAAATTAGAAGTGCAACTGCCTGAACACAGTATCATCTTTTACTGCTGTTAACACTGCCCTTGTCCTCCGCATATGGCAATTAGTTTTCTCCTGCTAATATTTAAAGGAATACTGTAAATGATATTCTTTCGGAACCTTAGCCCAATGCCTTTATAATTGCAGTAGGGGGTGCAGGCCCAAGGCATAAATCCAAACTGTAGTAAATAGATTTGCATTTTAGTGTCCCCCCGACAGTACACCTTAAGGGATGTACACTTTATTGAATGAACCAGCTCCTATGTTTACATTTAAATTCTCACTTCATTTGAACCACCACCCATACAATTCTGCCTCACCCCACAATATATAACATCTGGTCCCTACCTGGTAGGGACAGCCTAACTTACCAAAGAGCTCATTATGTTCAAGTATGAAAAATCTGTGGTGTCTTTCAGTTTTATAGCAGGCTGACCCTCACCAGGAAGAACACTTGTGACTTGCCTTCCCTCCCCTTACCAATAGTTGACACTAGCAGTTATGAGCTACCACTCTGTTTGTTTACCACTTAGGTCACTGCTTATTTTACATGCCCCAGACTGGACCCCATGACAAGTGGCACACATTTGACGGCCGGTTACAAGGAAATTGCAGGCTTCTGGTTGTACTGTTTGACTACACTTTTGAAGTGTTCTATAGTTCCTATGATAATTGTACTTGTTATTAGTCATGCTATAATTCTATATAAGTTTTCACCATTATCTGTTAGTTCTAAGTTAAAATGCATATATATCCTAGTAAAGTTTTACATGGTTTTGGATAAAAGACAGTTGGTGAGTCCTTATGGGTATCAAAGTTATACCGAAATATAAACATAGAAACATAGACTTTGACTGCAGATAAGGACTGCTTGGTCCACCCAGTCTGCCCATTTCCCTACCTATTGGATAAACTGCAGATCCACGTTAACCAACAGCCTACTTCCTCCTACCCCTCACTATAATTGCCTTATGTCTGTCCCATGCATTCTTGAATCCCTCTACTGTTTTTGACTCCACAACCTCCTCAGGAAGGCCGTTCCATGCGTCCACCAGTCTCTCTATGAAAACATATTTCCTCGCACTGCCCCTGAGCCATCCCCCCATTATCTTCAAATTGTGCCCCCTTGTTCTTGCACATCTCTTTTTCTGAAAGATACTACCCTCTTGGACTTCATTGATTTCCTTGAGGTACTTGAAAGTTTCTGTCATGTCCCCCCTCTAACTCCTTTTCTCGAGGGTATACCTATTAAGCTTCTTTAGTCTCTATTTGTATGGTTTCTGGTGCAGACCCTGCACTATTTTTGTTGTCCTCATCTGGACTGCCTCCATCCTCTATATGATCTTGTGGAAATGGGGTCTCCAGAACTGTACACAGTACTTCAGAGGGGGTCTCATCAACTGTCTATACAGAGGGATGACAACTTCCTGTTTTCTAATGGTGATACTTCTCCCTATGCATCCCAGTATCCCCCCAGCACTCCTTACTGCCTTCCCACATTGCTTGCCTACCTTTAGGTCATCTGATATGACTACCCTCAGGTCCCTTTCCATTTTGTTGTTGTTGTATCCTCCCCACCCCCACCCAATTGAGTACCCTTCCCTGGTTTTGTTTCTCAGGTGCATTACTTTGCACTTATTTGCATTGAATCTAAGCTTCCATACTTTTGACCATTCCTCCAACCTTGCCAAGTCCCTTCTCATCCTTTCCACCCCCCCTTGTGTATCAACCCTGTTGCAGATATTTGTGTCATCTGCAAAGAGGCATACTTTTCCTTCCAGTCCCTCTGCAATGTCACTTATAAAGGCATTAAAGAGGACCAGCCCCAGTACTGAACCCTGCAGTACCCCACTAGTAACCCCCCTTTCTTCAGTGTGGACTCCATTTACTATTATCCTCTGAGTCCTGTTGTCCAGCCAATTTTTTACCCAGGCTACCACCCTGGGACCCACACTCAGGCAGGCTAACTTGTTTATTAATCTTTTGTGTGGGACTGTGTGATATACAAAAGTATACTGTACAGCCCTGGAACCCTCGACATCATGCCCCCGCTACACTGAATTTGTGGAAGGTCACCACCCAAAAAGATATTGGTCCCAGATTTTCTATACAATTAGTAGTATATATCCACCCCCATGGCTAATTTGAAATGTATTACATGGAATATGAGAGGCTTTAACTCACCTATTAAAAGGAGACAATTAATTTCCCACCTTAAAAAATTGAAAGTCAACATTACCTTCCTGCAAGAGGCAAAACTGGTCCCTTCAGAGGCGAGTAAGCTATGCAGAGAATAGGTGGGCCTAGAAGCCATAGCTGTGCACCCTCATCAAAGTGGGGGTCTCCATATTAATTCACAAAGCATTGTCCTGGTCAATTGAAAAGAAGGAGCATGATACCAAGGGAAGATGGGTTTCTGTGCTGGTTACTACACCTCAGGAACCCTTAGTCCTCAGCTGTCTTTATGATCCCAATACGGACTCTCCAAAACTTTTTCATAATTTCTCCCACCTTCAGGAATTCTGTCCCCCTCTGTCCCCCTGACTGATAGGAGGGGATTTTAACATAACTGTCTCCTCTGGGTTAGATAGATCACTTCCCTCCTCAGAACTGCACTGAAGGGTAGCTACAGCCCTAAAGAATATGTTGCAGGAACACATGCTAACATTTATTTGGAGGTCTTTTAACCCTTCCCATAAGAATTTGACCTATATCTCCCAGTTCCATGGCTCAGCCAGTAGACTGGACCTTCTTTTAGGCTCCCCTCATGTAACCCAGAAGGCGGTAACTTCTGATATCAAACACATTATCATCTCAGACCACTGCCCGGTATTCTCTTTGGTGATTTGGAGTCCTGACCCCCCAGGTCATCTCAATGGAGGTTAGATCCTCTGCTGATGAAGGATAACTCCTTTTGTAAATGGATCACCTGCAAAGCCAGTCAATATTTTAAAGAAAACGATACTTGGGATGTCTCCACCGCTACTATTTGGGAAGCCTTTAAGGCCACAATACGGGATATAATTATGAGTTTTTCAGCAGGACAGAGATGAGGTAAAGAGGCAAAGTTTGCAGTTCTCAAACTCACCCTGTCCAGAAAGATAAGGAGTATAAGAAAGTAAAAACCCACGCACAGGGGAAGGCCCTACTAGCTGAATCAACAGGTATCAGGATCCAGATCAATACTTTTCTGCCTAGAAAGGCTGAGTTAGCCCTACTTCACACTAGGCATAGACATTGGGATGATGGGGAAAAAGTAGGGCGCCTCTTATCTTACCATCTTAAAAAAACAATAAAGTGCTTGCCATATATCTATGTTGATGGGCAACAGAGGTAAACCTCATCACAAATCAGCTGAGGTGAGTAAACTATGCAGAGAATGGGTGGGCCTGGAAGCCCATAGATGTGCACCCTCATCAAAGCGGGAAGGGGGTCTCCATATTAATTCGCAAAGCATTGCCCTGGTCAGTTGAAAAGCAGGAGCATGATACCAAGGGATGATGGGTTTCTGTGCTGGTTACTACACCACAGGGTCACTACTACACCACAGGGACAAATGTAACCTAAACCTCCCACAATGATGCCTTCCTAACTTCCTTGCCCATACCCCAGATATCACTTCAGGACAGGACCAAATTGGAAATCCCTTTCTCTCTTCTCAAACTTCAAACAGTGATGCACTCTATGACCAAGAACAAATCCCCTGTAAGTGATGGTGCCTAAGTGGACCATTATGCACAACTAGACCATATAATATGTCCTTATTTACATAGGATGTTCTCAGAGGCGCATGTATCCAAATCCCTCCCTGTAATGCTTGGAGAGGCTATAATAATGGTTTTACCTAAAGAAGGGAAAGATCCACATCTCCCATCGAGTTATTGCCCCTTATTCCTAATCAGGGCTGATGCCAAGATCCTCGCAAAAGTCTTGCCACTTCACCTGGGCAATATTCTCCCTTCAGTGATTCGCCCAACTCAAACAGGCTTCATCAAAAGAAGGCTGGCATCAGACCATCTCAACTCCTTAATCTCCATTATATCAGTGGAAAACTAGCTCCTTTCCCCTGTGGCAGCCATGGCCATTGACTTTGAAAAGGTCTTCGACTCTGTGGAGTGGAAATACCTCTTCAAGGTCCTCCATCACATGGGGTTTGGCCCTTACTTTGCTTCCTGGATACAGACATTGTACTAGGCAACAAAGGCCAGGGATATGACTAATTCTATTTTAACAACACCTTTTCAAATCCAAAAAGGTATCAGACAAGGGTGCCCTCTAGCACCCATACTTTCTTTATTGGCCATGGAGCCTTTGGCAATAGCCATTTGAAATCATCCTAACATGAATGGGGTCCCTATGATAGACAATGATTTCCCTACCAGCCTGTATACAGACAACCTTTTAGCATGTCTTTTGGAAGCCCTAGATGATCTACCCCACCTCTTATCTCTCCTTACAGACATTACTATGATATCTGGCCTTGTCAATCAGGGAAAAACTGAAATCCTCCCTTTAAGTTCTAAATGTTCCCCTACTGCATTTGAACAAGCAGGCCTGAAATGGTCCCTGTCTTGATAAAATATCTGGGCATTCATATACCCTATGATCTCACAAAAATTGCCACTCTCAACCTTACCCCCTTACTACAAAACCTAAAGGCGGACCTGGACCGATGTAAAAATCTATGCCTCTTCTTAGCCGGAAAAATCACTGTAGTAAAAATAATGGCATTCCCAAAAATCTTTCAGTGCCTCTCTCACCTACCTATTAAACTTCCTTCGTGCTGGTTCACTAAACAGGACACAACATTTGGGTTCTTTCTATGGGAAGGGTCAGCCCCACGTCTCAGCAGAGTAAAACTTAAATCACACTGGTTCAGAGGGGGCTGGAACTTACCCTGGTTTCAGGGATACCACATAACCTTTCTCTGTGCATAAACCGGCCAATGGTTCAGCCCTGTCTCAGATCCTCCCCCTGTATGGCATACCATTGAAACCCTATTGTGCTCACCATTCCTTCCCCTTACTTACTTGTATACTACTCTTCCTCGACACTTGAACCAATGGAGGACTATTTTAGCTTCTACTTGGTCATGGAATTGGTTAGCAAAACATACTAGATCCTGTCTTACCCCATACAGAATGGCTCCCCCTCTTGAATAACCCCAAGATCAGTATACAGGGGCACACAGTACACTGGGCATCATGAAGGCAAAAAGGTATAACCTACCTTAAAGATATACAAATCCCTGGCACCTTAATTCTGGACTTCTGTGCTAATATAGAGACCAAATTCTCCCTTGGGAAAATAGATTTCTGGAATTTGTTACAATTGCAGAGTGTGCTGTCCCCCTATTAAAACAGACATCACTACCTAGGTCAGGGGTAGCAGGTTTTTGACCTCCAAGTTTGGCTACCTAAAATAAAGAGAGATCGAGTGCATTATACTCCCATAGTTATTCATTGGCATTCCAGCTCCTGCTCACTGGTAGTATCACACTCTGTGGGGTGGCAGACAAGAGTGGAGGTCTGGTCCAGTGGCTGGTTGGCTGGGGATCAGGATTGGGGTGGAATGGCGTGGTGGACCCCCCCATGGTGTCCACCTTGTAGTTCCCTACCATTCCAAACCACTGCCAGCCACTGGAATAGCTCTCTGCTCTTGTCTGCCTCCCCACAGAGTTACTGGTACTACCATTGAGCAGGAGCTGAAAAGAAAATGCGATGCTTGTACAAACACATGCTCATTTATTAACAGCTCAGTGGGTGGCCAGCTATGGAGGAGAGAGGAGGGCTGTGCTGATCACCTATTCAGGTCGGGATGGGGGAGAATAGGGTGGTTCTATTTATATGCAGTCCCACCTCATTACAGGCTACACTGGGTAAATGGGAAGTCCATTTGGGAGTGCCGATGAATTCTGATATCTGGGAGATGGCAGTGGCCAATCATCTGCTTTGCTCGAGTACTACACTGAGGCAGGGGCAAGTACATAGAACAAAGAAACATAGAATTTGACAGCAGATAAGGACCTCTTGGCCCATCCCATCTGCCAATTTCTCCCTACTTACACTATAACCGGAGACCTTGCCCAATGTACAGCTTTTTTTTTCTCCCCCTCTTCCTTTCCACTCTGATTCCCTTATGGATAGCCCATGCATTCTTGAAACCCGGCACTGTTTCTGACCCCACCATCTCTCTGGAAGGCTGTTCCAGGAATCCATCTCTTTCTATGAAGAAGTGAACATCTTTCCTGAATCTACTCCCCTCCAGCTTCAAAGCATGTCCCTGTGTTCTTGAGCCCCTTTTCATCAGAAAAAATACTCCCCTCCTGTACCTTATTTACCCCCATGAGATATTTAATGGTCACTATCATGTCCCCCTCTCCCTCCTCTGTTCAAAGGCATGCATACTGTAGTCCTTTAATCTCTCCTCATAGGGATTTTAATGCAGACCCTTTACCATTTTAGTTGCCGTCCTCTGGACTGCCTCCACTCTGTCCTTCTGGAGATGTGGTCTCCAGAACTGGGCAAATACACAAGGTGGGGTCTTACCAATGATCTATACAAAGGCAAAACCACCTCCCTCTTTCTGCTGGTGATGCAAGTCACAAGAGGGGTACGTCAGGGATCAGTTCTGGGGCCAGTCCTCTTCAATATCTTCATCACTGACATTGCAGATGGACTGGAGGGTAAGGTTTGTCTGTTTGAAGATAACACCAAGATCTGCAACAGAGTAGATGATCCAGATGGGATGGGCAGAATGAGAAGAGATCTGGATAAACTAGCAAAATGGTCGGAAGAGTGGCAACTGGGGTTTAACAAAAAGAAGTGCAAGATCATGCACATAAGGAAGAGAAACCATGAAGCCACCTATAGGCTGGAAGGGGAGTTGCTGGCAGTCACATGGGAAGAAAGAGTCTTGGGTGTTATCATCATCAATGACCTGAAATCATCCAAGCAGACCACTAAAGCAGTAGGTAAAGCTTGAAGGATGGTGGGGTGTATTAGTTGGGGTATCACAAATTGGAAAATGGAGGTAATAATCCTTCTTTACAAGACACTGGTTAGGCCCCATCTGGAGTACTGTGTACAGTACTGGAGACCACACCTTCACAAGGACATTAACCAAATTGAGGTAGTCCAGAGAAGGGCAACCAAAATGGTGCAGGGACTGCATCAGAAAACATATGAGGACAGATTAACTGAGCTTAATGTGTATACCCTAGATCAAAGGACGGAGAGAGGTGATATGATTGAAACATTCAAACACCTTAAGGGCATTAACAAGGTGAAAGAGTCTAATGTGTTTCAATATAAGAAAAATAGCAGGACAAGAGGACACAGCATGAGATTAGAGGGAGGCCAATTAAGGGGTAATGTGAGGAAGTTCTGTTTCACAGAAAGGGTGTAGGATGCATGGAATGGCCTACCTCAGGAAGTGGTGGATATGAATACAGTGCAGAGCTTCAAACAGGCATGAGATAGGCATAAGAGAGCAATACAGATGAGTATGAATAGATAGGCCATTGACAGAGCAAAGGCCAATGGCACATTCATAAGGTAGAAAAAGAAATGGGCAGACTGGATTGGCCTTGCGGTCCTTATCTGCCATCAGCTTCTATGTTTCTATGATACCCGTCCCGATACACCCAAGCATCCCACTTACTCTCCCTACTGCCTTGTTGCACTTCCTGGCCCCATTACATCATCCAATATGATTACCTCCAGGTCTCTTTCCTGCTTGGTGGTCATCAATAGCACTTCACCCATTTTGTACTGCACCTCTGGGTTTTATGCCCTAAGTGCATTATTTTGCACTTTTTCACATTGAAACCAGGCTGCCATACTCTTGACCACTCCTCTGATTTTCTCAGGTCTCTGCTAATTATTTCCACCCCCCATAATGTCTACTCTACTGCAGATTTCGGTGTCATCCGCAAAGAGGCAGATCTTCCATTCCAGCTCCTCTGCAATGTCACTTATAAAGAAATTAAAGAGGACTGCTCCCAGCACTGAGCCTTGAGGCACCCCGCTGATCACTCTACCTTCCTTGGAGTGAACTCCATTTACAACCACTCTCTGTCACCTATCCCCAAATCAATTTCTTATCCATTTTACCTATTTTGGACCCACTCCTAAGCTACCCAACTTGCCTACTAGTCTCCTACATGGAATGGGGTTGAATGCTTTATTAAAATCTAGGTAAGCCACGTCTGCTGCTCTACCCAGATCTAGTTCCTTGGTCACCCAGTCAAAGAAATCTATCATATTCATTTGACATGACCTCTACCAGTGAAACCATGCTGTCTCATGTCTTGTAACCCACTGGATTCATGATATGCCACAATCCATTCGTTCAGCAGTGATTCCATTAACTTTCCCACCACCGATGTCAGGCTGTCTGGCCTATATTTGCCAGTCTCCTCCCTGCTATCACTTTTGTGTAGTGGGACTACATCTGCCCTCCTCCAGTTCCCCCCAAAACCACTCCTGTTTCCTATGAGCTGTTAAATAGAACTGTCAAAGGTGCAGCCAGTATTTCCCTGAGCTCCCATAATACCCTTGGATGAACCCTATCTGGCCCCATAGCTTTGTCTACCCGAAGATTAGCAAGTCCTTTCGGGACTCTTACTTCCAAAAAAAAGGACTAGGATCCACCTCCCTCCCTCTCTCCAAAGCTGTTGCTACTTTTTTGTGGCCCTTCCCCTTCTCCTTCCTCTGTAAACACTTAGCAAAAGTATTTGTTCAAGATGTCTGCTTTTTCCTAGTCTCCTTCTGTACAGTCACCCCTTCCCTTTTTAATCTTACAGTCCCACCACAGGACTTCCTCTTTGCACTGACATACCTTAAATTATCTTGTCCCCTTTCTGACCTCATGAGCTGTTCTCTCCTCAGTTTGACTGTTTGCACTCCATATCACTTTACCTGCTTCCCTCTGTTTCCCCAATACACCTCTCTATTCTCCACCTTCTGCATCTCCTTATACCTTCTGAATGCTATCCTTTTAGCTTTTACCTTTTCAGCCACCTCTTTTGAGAACAATAGTGGTCTCTTTTTCCTCTTGCTTTTGCTCACTTGTTTGACACAGACGTTTGTTGCCTTCACTGTGGTCCCTTTTTTCATCATCTGCTGTTCCTCCACCTCACCCAGATCATGCCCCCTTGCTAAGTCATCCTTGAGGCATTCACCCATGTTTTTAAAATCTGCCCTCCTGAAGTCCAGGACCCTTGCACTTGTGTGGTTTGATTCTTTAGCCATCCTTATATTGAACAACACTGTATGGTGATAACTGGTTCCCAAATGGCCCCCCACCTTGACATCTGCAACACTGTCCCTGTTAGTGAGTACCAGGTTTAGTATTGCCCCATCATGAGAGGGTTCACTAACTATTTGCCTGAGGAATGCCCCCTGCAGAAAGTCCAAGATGTTTCTGCTTCTAGCTGAAGCTGCTGCTGAGAGGGTCCAATCAACTTCTGGCGGGTTGAAGTCCCCACCAGCAGCATCTCCCTATTTTCCACCATCTTGCCAAGTAAACATCATGTAGTGCACCTACTTCACCCCTGTTAGAATGAATGCTATCCAACCTGACAAACAGGCAACAAGGTGGAGAACAGAACATTTGTTCATGTGACACTCACCTTCATAAAAATCATGCTATTCTGGAAGGAAATCAATTGAGTCATGGAACTGGTGCCGGGTACACCTTTACCACAGACAGCACTTGAATACTTACTGGGTGTGCAGTGGAGCTTGAGGGTGCTGGGTTGTTTATGGAGCACAGGATTCATAAATGTTAGAAAGACAGTAGCCCAGTAGTGGCTAGGCAGTGAGCCCCCTTCCATAGCTCAGTGGGTCAATAATATCCTCTTGTGTTTAAGGCTGGCAAGGACCCAATTATCAGCAAACTCTGCAGAGATTAAATTCTCCAGAATCTGGAACCCCTTCTTCTATTCCATAGTAAATGGCAGATTTCCAGCATGGCTAGGGTAAAGATGAATCAAATATCCCTTTGGTGTTCTCCCCTGAATCATGAAAGATTAAAACCCCTAAATTTAAAACTCAAGCTTGTCATCCTTGTCAAGTGCAGAGTGCCATCACCACCTGAAAAAGATACATGGAAAAGAATATTGCATAGAAAGTGATTAGGCAAATGATTTTCCTGACTAAATTACAGTGTTATCAATGTAAATGCATGTACAGTATGCACTCTACTTCTGTATCATCATTTTTAATAAATTTTGTTAACATAAAAATCTACTGGAACTTAAATGAGCCTAGAGGAGATCTTTTTGCTTAATTTTTTAAGTGACTTTTGCTTGCTTTATTAAAATCTTACTCTTACAGCATACTCCCCTTTATCCACCACCCTTGCTTAACACCTGTGAGCTCCTGTCCCATTTTCCAGAAATGTTATCTGCCCCTAGCTTGGCAGATAAAAGAGGGAGCAATGTGTGTCAAAGTTCTCTACAATAAGAGAGATCTATATATTTTCCAATCAAACCAAACTTTATTCCTTAATTTATTGTACTCAACTGCAGATTTGTAATCTAGCTGGGTTTGGTAGCTCTCAAACAACACTGAAAGCCGGTGACCGGACTATCAGTGAAGCTACACGCATATCCAAAACAATAAACGACAAAAGAGCAGAGCTAAATCAACTGATTTTAGCGGTGTTATAACTCCTGTAATCATGTAATAAATCCTTTTTTAATCAGATATCCAAGAGTTTGGGATGATCATTCTACTCTGATTGGTCTTAACTCAGCTCTTTTGTCATTTTTTGGTACCTCTCAGAAATATTTTTTTAATTGGTGCAAAGGTATCACAGGCATGTCCAAATTCAGTAAGAAAAAAAAACAACAATGCATTATCAACATCAGGCATTGCATCAAGAAATGACCAGCCTATTTCTGAAATACATTTCTTAATTTCCACAGGATTAATGCTAATGCATCTAAATCTGCAAATGATATGTGGTACTTTAAATCTTCTGTTTTCACAATGACAATATGCGGGCAAGTGGTCACTAAGAGTGTCTGGTAGAGGGCCTAAATCAAAAATCCTATTTGGTCTGCTCATTAAAATCCAATCCAAAACCAACTGAGAATTATTTGAATAATTAATTAAAGTAGCAGTCTTGATTATCTGATTAAAATTTAGATTATGTAAAGTATATTATCAGACAATCCATGATTTTGACCGTATCTCTAGTTACAATCAAAATCTCCAAGCAAGATGGCTTCAGAACTTGAGCTAAGATTGTTACAATAACATAGAATATGTTGGCAGATAAGGACCACATGGCTCACCCAGTCTGCCCATTTTCCCCTAATTATACAGTCACCACAGAACCTACTTGATCTCCTGCTACCCCCTCCCCCCATAGACAGAGATTACTTTAAAATCAATTTCAGATTTTCACAGTGAAATATAGGTAACACCCAGATGAAGGCTTGTAACACCTCCAAGTAAAATCATAATGCTCGCAAATTCAGTACTGGGACTACAATCAAACATAATGAAGTAAGTGAGCACTAAAAGGCCATTTTTATGTAAAATGTACATCCCTGACCTCTTGTATCCTGTATCCCTCAATGAAACACATTGTATTGAGTTAGTTCTATCTCAGAAGCCTGATGTAAAATGTACATATCATGTAACTTAAGCATTATGTTCACATGTTAATAAGGCGTTGTTATCATGTATCATGAAAATGTTAAGGAGGATGTTATATATGGTAATACAGTTTTAGGAAGGTGATTTGTAGAGTGTTTATTATGAGTTATTGTGTTATTAAGGTGTTATAGTGTGTGGTAGAATGTTGTTGTTGGCAGAATTTCATTGAAAGCTAACACTGTTGTACCATCGATGTGATGTCACCTTGCTGTACTACCATCTTAAGTAAGTCACATTGATGGTACAACAGCAGTGAATGCGTTTGTGCATGCGCCAAACATAGGTGCTGCACTTCAAGGAAATGGCCGCATTGTTTTGCTGGGGAAATGAAATAAACATTGACGATCCAAAAATCACAAACTAAGATATTACATTGGACTTACCTTTAGTGGTGGGTAACAGCAGTACTTCAGAACTCGTTTTTTAATTTTTTTTTAAAGTAGTTTGCAACATCGTGGTACTGGAGTATGAGTGAGGATTGTTCTTGGGTTGTGGTTGGGGGGTCACGCAACAACAGAAATAGAGTCACATGGACAAATGAAGTATTCCGCTGTTGTTTTACTAATGCCCATACAACCGTAAACCTCTCGAGCTTTGCTCTCGAGGTTTACATGGTTGTCATGAAAACCTCTCGAAGTGAACAACAGTGTTGTTGTTCACAGTTGCCCATCCATTATCCTCTATATTAGAATGTTTTAGTAAGATGTTAGTGGTTAATTGGATGGAATGATACCAAGATCTGTGGCCGGGTAGATAATGATGAGGGCGTCAGATGTATGAAAGTGTTGCTGGGCAGATCATCAAAGTGGTAAACACATGGCAGTTGAAATGTAATGCTAAAAAGTACAGGGTAGTACATACAGAATTACTCAACACTGCTGACTGCAATTTTGGATTTGTGTATGAAGAAACTCACACATCTGGGCAGCTAGCCCTCCATTCCGATCTTAAAAAGCTCACTGTCACAGTTCAGTTACAAAGAATCATTGCCAATCTTGTTGCTCGGTTTGTGCTGTCTATTTAAACCATTTTGGTAGGCATTAAATCCTGAATCACATTTCTAAACAATACTCCAGCGCTTTGATTCTCTCTGGAATCTTAGTCAGGGTGGGGGTGGGGGGTGGGATCACTGAGTGACAATAGTCTCTTAAATAGCCATATATTTCTTTTTACTTTTGTAATGGTACAGTACCCCTACAATATAATGTGGCTAGTACTGGGAACAAATGGCTTACAACTATAATAAGTTAATCTAATGTATTATCAGACCTAGGCACAAGAAAGCATAATTACAAAACAGACCCCTCACCCTGATGAAGAGTGCAGAAAGAATCAAAGCTATGGGGTATCTGTGAGAGGCTTGGCAATGAAGTACAGTAGCTGTTGCTCATTTGTATCTGGCATTTATACTTTTTTGCATCTAAGTGTGATAGTTTCTGGTCAGCGTGTAGACAGGTTTGCTGGGAAAATCCTTATGTGTTTTCTTTGTGATCCCTATTGACTGTTTATGTGTGTATGTCCTACATGGACTAGCAACCCATGTAAAATGTCTGTTTGTTTGTTTGTGTCCCCCCCCAGCATCCTGTTGGCTAGACTGTGTTTGAATCTAGTTGTTCAATATCACGCAGTAATAATAGTCCAATGGACAGATGAGTCAGTTAGCAATTCATTTTAGTACAACAATCTGTGAATAAATGAGATAGGAATGAAAAATGTATAAAAATGCAAGGTGCTTGGGTTTAGAAATATTCCCTGTCATAGAGATTGCGAATACCTCTGTATGCAGCATCTTTTTCTGCTGAAAAAAGAAAATGATAACTGTTTTTGTTTTATTTTTTAATGAAGCATGCAAGGTATCAGGACGTTAGAGGCAGATATACAGTTTGTTTCTGCTGGAGTTCTTTATTTCTTCCCATTCTTTCCCATATGGCATAAAGAACATCCTGTAACTACCTCTTGAACAAGCGCAGAGTCGCAGAGGTAGTAAACCATAGACAAGGAAGAGCACATTGAAACTAAAAATGCTTTCAAAATAAAGTACAGTGTGCACTTTGTAGAGTAGAGCTCTGTGGATAAAAATTGTGTTGTTTTGGGAGCAGAGAGTATCCTGAAAAGAAAATTTATTAATAGGAGCGATTTTCTAAGTGCTGTACTTTAGAACTCCTCGGAGCTGCACAAAACTGCAGCGTTTAATCTCTCTGTTTTAAAAAGAAAGCAGAGGACACGTTATAGGTACAGTAATGCAAAATGCTACCTCTAAACAACTCTTGGAATTAAAATGTATACTGCAGACATTTGTTTAATCCAAGGTTTTATTTTGTGAAATGCTTACCATAGTGAACGAAGTCTTCTGTTGAAGTTTCCTCCTCACAACTCTTCTCACTAAGAGCCAGCCAGCCTCATTCCTAACACATTTTTTCAGAGCATAGTTGGAGAAGGGACTTGCAGAATGACGTTTTCAGAGAAAACTAGATCCAGTGGTTAAAAATAAACTGCCAAAGTCTTGTTATGATGTATGTAAAGTGCTGAAAATAGATATATTATGATAATTGGGAAAAGAGCTACTAAGAAAAAATAAAATGAATTAACACAACACTTCTATGATTGACAACTGGGTGGACCAATCCTAAAGTCCAGCCCCCTTTATATTTCAGACAGATAGTCATTGCAGTCAGAATTGAAGAGGGTGTGGAAGGTACAACACCCTTCAGCCTAATACTTTCTAGTGCTGCATGTTAGACAATGTTAATTTGCTGAATTTAAGCCTTTATTTTGTTTACTTCATTTTTTGTTTGTATTGAACGTTTCCAGTCCATTTTTATTTTGTTCTGCAAAATATTTCAATAAATACAGAATTTTGAGAATTACCTCAGTGCAAGCATCCATCTGTTATCCCACAGCCTTCACAGATGGTGGCAGTGGTTTGTTCCTGCCAGTACTATTGATCAACTGGAAGGTTTGGACCCAAACCTGGTGGACAGCTGATGCTGCAGGACAAAACAGACACAGTTCAAAATGTACCTAGATCAGTGAGATAATTCAAACCCAGTCTTCCAGCAAACTGATGTGGAACCTTTGGAGATGAGCTAGCACTCAAATGTCTTGTTGAGGGTGCAGCACAAGCAGGAGCAGAGTGACACTTTATTATTTTATGAAAAGGTATGCCATCGTTGCCATATCATTTTTAAGCTCATCTGCTCTCTCCTGACCAGCTTTGTTTGCCCTTGGTCTCCTGGTGTCTCTTTCCTAATTTTTTTTGTTCTAGATGGTGTATTTGGAATACTAGTGGTGGAGTAGCCAACATCCTATGACGCCACGCTTGGTGAGCTTTGACAGACCTGCAGAGGGTCTGAGAGAAGAGGGCACCCACTCAGGAATGTTTTATTTGCAATGAGAGTTATAAATAGAAACATAGAAACATAGACTTTGACGACAGATAAGGACCACTTGGCCCACCCAGTCTGCCCATTTCCCTTCCTGTTGGATAAGCTGCAGATTCTAGTTAACCAACAGCCTACTTCCTGCAACCCCCCACTACAATTGCCTTAAGTCTGTCCCATGCATGTTTGAATTCCCCCATTGTTTTAGACCCAACAACCTCCCCAGGAAGGTAGTTCCATGCATCCACCACTCTCTCCGTGAAAAAAAATTTCCTCACATTACCCCTGAGCCGTCCCCCCTCTGTCTTTAAATTGTGACCCCTTGTTCTTACACATCTCTTTTTCTGAAAGATGCTACCCTCCTGGACTTTGTTGATTCCCTTGAGGTACTTAAAAGTTTCTATCATGTCACCCTGTCCCTCCTTTCATCAAGGGTATACATATTAAGCTCTCTCAGTCTCTCTTCATATGGTTTCTGATGCAGACCCTGCACCATTTTAGTTGCCATCCTCTGGACTGCTTCCATCCTGTCTATGTCCTTGCATAGATGGGGTCTCCAAAACTGCACACAGTATTCCAGATGGGGTCTCACCAACTGTCTGTACAGAGGGATAACCACTTCCCTTTTTCTACTTGTGATACCCTGTCCTATGCATCCCAGTATCCCCCTGGCTCTCCTTACTGACTTCTCACATTACTAACCCACCTTTAGGTCATCTGTTATGACTACCCCAAGTCCCTTTCCATTTTTGTTGTTGTTAGTACCTCCCCTGCTATTGTGTACTGTTCTCCTGGGTTTTTGTTTCCCAGGTGCATTACTTTGCACTTCTTTGCATTGAATCTAAGTTGCCATATGTCTGACCATTCCTCCAACCTTGCCAAGTCCCTTCTCATCCTTTCTACCCCCCTTGTGTATCAACTCTGTTACAGATCTTTGTGTCATCTGCAAAGAGGCATACCTTTCCCTCCAGACCCTCTGCAATGTCACCTATAAAGATTTTAAAGAGGACTGGACCCAGTACTGAGCCCTGAGGTACTCCACTAGTAACCCCCCTTTCTTTGGAATGTGTTCCATTCACTATTACCTTCTGTGTCCTGTTGTGCAGCCAGTTTGCTACCCAGGCTACCATCCTGGAACCCACTCCCAGGCTGGCTAACTTGATTGTTAGTCTTTTGTGCGGGACTGTGTCAAATGCCTTGCTAAAGTCTAGGTAGGCCATGTCCACAGTCCCTCCCTGCTCTATTACTTTGGTCACCCAGTCAAAGAAATCAATTAGACTCATCTGACATGACCTTCCTGCTGTAAATCCATGCTGCTTTGGGTCCTGTGCCCCGCTGGCCTCTAGGTACTCAACAATTCTTTCTTTCAGAAGTGATTCCATCATTTTCCCTACCACTGAGGTCAAACTTACAGGTCTGAAGTTTTCTGCTTCTGCCTTGCTCCCACTTTTGTGAAGGGGAACCACATCTGCCCTCCTCCAGTCCTCAGATACCACCCCATCCTCCCATGATTTGTTAAAAAGTGTGATCAGTGGTGTCACTAGGTCCTCCCTTAGTTCTTTTAGGATTCTGGAGTGAATCCCATCAGGCCCCATTGCTTTGTCCACCTGGAGTTTTAAGAGTTCTTTCAGGACTCTTTCTTCTGTAAATGGACTGGTGTCAACCCCCCTACCCAGAGTGCTTCTATTGTCTGGTTTAGGTAACTCCTCCTCATCTTCTTTTGTGAATACTGAGCAAAAGTATTCATTCAGTATCTCTGACTTTTCACTGTTTCCCTCTGCCCACCTCCCCTCTCCTTTATTAATCTTCACTATTCCTCCCTTAACCTTTCTATGCTCCCTAATGTACCTATAGAAGGTTTTATACTCCTTCTTAACTGAGTTGGCTATTTTTTCCTCGGTTTGGGCCTTTGCTATTCTGACTGCCTTCCCCACTTCTTTCTGCTTTAATTGATACAGTTCCCTGTCATGCTCCTTCTGTGATTCCTTATACTTTTTGAATGCAGCCTTTTTCTCCTTAACCTTCCCTGCCACCTCTTTTGAGAACCATAGTGGTTTTTTACTCCGCTTTGTTTTCTTTATTTGTTTCACACAAATGCTTGTTGCCTCTATGATAGCAGTTTTGATTTTTCTCCATTGTTCTTCCACCCCTCCTTTTTGGCCATTTGCTAGTGCATTCCTCAGGTATTCACCCATTTTGCCAAAGTCGGCCCTTCTAAAGTCCAGTATCCTTGTTTTTGTATGACTTGTCTCCATGGTTGTGCTTATGAAGCACACTGTGCAGTGGTCACTTGTTCCCGATGTCTACTGACTTCTAAATTTGTGATCCTCTCTCCATTTGAGAGTACCAGGTCTAATATTGCTCCCTCCCGAGTGGGTTCCAACACTAGCTGTCTAAGGCCTGCCCCCTGCAGGGCATAGAGAATGACCCTGCTCTTGGATGTGGCTGCAGTACATGTCATCCAGTTAACATCTTGCATATTCAGGTCCCCCATCAACAGTATCTCCCCCTTTTCAGCCATTTTGAAAATGTCCTCCATCATTTTTGTGTCTGTTTCCTCCCCTTGAGATGGGGCTCTGTATACAACCCCTGTGAGGATTGTGATGCCATTCCCTGACTCCAAGGTAACCCAGACTGCCTCTTGTCCTCCCCCTTTACTTTTTAGTTCTGTAGCTTTGATTCCTTCCCTTATGTACAGAGCTACTCCACCTCCTCTTTTACCCTCCCTGTCCCTTCTGTAGACTGTGTACCCCGGTATGTCGACATCCCAGTCATGGTTCTCCATGTACCATGTTTCCGTGACTGTCCCAATATCCAATTTTTCATCTTCCATCAGGGCTACTAGCTCAGGAAGCTTGTTTCCCAGACTACGGGCATTAGTACTCATTGCCCTCCATTTAATGTTGGCTTTATCCTTTTTTCCCCCATCCCTGCTCTTATTGCCATTGTCTATTTTTCCACTTACCCCTGTCCTGCCCACTGTTGAGCTCTGTACCTCAGTGTTTACCTTACTACCTGCCATGTTTTGTGGGGGTAGGCTTGAAATTTCCTGCCTCTTATCATCACCTTCCCCCTTGGCTAGTTTAAAAGCTTGCCAAGGAAGCATTTAAACCTGTCACTTAGGAGCTTGGTTCACTTCTTGGACAGATGCAGACCATCATGCCAGTATAGACCTTCATCTCTCCAGGTGTACCCCCAGTCCCCAATGAAGCCAAATCCCTGTGCTCTGCACCAGTTTTGCAACCATTCATTAAACTGCATGGTGTGCAGTACCCTAGCCTCACCCCTGCCATGGACTGGCAGCACCTCTGAGAAGGTAACCGTGCTTGCTACCTGTCTGAGACCCCTCCCCAACTCCATAAATTCATCCTGCACTGCACTGATTCCATGCCTAGCTAGGTCATTTGTCCCAAGGTGGACAATGATATCTAGTTCCCTCTCCTGTGATGCTGCTACTGCAATTGTGAGGATTCACTTCTTGTCCCTCCAAGCCATGGCACCAGGCAGGCACCTTACTTCTGTCTTCTCTCTTCTCTCCCTTCCCCAGTTCTACCCCCCCAACAATTGAGTCCCCTATCAGAAGCTATGTCCTTCCCCTGTGGTGTCCCTTGCCACCCTTTTGTGGGTCTCCCTTGTGGATGTCCTCAGCATTCTTCTTGGTCTCCACTGAGAGTGCCTTCATAGAGGAACCTTGCTCTGCCAGACTGATGTATGATTTGTATAGAGGTACAACTAGGGCGCTTCGCCTCTGTTCCACCACCCGCACCCTCCCAGAACCCATTGTGGTCCAACTGCTCTTCATACTTGGCAACCTCTGAGGCAGTGGTTGTGGCAGTGGTGCTCTTTGGGTGGAGGAGGTTCCTAAGTCCTTGCCAGTTCAGCCTGGAGGTGGGCAATCTCCTCCCTCAGAGCTGATAGTTGCCTGCAAATAGGACAGTAGCTCAGTTTCCAGAATGTCTCCCGGAAAACTGCTGCCCCACAGCCAGTGCATTGCACCACTCCCCACATGTCCCTCTCCCTTATAATGTACAATATGTAATACATAATTTTTTTTTTTGGTGGTGTGTACTTACCCTTTATGCACTGTGATGGGTTATTAAGAATATAACAGTTCTGCCCCAAGACCTGTTGAGGAAGTGATGTCAGAACTTGACAAATAAATAACATGTGAAGCACACAGATAACATCTTCGACACATGTATATTTTGAATATTATGAATAGTATTTACTCAGACATTGTTAGATACTAAGGCTTTTATTTCTGCAATCATCAAAAGTTATCAACTCAGCCAGAATGACTCTGAATGACTCTGTTTGCCTACTAAGAGCATCAAGTTAATTATTTTGTTAATTTTTCTGTTGATCTGTTTACCTGTTTGGTCTATATACTCTACCTACATTCTGCATACATTTTACATATACTTTATTAGGAACCTTTTAGTTTTTCAATTTTTTGTCGTTAAGGGCTCACTAGGGCCCATTAGGGTCCATTAAGGGGTTCTGTATTATTTGTGTGCCTTTATTTTGTGCTTCACTACGTTCTAGCTGTACTTTCTATGCTTTTGTATTTGGGGATTTGATCGATTTGTTTGGACACTGCAGTGCTGTATGTTGGGCTTTCTGCAGTGAATTGGTTGGGCTGGTCCTGTGAAGTGAGTGAATTTGTATTTTGGTTTGTTTTTTTTGGTTGGCTCTAATTGTTTTTTGCTCTTTTTTTGTTTGCGTTTTGGCTTCTTTTGTGTCTTTTTTTAAGAGCTTTTGTAAACAAATTTTGTTAACAAACTTGTAAATATCGAAGTAATTGGAAGCGGTTGAGTAAAGCACGAGATTCAGGAGTTTCAGGATTGGCTACTGCTGTTACTCATTAGGGATCCTGGTGGTAATTAATATTTCTTATTTAACTGTCGATTGCTAGTACTCTGTTTTAATAGACCCTGGTAATTAGGTACATGGATTTGTATGGACTCATATGTTAAGTATATGATTGTCAGCTAGTGTCAGCTAGTGTCTCAGCTGCTCTCATTAAGTACTTTAAAAAAGCATGAAGATGCTGATCAGTTATACCATCATTCTTTGTGTGGATAAGCCTGTAAGTCTGCATGTTGCTCTCTGCATAAAACTCGGGGCTTCATCTCTGAATTTAGACAAACTTCTGGGTTTGTGATATTGTGATATCTGCCATTCTGCCAGTCATCTAAGAAGTTTAATTTATTTTTGCTGGCTGGGTCTTCTTTTGTCCGCAGAGTGCAAGGTGATTGAGGGGTTTGAGGGGCTAAAGGAGCCTGAGACTCCTGTGGTGCTTGTGAAGCAGCAGTTGAAGAGCTTTTGAATTTCAGTGCATTCTACACAAAATCTAGAATGATATAGACCACCTTGTAAGTGAAAGCTTTCACTTTCTTTTAGAAAAATATAAAGTATAAATTATAAAGTATAAAGTTTTCTAAATGGGGTTCTTTTTTCTGTGCTCTGTAGGCTTTGTTTTCCCTTGTTTACCCCTGGTTTATTCCCAATGCCTAAATGTAATTTAGCACTATTTGAGCAATAACAGGAATACTTTGTGCAATAATGGGTATTATTTACTTTAATGCCATAATATTTTAGGTATTAGATACTTCAGATATTTTGGCATTTTCTATTTTATTAGGTTTGACTGTGTAATTAGTAAAGTAATTGTTCTTATTCAACAAATTAGTGTTTAGTTTTAAATGTTATCATTTGTTAGCATCCTTTTTTGATCCTTTTTTTTCCTTTTTAACTTTTAGAATTGTCCTAGGAGAGAAGGTTGGGAACCAGAGGTTGATTTTGCCCACATTATATTTCACTCTGTTTGTGCTGAAACTGTGACCTTGGCCAAGATCTAGAAGGCTAATTTGGATTACTGTGAACCCCTTCATATTTGAATCGGAGAAAGTGCACCGATGCTCAAAAAAGCACTTCCAAAAAGTGGACTTTTCTTAGTTTTAACTTTAATTTGCCTGGGAGGAACTGTAGCTGGGAGATATTTGCAGTCAGTTGTGACTAGACCGGTTACTTAGCCTTTGTGAAATAGGTGTCTGAAAGGAAGGAAGGCACTCCCCGAGGGTAAGAGTTGTAGGTGATTGTTTCTGGACAGCATAGGTTTACTCCCACCCCCACCCCAAGTGCATAACTTCCTCTACAGCAGGGCTCTGACATCACTTCCTCAAACTGCTAACAACATACACCTGTTCATATCCTTAAAGGCACAGCACACTGAATAGGGGGTAGAGACACTCACAAGCTTGCACACACTAAAACAAGAACAAAAAACAAAGCATCTGTAACTAGAAGGGACACAGACATGTGGGGAGTGATGCAATGCACTGGAAGTGGAGCAGCAGTCTTCCAGGAGACATAATGGAAACTGCATTGCTTCCCTATTTGCAGGCACCTCTCTGGTCTGAGGGAGGAGGTTGTTCATCTCCATGCTGACCTGGTAAGGATTCAGGAAACCTGCTCCCCCACCCAGGGACCACCCAGGCCACCATCACTACCTCAGAGGTTGCCAAGAAAGAGGAGTGGTTGGACCACAGTGGGCTCAGGGAGGGTGAGGGTGGTGGAACAGAGGCACATCCCTCCAGTTGTGCCTCTCCACACTTCATTCGCCACTCTGGTGAAGCATGGTTCCTCTATGGAGGCACCTGCAGTGGAGACCAAGGAGGATGCTGGGAATCTCCACAATGGAGACCCACAGGAGGGTGGCCCAGGACCCCATGGGGAAGGAAACAAATCCTGGTGGGGGACTCAATTGTTCGGGGGTAGAACTGGAGGAGGGATGGAGGGGAAAGTGAGGTAAGGTGTCTGCCCAGTGCCAAGGCTTGGAGGGACAGAAAAAGAATCCTCAGTATCGAGGGAGCAGTGGCAAGGGGGAGGGAGCTGTATGTCATTATCCACCTAGGGACGAATGACCTGGCTGAGAATGGGATCAGATTGGTGCAGCAGGAGTTTGTGGATTTGGGAAGGGGCCTTAGACAAGTAGCACACATGATAACTTTCTCAGAAGTGCTACCTGTCTATGGCATGGATGAGGCTAGGGCACTCCACACCATGGGATTCAATAACTGGTTGAAAACTGGTGCAGAGCTGAGGGATTTGGCTTCACTGGGGACTGGGGCTCCACCTGGAGGGATGCAGGCCTATACAGGTGCGATGGTCTGCATCTATCCTGGAGGAGAACCAAGATCCTAGGTGATAGGTTTAAATGCTTCAGTGGCAAGCATTTAAACTAGCCAAGGGGGGAGGCACTGAAGAGGAGAAGGGAACTTAGCCCCCCAAAATCAGGGTAATTATTGAGGTAAACACCAAAACAGAGCAGTCAATAGGAGAAGGGCAGGGTAATGGAGAAAAGACAAAGGCAGTAGGGACAGGGATGGGGCAAAAGAAATAAAGCCATAAAAATGGAGGTGATGTGTACCAATGCCCGTAGTCTAGGTAAAAGCTCCTGAAATGGTGGCCTTGATGGAAGAGGGATGCCTGGATATTGTGGCAGTCACAGAAACATGGTACACAGAGAACCAGGACTGGGATGTCAACATACCAGGGTACACAATCTACAGGAGGGACAGGGAGGAAAGAAGAGGAGGAGTAGCTCTCTATGTAAGGGAAGGGATAAAAGCAACAGAACTAAAGGGTAAACAGGGAGGAGAGGAAGCACTGTGGGTCACCCTGGAGACTAGAAATGGCTCCACAATCAGCACATGGGTTGTATACAGACCCCCATCTCAGGGGGAGAAAATGGAAAAGGAAATGATAGAAGGCATCCTTGGGATGGCAGAGAAAGGGGAGATATTGCTGATGGGGGACCTGAATGTGCCAGATGTTGACTGGAGCACCTTTGCTGCAGCAACACCCAAGAGCAGGGCCATTCTCAATGCCCTACAGGGGGGCATGCCTCAGACAGCTAGTTTTGGAACCCACTTGGGAGAGAGCAATCTTAGACCTGGTACTCTCATATGGGGATGGAGAGAAGATCTTTGATCTTGAAGTGGGTAGCCATCTGGGAACAAGTGACCACCAAACAGTGTGGTTCATGATAAACTTAGCTGTAGAGTCAAGCCACACAAAAGTGAAGGTACTGGACTTCAGGAGGGCCAATTTTGACAAAATGGGAGAGTGCCTCAGAAAAGCACTAGCAAACAGGCAAGAAGGTGGGGTGAAGCAACAATGAGGAAACATCAAAACTGCCATCACAGAGGCAACAAGTCTTTGTGTGAAGCAAATAAACAAATCAAAATGAAAGAAAAAAACACTATGGTTCTCAAAAGAAGTGGTGGGGAAGGTAAGGGAAAAAAGATAGCATTAAGGAAGTATAAGGAAAAACAGAAGGAGCAGAACACAGAACTGTACCAGTTAAAGCACAAGGAAGCAGGTAAGGCAACAAGAATAGCAAAGGCCCAAACTGAGGAAAATATAGTCAACTCAGTTAAGAAGGGGGATAAAACCTTTTATAGGTACATTAGGGAGCAAAGAAAGACTGAGGCAGGGATACTGAGGCTGAACAAAGAGGAAGGTGGTTGGGCAGAGAGCGACAATGAAAAAGCAGGATACTGAATGAATACTTCTGCTAAGTATTCACAATGGAAAAGCAGGGGGAAATACCTAATCCAGCCAATAGAAGCACTCTGGATAGGGGGGTTGATATTAGTTCTTTCACAGAAGAAAGGGTTCTGAAAGAACTCTTAAAACTGAAGGTGGATAAAGCAATGGGGCCTGATGGGATTCACCCCAGAATTTTAAAATAACTAAGGGAAGAACTAGTAACACCACTGACTACCCTTTTTAATAAATCATGGGAGGATGGGGTGGTACCTGAGGACTAGAGGAGGGCAGATGTGATTTCCCTTCACAAAAGTGGGAGCAAGACAGAGGTAGGAAAGTACAGACCTGTCAGTTTGACCTCAGTGGTAGGGAAAATGATGGAATCACTTCTGAAGGAAAGAATTGTTGAGTACCTAGAGGCCAGTGGGGCACAGGACCCAAGGCAGCATGGATTCACAGCAGGAAGGTCATGTCAGACAAATCTAATTGATTTCTTTGACTGGGTGACAAAAGCAGTAGACCAGGAAGGGGCTGTGGACATGGCCTACCTAGACTTTGGCAAGGCATTTGACACAGTCCCACACAAAAGATTAATAAACAAATTAGCCAGCCTGGGAGTGGGTCCTAGGGTGGTAGCCTGGGTAAAACACTGGTTGGACAACAGGACACAGTGGGTAATAGTAAATGGAGTCCCCAGAGAAGAAAGGAGGGTTACTAGTGGGGTACCACAGGGTTCAGTACTGGGGCCGGTACTTTTAAATGTCTTTATAAGTGACATTGCAGAGGGACTGGAAGGGAAAGTATGTCTCTTTGCAGATGACACAAAGATCTGCAACAGGGTTGATACACAAGGTGTGATGGAAAGGATGAAAAGGGACTTGGCAAGGTTGGAGGAATGGTCAAATGTATGGCAACTTAGATTCAATGCAAAGAAGTGCAAAGTAATGCACATGAGAAACAAAAACGCAGGGGAAGAGTACACAATGGGGGGGTGAGATGCTGACAACAACAAAAATGGAAAGGGACCTGGGGGTACTCATATCAGACAACCTAAAGGTGGGCCAGCAATGTGAGAAGGCAGTAAGGAGGGCTGGGGGGATACTGGGATGCATAGGGAGAGGCATCACCAATAGAAAACAGGAAGGTTTTGGCCCTGTGTACAGACAGTTGGTAAGCCCACATCTGGAGTACAGTGTACAGTTCTGGAGACCCCATCTCCTCAAAGACATAGACAGGGTGGAGGCTGTCCAGAGGAGGGCAACCAAAATGATGTAGGGTCTGCATCAGAAGACATATGAAGAAAGACTAAAGGAACTAAAGATCTATAGCCTCGAGGAAAGGAGGGGGGGGGACATGCTAGACACTTTCAAATACCTCAAGGGAATCAACAAAGTCCAAGAGGGTAGCATCTTTCAGAAAAAGAGATGTGCAAAAACAAGGGGGCACAATTTGAAGATAGAAGGTGGATGGCTCAGAGATAATGTGAAGAAGTATTTCTTCACAGAGAGAGTTGTGGATACATGGAACAGCCTTCCTGTGGAGGTCGTAGAGTCAAAAACAGTGGGGGAATTCAAAAATGCAAGGGACAGACATAAGGCAATTCTAGTGGGGTGTAGGAGGAAGTAGGCTGTTGGTTAATTAGGATCTGCAGCTTATCAATTAGGTAGGGAAATGGGCAGACTAGCTGGGCCAAGCAGTCCTTATCTGCCATCAAATTCTATGTTTCTATATAAAGAGATTGCATTTCAAGGCATGGAGGCTATCAGTAACTCTTTTCTTTATTCTAGCCCCTATTTTTCCACTGGATGGACTTTTATTTAATATCCAATATTTTTCAAATCACACATTGAACTATCCATTTAATATTCTAGGAAATTGTGAATTGTGAAAGTGAAGTGGGAAGCTCATGTTCTGCTTTATTAAACATTCTTTGGATAGTAATTGTATAACTCTTGTTAGCTGTTAACCACAATTACCTATTTAAAACTGTGACTGGATTGGTGTGAAATAACCAACTAATTAGTTTTAATCAACCTTAATTAGCATACAGGTATATAAATTATGAGGACTAGGAGTTATAAGTTTCATCTGGAGAACAATTCTAAAATGAACGATTATAAAATGAGAAGGAAACCTCAGACTAAAACTAAAAACAGCAGCAAAATGATTACTACTGCTGATAAAGAAGCGGTCTTGAATAAGTCTTTAGATCTGGAATCTAAAGTATTGCCTAATGAGGATAAAAATTTGAAATGGAATATTGATTCTTGAATCAATTTAAGACAGCTTTCCATCAAAGAATTATGGAGCAAACTAATTGAGACTGAATTAAAGAGATTGGTTAATACCTCTGAGCCAAATTCTGAAGGAAGGGAGAATACTTTAGTATCCCTACATACAGATTCATGGGAAGGGGTAAACCATGAAGTAATAAAAACAATAGAAAAAATAAGGGAGACTATTCAAGTGAATCAGCAGATTGAACAAAAGATGCATGAATTCTCTATACTAAAAGAAGAGCTTAACAATTCTGATAAAATGATTAAAAACTAACAAATGAGTAATCTGATTAAAAACTTATATTACGAATTAGATAGGAGTGATGAAATCTGGCCTAGTGATAATGAAACTTTACTTATGAATCCAGAATATGATAACAGCTTAACGATGGTATCAATAACCAGGGAATGTGTTACAGCCTTGAGTAATCCTGTTACTGCTAATGCATTGATTTTTGAACAACTGATGGTAGTTAAACAAGATTTATCCTTTATAAAAGGTAATTGTATTGAGAATAAAAAGAGATTAGATGCCATTTTTGATACCTTTTACAAGAAGGATAGGTCCAACATAGAAGTAGACCAGGATGTTGCAGATAAAGATCTAGGGATATTCCCTACAGCTCTGGAATTAAACAACCTTATCCATGAGAAGGAAGAAATGGTAGATAACAGGATTGGCATTTCATCTACCACTTCATTAGCTTTGGGGGTCTCAGGGGAAACAGAATCAGAATTGGAGTTAATGATGTTGCCTAGTAATTATGAAGAGCCTAACTCCATTTTTTTTAATTTATTTTATTTTATTTTATTTAGTTTTTGTTGACCGGGTAAGTGCACTAGACAAATCCTGCCTATTTTCAGGCACGACCTGGGGAAGGGGGATACAGATGAATGCCAACTGACCTTGAACCAGATTAAGCTGTTGGTGATATTTTTTAGTGAATAAGGGAAATTTGGCCAGGACACCGGGGAAATTCCCCTACTCTTTTCGATAAGTGCCATGGGATCTTTAACATCCACCTGAACTACCACCAATCCAGGCAGATGGGACCTCGTTTAACGCCTCATCTGAAAGACGGCACCTCAGAAGTGCAGCACCCCTCTCATGCTGCACTACAGTGTCAGTACTGGGATATTAACCCAAGTGCCAGATGTGGGAACTGAACCCATAGCCCTCTGATCTCCCGACCTCAGAGGTGAGAGTGCTACCTACTGAGCCACTGACACTGCTAGAACTTAAGGCAGGAAATCCTGAGCTCTGGGAAAAGGGTAAGATACAAAAACTGAGGGAAAAAGATGTGCATTCTTATAATAAAATAAATAAGATAAAAATAGAAAAAAAAAACAGTAAAGATTCTATTAAGAAAGAGAAAGGGAAAAAGAGGGGAAAGAAAAATAGTATTTATAAAAAGTCCCATGGTAAGTTAAATACAACATTGGAAGACAAAGTAGAACAAATAAATATTGTGGGGATGAGAAGAGAGGAGATGGAGATGAAGATGACTGGTGAAATTGAAATACTTACCAAAACTTATGGAAATAGGAATGTAATTAAATCTACAAATGAGAAATGCAACAAAAAGATCACTAAAAATAAAAAAAAAATAAATGACAAAGAATAATAAAAGGGATGAAGTAGAAAGTGCAGAAAGAGTTATAAAAGAAAGTATAGAAATGAAGGATTCTACTGGAATACAGCATAGAGTAACTGATGAAATTAATGTGTCTGAAATTGCATTGAAATGTTTATTGGTAAGAACTTTAGAGACATATTTTGTACTTCCAATTTTTAAAGTACAAATTATGCCAGAGGAGACTGAGATAAAACTAAATACACATTTGAAATTTCTGTTGAAGTCAATTTGTAATGTGGAAGGAGGAATGGACAACCTCATTAATAACATGGGTGTCATAAGATATTTATCAGGTGAAGAATTGGTCTTAGTATTATCTGACCAATATTTTGTTCTAAAAATATTAGAAAATCAAAGAGATAGAATGAGTGAGCTTGGTTTTGAATTAGAACGTGTCACCAGAATCAAGTCCATTTTCCTGGAATATTTTAAATCAAGACAACTGTTAAAGAATAAGGATGATGATTATATTATTTCAATTTTCGGATTAGAAAATTTTGCAAATGATTCAAAAAATAACATTAGATTCAAAGTAACTAAATTACTACACAATCAACTGAGAGATAAAGAACTTAATAAAAATATCATAAAGGCTAAAAGATGGAAACATGACAATTTACGTGAAAGATTTAGCAGATTATAATTATATTTCAGCTGAAACAGAAAGATTAGATGTTGCAGAGATTTATTTTAAGGGAGAGATAGAAACAATCAGTAAGAAATGGAGAGAGAAAACAGAAGAACAGTTGGTTAATTTATTAAAGACAAGTAAAAGATATCAAGTTCTACAAAATTATGGTAGAAATTGACAATCGTTAGACGTGAAGAGACATAAGACTTTAACATTGAGCTCAAAAGGTGTTAGACTACTTTCCTGGAATGTGACAGAAATTGGTGAAAAAATGGCTGATCCTGTTTTTATTACATATATTATACAATTTAATCTCATTTGTATACAAGAAACTTGGAAAAATTAGGAGATTAATATTAATGGATATAGGACATCTTTTAAAAAAAGCCAGGAGTTCTAAAAAATGCAGCAGATTGTCAGGAGGCTTAATAATTTGGGGTAAAATAACATCAGATATAGAATATGAAGAGTTTGAAAGTGATATAGATCACATCCTCATAGTCTGTATTTCAACAAGCAAAATAAGAATTGTGATTATAAATGTTTATTTCCCCCTTTTGGTTCTGTATATGAAGATAATGAAGTTGTACAATTGAATTTTGTATTGCAGAAATGTTTTAATAGAGAGCCCGCAGCAGAAATAATCCTCTTGGGGGATTTAAATGCCAGGGTGGGGCACTGCTTGGTTCCCACTTCGGAAATGTTGGAGGCATGTGCAACCCAGGGTAAGGGTAATCTAACTCAGAAAAGAAAACTAAAGATTCAAAACAATGTATTAGAGGAAAGGAAATTGTGAAGTTAATGGAGGATAATAATTTTCTATTGCTGAATGGCAGAACATCTGGAGATTATGAGGGTAATTTCACATATTTAGCACCAAGAGGTACTTCTATTATAGATCATTGCTGGGTGTCACTAAATGCAATTAGTTTAATTCTAGATATGAAAATAGGGTCTTGTGCTGATAGTGAACACTTTCCATTGGAGATTTCAATTAATCTGAGGATTGAGAGTGTTAAAAAGGTTGGCAATAAAATGTTGATCAGAACAAAAAAAGTATACAATGGGATCTTCTGGAAGGTAAAAAACTTAAAGAAACGAAAGGGGGACACTGTGGAGCCCTAGCTAGACGGATGCTAGAGAAGCAGCTCTGCAACTGCACAATTTTAAATAGAGATAAAACTGCATTTCTAGATACCACTTGAATAAAATAAAAGTGTCTAGTGGTGGTGGAAGTTCTCAAGATCAAGATGGGCAACCCCAAAAAGAAAGACCAGAAGGAAGATGCCCAGGCAACATTGGCCACGAGATCAACAGGGCAGGCCCCGACTACCAATGCTGAAGTAGAGGAAACTTTACAGTCACTAGGCCACAAACTTAAGACACTGATTACTTCAGTAACTGCGATGAATGTAAAGTTAGATGGCTTGGCAGGTCGAATTACCTTAGTCAAGACATCGGTAGAGCAGATATCTGGTACAGTAGATGATTTGCAGCAACAAGCTACCAGGTGCAATGCACTAAATGCTGGTCATCTGAGAGAGACATAGTATCTGCAAAACCATCTGGAATTTTTGGAGAATCAAGTATGGAGTGCTAATATCCAGATGATAGGTCTACCATAGGGACAGGGAAGGGGATCACCCCTTGCTTTTTTTTAAAGATTGGATTTCCGAACAGTTTGTGGGACAGGGAGACTTGCCAGATTGGAGATTTCTTAAGGTGTACAGAATCTGGTCCCGAGGCCAACATTTGGAGTCAATACCTTGCATTCTCATGATAGTGGTAGACAGTACTAGTACTAGAGACTCTGTCCTAGCCTTGGCTAAACGAGTGGGCCCACTCAGTGTCCAGGACCATACGGTACATCTCTTTCTGGATCTGTCCTACCTGACCAGACAACACTGGAAGAAATTTGATGCTGTCCAGAGAAAGTTGCAGGACTTAGATATCCCCCATGCTGTCTTATTCCCGTCCAAGCTTCATATTGTGTACAAAGATAAAGTTTATGTGTTCACCGACCCAACGGAAGCAGGAAAATGGGTTTCTCGATTAGAAGCACAACATAAAGACGACCTGAAAACGCAGTGTGATAATGAATCCCCTGATGAAACCTGAAAGGGACATTTTGGTGACATGTTTCTAACCTTCACATGTTGTATTCATAAAAGTTTTTGCTGTTAATCTGCAGACATGTTGTTTATACAGGCTGCTCCAAATATTCTCTTAAAAATCTAATACCCTGGATTTCAGGATGATAATTATCTTTTCCTGTCTGTATTAATGGACGATTGCTTAGCCACCTATTAGTTTCTTGTACTAGAAATGTATAGTATTGGAGTAAATGGGAGATTCAAGCTGTGTTCTCCCGGAGACTTACTGTAACTTTAGAGGTATATGCAGATGTGGGCCGCTATTGCTCTCTGCCGCCCTTAAACCTTCATTGACTTCTTGCAGTTAAAGGTGGATCCATTGCTCAGTGAGTGAGGCTATTTTGAGTTATAGCTTTAGTATTAATTTTTAGATTTTTATCCACCAGCTCTTGGGCTACAGCTACACAGAATTTTGGACTTTTAGCAAGTAATTAAATCATTGTTTTCTGTTTCTTCCCTCTAGTGGAAGACACTTGGAGATACTGTTATCCTTTCTATCATAGGAATGTAATTTCCTTATTGGAATGTGTAACGCTCTCTTTTTTTAGATTTCCAAGTTGATTTATGTATTTGTATGTAAATTACATGAAAATCAATACATATAAAGTATAAAAAAAAACTTAAAGAAACAATGCAATATTATGGGGTCTATGATAAATTAACTGAATTATATCAAAATGACACCGCAGAAGATTTTATTTTGGCTTATGAAGCCTTAGTTAAAACCATACCCCCATTACTTCTAAAAATTATAACCTACAATGACATAAATGGCAGCAAATGGTTTGATGCTGAGTGTAGGAAACAAAAAAAAAATTAATAAACTAAATATGCTTTGAGATGTAATACTAGGACTAATAAACAGAAGTTAAATAATGCTAGAAAACAATATAAAAAGCTTTAGGAAATAAAAAAAGACAATATAGAGAAATGTTATGGGACAAATTTGAACAAGCAGCATAGGCAAAAGATAATAGAAAATGTTGGCATATAGTACTTAGAGGATGGGATACTATATCTGGTACCCTGGAAAATTTTTTAGAACCAACTACCTGGGTAAATGATTACAGGAAATTGTTTTATGACCCCAAAGTAGAAGAAATTACATTAGAACCAATTAAATGGATCACCTTTAAGACCCCCATCAAGTCGTCTGAAGTTTTGAATGCCATTATATTAATTAAAAGGCATAAGGCCCCCAGCCCAGATGACATTCCTGCTGACATTATTCTGAATTATATGGATCCATGGATTCCTGCTATCATGGCATTATTTAATGCTGTAACAAAAATTGGTCAAATTACTAATACTTGTCGGGAAAACATAATTGCACCAATATTCAAGAAGGGAGAAAGAGGAAAGGTTAGTAACTATAGACCAATAAGTCTCTTGGATTCCACACAAAAATTATTCACGAGGATATTGTATGAGAGGTTAATGGATTGGAGTAATAATAAGAATATTATTATTGAATTACAGGAAGGCTTTTTACCTAAACATTCTACAATAGACCAATGCTTTAACATAGAAACATAGACTTTGATGGCAGATAAGGACCGCTTGGCCCACCTAGTCTGCCCATTTCACTACCTAGAGGATAAGCTGCAGATCTTATTTAACCAACAGCCTTTTTCTTCCTACCCCCCACAAAAATTGCCTTATGTCTGTCCCATGCATTTTTGAATTCTTCCAAATTTTAGGCCCCATAACCTCCTCAGGAAGGCTGTTCCATGTGGCCACCTCCCTCTCTGTGAAAAAATTCTTCCTCACATTGCCCCTGAGCCGTCCCCCCTCTATCTTCAAATTGTGTCCCCTTGTTCTTGCACATCTCTTTTTCTGAAAGATGCTACCCTCTTGGACTTTGTTGTTTCCACTGAAGTACTTAAATATTTCTATCATGTCCCCCCTCTCCCTCCTTTCTTCAAGGGTATACATATTAAGCTCCTTTAGCCTCTCCTCGTATGGCTTCTCTTGCAGACCCTGCACATTTTAGTTGCCCTCCTCTGAACTGCCTCCATCCTGTCTATGTCCTTGCAGAGATGGGGTCTCCAGAACTGGACACAGTACTCCAGATGGGGTCTCACCAACTGTCTGTACAGGGGGATAACAACTTCCTGTTTTCTGCTGGTGATGCCTCTCCCTATACATCTCGGTATCCCCCCAACCCTCCCTACTGCCTTCTCACTTACTTTTGCTCACTTAATACATAAGTACATTAACATAAAAAACTAATTTTTTTCTGTGTTTTCATTGACTTAAAATCTACTTTTGATAAGATTAATAGGGAAAATTATGGAGAGTGTAAATTCATTAAAACATTGACATGGAATTTTTTAATATTATTAAGATCTTCTATAGTGAAAACCTAACTATGATTACATATAATAAACAGGGAGACAATACAGTCTGGTTTAAATCTAATGTAGAGCTCAGACAGGGCTGTGTGTTATCACCATTATTATTTAATATATTTTTGAATAGAGCTATGGAGAAGATGAGAGACCCTGGGTTGCACATGCCTACAGTGGGTTCTAGGAGGTGCCCTTACCTGGCAAGTGCAGATGATATTGTCCTTATGGCAACAAGTTATCTGGGTATAAGGAGAAGTCTCAAAATGTTTTGTGAAGTAACAGAAAGTGCAGACTTAGTTATTAATCTTCAGAAAACTAAATATATAATATTTAATAGAACCATGGTACAGGATAAGAAATTGTGTAAATTAATATGTAATAACTATAGGTTGGAATTAGTCAGTTCTTTTACATATTTGGGTATTGAATTTTCATATAATCTGAATTGGCATAAACATATAAATCAGATGAAACAGAAGATAAATAGATTGGTACCCCTAATGGAAAGATTTGCACATAAATATGGTGGTTACTCTGTGACGGTCTCTCTTCAGACTTTTAATGCTAAAATAAAAGATTTTGTATGGATGTGAAATGTGGGGCTTTGAGAATGTAGATAAACTTGAAGCTATAGTGAATTATTTCTATAGGAGATTACTTGGGATTCCTCAATGTGCAGCTTCCTCATTGATAAGACTGGAGTTAGGTCAATTACCTGTAAAATGTACTGTAGAACAAAGATTGGTTTCATATTGGTTAAAATTTATAATATTTCTGACAACAGGCTTCCTAGAATGTGTCTAGAGGAAGCAATAAAATGTGGTACTATGGGTTTCAAATATCCCAGTATACATATATTGGAAGAGTTAATAAGACCCTATGGATTATTACAATTATTAACATTTGCTCAAAATATTGAAATAAAGGAGCTTAAGAAGGATATTAAAACAAGAATACAAGATATCTATATTCAACGAGAAAGCAGTTTTGCAAATAACCTCAAGTTTAGTCATTGGTTTGTTCAGAATGTTAATAATGTTTATTGGGGAGCTCAATTTTATTTATATAATCTTAAAAACCTTATCTGAGGGAAGTATTCACTAGAGCTTGTTTTGGATTTCTAGATAGTCAAGTCTTAAGAAGATTGTATAACAAATCTGAAAATGACCAGTGTGCTTGTAAAATGGGTAAAGATACTACACTTCATTTATTACTTCTCTGTCCACTATATAATAATGAAAGAAGGAATTTATTGGGGGATACATTGGCTTTGCTAGATATGGAACCCAAATATCAAAAATTCTAAAGGAATGGAACCCTCTGAATATATGAGTCAAATGAGAAAAAAAAAACTAATAGAATATGCACAGAAGGCCCATGATATCAATCAAACTCAGCAAATGAGACAGAAAGCCCAATATGACAAAGGGATAGGTCACAAAGAATTTATAGAAGAGGACAAAGTTCTTTTATTGTTACCTTCTTCAGACAAGTTACTTATGAAGTGGCAAGGGCCTTATACAATAACAAAAAGAATGGGTCCTGTCACCTACGAAGTGACTATACATGATAAAAAGAAACAAAAATGTGTTTACCATGCTAATTTGTTAAAAGTCTGGGTAGATAGAACTCCCCCCTTTTGTGGCTATATACACCCTGAGTCTGCAGATAGTGAATTAAATTAAGCGTATCAATGCTTAGAAGTTGGGGAACTCACAGATCTCCATATTAACCCAGGACTCACAGCTCAGCAAGCTGCAGAACTACAAACACTTCTTCAAGCACACCAGACAGTCTTCACAGGAACACCAGGGAAAGTTAAGAATGCAACATATTACATTACACTTACACAAGAAATGCCAATATGACCAAAAACATATAGACTACCTGAAAGAATTAGAAAGGAGGTTGTGCAGGAGTTACGGAAAATGCAAGAACTAGGCATCATTGAACCCTCACAAAGTGAGTGGTGTTTTCCGATGGTAGTAGTTAACAAAAAAGAAGGGTGAGTGAGGCTCTGTTTAGATTTTAGGCGACTGAACGCTGTTTCAAAATTTGACAATTACCCAATGCCTCGTATAGATGATATACTATATCATTTTGGCGATGCTTAGTTTTTTAGTACATTAGATTTAACCAAAGGTTACTGGCAAATACCTTTGGATCCTTCTGCCAAGGAGAAAACAGCATTCAGTATCTCATTAGGGCTGTTTCACTTCAATGTTTTTCCATTTGGACAACATGGTACCCCTGCCTCTTTCCAATGGGTAATGGATAGAATATTAAGACCTTGTGCAGCTTACAGTGCAGCTTATCTTGACGATGTAGTCATTTTTAGCCCTTCTTGGACTGAACATCTACATCATTTAGCATTCATTTTAAATGCTATTTCTGAGGCAGGGTTAACAATCAACCCAACCAAAAGTACATTGGCGATGAAGGAAACATGGTATCTGGGGTTTCAGATAGGAAAAGGACAAATAAAACCTGACGTAAGTAAAGTGGCAGCAGTTGCCATCAATCCCCGGCCTACTACCAAAAAGGAGGTATGATCCTTCTTAGGGCTAGCAGGCTATTACCACCATTTTATACCCACATTTGCCAGTTTAGCCTGTTCTCTTACAAATTTGACCAAAAAGAATAAGCCTGATAAAATAAACTGGACTTCTGAATGTGAGGAAGCATTTTGTAGTATAAAAGCCAAATTGTGTTCTTCACCAGTTCTAAAAACCCCAGATTTTTCTCAACTATTTATTTTACAAACAGATGCTTCCAACTGGGGTATAGGGGCATTTCTCACACAGATAATCCAGGGTGAAGAGCATCCTATCATTTACATGAGTCGCAAGCTGCATAAAAGGGATACATGGTACTACACAATAGAAAAAGAGTGCCTCGCCATATGATGGCCTATTGAAGCACTCCATTTTTATTTGTGGGGCACAGAGTTTAAATTGTGGACCCATCATAATCCCTTATTTTGGCTTCATGTAATGAAGGATCAGAATCCATGAATCATGCACTGGTACCATTCTCTTCAACCCTATCACTTTACGATTAAACATCAAAGAGGTAGCGCCCATAGTAATGTAGATTACCTAGCCAGATATGGTCCAGATAGAAATAGTTCACCTATCATCAGACCTCAGGGAAAGGAAGAAGTTATAAAAACTTCTTAAGAATATGTAGGAAGTTAATTCTTGCAAAAACAAAACAAGGGACCCCGAGGTGGAGCCTATGGAGATGAGTGGGCCACGGCTCTATCTCTCCATATATGAGAGACTGATATATAAGTGTGTTATGTTATTACAGAGGGAATAGAAAAAAACAGATGGTTTTATCTTAGGTGGGGAGGAATGTGATAGGTTCTGGTCAGCTTGTAGAGAGGTTTGCTGGGGAAATCCTTATGTGTTTTCTTTATGATCCCTATTGACTGTTTATGTGTGTATGTCCTACATGGAGTGGCCACCCATGTAAAATGTCTGTTTGTTTGTTCTTTGTGACCCCCCAGCATCCTGTTGGCTAGACTATGTTTGAATCTAGTTGTTCAATATCACGCAGTAATAATAGTCCAATGGACAGATGAGTCAGTTAGCAACTCATTTTAGTACAACAATCTGTGAATAAATGAGAAAGGAATGAAAAATGTATAAAATTGCAAGGTGCTTGGGTTTAGAAATGTTCCCTGTCGTAGAGGTTGTGAATACCTCTGTATGCAGTGACTTTTTCTGCCAAAAAAAGAAAACAATAACTGTTTTTGTTTTATTTTTTAATGAAGCATGCAAGGTGTCAGGATGATAGAGGCAGATATACAGTTTGTTTCTGCTGGAATTCTTTATTTCTTCCCATTCTTTCCCGTATAGAAAAAAAAACATCCTGTAACTACCTCTCAAACATGTGCACAGTCACAGAAGTAGTAAACAGCAGACAAGGAAGAGTGCATTGAAACTAAAAATGCTTACAAAATAAAGTACAGTACGCATTTTGTAGAGGAGAGCTCTGTGGATAAAAATTGTGTTGTTTTGGGAGCAGGGAGTATCCTGAAAAGGAGATTCATTAATAGGAGTGATTTTCTAAGTGCTGTACTTTAGAACTCCTCGGAGCTGCACAAAACTGCAGTGTTTAATATCTCCATTTTAAAAAGAAAGCCAAGGACACTCTATAGGTACAGTAAAGCAAAACGCTACCACTAAACAACTCTTGGAATTAAAATTTATACTGCAGGCATTTGTTTAATCCAAGGTTTTATTTTGAATCGAAGAGGGTGTGGAAGGTACAACACCCTTCAGCCTAGTACTTTCTAGTGCTGCTTGTCAGACAATGTTAATTTGCTGAATTTAAGCCTTTATTTTGTTTCCTTCATTTTTTGTTTGTATTAAATGTTTCCAGTCCATTTTTATTTTGTTCTGTAAAATATTTCATTAAATCCAGAATTTTGAGAATTACCTCAGTGCAAGCGTCCATGTGTTATCCCACAGCCTTTCACACTAAGTACAGTTATTTGAACTGCTTTGTTTAAAATGTGGGTCTAGACTTAATGCCTACCAAAATGATTTTAATAAACAGCACAGACCCTGCAGTAAGACAGGCAGTGATTAATTGTAATTGAACCGTGACTGTAATACACACAGAAGCAACACACCCAAAACTGAATATAGAATGGCATGACATAATAGTGGAAAACGTTACTTAAAAAGAGGACTTGGTGTAATACATAGAAACATAGAAACATAGAAGTTGACGGCAAATAAGGACCTCAAGGCCCATCCAGTCTGCCCATTTCTTTTTCTACCTTATAAATGTGCCATCGGCCTTTGCTCTGTCAGTGACCTATCTATTCATAGTCATTTGTATTGCTCCCTTATGCCTATCCCATGCCTGTTTGAAGCCCTGCACTGTATTCATAGCCACCACTTCTTGTGGTAAGCTATTCCATGCATCTACCACCCTTTCTGTGAAAAAGAATTTCCTCATTTCCCCTTAATCGGCCTCCCTCTAATCTCATGCTGTGTCCTCTTGTCCTGCTATTTTCTTATATTTAAACATGTTAGACTCTTTCACCTTGTTTATGCCCTTAAGGTGTTTAAATGTCTCGATCATATCACCTCTCCCTCCTTTGCTCAAGGGTATAAATATTGAGCTCCGTTAATCTGTCCTCATATGTCTTCTGATGCAGTGCCTGCACCATTTTGGTTTCCCTTCTCTGGACTGCCTCAATTTGGTTAATGTCCTTGTGAAGGTGTGGCCTCAATACTGCATGCAGTACTCCAGATGGGGCCTAACCAATGTCTTGTACAGAGGGATTATTACCTCCCTCTTACGACTTGTGATACCCCTACTAATACACCCTAACACCCCCTAGCCTTACCTACTGCTTTAGAGGTCTGCTTGGATGATTTTAGGTCATCAGTGATGATGATGCCCAAGTCTCTTTCTTCCTTTGTGACTGCTAGCAACTCTCCTCCCAGCCTATAAGTGGCTTCAGGGTTTCTCTTCCCTATGTGCATGATTTTGCACTTTGCATTAAATCCAGTTGCCACTCTTCTGACCATTTTGCTAGTTTATCCAGATCTCTTCTCATTCTGCCCACCCCATCTGGATCATCTACTCTGTTGCAGATCTTGGTGTCATCTGCAAACAGACAAGCCTTACCCTCTAGTCCATCTGCAAGGTCACTAATGAAGATGTTGAATAGGACTGGCCCCAGGAATGATCCCTGAGGTACCCCACTTGTGACTTGCATCTCTTCTGACTGTATACCATTTACCACCACTCTCTGTTTTATGCCAGTCAACCAGTTTGCCACCCAGTTGACCAACTTCTGACCCACCCCGAGCCTACCTAGCTTATTTATCAATCTTCTATGTGGAACAGTGTCAAAAGCTTTGCTGAAGTCAAGGTAGGTGACATCAACTGCTCCCCCTTGGTCCACCACTCTGGTTACCCAGTCAAAGAAATCTATGAGATTAGTTTGACAGGACCTTCCTTTTGTAAAACCATGCTGTCTTGGATCCTGTGCCCCTACGGAGTCCAGGTGTTGCACTATCCTTTCCTTAAGGAGTGCCTCCATAATCTTGCCCACTACTGAGGTAAGACTGACTGGTCTGTAGTTCCCCGCCTCCTCCCTGCTACCACTCTTGTGGAGCGGGATCACATGAGCCCTTCTCCGGTCTTCTGGGACTTCTCCTGTGCTCAGAGACTCACTAAACAATTCTGCTAATGGCTCTGCTAGTTCCTCCTTTAGCTGCTTAAGTACCGTGGGATGTATGCCATCAGGTCCCATTGCCTTATCCACCCTGAGCTTAGCAAGCTCTTGTAGGACCCTTTCTTTTGTGAAGGGAGTAGTGCTCACCTCCCTCCCCACTGTGTCCATGATGCTGAGCTGTGGGCCCTGCCCTACCTTCTCTTCAGTAAATACTGAGCAAAAGTATCTATTTAGGATAGATGCCTTTACAGGGTCCTCCTCCTCACATGCTCCCTTTTCTCCATTAAACTTAATACCCAGCTGGACTTTCTCCTTTCACTAATGTATCTATAGAAAGTCTTGTCACCTTCTTTACTGTTCGTGCTAGTGTTTCCTCAGTTTGGGACTTTGCCTGCCTTACTGCCTTCCTGCTTCCCTTAGGGCAGTTTGGTGTGCCTCCTATCTTCATCCCGCTGTGTTCCCTTATATTCCTGAAGGCCAGCCTTTGGCTCTGACCTTTTCTGCTACTGTATTTGAGAACCAAAGTGGTTTTCTTCTTTTGCACTTCCTTTTCTGTCTAACACAATGGGATGTTGCTTCAAATATTGTATCCTTAATGCTTGCCCACTTTGCCTGTACCTCCTCACCTGTGTTTCTTTTTGCCAGGGCTAGCTTAACTCTGTTGGCCATCTTATCAAAGTCAGCTCCTCTGAGTCCCATATTTTTGCCTTGGAATGGGATGATTTAGATGTAGTAGCCAAATTGAACCATACCATGTGTGATGGTCACTGGCCCCAAGTGACCTTCTACCTGGAGATCTGTGATTCCTTCTTTGTTAGTCAGTACTAGATCTAGGATAGCACTGTCTCTTGTGGGTTGCTGTACCAGTTGTTTGAGGCCCTCCCCCTGCAGGGAATCCACTATGAGTCTAGTTCTGGCAGATGTTCCTGCTGGTATTGACCAATCTGTATCTGGCATGTTGAAGTCTCCCATTATCAGAACTTCCCCTTTAGCTGTCATGTTTTGTATGTTGAAGTCTCCCATTATCAGAACCTCCCCTTAAGTTCAGACCTAATAAGTTCAGACAGTCTGCAAACAGTAAATAGCAATAGGGAAGTGGGAAGGTCAACTAGAATCCTAGAGTGCATAGGGAAAGGGACTGGCATCAGGAGAAGGAAGAGGCTGCTACATCTAGATCACTAGTTTGCCCTCACTTGGAATACTGCATACAGTTTTGAAGACCACATTTTAAGGACAGGGTGCAGTTAGTACTGCGGGGCAAAGATGATCCAAGGAAAGCAGGAAAGGAATTATGAAGAGAGACTGACAGATCTAAATATATACACAATGAAGGTGAGAAATGAGGGAGGGGAAATGATTGAAACATGCAAATACATCACCTCCATGGGATAAACAAGGGAGAAAGTGGGGATTTGCTCAGACTGAGTGGGAACAAAAGTACCAGGGGGACTACATTAAAGGGACACTGTCAACCTTACTTAGGCTTCAAACTGTCCTTGATTTAAAGAACATGTTATGATTGTTCACATTCTGAAGAATGTGCTGATGAAGCTGGTAATTTGGTTATGATTTCTTTTTTTTTTAAAGTTAAAAATAGACTGCCCACCACACGGGTGTTCCACACCTACATTTTATTTACATTCCTTAATCAACTCCAACTGCATATTTTCTGGACTTGGGAACACCCCAGCACAGTCTAGCCACTCAAGATGCAGTGGGAGGACAGGAGACTATTGCATCATGTAACTGCTCTGTTGGGGGTGTTCCAAATATTCAGGATGTATGAAATGAAAGTGTAGCAAGAATTTGAAACAATACGAGGTTGGGTATAATTACCCCATTAGCATGCATTCAGTTCTACTAAGAAAGGAGGCAGATAAGGAGAGGAGAGGAGAGGAAAAGGGGAAATTGTTTAACCAGAAAAGGCACACTAAGCCAAAACTTGTTTCCAGGTGCAACAGGGAGCAGAGGGAAGTTAATTAACTTGCTTAGGGTCACACGGTATACAGGTGGAGGCTGTGGGATTCAAACCCAGGTCTCCAGGTTTACATCACAGAGCCCTTAACCACTGTGCTATTCTGCCTCCAAACTTTATTAAACAAGATTAAACAACCAGCAGCACCAATGAATTTTAGAGAAGGCAAGCAATCATAAAATGTATATTTATACAATATGGTAAGGCTACTACAACAAGCACTTGTACCCTTTACCACTTTTTCCCTTGCCCCTGGTCTCTGGTAACTGATAGAATATTGACTTGTATAGTTGTAGTTTTACCCTGCTCCTAATGTTCAAATGTTTGCCTGTTCTTTACTGTGGAACTGTGTTGTATGCTAATTGTTGTACTGTATATTGTTTAATGCCATTTTTTGTACTGTTTACAGATGTTTCAAGTTGTCCTATTAAGACCTTCTTGTAAATGAGCATGCACAATGGAGTTTTCCTGCCAATAAACTTGAACTGGAATAGTATAATACTAAAAAGGTTGCTAGCATCCGTTTAAGCAGGAATGGGAAATGTAAGCATGAACTAGAAGTATTTTTACATAAAAGTGTGGTGGAGGGGTGGAATAAGTTACCAGAAGAAGTGGTCAGTGTGAACTTTGTGAGGGATTCAAACATGGGTGAGACATAGACTGTACGTTTTCATTTTTTTCATTTTATTTTTTTTTATTTCTAACCAGTTGGTGGACTGGGCACAGCCCTTTTTCAGCCACATCTGATATAAAAGATTAACTTTAAATACAAAACCTACCACAAATAACAATTACAGTTACATAACTTGACACTTATTATTACAATTCAGGCTATTAAATAACAGACATTTAAAATGTGTTACACTGTTTCCTCTAATTACAAAAATTGCAAGCTCATTTAGAATTGACGGTGCATACCATGAAAAAGCCTTCTTGCTCAAATCTAATTGAATTGGCCTGGTAAATACAGTATCTAAAAGAGAGAGGAAGTATACCCACCTGGATCAGTAATTCCACATTTAATACTGTAGTTAGGAATGGAGCAGATAAACACAATTGACCATGGTGCCTTTCTGTGCTGACAAAGTTTCTGTTTTTACCGTATAAGGCAGATAATGAGCTTGGTATATGGAGAAATAAATTACAACTTTTCTTTTGAGGAGCTACAGTGTGTGTACAGTATATAGTATATATAATTCTACACATATTTATAATATATATATATTCATATATGTGTTAGTGCACCAGTTAGGGCTTAACTTAATTCCACGATAGGAGGGAAATTAGGTGTTATGTTTCCAACTATAAAGCCTCATCTCCCCGCAAGCAACAAAAGGACAATACAACACAAGCAACCACAGACAGCCATCATCAGGTAAGATATACAACATACAACTGTTTCCCAAAAATGCAAATGCAGTAGTACTGATGTGCTATGTTCATGGATTTTTATCTTCAAAATAAAAACTACAGCACATACACACTAACGTCTAGCTGCAAACAGAGCTCCACAATAATCAAATCACAATCATACTTCTATCAACAGAAGCACAGCCCCTGTAGCCACAGGCACTGCAGTTCCATAATACACTAATTACAATAGTTCTTCTGCTTGAAGAAGCACAGGTCCCTGCAAAGTTAGTAACTGCAGCCACAGATACACATACACAATGGAAAACATATACACTGACTTCTGGCTGCAGAAACACAAGTGCTAGCCATGAATACTAATCTGTGATACCTAAGTAACAGCACTACCTCTGTCTGCAGAACTGCATGCCCCCTGTTGGGTCAGCACTTCTGCAGACACAGATACACATGCCCATTGTAAGACATGCACTCCCACTTCTGACTGCAGAAGCAGCACATGCAGCCACAGATACTGTACAAATCCAAAATAATCAAATTAAAATTGTTCTTCTGTCTGAAGAAGTGCAGTAGCAAATGCACATGCACTGTGTAAGACATACTGTACATACTGACTTCAAAAGCACAGGCCCCACCAGCAGACATGATTCCATGATATCTAAATCACAACACTACTTCTGTTTGCAGAAGTGCAGGCTTCTGTTAGACCAGCAGTTCTGCAGTTACAGGTACACATGCACACTGTAAGACATACACACTGATATCTGACTGTAGAAGTGCAGGACACTGGGACCTCACTTTTTTTTTATTTTTATTTTTTTTTATTTTATTTAAACAGCAGTTTGGAAAACCTTTGAGCCATAGTCTCATTTACAAAGGTACCTTGTCACAGTAAGACAAATGAAAATACACAGTATAGCAGTACAACACATAAGTATAACAGTAACTTAAGACATAGATACAAACAAGCTGGTACAGGTAGGATTGATGCAAACAATACCAGAGTTATGTTGTCATAGCAGCTTAGTAGTAGCTTTGTCATAAGTATTGAGTATGGCTTTGACTAATGGCAATTACAGCATCGGGTGTTAATAAGGTGGTTACGTAAGGAAGTTTTGAAGCACGATATAGTTGGAGCTTCGGAGATGGAGGGGGGCAGTGTGTTGAACCAGAAGGGGGACCTATAGCTGAAGGCTCTTGGCCGTGAGAGGTCCTAGCTCTAGGGATAACAAGAGAAGTTTTCCCAGAGGTCCAAGTATGAACTAGTGAGACAGAGCGGCGTAAGGTGGTGGTCAATCCTGGCGGGGATAGCCCAAGGAGGGTCTTTTTTGTAAGGGTACATGTCAGATATTTGAGGCGCTCATCAAGAACAAGTACCAGCGCTTTAGTGTACAGTAGACAGGTGTGTGTCAGCCTAGGTGCCCCAGTAAATAACCTGCAGGCCTTATTCAGAGTAGTGCGAATTTTATGGAGTGCGGTCTGATCAGCAGCACCATACACCGGCAGTCCATAGTCCACTAGGGACAGGATAGAGGAGGTGTCTAGTGAGAGAGCTCCAGGGAGGCAGTGTTTATACCGATGTAAGATGCCCAATCGGATATTAGTGGATGTGCTAGGGCAGCGGTGTGTCCATGGAAGGAGAGGGAGGGGTCAAAATGGATCCCTAGGTATTTATAGGAGCAAACTTATTCGAGTGAGAAAGAGGACCCAGAGTGAATGAGGAGTTTGAAGTTGCAGGACTTGTTTTGAGGATGAGTGAAGAACATGGTTTTGGTTTTTTTAAGATTTATCACCAATCTATGTTCCTTGAACCAGCCCTCGGCTTCAGCGAAGGACTTCTGCAGCGAGTCCTGGAGGGCAATAGGGTTACGACTTGCGGCAAAGATGACTGCATTATCAGCGTACAATAGAATGTTCCCCGAGCAAGAGTGTGGAAGGGTGTTAAGGTAAAGGAAGAATAGTAAGGGCTCCAGAATGGAGCCCTGGGGAACCCCAGAAAAGATGGGACAGATGTCTGAGTAGGTCCCATTAATTTTTACATGCTGTGAGCGGTCAGACAGATAACTGGTGCACCAGGAGATAGGCCCAGCAGCAAAACCAGAGAGACTAAGGGCATCAAGAAGGAGGGGTGGAGACAGTGTCGAAAGCTTTAGAGAGGTCAATGAAGACAGCACCAGCCAGAGAACCAGTGTCTAAGGAGGAGTGGAGAAAGTTGGAGAACTCTAGGAGGGCTGTGTTGGTACTGTGGCCCGCTGAAGCCATGCTGCTCAGGACATAGGACATTGTAGGTGGAGAGGTAGTCAGAGATTTGAGAGGCCACCACTTTTCCAAGGCCTTGGAGAGAGGAGAGAGCATGGAGATTGGTCGATAGTTTCCAGCCACAGTCCTATCACCATCTTTAAAGATAGGGGTGACAGTGGTGATGTTCCAGGCAGTTGGAACCTTCCCCAGGCAAAGAGAGTGGTTGATGAGGCATGTGATCGGGGTAAGGACTGTGTCTAAGACCAGCCATAGGATACACGGATCCAGGGTGTCACTGCCTGTAATATTACTCTTGAGGGCAGTGACAAGGTGTGGCCTAAGTTCTTGGGCAGAAACACGTCGGAGTAGAAAATAAGGGTGAGAAAGATTTACGGCAGGTGCTGGGGGAGGAGGGTCAAAAAAATTTGTAGGGAGGATAGGGCTAAGGTCAGTGAATGAGGTGTTGAGGTGGTTAGCTAAGAGGGCTGGGTCTGAGGAGATCACACTATTAATGTTGATCTGGGTGGGTGGGGGGAGTGTGCACTCCCATTTAACTGTTTAATGTTATCCCAGAAGGTTCTGAGGTTCCCCCATGAGGCAGTGAGTGAGGACTGATAGTGCTCAGACTTGGCCTTTCTGATGGCCCGAGTGCACTTGTTTCGGGCGGCAGCATATAACCGCCTGTCATTGGGCCGGCCGGTCTCAATGGCACGGTGCCATAGGTTGTCCCTATGTTTGAGCTGGTGGATCAAAGCTGGGTTAACCTAGGGGCATTCTGCCTTTTAGAACGAGGTCAACATTGGGGCAAAGATATCACAGGCATTATTAAAAGTTTGGGTAAAGAAGGAGAGCTGTGTCAATGTCAGGAGTTGCCTGTATAGGAGACCAGTCAATTTGGGACAGAAGTTCCTTAAGTTTTATCAGTCCACCAGGTATTAGATCGCCTCCAGCATGTGGACTGTGCTATGGGTTTGGGGACTGAGTTGACCAGTGGAATAGAATGGGGAGTGATCACTGAGAGAGTCTGGGAGGACTTGTACATTGGGGATCCGATTAGGCGGTTGGTGAGTACCACATCAAGCAGGGTACTGGAGCCTCTCTTGGGGTTAGTCCTGGTAGGGTGGGTAACTAGTTGCGTTAGGTCTATTGCAGAAAAGGAGTCTCGGGTAGAGGAGGAGGAGGGGCTGAGCCAGTTGACATTTAAGTCACCCACCAGAATTTGATCAGCGGAAGGAGGTAGTGAGGTAAGGTACTCTGTAAGAGAGGCAATGGCCTGCGTTTGGTCCCTGGGGTGCACGCATGCAGTAGTCAGATAAAGGGGTCCCTTTAAAGGGTCAGGGGTTAGTTTCAGTGTAAGTGCCTGGGCCCTGGAGTCAAGGATGGGAGCAGGCAGGGCTAGTACGGGGAGAGATTCCTTGACATAAATAGCGCAGCCGCCGCCCCGTCTCTGAACACGGTCGGACCGGAAGAGGGTGAAACCAGGAAGGGAGACTAGGGAGTCAGGGGAGGATTTCGACAGCCAAGTCTCAACCAGAGCGATGACATCAGGGTTAATTGATGTGACCAGGCATTGTAGTGAGTCAAACTTTTTTAGGAGGCTACAGATATTCATGGAGATCATGCATAGGCCTGTGGTGCGAGTCGGGGAGCTCCTGGGAACCGGGCCAGGGTTTGGATGAATGTTCCCTTACAGGAGTAGTAGCATGACTAACACCCTGGCTGGGAGATGGTGAGAGGTTTTCCTACAACTGACTTTAACAGTGGCAAATACAAATCCACAGTACCCAAATTATAACACTGCTTCTGTCTGCAGAATTGCATGATGCACTCCAGAGCATGTGTCTTGGGTACAGTATTGCTTCTCAGGTGTTGGACACACTTGGCCTGTGGCCTTGTGCCTAACCACCAGAGGATTTATGTTATCCCACCACAACACATGCCCGGTTGTGCGTTATTGCTTAAGTGTTGTAGTTCAGTCCTTTACTGAGAATCTGTTGGAACTGCATTGATATAACCATTTGATTTTGTTTGCATCAGTAGGACTAATGTCTGATATTGTACAGTGACTTTTAGATTTATTTTTTATGAATTCTATGATGCATCTCATGTGCTTGTAATTCAAATAGAAGCTTTGCAGCTGTATAGAGCACCATTGGGTTCTAGCGCGGAATGTTCAACTTCCTGTTGATATGAAAAATTAGTAATGTCTTCTTAGAATTCAAATGGCTTATTTATTATGATTATTTCCATTCTTCTCTCTCATTAAACTACAGGTATGGACTGATTGTCAGTTATAACTTTTGCAAAACAATTACTGTCATTTTTTGAGCCTGGTGAATGTATTGAAATGTTTATCTCCACTGGCAATTAATTAAACCAATTAAAAATCACCCAAATATATCCTTGCTTGCAACAACACAATAAGACTTAGAAAATTACTGTACACATTTTCAGTTCTATGTTCTTTCTAGCACCAGCAGGCCATCCATTTCTTTGTCTATTGGAATGTTTATCATATTTCTATATAAAGGTCCACTACTGAGCTGTGTCTAACTCTGAATGTACATGCTGAATCTGTTTTGCTTTACAGTTTTTGAAATTAGTCAGAAGAGCAATATAAAAATTTAAAAACATTGCTGAAGCCTCATGACACATAAGACTAATTATGTGTCTGAGTCCTTTACCCTGAATCAGATTGCATTTGATAGAAGAAAATGCAGACATGGGAGAAGTGCAATAACAAATAATCTAAAACAATCATTGAATGATGTATTTGATTTGCTACCAGGTAAACTTATTGAAGCTAATACTTTATTTTTACAAGGGTTCTAATGGTAAAAAGGACACTGTACAGTAATTAAAAAATTGTAATACAAATACTTTATATACAAATGGTGCAATTAAAGCAGTTTCTATGTTAAGTAACTTGTTTATGATACACTGTGCCCATTCAGAGCATATTTAATATATTATACAACATAGATTTGAAAATAGGAAGGTGCACTTTTCATTGCATCGGGCAAACACATCAAGATGACAAGAACAGCATGCAACAAAACTTACAGTTGTAGCCCTCAAGTTTGTTTTGGAGGGATATTTACATATATTTCACAATATCTATAAAGGAAATATGTCTGGTGACCCTGCAGTGGTACTGCAGGCATGTGGAAAATTTCTCTAGATATATAGAAATTTTAGGAAATATCCAGACAGATCAGTTGCTGCAATTGTGGTTGCTGATGGCTTATATTGTATGGAGGGACTTTAAAGAGGCACCAATGCCTTACAAAGAACTTTGAAAAAATATAATATTTGGACACAGATGCCTTATATTTCTCATTAACTCTGTATTTCTTAGCCATATTATTTACTACTGTGGTCATATGCATGAATACAGGATAATTAATCCATGAAGGCTTAACAGCTCCTACTGATTCTTCCTAACTTGATGTCATAGTACTCTGCTTGTGACACCACAGTTATTCCTATGGCAACAAATTGTGATGCCATAACAGAGCATTATAATTTCAAGTAGGGAATAAGCAACAGATGTAGATGAATTTTTAAGGGATAAAGATCTTGTTCTGGGTAATTTCATCAGTAATAAATAATGAAGAAGACAAATGTATAAAAGATATATGAAGTACAAACTGAATTATGCCTAAGCATTATGTGTTCCTAAGTTTTTCCAACCGTGTTAGCTGCTCTTTAAACATTTTTTCTTACAATCTCTTTTGATAAGCAGCAAATAACATGGTGAGGTGCTGACAGAGGAATTCAGTTTATTGGTCATTTATGCATCTGTGCAGTATAGTAGTTTATTGATCATTTATGCATCTGTGCAGTGTGTTAGTGTGGTCCAGAAAAAAAAATCTGTATGTTAGGTAGGGGGAAGAGTCCTAGTCTGGTGTAAATATTTCAGTGATGAACATGACATTAGAACTGTCCCATTAGTATATTTTTGATATGGTACATGAGACATTGGATAGTTATATAATGTAGATCAGATTTACCCTTAATCTATTTTCTGTATATCAGTGTAGTCTGTAGCAATGAACAATGATTCCTTCTCTTACACACCTTAATTTCATCCTAATTTAAATTTAGATGAAGTCACTTCACTCTGTTCTGCCCTGGTGTAAAAACCTGTTCGATGTCATTGCAAAGATCATGACCCCACTCTCGCAAGGCATCATGGGAGTTGATGAAGCGTAAATGCACAAGTCAGCAGGAGTGGTATTGTCGGTCAGTTTTGTTGTGTATCTTATGAAGTCCCTGTATTATTGTCTTGTGCAGGCCATCAAACTTTTCTAGGTATGCTCCCTAATGCTTTCTGATGTTTAAAGTGTGTATGAGTTGGAAAAATACAGTTGGAAGGATATTTGTGCTTGTGAAGTTTTGTTATTCAGCTGATTAATTCCTATGTGCTGGGAGTTCTTTGATTACTCGCAGTTCCTTTGATGTGCAAGCACGCATTTATTTATTTGTAAGTCAGTTTACAACCTTTGAGCCAGGGGCTCGTTTCCAAAGGTACCTCGTCACATTGAGGACAAACATAACAAATTTAGGTTACAGAGTATAGATAGCTGAAATTGGTGTTACCAAAGTACCTCGTCACATCAAGGACAAACATAACAAATTCAGGTTACAGAGTACAAGTAGCTGAAATTGGCGTTACACAAGTTGATTTCATACATTGTACAATCTAGTTGCAATTACAATAATACAGCAGGCACAGACCTGTTATAGCATAGGTATGGTGCACAGGGGGAGAGGTGGGGGGGTGAGGTGGAGAGCCACCAGGCGGGTGTTGTCATATGTGGAGAGGTCGAGGCCACATTTAGAAACAGGAGCAGCTATGAGTGTTAAAGAGTTGGCTCCGAAGGGCAGTTTTGAAGTTGCAGATTGTGGGGGCATTGGAGATGGGAGCAGGGAGAGAGTTAAACCAGTATGGGGCTCTGCAGCAGGAGGACCTCTGACCATGGGTGGTCCTTGATCTTGGGACCAGTAGAGTGGTCTTGTTGGAGGTTCATGTTGTGATAGTAGGTGGGGTATGGTGGATGGAGGCTGTCACCCCCGGAGGGGAGAGCCCGAGTAGTTTTTTCTTTTGTGAGGAGGCAGGTTTGATAGCGTAGCCGTTCATCTAGGTTAAGGAGTTTAGCCTTGTCATAGAGTTGACAAGCATGTGTGACCCTGGGGGCACCAGTAATCAGTCTGCAGGTCTTATTTAGGGTGAGGCAAATTTTATTGAGGGCAGTCATGTCGGCAGCACCATAGACTGGCAGGCCATAGTCTACAAGGGACAGTACTGAAGATGTAACAGCAAGCCGGAGAGCATCGGGGGGAGGCAGTTTTTATGGTGGTAGAGGATGCCAAGCCGTGTATTAGTGCCAGATGCAAGGGCATCAATGTGGGTGTGGAATGTGAGGACTGAATCGAAGGTAACCCCAAGGTATTTGTAGAAGCAGACTTGTTCAAGCAGTTGTTTGGTACTAGGAAGGATGGGGAGTGGGTGGTTGCAGGCTTTGTTTTGGGGGTGGGCAAAGAGCATAGTTTTGGGTTTTTTTAAGATTAATGATGAGTCTGTGCTCCTTAAACCAGGCTTCAGCATCATTGTATGATTATTGTAGGGAGTCCTGAAGGGAGATGGGATTGCGGTGGGTGGCAAAAATGACAGCATCATCTGCATACATAGGAATTTTGCCAGAGCATGCACTGGACAGGGTGTTTAGATAGAGTGAGAAGAGAAGGGGGCCCAGGATGGAGCCCTGGGGTACCCCTGAGTGGATGGGACAGGTATTAGAGAGTGTCTCATTGATTTTTACACACTGTGAGCAAGCAGATAGATAGCTCGTGCACCATGCGAGGGGGCCAGCAGAGAAACCAGTGTAGCAGAGGGCATCCAGCAGAAGAGGGTGGGAGACAGTGTCAAAAGCCTTAGAGAGGTCAACAAACACTGCACCAGCTAAGGAGTTGGTGTACAGGAAGGAGTGTAGGAAATTGAAGAACTCAATTAGTGTAGTGCCGGTACTGTGACCAGCATGGAAGCCGTGCTGCTCAGGACATAAGATGTTATGCTTAGTCAGATATTCAGTGATTTGAATGGCCACCACGTTTTCTAGGACTTTGGAGAGGGAGGGGAGGATGGAGATTGGTCGGTAGTTGCTGGCAGAGGACCTGTCACCCCCTTTATGAATGGGCATGACTATGGCTGTTTTCCAAGCAGTGGGAAATTGCCCCAGGCAGAGGGATTGGTTTAGTAGGCTGGTGAGTGGGGCAAGGACTTCATCTAGCACCAGTCTTAGAATACTGGGGTCCAGGGAGTCGCTGCTGGGACTACTGCCATTTAATGCTTTGATTAGGAGGGGGTCTGGCTTCCTGGGCAGATACCTTGTGCAGATGGAAGCTGGGGTGGTGGAGGACAGGGGGAGGTAGGCTGGGGGGAGAGTGAAATAAATTACTGGGAAGGACTGAGCTAAGGTCAGTGAAGGAGGTGTTGAGGCAGTTAGCTATGAAGGCAAGATTGGTGGAGGTAGTGCCATCAATAGTGAGCTGTGATGGGAGAGGGGAGTGTGTTTTTCCATTTAGCTGTTTATTATTGTCCCAGAAAGTCCGGGCAGACCCCCAGGAGGAGGTGAGGGTGGCCTGGTAATGGTCAGCCTTGGCTTTACAAATGGCCCAAGAGCACCTGTTCCAGGCAGCATTGTAGGCTTGTCTATCAGCCAGCTGGCCCATTTCAGTGGCAAGGTGTCAGAGGTTTTCCCAATTTCTAAGCATTTGTAGTAGGACAGGGGTAACATAGGGTGCATTATGTTTTTTGGATCGAATTTTGGTGAAGAGTGCAAAGAGATCACAGACCTTGTTGAAGGTTTGGGAGAAAAAGGAGAGGGCAGTGTCAATGTTGGGTACATGATGAATGGGGGACCAGTTAATCTGGGAGAGAAACTGTTTAAGTTTTTTCAGCCCACCAGGGTGGAGGTGCCTGTGGAGTGTGGTCTGGGCTTTGGATTTGGGAGTGGGGGCTGCCCAAAGAAATAGGATAGGGTAATGGTCAATTAGGGAATCTGGGAGGACCTGGATGTTATGGATTTTTTGGGGGCAGTTGGTGATAATTACGTCCAGAAGGGTACTGGTTACTCTTTTTGGGTTTACTCTAGTGGGCTGGGAGATGAGTTGCGTCAGCTCTTGGGCAGCAAACGAGTCTCGAATCATGGAAGAGGAGGCGCTGAGCCAGTTTACATTAAGTTCCCCTACTAGGATTTGTTCCACCTTGTGGTGGAGGGTGGCCAGATATTCAGTTATAGATACCAGCGCTGGGTCATTATCAACTACCATGTTTCCTTTCATGAGTGGAATAGTGTCCATTGCAATGGCGTCAAACTAATTCAATTTATAAATATGAATATATCATGTCTGACTTTGATTTGTCTGAAGCTGAGAACCTTGCTACACTGCAAAGAACAAACTATAACTCCATTTAGGAGCTGGAAACTTGGTAAGGCATAATATTGTAAAGCAGGGGAGCTACGCTTTCTACATAGAGTTAAATTGCTTTTTCCTTATTGGCATTAAGCAGAGAATTGCAGGATTCCATTAAAAGTGTAGTAATTTTATAACCAGAGGGAGTGAGATACAACTGTATTTGCTTAATTGTTGGGGTTGAGACCTAGGATTTGGAAGGATATTCTTGCAACATTTTAAAAGTGTCCTGCTGGCTGAGAAGTTGTTTTTTTTCCCTGGTTTCACTGAAAGATTTTGTGTATTGGAATCAGACATAGCAGACTGCCTACATTGAAAGGCCTGCTTACATCACAGGTGTCACTAGTCAATCAATTGGCTTAATTCTTAAGATTTTCAGTGCAGGAAGAGTGTAAAGCACAGCTGACTTATTTTGGGGCTGACTGCTTTCAGAGCACAAACCACCAGGCTGTTTTGGGGCTGGGGAGGTTTACCTGTGTCTGACTTGGATGTCTGGATTTTTCTCTGTTTGATTAGCAGGGTGTTTTCTCTGTCAAATTGTTGTGTAGGGCATCTTGCTGACAGGAAGGCACTCATTGCAGCGTGGGTCAGAGCTTTTAGCTGATTGTTTTGTGAGGGCACAGTTTAGGCCAACCCTTCCTACCCTCACCCCACCCACCCCTGGAAATAGTTCCTTTATACCTGGGGTTCTGACATCATTTCCTCAAGAGTGCAAGTGCATATCACTGTCATATCCTCTCTAGCACACTGCACTGACAATATAAGCATACATTGTATAATATATATATTTCTATATAACAAACCAATCACACACACACAAAAAAAAAAGTAGATAAACATGTGGGGAGTAGTACAATGTAATGGCTGTGGGGCAGCAGTCTCCAGGAGTCTTTCTGGAGGCTGAGATGCTGCCCTATTTGCAGACAACTCTCTGCCCTGAGGAGGAAGTTGCCCATCTCAGGCCATGCTGGACAGTAGTAAGGAACCTTCCCCAGGCCACACTGGACGGTAGGAAGGAACCTCCCCATCCAGGGAGCACCAGAGCCACCACCACTACCTCAGAGGTTGCAAAGAAAGCACAGCAGTTGGACCACAGTGGGCTCAGGAAGGGTGAGGATGGTGGAACAGAGGCACACCCAGTCAGTTGTTCCACTCACAATCCATACACCATTCTGGGGAATGCTCCCCATGGATGCACCTGCAGAGGAGACTAAGGAGGCTGAGGACAGCTGTCACAAGGAGGCCCACAGGAAGGAGGCAGAGGACACCACAAGGAAAGGAAGCAGCTCTGGTGGGGACCCAATTATTAGGGGATAGAACTGGGGAGTAGGAAAACTGAAGTAAGGTGCCTGCCTGGTGCCATGGCTTGAGGGACAGGAAGCGCATCCTCAGGATCACGAGAACAGCTGCACGAGAGTCTGAGCTGGACGTCATTGTCCACCTAGGGACAAATGACTTGGCTCATCATGAGATTAGAGCAGTGCAGAAGGACTTTGTAGAATTGGGGAGGGGCCTAAGACAAGTAGCACACACAGTATCCTTCTCAGAGGTGCTGCCTGTCAATGGCATGAGTAAGGCGAGGGTACTTTGCACCATGCAGTTTAATGAATGGTTGAAAAAGGTGGTGGAGCACAGGGTTTGGCTTCATTGGGGACTGGGGTTCCACCTGGAAGGACACCAGCCTATACTGGCAGGATGGTCTGCATCTGTCCAGGAAGGAACAAGTCTTTTGAGCAATCGGTTTAAATGCTTCATTGGCAAGCTTTTAAACTAGTCAAGGGGAGGCACTGATAAGCAGAGGAAAATCCCAGCCTCCCTACAAAAACAGGGTACTAAATGAGAAAAGACCAGGTAGAAAGGTCAGTGGGGGATGCTGCAACAGAAGGTAAAGCCATCAAAAATGGAGAGCAATGAGTACCAATGCCCGTAGTCTGAGTAACAAGCTTCCTGAATTAGTGGCCTTGATGGAGGAGGAACATCTGTATATCGTGGCAGTCACAGAAACATGGTTCACACAAAACCATGACTGGGACATAAACATACCAGGATACACTATCTACAGGAGGGACAGGGAGGGTAAAAGAGGAGGAGGAGTAGCTCTTTACATAAGGGAAGGAATCAAAGCAACAGAACAAAAGGGTAAACAGGGAGGAGAAGAAGCACTGTGGGTAAATTTGAGACAGGCAATGGCACCACAATCCGCACAGGGTTAGATACAGACCTCTCAGGGGAGGAAATGGACAAGAAAATGATAGAAAGTATACTTAGAATGGCAGAAAAAGGGAGATATTGCTGATGGGTGATCTGAATATGCCAGATGTTAACTGAGAGTGCAGTTGCAGCAGCCACTTCTAAGAGTGGGGTTATTCTAGATGCCCACAGGGGCATGCCTTAGACAACTAGTATTGAAGCCCACTCAAGAGGAGCAATCTTAGACCTGGTTCTCTCAAATGGAGATGAAGAGAGGCTCACAGATGTAAGTGGGTAGCCATCTGGGAACTAGCGACCATCGAACAGTATGGTTCACAATAAACACAGCAATAGAGTCAAGCTTAACAAAGACAAAGGTACTGGATTTTAGGAGGGCTGACTTTGCCAAATGGGTGAGTGCCTAAGGAATGCACTAGCAAATGGGCAGGAAGGAGGGTGGAAGAACAATGGGGAATAATAAAAACTGCCATCACAGAGGTAACAAGCCTTTGTGTAAAGCAAATAAACAAAACAAAATGAGGTAAGAAACCACTATGGTTCTCAAAGGAAGTGGCAGTGAAGGTTCAAGAGAAAAAGAAAGCATTCAGGAAGTACAAGGAATCACAGAAGGAACAGGACAGAGAACTGTATCAGTTAAAGCAAAAGGAAGCTGGAAAGGCAGTCAGAACAGCAAAGGCCCAAACCGAGGAAAATATAGCCAACTCTGTTAAGAAGGGGGATAAAACCTTTTATAGGTACATCAGGGAGCGAAGGAAGACCAAGGGAGGGATAGTGAGGCTTAATAAAGGGAGGAGGGTGGGCAGAGGGTGACTGTGAAAAGGCAGAGATACTAAACAAATATTTTTGCTCAGTATTTACAAAGGAAGAGGGGGAGGTACCTAAAACAAACAGTAGAAACACTCTGGATACAGAAGTTGATACTAGCCCATTTACAGAAGAAAGGGTTCTGAAAGAACTCTTAAAACTGAAGGTGGACAAAGCAATGGGGCCTGATGGGATTCATCCCAGAATTCTAAAAGAACTAAGGGTAGAACTAGTGACACCACTGACTACCTCTTTAACAAATCATGGGAGGATGGGGTGGTACCCGAGGACTGGAGGAGGGCAGATGTGATTCCTCTCACAAAAGTGGGAGCAAGGCAGAAGCAGGAAACTACAGACCTGTTAGTTTAACCTCAGTGATAGGGAAAATGATGGAATCACTTGAAGGAAAGAATTGTCGAGTATCTAGAGGCCAGAGGGCACAGGACCCAAGGCAGCATGGATTCACAGTGGGAAGGTCATGCCAGACAAATCTGATAGATTTTTGACTGGGTGACCAAAGTAGTTGATCAGGAGGGGCTGTGGACATGGCCTACCTAGACTTTAGCAAGGCATTTGACACAGTCCCACACAAAAGATTAATATATAGTTAGCAGCCTGGGAGTGGGTCCCAAGATGACAGCCTGGGTAAAGAATTGGCTGGAGAATAGGACACAGAGAGTAATAGTAAATGGAGTCCACTCTGAAAAAAGGGGTTTAGTAGGGCACCGCAGGGTTCAGTATTAGACTGGTCCTCTTCAATGTCTTTATGTTTACATTGCAGAGGGACTGGAAGGAAAGTATGTCTCTTTGCAGATAACACAAAGATCTGCAACAGAGTTGATGCACAAGGTGGGGTGGAAAAGATGAGAAGGGACTTGGCAAGGTTAGAGGAATGGTCAAATGTATGGCAGCTTAGATTCAATGCTAAGAAGTGCAAGGTAATGCACCTGGAAACAAAACCCAGGGAAGAGTACACAATGGGGGTGAGATACTAACAACAACAAAATGGAAAGGGACCTGGGGTAGTCATATCAGATGACCTAAAGGTGGGCAAGCAATGTGAGAGGGCAGCAAGGAGGGTTGGGGGATATGGGATGCATAGGGAGGCATCACCAGTAGAAAACAGGAAGTTATTATCCCTCTGTACAGACAGCTGGTGAGACCCCATCTGGAGTACTGCATGCAGTTCTGGAGACCCAATCTCCGCAAAGACATAAACAGGATGGAGGCAGTCCAGAGGAGGGCAACTAAAATGGTGCAGGGTCTGCACTGGAAGACATATGAAGAGAGACTTAAGGAGCTTAATATGTATAGCCTCAAGGAAAGGAGGGGGGACATGATAGAAACTTTCAAGTACCTCAAGGGAATCAACAAAGTCCAAGAGGGTAGCATCTTTCAAAACAAGAGGTGTGCAAGAACAAGGGGGCACAATTTGAAGATAGAAGGGGGCGGCTCAGAGGTAATTTAAGGAAGTATTTTTTCACAGAGAGGGTTGTGGATGCATGGAACTGCCTTCCAGAGGAGGTTGTGGAGTCAAAAACAGTGTTGGAATTCAAGCATGCATGGGACAGTCATAAGGCAATTCTAGGGGTTCGGGGTAGGAAGAAGTAGGCTGCTGGTTAACTAGGATCTGCAGCTTATCCATCAGGTAGGGAAATGGGCAGACTGGGTGGGCCAAGCAGTCCTTATCTGCCGTCAAATTCTATGTTTCTATGTTTCTATATAGATTTGCCAGCAGAAACAGGCCATAATGGTCTATCAAGTCTGCTCAAGTGTACATCTCCATTTAGTTCCCTGGACCTTCCCCCACTCCCCATGGAGTTGGCTGTCCCACCCCAAGTACCATCTTCCTTCCTCAACCCAGTAAAAAATCCTCCTGCCCTAATTTTCTTCTTCACCCTATCCCACTTCCCCCTTAAAACTAACCACTGTATTGCCCACAATTACATCCTTTGGCAACTTGTGATACCACTACCATTATGCTGGCAGGCTGGCTACATTAGTTCATTTATTTTCAGTTCCCGTTTTCACTGCTGCCACATCCAGAAGTCAGTCAACATCTTGGCTAGTGTGAGGTGTATGCAGGGAGTACTGTAGCCGAATTTCAGTGAAGTAATACTGTACTGCCTGGCCTTAGTTGATCTGCATTACATTCACCCAGGCAGTCTGAATAAGAGTTCACCTGAGTGTGAATAACAGTTCATCCAACATGAGCATCTGTGATGTCTCTCATGCTGCAAGATTCGGAGGTCAATCAGCATCTCAGTAAGTGTGAGTGAGCAACACAGAATTGCTGAATGACAGTAGGCAGGAAGAACAGTACTGCAGTGCACATTTTTTTTATTTATTCAGCAAGTATAGTGTTCAGGTTTCTGTAATTTAAAGGTCCACATTGTGAGCTGTTTGGGTCTGTGCTTGTGAACAGATGATTGATGCAGGCTGTGATTACAGATTAGCATCAGGAGCCATGCTGACCAATCGTAATAAGTACGTTTTCAGTATAGAAAGGTTTGTAATGTGAAGGAGTACTATAACTAGTAAAGGTTGGTCCTACTCCTACTTTAAAACATCTGTTTATTCATGCATTCAATAGCTGGAATGTCTGTAATCATAAAACACAAAAACATAAACAATGATGGCAGAAAAAGACTAATGATCCATTGAGTCAGCCATTAATTCCCTATCATACCTTTTGAGCTTTGACCTTTTCTCTACAAATAAGTTTTTGTCTACGTCATCCACCCCCTTTTTCCCTGTCTTAATACTATCCCCCAGAGCAACTACTAAGCCGATAACTCTGTCCAAGCTGAGCAGGCCCAATGACATGGAGGGCTAAGACACCAGGGCCCAGATATTCAAAAGGGTTGCGCCATGCGCAATAGGGATGCACCAGCACAAGTCTGAAAATGCGCCATTCTGTGATATTCAGCAGGAGGCAGATGCACCCCCAAATCACACTGCGCAAGAGTGGAATGATAATGAATGAATGCGCAACTGAAGGAGGAGGAACCATGCGTAAATGGCACAGTGCGATATTCAACAACATGCACAATGTGCAATAGGGGAGCAAGCAGAAGTTAAGCGATAGTGGAAATGAGCCAAAATAAAAAGGAATGAGAGAGAGGTGCAAGAATGCTACAGGGAAGGCACATATTGCTGAACCATAGGCACCCACACAGGCACCAAACACTGGGAGCAGGACAGGGCAGGACAGAGACAGAGCACCTGGAACCCCCAGGAACAGGGAAGGTGTGGGGAGCCTCTGCCACAGTGCAGTCTAAAACGGGAAAGTGCCACACAGCACTGAGGCCACTACAGGGAGGTTTTCCCGGTGCAGGGAAGTAGCAGCAAGGACAGTGGAGGGAACACAGAAACAGCTGCTGGGAGGGTAACACAAGCCAGGGACATGGCCAGTGCCATGATCCAGATGGAGGCAGTTATGAGGCGGGTGAGAAGGCAGGAAGCAGGGGGGGCGCGGCCGTGGAAGGCCCCGTCGGCAGTATGCCCCCAACAGGCAGTACCGAGCCTGCACCAGCCTCGAGCTGTACACTGATACTGAGATCGTGGTCCGGTACCTCTTGATCCAGGCAATTCTGAGGTGGCTCTGTGAGCTGTGCAGTGATGTGATGCAGCCACCCACACGACGGAGCCATGCTCTGTCAGTGAAGACCAAAGTGACAGCTTGCATGTGCCTGCTCACCACGGGTACCTTCCAGAGACCAACAGGGGACATGACAGGCATAACCCAGCTGGCCACGTCACGCCACCTCACCCAGTTCCTTGGCGCACTGCTGCCACATGCTGCGGAGTACATCCATTTCCCCAGCACACCGGTGAAGCGCACAGCAAACATACAGGAGTTCCACAGGGTAGCATGAATGCCTGGCATGCTCAGGGCAATAGACTGCACCCAAGTGGCCATCTGCACATCACCTGGCCCTGAAGGGGCCACATACATGAATCAGAAGGGGTATGCAAGCATCAACTGCCAGGTGGTGTGCGATGCCAGGGGGCGCATAATCAATGTCTGTGCCACGCACCCTAGGGGAGCACATGATGCCTTCATCTGGAACCAGTCAGCACTGTGCCACAGGTTTGAGAGTGGGGACATCCCCACTGGCCACCTAGTGGCTGAGTATGCAAAGCACACAGAAAGACATGGAGCTTGGGAGGGGCATAGTCAGAGGTGACATGGGTATTGGCCTAGATGGCCCAAGGCAGGGCGATGCTGATCACCAAACTAATGTCCACCCTCTACACACAGGTGCCAGGGGATACCCACTCTGTCCCTGGCTGCTCACACCATACCAGCGGCCCATGACCCCATCACAGCAACGCTACAATGAGGCACATGCCACCACACGCAATGTCATCGAGCGGGTGTTCGGGATGATGAAGACACGTTTCCGTTGCCTGGACATGTCTGGCAGTGCCCTACAGTACAGCCCCTCAAATGCCTGTGGGCTATTCCTGGCCTGTTGCATCTTGCACAACATGGCCAACAACTGTGGGATAGCTGTACAGGTCGAAGAGGGGGACAGCAAGGGAGACAATGAGGACGCAGGTGAAGATGGTGATGGGCAGACCCCCTTTGGTTGAAGGGACCGCCGACTGATCCGGATGGCACAGCTGCACTGGGACACCATCACAGAGGAGCACTTCAACCAACCCAGGTAAGTCATGGGGCCATGTGCAACCACCAGTGGCAAAGGCACAACCCACAAACACACATGGACAAACACTAGGGGTACATGTCGTAAAGGGAATTGGCTGAGCATGGAACCACACACGCCGTCAGGGATGGGCAAGGTCTAACATGGCATGCAGTCACACACACACCCCTCACAAGACATGCACAAAGGGTAGGAGGCACGCTGACCCTGACCACCACCCCTAGCCACACACACATCCACAGACCAGTGCCTGTCATTGTATGTGTATCAGATGCTGGGCACCATTTCACAGTGGTGGACAGCACAACACAGGCATCGTCATGCACACACCACAGCAGACAGCAGCTGGGAGGGTGTGCAGATGGAACGTGTGCATGCATGTAGGGACGGGTACCCCACCCGCATTGCACGTTGAACAACACAATGCACACAGGGCAGCATCAGACAGTAGTCATGCTAGGAGACAGGTCAGTCATGCGCCACAGTGCCACGGCTGCCACGGATGCATGGGCGGCCCCGCCGAGACCCACCAGCAGTGACAGACTGACCAATGGCCTCATGGGGTGGCACCAACAGTCCCCCAGGGGTTCCACTGCGTGAACGCGACCATGCTCGCACAGGAGTCTGCAACACACTGAACATGCCTGCGCCAGGCATGCTCGGGATGCCCACAGCTGAACCCAGTGTCTACAAGGAGGGTGTTGCACGACACCGGGAATGGGGGGGTGAACATTGCACTGTGCGGTGTCTGCGACACATGGGCAAATAACTGTGTGCCCATTATGGCCATGACAGCTGTGATTGCCTGTGTCTGCCTGTCAATGGCAGCAGTCACATCCTCCCGTATCTGGTCCATTCCTGCCAGGAGCAGAGCAGTGTCTCTGCTGCGCCGCTCCTCTACCTGGCGCAGAGCCGCACTGAATGCATCCACCTCCATCACAAGCCGCACCTGATGATTGACTGATGCTTGGAGTATGCGGGTGTGCTCATCTAAGAGGTTATCTGCCTGATCGGCGTGCTGTCCCTCATGGTGTTCACGGCCCTGATGGTCAGCACCCCTTGAGGGTGGGTGCTGCACACCAGGGCCAGGCATGGGCATATCCACAGGTGGCGCACTGATGCCACCCCCTGACACTGTACCCCCATGGCCATTGGCTGACTGCTGACACTGCCCCTCTGGCTGCCACTCTCCAGGGCTCAACAGTGCCACCGCAGTGGCCGCAACAGCCCCACTGTCCTGGACACAGACCGGTGCTGCCCCACTGGTGCAGACAGGCACAGGCTGGGACTGTGATGTCACGCAGGCCTCCACTGTGGCACCACCCACGGCCATGCCCGTGATGTCACCTGCTGTGTGGCCATCCTGTGGCCCATACGTATCACTGCCCATGAAGTTAGCTCCATCATCATAAGTGACGGATCCGGCACCAGCCCAAGTCTCAGCATGCTGGCATGCATGGACGCTGGCACGCTGGGACACGGGCAGGGCCTCCTCCGCACCTGCTCCACCAACATCAGTCTGGATGTCCAGGAGGGCCCACTGTTGCCCTGACCCTCGTATGCCTGTGGAGGTGGATGGACCCTCCTCTATCTCCATGCTACCACCCTCAGTGGACAAGCCCACCATCGCTGACCCATGTAGATGCTCAGGAGCTGTAAGGGAAAACTGTAGCATTAATGTATCTGCCCTACCCTGTCTCCCCCCATTGACAGACCAGGACCTACCATGCAGTGACAGGCTACCACCAGTCTGGAATCCACCACCCAAAACACCCTCAATGGCACAATGCTGCATGCTGCCAGCAACCCGCTCTTCTTGTGGGGTCAGGCATTGCACGTCCGGCTGTGCCCCACTGGTCACAGACCATGCTGCCCTGATGGCAGCCACCTTCTCCTTAATCCTCCACCTGTCCATGCCCATCTTCTTTTTGCACTCCTGCATGGACCTCTGGTGGCTGCCATGCAGGTTGATGGCACGCGCCACCTCTTCCCATGCAACAGCATGGGCCTGTGGTGTTCTCTGGCATCCACTGAGCAGCGGGTCCTGGTTGAGGTAGGCTTCAAACAGGGCATCTGTTTCTGCCTTGGTGAAGTTAGGCCCCCTCTTCTGCCCACGTCTCTGTTCCTCCTCCTCCACCTCACGATTGGTCATTATTCATCCTGTGAGAATAACAGGTGTTACCTGTGACTGTGCAGTCCCATGCATGTCCCACACACCACAGTCCACACTCCCAAACAGCATGCAACTCACCACAATAGACTGCAGTAACCGACTATGGCCAGTGCAGCCCAATGTCACATTTTTATAGTGCAACGCATGCAAATGAGGTGAGGTGCATTTTTAAGTGGATGCAAATGCAATGGTACACCATTGAATGGCTGATTAGCTGATTTGCATATGCCAGCTGAATATTGCGCTATTGCGCTTTACACTATTGTGTTGAACATGTTCAGGCAAGGGCGCAGTTGTGTGAGGTGCACAGTACACACTGAACTGCGCATGCCCGGGGTGATGATGCAGACGCCTGCCACGCTGCTGCGTGCTGTGCGTGGGAGGCAATGCAGGGCACGGCCACCATTGAGCCAGTGGCACTACTGCGCTGTTCACATATATGGCACTGTGGCACTGGGGCGCCATAGGCGCATTGGGGCCACAGCACTGTAGGCCGGTACAGGAGGTGGCACACAGGCACCCAATCACACTACATGCATTGGGTTCCAATCGCGCTGTGGCTGTCCGTGCATGAGAGACCCTTGACCCTATGCCTGACCTTTACCCCCTAGGCACCATGCCTCCACATGAGTGTACCACTATCGCGCTGTTCAGTGACAGCGCGATAGGGAATGGCAGCGCTGTACTGCGCAGCATCTGCACATAGCGGACCACGCTGACGAGTGCCATTTTGACTCCAACTATCTGTTGAGATGGCACAGAGAAGGGCTGCTATGTGGAGCCAGGTTGAATTGGCCAATTTTGTGGCCATTGTAGAGCCCCATACTGGGGCACTATATGGTGATGCACCCCTGGACAGGGCCAGGAGTGCAGTGTGGGAGGAGGTGGCAGTTGCGCTGGAGGGAGGCCACGGGAACCAGGCGCACGGCCAAGCAGTGTTGCCACAGGTATGGTGACCTCCATCACAGGGACCCAGACATGCTTTCCCACCTGCAGGGATGTGCTAGGAGGGACACAGTGCCACGGCCAGGTAGGTGCCCCATCCATACACTGTTAACGTCCATACGGGTATCATGGTTGCATGTGTCCGGCACATGGGGGGGCCATCCAGTGTTGGCCATGGTGGTGGTATTGGGGTGGGGGGTGGATGGGTATGGCTGTGTGGGATTGCACACACATGGGGGTGGGGGGACTTTGCTACCAGATTGTACTGATGTTCCTCTCTCCATGTTTGCATCTTAGGCCCAGAGAAGCGCAGGCAGGTGAGAGAGAGGAGGCGCCACCAGGAGGACCAGCAGGCTGGGAGGGATGAAGATCCGCAGAGGCGCAGGGACCAGCCTGATGATGGTGAGTACCTTACATCCATGATTACTATTGCATGCTGTGTAACAGGGTGGGCAGCGGGGCATGGCCACCATCCATTGACACCACTGCCATGCACGCAACTTGTTACAGTCAGCATTGTCCAGTGGCACTGCATGTCTGGGAGTGCATCGATGGTGGTCCATGCATGCACCGGGTACATGGCTGTGCCACTGCCTTCACACCGCATAGCCAAGTCACTGTATGGCCATGGTGGTGCTGTGCGGGACATGGGTGGTGGGTGTGTGCAGTGGTCTGCATAGCTGTGGAGGCCTGGGTAGGCAGGTCACTGTAGGTGGTCGCACACCATCACAGGGACGTGGCACCTGGCTGTATTCCATGCACAACGGGTGGGCTGCAGGGGGCTGGACAGTCACACGTATTGACTCTGCTCCCTTGTCCTAGGTGGACAGTGACTTCTGGCCATAGAGAGGGGACTGCAGGAGTTGTTGCAGTTGGCAAGGGCGTCTCTGGAGATCCTCCAGACAATGGATCGGCACGGGGTCAGGAGGCGGAGGTCACTTCAGCGCCACATGGATGATGAGCAGGGTGGACAATTAGCCATCCATGCCCCTGAAAACATCACACCCCCCTGGATCCACCCTCACACCCCTTCTTCCCTCTCCTATATGTTCACCCCTGCCCCTTACCAGCCCCCACCTGGTATGTGGCCCTTCATCCCATTGTAAATATTTGTAAACAGTTTTGTTGCTTACCTCTTTTTAATACATTTGTTTTGTTATGACAACTGTGGTGGTCTCTGATTTGCAGTGGGTTACAGGTGCTCAGCTGCAGTGCTGTGCATGGTGTCAGGGGTGGTGCATGCATGGGCGTGTGTGTGTGTCCAGAAGGGAACCGCCTATGGTGTGGGTGGGGGGATCAGTCACTGTCTGTGGTTTGTGTGTTGTTCTCTGTGCACTGGATGCCTGTGTGCAGTGGTCCATGGTGCATGCACTGTGTGCATGGCACCCTTGTCAGACCGTCCATGGCTTGTGCAGCTGACACCCTTGCATGTCTGTGATATGCACGATCTGCTGGCATGTCAGTGATGGCTGTCCATGCTGGACAACCACTATACCCAGCACAATGACAGGTTGCCTCCCATCACCAGTATGGTGCATGTCTGCCTCCGGTGGCACTGTGGCCTCCGCTGTTGTTGTCCCCCCTCCATGCTGTCACTTGTGTCTGTTGCAGGTGATGTGCTCCAGTGTCTGTCACTTGTGCTCTGGCCTCATGCTGGTGGCCTACAGCTTCATGGTGCCTGCACAGGGTGGTTGGCACACCTGTGCCATGTCGGGGTGCTTGACATGTATACACAGCTGCCGTGGCCACAAGCCAGTGGCTTGGTTGACCCGCTACTGTGTCCCTGTGTTGGTGTGCCCTTGGGTATGGGTGGGTGTTTGTCCATGCACTGTGTTGCATCCTGTGTGGTGCATGCTTCCATGCAACACTGTATGTGTCTGTGCTGGCTGTTGTGGCCAGTGCTGGGATGGGATGTGTCCTTGGGAGGGTATGCAGGGTGCTATACCACTGGTTGTGGGGTCTGGGACATGCCCTGTCACCTGAGGGGTACCTCGTGTGCCGACGCATGGTCGATCATCAGCTGTACCTTGGGGGGATGTGCAGGGTGGCACTGTGTATGCTGTTGTTGCATTTCTGTCTACTGCCACCCACTGCAGGGTGCACATGGTGGGGCTGCCTTGCATGGCTCCATGATGCACACGGTTGCATTGTCACAGTGGGGGTGGTGGCATGCATGGGATGTCCTGCACTGTTAGGCACTACTCCTGGGAAGGGTGTATGGGGATCATGGTGCAGGGTGTGCTCTGCATTGGTGGGATGGTGTGGCATGGGGTGGTCGGCCCTCCTTGTTTGCCGGTCACAGCTTGCCAGGGGGTGTGCTGGGGCACCATGCCCCAGCTGTGGGTTGGTTGCTGGTATCCATGGGCTGGTGGTTATTCCAGCTCTCCCCCAGTTGTGCAGTGCATGGGGTGTGGGTGGCAATGTCTGTTCTGCTGTGTGCTCCTCTGCCCATCTGTGGCATGGGTGGTGGGCCCCTGCATCCTGTCTCTGCGCATCCCTGGTTGTGCTGTTGCATTGCTGCCCTGCTCCACGGGGTGTCCCTGGTTGTGCTATGGTGCATCTGGACTGCTCCACTGAGCATCCCTTGTTGCGCTATGGCACATCTGAAATGTGCAACTGCACATCCCTGGTTGCGCTATGGCACAGGTGGCACGATATTCAGTCATGTGCCGCAGGCACATCTTGGCACTTGCAGTTTTTGAATATCACGCTTCTTGCCCAAGGGAGCAGTGGACTTGCACTTGCTCCTGCTATTGCACACTTTTTGGGCACAGTTTGAATATCCAGGCCCATGTGCCTTACCTCCTGCCATGCCATTGAACAGGAACAAGCTTGGGTCACTGGGGTTTAGCTGGAGGTGTTGAGATGATCAAGCATGGATGGGAGCATGCTGATTTGCCCCTTGGCTGCCTCCACGTGGGGCCTGGAGGTAGTGACAGCATCTGAATAGCAAAGTGTGGAGGGGCTATGGTTCCATGTCATGTCCTTGCCTCCATGCACACACACATTCACACACCACCATGGATTACTTCCTTGCTTTCTGGGGATGAGAGGGAAGCTATCACCCAGCTGCATTTGGGTTCAACAAAGATTTTTATGACTCCCCACAGAACTAATTTATGGATGATGATGGATAACCCTTTGAAATTTGTCTGAGTGGAACTGTGCACTAGGGTACCTACCTACCCTTTTTGCAACCAGTAATTTGTTTTCCTTGTGAAGTGCCTTGAAGTGATTTAAAACTTCACCTTATTTGACTGAGTGATTAAGTCCATTTACATTCTAGGAGATGAATCTCACTCTGGGATCCATTGCCGTATTCATCATATGACCCTGGGTATAGGCGGGGGGGATATCAAATATTAACTGTCAAGTCCAGCAAATAATCTCTTCCTCATCACTTGTGTGGGGGAGGTGATTTAGTGTGACAAACAGCAAAATTGTCTGGTAGTGTTGTATTTAACAGAAAGAAGACAGACTACAAAAAAACTAGACAAGATAAAAACCATGCCAGTTAGTGAACATGTATACCTGAGACACACCTATATAGGCAAGGAAAGGGAAAGGTAAATATTTATTTGTATAGTGCCTTTCCACAACCAAGGTGCTTCACATTTAAAATTCAATATACAAACATAAAATTTTGCTCTAAAACAATAAATATAGCAATAAATTTAAAATTGATCTGGGGGTGGCCTGGGAGCATTGTGGGAAGTTAAGTGACTTGCTCAGTTCCATAGTATTCAAATGGAGGTTCAAATGGAGGTTAACATTGTGCTATCAGTCTGTTGCTGTGAGAATCACTGATACTGCAAGCATGGCATTATAACTTCTGTTCCAGATTCTGACTCCCTTGTAAGTTGAACTATAAGGACAGCACCTTTTCCTTATATGAAAACCATTTGCACTGATGAATGGAAACTCTTGGAATGCTGTGCAACTGAGTTCTTCTGATAACGTGAGTGTGGGTGGGTGTGGATATGTACACTAGACCAAATAACATATATGCTTGTCCTGGACCTAAACTGAGCATGTAATCGCCACTGGTTTTCAGTTTTTACCAGAAAACCCATAAATTCTGGAATTTGGAATGCCTGCACAAAAACCCAGTTAAAATTTTGGAATTTGGAGTGCCTGCACACTGGTAAAAACAAAGAATTTCAAGGAATTCTGCGTTTTATACCAGAGTAGTTAATCTACAGAACTTGTATTTTTCTTAACTACTTTCCTATGCAATTTTCAATTTGCTTAATTTAATACCCTTTTTTTCTGATTTACATACAATCCTGGTAAAATTTGAAAATTAGACCTAACAATTACAGCTCCTGGAATTCCAAGTCTTGAAAATGGAGTTTTGTTGCTTTAATCGCCTTAAATCAGTAACATTTACTATAATATGCTCACTCTAGGTGAACAGCAAAGCAAATAGTCTTACTGTAGATCATTCAGAGTAGAAGCCTGACATTTCATGCTGGGTTTTGACTTTATTGCAAATGATCTGCTTATAGAACTTTAACTGTTAATTCACTTGAAAGGATAATTCAACATTTTTTTATTAACTCATGCCATTGCATAAATCTAAAATTATTTAGTCCAATAAAAATGTGTCTTTCACTTTTGAGCTGTAATCCTTGTAACATTACTTGTTGGTTCACTACTCTTGATGCCATGGTGTCAGACCCTTTTATAAAAGATCAAACATAAAAAAAAAAAAAAATAAATAAAATTGATCTGGGAAGGCTAAGTTAAAAAGATATTTCTTCAACTCATTCTTAAATCTGTTGATTGTCAGGCATTCTCTTAACCAATGAGGTAGAGAATTCCACAGGTTAGGTGTCGCAAAAGAAAACAGCCGGCACCAGGTGTTTTTAAATGAACTCTGGAAATCTCTAGCAATCCCTCATCAGCAGGTCAGCAGATCAGAGAGGACAGAGTGGGCAGTAGGGAGTCAAGAGATCTTGCAGGCAGCCAGGTCCCTGTTCATATAGGGCTTTAAAGGTTAGCAAGCCAACCTTAAAGGTGATCTGCCACTGAATAGGCAGCCAGTGCAGTCCATGCAGCACAGGCTTAATATGACTGGCTCTCAATGTACCAGTCAAAAGCCTGGCTGCAGCGTTCTGCACTGGTGGATATCAACCCCGGGAAGCCCTAGGTAGAGGGCATTGCAGTAGTCAAGGCAGGTGGTGATAAAGATGTGTACCAATGTTGAATGGTCATCCAGGGGAACCAGGTGTTTCACCTGGGCAATATTCCTCAGATGGTAAAATGACGATTTAATCACAGCCGACTCCTGAGAGTTCAGATTCAGGCCGTCATCAAAAATAATGCCCAGGTTACACACCCGGTCTGAGGTGGTGAGCTGAACACCATCAAGCCATAAGCCTGGTGCCTGTCCAGCCCCCATACCCACCCCCGGATGACCTGGATCCACTATCAACACTTCGGTCTTGTCTGGATTCTATCTCAGCCAGTTGGTGCTCATCCAGTCCCTGATCTTGATGAGACAGTTGTTAAGCAGAGAGATTGCGTCAACCTGTCCGGGTAGAAAGGAATATACAGCTGATTATCATCTGCATAGCAGTGAAAACTCAAACTGTATTGACTTATGATATTTCCCAAGGGCAGCATATGCACTGCAAACAACATGGATGTCAATATGGAGCTCTACGACACCCCGCAGGACAGGGGGACGGCATCAGAGGAATAAGTTCCAGTGACCACCCTCTCAGACCTGTCCAAGAGAAAAGATCAAAACCATTCAAGGACTATACTCAACAGACCACAAAGAAGCCGCAAGCACTTCAGAAGCACACCATAGTCCATAGTGTCAAATGTTGCTGAGAGATCAAGAAGGACCAAGATGGTATGAGCCTTTCGATCTCTCACTATTAAGAGCTCATTTAATACATGGACAAGTGCAGTCTCCGTGCTGTGTCTCTTCCTAAATCCAGATTGGAGATCTTCATAGACATTGTGGGTCACAAGGTGATTATCCAGTTGCAGTGCAACCACCTTCTCAATAACCTTACCCACAAATGGCAGGTTAGAGACAGGCTGGTAGTTAGTTGGACAATCTGGATCCAAGGAGGGTTTTTTAATGAGTGGTCATATGACTGCCTCCTTGCGGGGATCAGGAAAAACAACCTCTCCAAGGAACTTCAGACAACTTCTACTAGGATCGGGCAGAAAACATTTACACAACCCACAAATAGGGATGTAGGACCCGGATACAAACTACAACTGGTTGGGCTCAGAGTCTGGACAATCCTAACAATGTCTGTGAATTCTGGCTGTCTGAAGTCTGTCCAGACTGAGTGCTCACCTCGAGCCAACTTCCACAGTCCCTCATAAGGAGAGCTGGGCCGATGCTGGACCTGATGATGGCAACCTTATCTGTGAAGAATTGAACAAACTCCTCTCATTTAAGCTGAGAAAAAGATCTCCTATATTGGAGACAGATTGTATTGCACAATCTGTCAACAGCCTGGAAGAGCTTAGCCAGTTGATTCTGCACAGCAGAAATCTCCCTGGACAGGAATGTTGCCTTCTTATGGGTGATTTCTGATTGATAGTGCTTGTAATATTCCATCAGTCTAAGCCTATCAGCGTCCAGGCCAGACCTCTTCCATGCTCTCTCCATCCTTCGACCATCTTGCCTCAACTCCTTCAAGAAACCATTAAATCAAGGGGTCTTTGGGCTAACAGGGAGTGGTTGAACATGAACAGGAGCAATGATGTCCAGGGCATCTCCCACCACCTTGTTATAGGCCAGTACAAGATCCCCTGGATTTATGCAGTCACCCAACAATCCTGATATGTCCTGCATCTCCGACAGACCATATGGGGTAACTCCACTTAAAGGGCAGTACTGGACCATCTCAATAGGGGCAGGCACATTGGGGGGAGCCCCTAAACTGAACCTTATGGTATGATGGTCAGACCAATTAGCTGGTTCCACCCCCAAATCATAGATCTCCATCCCCAAGAGGAACACCAGATCCAATGAGTGACCCCTATATGGGTAGCAGAGGTAACCACCTGTATGATGCCCAGCATCATTATTAACTGGAGTAGATTTTGACAAAATTGTGAGAGTTCATTGTCAACCCAGGCATTGAAGTGCCCCAGAACTATTCATCTGGGGGACTTCAGCACCATGTTGATGATGAAGTCCACTATCTCCTACAGGAATTCTCCATCATCACCTGGTGGACAGTAGAGGAGGAGTATCCCACATCCTACACCCTCTCCCAGGATACACTCAAAGGATCTGATAGGCCCCACTGGCACATCCACAAAGCCCAGTTCCATCTTAAATATAATGGCTACTCCCCTGCCCCTATGATCCAACTGCGGGTGCTGTATCACTGAGAACCCAGCTGGAACAACAGAAGCCAATACAGGACCTGTATTTTCATTCAGCCAGGTCTCGGTGGTGCATGATAGATCTGCTGTTCCAATAAGATCAGCTATAATAGCTGTCTTTTTTTTATAGATCTGGCATTACATAACACCACTTGAGTAGGATGAGTTGTCAAGGAAGATCTTTGCTCCTGCCCACTTACTGAGGAGCCCTTGGGTATGGAGACACGACAGGGAGTACCTCTGTCCTGGTTCCATTTCACCCCAGGGTGTCTCCAGGTCCCCACTACTTAAACTCGCCCTCCCCTTTCCCTCCCTGACCAAGACCAGTTCTCTTCTTTCTCCTTCACCTTCTAACTATCCCTAGAGCTCGACACCTTATATAGGTCTCTGATGGTAAAAAGGGACATTTAAAGGGATCCAATTCCCTGAGCCTAGTGGGTGATACTACCTGATCATCTTTAAGCCTCCCTAACACATTCTCTAGCTCTACAAAAGCAGACAGCCAAACCATTAACTTTACATACTCTCACACTCTGACTACCAAGTCGACAGTTGAATTAATCACTTCACACTATCCACAGTATAAACACATACACAAACACACACAGACTCTCACCCACACACAATCACTCAAAACCACACACCCAAGGAGATACAGAGAGATATGAATTATACACCTTTTAGGAAACCTCCAACACAAGACTGACAATAACTGTGAACTGTATTAACTAAAAATGCATAAATCTACAACCCAGCAAGCCTGATAAGGAGTATACGAGCTTTGAAAGCAGAAAGGAGAAGCAGTATCATTAGGCCTGCCACAGAGGTACTAATTACAATGAAAAAACTGCCTACAAGAATGTCTGTAGAAGCCTTTGTTAGTAGAGTGATTGGGTTAGCCACTTGGTTGGGCAATTACCATCAGAAGGGCAACTGTGAAACTTTCTGAGAGGAACTTAATTCTCCATCCTTATCTCCAGTGATGTGCTTGAGGTCAGGAGGGGTATCCAGCCATCAATGCTTCAAACAGTTCCTGGAGATCTAAGGATTGGAGCAGCAGCAGTTGTCTGCAGCTAACCTATAGAAACATAGAAACATAGAATTTGATGGCAGATAAGGACTGCTTGGCCCACCCAGTCTGCCCATTTCCCTACCTACTGGATAAGCTGCAGATCCTAGTTAACCAGCAGCCTACTTCTTCTTACCCCCACACCCTAGAATTGCCTTATGACTGTCCCATGCATGCTTGAATTCCACCACTGATTTTGACTCCATACAACCTACTCCGAAGGCCGCTCCATGCATCCACAACCCTCTCTGTGAAAAAATACTTCCTTAAATTACCTCTGAGCCGCCCCCCCATCTTCAAATTGTGCCCTCTTGTTCTTACACACCTCTTTTTTTGAAAGATGCTACCCTCTTGGACTTTGTTGATTCCCTTGAGGTACTTGAAAGTTTCTATCATGTCCCCCCTCTCCCTCCTTTCCTCGAGGCTATACATATTAAGCTCCTTATGGGTCAGAGGCTAGGAGGTAAATCAAGATTTATGGAACCAGGGTCTGGTGGAAGAGTGATCATTTATGTAAGCAACCAGTGAGCAACTGGCTATGTTCTTTCTCAAAGAAGTCTCTGTATTCTCCCTGTACTCCATCCCCTACCACCTCTTTATCTCCAAAATGAAACAATACAGAGTGAAAACAAGTACTTTGGATACTATGTGGCAGAAAAAAACAAACTCTAGCAGGAGCCAATAAGGCTGCAAAATAATACAAACAAGTGAACATATGAAATTGCTGGCAGAAAAAAGGCCCACAGGTCTATCAAGTCTGCCCGATTGTACAGCTCTAAGTTTCATATCACTACAGCTGACCCACCCCCACCCAAACTACTCTCTTCCTCCTCTTTTCCGGTCCTTCCCCCCTTTGTGTTTTTGTCTATACTAACCCTACCCTTGACTCTACCCTGCTTAAAGCTATCCACTGTCCTTTGAGCAATTAACTCCTATGTCAGTGACTTCAAAATTGTCACCACTCTCTCTGTGAAGTAGTGCCTCCTCATCTCCCTCCTAAACCTTCCCCTTTCCAACTTCAGACTGTACCCCCTAGTGACCCTTCTCCCCATTAAGAGGAAAAATCATCCCTCCCTGACTTTGTTTATGCCTTTCAAGTACTTAAAGGCCTATATCATGCCCCCTCTTACCCTTCTGTCTTCCAGTGAGTACATGTTGAGCTCTTTCAACCTTTCCTCATATGGCAACTCCCCTAGTCACATGATCATTTTGTAGCCCTATGTTGCACCCCCTCCAGTAATCTCACATCTTTTTTGAGGTATGGGCACCAGTACTGTACACAGTATTCCAAGTGTGGCCTCACCAGTGCTCTATACAATGGCAAGATGACCTCCCCCTTTCTAAAGGTGATCCTTCTAGCAATATACCCCAGTATCCTATTTGCCCTTGCTACAGCTCTCCTACACTATGCAGATAGCTTCATGTCCCCATGACTATTACCCCAGATCCCTTTCCTCCTCTGAAACCATTACCTACACTCTCCCCCAGCCAGTAGCTGTTCTTGGGATTTCTGGCTCCAAGGTGCATGACCTTGCATTTCTTAGTGTTAAACCCCAAATGCCACTCCTTAGACCAGTGTTCGAGTGTAGCTAGATCCTCTCTGAGTGCCTGCCACTCTTCCTCATTGTCTACTTTTGCAGAAATCTTAGTGTTGTCCATGAGCAGGCAGATTTTACTCTTGACCCCCTTTGCAATGTCTCCAATGAAGACATTGAATAAAACAAGGGCCAGCACTGAACCCTGTGGTACTCCACTCATTACTGCCCATGGCTTGGATTTCTCCCCCTTACAACTACTCTCTATTGTCTGCCCTGCAGCCAGCTCTCAACCCACCCCACCAGTTTTTCCCCTGCTCCCGTGTCCCTCAGCTTGCTCATTAACTTCCTGTGTGGCACAGAGTCAAATGCCTTGCTGAAGTCCAGATACAGGACATCCATAGCCTGGCCTTTATCAGCTGCCCTAGTGACCCAGCCAAAGAAGTTCTTCAGGTTAGTTTGGCAAGATCTTCCTGTGACAATCCCATGCTGTCTCTCATCCTGCAGCCCATTGCTATCAAGAAAGGTTATCAACCTCTCCTTCAGAATGGTTTACATCAACTTCCCCACTATGGAAGTCAAGCTCACTGGTCTGTAGTTACCCAGTTGGTCCTTGGGTCCACTCTTCTTAAGGAGCATCACGTCATCCATCCTCCAGTCCCTGGCTACATTTCCTGTCTCCAAGGAGGTGTTGAACAGGGCTGTCAGAGGGCCTTCCAACAACTCTGCCAGTTCCTTCAGGACCCTTGGATGTACACCATCCAGTCCTTGTGCCTTGTCCACCCAAAAGCCTTTAAGGCTCTTCAGAACTCTATCCTCTTGGATGACCTCATCTGTTTTCTCTGCCTCCTCCACCCTTGCCCACTTTCCCCTGTGGTATTGGGTCATCCCTTTCTTTTGTGAACATCAAGCAGACATACTCATTGAGTACCTCTGCCTGATTGTCCCCTTTTTCTGCCCATCTTCCCTCTCTCTTGATTTTAACAATGTCATCCCTACAACTCCTCTTCTCCCTTATGTATTTAAAGAACCCCTTCCCCCTCTCTGATGGCCTGAGCCAACTTCAGCTCCATTGCTGACTTTGCTGTACTGACTGACCTGGTCACTTCCCTAGATGCCTGTGAAAACACATCTCTCTCCTCCTCATGCCCAGATTTTTTGAACTTAATGAAAGTCAATCTTTTTTCCCCTCACCTTCCCATCCACCTCCTTGCTGAGCCATTTAGGTTATTTTTGTCCTCGACTGCTTACTCTGAGATTTGGCACATGTGTTTGTAGCCTCATTTAGCCCCTTCCTAATGATTCCCACTTCTGTTCAGCATCCATCCCTGTGTCAATGTCAGCTAAATACCCCTCTAGGATAAATAAAAATGTTGCCCATTCTGGCAAAATCTGCCTTCCTGAAATCCAAAACTCTTGTCCTGGTATTATGGGCAGTGAGAAATGTGTAAACCAACAATTTTGACACTAACCACTGAGCCACCTAACAACACTTTTTAATTGTTGTAATACACACACACACTGACTAATACATATACACATGTATGCATACATATATTCCAGTGTAACATAGCAGTGCACTGTCTACACACATTTTTACATATTAAAAAAAGACATTGAGATATTGTGTTCTTCTTTTCAGGCTCCGAGGGACATCGGAGGGTGGAGGCAGTCCACTAGACAACTCATTTAAATCAGCAATGACATGTATAAAGCTGAAACTGATCTAAATATCTAAATTGTTGGGGAATGTAGACTAGCAATTTTTGCACTAACCACTGAGCCACCTATCTGCACTTTCTAATTGTAGTGAAGCACACACTGACTAATACATATACACATACATGCATATATATTACAGTATAACATAGCAGTGCATTGTCTACACACACAAAGCATTGTCACACACACACTAACGCACATGCACTGCCTTATATGTCATTTATTTACTTATACATCTAACCCTTTTACTACATTTAGGATAAGCACTGTGTTTTGCAGTAACTCATTGTACTAATCTTATGCATGACTAGGTAACTAAGGTAGTGGACCTGGGAGGTGCAGTGGATGCGGCCTATCTGAGCTTCAGAAAGGCCTTCAACACTGTTAATCATAGAAGGCTGATTAACAAACTGCGTAGCATATGGGTGGATCCTAAAATAATTCTGTGGGTGGTGGACTGGCTGAATGGCAGACATCAGAGGGTTGTGGTAAACAGGGAGTACTCTGGAGAGGGAGAGGTGATGAGCAGGGTGCCACAGGGGTTGGTGTTGGGGCTGGTGCTCTTTAATGTTTTTATTGGGGACATTGCAGAGAGACTGTAGGGGAAGGTACTGTATGCCTCTTCACAGGTAACACAAAGGTATGAAAATTAGGTGGACACACCAGGAGGTGTTGAAAGAATGAGGAAATACCTTATAAAACTGGAGAAATGGTCTGAAGAATGGCAGCTTGGATTCAATGCAAAGAAGTGCAGGATCATTCACATAGGGCACAAGAACCCAGGGGGAAAGTATGATCTAGGTGGGGAGGAACTGAAAGCCACAAAGCAACAAAGGAACCAGAGATTTATCATCTCAGAGGGCCTGAGAGAAAGTAGGCTGTGTGATAGCTGGAAAGGCTAGCCAGATGCTTGGATGCATAGAGAGGGGTATCAAGAGCAGAAAGAGGGAGGTCCTCTTGCTCCTGTATAAGACACTCATGTGACCACACCTTGAATACTGCATCCAGTTCTGGAGGCCCCATCTTAGAAAGAACATATACAGGGTGGAGGCAGTGCAGTGGAGGCAAGTAAAATTGTGCAGGGCCTGCAGGATAAGACCCATGAGGAAAGACTAAAGGAGTTAAATATGTATTCCTAGGAGTAACGGAGAAAGGGGGAAAACATGATTGAGACATACTATACAAATACATCACCAGTAAAAACAGAGTACAGGAAGGAAGCATCTTTCAAAGTATGAGATGTTCCATGTCAAGGGGGCACAAAATGAAGTTAGAGGGGGAAAGACTAAGGGGAAATGTGAGAAAATATTTTTTCATGGAGAGGGTGGTGAATACCTGGAATAGCCTACCAGAGGGGGTGGTAGGGGCTCAAATGGTCACAGAATTTATGAAGAAGTGGGATAGACACAGGGTTATCCTGGAGGCAAGGCGGGCTCCAAAGTTCAGTTTGTTCATGGGGCCTTACCCTAGATAGGGATTAATAGGGCACATTGGGTGGTGATGTGACTTCAACCCCCCCCAGCATGACCTCCCACTGAGCACCCAAAACCCTGCACCACCAGACACCGCCACACACCTGCACTCACCTGAACAGGTCCCATTGTGAAGATACACTCTTCCATCGAAGACACGTCTTGCTGCTGGAACTGAAGATTGCTATATGAAAAATAAGGTAAATGCAGTTCAATGTATTTCAATGGGTTTTCAACTGCACTTACCTTATTTCCCATATAGTAGTCACCAGTTCCAGCAGCAAGACATGTCTTCCATGAGACAGTGGATCTTCACACTTGGATCTGTTTAGGTGAGTGAGGGTGTGTGAGGGCATCTGGGGGATGTGGGGGAGTGGGTACTCAGTGTGAGGTCAGGCTGGGGATTTGGGTTTGTATCAGCAATGGCCCTTTCTTTACAGATTACAAAATACATTGAGGGACTGTGTTCTTCTTTTCAGGCTCAGAAGGATATCGGGGTGCAGGGGGGTTGCCACTAGATGCATCATGTAAATCAGCAATAAAATACATAAGGCTGAAACTGATCTAGGTAGTGGGGGAATATAGACTAGCAATCTTTGCATTAACCACTGAGCTACCTACAGTAACTGCACTTTCTTATTGTTGTGATACACACACTGACTAACACATATACATATGTGCATATATATTCCAGTTTAACATAACAGTGCACTGTCTACACGCATTTTTACAGATTAAAAAAAGATACCAAAGTATCACTTTCTTCTTTTTAGGCTTCAAGGGGCATTGGAATGTGAGGGTTTGCCACTGGACACCTCATTTAAATCAGCAATGACATTCATAAGGCTACAACTGATCTTGATAGTGGGGGAAAGTAGACTAACAATTTTTGCACTAGACTGAGCCACCTAACTGCACTTTCTAATTGTTGTGATAAACACACACTGACTAATACATATGCACATATATGCATATGCATTCCAATATAACATACAATAAAAGTTATTTTAAACTGTCCCTCCAACTCACCGATTTAGCATTGTTCAGTGAGTTGCTTAATGTGTACACTGCTTATTGCAATGAATTAATAAAAGTTTCCTAATGGTTTGCTTCTAGCTGCTATTTTGTTTAATCTTACTGTACTTTTCAGCTCTCTGGAAACTTTTATCAATGCAATGCATGAGCAGTGCACACATTAAAGGGACACTGTCAGCTTTCAGCAGCGATACTGAACTTGTGTGACCAGCATGCCCATAAAGCATCTATGGCAAAATAAACTATTCATGTGCCCCAGTATGAGTAACAGTAAGACCTGTTACCAAAATGTTAAATAGATATATATATTTAGCTTGGACCAAGCACATTACCATATTGTCTGGCTGATTCTCTGCCACCAGATGCCTCTTCTCAATGTGCACATGCATTGAGCATGTGCAAATTTCCTGAACAAGTACAAGTGATAGTTGGATCTAAAAGTACATTCTCTTCCGAGCAAGGGGATCTTTGTATGAAAAATGAAGAGGATAGCAAGTGTTACTTTTACCACACAAAATAGTACCGTGATCCTAAGCATGCATTTCACATCCATGGCAATGTCACACGCATGCTCAGGTTCATGATCTTGTTTTTCTTGGTGGTAAAAATAAGACTTGTAATGCTTTTTTTTTATTCTTACAAAGATTTTTTTCTATCCCAAAACAATATCTAACAGCATTTGGCTAGTGGGGCTGTGGCCAGTTTTGACCCCTATCAATGAACATCCACATGTGGTCATGTGGTCACACAGATGACAGTACAGAAACAGATAGTCAGGACCACCGTTACAGTGTACACACACACACACACACACACACACACACACACACACACACACACAGAAGAGATAACATATACAATGAGAAGAAAATGCATAAACATACTTGTACAGCAACACAAGATGAAACCATATCCAAACACAGCCCCTAATAAACTAATATGAAGCACCATCAAATATATATATATTTTTTTAGTCTTTGGTAGCCAGGTAAGGAACACTAGGCACAAGTGCTTGTTTTCAGGGGTGACCTGCGAGCACTGGGCAGTTAAGTGACTTGCTCAGAGTCACACAGTATGCAAGTGGAGGTTGTGAGAATCAAATTCATGTCTGGTCTGCTGGATGTACCAAGCTTGTTCACACCTCATTCCTCTAACCTCTAGGCTATACTGCCAGCCCAATGATGATAATAATGGATACACATGGGCACCTCTGCAGAGCACATGCCCACATACACACAAACAACAGTATGACTTGATATGGTTCAGAACTGATGAATACAAGGACATACTAAAAAATATAGATATACAATTTGTGGTGCAGCATAGTTCAGTGAGTTGCTATACAATGTAATGGAGGTCTATCACATAAGATATGATGGACTGGAATACCATTGTGTTGCTAAATAAAACAGACAATGATACCCCTAGACTTCAGATAAAGCAATGGATATGTATTTATAATTAAAAATACTAACCAATCCATGGTAAGTCTCTGATTTGTGTAATCTGAATCAGAACTGTCAGTCTTTATGTCAGAATCAGATGCAGCTTGTGCCACTCACATTGATTAACACTGGATACTGTGGGCTCAGACTGGTAAGGTTGGATACTAATTTCAAAATTTAAATAACATCTTTATATTCCTCTACCTCAAACATAATGAATAGTGAGCACAGGCACAGTAAAGATTATTGAAATCCAAAGGTAGAAAAAAACACACTTTCAGTAAAACAGCTAGCTTAGCTGATCAAATGTTTTCAGGAAGAAGGCACATAATTAACACAGACACGCTAACTTCTGTTTCAGTACTTTAGCAACAGAATTTCAACAGCATGGTAAGTTTTAAGATGAAAAAGTGCATATCAAAAGTCCATCGCAAACCTCCACTGTAAAAAAAAACTGTAACAAACTCCTTTGCCAGTACTTTAGCAACAGAATTTCAACAGCATGGTAAGTTAAAAGATGAAAAAGTGCATATAAACAATCCATTTCAAACGTCTGCTACAAAAACAAACTCTGGCAGAGCCACTAGGGCTGCTAATGCATTAACTTGATGTGTTTGTGTGTGTCTCGGGCTTATGGGGTGGGAAGGTGGAGGGAGCAAGAGGGCATACATCCCATCATTTGCAAGGAATGGGCATAACTTTGTCATGTTGTCATATTGTGACACCAAATGGGTTTGGGGTTGGAAGAGTGAGGGCATAAACCCTATAATTTGCAAGAAATGGGCATAACTTTATTTTTTCATATTTTGACCCCAAATGTTGAACATAGTCTTCTTATCTCCCTCCACTTCATGAACCCCATAGCTGAGAATTTTCTAATCCATAGGAAAATAGCATTCCACACCACAGGTGTGAAAACACATTTCAGGCAGGATGTGAAAGATAACAGCCATACCATTTATGAGGATGTGTGATAAAATGGCTGTATTGAAAATTTGGAGTGAAAATATTGAAAATGAGCAAAGTTATATGCGTGCATATACAGGTTTGAATGACCATGTGTAACTTGGCCATTTTTATAAGCTTTTTCACTAAATTTTCAACATGGCATATTTAGGACCCTACCTCATGAAATGTACCACTGTCATTTCATTAATTTGTCCCAGAAGGGGTTTTTGTACAGTGACTGCGCCATTCTGCACCACAGGTGTGAAAACAGATTTGGAGCAGGATGTGAAAAATGACAGCTGTACTGTTCATGAGGAGGTGTAAACATGGCAATGTTGAAAAGCTGGATTGAAAATATTGTAAATTGGCAAAGTTATGAATCTGCATAGAAACTGTGCAATGCACATTTGTAACACAGTCATGTTTTAGAATTTTTTCACCAAATTTTCAACATGAGCGTTTTGGCCCCCCCCCCTTCATGATCAGTGACATTGTTATTTTGTTAGTCCATCCCATGTAAAAAATGACAGCTGTACTGGTCATAAGGAGGTGTGAAAAAATGGCAATGTTGAAAATCTGGAGTGAAAATATTAAAAATTGGCAACGTTATGAGCGTGCATAGAAACTGGCAATGCACATTCATAACATGGGCATGTTTCAGAATTTTCTCACCACATTTTCAACATGGGGTTTTTGGGACCCCACCTCATGAACACTGGCACTGTCATTCTGTTTATCAGTCCCGAAAGGTGATTTCACACAGTGACTGTGAAATCACCTTTTGGGACCAAATAACAAAATGACAGTGCCAGTGTTCATGAGGTGGGATCCCAAGAACCCCATGTTGAAAATGTGGGGTCAAAATTCCTAAAAATGTCTGCGATATCAGCATAAGTTGAAACTTCCCATTGACTCCCATTATATGGCTTACCTTGAAATCTTCAGGTCGTGGTTGGGCTTTGAAGAGTGCAGGTGTGCCCCGATCCAGAGAAGATGACAGTGCTGATCTCCGGAGGTATGTATGGGGTAAGGGGAGGTGGGTGCTCAGTGGGAGGGTGGGTATGAGGAGGGGAATTGGGGAGACAACAAGGGACCATTTCTTTTTTACAGGTTAAAAAAAGACAGTAGGGGATGGTTTTCTGTATTTGCAGGTAAAAAAAATAAATAAAAGTACTTTTGGGAACACTGGGGTGGGCTCCCAGTGTGCCACATGAGTTGGGTGTGGATTACATGCAGCCAGCAGGGGGATTGGGTATCCCCGTCAGCAAAGAAAGTGGGCTTGGTGGGGTGTGGGGCATCAGACACTGGCAGTGGGCATCCTGGTGTCGAAAAGGAAAAACATTTTTTAAAACATTATCTTGGCACACTGGGGGTGGGGCTCCCAGTGTGCCACAATAGTGGGGGTTGGGGGATACATGCTGACTCGGGGATTGGGCACCCTGATGTCAACAAAAACTGTATGGGGGAAGTGTGAAGCTACAGGGAATGAAGCAGCAATGCGGTCATCTTGCAAGGTCTTTGATCAGTAGCTGTATTCATCTCTGGAAGGGATGGGGGATAAACACAGTTCCTGATCAGAGACCTGCTCTAGGAGGGGCGTGGCTGCATGTTCTTCAACAGTGCAAGGGAAGGGGGATGCAGAAAAAATGTGCCTATCAACACAGCTAGTGATCAAAGACCCATTCTAGGAGGGGCATGGCTGAGAATTTGTTAGTAGTGCAAGGGGAGGTGGATGCAGAAAAAACAGAGGCACTGTGAAATAGTGCAATACTGTGGTCAGTAGGGACAACATGGGCAGATTGTTTCACAGATGCGGAGGCAGCTGTGATGCAAGCCACCCATGTTGTTCATTCGGAAAGGATTCCGTTTTGTGATTATAAAAGGACTTCAGGGCTCTGCTCACCTGCAGGCCTAAAAAACTGTAACTTGAACTGTGTTTAGGAGTCCTCTAACTTATCTTCAGTGAGAGTTAGAACATTAGATTTACTACATAAACATTCCATTCTGTGACAGTTGACAATATAGTCCCAGGGTTGTATGCTTATCTCCCTTTTTAACCAGATTGAAGTTTAGCACAAAATAGTGCTTTGAAACACTGCTTAGCTGAATAAAGTGGAGTAATACCACAACATCTCTAATTTTATCTAGTTGGTTAGCAATCAGAAGAGCTCCCATTTTTTTCTATGTAATAGCAAAACAACTGCAGGGCAATGCCCACAACAGCCTTAAATAGAAAGGGAGCTAGCAGAACAGGACTGCAACTGGGCATTCACCCTGGCCATGGGGGGGTCACCTAGATTTATCAGTATGTTGCTGTAGACTAGACAGTGTGTTGGCTTGGATGTTGGCATATCTTTCTGGTATTGGGCCAACAACCTGCATTTTCCTCTACTCATCTTTCTAAGTAATTACCCCATTACCATATGATATCAGAAACTAAGTAGTGTCTGGTCATGTAACAATCTGTACCTGAAAAGAAAAAAACATGCATGAACTGTATTTAGCTTAGAGACAGGTTATAGCAGTTCAAGCAGTCCTTGCATGTCAGTTGTCATAGCAGCAACATAGTAGAGGTTTGCACAAGTGGATTGCCTCCAGCGATGTCGGCATTTCCATAACTGCAGTTGAGGTGTCCATTTCATCATTATTCCCTCAGTGCTTGCCCAAGAAGGGTTGTTAGCAGATGCTGTGATGTCTGAGGAAAGCTAGCTATTGTTTGAATTAATCAGAAAGCATTGTATTTGAGGTGCTTTGCTGGTAGATTCTCTTTCTACCTTTGCTGGGTGGTGGGTGGGGGGGAGAAGGTGCCAAGCATGAGGCTGGCAGGTCTCTCTCTCCTTACAAGATGTTCACAGCCTATTTCTGTTGAGTCTAATGAGCCAAAGGGGTCTGTCGAAGTCTCTGTTCCTAGCCTGTTGTGCTCCCCTTCTTCTCGTATGTTGGTCGCAGTTGTTCTAGTATGCAGGTGCTGCCATGTTGGTCCATCAATGACAGCTCCTGCCTGTGTCCATGGAGCATTAATACTATTGCTAATGGTTTTATTAGCAGTTGCCTTGAGTATTGTGTTGAACCCAGAGTCTGTTGGAGTTGAAGTTCCAACTTTTACATTAGGCCAGTTTTTGCTCAAGTGTGTGCAAGCCTCTTCTGGTCACCTGCACTCCAGTTCTTACTCATTTCAGTTTACATGAAAGGAATTTAGGCTTGTGATATGGCAGGGTATGTCAACATTTTTGAGAGCTGCCTTCTTGGTGTGAAATCCTTTGTTTTGTGGGCAACATACTCAGAATAATCTTGATACAGTCGAACATGCACCCTTTTTCACATCAATTGCTCCTATTCCCTGCCTGTCTGAGGAGTTTTTCTTTAGGTGAGCAGCTACTACCGGATCGAGTTTTGACCCAGGGAGGGCAGTGGGTCTCTGGTGCATTGTGCTTGTTCAGCTTAATAAGGTCATTGTCATGTTGGGGGAACAAGTTCTAGCAACATGACCTGAAGAGTTTTCAATGCCTTCTAGAACACTCAAGATTTGTATATTGTTGCCTGGACCAGGATGTTCCTGGTTCTCACTCTCAGTGGGGTCCCAGAGACACTTCAGTTTGTGTTCATGCTCCTCTAATTGACACTATATTCAATGCTGTGCATCATGTATGTCCTCCATGTGAAGCTCAGTCATGTCGATGTGGTCTGTTACTAGCCAAATTTCTTTTGAGGTTGAAGAGGTGGTAGTCTTAGGCTCAGACATATTCACCATGACCATTTAAAATAGGGTCATGATATATGGTAATGGCTCTTTATTCAGTCCTGCCACTAGCCTCCTGATATTTCCCCTCTCCCACCATTGTCATTGTCACTGCCACTGACACTTAAGGAGTGAAAGCTGCAATCTGGAGCTGAGACTTTTTGATGCTATCGGTCAACACCACAGCCAAACAAACAGGTTTTTGTATTGCTGCCATGTACTGCACTTTGCGCTGCCATCCCACTTGGCAAGATGCTGATAGGGTTGGTGAAAACTGAAGTTTCTTGTGAGGGCTAGAACTGAAAAGCAGAGTTAAGGGGTTGCCTTGTTTTTCTATAAATGAGAAGTCTTTCTTTCTTTCTTTCTTTCTTTCTTTCTTTCTTTCTTTCTTTCTTTCTTTCTTTCTTTCTTTCTTTCTTTCTTCAAATGTTTATTTAAAGTCTTACTTTAGGAATGATAAATTCTGAGATGGCCTATACTATGGAACATAAGGTTGACAGATTAGTCATACGCCCTGTTTAAACATTTGATTCCCTACTAATGTTGGATATGAATGTAGGCTATAAAGTACAGACTGATAAAGCAGAACATATCTAGGTTATGAAGACTAATGTTAAGAAATGTATTTAAACTTAGGAGTGTGCAGTTTGTCATATACTGTAGTTCTAGTATTTTATCTAATGCTAGCAACTTAGGTTATTTGATTCTTCCAATAGTATATGATCATAGGTTGCAGCAGGGCAAAATGAATAAATGAAAAAGCGTTATTTTTATTCATGATTCAGACAATTATGATAAGACTATTTACAATGTCAAAACTCTGCAGTCATCCTGAATATTTTCAAGAAAGTAACAGAGCCAAGTTGAACATTTTCATTACTGGAGGTGAATTTATTTCCTAGTTTCACAGCAACTAAAGGCTACTGTTACATTATATAGGGGTGTGCGAAAGTTGCGAATTCCGCTTTCGTGGAACTTCCATGAAATTTTGGAAATTTCATAGAAATTTGGGAACCTTCACCATTGGTGAAACAGAGATTTTCCATGGATTTTCACCCAGTTCCACAGACTTTTTTGTGAACTGCAGAATAATACATATAAACTGCAGAATTTATTCTGTCTACAGTTTCATGTATTATTTCATATTCACATCCTATTCCTAACTCATAACATAACTCCCCACCCCCTGTCTAGTAGCCCCTGCACCTGCCAATCGTGGGTCCCAGTAAAGAAATAAAAAAAAAACTTTGATTCAAACCACTAATCCCAGGACCCTGGTGTCTAGTGGCCCCCCACCCACCAATTGTGGGTCCTAAGTAAAAGAAACTCTGATCCCTGGTGTCTAAAGGTCCCCCACCACCCTCTGATAACGGGTCCCGGTAAAGAAGAAAAAAAAAAACTCAGATTCCTCCTTGCTGTCTAGTGGCCCCCAACATCTGCTGGTGATGGCCCCCCAAAATGTTTTATTTCCTTGGTATCTAGTGGACCCCCCCTCCCTATCCCAGATCCCCATAATCCATGAAAAAACAGCCAACAGTGCACCTACTCATCCCCCTCTATTCCCAGTATTCCTTGGTATCTAATGGAACGCCCATCCCCGATCCCTTATAAAAAAGTAATCCCAATTCCCTGGTTTCTAGTGGATCCCCCACCCTGATAGTTCATGCACCACCACCCCGCATCTCCCCATCCTGCCCCATAGCTAGCCACCAGCACAACCCTCCTCTCTCCTCCTCAGCTGGTTGCCCACTGAACTGTCAGTGAATTACATTTTTGGGGCAATGTTATGTGTGTGGGGGGCACTAGACACCAGGAGGGTCTTAGGGAGGGATTGGAGTTTGTTTATTTATTTATTTACTGGGACCCCTGATCAGCAAGGGGTGGATTAATGAATTAAACTGCAGGTAAAAAAAGCCTCAGAACTGAACACTGACATAGATCAGTTCTACAGATTATTTTTCCACAGTTTAACAAATTAACCCAGAGCTTGTATATTTATTCCACTGTTTTAAGCTGGAATTTCTGCAAAAGTTGCGAAAATTATTTCCAAACTTTCGCAAAAGTGAATATCGCACTTTTGAGGAAATTCCACCAGCAGAAATTATTTTTCGCACACCCCTAGTTACATATAGCAATGATAAAATTCAAACTACAGAATCCCCCATATCTGCAACACAACTCTGGAGCTTTGTTGCAACAAGCTTCCTCAGCCCACACCCCACCCCACCACCAGAAGAAGTTCATTAGAGTGAAGTGACAGGGCTGTGTGGCAGATATGGGTGATTCTGCAGTTTGAATAGCTCCTATGTATCTTGGAAATAAATTCACCGCCGTGATAACAAAAAAAATAATAAAATTGTTGACCTTGGCTCTGTTACTTTCTTGAAAATACTCAGGATGATAGCATGATTTTTTTTTTTCTGTGTGTATAGTTGGTTGTTGGAGATGGCTGCTCCATTCGATGCACTGCCAACATTACCAGCATGTCCCAACTAATTGTATTTCATATTTACAATATTTTACATTTAATTACTGTTACAGTGGATTAAAAGTTTAAGGACATACCAAAAGTACAATGGCAAGGTAAAAGTACACGCATAACATTTGATTATAGTTAGAGGATATACAGAATATCACTCATTAACAGAAACATATATATCTATCCTGATGAGCATAACATGGGTAGTTTGGACATAAAGTAAATTGTTTTACCTTGTTAGTGTTTCTCATTCCAGACTTTGGCAACATCTGCCTGTATAGTTAACAGCCCATAGCACATTTTTGTTTTGGAGTTACTAACCTTCTGTTAGAGACAGCTGTCTCTTTGTATGAAAATACTGTACATTATTGGATTTCAATTTGAAAATATCTGTTAGTGTTATGGGAACATCTTGCTTCAGGAGTTTATAAACTGTGGAACGTTACTTTTTTCCCTCCTTTCTTTTGTGAGAATGCAGTCAGCTGAGCTCTGTACAAAGAATGCATATGTGACATGTATGGACAGGATGAAGGATAATGGATGTGTAGAAAAATATTTTAACCAGAGGAATTTATGTGACTGCTGGAGTTTCACTTTCACAAAAGTTCAGAAATCAAATCAGCAGCTTTCACAGAAATTCCGACTTACTGTAACATGGTGAAATAAATTTATGACTGGTGTAGATTACTGTACTGAACTGCAAAAATAAAATCCACAGAACTAATCACTGTCCGAGGTCAGTTCTGTGGAATTTCTTTTGGCAGTTTAATAAAATTACTGGGCAATTCATACATTCAGCATTCATATACCACTTCAGCATTCATACAGTGAGTCACTGAACTGCAGAACAAAAGTATGAATTGTGTTATGTATCACTGGCCCAATATTAATTTGTTTTCCTTGTGTCTGTGTGCACCCCCCCACCCTCCAACTGCTCACCCTGTACTGTTTCCCTGGTGTCAAGTGGCACCCTCACCCTTTGATTGCTTGCCCTGGCTGTAAATATTGTTTCCCTTGTGTCTAGTGGCACCCACCCACCCTATGATTGTTCATCTTGGCTGTAATTAATATTTCCCTGGTGTCTAGTGGCCCCCCACTCCACCAACACTGGGTTGTGTACACCAACCTGCCATTTCCACTTCCATACATACTCATTTTGGGTCAAAAAATGAGGATTGGGGAGCCCATACGGTGACCACTCACTACTTAGGCCGGCCACTGTATGTAATGACACTAAGCACATGGTACAGTAGATCACAGGCTTCCTGTCATTACATAGGGTAGCTTGCCAGGGTGGTGAGAGGAGGGCTGTGCTTGGTCACTCGATGGGTCCCCCAATCCTCATTTTCTGTCCCAAAATGTCTGACTATTTAGTGAAGCAGGGAGTGGCAGGTTGGTGTACCCAGCCTGGTGTGGGAAGTGTTTGGGAGGTACTAGACACTAGGGAAATATTAATTACAGCCAGGGTGAGTGAGCAGAAGGTGCGGGTGCCACTAGACTCCAGGGAAATAAGATCTACAGCTGTGGCAAGCAATCAGAGAATGAGGGATGCCACTAGACACCTGGGAAACAGGATTTACATACGGAATGAGTGATTGGAGGGTGGGGGTGTCATTAGGCACCAGAAAAATATTATTTATTGCTGGGGCAAGCGACTGGAGGGTGGGTGATGGTGAAAGTTGGTATTCTATGCTCTACTATGCTTAGTTTTACAGATATACTTATGTCCTTGGTGGTGGGTACCTACTCTCTGATTATATCTTTAATAACAATCATCAATGCGTGGTTCATCATAGGCTAGTGACTGATCAAAAATGATCCCTAAGTATTTATAAGAGTCAGCAATTATTATAGGGAGGCCTCCTATGGTTTTTATTTAAAGTGGCTTAATATTGTAGAATGGGTTTCTGATTTTTGGATGAAAAATTGTGTATAGTGCCTCTAGTGTTTAGGAACAATTTAGAAATAACCTACCAGCTGCAGTAAAAATTTATCATGGCAGAGTTAAAATGGTACATATTTGTTTTCGCTCTAACGTGTGTTTTATATCACATACAAATGACAAAAAGTCCAAAGCTGTCATCTTAAAAACTGAAAAAATAAGCTATTTTAAATGTCAACAGGGACCAACTGGCCCAGATTGCTTGGGATGCTAATTGCATCATGGCCTATCAGCAGTATGGCCTGAGCTGCTGGCTACATGTGTCACTTTCTTTTTTTCATGACTCATGTGCCTTCCAGTCCCTTGCCATGAAGTAATTCAGTGTTTCTTTTTTTGGGGGGTTAGTAGGATAGGTCTTGCTGGTGCTAGATAGGTTCATGTCACAGTCACGAGGCAGTCAACACAAGATGACTGATTCATAGCCAGTAGATACTGTAGCTGTCTCTTAAGGTTGCTCTGCATGCTTACTTCCTCTGTGTGTGGGGATACTGGCACAAAACTCCATTTTCAGAAGTGCAGCATCAAGGAGCATGTCAGGTGAGCAGCAATAGTAACTGTATCTGTCAAACAGTCATGAGTCGGTCAGTCGGACAATGACTGAGCTGAAGTACAGCACATACCTGGTGGACATGGATGTAGGATGTCATCCCAATTTCCTCCTCCACAGCAAATGATACCTAGCAGCAGAGACTAAGAGTCTGGAGGGTGGCCCAGAGGTTCATTGGCATGCAACAAAGCAGACCGCAGTGCAGAGGAAACAACACTCTGTAAGTGTACTGACTGGGTTGTATGTCTGGGACTACTCATCTCTCCCTCAGTTATCAGTTGAGAGTTGTAAAGGAGACTGTCACAGGAGGCCAAATCACTGGTCAGTCAGATGGGTCCAGGTGGTTATTTATCACTATTTAGGGCAGGGCGGGGGCTGGGACAACAAGCAGAAGGTCCGGTGGGCCAGCAGACAGTTGGAGACAGGCATTGGGTTCAGATCTGGTTGGGTTGGCTATGAGCCAGCCATCAGTGCACATCATTAGTGAGATGACCACTCAAAAATGATTAGATCAGCAGCGTCACTTTTTAGTAGCTTCCTTTCCCTGCCTGGCTTTGTAACTGCAGTTGCTGCTAAAGGTAAAGAGACTTGAATTGTGGGTTCTTGTAGGTCATTTGTGCCCTACATGTTTTTCACAACAGTTGCCCCCAAAACAGTTGAAATCAGGGCAGGCCAGCTGCTTCATTGGCATCCTCCCCCACCACCAAACAGCCACAATCGGCTGCAGGTTCTTCAGCACTCTCCAACACATCTTTGATCAGTGGCAGCACCTTTAGTTCTTCACCAACAAACAGTCACAAATGGTGGTAATTCCTATAGTGCCCCCAAGAAGCCACAATGAGTGACTGCTCCTTGAACCCCTTTCCTTACCCCACCAACCAGCTCCTTTAGTCCCCCTAAACACATTTGCTATCATGGCAGTTCCTCCAGAACCCCAGCATCCTCTCCAAACTCAGCCATGACTGGCAGAAGCTCCTCCAGTCATCCCCAACAAACAGAGCTGCAGCAATTTTTCCAGTCCCCTACAGTGGAGGGGGGACTTACAAAACTACTGTCAATTAAATGTCAAGATTATCACTTCATTAGCCTTTTGAAAGATATTGGTTCTGCCTGCACTGATTCACAATATATACATGACCCATTTATACTGTACTTTATGAGCTGCAAATTTCCATTTTCTTAAGCTAGCAGCATCTGGTATGAGAATATGTGTGTAAGTGCGTGTGTTCATGCATGCATGCGTGTGTGTGTGTGTGTGTGTGTGTGTGTATATAATTCAACAACAGTTTTGTGCTAGCTGGCATCTTGTTTGTCCATCTATTGACTAAGCAAAACAGTTTTCTTCAACTAAAAACACAAGGCATTTATTCAATTTTTGGTGCAGTGAGGGATTCATTATTTTATTTGTCCTTGTTAGTTACTAAACAAGGCACTGGAGAAATCCCTGAAAGTTTCCTGGGGGTTATGAGAAAATGAGGATAGACACTCATAGGAAACCAGCAGGGCTTAAATGCCAGATATCTGCAGCAAACAGATAATAAAGAAACTTGAGAATAATAGAGCATGGCTGGCATCAGTAACTGTAGCTCTGATGAAGAGAAAATTAGTCTAGGAAATGTTGGCAATGATACAGTACTGTAACCAGACTGGCAAAATAAATGATCGAAAATATTTTCTAGTGTGTGAGTCTCATTCTTTCTAGATACTGAACAGCATTGTCGAGGTCCTTATCTGGAGCAGACTCCTCCCTCTGTAGTTTACATTACAGGTGGTGGGCCACACTAGACTCCTGGAACTATTTTTTTAATGTCACTCCCAAGGAGTAAAACTATAAGGATGTCTCTAACAAAATATTGTTATGCTACAAGCAGAGCAGTATTGCATTAGAATTATTTGTGCTGTATAAGCCAGGGGTAACATTGATACAGGATGTCTTATTACCCACAAATCAGTTGCTGAACTCTCCATTTTGTGGTCAGGGGTTATCTGGGATACATGAGTGCTGTTGCTGCTGCTGTAGCAAGGGCAGTTAGACTGCAAATCTTTCATACTGGCATTAATTCATCCTTGTTAACCTAGCAACAAGTTTTTAAAAGCATAATGAATATCAAGTTTTTCATGGTAGAAATGCAGATTAAATTGGGTAAGACTGTGGCTCATGTGGCATTATTTGAGCTGCCATGAGGAGGTAGGGAGGGGTTGCATGGAATGCCCTACAATGAGCTTTATTATGAGAAACAAGCTCTCAGTTCTTCACTCTCATTGTTTTTGTTGCTCTTGTCCCTGACCCCAGTGGCAGTCCTTCTCAATGCACTGCTCTGAAAATGGGGCTCTGCTGGCATAGCACGTAGTGACCATGCACTGCACTGATGCAGCCACAGACTGAAGATGGCCCACAGGAGCCTAATCATGATAGCAGGGCTTAAACAGGATAGCACCAGTTCTCCTGTGGGTCATATTCATTCCAAACACGCCTATGAGTGATTGGGCATGCAAGGCACTATAGGCCACTCACATGTTCTTTATGGGCTAACGAGAATGTGTATGGTCCTTCCGATCACCTGCCCTATAGCCATATGTAATATTCCTAGTGGTTTCTAGTCACCTTCCCCCAATCACCAATCATGTAACTGTATGTATGTAATATACATGGTGGTCAACTGGTTCCCAGATCACCTGTCTGCTAGTAGTTGCATTATTCTCTGGTTGTCTAGTGAACATTCCTCATAAAAGGGCATCCAACCCACTTCCTGACCTGCTTGCTCAGAACTCTTCTCACAACAGATGCCCTCACACCGGACACCTAAGCCGAACTACAACAATAATGACAGCAACCAACACAACCCTCCACTCAGCACCTCGGTCATCAGCCATCAGTCATAGGAAAAATAGAAGTTGATGGCACATAAGGACTACAAGGTCCATCCAGTCTGCCCATTTTTTTTTACCTTATGAATGTGCCATAGGCTTTTACTCTGTCAATGGCCTATTTATTCATACTCATCCGTATTGCTCCCTTATGCCTATCCCATGCCTGTTTGAAGCCCTGCACTGTATTCCTATCCACCACTTCCTGAGGTAGGACATTCTATGCATCCACTACCCTTTCTAGGAAAAAGAACTTCCTCACATTACCCCTTAATCAGCCTCACTGTAATCTCATACTCTGTCCTCTTGTCCTGCTATTTGTTCTTATACTGAAACATGTTAGACTCTTTCACCTTGTTACTACCCTTAAGATGTCTGAGTGTTTCAATCATATCACTTCTCTCCCTCCTGTGCTCTAGGGTATACAAATTGAGCTCTGTTAATCTGTCCTCATATGTTTTCTGATGCAGTCCCTGCATCATTTTGGTTGCCCTTCTCTGGACTGCCTCCATTTTGTTAATGTCCTTGTGCAGGTGGGGCTTTCAGTATTGAACACAGTACACCAGATGGGGCCTAACCAGTGTCTTGTAAACAGGGAGTATTACTTCCCTCTTACGACTTGTGATACCCCTACTAACACACCCCAACATCCCTGTAGCCTTACCTACTGCTTCAGTGGTCTGCTTTGATGATTTCAGGTCATCTGTGATGATGATGATGCCCAAATCTCTTTCTTCCCTTGTGATTGCCAGCAATTCCCCTCCCAACCTATAGACTGCGTCAGAGTTTCTCTTCCTTAAATTCATGATCTTGCACTTCTTTGCATTAAACCCCAGTTGCCACTCTTTTGACCATTTTGCCAGTTTATCCAGATCTCTTCTCATTCTGCCAACCCCATCTAGATCATCTACTCTGTTGCAGATCTTGGTGTAATCCACAAACAGACAAACCATACCCTCCAGCCTATCTACAATGTCACTGACGAAGATATTGAAGAGGACTGGCCCCAGGACTGATCCCTGAGGTACCCCACTTGTGTCTTTCATCTCTTCTGACTGTATACCATTTACCAGCACTCTCTGTTGTCTGCCCACCAACCAGTTTGCCATCCAGTTGATCAACTTCTAACCCACCCTGAGCCTACCAAGCTTATTAATCAATCTTCTATGTGGAACAGTATTGAAAACTTTGCTGAGGTCAAGGTAGGCAACATTAACTGCAACCCCTTGGTCTACCACTCTGGTTAACCAGTCAAAGAAATCTATGAAATTAGTTTGACAGGACTTTCCTTTTGCAAACCCATGCTGTCTTGGATCCTGTGCTATTATGGATTCCAGGTGTTGCATTATCCTTTCCTTAAGGAGTGCCTTCATAATCTTGCTCACTACTGAGGTAAGACTGACTGGTCTGTAGGTCCCTGCCTCCTCCCTGCTGCCAGTCTTGTGGAGCGGGATTACATGATCCCTTCTCCAATCTTCTTGGACCTCTGCTGTGCTCAGAGACTCACTAAACAGATCTGCTAATGGCTCTACTAGTTCCACCCTTAGCTCCTTTAGTATCCTGGGATGTATGCCATCAGGACCTGTTGCCTTGTCCACCCTGAGCTTAGCAATCTCTTGTAGGACCCTTTCTTTTGTGAAGGGACTTGTGCACACCTTCCTCCCCCCATGTCCATGATGCTGAGCTGTGGGCCCTACCTTACCCTCTCCTCAGTAAGTACTGAGCAGAAGTATCTATTTAGGATAGATGTTTTTCCTTGGTCCTCCTCCACACACTCCCCCTTATCCCCTTCGATCTTAGCAATATTCCCCTCTGGACTTTTTCCATTCACTAACAAATCTATAGAAAGTCTTGCCCTCTTCTTTTACTGTTAGTGCTAGTGTTTCCTTGGTTTGGGCCTTTGTCTGCCTTACTGCCTTCCCTGCTTCTCCTAGGGAAGTTTGGTATGCCTCCCTATCTTTGTCCCACTGCATTCCCTTATATTTCCTGAAGGCCAACCTTTTGGATCTGATCTTTTCTGCTACTGTTTTTGAGAACCAAAGTGGTTTCTTAATTCTTTTGTTCTTGCTTTTCTGCCTAACACAATGGGATGTTGCTTCAAGTATTGCATCCTAAATGCTTGCCCACTTTCTCCGTACCCCCTTAACTGTATTTCTTCTTGCCAGGGCTAGTTTAACTCTGTTTGTCATCTTATCAAAGTCAGCTCATCTGAAGTCCCATATTTTTGCCTTGGAATTGGATGATTTAGTTCTAGTGACCAAATGGAACCATATCATGTGATGGTCACTGGCCCCCAGGTGACCTTCTAGCTGGAGATCTGTGATCCTTTCCCTGTTAGTCAGTACGAGATCCAGGATAGCCCTGTCTCTTGTGGGTTGTTGTACTAATTGTTTGAGCCCTCCCCCTTGCAGGGAATCCACTATGTGTCTAGTGCTGGTGGACATTCCTGCTGGTATTGACCAATCTGTATCTAGCATGTTGAAGTCTCCCATTATCAGAACCTCCCAAATAGCTGTCATGTTTTGTCATCTGCCATCTGTCAGTGATAAATCATGAGTACACATCTCTATTTGTTCAGTATTCTCAATTACTCAATACGTAGATACATAGCTACATAGTATTTGTCAGCAAATAAATCCATCAATCAAGTCTTTATTTAACCAGGCGTTCATCACTGAGTGATGGACCTGGGTGGAGCATGAACAATTGTATATACAGGTCAACACAGTTATTTACAAGGCAATACAGATAATACTGTTTACAGAGAGGAAGAAAAAGAAGTTCATATGTACATAGAATTATACAGATATTGTACAGATTACAGGGTATTTACATACATAGAAGTGTCTATAGGAAGATAAAGCAGGTTATCTAAGTTTGTAGGAGGAAGTAATGGAAGAAAAAAATAAAATAAAAATATACACCTGGTAGAGGCGAATGTAAGGGGGAAGGGAGGGAGGTAGGGGGAGAAAGGCTAGGAGGCATGGTGCACAGAGAGGAGTTGGTAAAAAGGGATGTAGAGAAGGTGGATGGAGAAAAGGAGTATGTGTGAGCCCCGAGATTGAATGCTATAAAGTACGGGGCACGGTAGGATGTCACAACCCAGAGGTAGTGAGCTCCTATCCGAGGCTGGGAAAGGAAGGATAAGGGGATGAACAGGCCTAGTGTTGATAAGACAGGGGGAGAAGAGAGAGAACAATTAGGCTTGTGAGGAACAAGCTGGGGGGATCAGTACTTAAAACTTGGTCTAGGTGTGGCTATATTTATTTATTTAGTTATTGAATTTTGATGACCAGCTTAGCCCACTGGGCCCCGGAGGTTCCTTTTTCAGTGGGTGAAGCAGGGTGAAGTAGTTACATACTTCTCTGATTGTATGGAAATAAAGCATCTTGAAGGCATTTATACCAATTAGAGTGCTTAATTTGAGGGGTTTTTGTAGATCGTTCCATTAAGGTAGGTAGCACAAAGCTTATGGCTGCCCTGCGGAAGTGGGATTTTGCTTTGGGTACTTTAAGTGTAATAGCTGAGTAACTTCTTAATGCGTATTTTCCAATTATACTCAGGGGAAGACAGCAGGAGATATAGTAAGGCAGCTTATTAGAAATGGCTCTATAGGTCCAGAGAACGGTGTTTCTGTGGTGCCTGAACTTTAGTGATGTCCACCCCACTGCCGCATATAGGGTGCAGTGATGTATGTCGAAGGGAAGTCCGGTTATAAACCTCAGTGCTCAATGGTATAGTGTCTCCAGTTTAGCCATGTAAGAGTTGGGGCATTGGCTGTAGAGGAAATCAACGTAATCAACCAATGATAGGAAAATGGATTGGACCAGTTGTTTCTTGGCATCTCTGGTGAGAAATTGGTTGATTCTAAAAAACAGGCCAAGCCTTTGCCAAAGTCGTTTTAGCAAGTCCTCGATATGTTCAATGAAAGAGAGTCTTTGGTCTATCCAAACTCCCAGATACTTTAATTTTGTAACAAATTCTAGTTTTTCACCTAGAGCTATGGTAATTTGGGGAACTGTCCCACTGGACACAGAGTTAGCTGTACGGATGAAAGGGGAGAGGACCATCGCTTTAGTTTTTTTTGGCGTTAAGGAGTAGCTTTTTTTGGAGGAGTTGACTTTGCAAAAGGTTGAATTCTGACTGTAGGTCATTGCAGGCAGCTTCAGTTGTTGGGCAACTCATGTAGAGAACTGTATCATCTGCAGACAGATGGATGATGGCTTCTTTTATACAGTAGTCAATGTTATTAATGTAGATTGCAAAAAGTAAGGGCCCTAATACAGAACCTTGAGGTACCCCTCTTTGCAGAGTTTTTAAGGAGGACAGGCCTCCTTCAGCTTTAACTTGTTGAAGGCGTCCTGTAAGATAGTCAGTAAACCAACGCAGAGAGGAGGGGTCCACACCTATGGTTTGAAGGGAGGAGAGGAGCAGGCTATGGTTGACGGTGTCGAAAGCCTTGCTTAGATCAAGGAAAACAGCATAAATAAAGTTTTTGCTTTCAAGATTGCGCTGCCAGTCATTAGTAACTTTGGCAAGGGCTGAGATAGTGCTATGTTTAGCTCTGAATCCAGACTGCATAGGGTTTAGCAGTTCCCTAGACTCAAGGTGAGTCCTCAGCTGTGCATTTACAATTTTCTCTAGGAGCTTGGACAGGACTTGAAGGAGAGAAATTGGCCTGTAGTTATTGAGATCGCCAGTGTCACCTGATTTGAACAGTGGTATGACATGTGCTGTCTTCCATATAGGTGGTAAGGTGCCCTGAGACAGGGATAAGTTAAAAAGGTGGGTGACAGGTATTAATACATGGTAGGCAATTTTTAGGAAGTAAGGGTCAAGGGTGTCGGCCCCAGCACTTTTTCTAGTATCCAACTGAACCAAGAGGTCCTCTACCTCTTTCAGTGAGGCAGGTTGAAGTGAGAAAGGCAGCGAACCTATCGGAGTTTCAGGCAGTTGGCTGGCAGTCTGGGAGCGAAGTATGTTCGCAGGGGAATTATCAAATGCCATGCCTGCAGCAGCAAAGTAGTTATTAAATGCTTCAAGTATATCCATCTTTTCGGCTATAGTCTAGTTGCCAGAGGTAATCTTGGTCAGGAGTGAATTTCCTGGGGAGTGGCCTAGCAGATCATTGATTGTGTTCCAGAGCTTGATTGGGCTCTTTGTGGCGGAGTTGAGTTCGGATTTGAAGAAGGTGGCCTTCGATTCTCTGATTGTTTTGGTACTTACATTTCGTAGTCTCCTGAACTGGTTCCAATCCTCTGCAGTGTTCAGTCTGCGCGCTTTTTTCCCAGAGCTTATCTCTTTCTAGAAGCAAGGACTTGATCTGAGGGGTGAACCATTTACAGGTTTTGGTCCTAGTTCGAACTTTAATCAAGGGAGCATACTTATTAAGGGCCCTTGATAGAATGTCGTGGAAGATATTGTAAGCTGATGTAATCGTTTTGGCCAGGTAGAAATCTTGCCACTGAGGGGAGTACTTAAGCTCATTTAGGTAGGCATGTTCATTGAAGTTGCACCTAGATCTTTTCATAGAGAACTTGCAGATGGGTGCTGGGTTGTTGGTGGATGTTACTCCTGCAATAAAACAATGGTCGCTGGCGTCTGAGAAGAAGACATTAGCGTGGGAGAAGAGATGAGGTTTGCTCACCATTAGCACATCCAAAAGTGTACTTTTAGTGGAATTTTTCACATTTGGTTGTCTTGGTTCAGTAATAAGTTTCATCAGCCCATGTTCATCACAGAAGGATGCAAGGGGAGCAGCTGTGATAGAGAGCCAGGCAAAGTTGAGGTCTCCTAAAATAATAGTTTCTGGCAGCCCCTGTCCCAACTTGTCGCTTAGATATGACACAAGCTGTAGGCTAGCAGATGGTGGTCTGTAGCATCCTACTACACAGAGTGCAGTAGTCTGTGTAATTTCTACTTTGAGAATTAGGCATTCGAATTCGCTGGCGACAGATGCCGAGGATAAACAGAAGGCAGAAAATGTGTCTTTAACGTAGATAGCTACCCCTCCTACTCTGGCATGCCTATCAGCTCTGAACGAGGCATAGTTGGGTATGTTTACTTCTCTATCAGTGATGCTGGATCTAAGCCAAGTTTCGGAAATCACAAGTATGTCAGGAGATGTATGATTTACCCAGGTTTGTATTAAGGTTATCTTTTTAAGGAGACTACATACGTTAATATGCAAGAAGCTTATTCCTTTTAAATTTGCTAGTTCTGCTGGCAAAGCAATAGCTTCTGGGGGGCCAGGGTCGAGTTCTACGTTGCCTGAACATAGCAGGAGGATAAGTAGTATTTTTCTAAGAGCGCTAATTATAAGCTTGTAATTCCTGCCTTTCTCCCGTCTAATAGATCTGATGTTTTTAGGGACTGGAAATTAGCCACCATAGAAGAGCTGATCTGTTGTAGCAAGAGCTAGTACCCCTAACGCAATAGGCAGGGAGGAGATAGAAGTCTGCATGGTGGGAGGTGGGCCTTGTGGTGGGGGAGTGTTATAAGTACTACTGGTATGTGTGGTCCAAGAGCAGGGTTCGAGGTATTGGTACTTGGAATCATGGAGGCAATTAAAGGATAAGTTACCATGTGGTATACAGCACAAGGTGCCATTGTAGACCAAACATGATGGTAGTTCAGGTGTCCAATGCTGGACAGTTGGTATCAGCAGAAGAAGGGGCAGTATAAGGAGCAATATAGGGCCCGACATGATGGTACCTCAAAAAAGGAGCCACTCAATTAGCCCAGGGGCCACTGGGGTTGCTGGATTAATGCAGCTTATCAGTAGCTTTCAGATCCAGGTCGACCCGAATTTGATAGCATTAAAAATATTTAGTGGTGAAGGCACAGCCAAGGAGAGCCTATGCGTTTTAGTAAGGTGAGGCCCTGAGAATTAGATCCCATAGGCTAGACAGAGAAGAGGGGGGATCACGAGCTAAGTCTGTATTGGTGGGGCACTGCACCAGGGGCATAGACTAATATTTTGGCAGGAGCTACTGTATTTAATATTCAGCGGAGGTGGGGAAGGGGGGCGGTCATAAAGTTGCGGCAGTTGCAGTACCTTTTAGGGCCTCGGGTCCATGTCTGAGGTCTTGAGTGTCGGCTAGAGGGCCGCCGACCGCCTGGTAGCTGGGAATCCCGCAGCTTAGGAGCTGGGAGCCTGGGTGGCAGTTCCTCAGCTGAGGGAGAGAAGGAGAGTGAGGATTAATAAAGGGAATTCACATAAAGGGTTAGACAGAACAGCAGGGAGTCCAAAATTTGCAGAACAAAAGGACGTGTATTACTTTGGCACCCAAAAGTTTCTAGGGCCAGTGCATGTATGCAGAGAAAGGGCTGTAAACACTAGATTTCTTTCCCAAACCACAATTCAAGTCCTTTCAATTACAGACTGGGTTAATACTTCAGCTTTTTAACATTTGTCCCAACATTTGTCCCAACATAAACATTTTTAGGGTTTAAAATCAAAGAGCAGAAGCTGGCTTTCACCAGGGAGCAATCAGAGTGTGGTCTGAGGGGGCACTCACAATCTGGTTGGTTGCGGCAGTTGCCATACCTTGTAGGGCCTTCGGTCCATGTCTGCAATCTCAAGCATCGGCTAGAGGGGGCGCCGACCGCCCGGTAGCTCGGAATCCCACAGCTTAGGAGCTGGGAGCCTAGGTGGCAGTTCCTTGGCTGAGGGAGAGAAGGAGATCGTGGATTAATAAAGGGAATTCACACAAAGGGTCAGACAGAACAGCAGGGAGTCCAAAATTTGCAGAACAAAAGGACTTGTGTGGTACCAGCAATGACAAAAGAGGTAGTAAGGAGTAGTAGTAGGTGGTTGCACCCCATGGTAGTTTGTTTGGTGTTGCTGGCCTGCTTAACTGCTAGCTGGTTTATAGTTGAAAGGGTATATAGTCGAATTAGGGTGAGGTCCCTAACAATAGGGCAGGTAGAGCAGTAATTGATAGGAGTTAGATGAAGTGGCTGGAGAAAAGGTTGGGAGCAAATGTGTGATCCTGTGGGTGGGACTCCTTTAAAAAAGTGCTCTGAGAAAGTGGATCAAGTGAGGTATTGAAGACAGGGAGGCCAATAGCATGAAAATGTGCAGCAGTGGAGTGACCAATCAGTGGAGGGGGGGTGGGAGAAAAAATTAAGTCCAGAACACAGCACAGAAAGAGATTTCCCTGAGATCAGGAAGCACCAGGCATTGGAAAATCAGCCAAGGAGTAAAGCTGCCAATCAGTGCCTGGTTCCTCCACTGGGCATCCAGTCAAAACAGTGGCATCCAAAAGCATGAGTTTCGGAGGTCTAGTGCGTACCTGAATCTGTCCGGGGGTCAGTCGGGTGGTCTGTTAGCTGTGGCCTGCTCGGAGAGAGCCAGAGCCACAGGAGCAGCTTGGGAAGCCTGCAGATGGGCTGTCTGTGGAACAAGGAGGGGAAACACAGAGGATTAAATACAGCTGGAGTACAATAGCAAGCTCAGTGGGGGGCAGGCAGTGGGGAAGGACAAAGCATGAGGTAAAGAGGTGGTAAATGCAGGGCAACTATTTAGAGCTAGAAGAGGAGTTAATGGGGGGGGGTCTGTGCTTTGGCACCAGGACGTCTGAGGAGGACAGCAGCAGTAGGGTGTTGTAAGGGAAGGGTTTGTAGGTAAGACAGAGAAGAAAGTAACGTGTTTAGAGAGACAACATTACAAGTGGGGCAGAGAAATTAATAATTAGCAGAGTGGCAAGTGTGGGGAAGGGGCAGAGTTTGTCAGTAGGGCAGAAATGGAAAACTGCAGCAGTCTTGGTCAGTAGCTAGGTTTAGCTCAGAGGTACCAACTATCACTAACAACACAGATCAGTATTCAGACTATGTCATTTGTCGCTACACTACTCAGCAATATTATACTGCTGAGTAGTGAGGAGACAAATGTAGAGTAGCTATCACAGAATAGCCCAGTATAAAAGCAGCAAAAGGAGTGACAGATACATTTTCAATAAAACAACCATAAGATAGGTACTATTTTAAAATAAGGCTGGTCAGATTTTACCCATATCTTGTTATAACCTACTAATTCACAGGCTATATAATCAGTAGAGACTCCAAGTCTCCCACATTTCGCTGGGGTCTACAGTATTTTACTGTATTTACTGAAAATATTCAGTCCAGAACACAGCACAGAAAGAGATTTCCCTGAGATCAGGAAGCACCAGGTGTTGGAAAAATCAGCCAAGGAGAAAAGCTGCCAATCAGTGCCTGGTTCCTCCACTGGGCATCCAGTCAAAACAGTGGCATTCAAAACCACGAGTTTCGGAGGTCCATTGTGTACCTGAATCTGTCCGGGGGTCAGTCGGGTGGTCTGTTAGCTGTGGCCTGCTCGGCAAGAGCCAGGGCCAGAGGAGCAACTGGGAAGCCCGCAGATGGGCTGTCTGAATCTGTCCGGGGGTCAGTCGGGTGGTCTGTTAGCTGTGGCCTGCTCAGAGAGAGCCAGGGCCACAGGAGCAGCTCAGAAAGCCTGCAGATGGGATGTATGAATCTGTCCGGGGGTCAGTCGGGTGGTCTGTTAGCTGTGTTCTGCTCAGAGAGAGCCAGGGCCACAGGAGCAGCATGGGAAGCCTGCAGATGTGCTGTCTGAATCTGTCCGGGGGTCAGTCGGGTTGTCTGTTAGCTGTCGCCTGCTCAGAGAGAGCCAGGGCCACAGGAGCAACTTGGGAAGCCCGCAGATGGGCTGTCTGAATCTGTCCAGGGGTCAGTCGGGTGGTCTGTTAGCTAATAAGCACTTCTTGGCCCTCCCAGTCTGCCCTATTAATCCCTACCTATTTTGAGGCTTGATTCCCAAGCTCAATGACTGACAGCAGCTGGACATGGTGTTTAGCAGAGTGCTGTGCCAGTCACCATCACTTTTTCTATAGTTCAGCTTAGGTGATCTGACTGGAACAAAGGTATGCAGGGAAGAGGGGACTGAGTGGGTAGATTGGAGGGGTCACATGCCCTTTCAGTGGGATCCAGTAAAATGCCAGGCTGGGTGGCTCAGTTGGCCATGGCTTGTCCTCTTTAGGTAGCACCCTGGCCTGTGATCCAACCAGTCTGCCCCTGAGTGTCAACCTCGATGCACACTGATTAGAGCCCAGAGCAGTGTACCTGGTGACCCTAAATTGAATGCCTCCACTGTCACTTATTAGGTGATCATGAGTAAGTTATTTACCCTACTAACTGGGCTTTTCCACTTCTTACTCACCCTTACCTCTCTGAAAGTTCATTAACTTAGCTCTGTTTTATTAAGAGCAAACATGTAAGTTTATACATTTACAGAAAATGCACCCTAAGTAAACTCCATTACCCTCCACTGCCCTTGTTTAGTTGAGTGGATCCAAAATGGACCCATAGGCTTCCAAACGGAAGTTCCCTCATGTTCTCCCTGGTAAGATGTCATGATGCATCTGATTGTGAGGGTAGGGCTGACAAATAGGGAAGCAGAAGGGACTGACTGGCTGCATTCTCAGGTACAAAATACAATCCATTTTCTTTCCAATGGACACTGAAGATAAAATTATCCAAAATTTACTAATAGAAAGAGGTAAGGACATTTACTAAGGGTACATTTTCTGAAACTTGGCAAAGTTACACATTTCATTTAACCTATCTATGCACAGCTAATAGTTACTATTAGTTACTGCCTAATGTTCATGATGTGCAGATTGCTATGGGGATATGGTATGTACTGAATGAGAGATGACAAAACAAAATGCCTTTCATTTTCATTTCCACATTTCTTTCAATAAGCTTCTCATGATGGCACACATTGGGACTGAAGAACAAAAGGTGGCCAACTGTAAACACCCACTAGTGATATTGTCAGTGCAAACTTCACTAGTGACACTTCACAAGGGGGCAAAAGCAGTGGTGGGATTCTAAAAAGCTTGGGATTGGCACAAGGGAATTATAACAGATAGGAAAGGGGTCGAAAAGAAAGTGCCATAGACCTAGAAGGGTCTGTAGCGAAAGCAAGCACAACAAAAAAGGGCAGACTGGATGGGCAAAGCAGCCCTTATCTGCCATCAGTTTCTATGTTTCTATGAAGTGGCCACAAAGTGACTGAAATTTGCCTTCATAAAGTTTCTGCTGGACCTTAGGAACTTCAACTTTGCATAAATTGGTGGTTCCAGCCAGGAGCATCATGGGTAAAAACATTGCAGACCACAACAAAGCAGAAATAACAGTGCCTCCCACAATGTCATCAGCACAGGACACTGTGGCACATAACAGTGCATTCCAGACAGCACACAGGTCAGGATAACACACAATGCACAGAGACACTGCCCAGGGATGTACAGTAGCAGCCACTTATGCAAGTGTACAGCACACATGGCCAGAGCAAGCTCTAGGGGGCACATCCACTCATGCACCATTCTGTGGAACAGTGGTGCACACCGCAAGTCCATGGGTACAGGTTAGCATCCCTCTCCATAAGTTCACCAGTCACTCACACCACCATCCACGTTCCCCCATCCCACGTGTCACCATGTTGCTGTGTGGATGCCCACCCCTGCCAAATGGACTGTGTCTCCTGGGTGTACCCACTACCAGCCCCTGTGCTGCATATGGTCCCTGTCAGTGCATGTTTCCAGCATGGCCTGCATCCATTTGCTATCACGGCAGTACTGTTCTCAATGGTCCTTTGCAACCCCCAACTCAGGAATACATTGTGTGTCCTCCTTGTACTGTGGTGTGGTGTGCCTTGTTACCCCCCCAACCACTGGTCACCGTCCTGTGAGCTCCATGTGCAGTTGTGCCCTCCGCCTGCTGTCCACCACCCAGTGTGTCCTGCTGTCACTGTTAACCCAATGCTCCATTGTTCCACCTGGACCAGTGCTGGTGCTTGCTCCTGTCTGCAGCATTGTGGTGGGGCCATGTGGGTCCTGCAGTGTACTGTCCGAGTATCCACCGGCTGGCGATTCCCCTGTTATGTGCCAGCACATTGCCCCCCCCCCGCACCACACCTTGTTATTCTCCATATTCCTTGTTCCTTTGCAGGTGCACTATTGCTGTGTGTGTCTTCTGTCTGCAGCATTGCTGCCCGGAGACATTGAGTCCTCACTTTATTATGCATCACAAGATGTTCCAGACTGCGAGGTTACGTCCGTATTGTTTCTGCCACAATATATTGGCCGTGATGTTCCTGGCCCGAAGCTAAATTGTTGATGGTTACTATCACAAACTGGTGACTTTTTGGGCAAAGTGGTTACTTCATGAGAGAATATTGGTCAATTTGTTGAACAAATGGCAACATCGCCAGTCAAAACATGGGAAATTCAGAAAATTTGCACAAATTAATTTACAAAGTGAATTTCAGCCACTTCACTCATACCTAGCACCCACACAGCTGTGTGCCCCACAGTCAGTGTTTTCCACTTGTTTCAATTTTTGAAATGAAATACCTAAAACCTAGAAATGGGCTGCCCAGGTTATGGACACTCATTCACACATTTTCTCCTAGCTAGTTGCATAACTATAAAAACAAATAACATAGATCTACTATAGCACAGCTCAATTTATATGTCAGATGTATGACATTCATGCAAGCAAATGGGCTGAAATTAAATGTTTAGAGACTGTCTTTCAAATTCAAAGCACTTTTACTTAGTTCATAAGTAAGTTTGAAATAGTATAATGCTATTAAAATGTAATTTATTAATGGTAAAGAGAAGCAGGAGACATTTGCTTAGCAACAAATCATACTTGTTCAAACTTGGAAAAAAAAATAGACAGTCTGCAAAGGGAGACCATTAAGGCAGGGGAGAATTTGTTTGTGGGCCCTTCCCCCCATGTCTGGCAAAAGGATGGAAACTGGCAGGGATGGGGAAAAGAAGGGTTTGGTTAGGAGAGTAGGGCAACCTAAGAATGGGAGAAGCTTGACTTAGAGGGGAGGAGCAAGAAAGCAATAAATGGGCAAGGACACTGAAGCCCAGCCTCTTTGTTCTCTCCCTTTGCTGGAAATAGTTTGTCAGAAAGGCAGCTGTTGTAGGTAGAATCAGTAAGCCTTCTTTTAATTGAATATTGTCCAGTGGGGATTAGCAACAGCAGGGACATGGGGGGAATGAAATGTAGTGGCCAGGAGGAAGGCTTGGCAGAGGTTTTAAAAAAAAGTAGGAAGAGCCACCTAGTGGCAGAGGCAGTGGCCAGCATTAATGATTAGAGGCTATGGTGTGTGTGTGTTGAAGTGCATGATCATTTGTCTAGAGATTTGTTACAGCTTCCAGCAATGTGCCAAGCTGGGACACAGTGTGCATGAGTCAAGCTGCAGCAGCTGATCAAACTGCAGTGACCATCATGTTGGGGAATTACATGATCCCTTTTTTCAAGAAACTCATAACAGTCTACAGTAATGTGCAGTACTGGGGCACAGAGTGTATGAGTCAAACTGCAGCAGATGTGTTATGAAAGGGCAGCTCCGCTCTCACAGTGCCCACAAGAATGTGTGAGAGTGGTCACATAGTGGTGCCCACCTCCAGCAGGCCAAGCAATGTTGTGATGGAGGCTTCAACATGAGGTGGTGGAGCCTCACTGGCTGTGTGCCTTAAAATAAAGTATGGTAGAAGATCGAGGTACACTCTCACATGTCGGTATTCGTATGGCACAACACTGGTCTCCAGTGAGCTCCTGTAGCTGTCAGACAATTACCAGGAGTAGCATGGCTCATGCCTGGCAGTGAACATGTGCCTTCATAGTGGCAGTGGGGGGACTTGTTATCTAGGGATCAAGGGGCCTGTATTAATTGAAGGGGGTCTGCTAGCTCAAGATAGGCCTGTGGCAGTGGGTGATGGGGAAGGACTTTAAGGGTGCTCCACAAAATTAACTGTGCAGGTGGGAGGAAGATTGTTATGTTGGACACAGCCAGTTGCTGTGCAATTGCAAGCTCATGTATGCTGGGTGGCCACATCTTGCACATGGCAGTGGCCTTCCACTGATCATCTGAACAAAAATCACTGGAATACAAAGGGAACAGTGGGCAATAAGAGCATCATTTAGGCAAAAGAAGGAGAAAAGGAAGTATCTGAGGAGTGCAAGGCCATGTCTGCCTGAAGTGTATGTGCTAGCATGAAGTGTGTGAGCCCACACATGCACACTGATAGGGATTGGGCACAGTGATTAACATGCAGCAGCCATCCAATGCATGTACATGGAGTGGCCACCATTTTGGTCCCAGCAGCTGCCATGCACCATGGGATATACAAAAGGGCCCTTCTTGGATAAATCTGGTTCAGAGAATCTGTGTAGTTGCCAAGAATGGCAGCTGGGGGAGACAGACCTCTGTTACAGGTACCCAGGCTAGGACAAGGTTGCAGGAGTCATGAAAACAGAGCACACAGGAAAACAGGTTGAAGGGACTGTGCTAGTGGAGTGCACAGGCTGAAAGGATCAGAGGGCTTGAGGGTTTGTAGGACATGGCAACAGCAGAACAGACCTCCGCTACAGGCACCAGGGTGAGTTTCAGTGTTGCTGGTGCCCACACCTTTGGAGGGCCCATGCCTCATGTGGGTAACAAAGGTGCAAGGAAGCCACCAGTGCTGGCTTGGCCCAGGCCTTGCTTTGGCCTGGACTTGCGGGCACCATAGGAAGATCAGAGCTGCTGGATCAAGACAAAGAACAGTAAAATAAAAAAAAAGCATCACTGAGGCAGCTCGAACTGGCAGGAACTGCCTGCAGTTAAGACTACCCAACGATTGTCAGGAGCTGAATAGGCTTTAAAGTAATGGAAGTCAGCATGGCAAGCCCTTCCTCACATGATCCAAGCTGGGGTATGGGACTGAAGCTGCAAATGGAAGGGGAGATATAAAAAATTAATAGGTTAATCAGGGGGCTTTAATTAGAAGCTGGGCTGCCATGGCTAGGCCCTCCCCCGATGAGCCCTCAATTTCGAGGGGTTGGGTCATTTAAAAAAATGAGACTAAGCTATATAAGAACAAAATATTCAATAACAAAATAACAAGGCTAAGGGAACATATGCCTAGATGTAACTCATGCTTACATATTATGACCCTGTGAGGATAGTGAATTATTGCATACAAGTCATGTTGCCTGTGTTTGTTTCTTTCAGCTTGGCAAGCAGATAGCAAGATGCTGGGGAGAGGAAAAGTGAAGGAAAAGAGGAGGACGACAGAGCAATTCAAGAAGCAACTGAATGCTCTGTTCCAGGAGACAGACAAGGCCTGGTTGGAGGCCTTTTTTTCGAACTCGAGTGGGAAGTTCACAAACCCAGAAGGAGCTGGACTTTCAGAGCCTCTGACTCAGCAAACCCTGCCCCTGTAACCTATGGGGCTGGGGATAGTGCCCCAGCAACTCTCATCCAAAACACAGAGCAAGAAGAGCACAACAGCACCATGGCAGCTGGTAGACAAGAAGCTAGTGTCCAAGACACCAGCAGTCAAGATGCTGGGACAGAACAACAGGCAGTGTCAGAGACAACCAATATCAGTCCTCACACAACAAAGTAAGCCATATTTCAGAGAATAGGTCCCAATTCAGGGGAGGTCTGTTTTGATAGGTACTTTTAAAAGTAGCAACCCTAGAGAGGAGCCAGCACCAAAGAAGTCCAGATGCAGCAGGGGAGTGGCAACCGGTACCCCTCACCAATCCAGCTGATAAAGAGGGGGATCAGGAGAGGGCATTGCCCTCCATGCAGCTGTGGCATAGCTGTCCATGCCAATGGGGCTTGCTTAGGTCTTCTTACCAGCCCCTAATCAGCAAATTACATTGTCCACTGAACAGGTACTGGCAGGACGAGAGGGAACAGGTGAGGTCTCAGTGGTGGAAGCCCTATCCTGGATGGGTGGTCTGGCCTTGCCCATGGCAGTGCCTGCACAGTTGCCCATCAACCAGACAGGGTATGTATGGGTGCCAGCATGGAGGCAACAGCCATCAGCATTAGAGCAGAAGCTCAACCAGCTCCTGGCATACCTGGAAGGACAAACACAGAGTGGGAAGTCCATTGTCACAGGCAATGGTGTTGGCGTCCACCCTAAGCAAGGGGCAGTGCCAGTAATCTTAGGACTAGGAGCATCCCTGATAGTGATGGCCTAAGTCCAGACAGTGATCCCTACTCCAACAATGAGCTTTGTAAGTCTGGGATTACCAGTAGGATTACACCTCACAGACAAGGTGTAGTTACAGATTTTGAGTCTAGAATATGTAGATAGTTTCAGTCTTGTATTGACCCATGGAGCCTGAGGAAGAGATAGAAGAAAAAGAGATGGACGATGGTGTAGAAGTAAAAAGGGTTCAGGTGTGCCATGCCTGGAAGAACTGGTTGGTGACATTCACCATATTTGCAGAGCTGATACAGCAGGTGGGCCTGGAAAAGGCAGATGAACTATGGAATTACAACAGTAGGATCATGGCCATACATGCTAGTCAGCCTAGGTATGGATGGCTGAAATATGATGAAGAGTTTCATTGTCAGAAGCAAGAATATCTGAAGAGGCACTGGAATGTGCTGGACATGACACTGCTGTGAGCCACTGACAATGGGGGGCAACATATGGACAGTGATTTTCCAGTCAGGAAGGTCCAATCTCTCTAGAAGTGGTGTGCAAGATTTTATTGCACAGGGAGGGGCTGGAACAAGGTGGGTGTGATGCAGGTTCAAGCACAGGTGCATGGTCTATTGCTGGCTACATCCTTTCACACAGTTCAAACCAGGCAGTGCTGCACCCTGCCCATTTCAGAAGTTTCTCAATTAGCCTTCCAGTGCCAATAAGATCAGACGAAATTAGGCCATTGCTGATTCAATGCCTGGATGAGGCAGCTACTCCTTGTCTGGTGGAAGGGTTCACAGTAGGTTTTACAATTCAGTACAAAAGCCCTCAATTGATGTTATGAGGCTGAGTACTTTGTCTGCCAGGGAGTGACCAGACTTGATCCAGGAAAAGATAGCCCAGGAGGTTTGTGCATGGCAGATCGCTGACACTTTTTTGGCCCTGACTTCACCATGGTTGTCAGTATCCCTGATTGGGGTGTTCCCCAAGAAGGTACCTGGTGAGTTCAGGATGATAAAATCTTACCCAGAGGGGGATTGTGTCAAAGACCACATTGACCCATGTTTTACAGTGCTGTCCAGTTTGATGGAGCAGTAGAGGTGGTGAGAATGGCAGGAAAAGGGGCCTTGCTGGAAAAGGGGGACAGACAGTCTGCATTTATGTTACTGTCAATTCATGAAGAGGACAGGAATCTACTTGAAATGAAATGTGAGGGACAGTATTGAATGGACAGGTGCATGCCCATGGGGTGCACAGTGTCATGTGTGGTGTTTAAGCATTTCAGAACCTTTTTGCTTTGGGTAGTAATGATCAAGGCAGATGGACAGATGTGGTTCATTATTTGAATGACTTCTTGTTTGTAGGGAAGGCTGGCTCTGGAGAATGTGGGCTCCTTCTGATGCTTTTTCAGGAGGTGTGCACAGATTTTGGAGTGCCTTTGGCAAGGGCCAAGATGGAGGGGCCATGTATCGTGCTGTCTTTTTTGGGTATTTAGATTGATATTCAGGCCATTGTGTATTAATTGCCAGCAGACAAGGCACAAGCCATGTGGGAATTATTGGCAAGAGTGGTAGGGGCATGCAAAATAGCTTTGAGGGGGCTGCAGCAATTGTTAGGGCACCTCTGTTTTGCATGTAAGGTAATCCAATGGGGAGGAAGCTTTTGTGCTGAACAGCAAAGGTAGGGACAGGATACCACAAACACATCAAAGGCTCTGGGTGACAGAGAGCATGAAAGAGAATTTGGTTGTATGGATGGCCTTTGTGAATTGTTATAATGGTGTGTCATTCTGGCAAACAGTCACTACCAGCAAAGAAACAGAACTTTACATAGATTGGATGCATCTGGGGGATTTGCCTTCAGGACACACTTCTAAGGAGTTTGTTACACATAACAGTGGCTGCTGAACTGGCAGGAAGAAAGCTTGACAAACAATATCACCTTGTTAGAAGTTTTCCTGATAGAGGTGGCCCTATGGATGTGGTACAACCAGTTCTAAGAATGTAAGTTCATTTTTCAGATGGACAACATGGGCATAGTGTACACTATTAATGGGCAACTAGGTGCAAAGGGGCGAATATGGGGTCCCATGATGGTATTTGTGTTGAAGTGCCTGATGTTAAACATTCAGATTAAAGTGCTGCATGTGTCTGTGGTGGATAACGACATCACTGACACTCTTTCTCTTTACAGTGACAGAGTTTCTGGGAACTGTTGCCTGAAATGGAAGAGCATCCCAAGGAAGTCCCAGCCTTCCTCTGTGAATTGGTGAACCAGAAGCCTGGGAGCTAATCAGGAACTTGTTTGCTCTGGGCATGTGGGCTACAAACAGGAGGGGGGGAGGGGGGAGGGTTGAGGGTTTCTTGAGCATACAGCAGGACCAAGGGTGGGCAAATGTGTGGCCAATACTCATAGACCAGTTGTGCCAGTATACAGTTCAGAAAAATGCAGAAAGCATCTGGTGGGGATAGCCTGGTTTTCAAAGGTCACTGGGTTTGCGGACAAGTGAGCATATCAGCTTTTCAAGTTGTTGCAAGGATGGGCACAAGGAACACTAAAAAGGGTTGATGGCAGATGTCCAGTTAGTGTTAGCTTGTGGAGCAGGTTTAGGTGAATTGTTGCTGGTTTGTTTGCTCCAATCAGAAGTACTGTTGTCTAGAATGGCTTTTTTGCTGGCCTTCTGTGAGGCATTCTGAGTGTCAGAATTGGTGCAGCCAAAAAGGGTGGCTTGGGCAGAGATGGTCTTGGCAAGCACAGAGATAACATTGATAATGGGGTGTTCTGTGGATCCAGAATAGAAAAATGGACTGACTAACACTGGCTTCCTGGTGCAACCTCAAGACCTTCATGGGGACAACATGGAATGTCAGGTCAGAACTGTAAAAGTAACTGGCCCAGAAGCTTGGGAATGGGTACACATTCTTCCACCACAGAGACAGAACCCCACTGAAAGCACTTTAGTTCCTATATGTCCTTGGCAGGGTCATGAAGGGTTGGGGGTTGCAGTTGGCCAAGTTCAGCACTCATTCCTTTCAAATAAGGGCAGCCATGTATGTGAGTGTAGAGAGGCTGTCAGACACCCAGGTACGGGCTTTGGCGCAATGCATGTCACAGGCTTTTGAGGGATATGTGCACCCACATTTGCTGTGACTATTGTTTGTTTACCAATAGGTGGCAAACTCCAGGTGAAGCAGATATGAATTTGTGGACACTCCTTTATTCGCTGGGCAACCAGAAGGGTCAAGCAGATGCCAGGAGGTGAGAACCTCTTCCTGGACCCACAACAGCAGTAGGACATTTGATGGGGCACTGGGGGAGTAGGTGGTACAACCACCTTAAAAGGCTAATGGCTGGGTCCGGAGGTCTGGGACATCTGAATAGGGGCAGCTCATGCAGTTTCTCCCTTGGAGATCCAGAACCACAAAATCAAGCTATTTCCTGATCTCTCCTACCAGAGACGCTCGAGGAGGACACAATTCGATGCAGTTCGCCAGAAGCTTCGTTCGTTGGGGATAGCACACTCCTTCTTGCTACCAGCCCATCTAAGAGTCACATATGGAGGTCGGAGATGGCAATTTCCAGACCCAAAGGACGCAGGTTGCTAGGCCAAAAAAATGGCTACTGAATTTAACAGTAAATCAGGACTGGAAAATGAGGTGGTCAGCTCTGATTCGGAGGAAGGCGGAGTACTATCTCTAACTTTTTCTTTAGCCATTTATTTTGCATACCAAGATATGTTCTAAGCTAATTGTTTGTATGGAGGGTGGGTAGGAGCAGGAGACAGCGGAGTGCATGGGAACCATGTCTACCTTTAATATATTTTCTCTTTGAAAGGTCACAGCACTACTGGTTAGTGCAGTTCAAATTTTGGGTTATTCTACCTAATAAACCGACTATCACCTTAGCCATTAAGCGGCTGGCAACTTGAAGTTTCTTATGGGACAGTTGGTGAAATCTGCCAATTACAGGTATTTTATTTTATCCCCCACTCCTGCTGCATATTATGTAAGCGCTAGAACAAAGTGATATTCCGTATTTTGCTATTGTAACTGAATTAATCCTCTTGCATAAGGGAAAAAAGCTGTAATGTCTTTTTATTAAATCAATAAAAAGAGAGTACAAAAAACAGGCTAATGGCTGAAACCCATCAGTACAGCACTCCTTGACTGTTAGTGGTGCATTTGAGGGGTAATGACTTGGGGCTATCTATATTACTGAGTCTTCTTTGCATGATGAACAATGACTTGTGCGGTTTATGCCTGGCCAGGATAGTATTGCTATGGCCACACATTGTACAGAGGCAAAAATGATGACATGCTAGGAATCCTGGAGCACTGGAGAAGGCTCACAAGATGGTTAACATGTCAATGTGAAGCTTTATGGCCTTGATAGGTTGCAAGGTGCTACACACAATGAATGCTTGACCAACTTGCCACATCTATCTGCTAAGGACCAAGTGATTTGTCTAACCTAGGCACTAATACATTTTTAGCAGATATATTGGGTACATTGGAGGTTCGCTAGTGTGACTTTCATTTGGGGATGGACTGTACTGTAGTTACCCTGAGGTGGCACAGTAGTCTCACAAGTGGTGTACAAAGTGGGTAATGAGGGAAACCTGCTACTGACACAGATGGGTTCCTCTTGAGGAAGGCAGCAGGCAGGTCTCCAATGATTGGGAGGCCTACAGACCAGTCAGTTTGCAGCCTCTTTGGGTTTTGCCCTACATTTGTAGCATCCTGTGATGGGGCGCTCCTCAGATGGCTCATGTAGTCCCTCCTAAGGTCATGCCCTTTTTAAAATGACAAGTCCATCCATATGGTTCCCTGTGTGAAAGGATGGTTTTGGCCATTTTCTCCAAATCAGTGTCTCTTCTGTTCAGGTAAAGGGGGTAAAGGGCCAACTCAGACAATAGACAGAAAATGAAGGGGGACCCTTGAAGCAGATGAGAATCTGTCTGTGAGCTCTTCGTCACTGCCTGACAGAAGATGGGTAGGATGGGGACTGGCAGGGTGATGAGGAAAAGGGGAAGTGTCAGGTTAACTGAATAGGGCTACCCAGGGGCAGGGGAAGATTGGCTTGGAGGGGAGGAGCAAAGAGGCTATCCTTCCCCTTGGATGAAATTCCCACTCGCCAGTCCTGGTAACAGCAGGGTCAGGAGGGCTAAGAGTTTTATGTAGGGAGCCTATTACTGTAATACTGGGGAACACCTTATAGATAGGGGTGGAATTTTCCTGTCTTTTTCCCATGAGGTTTTCCCAGATTTTCACCTTATCTAGCAGGAACATTGGCAGGTCACAGTCATCTAAGTGTGGTGGCATGGAAGTCTCACAAATAATGTACAAAGGGGGTAATGGGGGAAGCTTCTATTGATACTGATTGGTTCCTCTAATGGCTGGCAGGAGGTTAGGCCCTGACAATGGAGAACCATGCAGGCCAGTGAGGGGACACCTTTGGAATTTGGTCTGTGTGTGTGTTGCCTTCTTGGGGAAGGGGAACATATCTCATAGCTCAGTTGCCACGTTTATGCCTCAGAGGCTGTAGTACCTCCTAAGGCTATGCCCCTTTTAACATGGTGGATCTGCCCATAGGGTCCCCTGCATGGTATGTGGACAGACCAGCTGATAATTCTGATCTTTCAAAAAAGGATCACTGACACTACCAAGCTGTGGTTTATAAGTGGTCATTTTCTTAAAATAACTGTGTATGTCTCTTCTATTTGGGTAAAGTGGTAAGGGGCCTTCTCAGGCAATGTGTTTTTCATGACAGCATACCCATTTTTTGATATAAGGAAAATCTATTTTCAGTGACTCCATGCACAGCAAGCATTATTTTAATGGTGCTATAATTTAAAGGCCCGCAGTGCAAAAAGCTTTAGTGTGAGCAGGTGATGATTATCCTACTTAGCACTTTAGGGGTAGAGAGAAGCAGTGACTGTAATCATTGGGGACAAAATTACCTTTCTAGTGTCATGCTGTTAATTGAAGTTCAAAAGGCAAGCATCTGCTGGATTTTTCAGCACAATGCAGAAAAAAAAAACATTCACTACTTTTTAAGAGGTTTAAAACAATCCCAACAATTATGGTTTCAATATGTGGTACTTATTACTGTATACACATTATAAAAAAAGTTACTGGCATTTGCTGAAAGTTTCATTTGCTTATAAATTTGTTTTGTTATATTAATGACAGTTATTTTTAGGAATCTAAAGTTAGCACTTGAATATCCCAAGCTGTAGACAAAATAATATGAAAAATACTTTGCCCTTGCTTCATGTTACTAATATCATGATCTTATAAATAGCCATATTTTTAGTTTGTTTATTTTTAGAGAGGAGACAACATGAGTTTGGACTCATTGTTGATGACACAATAAGGCACTCTATTACAACTCTTGAAAGTGCATCTTTATTCTTTCTATCAAACTTTTCAACATACAGCATTTTTCAAAACTTCAGTATTGTATTTAGCAATGGCATTTGACAAGATGTTAAAGTACTCACTAATACCTAGTGCCTAATTTCCAATAAGGTCCAGGGGACAAATCAGCCTTGACTAGAGCAGTGAATGCAAAATAATTACATGGTGTAATGAACAATAATTCTTTTTGCTGGACAACTATGTTATTGCTATTAATTGTACACTATTAATATTAATAATACTAATCATGTTTATCTGTTGGTTTTCCATTATCTTATGCTGCCTCATCTATGTGATCCTGTCACATTCTTACTCTGCATGTAACGGTAAATTGGACAGTTGTCTAATTTACTCTCTTGGTAACCAGTAACATGAAAAATAAATTATTATTCATCTCAGGATTTTAGTTTTCTTAAATATTCTGTAGTCCAAGTATTAATTATTTTGTTTGGCTTGCAAGTGAATTTACGGTCAAAGGGCCCTGTGCATCAATGTTACATGCCCCACTCAGGAGCATGTAATACATGCGTGTAAAGACATTCAACAGTGTAGCGCACATGGCAAGCTGGTGAGGCATTCATGAAGTGTGTTCACTGACATGCGTAGGCAACCCATGCAGAGTAGTAGGGCCATGGTACATGGCACATGCGCAGGGGTATGCCCTGCATTGTGGTGAGTGCAGCAGGCCCAACAAGCATGCATGATGCCAGATATGATGCCCAGGTGTGTGTGTGGAGGCACAGACAACTATGGCTGCTGGAGGGCTGCTGTAAGTGTTTGCATGCAGAGATGACAGTGGCACCCACAACAGGATGGGACACCGAAGAGGTGCTGGAAGTTTGCACATAGGACCACTATACATGCTGTTGCACAGTGTGACATGCCGCTACATGCCAGTCACACCCAGTAGGGGTAAAAATATGGACCTGGTTAGGGGGGCACTGTTCATCCCCAATGTGTAGGCACAAAGCACTGGACAATAACCCACCATCTCAAACAGCATGTAGAGACCAGGGGCACATGCCAAACAGGACATATCCTGCTGCCCACAGAAACAGACATCCCCCAACAGACCTTGAGCGGGTGCAACCCATGCATCCCTTGACAGCCATAACTTGAGGTGATGAAGTGCCACTGACCAGCTCTCCCTGCCCCCCCCACATGAGCAAACTATGGCAATAGGGTGCAGGGCAGATGGTCATGTGGTAAGGGCCCCGTCATTTGTCCTCCCCCACTCCACACCTCTGGGACAGCGCCACACATGGCACCCACTAGGCACATGGCACACACCAACATGCCTTCATGGTGGACCCCACACATGACCCTAGCCCCCCCCCCCCTTGGCATGTGAAACCCATGCAGTAGACAGGAAACCACACAGGTGTGAAATGCACTGATATTTATTCAGTGAAATCACATAAAGCAGTACACAAGTGCATAGAACAATGTCCCGGGCACTGGGCATCAACATGCAGTCAAAAGTACAACAATCATAAACCCCAGAACAGGTCCATAAATGGGTATAGGTATGGCACCACCATCCACACTGGCATCCCTGCTATAGAGTTCTGAAAAGGGGCAATGCTCTCTCCCTCCTCCTCTTCAGAGTCACAGTTGTCCCTAGGTTGGGTTGTTGCTGTCCATAGGTGTGGCACCAATACCAGCCAACAGAGTGGCCCTGTGTAGTGCTGTAATGAGAGAAGAATAAACAGAGGACAGTCATGAGTGGAAGCTCTGTGATGGTGGCAAGTGGCACGGTGAACGTGCTGAGGTGTGATGAGGAGAGGTAAACCTATCTTTAAGTGTGACTCCACACGCCACTTCTCCCAGTTGTCACTTTTGTACCAGATGGCCTCCAAGCCAACCCACAGGGCAAAGAAGCAGGGGTCCTCTCTCCTCCACCACCACTGTCCTGGGAGTGTCACCACTTCACAGATGGCCCCATCCTCCTGCTCCAGCCCTGTTATCACCATCCTGTCTGGAAGACCTAGACGATCCTGCAGGACACAGAAGAATATAACAGTCATCAGCTACAAAAGGACCACAGCCACAGAACCACACCACCGCATACACACCTGTATGCATGGAACTCACCCGGACAGGTATAGTCAACATCCACAGGTGACCACAGCATGGTGAATTGAGGTAGCTGTCCTGTGACTCCAGCCACAGCTTCTTCAGGTATATACCTTGCCGCCCAACCTGTGGAGCACTCAGGTAAACCATTACCAGTGCAGATGCCATTACAAGCAAAGCACCTGCCTGTCAGGTGTGCACGTGTGATGCTGGAAGAGTGTACCATCAGCACCCAGAGGGAGCCCCACACACACACACACACACACACACACACACACACACACACACACACTTAAAGTGACATACCTGTGATCATCATGGATAAAGGACTGCAGTTGGGTCATGCACAGGTGGACAGGTATCTGTAGGTGCATGGCAGGATCTGCCTGGGTCTACTTGCAAATGTCCTCCTGTGGGATGCGATGTGGGAGCAGTGATGGATGTGGAGGCTGTGTCCCTGTGTATTCCATTCATGGCTGGATGCAATGACCATGAGGGACGTGCATTGCATAGAGCACTTCATACTGGACCAGTCCACCATACAATAGCTGTGCAACATGGTCCATGACCCTATTACACCACGGACAAGATGAACAAGGGCAATGTCAGTGGAGACAAAGGTGCTATGTGCACTGTCATATTATGCAACAAGTTCATTCCAGAGGGTGATCAGGGATGTCATCGCTATCAGCCAGTTCTCCTTTTCCAGGTCCATTGTGCAGGTGATGGACACCCTTCTGTGTCATGTGCGTGAGAACATATGATTCCCGACTGCTGAGTCCGATGTCTGTGGAATGAAACAGGCATTCTGTGCTATGCATGGTATTCTAAATGTTATCTTTGTGATGCAATGCACACATATAGGGAATGTGACCTCATCAGAGCAGGAGGAGGCATACCAGAACAGAAAGGAGTTCCATAGTGTGAACTGTCACGTTGTGTGTGATGCAGATGGCACATTCACAAACATGTGTGCCAGGTACGCTGGATCCTACCATGACTCCTATATAATTGATGGATCATGGGAAGGGGACCTCGTAGCTCACAGACACATCATGGAATGGCTGTTGGTTGAGTATACAGAGCAACCATGTTCACCACCATGAGTGACCATGCCGACATCACCTGAATGTGTGTTCGGCTACCTGCTGAGGCCATATCTAATGACACCATTCCTGGAGCTATACAGCACTGGGGAGTAGCATACAACAATGCACACATGAAAACACAAGCTGTCATCAAGAGGATGGCAGGGCAACTGAAGATGAGGCTATGGTGTTTGGACCATAGAGGTAGGGCGATGGTTCTAGTACTGGGAAAAGTGTGCAAGGTGTTCACCGTATGTGCTATACTCCATGATATTACGATGCAACAGAATGTACCCATGCTGGATGATCCACAGCCATGTGCAACACAGGAGGTGGATGACAGGCATCTATTTGCAGGACAGAAGACACTGCCCAGTCATGCAGTGCATGATGCCCTTGTATATGGCTCATTCTGCCATTAGGCTTGTCCATCTGCTGGGTGGTGGGCAGCAAGGAACGTGTGATGGGCATGGCAAACTATGTCAGGTTCCTGTGAGCATTGTGATGGCATCTGCATGCCACTGTGAGGATGGGTGGTGGTACATGTCATGCAGTGGACAGCAGCGGGTGCAGATGCAAGATGATGACACCATACACTGAGTGCAACAACCCTTGGGGGGGGCCCAATCATGGTGGGTGGCATAACGGTGGTAGGTCATGTCAGGGGACAGTAAGATGAGATGTGGCACAACATGGCAAGGGGGCTATTGCTGTAGCAGGTGTACATCTGTGTGTGTGTTGGAGTTGGAATACCACTGTGCTGGTGGGAGGCCATGCAGAGGTGTGCTATGCATGGCATTGTGTGCTGTGTAGTGTGCAGGGTGGGGCAACACAGTGCTTGTGCACTACATGTGTGTCATATGTGCATTCTCATGGCCATTTCCTGTTATAGGGCATCTGTAGTAGCTGGGCTGATGACTGTGTGCTCAGTCTCCGTGGTGGCCCCTGTGTGGACACACTGCCCCTGTGATGCACAGCAGAGGTTTCCATCACTGTTTGCTTCCCCTTCATACCCATGTCTTGTGTGGTGCTGCAACAGTCCATGCGATCATGGGGTGCACCCCATGGGGGCCTGAAATGTGTTCCTTTGTGACACTGAACAGTGTTTCCTGTGTGTGCCATGGCTCCGTGCTTGTGCCAGGGAACCCTGGGTCTGGGGTGTTGTTTGTGGCAGTGGGCAGCATGACAGGGTTCTAGTCATCAGGACGGTGCCACCATTGCCTAGGGGTGTGCATGTCTGGGTGTGGGAATGGAAATGTGGCACAGTGGGGAGGTAGACTGGGGGCATGGTGCAGTACCAGCTACATGGTGCTTTACCAGCTGGCACAGGAGGTTGCCCAGCCTGTCAGTACTGTGATGCATGCTACATACCTGCTTGATCAGTCATTGGATTACCACTGTGTTGCAGTGCTGGGTCTCCAATCTGTTCTGCTAGTAAGCCCCCATGAGACTCCTGCTAGGCACTGGCTGTGGCTGTGACCCAGCTTGTGCGGATGGGGCCTTGTCCCCACTGTCTGCTGTGCTTCATGCTGGTATCCTGCCTGTGTTCCTGGGGGCTTGGCAGGCTGGCTCCAGACCACCCCTGTTGCTGGTGCCTACTAGACTCTGCTCTGCGAGGCTTGCCTGTCAACATGGCTATGGTCATCCCTCCTGGGTGCATCCCCCTGCCATCCTCCTCCTTCTCGTCTGGCTCCTCCAACTCTTTGGACATTCATGCCTGTGTGCTGTTCATGTCAATACCCATCTTCAGCCACTGACTGGGCACCTGGCCCGTACCTGTGGGCAGAACAGGGATGTTATTGCAGCTGTGACAGTGGCATCCTGGGTGCTGGTGTCTGTGGTGCAGACACACCAGTGTCAGACTTGTGCCATGCTCCTCCTCTGTGTCGTACCTGCCTCTGGTCTGCTGTGCTGTGTCTTCCTGTCTGCATCCTGTTGCATCTGTTGTGGTGCATCCCTCTATGTGGGGGTCTTTGTGGTGGGACAAGGAGCTGTTAGTGCATGCATGGGGTCCATTATCACTGGCATCGCACCCTGCTTTTGGTGTATTACCTTCCAGGGTGTCAATGCCTTCCACCTCACTATAGAAGCCCACCTCTGTGAAGGTGTCTGCCACCATCCACTCTACTGGGGTCAGTGTAGTATCTGTGCTGTGGTGGCCCCACACCTGTGCCCAAGCATACCTGTGTGCCCGTGGTGAGCTTCTTCTTCACTGCTACATGGAGGTCACACCACTTACGTTTTATGGCCAACAGTGTACATGCCTCTGGGCCAGTGGCATCCACATTGACCTGTATGTCCAGCCATAGGCATACCTTGACATTCTGGGCCATAGACAGGGCTTGCACCCTATACTGTGTGGTGTAGTGGGTCCTTATATTGGAGACCATGGATGCCCTCATGCCACCTCACCACTGGTGAAGTTTGGTGCACAGGGATGGGTACTGCCTCAGGTGCAGACACATCCCCTGTGCTGCACGTCTTTCTGTGCTGCAGCCAAGGGTGTCACTGGTTGCAGTGGGGTGTCCTCTACAGTCTGGCCATTGTCTGCCATCACTGGCTCATTGTCTACATTTGTGGGATCCACTTTCACACATTCTCATTGATGGTGGTGGTGTCAAGGGAAGGGTCCGCATATCCTGATCCCTCCCTGTGTGAGCTGTGCAGGCTGCTACATAACTGATGTGGTCCCACTGCCATTGTCCAGTGCACCTATGAGCCCGATCCTGAATACCGCATATTGCATGCATCTGCCTTGCATGCTGCATAGATGCACGTTCCATTTACAGAGCTTTTTCATGTGTTATGCACACCTTGATGCTTATGGCCCAATATGTAAAGGCAGCAATGCAATTTTAACTCTTTAGTTCCTTTGGTAATGTATTCCATAGAGATGGCCACAGGGACTATTTATTTATTTATTTTTATCATTTTTACGTTCGCTTGCGCGCATGTGCAAGGAACATCTTGGGAGAATGGGACACTTTGGAGGTGTGCCTCTCCCCTGCAGTCCCCTGCTCCATTGAGCAGGCGTGGCAGTCCTGCACCAATCGGATGGAGTGCTGTGTATGACAGCGGTGGTCTTCGCTTCAAAGAAAACCACCGCTGTCATACACAGCACCGCATCACGCCGCCCCCCCTAAATCTTTGCTGCCACTCTGGGAGCCCACCCCAGTGTGGCAAACATCCCACGTCATCTTTTTTTTTTTTACACACCTGTTAATTGAAAATGGTCCACTGTGCTTCTCCCACTCCCACAACCTGCACCCACCCACTGTGCACCCTGCCTCCACACACCCTCACACCATACTTACCTCCGGAGCTCGCACGATGATCATCGGTGGACCGGGAGCACGTCTGCACTCTTCAAAGCCGACCGCGAACTGAGGAAATGCAGGTAAGCTGTATAATAGGTTAGATAGGGGGTTTTCAACTTTATTGCATATCTCAGGCATTTTTTGGACTTTGTGCACCAAATTTTCAACATGGGGTATTTGGGACCCCTTCTCATGAATTATGTCACTGTCATGGTGTTATTCTGGTCCGAAGGGTGATTTCGCAGTCACTGGGCAGTCACTGCGCAAAATCACCCTTCAGGCCTGAATAATGCCATGACAGTGACATCATTCATGAGAAGGGGTCCCAAAATCCCCATGTTGAAAATTTGGTGCAAAAATTCCAAAAATGACTGTTTTACAAGTGCGCTATGCAGTTCTATGCACGCTGGTAAGTTCGCGAATTTTCAATATTTTCACTACAGATTTTCAACATTGCCATTTTACCACACCTCCTTATGAACAGTACAGCTGTCATTTTTCACATCCTGCCCAAAACATGTTTCCACCCATGTAGCTCACAATGGAACAGTCGGTGTGCGAAATCAATGTATGGGACACATTAAGAAAATCACAGTGACACTGTTCATAAGCAGAGCTCTTAAAAATTGCTATGTTGAAAATCTAGTGAAGAAAATTCCTAAAAATGACTGTTTTACAAGCGTGCATTGCGCAGTTCCTACGCACGCTCGTAAGTTCACGAATTTTCAATATTTGCACTCCAATGACTTCCAAATACCTAAACAGCACATAGAAGCAAGCAACATTCGGCACTGACAAATGCTTGTACTTCTTTGTCACTGATTTTTTTTTAAGCCATGTCCAAGTGCCAAATACCACTGCAAATACCTGCAAGCGAATGTTCGGCATTGACAAATGCTTGTTATTTTAGTCTTTGGTAACTGGGTAAGGGACATTAGAGCATATATGTGTATGAGTTTTTGGATGGCTGTAAAAATTGTTAGTCAATGTTTCTGAGGGCCTGAGGAGAGGAAATATGGATTACCAAGGAATTCATTTAGCCGGAAGAGCATTTTTGTGAATCCCTTAAAACAAATACACAGAATGTGGAAGATCTGGATGGTTATTAGGTGGAGCAGATCAGAAGTGTTAAGAAAGGTACATTGGTGTACGTCTCTGTTTACTCCCAGAATTAATTATACTGCCCTATTATAGAGGGCACCACATTTGTTTAGGTAAGACACAGTCACAGAGGGAAAAATATCAGTGTCATAGAAATATGGTAAAATAAAACTTAGTAAAGTCATTTTTTTGTGCAGAGGGACATGTAGATTCTAGCATGCCAGTAAGTTCAATATTTTACGGGGACTGTATATTTGCACAGAAAAATGAGATGAACTATGTCATTCATTCTTTCATTTATTTGTAGTCAGAAAGTGGACTGGAACAAAATCCTTTTCAGCCATTATCTCAGTGGGTGTGTCCCCATATCAAAACAACAGTCAAAATGGAAATCTTGTGTGCAAAGTTTTCTATTACACTGTAGTAGTTCCTAGCAACAAAATCATCAGACCATTATGCAAATCAGTAGACTGTTTCAAATAGCAGTATCAGAAACCTTGTGCAAATAGGCTAGAAACAGCAGTGCAAAAGGTTGCAGAAAGTGCATATATGGATCACCAACCAACCTAGAGATTAATTTCCCCACTTCAGGTAGGCTGGCAGGGCTAAAAAGGCTTAAAGGCAATGGCAAATCTGGTTCAGTGAAGGGAAGAGATGAGTCCATGGACTACTGTAGCTTTAACACTGTCACCGTGATAAAAAAGCCAGAACTGCAAATCCCAAAACAAGAAAAATGATCCCCCGTACACTCAGACATGCCAATGTTTGTCTCAGTGAAAGTGTCCTGCTTCCTACATTTGCATCGATGTTCATGAATGTCTTGATCAGGACATGGGATTCACATCAGTCATGTGAATTTAAAGCATCAAGTTAAAAGGGCAACATCGGTACCCATGCTGAAGTGCAAAGTGCAACAAAAAAAAATATAATTAGTACAATGCTGGACACATTAAGATAATACTTGTGCTCACATCCTGACACAAATAGGAAGGGCAGAGTAGTGGAAGGAAAAAAAAGCTATGGGTGGGGGGGTGAGATGAAAAAAGGGAAAAGGTTTAAGAACATCAGTAATTCGGTAAAGCACATCTAAACTACTACATTCAGAGGATTTGGGTTCCAAGAAAGAATGTTGTGGAATATCATCATTTACTCCATGGGAAGACATCATACCAAAAGTGGAAATCATAAAAGATTCCCTCTAATGGAGTATTTAGATTAGCTCACCACCATGAATGCCAAGGTCTTTCTCAATGCCAAGACATTTCAGTGTAGCAATTGATACATGCATGTCTTCCAAACAGTGTGGCTATAGAGTAATTCTGATTCGGTGTGCTAATCTTTGTTTTATATTCCCCATGTGTATTTTTATGGGTGTTTTTGTGACCAACATAGGCTAAGCCACAGGGGCAGATCAGCATGTAAATGAAAATACAAGTGCTGAAGTCATTGAATTGCTAGATCTAAAGCCATTTCTTTCTAGGATGATTAAACAACGTTATATTGGTTGTGCTGATGCAATGTATGCAATGTTTTTTCTGGATTTTAGAATTTGTCCCTTTGGGATAATCTCAACAAGCTTGGGTGGATGGCAAATGTTATACTGGAGAAGCATACTCCTTGGTTGTGATTTCTAATACAACTTTGTTTTGATTCCTCCGTTGTATTTAAATATCCTTATGTCCATGAAGGGGGGTCTTGACAGTACTAATCTAGTGTGTAAATTTCAGGGGGTGATTAGTGCAGTTAATATATTCAACAAGCACCAACAGATGCTGTTTGCTTCCAGACCAAATCAATAGACAATTCTCTCTGTATCTTTTCCCAAACATGATGTAATTCTTGAATACATTTGTGTCTATATCAAATATGAAGGCATTTTCCCATGTTCCCCAAAAGATACTTACAACATTGGGGGCAAAGGCTGTGGCCATGACTGTTTCCTTATGCTGAGCATAATAGGCACCTTCAAAAAGGAAATAGTTGGCATCTAGAACAAATCTCACATTTTTCATTATGTAGGACAAAGGGGGGCAGCACCTGAGTGGCTCATCCTGATAATGTCTTACTAAGTGCATCAAAGCCTTGTTGTAAGGAATGTTTGAATATAAACTCTCAACATCAGTTGTTGCAAGAAAGTCTTCTTCTAAGATCCTTAAGATGTTATTTGTGTCTTGGACAAATGATGGTAAACTTAGAAGCTTTTTTTTTTATTATTATAAAGAAAGTCCACAAATTTGGAAAGGGGCTCGGTCACTTACCCTATGGAAGAAACAATGGGTACTGGAAATTTGTCCTTATGTGTCTTCAGTAGCATATACAATACTGGTGACCTGGGGTATTTCACTATAAGGAAGTCAGCTTCCATTTTGGTTATATACATAGACTCCAAACCAGTTTTTATGATGGTCATAGCCCATTCCTGTATCTCCACTGTGAGGTGTTTAATTTGTGACAGAAAGTGACATCTTGGAGCTGCGTCATGCTTAAGCAATAATGCCCGACAGGGTGTGTGTCGTGCTGGGATAATGTCACGCCTCAGGTGGTTGGGCACGAGGCCGCAGGCCGAGTGTGTCCAACAACTGAGGCATGACATTATCCCAAACGACACACACCCTGGAGGGCATTATTGCTATTATACAATGGCTCATTGTTATATATAAAGTAAAAAAATAATTTTAAAGAATGTTTTTATTAGTGTGGAAAAATATTTTTGTTTCTTAAGAGGAGATGCAAAAAAAAAAAGCTCATCTGCCATAAGATCATCCAGCTGCTCATCAGCAGGTTCACAGTGAGGCTGAGACTAGACCCGTGATGTTGTACTGGTTTACATCACGGGTCCAGCCCAAGGCTGACCAATCAGAATCCAGGATTTTTTTCTTGCCATTGTATAATGTAGCTTCCTGCCTGCATCCTGTTCTACCACATATCACTATCCACCCCCCATTCTGTAGGCTTGATTACTGCCTCTGTTCTTAAGCTCAATTCTTGCAATGCATCTCTTTCTCCATTGTGCAAATCAGTAGATAGCTTCAATTAGCAATATCAGACAGTTTGTGCAAATAGGCTTGTAGCAGCAGTGGAAAGGTAGCAAAAAGTGCAGATAAAAATGGATGGCCTATTGTTTCTTCCATTGGGTCAGTGACTGAGTACCTTTCCAAATTTGTGGACTTCTTTATCAAAAAAGGAGTCCCATAAGGTGTACAAATACCATTGTTGAGACATAAACGCTGTCTTACAACAATTGTGCTTTAGCAACTAGGCAGCTGGCTCTGTCCAGAGACAGGAAAGCTGACCCTGGGCCATATCCAGAATTGTCCCTATATACTGCAGTCATTGACAGAGTGTCAGTACAGATTTTGTTATGTTGACTGGCACCCCGAGAGTGTCGAACACCAGTCTGGTTTTAGCTAAAGTCTGCAGCAGCTGTTCTCTGGAGGGGGCTTTTAATAGCCAGTGGTTCAGGTAAGCGAAAGCATACAGTCCTTCCCTGTGAAGGGCTGCTGCCACTACTTGCAAGCATTTGTAAAGGAATAGTGGCACAGATGACCAGCCAAATGGCAACACTCTGAATTGGCAATGTTCCCCCTGGAACAGGAATGTCAGATATTTTCTGTGAGGTTGCCTGATCTTGATGTGAAGGTTTGCATCATTCATATCCAGCAAACATATCCCATCTCCTGTTTGCAATAGAGAAAGGAGACCTTGCAGAATGACCATCTGGAATGTTTTGCATTCTGTCAAGAAGTTCAGATCTCTTAGATCCAGAATATGCTGCAGGTCCCCTGTCCACTTGGGATGAGAAAATATCTGTAGTAAAAGTCTGTGTTACTCTGTTTAAGGAGTACAGGTCCTATAGCCAGCTTTTGGAGCAGAGTCTGTACTTCCTCTAGCAAGAGGAACATGTGCCATAGTGGGTATGTTGTCACCCCAAGTGGATGATCTGGAGGGGAGTCCAGAAGCTCCAGAGCATGACCCTTTTCTATAAGCTCCAGGATCCATGTGTCTGTAGTCACCTCACTCCACTGGTTCAACTGGAGGGAGTTGTGACCCCCTACAATCACCTCTGGAGGTAAAGGTGGTTGGGGGTGTATAAGGAGTCATACTGAACTGGTCTAAGTTTACCATCATTTGTGCAAGACACAAATTACATATTAAGGATCCTAGTAGGAGCTGAGATCTCAGAAGAAGACTTTCACATTACAATTGATATCGAAAGTTTATATTCTATTATTATATTCGAACATTCCTCACAAGTGCACTCGATGCACTTAGTAAGGCATTATGAGGAGCAGGTAATACGTTACTGCCCCCTCATCCTACATAATGGAGTTGGCAAGATTTGTTCTAGAGGCCAACTATTTCCTTTTTTAAGGGTTTCCATTATGCTCCTCATAAGGGAATATCCATGGGTACAATCTTTGTCCCCAATTTGGCAAATATCTGTATGGGGGCATGGAAAGATGGCTTCTTATCTGATGCAGACATAAATGTATTCAAGAGTTACATTAAGCTGTGGAAAAGATACATTGGATGGCTGTTTATTGATCTGGTCTGAAAGCGGAGTTCTGTTAGTATTTGTTGATTATATTAGTAGTACTAATCTCCACCTTAAATTTATGCACCAGATTAATACTCATGACATACCCTTCTTGGACATATTGATATTTAAAAGTTCCATGTTAAACAGCGAAGCAAAAAGAGCAACTACAAAACAACAACTCAAAAACAGAGACTCCACATACAGCGACTGTCAGTAAAACTGATTGCTGAACATCCCTAAAATAGTTCCACACTAACTTTCTGCTAGGGGCTTTGCCCTCCGCTCACCCAAGATAAAATAACCATCACTGGGTGGGATATAACTCAGGGACAGGGTGAAACTTGGGAGGGGGGTAATTAATACATTCAGACTCCAGGGGGAGAGAACTCAACTCGGGTTGGGGGAGAAACTTAGGATGGGGAATGCTTTATAGTCTCACTCAGGGTGGGGGAGGCAGCTGCAAAAGCGGGTGCAAAACTTAAAAAAAATAATTATGAGAAACATTGAGTTTCGAACCTAGGTATGGACACAGCAGCCACACACACAGCCGATGACTCGAAATTCTAAGCTACAGAGCCAGCACAGTTTTTCACCTGACACTGAGTACATTACTCTCTATTCTTTACTCCCTACACTGCTAAAAGACACTACTCTGTGCTAAAATAACCAGGTGCTATTTACACACTGTCACCAACATTGCAGTAGCTAATTTTGACTCACTTTTATCCCTCACTGTTTTGCATTAGCTCTTTTAACGGCATACCATATTTAAAGACAAAGGTGGCATCAAAACAATGTTTTATTGAAAATCACAATCAAAGAATACACTCCTCCAATGCAACAGTTGCCATCCGCTGAAGGTTTCTGAGAATATTCCAAGGAACAATCTCTAAAAACCAGGAGAACGTGTACTAATGACTCGGGGGGACATCCAGAGCAAGCCGGATGCACATGCAAAATGGTGGACTGCACATATAACTTGGGTCGGCTGGCTCTGGCACCATATTCAAACAGACTGCGTGATCCAGAAACACCATGCAATCTGTTTGAATATCAGACCCTAGATGCGCAGCGCAGAGCAATGGGTCGCCATGTGCCACACAGCACAACCAGGATGCAGGGCTGACTACTGCCCATAGTGGTACTGTGCGGTATACACTGGTATGCGCCGTTGCCCCCATGGGCAATATTCAGCCCGAACATGCAGATAAGCCCATTAGGCAGGCATGGCACAAAGTGGCCATTTGAATGCCCATTGTGGGTCATCTGCATATGTGCACTGTGGAGTGTGCTGGGTCAGCCCCTCCAGCCCCAATCACTTTTGTGATACAAATATCCTCAGTCCCTTGTTCCCTGATAGTCTAGTATCCCCCCTGAGCCCTGATCACATTTATAATGCAATAACAGCCCCAATCACTGTTGTAATAATAAATCCTGATCCCCTGTTACTTGGTAGTCTAGTGTCCCCCCAGCCCCGATCATGTTTATAATAAAATAGTAGCATTTTCGAATTATCTGGTCCCAGAGGCTGTCATTGCATCAACATGACCAATACAAAAATGTTAAATCATCCTAGGACAGGGAAACAGTATTAGATCCAGCAGTTCATCAACTGTGGCACTAGTGCTGTTATGTACATGCTGATCTGCCCCTGTGGCTTAGCCTATTTTGGCCATACAAAAAGACTCCAAAATAATTGCATTGGGGAACATAAAACAACAATTCACACAAGGAATCTTGATTATACTATAGCCAAGCACTATTTAGAAGCTGCGCATGGATCAGTTTCTACACTGAAGTTTCTTGGCATTGAGAAAATTGACCGTGACATTTGTGCTGGGGACCTGGTCTGAAGACTGCATCAGAATGAATCTTTTTTTATTTCCACTTTGGATACGAACACTCCCCGTGGACTAAATGATGATATTCCAGTACATTTTTTTCCTTAGACTCTAAATCCTCTGAATCTAGCACTTTAGCTGTGCTTTCTTGAATTACTGAAGTTTTCAAACTTTTTCTCTTTTTCCATCTCACCCCATACCACTACTTTTTCCTTCCACCCTTCTCCCCTTTCATATCTATGATGGAATGTGAACATAACTATGATCTTAATGTTTTCATCATTGTACTAATGATATTAATTTTTTGTTGCACTTTGCATTTTAACACTAGCACTGATGTTGCCATTTTAACCTGACACTTTAAATTCACTTCACTGGATGTGAATTCCATGCTCTGATGAAGACATCCCGTGAAATCAGTATGTAAATAAGAAGCAGAATGCTTTCACCGAGACACAGGCCGGCATGTCCGAGTGTGTGGGAGATCACTCATTTTATTATCTTGTTTTTGGATTTACGGGTCTGGATTTATCATTGTGGCAGTGTTATAACTTGAAGGTCTCTGCTACCGTAGTGCAAGGACTCAGCGCCTTGCTTCACTGAAATTACTTTGCCATTGCCTCTCAGTCTTTTTATTCCTCCTTTCTTAGCCAAAACTGTGGATGTGTATATTGGTGATCCAAATCTGTAACTGTTACTAATTTTTGCATTGCTGTTTCTTGCCTTTTTGCACAAATTGTCTGCTATTGCTATTTGACACTATGTATTGGTTTCCACAAAGGATAGATGATTCTGTTGCTAGAAACGACAGCAGCCTAATTAAAAGCTTTGTACACAAGAGTTCTGTCTTAACTATTGCTTTGATATGGTAACCCACCCGTAGTGATTTTAAGCTTGTTACTACTCTCCTGGGTATGTGCATATCTTCTAATATGGTTCTCCAAATCACTAGCTCTCTTATTTACCCTTTTTCAGCCACATGTGAAATAAAATACATAGAATACAACTATTAATGATACAAACAACTGATCACAAAGTGTTTGTATTCTTTATAAAATTCTTAAATTTAAATATTATGATATCCACACTGGATACCACTTATGATTACATCTTAGTGAGAGAGAGAGAGCTAGCCTACTTTTTTAGTTTTTTGTGCCAGTTATGGTATCAAAAAAAAGAGAAAACAGAAAGATGCCACTGCATTTAAAAAATGTTTTTTACAGGCCTTAGTTTTGTTTTTTTGTTTTTTTGTTTTTGTGAGAGATAGTTGGCTAAACAAAGCATGTCCATCTTGTCTTAGTATGATTCTATGCCATCACTAGCATTTCTGACTATGCCCCTCAATACCAATCTTACTGTGGACTCAGAATTTTCATTTCTAGTGCAAGGACCCAGATTGTGACCTGCAGAGTTTTCCATACAGCTGCAGCTTTTAGTTATTTTCCCACTTTGCAGTCTCAAACCAGAAGCACTTTGCACAGGTGGGCATCTTCTTTAGGTGTGTTTCATTCACGTATACCTTCAGGAGAAACTCATAAATCCCTGCCACTATAATCTTATTAATTTGTATCTGTTTACACAGCAAATTTATTGATCTCTGCTTATGAAGTGAGGAAGGCATGATGGCTCTATAGTCACTTCTGATCTTAAACTATTAATTTACTATACCTTTTAGAAAAAAGAAAGAAAGAAGTGCCCTATCAGGGATTAGAAACCAGGAGCTTGATTTTCCAAGCCCTGAGAATGTTGCAAGCCCCTGGTGCACTGATCATTTTACGCACAGAATTTACGGCATTCTCCTGATCAGAGATCGGGATTTTCAATCCCGTGCACCAAATGCCTCAAGTTACTCCAGCTTGTCCATGGTCTAACTTGTGGTATTCTGGGGGGACCATTTGTGTGGGGCTTGCACCAAATATTTGGTGCAAGCTGTTGTAAACTGAGGAAACTGTTGCAACTGCACCTGACAATAAAAAATAAATCAGGTGTAATTTCAGCAAAGGAGTTTGGCTCAGCTGTGCCAAAAATGGCTAAAATGTAGGGCCTGACGGATGCCCTGCATCAGCCTTTGAAAATTGATCCCCAGGTCTGCTCAGAATACTGTTTCACTGCTCTTTCCAGTTGTGCAAGCAGGACAACAGGAAACCTTCCATATACAATAATCACTCTTAATGCATGGCATGGAGCTACCAAATTTGAATGACATTTTTATTTAGAAGGATATATTATCCCTATATCTAAAATATAATTTAGAAGTGAGAAAGAAAGAAATGCCTTAGCTGAGATTCTTTTTATCTCTCATTACAGTATTTCTTTCTCATTTCAAACTTTTACGTCAGATACAGTATATGCACACTGCAACCTTCTAAATCAAATGTTGCTTTACAATGTAGGTGCATCACAACCAAGGCTTAAAGTGGTCCGGGTCTGGTAGGGTATTAGTCCTGACAAAGCAAGTTTGAGGGATTTGAGGGATGGGGTGTCACAGGGCCCCAAAGCAGTGCCCTTACACAATGTTTGTTTCCCTTTACCATATCTTTAAGTGGGCAGAATAACTCGTAATTCATTTATCCCTCAATTTCCTAAAATATCTTCATGTTTGTGCCTTTGTTTTGACTAATTATTGAAAAACTGGATATTAATGAGAAGAAAAACTGCACACTATGAAGGAAAAAAGGACTACCACAGTATTAGTCCATCTATATTTTCATAATTATGACCCTTATAGATTCAGCAGTTTTTTTGTTTTGTTTTTTGCACACTTTACACACTTAAATACATGTAAAAATAAACAAGTAAATAAATACATAATCAATCAATAAATCAATAAATAAATACTGCAGTTTACTCACTGTGATGGATGGAAACTCCTATAGTGATATAAGTTAGAGATTGCTGTGCCTTCAGAAGGATTACAGCCCCTGAGTCCCTTAGAAAACTTCACCCATGTATACACACTGGACAATATGGGCAAATAAACATTCAGTATGGCTTCTTCTCAGTAGCCACAATAGAGACTTGGTGCACTACTGCACAAACAAAGAATGCCATCTAGGTTTTAAATGGGGCTGGAACCCACAGGAACTCAGTTACATCACCTCTTACAAAAATGTATGACAGTTTACCACCTCTGTCATCTTTCTCCATTGACAATCATATGAGAGTTCCATCAACTAGAAATGATACAGTAGTTCAATCACCTAGATAGCAAGGTGTATGACCCACCCATCTAAACAATTCCATTCCAACCACTCATGCCATCATACTATGGTCTGTAGGGTTTATTGACTTCCTGATAACAACTCATCTTGCCTCTTTTTATGCAAACCTTGAATTAGTAAAAACCAACACCTTCTGATGTCATCGCACAACAACTTTTACCAGCAGAATCACATTGCTTGTAGAGAAACCAGTTGCATGTAAGGAATTCTATTGTTTCTGGTAAGATCAGAATACATTGTCATTGGTAAATCAATAATATGAAGCTAGGATTGTGTAAATGTCTTCTGAGGAACCCATTAACTAGAATATAGGCATTTTCATTAATTCATTTACCATGTATAGCTCAGCTGAAGTGGAATATCTCATTCTACAGTGGCATCCAGTAACATGAGGTACAATAGTATAGTGGTGCAGTAGCACCACTCCAGTTAGGTTAAGCAGGGGTTTCAATGCTAAGTCTCAAACTTTGCACTTTAATATCTTTACAACCATTCAATAGATTTGCACACCATTTTGCATGTACAATTTTTTTTGGGGGGTGGGTAGATCTCTTGACATGCCAAGTTTCATTCTTTTTAGATGAATTTTCAATATGGTTCTTAGACTAATTATGATCGCTGACACTGCCATCTCGTTACTCATCATGAAAGGTGATTTTGCAGTCGCTGTGCAGAATCACCTTTCAGGATTGATTAATGAAATGACAGTGCCAGTGTTCATGAGGGGAGGTCCCACAAAGCCCACGTTAAAAATCGAGTGCAAAAAATCCCAAAAACGGCTGCATCATGAGCGTGTGTTACGCAGTTTCTATGCATGCTCGTAACATCACCAATTTTTTATCTTTTCACTCCAGATTTTCAACATTGCCATTTTTTCACACCTCCTCATGAACAGTATTGCTGACATTTTTCACATCCTGCTCAAAATGTGTTTTTGCACCTGTGGCATAGAATGGCACAGTTGCTGTGCAAAATCACCTTTTGGAATGGATTAAAAAAATCACAGCACTTGTTTCCATGAGGTAGGGCCCTCAAAAGGCAATGTTGAAAATTTGGTGAGAAAATTCCTGAAAATGCCCTGGTTACATGAGTCCATTGAATTTATTCTACTCATACACATAACTTTGGCACTTTTCAATATTTTGCTGCCAAATTTTCATCACAGCCATTTCATTACACCACCTCATGAACAGTACAGCTGTCATTTTTCACTTCCTGTCCAAAATGTGTTTTTGTACCTCTGACGCAGAATGGTGTTGCAGTTGCACATAATAATGTTTTGCCTTGCATGTCAAAGTTTCTCTGTAGTAGGGTACATGAGATGGGGTAATAAGATGGCTATGCTGACAACTGGGTCACTGCTGTTGGACACATGGAACTGCAGAGCCCAGAGGGCCCTGCGCTTCCATGCCTACATATATATGCACCTCTTCAGAGGAATTGGAGCACATGGTCCGATGAACCCTGTACTCCCACATTAAACTAAGGATAATATTACAGCATCTCAAAAAGAAGGGAGTTAGGGTGAATACTATAGCAAAACAAAGCAGGGAAATGAGGTGTTATGGTTTCTATCTCTAACGCCCTACCCCCAACCTGCAGACACCGATAGGCATTGGGGGGGTGCCTTGGGGTCATGGATGCTAATGCTTACCCCATTGCATAAGTAAATAAGCTCAGATGGGTACAATATATGAGAATGGGGTGAGAGTTGCCTATCGGTGTCTGATGGTTGGGGGTGGGGCATTAGGGTTGGAGACCCTAGTGCCTCATTTCCCCACTTTTGTCGCTATAGTATTCACCCTAACTAATGCATTAACAAAGTTTTTTGCAATGAATATATATATATATATAATAATAATAGTAATAATAAAGCTATGTTAAGCTAGCAAGCAGGATATGTTAGTGCTCCCTGCTTCACGTGGACTTTTAGACAGAATTATTTAGTTTTTAGATAGAATTGTACACTTCTTTACTCGATTTAGTTAGCTTTATGTAGAGTTTGCTTGCATTTTTGACTTTCAGCTTGTTTTGTGACTTAATTTAGACCACATTTCTGAGAAACCTTCAAGAACATATTGAAAACCACTTGCAATGGAACCTACCAAGTAGGAACTACAGATTTTAGTTACACTAGAAAACTCAGTGACTTTTTAACAGTCAACAGATAACTGCCTGATATTTTCTCTGGAGGTTTTATGCTTCTCATATTTTTTTAGCTAAAAAAAAACACGGATTCAGTACAACAGGTGCGTCAGGCTACAGAAATGTACAAATCCTTATTTCTCAGATGCAGACAGCAGGAGGACCATAGGCTTTTTTCAGGGACAAAATAATTTAAACCTTTTCATTGGTATGCAAATTCCTCTAACTTTCCACTTCACTGCTACTTTTCTCCTTTGTAAACACCTTGGAATATAGCCCTCACATTTAAAGAGACACCTCTTAAATTATCAGCCTTCAATGACTTTTTTTTTAAACACAGGCAAAGGCATCCATTTCTCTGTCCAACACTGCACCCAGGACTCCCACATCACCGGCAAGGATCTGCAAACCCATGTTGCCTTGTTCTGGGAATGAGACTTGAGAAAATGTGTATGATTTGGAGAGATGTACAAAAACACAACTTTTGAGGTATTTCTTCTCTCCTGCAGTAGCATCATATTACAGATACCATATGCTGCTTTCCCTACAAATGTCCTTTCAAGTGTGCTCATTATAAGTGTTCTAAACAGACCTAGCATTGAGATTCTAGCATTGCCCATGGTAGAGATCATGACTATAGTACATTGAGTAGTCCCAAAGAGTATGAAACGTGTCTGTATTTTCCCATTCTTGGCCTACAGTATACAGGATTAGAAGTACAAGCCTGTTTAACAGGCGATATCTTTCCTGGTGAAGTCACGTCAGCCTGACTCTCATAAGGATTTGCGTGACCATGATGCTTTTCTCTGGGAAAGAGGATTGAGAGGTTTTGTATGATTAGGAGAGATGCATAAACACCAAACTTGGTAATACTCTGTATTATTATGGCAGAAGGGGGCACTAGGCCCATCATGACTGACATTACCACACAATGTGGGGTGCATTAACCAGTATTTCCCATGAGAAATAAATCTAATTCAGATCTGAAGTTATTAAAGGTGGTGATATTAACTATTGCCTGAGGGAGGGTGTTCCGTAATCTACAGGCCTTTATGGTGAAAAAGTTATTTTTTTAGTTTTTTGAGGCCTTGGTATGAAACACTGTCTATTATAGCATCATAGGTTGTCAGGCTTTATTGCTGTGATTTTTTTTCTTTTTTTCTTTTAGTCTTTGGTAACCTGGTAAAGGCTCACTAGGCACAAGTGCCTGTTTTCACGGGCAACATGGTAGCACTTATATTGCATTCATTAGCTAGATCAGGATCTCTTAAAATATTGAATACCATCAGAATGTCCCCTCTATCCCTTCTTTTTTTGTTTTTGCTCCTGCAGCTATGGACCAGCCTCTCCTTTGAGCCTACCTATGCACTTCACTGCCACACTGCCCCGACGCAGCCACCCCATCATCCAACATTGCAGCCCCCTGGGTATCCCAGAGTAACCGTTCGCCAGATGGGTCCCTCTCCTCCGAGGGGGAAAGCACTGTTGGGGCAGGCTAGTGCACTTGCTCTTGGTCTGGGTGCTACTGAGGTGGTCCGTGGACTTCTCAGGGTCTCGCAGCAGTGGTAGCCATAGACCATCATCCGGTCAACCACAGAGCTCATTTCTCATTTGCTCCCCAGGAGCATGGTGTGCCACTAACATCAAGGTGTACACTGACATTCACCATGTCCCATTAGTCATTGGGACCCAGTGCATTGCCATACTCCAAGCCTATGCCAGGAGTCAGCAAGCACCAGGTCACCTCCCTGCCTTCCCCCCAAGAGAAGGTGATCAGCCATCCAATGCTCGAGCTCTCTCTCCCCCTGGCCTGCCCTCCAGCATCCCATGTCCATTCCCAAACCCGGGTCACTGGCATCACAAGTGGACTCTATCCCTTCTTAGTTAAAAAGCATTTGGATATTCCTTCTCCTCTAGCATTTCACATTATGGATCATGTATACTGCCTCCCCTTCAAAATGTCTCTCTAGTATGCTCTCCCTAAGTGATCAGAATGGACTTATAAGCAGCATCATGGAAGGAGATATCAATATGGACCTTCAGGATACCTCTTGTGGCTGTCCACCACCAAGATACAATACCACATAACACAGGATTATGGGCAGGAGCTCTGATTACTAGCCTCAGCAGAATGTTTTAAAACAAATAGCATCAATGCTCACCTGACTTCTCACAGCCACTTGGCCTAGGAAATCAGCTGTGGAAACTCATGCATTTCCCATTGGGAGAGGACAGCACAGAGTCACTCACCAGAGCTGCATGACACCCCGCTATGAAAGTCTGACTTCAAGATACAGCATCAGAGAACATAGGTGTGCAGAAGTTCCCCTAATATGGCAAGCTGACCTTTTCTTAAAAGCTGTATTTTTAAACAAAGGCCCAGGCATTCTTTTCACTTCCAAAGCTGCTCCAAGGACTCCCACCTCACTGGCAAAGTGACACCACCAGTGGCTGTTTCCCACAAAGACACAACATCACAGAATGCAAGGGTGTGAGCAGGAGGTATAGTACTTGTGTCAGCAGAATATTTTTAAAAAATAGCACTGTTTGACCCCAAGGAGACAACTGTGGGTCACTTGACCTCCAATGGCCACCCTCGCCAAAATGCCTACTTTAGAGTGAAACACATGGAGAAGCACTCCAGTGCTGCAGAACACACTCTTGTGACTGTCTGCACCAAGACACAGCATCACAGAACAGAGAGGTGTGGGCAGACACTCACCCTGCTAGTGCCAGAATAACATTTTAAAAATAAAGTGCCCTCTGTTGTCAGGGAGATCTCTGAGAATCTATGGACCTCCCACAGCCAGTCAGGCAGTCAGATCACTAACCACTTAATCCTTCAAAAGCCATTCAGGTTCAAGTGGCCCACCACACAGTGGTCAAGACAACAGGGGCCATAGCATTAAGGCATCATGCTTGAGGGTATCAGCTTGGGAGTTGACCATTGACCAGCTATGCTCCCCCCCCACATGTGGCCTCTGTGCCCTCACCCTTCAGATGTATTGCATAGATCAAGATATGATTAAACCTGTGACTCTGCTCTTTACCCATAACATTTTGCCCATCTATAGTTTGGTAACACACTCTGTATAACTATGTACAGTCAGGTATTAACACAATGCCGTATTCTCCTATCTATTTACTGGGCAAGATACAGCATAAGGTCTGTAGGAATTTGTTATGATTCATTTAGTCATAGGTATCATAGGTCTATACTGAGCTGAAAGGACTTTCATCCATAGTGCTTGCCTAATAGTCAATCCTAATGAAAAAATTCATCCAAGCGATGTTTGAACACATCCATAGAGGGATGTTCTATTACTGAGCCTGGTAGCTCATTCCAAGTAGTGATCATTTTCTGATTAAACCACATCTATCTCTTCCATGTTCTGCAGTGTTCCCCTAAAAGCTGGATTGAATGAGCCCTTGAATTATAATTTTTATACCTGAATGCTAACCCCAACTTCTCCCTCAGGTCATGATTTGTTAAGTATTTATACAGTAAACACATATTGCCCCTTATTCTTCTATACTCTAGTGTGCACATATTTAAGTCTCTGAGTCTTGTGGAATATTCTTTTGTTTGTATCCCTTTGATATATCTAGTGGCCTTTCTTTGCACATTTTCCAATTTGGCTATGTCCCTCTTTTGCTAGGGGGCCCACATCTGGGCACCATACTCCAGTAGATGTCTCACCAGTGAGCTGTACAATGTGACCATGACCAATTTCTCCTTAAAGCATGTTTAAGCTACAGTGTGTATGGTGTTTATTATCTGAATGTATACCCATATGATCTAATATATTCTGTATCATGATCTATGCTCTCACCTGCTAAATTGGGAATCTCACATTTGTTCTTAAAATCTTTCATAGGTAAACTATTTAGCTTTTTCTATTGTCATATCAAGGTGTACTGTTACATCTGGCCATTTTTTTATTTATTGCTTCTCTTATTAGGGGACATAGAATGCAATCCCAGACCAGTAAAGAGTAACATTGCATCCGTATTACATAAAACATCAGGTAATATATTTACCACTTGAATATACCTAGTCTCTGGCCCATCTTTCTGAATTAAGAACATAGCTTCACCTGGATCATTAAAATTTGATTTCCTGCGTGAAGATAGGTTAAAATCTTCTGTATCTGATGCCACAATCTCAGTTGCTGGGTACACTATTTTTAAATCAGATTGCCAAGTGAAAAAAGGGTTGGTGGAATTGTTATTTACACCAAATACTCAGTGCCATGGACTGATATATCTGTCCAGATTTCCTTTACATTCTAATTTTGTTGGCAGTCTATACCGGTGAAGTCAGGCCACTTGAACAAATAAATTGATTTTTTGATGTTAAAAATCATTCATGGTAAGAACCTTGCAAAGCATGTATATTTTTCTTTCATTCACTGTATATTCATAGGAAGAAGAATACTGAGCCAAATGGACTTTCGTCCTATATGCTCGCCACTTCTCCTAATTTCTAATCTGGTTCATATGCCTATCCCATTTAGATTTAAACTCAGTAATTGACTGACTAGCCACTACCTCCAACAGTAGTCCTTTCCAATCATGCACCACCCTTTGGCTGAACCACCATGTACTTCGCACTTTCTTCCTTCTTGATGCTGTAAGCTGCATTGGGTGAGACCTTGTATTATATAAACTACTGTAAAGTTCTAAACCAGTGATGTCCCAAAGATCATCACTTTGCCAAGCCTTGTACACTAAACACGTCACCTCGCTTTCGTCGCTCCTCCAAGGAATACATATTCAACTCCGTCAATCTAGTTGCATAATTTTTCCCTGCCACATCATGGATAGCTTTTGTTGCTCTTCTCTGGACCCACTCCAACATCATTGAGTCCTGTTTTATATGGGGTGACCACATCTGTGCCCCATATTCCATAATAGGCCTAACCAAAGCTGTATACAGAGGCATAATAACAGTCCTACTTCTAGACGACATATGCCTCAATATACAATTTAAAATTCTATTCCCTTTTTGGGCTATATTTTGACAATGTGGTGAAAAAGACATATTGCAAGATACTGTTATGCCCAGATCCCTTTCCTCAGCAGTTGTTTTTAGTGGAGTGTTTCCTAATTTATAGGGTAGTTTAGGATTACTGTTGCCCAGATGCATAACAAAACATTTATCCTTATTTAATGTCAGTTTGTATTTATTTAACCATATATCAATATTATCTATTGTATCTTGTAAATTTGATGTATTTGATCTGATATTTACTTCTGCACCAATCCTACAGTCATCAGTGAACTTTTGTATCCATACAGACTTTTGTTTTATTTGAAGTGATGATACATAAAGATTAAATAAGCAAGGGCCCAGTACCGATCCCTGAGGCACCCCACTAGTCACACCCAAATTGTTGGATTGTTCCCCGCTAATACTCACACATTGATTTCTGTTGTGCAACCAGTTTTGAACCCAATTTATTATATAAGGATTTATAGTCAGCTGTATCATTTGTTGTAATAATTCAAAATGAGGGAGCTTATCAAAAGCCTTCGAGAAATCCAGAAACAACACATCAACAGTGATTCCCTTATCCAATCTATCTATAACATGGTCATAGAAGGCCAACATATTCGTCTGACATGACGTACCCTTTACAAAACCATGCTGAAATTTATCTGTAAGGTGACTTGTTTCTAAATATTCATATAATCTATCCTTCAATACCCCTTCCAAAATCTTGGAGGGTATGGCAGTAAGACTAATAGGTCTGTAGTTTGCAGGATCCAGCTATCTATGACCTCACCTGTATCCAATGACTTCTGGAAAATGTTTGTTAATGGGGGAGCTATTGTCTCTGCCTGCTCCTTAAGCACTCTTGGATGAAACCCATCAGGACCCGGAGATTTGGTAGGATCTAATTTAGCCAATCGCTCTTTGATTTCTATATGAGTTATTAATATTCTATCTTTTGGGTCTGGATCTAGTCTTATAATAGGATATGAAACTTTATCATTAGTAAAAACAGTTGAAAAATATTTGTTTGCAATGTCTGCCATTTCTTTATTATCTGAAGTACTATCACCATTTATTTTTCTTAATGGTCCTATAGTATTTGAATTCCCCTTTATGTTGTTAATATAAGCATAGAAGGCCTTAGGATTTCCTTCCACCCTATCAACTAGGTTTATTTCATAATCAATTTTAGCCTTCCTAATTTGTTTTTTAATGTAGTTTGTTAATTGTGTGTATTGATTTCTAATTTTGTTTGATCTATTTGTTTTCCACTTTTTGTAAAGTTTATGTTTCTTGTTAACTAATGATCTAATTTTAGGAGTCCACCACTGTACTTTTTTATTTCTCCCAGTATACTTTTGTTTTGTGTGAATATTTTCCATTTCTTGCTGCTTGATTTTTGATGAAAAAATTTTCCATACTTCTTTTAATGGTCTATTATAGAACTCTTTCCTCCACTGCCATTTTGAAAGGTTAGCATTCATCTTTACAAAGTTTGCCTTTCCAAAGTTGTAAGTAATGGTTTGACCCCTATGATTTATTACTGGTTCAGCTAGTTTAAATTCGACTTTAAAGTGATCGCTAGTTCCTAAAGCTGCAGAAGTCTTACACTCGCTCAAAGTGTCTCCCATATTTGTTAAAACTATATCCAGTATATGTTTTCCCCTAGTCTGGTCTGTAACGCACTGAACTAACCCAATTTGGTCACATGCAATTCGAAATTCTTTCTCGTAAGATGTTACTGCAAAAGATGTTCCCCAATTTATTCCAGGTAGGTTTAAATCCCCTAGAATTAAAAGTCTATCTGTAGGGTTTAGGGGCAACATGTGATCAATCAAACTTTTATTGTATTGCGAGGTTGATGATGGAGCTCTGTAAATAAGTCCCAAAATTATTTTGGGTGCTTGTTTCGGTAATAATTTGATCCATACTTGATCCATCATATCCAAAGAGGGTATCATTTCTTCTGAATTTATACTATCTATTATATATAAAGCATCCCTTCCCCCTTTTCTATATGTTCTAGACTTTTTATATAAAGTGTATCCACCAATTGCCTGACCCCAATCATCATTTATATCCCACCACGTTTCTGTCACTGCAGCTATATGTATGTTATTAGTGGTCAAAATATTTCTAAATTCCCCCATTTTATTTTTCAAGCTCCTAGCATTAACTAACATACAATTCCAAGAATCAGATGTGACAATTTTATTGATATTTTTCCCTCTATATATATTGGTACAATCATGTCCCCCATCCCCCCTTTCATTTAGTTTAAATCAATCCTTGTGGCTTCTTTAAATCTCTTAACTAGATATCTAGTCCCCGCCCTCTCCAAGTGTAATCCATCATATTTAAACAAACTTGGATTGTTGAATGCTGATGAATTATCCAAAAATTCTACCCCTTCTTTTCTACACAGATCCCTCAACCATCTATTTAAAGTATTGATTTTGTAAGTTTTAGCTGAATGATAACCCAAAACTGGTAATATACTACATATTATTACAGTGCCCCCTTTTTGTTTAATTTTCAATAAAATATTCTGAAAATCTGTAAAAATATCCTGCAAGTTTCGATTTGGAATATCATTTATGCTACATGTAGTAGGACCAAAGGATTTATGGTATTTTCCATAAGTCCATCCAGAAATAAATGTATATCCTGTATCTTGACAACTGGCAACATACTCACTGTAGTAGTTTCATTTCTTCCTCTACATAATATAGTGTCCATTCCCCTTATCAAAGAGTCCCCTATCACTAGGAGGTCCCTGTTTGGATACTCTGTTTCTCTATGTCCCTGGATTTGCATCTGTAAGTGTCGAGCATAAGTATCATCAGGTTTAAGATCTCCAGGATCCCCAATTTGTAAGGGTGTAAACCGATTTTGTAATGTGATAGGTGCACTGTTGTAAATTTGACCCCCTCTTTTCTTAGTTTTCACTTTAGATACCTTAGCCCATTCTTCTGTTGCCTGTTCTGAGCCTAGACTTATTTCTTGTTGCCCCATGTCATTTGTAGATTTTCTATCATGTTCTTTACTTCCTATTTTAGATACCATAGAATCAATAAATGTATATGCCTCTGTAAAATGCCACACCACATCTGTTATGACAAACAATTTGAAAGAGTAGTACAGTCAAAATTTGCAAAAACATAAGAATGCAGAGTGTTTTGATTTGTGCATCTTTCACTAGAATGTGTTGGTCGATGGCTCCCTTAAGAAGACATTATTCACTTTCTCAACTCTGTGACCTCTGCCCTTTTGATTGCCCCCCCATTACCATCTGATGTCTATAGACTTTGTAGGGCATTGGGGATTGCCCACAGAGGGAGAGGGTGGGGCCTATTGTGGGGAATATGGCTGAGGAGAGGCAGATTGGCGTATTAAGCTCTAGGAGGTGCCCGGGGTAAACTGAGTCCAGGAAAGGGACTCCCCCCATCATATGCCCATAACCATGGTTTCTGCCTTTGGTGGGCAGGTATCCAATGGACCAGCCTCATCCACCCATCCTTCTTGGGTAGTGCTGTGCAATGCCAGATCTATCAGTAATAAGACATCGGTTATAGCTGATCTTTTTTCAACAGCTGATCTGGCTTGCATCACCGAGACCTGGCTGGATGATAGCGCTGGCCCATTATTGGAATTGGTGATTCCTGCTGGGTTCTTTGTGATTTACTGCCTGAGAAAAGATTATAGTGGTGGGGTGTGGTGATTTGTTTTAACTGGACTTGCACTTCATGGATCTATGTGATAATGGCGAATGCCTAAAGGCGATCACTGTTATCGCTCAGTCAGAGTGATGAACACATTTTCGGCACTCTGACAACCCTGGTGCACCAGCACAATGGCACCAGGACATATTTTTACTACTTTTTACTACACCCCCTCCCTCCCCGCGCACTCCCTACTTAAGGATTCTCAACTCCAGGGGGGTGCATGTCGGGGGTGGTGGTGAAAGTAGTAAAAATAAAAAAAGTCGGGTCGGGCGCAATAAAAATTGCACCAGTGCCTGGACCTGAACCCAGTACCTCAGCCACCCCAGCCATTTCCTGTTCCCTGATGCCAAGCCGTAGTTTGACCAACAACTGCAGCGTCACCCCCTACAGCCTCTCCACCCCCTCCCAGCCCACGCTCACCATGCTCGCTCCCACCCCCCCAGGCATGTACGTATAGGGACATCCTGTCACCTAGTTCACCCACCCCCTCATCCGGTCGCCCTACCTGTCGGTCGCCATGAGTGGATTGCATGAGGAAGGTGTCGCCGTAATGGATGGCACCCTTCGTCATGCGCCTGTTTCATGAGTTACTGCACTTCACAGCTCTCCCAGTGAGAACAGTGAGATCCTTTCAATGTGTGGCCATTCAGAGAGTTGCAGGTGCAGGTTGCAGGATCCTTCTTGTTTACCATCCTCTGGGAAATGAGAAGGAATTCCTGCAGGAAGTCACAGACTTCATTGTTGAGCTGATTTTGGAGTCACCCAGATGGATTATTCTGGGTGACTTCAATGCCTGGATCAATAATGAACTCTCACTGTTTGGACAAGACTTCCTCCAATTAAGTATTCTTTGGGCCTAACACAGGTGGTTACCTCTGCAACCCATGTACACAGCCACTCTTTGGACCTTGTCTTCTCATTGGGATTGGAGGTCAATAACCTCATGGTGGAACCAGTCATTTGGTCGGACCACTGTACTGTGAGATTCTTGTTCGAAGCCCCCCAATAGACCTTCCCCTATGGAGGTGGTCCAGTACTGCCCTTTAAGGGATTTGACCCCAGAAGGTCTTATGGTGGTGTTTGACTTATCAGGTGTGATGAGTGCTTGTGATGAGCGGGGAGAATTGGTATTGACCTACAATAGAGTTGTTGCTGAAGCCCTCGACTCTGTTGTTCCAGTCCTTGTTCAAACCCTCATGTCACACCAGAGATTTCATTCATTTGATGGGACTCTTAGGGAGTTGAAGATGAGGGGCCAAATGTTGGAGCGGTGCTGGTGCAGATTCTGGTGTGATGGGGATAAGCTTAATTTGATGTCTCATTTTAGGGACTATCAATCAGGATTCTGCTGTAAGAAGGCAGAGTTCCTATCCAATGAGATTGCTGCAGCAGTCAACAGATGGGCTGAGCTCTACTGGACTATCAACAGGCTATGTAATTCGGCTAGTCTTCAGTCCATTGGAGCTTTTTGACAATCTAAGTGTGATTAGTTTGCTTTGTTTTCTTGCTGATAAGATTGCCTCTATCAGATAACGGATCAAGATGGCACCCTCTATTGGGGCATACAGTGGTGATCCAGGGGGGTCAAGGGCATTCTGTTTGTCTGGTTTGACTTTGACCAGTTGATGGTCATGGATGTCGTTAAGGTCTTCCAGGATTTGAGGCCCACCTTCTGCAGTTTGGATTCAGGTTCATCGCACCTTCACTTAGGGTGTGTTGATTCCATCGGCCCAGTCCTGGCTCAGATAGTCCAGTGTTCTTTAATGAGATGATCCTCACTGAGCCCCTAAAGGAGGTGGTGGTGAGACCACTCTTGAAGAAATCATCACTAGTTCTGGACTGCCTAGCGAACTACTGACCTGTCTCTAACCTTCCTTTTGTGGGGAAGGTTATCGAGAAGGGTGGTGGCTCTTCAACTGGAGGCCAATTTTTCAACTCATGACATCTACAACCCTCTACACTCAGGTTTTAGGAAAACTGCACAGTACTGAGACTGCCCTGGTTTGAGGGATAATGATCTCCTGGTGGTGAGGAATGGAGGTAAGCATTCAATTCTTGTCTTCCTTGATCTCTTATCTGTATTTGACATTGTGGACCATGGGGTGCTGTTGGAGTACCTAGGGGTTTGTTGTGGACTGGCTGGTACAGTCCTCAACTGGTTCTATTCTGTCTTCACTGATAGGACACAGAGGGTGGTTCTGGGGACTTTTTCCTCTACACCACTGCCCCTGCCATGTGGGGCCTGCAGGGCTCCATTCTGAGTCCCGTGCTGTTTGTGGTGTGTATGCTACCACTATGGGACATTATAAGATGGTATGGGCAACGTTTTCATTGCTGTGCTGATGATATTCAGCTATACCAGTCTTTTGTGACTGAACAACAGGATGCAGTCTAGGTTTTCAATCAGTGCCTAGCTGAAACCCAAGACTGGATAAATGCCAACTGATTGAAGTTAAATCAAGATAAGACGGAAGTACTGGTGGAGGAATCTGGTCACCCGAGGGATAGCGTGAGACCTTGTCAAGTTTCCAGACTTAGGGTCAGGGACTCCCAGCTGATCACCTCTGTCAGGGTGAAGAATGTGGTACCGGGTGAATATAGCATGGACAAAACCGCGCATGCAATACCGCACTGTGAGAAGTGCATATGGTTCTACAGAGACAGTGGTCCTTTCAGTGTTTGGTAAGAACTGCTACCCTTGTTGCTGTAGGCTGCCATTGGGGAAGGTGAAGGATGCTGCCAGGGTGGTGCCTGGTTGAGCTGCTCCCTTGGTGGAGTGGCTAGATCACCTGCTTCTGGTGGCATCAGGGACCTGGGGCTGAGGTTAGGTTCTCCCCACAACCTGCTATGATGCAGCTTTTTTTTTGCAGAAACAAAAAAAATTTCCCCACTCTGATTGTTTTGTTTCCCTGAAGTCCACAACCCCCTGGAGTTGATTATATTTAACCCGGGGGGAAGAAAAGCACACACGTCAGGGATGCAAAATAAAGATAATGCTCCAGTGTGTACCATATTTGTTCTGGTCAGTGAGTTGTGCCAACGTTATTATGCTGCATGCTGTTTTACTTGCAGCATTCTTGAAGTGCATGGTTCTAACTGTGATACTGTGACCCCGTGCCAAGAATCTTGACATTCTACCTGACAGCCGCCTAACACTTGAATCTCAGGTGTCAGCTATGGTCCAGAGTGCTTTTTTACATTTTAGAAACATTTCCAGGATAAAAGACCTGATTTCCCTGGATGATCTGCCATCACTAGTCCATGCTTTCATGATGTCATGGCTTGATTACTGCAATGCTCTTTACCTAGGTCTATCAGGGATTGATCTTCGCCACCTACAACTGGTGCAGAATGTGGCAACCAGGCTGCTGACTGGCCTTTTGAGGTCATGTCACATTACATCTGTGCTGCGCTCTCTGCACTGGCTTCCTGTTAGGTGGCATATCACCTTCAAGGTCAGTTTGCTGACCTACAAAGCCCTGCATGGACTGGGGCCCGGTTACCTACAAGACCTCCTACAGCCTTAGTACCCATCTTGTCCTCTCTAGTCAGCCTATGTGGGCCTCCTGATGATTCCCAGGGTTTACTTGAAGTCATCAGGTGCCCGGGCATTTTGGGTGGCCCCCTTTTGCTCAACACCCCGACGGCGAAACACTAAAAAAGACCACTACAGTGACAGTCACTGTAATGGTCCATTTCAGTATTTTGCTTTCCCCCAGTGTTCTACTCCCTCCCTGGACCAACTCTGACCTGGAGTTGAGAATCCTAAAGTCTGGGGGGTGGTGGGGGGAACAGCCCCCCACAGAAAACACTGGAGAATTTGGCAGCACAATACCTGCATCAGTATTGTGCTGTCACTGTGTGGGAGGTTGGCAGTTATACTGATGACCTAACTTGGTGCTTTTGGCATTTTCCTTTGTAGTGCAGATCCTGTGGAATTTACTGCTTTTTTTGCTAAGACAGGACCCATCGGTTAATTCCTTCAAAAGGGAGCTAAGGACATTTTTTATTTAGAAAAGCTTTTCCCTCCAGTTGATTTCAGCTGACACTAATTAAAATTAATTGAATTTAATACTGTATTTATATGAATTTCAATTGTTTACATAAAATTTGTTCACTTGTACAGTGCCTTGAGTCGCAATGAAATAGAGCGCTTTATTAAATGAATAAACTAAACTGAACAAAACTTCCCCTTGTTTGCTATTAAGCCTTTTTTTTTCTAAATTAGCCTGCTAGTAATATAGTAGTTGTATAGCCCCTGGGGATCCTCATTTTAGCAAGATTTATTGCCCTTCTTTTTCCTACAATGCCTCCTGTTCTATGTGACTGTAATGTATCCAGGACCACTGATTCAACAAGTACTAGAAATAGGAGTCTGATTTTCTAGCCTCCACCAAATAGATCTAATTCAATATTTTTGATTTCTATGTCTGTGTCAGGTCTAGCCAGCAGAAGTAAATGTTTTGCTTTTAAAACTTTGTATTTCATTAAACTACACACAGCCATAATAGACACACAAATCACCCCAGATAATCAATGCTAGAATCGGTAAAGACTATAGCCATTTTCTTACAGATATTCCACTCAATTAGCCCTCAGAGATTTGTTGAACTGGAAATACAGTCATTTGTGCTCACTGAATAAGGACAGTTGCTTAATATCACAGTTCTGCTCTGTACATTGACTCTAAACCAGTGCTTGCTGAATCCATGGTCCCAGATACATCACTGTCACTTAGGACAGAAGGCATTGTAGGAACAAGAATAGTAATAAAACCTTCTGAGATGGAGATCCCAAGGGGCCATAAACTACCATAAAGCTAGCAGGCTAATTCAGAATGAAACTCCTAATAGCAGACAAAGGGAAGGACACACTAGGACTACACACACAAATCAATACACTCTGCTCAACACATGCTTTTGCAAATTCTGACTTAGTATTCCTTTAATGTCGTCAAGCAGATACAAGAAGGTACATATTCTTATGTGGAACTTTAACCTAGAATGAGGTGATAGAAGTCTCTGGGAAAACTCAGAAATGTAATATCAAAATTAAATTCAACTCATTTACTGTAGTGCAAAACCCTACTAGGATATGCTCTAAAAAGGCAGCAGGGGTATGTAATAGACTGGTTCCTCACTAATAGAAATGAGCTAATGATGGGCACTATTCTGCTCCCTAATAATATATATTTTGACCCCTGCCCAGTTGCCCTTAGGCACAAATTACTACAAGTGAAAGTCTCCTCTCTGTAAAGGAGTTTCAGAACTTCTCAAGACTACATAAACAATTGTTTCTTAATAAATTGGACTTGATTGACAGGTCATCATTCCATACTAGGATGTCATACTAGGAAAATGTAGATGTACAGAAGGCTGAGTTGCCCATTTATATACATCTCCTACCATAGCAGATTTATCCCCATCCCCCAGGGTTTAGCAGAAAGTCATCAAGTTTATTCTTAAAGCAATTAAAGGAATTGACTTCTACTATATCCTGGGGAAGAGTATTCTATATAGGGATAATTCATTGAGTATAAAAATTTCTTCTTAACTGAATTTTATGGTATGTAAGTCTTAATTGTCTGCTGTGACTTCTTAATATAAAATCCCTTTGGACCCAAATGAATCCTACGTCAGATAATTTATAATGGGTCCCTTATTATTTTGAACATTAATAAAAGGTCATCTCCTTGTCTTCTCATTTCCAAAGAATAAAGATTTAAAGAATGTAACCTATAACCATAATCAGCTTTGTAGAGTTCATGAACCATTTTAATGATCCTCCTCTGGACCCCATCAATTTTCTTGACATCCTTACGTCAAAAGGTGCTCCACAAAGGTGAACAATAGTCCAAGACAGGCCTTACATAAGCCTTATATAATGGAACAAGACAAGCTCTACTTCTAGAAGTGTCTGAACATCTGATATAGCTGATAAGTTTATTTGCTTTCTTAGTTAATTCAGTGCAATGAGAACTGAATTTAAAATCACTCAAGATAATAACCCCCAGATCCCTTTCATTTTCCACTGCAAAAGTTGACCAGATAATATGCATTTCTAACATGGATTATGGTTTCCCAAATGAATGACAACACTTTTATCCAGGTTATACTTCATACCATTACTGTCTGCCCAACACTCCATTGTTAGAAGATCATTGCAAAGATTTTGAAACCCATCCTTGCTACTTACATCTATAGTAATTTTGGTGTTGTCAGCAAACTTAACTCTAAGTCCATTCAAATCCTTGTCCAAATCAGAGACAAAGATAGAAAACAATGACAGGTCCAGCACAGACCCCTGGGGCACCCCACTTGTCCCTCTCCCCTTATCAGAGATGAAACCTCTCATTTTAACAGCCTGCTATCTATCCCTTAACCATTCATTAACCCATCTAACAATAAAACTATAAATTTCAAGTTTCAACATTTTCTCTATCAGGGTTGAGAGTGGGACCTTATCAAATGCTTTAAAGAGGTCTAGAAAAACAATATCAACTGTTTTTTTTGTCCTCCAGAAATTTACTAACAGTTTAATAAAAACACAGATTTGTAGTTAGACATGATCTATGAGGTATAATGTCATGTTGAGATCTATCTATAAAGTGTCTAGATTCAAGATCAGAAGATAGTTTGTCCTTACTGATGGCCTCCATTACTTTTCCCAAGATACAAGTTAGGCTAATTGGTCTATAATTTGCAGTACTGCTATGATCCCCTTTTTTTGTAAATAGGTACCACTAAAGCATATCTCCACTCATCAGGCACCTGACCAGTACTCAAAGATTTATTATAAAGGATGTATAGTGGATAAACCAGCCACAATCTGATGGCCCTCAGATCCTGAGGATGGAGCAAATCTGGGCCAGGGGAAGTATTGATTTTAATACAATCTAATTTGGAAAGTATTTCTTCCCTAGTAATTTTAGGTTCCTCTATAGAAATATTCCCATATTTAATTGTACTGTTATTGTTCTGGGAAAAAACATAACAAAAGTAATGATTAAATTCATTAACCATATCAGCTGGCTTACTTATAGTTGTACAGTATTTGAAGTTCTTATCGGACCGATTGTATTAGATACATGTATTTTATTGTTTAAGTAGGACTAAAAGTATCTCCCTCCATCTTTCATATGTGCCAATCTAAATTCAATCTTCCATTTTTCATTTTTGATATTGGTTTTACAGACTCTCAACACCTCCTTGTATTTATATTTGTTATAACCATTATTGTCTCTTTTTACAGCCCTATAGGCCCTTTCTTTTGCTAAGATAGATTTACAGACTTTATTTGTGTACCACATGGGTCATTTCCCTTTCTTATTATACAAGGTACGATTTGGAATATATTTTTAACTTAACTCATGAATCTCATTTTTTATGTTATTCCATAATTCATTAACAGATACACATTCATCCCTCTCCAAGCCCAATCATATAATTCTTTATTTGTAGCTTCAAAATTAGCTTTTCTAAATTCCTTTACTATACTGATACCAGCTTGTTTAACATATTCATTATTAATGGTGAAGGTAATGATGTTATGATCACTGTTAATCAATGGATCCAAAATTTCAAGGTCAATAATTTTATCAGGGGTATTTGAAATGACAAGATACAATATATCACTTCCCCTTGTTGGTTTGTTGACTACTTGTTGTAGCCCATTTATGAGGCAAAGATCCAATAGCGCTTGTTCCTGAGTGTTGGAGGCAGAAAAGTTAGCCCAAACTTAGCCCTGGTGAATTAAAATCGCCAAGTAACAAGATATCCTTATGGTTTAATCTATTTGAAATATCATTTAACATGGACAAATGATCAGACTGATTAGTATCAGGAGGCCTATAATACATACCCATCAATAAATTTTTAATATTTTTTATCTCTATTTCGACCCATAAAGTTTCATTTGGCCCATTTAGGGTATCAGTCATTTGTCTAAAAATAATATTTTTATTTAGATAAAGTGCCACACTCCCACCCCTTTTATTTATCCTATATTTTAGCCCAAACATTGTCTGCTGTACAATTGTATACTCAATACTTCACTGACCTAAGGGATATACATGTTCCACTCATGGGGAAAATAAGGAATCAAATGTAATACTACTGTATGTCCTGGTGTAACTCTGAATTTTTTAAAACAATTATACTCTGGTTTAGACAGTGTAAAAAATGGACAAAAAAATAGTCTTGAAATGTTCAGATCCATACAGAATTTAAAAAAAATGCAAAAGGAAAAACAAAGTCAGCTCAAACAACAAATTATCAGGATCAGCAGCTGAAAAATGTCAAAGACTTAAGGTGTTTTTTTGAAGAGCATTCAAATATCTATTTAACTGTAAAAATCATATTTTATTCATTTGTTTGTTTGCTTATTTATTCCTGCATTTATATATTTCAAAAGTTTTAACAGGAGATACATACTTAGCTGGTAACAGCTCAGGGTGAGGGCAGTGCAGAACAGTACAGCACAGCACAGAACAATTACTTAGACAAATAAATAAATAAAAAGCAACAGTAACTGTGTTACTCAGTAGTTCCTGATGTTACCTTATTTAATGCAGATGCTGGCATTGCAAATTACTTTAACACCAACTGTTCTGGTATATCCACTTTTGTTGAGGCATGGCACATTACTTTAACAACAAATCTTCTGGTTTATCCACTTTTGTTGAAGGTTTAAATAAGCTACAGTAATTTAGGTTTTGAGGAATTGGCAACACTCCAGAAATATCATCCTCAAATTCTAGCTCCCATTTTTAACTTCCCTTCTATTCTAGTACAATAATTCTCTAAGCAGTTGTTTCCAATGAATTTTATCAAAGGACCTTGTCCTGTAGTCAATTTCCTAAGATTATTGAAACTTGCTGAAACAGCACCTGCCTACTGGTTTATACGGATTCATATGGATATACATTGTTAATTGAGTTTGTAATGTTTTGTTCTTTCAAGAAATAAATACAATAGCCAGCCCAGTGGCACTGAAGGTTGAGGCACTGGATACCACACCTCATGCTATGCCAGTGACCCTGGTTTGGGAATGCCTTCGGGTCACTGGGGTGTCAGTACGGGGAGGATAGGAGTAGGACTGAGCGTTGTCTCTCCTCTCCCAGGTAATGGGTAGAGTTGCCCACCCATAGTCCCGCTCTCATGGAATGGAGCTTCAGTGCTGGTGCAGGCAGCCAATGGTGTGATTAGAAGGTAGGGGCATCCCGAATGATGTGCGCGCATGTGCCTCTACATGCATGCACTACCCCAGGGATGTGTGAGTGTAGGGGCCAGGAGAAAACCCACAAAAAAAACTGAAACTACATATGAAAAAGAAATAAATACAGTTTGTTTAAAAAAAACAGCACCTGTGATCTATCTCTTTTATCTGTCTACAACTATCAATACTCTCCCCACCTCATGGAAAGTCAGTAGTGTAACAGCGGTTGACAAGAAAGGTAATAAATTAAACTCCTCAAATTTCAGACCTAATTGAATTTTCCTAAAAGGAGTCTTTGCACAGTAATTCTCATACCTACACAAATACAATTCAGTCAATCCTGAGCAACATAGTTTATACAAACCGCACAGCACATCTATAGCCTTGGCCAGACTTACCACAGACCTACATGATGCCCTGGTTCATGGCCTTTTCACAGGAGCAGTATTCACAGATCTAACTAAAACTTTCAAAAAAGTGGATCATTTTCTACTTTTTCATAATCCACATTACAGATATTGCGAAATAAAATTTTTGCTGGCAAAATTGCCATGAAATTGGCAATTTTGCCATGCAAAATATTTCATGAAATTGCAGTGAAAATTTGCAATTTCACCCAAAAATGTGCCCCTTGTATATTTATATCCCTGGTGTCTAGTGGTGACACACACCCTGGCTGATCATTGGCCCAAATTGAGAAGCGCCCCTGAGAGCTAAGACACTTTCCCTATCCCAAATTTGAGCACAAAATAATTCCAATTTCCCCACTCTCTGCGTCCAGTGGATCCCTCACCCTGTCATCATACTCTCACCTCATTCCCTCCAGTACCCTGAGTGGGTCACTAGTGCAGCCCTCCACTCACCTGCACAGTTGGCAGCCCAAATGAGTGCTTCAATGAACAAGTGCATGCTTACAAGAACACACTCATTCACTGAAGCACTCATTCGGGCTGCTGGATGTGGAAGTTAGTGAAGGGCTGTGCTGATGGCCCACTTGGGGTACTGGGAGGAGTGGGGTGGGGCATTATGTGATGACACGGTGGGGTGAGGGCTCCACTAGATACCAGGGAGTGGAAAATTGGAATTGTATTTTATTTGTACAGAAATTTAGGGGATGGAGAAATTAATGTTAATATGGGGGTGCTTTTAATTTGGTGGCCCATTGGGGCACTGGAGGGAGTGGGTGGACATTATGTGATGACAGGGTGGGGTGGGGTCCACTTGACACCAGGGAGTGAAATTGGCATGCTTTTTATTTAATTTGTACACAAATTTGGGGAGGGAAATTGGGGATGGGGAAATTAATGTTAATCTCAGCAGGGGGGTGCTTCTTCAATTTGAGCAAATGATCGGCCGGGGGGGACCACTAGACACCAGGGTTGGGGACTGGGGAGTCTTTACCAGGGGATGGGGAAATGGGGGATGGATTCTTGAGTTTTGGGTTGTCCACTAGACACTGGGAGTTTTTTTTGTTGCCAGCAAAAATTTCAAAATTTCGCCTTTGAGCGGAAATCTAGAATTAGTATTTGCCGTATTGGTCCTTACAAGAACAGATCCAGAAGCAAATGATTTGATACCTTTTAATGGAACAACATAGATGCAACAACAAGAACAAAGTGCTTTAGCTTTCTGATCAACCAGTCCTTTTTCTGAAGCCTAATGATGCATTAGGCTTCTGAAGAAGGACTGGTTGGTTCGAAAGCTAGAGCACTTTGTTCTTGTTGTTACATCTATGTTGGTCCATTAAAAGGTATCAAATGGGGGTGCTAATGAGCAGCTAGCCGAATGGATGCGATTCTTCCTGCTGCTCCCTTTACACAGCCATTTAAGAACAAAAATAAAAGATAAAATTGCCCGAGAGTACAGAAAAAGCATATTTTATGATGTCTGAACCTTCGATGGATGATTAGCTAGCTTTAGGAGCCTCAAAGAGCCAGAGGGCTACAGCTAAAAATGCAAATAAAGGGGGCGATGGTGGCGATCAGCCGCTGAGGCAAATAATATTTAGGTTCCATCACTTCCAGGACAGAGAGCTAGTGCTGAAGGCTTTTCGAGAGAAGGGTAGAGTGGAGTACGAAGGCCAGTGCCTGTATATGTCACAAGACTACTCATTCAGACTTCTAAAGAGAAGGAAATCATTTATTAATACTATGCAGCAACTGCATGATCTGAAGATCGAGAATTTCTTGGTGTACCCGGCCACATTAAAAATTAAACATGAGGGGACCACGAACTCCTTCTGGGAAGTGGAAAAAGTAGAGGAGTTTATGAAGAATTTAAGGCAAAAGCTACACGGAGGATTAACCCAGGAACAGAGTAATGGAGTTAAGAATTCTGCACTGGGTTTTAAGCAAAGGAAGAGCGACAGTATTTACAGTTTATGGTTTATTGGTGTTCAGTCTGCAGTTTTGTTGGTCAAGCTAGTGCTGGAGGAGAAAGAGTGATTTTTGGAAAGACTGATATGGAGTTACCCCCGTGTATGGAAATGGCTTGGGATCTTGGAAGAATGGCGGACTGCCCAGAGGATGGAGGAGAGAGAACTGAAGGGGACATTTGGAGAGGCTGTCTGCCATGCCATTGTGGGACAAGAATCAGTATTACGTGGCAGAAACACCTGGATGGGAAGGAGAAGGCCCAAAATGCTCATGAAGAGAGAAGCGGAATGGAAAAGTGTCTGGGTGAAGGTAGGAGGGTGGGCAGGGAGTGCGGCCTGGTGGGTTGGCTTTTAAGTGCAGCTTAATCTCCCTGCTTGTCCTTGCTGATAGACCCAGCCAGTCTTATCTTGGAATTTCTGCATGGTGCACGCAAAGGGGGGAAAACACTATAGGGGGAGGGATAAAGAAAGAGGAAGGGCTCAAAGCTGGACAAGATGGGGGCTGCAAGAAAGCCTGCAGGTGGGGGCGGGGATGGGTGAGGAGCGAGGGGAAAGGAAATTCTCGAGGCACTGGCAAGGAAGTGGGATAGTTAAAAGGGTGAAGGCACAGGGAAAGGGACACAAAGATAAAGTGGCTGTGGGGAAAGAGTGTGGGAGCATCTCTTTCAGTACCTGGGGATGAGGCAGACACTCAAGTCCGGGAGACTGATAGTGTCTAAGAACAGGGGGGACTACACAAGGGGGAGAGAGGGAGAAGGAAAGGTTCTGTTTGGATGGGGGGTTTTCCAAAGAGGAAAAGAAAGGGCAGGAACATGGGAAAGGAAAGGAAGAAAACAAGGAATGGAGGGAGTTGTGGGAGGAGGAGGGAGAAGTGGGGCAGATTGGGGATAGAGGAAAAGGAGCAAGCAGAAAGAAGGATAAGGGAAGGCAGTATGGAAGGGGAGAGAAGGAGACAATGGGTAACGGAGGAAAGGGGAGTAGGGGGATACATGTATAAAGTTATATGTTTGCATTGTTGTTGAATTTGTGTGTTTTGTTATTGACACATTATTTTTGTGAGCAAAGTGCAACTATTGAAACTGGATATGTACAAATATCATGCTATGGTTCTGAAGGTGAAGGGGAAAGGGAAAGAATTGATATTCGGGAATGTTGGCTAACAAAAGTGTTAATGTAATTACTTGGAATGTTCGAGGTATTATAAATCCAGTAAAGAGGTCTATGTTGCTGGCAGCCCTTAAGAGAGGGGAGCCCAAATAGCTCTGCTACAGGAAATGCACCGAACAGAAGTAGAGCATGCCAAATTGGCTCGAGGGTGGGTGGGGAGGTGCTATGCGGCTTCTGCATCTGTGCATAAAAAAGGGGTTGCCATACTGATACATAAAGGCCTGAATTTAGAAGTGCAGAGGGTAATTTGGGATACTAAGGAGGGGAGATTTATTTTCATTGTAGGAACCCTGGATGGGGAACAGATTACTTTGGGATCAGTGTTTGCCCTGGCAGTACATGACTGCCAATTCTATGCCTCTTTGCTGGATTTACTTGTCTGAGAGCAATTCCCAGGGTTAATAATGGGGATTTGAATTGGGCTATGGATGCAAAAATGAACCATTCTGAAGGGAAAGGAAGAGTGTCGGGGGGATGCGACAATGGCAGGAGGGAATGACAGAGCCAGAACTGGTGGATGTATGGTGAACGACAAACCCGGGAGTGAGGGAATATACATTCTTTTCAAACCCCCACAAAACATGGACGTGGATAGATTACATTTACGTCACGAGGGACTGGTATCCGTGGGTGTGGGAGACACATCACAGCCCCATACACATTTTGGACCATGCAATTGTGATAATGAAAATACAAGGAAGAGAGAGACAGGGAACTCCCTTCACATGGAAATTTCCCACTTATATGGCCCAGAATGAGGAATTCAGAAAGCATCTGGAGGACAGTTGGGATTTGTTTATGGCAACAAATGATAAAGAAGGGATCTCGAACAACTTACTCTGGGAAACGAGTAAGGTGTTTATGAGGGGAGCAATTATTGAATATGTATCCCGCATAAAGAAGAAAAGATGCGCACAGAGAAGGGAGTTGGAATGTAAATTAAAGGAGCTAGAAAGGAGAGTGGCTCGAGGTGAAAAGGGGGAGATGGTACGAACGTTGGACATGGTAAGGGAGGCGTTAAATGCACATTTGAGATCTGAAGCAGGGAGAGCTGGCCTGTTTAACAAAAGATACATATTTGAATGGGGAAATAAACCTGGGCCACTGGTGGTTAACCTTATGAAGGGACGTAGGAGGCTGAATAGAATTTTGGGGTGAGGGATGATAAGGGTATCCTGCAGAGCAAGGATAAGGAGATGCAGAAAGCCTTTCGGGTCTTTTTCCAAAAGTTATACCAGGCAAAAGATATGGGAACAAAAGAAAAGATGTTAGAATTCCTAGAGAGAGTAGATGTGCTGAAAGCCATGCAGATGCAGAGGGAAAAGTTGGGGAAACCAATAACGGAGGGGGAAGTGATGATAGCTATCCAAAGGTTGCAGAAGGGGAAAGATAGTGGAGTGGATGGATATCCTGCAGAGTACTATAAAGTAATGGGATCCCTAGCTGCATGGGTACTGTGTAGAGTGTTCCAGCAAAGGGGGTAGACGGAGGAGGTTAGCTTACCGGATACATGCTATGATGCTATCATATGCCTCATACCAAAGGAGGGAAAGGATCTGCAACAGTGTGCCTCGTATCGACCGATATCACTGCTAAATTGTGATTTGAAGATAATGGCTAAAGTTTTGGCCAGCAGATTGGAGGAGATTCTCTCTGGGATGGTTCACCCGGACCAAACGAGGTTTATTAAAGGAAGGTAATCGTATCATAACATGAGGCGGCTGCTTAACATACTATGGAGAGCGAATAGGGGAAAGGAAGATATAGGGATCCTCTCAATGGAAGCCAAAAAAACATTTGACAGAGTGGAATGGAACTACTTGTTTGAAATACTGGGGAGGTTTGGTCTGGGTGAACCATTCCTGGGATGGATGAAGGTGATGTATAGAAGGCCTAGGGCACAGGTGATCGTAAATGGCAGTAGGTCAGAGAGTTTCATGCTGGAGAGAGGCACGAGGCAGGGCTGTCTGCTTTCCCCCTTATTGTTTGTGCTTGCGATACAACCTTTGGCTGTAGCAATTAGAGAATGTGGGAGTATACAGGGGTTGGGGGGAAGGTAGGTCACAACATAAATTGGCACTATACGCGGATGATATGTTGTTGTTCATGAAGGACACTAGGCGATTGGTTCCCCCACTTCTGTCAATAGAGGAGTTTGGGAAATTCTCGGGTTACAAAATTAACCTGGGTAAGTCAGAGGTAATGTGGCCTAAGGGTGCTGGAGAAGAGGTAAGACAATGGGGACTCAAAGGGGTGGGGACGAGTATGACATAATTAGGGGTCCAGGTTAATAGATCACTAGGGTCCCTTTATAATTTAAACTACACCAAATTAATAAAAACAATAGAGGCAGCTCTAAGAAGGTGGATGCAGCTACCAGTGTCATGGCTGGGCAGAATTAATATAATAAAAATGAATGTGCTTCCTAGGATCTTATGCCTCTTGCAAATGCTACACATTAGCCTGTATAAGGAGGATGTACAAAGGTTGGAGAAGGCCTTTACTGCCTTTATTTGGAAAGGAAAGCACCCAAGGGTTAGTTTGGGGAGGTAAAAGGCAGATTTAGAAAAAGGGGGCTTAAATTTCCTGGATTTAGGAAACTATTTCTTGGCCATACAGCAAAGATATGTGTCGGACTGGGTACATAAGCCTGAAGTTGCCAGCTGGGTTGAATTGAAGCAGGGAATGGCCCAGGGTAAGCTAACAGCATATCTCCATAGTAAAGGGTTAGGGGCGTATAGGAGGGGAAGAGAAGTTAATCCTCTAGTAGTGCAGGTATTAGTGGCCTGGAAGGCATTAAGGAGAAAAGGATGGACACAAGGAAAGGAGACACTTTTAATGCCTGTGGCAGGGAATCCTTACTTCTTACCAGGGTTGGAAGATATAGGATATGGGAATTGGTAACGAAAGGGAATAAGAAGTTTGGGGCATCTACTAGTAGAAGGGTGGGTTTGCTCATTACAGGAGCTGCAGGAGGTGTTAGGAGGGGGTATGAAGGGCAGGTTCAGGTATTTTCAGATTAGGGCATATATCAGAAGTCTGGGAAAGGAAAATAAAGGGATGCATGAAGTGGACCCGGTGGAGGGGATGATCTATGCAGCTCAAAATCAAGAGAAATGATTTATAGGCCAGGCAGTGAAGAGAGGAAAGGCTATACTCCCTGATAGGATGGTAAGAACTAAGAAACTGTGAGGAAAGAGATCTCGGTAGGGACATAACGGAAAAAAATTGGAAATTACTGCTCCAGATGTATTCCAGAATTATAGTATGCAACAAATATAAGGAGGCATACTATAAATTCATTCATAGAGTGTATCACCCACCGGTGATTACGCATAAGGCGCACCCTGAAGTATCACCCTTATGTGGAAGGTGTGGGTCGGGAAGGGTTGCATATATGCATTGTTTCTGGGAATGCCCGATACTGCAGAAATATTGGAAGGAAGTTGTGATTAGAGTAGGAATGATTGCTGGGAGGAAGCTGCCAATGGACCCTCTAGAGTGTTTATTTGGGGTGGAAGATGGGGAGGAGGAGGAGTGGATGTTATTACCTAGGTGGGTCAGGGTGCTATATGTTTTGGCTCACCATGGGATCCAGAATATTTGGGTATCACAAGTGGTACCGACAGTACAAGGGTGGTGGAGGATGGTGTTGCTGACACTGGGACTTGAGAGGCTAAATTATGTAATGGGGGGAAGAAAGAAAAGATTTATAAGACATTGGACCCCTTTTTTGGCCATCTTGTCGGAGGAGGAGAGCTGGATGTATGGGAAGGTACAGGAGGTTGAGAGAGAGAAGGATGAAGGGAGAGGATACATAGAAAGTAGAAAACAAGAAGGAGGAAAAGAGGGGGCAGTGGAAAGGTTTAAAGAAGAATAAAAGGGAAGATAATAAGGAATGAAGGAAAAGTCTGTGGAAACATAAGAATGGGAAAAGGATTGGATATATAAGCATGAGTACACCGGTTGCACTTTTATTTTATTTTATTCTAATTTGCTTTAATTTAATCTAATTTAACATCACTTAATTTAATTTAACTTAGTTTAATCTGAATGAAACAAAGCTAGGAATGAAGTTAAAAGAGTGATTTATATAATGTATGATGGTGATAGAATGAATAAATTGTGTTTTTACTTGTATGTTGAAGTTTGTTGTAAAAGCAAATAAAAATATTATATAAAAAAAAGTATCAAATCATTTGCTTCTGGATCTGCCCTTGAGTGGGGAATTTTGTTATTTCATGGGTGAAATTTCATGCTCTGGGACGAAATTTCACATGTAATGCTCTACTAAATATTTTGTGAAATGAGCAGATTTCACAAAATATTTCACGAAGTGTAATTTTTCAGTTTCACACAACTCTATCCACATCAAATTGGAATGGCAAGCAATGTATTTAACTGGTTTGGTTGTTACCTTTCCAATAAGATACATTGTGTATAGTCCATATTAAAACTGGAGTCCCCAAAGGCTCAGAACTGGGACCGCTGTTCTTCTCATTACACTATTTGATAATGATCTGCCATCTTTATGTCAGCTTGAGAACTGTTATGTAAGTTGATGCTTCTATGCAGTATAACAGTAACAAAATCATTACCAGTTTGCAAACCTGGTTAGCTCATCAGTGCAGCTGTAGTGTTACCACTCATGATGGCAATTACCTGAGTTTAGGAACAAACTTAAGTAATCTCGGGCCAGCTAGCTGGAGGATTGAGCATTCCAGAGGACACTCCCCTCCCCTGTGGTGAGAGGGTCTCTGTCCCCCTGCTATAATGCTACCTGAGTAATTATAGGTGGCAGTGCATTCAGAGGTGCTGTGTAAGGGGAGGACGCAGGCGGAGATCTGGATTGGCCACATGCCTAGGCATACACACACCTCTTGGGTATCCATAAATGCCTACATCCTTGAGGAGAGGAGAGAATGGAAAATGGACCCCGCAGCCAGCCTGATGGGAGCCTCTGGTGAACCAAAGAGGACTGAATCTGGAACGTTCAGGAGCCAGTCTGATGAATTCATGTGCAAGTATTATGGGGGCCATCTCTCCTTCCTGCCTGAGGGGACTGAATTTGAGACAACATGGAGGCAGGGCACCTGTAAGGGCCTTGTAAAAGGCCTAGCTATTGCACCTTTTTATTTTATTTATTTATTTTTATTTATTTGAAAGTTGGAGCCCAGGAGAGGCACACTGAGCCATGACTCGTTTCCAGGTGTGACCCAGGGGAAATTAAAGGGGAATATTGTGCAGATGAAAACTGACTTACAGAATCAGATTAAGCTGTTGGTGGTGTTAGTGAATGGGGGAAATTTGGCCAGGACACCGGTGGAAATTCCCCTACTTACCTGCATAGGGCTCTGTCTCTCTGGAAGAGAATGGAGGAGCCCAGTTCAGCGGCAGAAGTAGATGGTGATGGATGCATCTCAGGGGAGGTTTAGGAGAACAGGAGTACAGACCCAGAAATGGGGAAGGATAACACTGATGATTTCATCCCTGGTGATTATTCAGGAGTAGAGGTGGATAACAATACTCCGACAAAACAGAATCAAACAGAAGACATGTCTGCAAGTGTGACTATATTTGAAGAAGAATGAACTCTGCATGATAAATTGGAGCAGAAGAAATAACAATTGCTTGAGATGCTGAAAGAAGCAGAAATGGAGTTTCAATGCTCCAAGCAGAAACTTGAAGAAGAGAAAAAATGGAAGTGCCCACAAGTGAGCCTTCAGTCTACTGCTGGTAAGTGTATTAACTTAAGTTGTCCCTTACCTGAAGGAATTGCTGATAGCAGTCAGGATCAAGTACTAGCGTCCCCAGAGTTAACCTCAAGTACTTTCTCAGTAGAGGAATGGACTCCAGATACAGTGCTGCATCAAGCAGGCTGGGTGTTTGTGCAGGGCCGCTGGCTGCCTGACCTGATGATCCCACTTCTGGGTTCCCTGAAGCAAGTGCCAGATACTGCTATGGTTGATAAACATTTCCAGGGTGCTTTACTGCAAATCGTGGAAAGCAGTGAATTACCAAGGGCTAAACAGTCGGGGAGGGCTGTAGCTATTTCCTCCATGACAAATTCTGAGCCACAGTCAGAAATTTCAGGAGGAGCAGAAACTGCCACACTTAAGTCACAGTCCAACCTTGAGAAGGTAACAGGAGTTATTGAAGCACAAAAGAGTGATTTGGAGTCAATGGTGGGGGGGGGGTGACTCTGAGGGTGATCAATTTGAAATGGCATCAGAAGGCACTTTTTCCATAAGACAACAGTTGCCAGAAGTTAATATAGAGACAGAGGGGAATGGGGGGAAGTCTTTGATCGAAACAGAACCTGTACCACTCACAAAATCTAGCTATGCTCTTATTCAAAAAACCTGTAGAAGCAGCAAAACGAAGGTTCGTGGTCAGGCTAAGGTACAGGAGAGATTAAGAATTATTGCCAGATAGATACTATGTGGAGAAAGTACCAATAAAAGAATCTCTGCATTTTACACCTGTAGAGATCTATGCATTCATACATATGCCTGGGGACAATAACTTTGATATTAGTTTTTGTACTGCTCCATTGCTAGATAAATTCTGGAGACTGTATGCTTCTGTTATGACCACACCTTTATGGAAAGATTATGTGGCTATCCCCATTACCAAACACTCTATCAAAACAGATACCATTTTGTTTCTTAATGAGGGGGTCGCATTAATGACATCATTTTCTGGATAGAGAAACGCTATGATATTCAAGGTAATCTTATACCTACTATGGATGACAATGGGTTTTGGACTGGGGAACGGACATTTCAGGTGAAATTAAAACATACTGAAAAGAGAATTAATCATCTGCCTAATTACTTTTTCTTGGGGCTTGATAGAGGTATATACTCTTCTATCAAGGCCAACCCAAAAGCTGTTATAGGTGTGGCTCCCTGTCTCATTTAAGTACGGATTGCACACATGTCAAGTATTTTCAATGTGGTGCTCTGGGTCATACAGCCCACTTCTGTGCAGTCCCCCAGTCTGTAATTTGTGTTGGGACAATGAACATGACTTTGGTACATGTCCATGGGCAGCACATAACTCTGCAGAGTCTGCTGAATGGAATTTTTACCTGCACAATGCTAAAAAAAAATTTAAGACCTCGAGACCTCCTTCTGCTACTGTGGAATCTGAAATTCCCCCACAGACTGTCTATCAGAATGATCCTTTTTAGATTGTGACTTCTAAAACTAGGAAACTACACACTACTGTCCAGAATTCACAGTCTGGAGAGGAACCTCCTTTAAACAACAGATTTGATGTTTTACAAAGTTGGGGTGACCAGATGGAGGAGGCAGATTCTGATGGCTTCATTTCAATCTACACCCAGTGATATTCTGCCTTTCTAGCCTCCCAGGTTAAAAAGGGTGACCCAATCTAGAGTCAAATCCTCTAAACTTTCTACAACATGAGTCCCAGACACATTTTAGGCTGGCTAGCCTAAATGTTAACAATACCAAACCTGATTTTAAAAGATTAATCACCTTTTCTTTATTACAGAAATGGCAGTATTATATTTTTTGTTGTAGGGTACAAGACTTTGTACTGTTGTTGATATCTCTATAGTACAAAGGGAATGGGTCTGAGGTGCAACCTTTTGGTCCTTATGAGAAGACCAATGTAGTGGCCTTTGTATTTGTTTTACTAATCCTAGCATACAAGTACACAAAATGGTGGATGTTTGTCCAGGGAGGGCACTCCTTTTGGATGTAGTATTCGAAGGTTAGGCATACAGAATTATTAATGTTTATGGTCCAGAAACAAAGGTCCTGAGGATGGAATTTCTTAAAACTTTACAGCCTTTTTTGTACATGCAGTGTCAGATATTAATGGGTGGTAATTTCAATATCAGTCTCTTAAAATCAGATAAAACTTCAGCTGGTGTTAAAATATATAATGACATGAACTTTCTTAGAACAGTTGTCCAATCTGCAGGTTTGAAGGATGCACAAGCATCTCTGAATAAAAAAAAACAGCTCACACTTTTTTTAAAGGAGTTTTGTCCACTCAATTAGATTACTGGTTTGTTACTAAATTACTTCCCGTCTCCCATACAGAAACTATTCCTATGGACTCTTCGGATCATACCTTAATAGGCATCTGTGTTCCTACTTCCCCTCACAGTGCAAGTGGTCGTGGAATATGAAGACTTAATGCTAGTCTCTTGAAAGACCCAGAGGTTCTTCAAAACCTGGGTATCTTGTTAAAAGATAGGCAATCTGTTTTGGTTCTATATGACTCACCCATTCAATGGTGGTCAGACACTAAAATAGCTACTATAACCACTCTTTTGCAATCTATCTCACATCAGTATAGTAATGATCGGAAAAGAGAATATATGAAATTAAGAAATGTCTTTTTAGGGCTACTATCTCAACAGGCAGAATGAAGCATAAACTATACATCCCAGATTAATGATACTAAAACTAAAATAATTTCAGTACAATATGATAGACAAAGGTCTTTAGAATTGGAACAGCAGTTTGGAATGCAGGGAAATAAATACCAAACTAATCCCTTAGATGACTGTGGGACTAGACTGCACAAAAGTAAGATATCAGTATTAAAGAATGAGCATGGTGAGTTATTGTCAGGCAATATCTCCATTCTACAGGGAATGTAAGGCTGTTTAAGGTAACAAAATACACCCCCTGATTTATCAACTTCTGATTTTTTGCAGATTCTACAGGCAGCTGAGGTACCTACTTTAAATAGGTTACTATCCCAAGAATTAAAACAACCATTAGGGTTGGGTGAACTAGAATATGTAATTTCAAATTTGAGAGAGGGGGGTGGCCTTGGGTTCCAATTGTCTGTTTGGAGAATTATGTAAAGTATTATATTGATTAATCCCAGATGAATTGTTATTAGTTTTTCAAAGTTTTTTTATCAGAATTGTGTCTTACTGAATAAATGTCTGAAAGTTTTTTGATCTTTTTATACAAAAAAAAGAGTTTGTACAGACCTTAACAATTGCAGGCAAATTACGCTCCTTAATACAGATTTTAAAATCCTGGCAACATTGCTTAGTGTATGGTTAGCCAAGGTTTTGAGGACTATTATACATCAATCACAATTCTGTTTTATCCCTGGGTGTAGGATTATGAATGCCCTATTACTAATCAGGGAAATTATGTATAAGGGGGAGTAGGAGGAAGCAATAGGATACTTGATAAACCTAGACCAGTCCAAGGCCTTTGATATGGTTTCTCATGACTATCTGTGGCAGTGTTTGATAATTTATTGGTTATCTAGGAGTTTTATTAATTGGATAAAATTGTGTTACTCTAAAGGCTTTGTACATCCCTATGATAATAAATGGGTCGGGAATAAGTGTCTGATCTGATATTATTACTATGGATCCATTAATCAGAATATTGTCTCTTTCCCCAGGAATACAGGGTATGACCTATGATGGGAGGTTTTAAATAACATCTGTTTCATATGCTGATGATTTGATACTGACTGTACAGAATGAAAGGTCAGGTATTTGTGCCTATAGATTGGTTCAGGGATTATCTGTTGGTATTGGGGCATAGTACTGTAGTTGTATTTTGGTGCCTGCTCATAAAATGGCACAAGCCCAACTGGGGGGATAGTGCTATTTCACAACAACCCTGTAAAAATTTAGGGGTCTACTTTGGTCAGAGAAATATGCAAACCTATAATTGGGATCAACAATTGGAAATATGGCAAAGAAAGGTAAAAAAATGGAATAAGTGGTATATGAGTAAAGAATATAAGAGTATATTTACTCAAAACATTGTTGGTGCCAGTACTTTTGTACCTTAGTTATATTTTTCCTATTCCAAAGCTAGAGTTGTGCGAAATTGAAAAATACGCTTCACAAAATATTTTGCGTAATCCACGCAATTCACAAAATATTTAGTGGAGTGTGAAATGTGAAACTTCGTCCCGGAGTGCAAAATTTCACCCACAAAACTGAAAAATTCGCCGCTCGTAGGCAACATTTTGCAGTTTTCACTGGCAACAGAAAGACTTCCTGATGTCTAGTGCCCCCCCATCTGATCACTGTAAGAAACTCAAGATTCCACCCCCCATTTCCCCATCCCCTGGCAAAGACTCCCCAGTCCCTGAACATGATGTCTAGAGGTCCCGTCCTGGCCAATCACCAGTCCAAATTGAAGAAGCCCCATCCCAGTGAGATTAACATTAATTTCCCAATCCCAAATTTCTATATCCCCAAATTTATGTACAAATAAAAAATAAAAACATACTAATTTCCCACTCCCTGGTGTCTAGTGGACCCCTCAACTATGTCATCACATACACCAGGGAGTGGAAAATTAGATTTTTTTTTATTTGTACAGAAATTTAATGCAAATGGGGAAATTATTGTTAATATTGGGGGGTCACTTCTTCAATTTGGTGGCCCACTCAGGGTACTGAGGGGAGCAGGATGGGGCATTATGTGATGACAGGTTGGGGTTGGGGGGGTCTACTCGATGCCACGGAGTGGGAAATTGTAATCTTTTTTGATTTGTACACAAATTTGGGAATGAGGAAATTAATGTTAACCATTACACTTCCAAGGTTTTTCAGTAAATTGCATATCCTTGCTGCCAGAGGTTTTTTCATTGGGTTTGTACACCTCTCGGTTACAATCTTATTACATAATTTCTCTTAATTCCCTGGTAACTTTTTTTTGTCAAGGTAGTAAGAACCTAACACAACTATGACTTAAAGTAAACATATACATTTTCCAACTAAGTAAATCAGTGCTATATATGTTTATTTAGTGAAATTTCAATTGTTTTTATGAATTTGTATTTGCAAAAAATATTGAAATTTGTAAAAATATTAAAATCGGTTGCATCATTGATAATAAATTTTGTCTAAAATGTAACTAAGTTTCAATTTCAAGTTACAAATTCTTTATAGAAACACAAATTTCACATTGGTTCCTCACCTACAGCTTATGAGAGTGACCAGAACCAACCACCAATGGTAGGGCCATGCTGGTCTATGGGGGTAGCTATTGGATTATGGGGTACATGTCACATAATTCATAAAGAAAAAGTAAGAAATATCCTGTTTCACATGACAGGGAAGTGAATGACTAAATTAAGGTCCAGGTTATACCCATAACTACATCCCTTGGGTCGCATGACCAAAAACAAGGCAGCTGCCACCGTTCAGACATTTTCTGCTTCAAACTGCTTGTGACTCATTTATTGGGATAACTAGATTATAAAAGTGGTAAATGTTAGTGGATTACACCTTTTCTTACAGCAACAGGAGCTTGGATGAACTTTCTGATCACTACTTTCACATTACAGACCCATCTGCAGGTGGCCGGAGTGCCTTACTCAACCACCCATGGTATGCCCATGCTGACCAATGGGGTCACTGCCTATTGCATTATGGGGTACATGGCAATAATTCCATAAAAGACAAGTAAGAGGTAGCCTGTTTTACATGTCAGGGAAGTGAATGAATAAATCAAGGCCCAGACTGTACCCATATCTACATCCCCTGGGTCACATGACCAAAAGAAGATGGCTGCCAACATTTTGTCATTGTCTGTGTCAAACTGCTTCTGTTACACATTTGTTGGGATAACTAGATTATAAAAGTGGTAAATGTCAATGGATTACAACTTTTCTTACAGCAGCAGGGGCTTGGATGAAATTTCTGATCACTACTTTCACATTACAGACCCACCTGCAGATAGCCAGGGTGCTATACTCAACAACCCATGGCATGCCTATACTGGCCAAAGGGGTGTCCACCTATTGCATTATGGGGTACATGCCAATAAATTTAGAAAGAAAAAGTAAGAAGTAATCTGTTTTACATGACAGGGAAGTGAATGAGTAAATCAAGGCCCAGACTGTACCCATATCTACATCCCCTGGGTCACATGACCGAAAACAAGATGGCTACAATCGTTCAATCATTTTGTGTGTCAAACTGCTTCTGTTACATGTTTGTTGAGGTAACTAGATTATAAAAGAGATAAATGTCAATAGATTACACCTTTTCTTATAGCAGCAGGGGCTTGGATGAAATTTCTGATCACTAATGTCACATTACAGACCCACCTGCAAATAGCTGGTGTGCCATACCCAACCACCCATGGTATGCCCATGCTGGCCAATGGGGTGAACACCTATTGCATTATGAGGTACATGCCAATAAATTAAAAAAAGAAAAGTAAGAAGTAGCCTGTTTTACATGACAGGGAAGTGAATCAGTAAATCAAGGCCCAGATTGTACCCATATCTACATCCCCTGGGTCACATGACCGAAAACAAGATGGCTGACACAGTTTAGTTATTTTTTGTGTCAAACTGCTTCTCTTACACATTTATTGGGATAACTGGATTATAAAATAGGCAAATGTCAAAAGAAATACATCTTTTCTTACAGCATCAGAGGCTTGGATGACATTTCTGATAATTAATTTCACATTTCAGACCCACCTGCAGATAGCCGGGGTGCCATACTGCACCACCCATGGTATGCCCATGCTGGCCAATGGGGTGACCACCTATTGCATTATGGGGTACATGTCAATAAATCCATGAAAGACAAGTAAGAGGTAGCCTGTTTTACATGACAGGTAAGTGAATGAGTAAATCATGTCCCAGACTGCATCCATATCTATATCCCCTGGTTCACATGAGCAAAAACAAGATGGCTGTCACTATTTGGTCATTTTCTGTGTCAAACTGCTTCTGTTACACATTTATTGTGATAACTAGATTACAACATAGGTACATATCAAAGGGAATACACCTTTGCTTACAGTAGCAGGGGCTTGGATGACATTTCTGATCACTAATTTCACATTATAGACCCTTTTGCAGATAGCTGGGGTGCCATACCCAAACACCCATGGTAGGGCCAGGCTGGTACATGGGGGGTCCTATATTGCTTTATGGGGTACATGTCAATAAATCTATTGAAGTTGATACCAGCCCATTTACAGAAGAAAGGGTTCTGAAAGAACTCTTAAAACTGAAGGTGGACAAAGCAATGGGGCCTGATGGGATTCATCCCAGAATTCTAAAAGAACTAAGGGTAGAACTAGTGACACCACTGACTACCCTCTTTAACAAATCATGGGAGGATGGGGTGGTACCCGAGGACTGGAGGAGGGCAGATGTGATTCCCTTCACAAAAGTGGGAGCAAGGCAGAAGCAGGAAACTACAGACCTGTTAGTTTAACCTCAGTGGTAGGGAAATGATGGAATCACTCTGAAGGAAAAATTGTCGATTATCTAGAGGCCAGAGGGCACAGGACCCAAGGCAGCATGGATTCACAGTGGAAGGTCATGCCAGATGAATCTGATAGATTTATTTTGACTGAGTGACCAAAGTAGTAGATCAGGGAGGGGCTGTGGACATGGCCTACCTAGACTTTAGCAAGGCATTTGACACAGTCCCACACAAAAGATTAATATACAAGTTAGCCAGCCTGGGAGTGGGTCCCAAGATGACAGCCTGGGTAAAGAATTGGCTGGAGAATAGGACACAGAAAGTAATAGTAAATGGAGTCCACTCTGAAGAAAGGGGGGTTACTAGTGGGGTACCGCAAGGTTCAGTATTAGGACCAGTCCTCTTCAATGTCTTTATAAGCGACATTGCAGAGGGACTGGAAGGAAAAGTATGTCTTTTTGCAGATGACACAAAGATCTGCAACACAGTTGATGCACAAGGAGGGGTGGAAAGGATGAGAAGGGACTTGGCAAGGTTAGAGGAATGGTCAAATGTATGGCAGCTTAGATTCAATGCTAAGAAGTGCAAGGTAATGCACCTGGGAAACAAAAACCCAGGGGAAGAGTACACAATGGGGGGTGAGATACTAACAACAACAAAAATGGAAAGGGACCTGGGGTAGTCATATCAGATGACCTAAAGGTGGGCAAGCAATGTGAGAGGGCAGCAAGGAGGGCTGGGGGGATACTGGGATGCATAGGGAGAGGCATCACCAGTAGAAAACAGGAAGTTATTATCCCTCTGTACAGGCAGTTGGTCAGACCCCATCTGGAGTATTGCGTGCAGTTCTGGAGACCCAATCTCCGCAAAGACATAGACAGGATGGAAGCTGTCCAGAGGAGGGCAACTAAAATGGTGCAGGGTCTGCACTGGAAGACATATGAAGAGAGACTTAAGGAGCTTAATATGTATAGCCTCGAGGAAAGGAAGGAGAGGGGGGACATGATAGAAACTTTCAAGTACCTCAAGGGAATCAACAAAGTCCAAGAGGGTAGCATCTTTCAAAACAAGAGGTGTGCAAGAACAAGGGGTCACAATTTGAAGATAGAGGGGGGTCGGACCAGAGGTAATTTAAGGAAGTATTTTTTCACAGAGAGGGTTGTGGATGCATGGAACAGCCTTCCGGAGGAGGTTGTGGAGTCAAAAACAGTGGTGGAATTCAAGCATGCATGGGACAGTCATAAGGCAATTCTAGGGGGTGGGAGCAGAAAGAAGTAGGCTGCTGGTTAACTAGGATCTGCAGCTTATCCATTAGGTAGGGAAATGGGCAGACAGGGTGGGCCAAGCGGTCCTTATCCGCCATCAAATTCTATATTTCTATGTTTCTATAAAGGACAACTCAGAAATAGCCTGTTTTACATGCAAGGGAAGTGAATGAGTAAATCAAGGCTCAGATTGTACTCATATCTGCATCCCCTGGGTCACATGACTAAAAACAAGATGGCTGACACCATTCAGTCATTTTCTGTGTCAAACTGTTTCTCTTACACATTTATTGGGATAGCTAGATTGTAAAAGCGGTAAATGTCAAAAAACAAAATTATTCCCCTTAATTCAGCATGTCATGATGGCTGTATGCTTCACACGGGCCTTAAATGGTCCCCAACCATTATTATTTATCTAGGGATCATGATAGGTGCCAACATTGATAAGTGGTGGGATAATAATTTGAACCCCTTGCTAGCCGAATGTAGGAGAGACCTGGAATGCTGGACTTGCCTGCATCTCACTATGGCTGAGAAAATTGCAGCTTTTAAAATGTCCATGGTACCAAAAATTTTCTATGTCCTTTCCCACATTCCCCCTTTTCTTCCCTGTCACTGGGACCAAAAACTTGACAAGATGGTAGACTCCTTTCTTTGGGGCTCTTCCCAGCCCCGCTTTAGCCATAATGCTCTTAGGGCACATTGGAATTGGGGGGGGGGGAGGCTGTCATGGATGGAAGGCTATAAAATGGCATACCAATGTTCCCAAACTTTTGAAATAGTTCCAGCCTATATCTACTAGCTCCCCTCAATGGCAAAACATAGAACAAATGATCAGCCATACATCCATGTTAGCTTCTTTATTATGGCTTCTCAAAAGCCCCAATCTTTCGAACCATCCCACTATAGGCCCCTCTATCCACTATTGGATAGTGGCTGACAAGAAGCATAAAAAACACCCATACCCTCTTTCTCACACCCCTCTATGGCATAACTTTCATATACAAATAGGTGGCCCGGTATTCTGGCAGTCCTGGTATGATAAGGGTATACACTTTCTTAGTGATCCTTTGCTCCCCAACACTGGGACAGTTGCAACTTTTAAATACCTACAGGATCATTGGGCGCTGCCTACCTCAGACTTCTGGTTCTACCTGCAGCTAAGGGATGCAGTCTAACCAATTCTAATGCAGGGTAAACTCCGAATGGCCGAAGACTCCCCCAATCAGAAATGGATCCTACAAAAAAGAGGAGTAGATGGAGCCATCTACACCTCACTAAGTAACACCTTACCTAATCCAACATCCTCACTCAAAGCAAGATGGGAGGAGGCCCTGCATAGTCAAATATCCAACAGCTAATGGAGAAATTGCTGGAACACTGCCCACACTGCATACAGGGACACCCGTAGTAGACTGATTCAAAATAAAATCATGCATTTTTGGTACAGAACCCCCACAGTACTCTATAAGGGCAAGGTCCTCCCACATGACAAATGCTGGAGATGCCTCCAGCCAGGAGGTGATCTCATTCATATACTATGGGAATGTTCCTTGGTAGCACCCTTCTGGATAGCTGTAGCACAGTTAGCAAGTCAAATCCTAAATCAGAATATATTGTACCGGTGGCTCTTCTGATGCTGCTCGGGCTACAGCTCACCACCATACCTCCCCCCACCCCCCCAATTTAGATGGCTGATGTTTTTTATGCATGCAGGTGAAGCACTCCATTCTACATAACTGGAGAGGCCCAACTATATAGTCACTGGCAGATATCATACCTTCTCTCTCATCCTTGTATGTATTAGATAGATGTTCCCATGTATCCTTAGGACAAAGGGACAAGTTACATTTGTGTTGGGCCCCATTCATTGCATACTTAGACCCCGGAGCAGGAATAGGGTGAAGCACATAGTCAGAAACTTTTGTTTCCTCCTGTTAAAGATCCAGCAATGACCTATTGACCTTTCTCTGACCAGCAGACTTGTAATCTCTTTTGCTTTAGATGCAGCTATTGTTAATAGATAGTTCTGCTAAAATCTGCTACAACAGTTGTTGTAAATAGTTGTCACTAGGACATTTTAGTTGACAGCTGATTTGATATCTAGATATATACTGTAGTTAAGTATCCTCATTATCTTAAGTCCTGTTACTTTGTGGTACTCTTTCTCCTCTCATTATAGAATGGGACCTCAGCGACCACTGGAAGGTATCACTTTCTGAATACTGAAGCCCTGTCTAACCTCAGTAATAGTACCTCCTACTTAGTCCGGACCATAAACCTTTGGAATATTGAGATATTTCTCCTGTATGACCACTGGAAGGTGCAACTCTCTGATTCCTAGGCCTTGTCAATCAGCAGCAGTACCTCCTCCTGGTCGCACAGTGCCTCATACAGAAGGTAGGTCCAACCTGTCTTATTTTCTTCAGACTGCAGAAATTACATTCAATGTTTAGTTTTAGGCCCTCTGATGCAATGTATATAGCTGGGGACCCAGTGGTACAGTTACACTCTTGGTTGCCACTGGTATGTTGGTATTAAGATCACAGACTGCAGATGTTTTGTATTATGTTTCTGACTTTTCTACTTATTAGTTCTGCAAATATGTTCCATGTATATGCTTCTTCTGTTTTTTCTAAAAAAATTAATAAAACATTTAACACCTAAAAGAGGTAAATGTCAATGGAGTACACCTATTCTTACAGCTGTGGGGGTTTGGATGAAACTTCTAATCACTAATTTCACATTACAGACCCACCTGCAGATATCTGGGGTGCCATACCGCACCACGCATGGTATGCCCATGATGGCCCATGGGGTGTCCACCTATTGCATTATGGAATACATGTCAATAAAGTCATCAAGGACAGGTAAGAGGTAGCCTGTTTTACATGACAGGGAAGAGAATCAGTAATTCAAGGCCCAGATTGTACCCATATCTATATCGCCTGGGTCACATAACCAAAAACAAGATGGCTGCTACAGTTTAGTCATTTTCTGCATCAAACTGATTCTGTTACACATTTGTTGGGATAACTAGATTATAACAGTGGTAACTTTCAATGGATTACACCCTTTCTTACAGCAACAGGGACTTGGATGAAATTTCTGATCACGAATGTTACATTACAGACCCACTTGCAGATAGCCGGGATGCCATATCCAGCCACCTATGGTATGCCCATTCTGGCCCATTTTGTGACCACCTATTGCATTATGGCATATATGTCAATAAATTCATAAAGGAGAACTAAGAAGTAGCCTGTTTTACATGACAGGGAAGTGAATGAGTAAATCAATGCCCAAACTGTACCCATATCTACATCCGCTGGGTCACATGACCAAAATCAAGATGGCTGACACCATTCACTCATTTTCTGCATCAAACTGCTTCTGTTACACATTTATTGGGATAACCAGTTTGTAAAAGTAGTAAATGTCAATGGAGTAAAGGAATAATACACATCAGGGTGTGTGTCGCGCTGGGATAATGCCATGCCTGGGGTGGTTGGGCACAAGGCTGCAGGCTGATTGTGTCCAATGTTCCACACATGGTATTATCCCAGCATGACACACACCCTGGAGTGTATTATTCCTATAATAAAATAGCTTGTTGTTATATACAGAATAAAAAAAATAATGTTGAAGAATGTTTTTGTTAGTGTGGAAAAATATTTTTTGTTTCTTAAGAGAAGATGCAAACAATCAACAAGTGGCAAAGAATCAAGTGGCAAAGAATAAAGTGGTTCACACTGCTGAGACTAGACCCGTGGTGTTATGCTGGGATAATGCCATAGGTCCAGTTCCAGACTGACCAATCACAGTCCAAGATTCTTTTTTGCCGTTGTATAATACACCTTTTCTCACAGCTGCAGGGGCTTGGATGACATTTCTGATCACTAATTTCACATTACAGACCTACTTGCTGATAGCTAGGGTGTCATACCCAACCATCCATGGTAGGGCCATGCTGGCCCATGCGGGGGTGCATCTATTGCATTATGAAGTATATGTCACTAAATCCATAAAGGAAAACTAAGAAGTATCATTATACATGACAGGGAAGTGAATGAGTAAATCAAGGCTCAGATTGTACCCATGTCTACATCCTCTGGGTCTCATGACGAAAAACAAGATGGCCAACAATGTTCAGTCATTTTCTGCAACAAACTGCTTCAGTTACACATTTATTAGGATAACTAGATTATAAAATTTGTAAACATTAATGGATTACATCTTTTCTTACAGCTGCAGGTGCTTCAATGAAATTTCTGATCACTAGTTTCATATTATAGTCCCACCTGCAGGTAGCCGATTTGCCAGACCCAACCACCCATGGTAGGCCCATGCTGGTCCATGGAGAGTCCACCTATTGCATTATGGGGTAAATGTCAATAAAAACATAAAAAAAGTAAGATGTAGCCTGTTTTACATAACAGGGAAGTGAATGAGTAAATCAAGGCCCAGATTGTACCCATATCTACATTTCCTGCGTCACATGACAAAAACAAGATGGCTGACATAGTTCAGTTATTTCTGCATCAAACTGCTTCAGGTATACATTTATTGGGATGACTGTATTATAAAACTGGTAAATGTCAATGGATTACACCTTTTTTTACAGCAGCAGGGGATTGGATGCCATTTCTGATCACTAATTTCATATTACACACCCACCTGCTGAGAGCTGGGGTGCCATATCCAACCACCCATGGCAGGGCAATGCTGACTCATGGGGTTCTCACCTTTTGCATTATGTGGTACATGTCACTAAATCCATAAAAGAAAAGTAAGAAGTAGCCTGTTTTACATGACAAGGAAGTGAATGAGTAAATCAAGGCCCAGACTGTACCCATATCTACATCCTCTGGGTAACATGATGAAAAACAAGACGACTGCCACTGTACATCCATTTTTCAGCATCAAACTGCTTCTGTTACACATTTCTTGGGATAACTAGACTGTACAAGTTTTAAATGTCTATGGATTACACCTTTCTTATAGCTGCAGGAGCCTTGATTATATTTCTTGTAACTCCCTTGTTCCCAGGTGTTACTAGAATCCCAGTTAGAATTAATTTTAGGCTGCGAAGGCAGCTAGTGAAATGCCAGTTAAATGGGTTTCACTCGGTCTCTATCTCTGCTGTCAGTCACAGCTGAGTACTGAGAAGGTGATGTCATTTGGAACTCTCACAGCTGCATAAGCCACAATCCTTTCTGCTGTGAGTGAGGGAGATAGAATGTTCACAGTAGTCTCTAGTGGAGTTTGTGGAGGAGGGTGCAGAGTGGAGTTGCAGCTCCTCAAGCAGTTCTGAGATAAAACTGCAGTTTTTCCTGCCCAATTTTGTTTCTCACCCTAGTGGAGAACAGCTTTGCCAGCAAGTTGTAGTGGTGGAAACCTGTTTCTTTGGGTTTTCTTGTGCTTCATCCCAGGAGGGATAAAGCAGGACTCCAGGATTCAGGGACAATCCCCTGATCCTCCCAGGACTTTGGAAGCTGCCTTTGATGTCAACTTTCTGTGAGTCAAATGTTTTTTTGTTTGAAATTTGCCCAGGAGTACCTGCAGTTTTAAAGGTGGATTCTCTGACAAAGGGACACTGTCACCTTAGCTTTTCCTTAAAAGTTGTCTGCCTACAGTGGAGTCCAGTATGTGATCATCCATATACCGAACTTTTAACTGTGACACCCCCTCTGGTGTCCCTTGTAGTATGTTAAAGTGTGATATACATTTCAAGACAGCATCTACAGTTGTACAGTGTGTGAGGTGTAGTTAACCAGATGAATGGCTGATTATAAACATGGAAGCAAAAGGTGGGAGACCACCCATCTGGAGTAACCAGTTTACCTCTATGGGTTCTGAAGGGCACCTATGTTTTCTCTCAGTGCATGTGGCCAATGCCTGAAGAAACAGTTTTATCCCAGTGAGTGGGACTTTCTACAGTTTGCCCCAGTATATAGGTCCTACAGTGTTGAGTCTTTAGTGCTCTGTGTGGTCCATGTACCACGTTCATCCTATGCAATATGGGAAAGTGTCCTAGAACTGGCTGGATGTGCCTAGTCGAGGGAAAGTGTGTTCTTCTGGTGGCAAGTCCACATTTCAATATCTGTCCTGTGATAAAAGGGAATTTGCGATGTTCTTTACCCTAAATATCTGACAGTACCCTGTGAGTAAAGTTTGTGGGTCCATCTTTACTTTGTGTTGTTCCTACATGTGTTTTGGAATAAAACTACACTCTAGAATCCCAACCTGGTATGGACATTCTTGTTATTGTTTCCCTTGTTTGGAATTACTTGGGTAACCTTGACCAGAAGTGCAGACATAGCATAGCCCTGAGCAAATGTTTTCTCCCTGGTACCTGGGTTCTTGGCCATGCATTGGTCTCACCAGGTGTGTGCCAGGTATATTGTGCCACACCTGGTTGTGGTCTGCATTGGTCCCATCTTGTCTATGGTGGGCAATCAGACACATTTTTTCTGGTGCCTTTTGTGTACCTTCTCTTCCTATAAATGGTAATGTTTCATATGCAACCCCAACCCCTCTCTCTTTGTCATGCCCCTAGAGCCTGTGTGTTTGGTATGCTGAGAGGTGTTCCCTTCTAGTTAAATAAGGGGGTCTGTGGGGGGTTACATTCTTTTTTTTTTTTTTTTGCCAATAACTGCACTTTATTGAAACACATAACAAACATGTGCATAGAAACAATGGCAACAATAAGATCTCCATTTTAAACAGTATGCACAAAACCCCCAACAAAAGCTAACCAACAATTAAACAATAATAATATAATAAAAAAAGAGAGAAAAAAGAAGACAACATTCGCACAAATATCCCCATCTCCCCCTCCCTGCAGCTATCCATAAAGATAAGTACAATAAGGTGATTAATAAATAAACTGATCCTCTTAAATAAAATAAATAAATAAATAAATAAATAAATAAAATAACCGGTCTTGGGAAAGGGAAGAAAGGGTATTTAATACGCTACTACCTTACATAACATGGAAAAGAAAGAGAAGGGTAGTCTATAACTCACCAAAAGAGGTGAAATGAGACAGACTTGAATCAGGGTTAATATCCATATCTTTCTTTCAACTGGTGGGTAAAACTTTCCCAGCATTTATCAAATTTATGTAAGGAGTGTGTAGATAAATATACCACTCTTTCGGCATGTAATGCATTTAAAAACTCCTCCCACTACTCCTTAAAGGATGGTGACCATACTTCACACCAATTTGGTGACCAATGCTATTAATGCCATTCGTGTCTTCAAAGTGTGTCGTGAGATAACATTGTATCTCCCCAAAATACAAACTTCTGGTGTGAAAAATATTGAGAGATCACAGAAGGGTCTCAACCCCTGTTTAACCATCTCCCACAACATGGCGCTCTTAGGACAACTCCATAACTTATGAAAAGTAGTAGCAATTGAACCATTGCAGTTCACACATGCTGGGGAATATTGACTATTCCACCGATGCATTTTAGCTGGGGACATATAAATATTATGTAACAACTTAAATTGGATGTCTCTTAGCCTATCCTGCTTTATAAGTGAATGAGCATCTGCCCAGATTTCTTCCCACGTTTTCTCGGGCCAATCCAAGGACAAATTGACCTTCCAATAGAAAGAAATTGGAGATAAATTAGAACTCATCTTCGAAATAATAAATTGGTAAATCTTGGATACCAATCTACCTGAAAGACACAGTCTAAAAAGATTATCCCATAAATCCCCCACTTGGACTGAAGTAGGGGGGTTACATTCTGATGACTAATTTTAGATTACAGATCGACTTGCAGATAGCCAGAGTGCAATATCCTCATATCCAACCACCTATGATAGTGCCATGCTGAACCATGGGGGGCCCACCTATTGTATTATGGGGTACATGTCAATAAATCCTTAAAGAAAAAATAAGAAGCAGTCTGTTTTACATGACAGGGAAGTGAATGAATAAATCAAGGCCCAGACTGGTCCCATATCTACAGCCCCTGCATCACATGACCAAAAGCAAGATGTCTTACAGCATTCAGTCATTTTCTGCGTCAAACTGCTTTTATTACACAATATATGGGGATAACTAGATTATAAAACTGGTAAATGTCAATGGATTACACCCTTTCTTACAGCAGCAGTGGCTTAGATGCAATTTCTGATCACTAATTTCACACTACAGACCCACCTACTGATAACTGGCGTGCCATACCCCGATACCCATCCACCCATGCTAGGGCCATGCTGGCCCATGAGGTGCCCACCTATTGTATCATATTGTACATGTCAATACATCCATAAAGGAAAACTAAGAAGAAGCCTGTTTTACATAACAGGCAGGTGAATGAGTAAATCTACCCATATCTATAGCCCCTGGGTCACATGACTGAAAACAAGATGGCTGATATCATTCAGTCATTTTCTGTGTCAACCTGCTTCTGTTACACATTTATTGGGATGACTAGATTACAAAAGTGGTAAATGTCTATAAAGTATACCTTTTCTTACTGCTCCTAGGGCTTGGATGAAATTTCTGATCAATAATTTCACATTACAGACCCACCTGCAGATAGTTGGGGTGCCATTTCCAACCACCTAATGTAGGCCCATGTGGTCCCATGCGGGGTCCACCTATTGCATTATGCAGTACACATCAACAAATCCATAAAGGAAAAGTAAGAAATAGCCTGTTGTATGTAACCCCTAGGTGGCGCTATCCCAAGGGCTACTACCTCTGCCTGCCTGGCAAGTAGCAGGTTAAGGGGCCTAGGTTCAGTGACGGGTGCCTCCACCCAAAGTTCAGGCTTGGTATCAGTCTGACTAACCAGGCCACATCCCTCTGGGACACTGTGACCATCCTTGTCACCTGCTAGTGGCCCACCCCATACACAATGTTTTCCTTCCCAATACCCCTGATGGGCTTCACACATACACCTAGATTTAGCATTTACCCCAGGACTGGTTCCTTCAGATTGGCTCTGGAGACCCCCTGTAAAATAAGGTGATGCAAGACAAAACAACTATGCATTATCTTAGGCTTAGACAGACACCATAGTTAATATAGGTTGCAGTAAAAGAAGTAGATCTGATTTATTCAGGGGGCTGTAACAAGGATGGGGGCAATCAGGGTAATTGGTTTAAACACAATATAAATATCACAGTTGTGCATGCAGTCAGTGTTCCTATCAGTCACACTCTCTGGGTACCCAGGATGGAAAAGGGGCTAGCCAGGACCGTTGCCTGGGGTAGGCCGGTGTTGCAGCTGGTAGGGGCCCTGTAAGGAGAAAGAATTAACATGCACACCCACGGATTGTAATCTGGAGCCTGAGGGCTCAGTTCGTGGAAACAACACAACAGACAAATCAGATAACACACTTGTGATTTAAAAGATATGTTACAGGGAGCTACCCTGTTTATTACTCACGATACCCAAGGCTGAGAATAGGCTGGATCATGGTTGTTCTGGATTGCCAGAAGGAGCAGAGTAGGGAGACAAGGCCCTCATGGCAAAGCACAACTACATTTGATAGCAGGTGGATTCAGTCCGACATGAGCTGGGTACAGCTTCCATCCTTCAACACACAACTCAGCTTGAGGGTGAAACCAGGTTGCGACCCCCTTCCAGTTTAAAGTACATTTATATGTAACTAAGGATTACTGTACCAGTCAATCAACTCCTCCATCCCAATCGTAAAGTCACTGCTACACCCGGGAGCTTGAAGGTAGCTAAGGTCCTGAAAGGCCGATCGCGCTTAGCAAAATCTTCGGTCTTCTTCAGGTTGAGCCTGGTATCCATCCAGTAGCTTACTTCAAAGCACACCGATTGGATCACTGTCCAACTATTATTCTCTCTCTCTCTCGGCAAAACGGCAACAGGCCAGGTTTCGGGCCTTCCACAGTTCTCCTTCGCGAACTACTGCACAACACAGCTGCTCAATTATGCGAGCTCTTTCCTCCTCAACTTCCAACTTGAATCTGGTCTTTCTACCCAAACCTCAGGGCACATTCGCAATCAGTTCGGAGGCACAATCCAAAAATAAAGCTCCACTTATCTTCTCTAAGGCAGGAGAGCTGAAAGCAGGTATGCCAGACTTAACCTTCCCACCAAATCTCCACACTACCCCGTGGGGCAGCAGCTCCACAAACTTGAGCTCCTCACTCTCCAAGCTCCAACTCACTTCTCCTTTACCAGCAGACAGTTCAGGGGATTTCCCTTAGATCTAAAAGGTTCGGTTGGGCGGTTTAGCTGTCAATCACAGTAAGAGCTCCCCCTTCTGTTGCAAAAAGTAGCCAACAGTCTAAAACTACAAATCCCAACTGGTAATCCATAAAGTCCCATTTTAGCAGGCTCCATTTTAGAGTCCCCCAGTACTGATTGGTACAATTCAGCAGTTCGGGACCAAAATGGAGAGCTAAACTGAACAGTCCTTGCTGCAAAGAAGGCAGGTTAGAACAAACACTATATCTTTATCATTCTAAATGTTTATCAGCAATTATTAACCTATTACCTATTAACACCTATTAACAGGTCTCCCCCTGTGCCACTAGCAATGGCAGAAAAGGAGTGAGGATTCAGCAGTCCGGTATGATTTGGGCATGTAAACACACAGTCACCTATAGAGTTTAATTAAGACTGCAAGCAGGCAGCATTTAAAGGGACAGTACATGGAGGCTTTAAAGGCGCTCACTGGTAACAACATCTAAATGGCTTTAGCGCCAAACACTAATAAGGCGGTGAGGAATTAGGCGGGCTCTTGGAAGACTTTTCGGTGACCCCTATTGGTAGGGGGGTTACACCCTTCCTTGCCTGGAAAAACTTGGCATCCTCATCTAGTCAATACCATCATAATAATTGCAGCTGCAAATTATACTATACATTTATATCATTTGCTTATTGAAAATACAACATGAACAAAACTTACATAACAGCACTATACTATGAACATACTACCTAATATACCATTTTTATGTTTGCTTTCATGCATGTGCAAGAAACATATTGCCATCATCTGAGTTTTTCAGAGGTGTGTCAGCATCTTCCAATTCAGTCAGTGTGTTTGCAGGCGTGGTCACAGTTCTCCAATCACTGCTGAAGCTGTCTATGACAGCAGTTGAAAATGCAGTGGCATACAGTTGAAAGAGGGAGCTACGCTTCAGTGAGCAGCTCCCCCCCCACACACACACACAGATCAACTGTGTCAGTTGCCTGATAGGATGGTGTAGTCTTGTCTAGCTTAAAGAGATGAGCCACACATCATTACTTTAATAAACTGTTCCCTGCCAAAGCAGGACCACCAAAATGTGTGGGTGCCTAACAGTCCTTACACATGCCAGCTCTCCAAAGCACACCTTCATGGACTCCATGGGTTCTAATCCTCCAGGAAAAAAATACCTCAGCATTTGATGTAAAAACTCAGACTATGTTGTATGTGTAATTTCAAGCGTTTTCTCTTACTAGACTCTGTCAATGTGAACTCCCCACTGCTAAAACCTATGCAAACGAACTTGAGCGTACTGTACTACCTGCAGCTGAAGCAAAGAACAGCCAGAATGCACAAAGGAGAACATACTGCTATGCATTTCAGCAGCAGCCAGTGGGGGTGGTTTTCATGACTGAAGCACTTTAATGAGCCTTTTAGTGCTGTCATATACACACCCCTGTGTGGTAATTCACTAAACTGCACACTTAGTCTGGTAATGCAGCTTCAAAATATTTTTTTTTTCTCTGAATTGCCATGAGCTGGCATTTAGATAGAAACACACAGCTCTTTCTCAAATCAGATGCTCAATGAAGTCACATCATCTTGTGACCCTAAACATCTTAGGGTTGGACATGTGCCCTAACAAAATAGCGAAAACTAGGTATAGAAAAAGAAAACACAAATTCAACCGTAGCTCACAATCGAATCCACCCTTTTCTCCGGTGAATGTGAAGCTGCCTAACAGCCCACCTCTGGGTGCTCATGCACTCCCTCCATCCGCACAACATATGGCCGACGGGGGTGCTGTTGCATTTTATTTCATAATTTCCTGATCCTGTTGCTGCCACCATACTGATACAGTAATACTTTTTATGGCTCGAAAACTGCTTGACATTAGCTGAATTATAAATGGCATCCCTGTTTGACGCTGTGGTGCAGAATATGGTGGTGCTCAAATTTTAAGCCAAGTATTACATGCAGATATGTTGTTATTGACTCATGTTACTTACCGTTTTATACATCTATTGGTTTTTTCAATTCACTTTTGCTGACAAATGTTGATCGCAGGGATTCTGGTGTCACAATTCAGTTCAACGACGTGTAACATCTTAGTGCAGATGCTAAGTAACTGTTTTAAAAATGCTGAAAAAGTTAACAGTCATGAAAATGCATGAACTTCTTTCTTCAGTGTCTGGAGCTGTAGTGGTGTTATTGGCAAGTGCATGTCCCTTTTGCTCCAGATCTATCAGTGAGATGTCTATTCTGTGCAATGGACAGTGGCTGAATGTTATCAGATGACAGTTTTCATTTCATTATCAACAGATAAATATTCAGGGCTTTGCAAATGCAACTTTGCTGGTAGCACAGTTTCATGCCCCCAAGTGTCTCATCAGTTAGTGGTTATATCTTAACCGATGATCACAAAAAGTATGAAAAAGATTTGCCGCTGAGTAATGTAAATGCCAATCCACCTAAGCACCTTTAGGCTGCAAACATAATTTGAATGTATAGGGATTCTGGACTGGTGTATCACTCCATGGCACAGCAACGGTTAATAAGTTAAAACACATTCTCAGGACATTGTTTCACTTGCCTCCTCTCCCCACTACGATCCTGGTCACCTGGAATAAACCTGACATTTTAGTATCTGTTTCACATCTTGGCTCAGTTAGGCAATCAACGCTGTAAGAACATAAACGGACATATAAATGGGGACTATAAGAACATGGTCACCTGAAATAAACCTGACATTTTAGTATCTGTTTTACATCTTGGCTCAGTTAGGCAATCAGTGCTGTAAGAACATAAATGGACATATAAATGGGGACTATAAGAACATGCCGTGGGTGCTTGTGCCTTAGTCCAGCTGTGCAACATCAGTCTGAAGCTCAGGTAGGGCTTACTGTCTACCACTTTGTTCACCCCCCATGTACCTGTACCATTTCACATCCTCCCTTGCCTTAGTCCAGCTGTGCTACATCAGCCTGAAGCTCTGGTAGGGCTTACTGTCTACCACTTTGTTCACCCCCCATGTACCTGCACCATTTCACATCCTCCCTTGATCTACAGTGAGTGGATCTCTCATTCATACGTCACATATGCACGCACAAAAAAAAAAAAAACGGTCTTCAAAAATTAAGATACATTTATTATGTTTGTTATGTTTGCTTGCACGCATGTGCAAGAAACATAGTGCCATCATCTGAGATTGTGGAGGTGTGTCACCCGCTCTTCCAATTCAATCAGTGTGTTGGCAGGTGCAGCCCCTGTAAGCCAATGCATGCTGGAGCTGTCTATGACAAGCTCCAAAATGCAGTGGCATATAGTTCAAAGGGGGAGTTACGCTTCAGTGAGCAGCAATAAGATATCACTTGCTCATGTGCAGCTCCCCCCCACACACACACGCAGGCGTGCGCACCGCCCTGCACACACGCACACACTGTATAGCCGACGGGGGTGCCCAATCCCCCGTCGGCTGTGCTGCGCTCCTCCGCCCCCCCAAAGCCTTCCAAATGCCACTCTGGGTGCCCATCCCAGCATGACAACTCATGAAATAGCCAGGGGGTGCCCAATCCCCCGTCGGCTCCACTGTCCTCACCCCCCCAAGTACTGGGTGCCACGCTGGGAGCCCACCCCAGTGTGGCAGTCGATGCTTTGGGAGACGGGGGTGCCCAATCCCCCATCGGCTGAATGCCCCCCCAACCATCCTTGTGCTATGCTGGGAGCCCACCCCAGCATGGCAAACGCCCGCATCGTCATTGGAAATAAAAAGAACATCTGTAAAGAAAAAATGGTCCCACGTAGTCTCCTGGCCCCTCCCACAACCCACACCCACCCACTGCGCACCTCTGCCTCCCCACCCCCCTCACCCCATACTTACCTCTGGACCTGGCGAACAATCTTGGTGGACCGGGAACACGCTCTGCACTCTTCAAAGCCGACCACTAACTGAGGAAATGCCGGTAAGCTGTATAATGGGCAAAATAGGGGTTTTCAACTTTGTTGCATATCTCAGGCATTTTTGGAATTTTGCACCAAATTTCAACATGGGGTTTTGGGACCCTTCTCATGAATGATGTCACTGCTAAGAAGATTCAGGTCTGAGGGTGATTTCGCGAGTCACTGCGGGAAATCACCTTCGGACTGATTAATGAAATGACACTGCCAGTGTTCATAAGGTGGGCTCTCAAGAAGCCTATTTTGAAAATTTGGTGGAAAATTTCAAAAACGACTGTTTTACAAGCGTGCGTTGCGCAGTTCCTATGCACACTCGTAAGTTCGCAAATTTTCAATATTTTTACTCCAGATTTTCAACATTGCCATTTTACCACACCTTCTTATAAGTAGTACAGCTGTCATTTTTCACATCTCACCCAAAACGTGTTTCCGCCCATGTAGCGCACAATGGTGCAGTCGGTGTGCTAAATCAATGTACGGGACAAATTAATCACAGTGACACTGTTCATGAGCAGAGGTCTTAAAATGGCTATGTTGAAAATTTGGTGAAAAAATTCCAAAAAATGACTGTTTTATGAGTGTGCGTTGTGCAGTTCCTACATACGCTCGTAAATTCGTGAATTTTCAATATTTACACTCCAGATTTTCAACATTGCCATTTTACCACACCTCCTTATGAGCAGTACAGTTGTCATTTTTCACATCTTGCCCAAAATGTGTTTCCGCCCATGTAGCGCACACTGGCGCAGTCGATGTGCGAAATCAATGTATGGGACACATTAAGAAAATCACAGTGACACTGTTCATGAGCAGAGGTCTTAAAATGGCTATGTTGAAAATTTGGTGAAAACATTCCTAAAAATGACTGTTTTACGAGCATGCATTGCACAGTTCCTATGCATGCTCATAAGTTTGCAAATTTAATATTTTCACTCCAGATTTTCAACATTGCCATTTTATTACACTTCCTTATGAACAGTACAGCTGCCATTTTTCATATGTCGCCTAAAATGTGTTTTTGCACATTGGTGGTGTGAAAGCAATGTTTGGGACAGATTAAGAAAATCACAGTTACACTGTTCATGAGCAGAGGTCTTAAAATGGCTATGTTGAAAATTTGGTGACAAAAGTCCATAAAATGACTGTGTTACGAGTGAGCATTGCGCAGTTTCCACACACCCTCGTATGTTCATGACTTTGTAATATTTTAAGTCCAGATTTTCACCAGTGGCATTTTTCCACACTCCCTTATTTACAGTACAGCTGTCATTTTTCACAACATGGCCGAAGTGTGTTTTCACACTTTCAGCACAGAGATGCGTGGTCGCTGTGGGAAATTATTGTTCGGGACAGATAAAGAAAATCACAGTGACACTGTTCATGATCGGAGGCACCAAAATGCCTGAGTTGACAATCTGCTGTAAAAAAATCCCCAACCTAATTATATTACGGGTGTGCGTTGCACAGTTTCTATGTACGCTCATGACTTCACCATTTTTAAATATTTTACTGCAGATTTACAACATTGCCATTTTTACACCTCCCCATGAACAGTACAGCTGTTATTTTTACATCCTGTTCGAATGTTTTGCACCTGTGGTGCTAAATGCCGAGTGCATGTGCATAAGCAGCTTTCCGCTAAGAAACTGATATTCCCCCTGTTCATGAGGTGGGGTCACAAAAAAAACATGTTGAACATTTGGAGTGAAAATACCAATGAATGCCTGAGGTATTAGGGTTTCCAACCATAATGCCCAACCCTGTAGAGAATGACAGGCATCAGGGGTGTGACTTGGGATTCTTGCCTGTAATGCTCATACCATTCCACACCCTGCAGCCAGTGAGAAGCATTGAGGTATGCCTTAGACTCTTCAGCCCCAAAGTTCACCCCATTCTCCTATATCGCACCCATCCCACTGTATTTTCTATTGAATGGGGTGCGAAGGACCAAAGACCCCGAGGAACACCGTGACACTGCCAGTGTCTGCAGGGTGGGGTGTACTGAAATGGCGTGGTCAGGTATGCCTGATGACCCAAAGGCACACCCCAATGCCTGTCACTCTCTGCAGGGTGGTGGTGGGGTTGGCTTCAGTTCAATACTTCACTGCCATTACTATTACGCAGCTCTGTAACTTCTACACTACCACTGCCAATGCCAGCAAGCAAACATTCGGCATTGACAAATGCTTGTTTTATTTACTTGTGTGAAATACTGTGACATACAGAGAATGTTTATAGCTTCTAATACCTTAAACAATGCAATTGTGGGCCCTTCCCTAGCAGCTAACTTGATGCTGAATGGGGCATGGGCACCCTGTTTATGCTATCCCTTAACCCTGGGGCTAGAACATTTAGCGCAGTACTAAATTTGTAAATTGCATGTCCTTAACAGGAAAATCTGGGTGTTGGAACACTTGGGACAATGCCCCACATAGCTGAGCAAATTCATTCTTTAGAGTCCTTAAGCGACCTTCCACAGTAGGCCCCACAGTCTCACCACTGGCTTCAGTTCTTGTGCTAGAAACTTCGGACTGCCCCCCCCTTAAGGGCAGCTGAACTAGCGGGTATCAAAACCATAGCTAGGTCCACTTCCAATGACTGCTGAACTCTTCTGGTTGCTTGCATCAACTAACAAAAGTCAGGTGCATAAATCAAGCACTATTGCATCTGCAACTGATACATCAGCAACTTAGGGTCCACAACTGAAGTCAGTAACTGATTCATCAGTACCTGATCTATCTCCAAGGGCATTATCTCCCATCAGGCTATCAGCTTCTACAGTACCCCTTCCATCTTTAAAAGGTACTCCGACAACAGCTCCCCCAACTGCTGCTGCATAGTGGTATATCTTCTCCACAACCTCCTTACATCCCAATCCAGGTCAAATACAGCACCCAAAGCTTCCAAATACTATTTAGGAGAAACAGAGGTCTCTTGCTCCAGAAGCCTTTGCACGACCCTCAATGCAGGCCCTCTGAGTGACGCCAGTATGATCTGCCTCTTCTGGTCATCAGTCACTGGCCAATCACTTAACATCCATTCAGCATGTGTACTCTAAGTTTCCCAGTCTTCCTCCCTGCAGGGGGTGGGCTTAATCCCAGAGAACACACTCTTCATGATTCCTAAAGGCCCGAAAACATTTGGTGCCAAATTTTTTCAGTATGACGAAACACTGATCCCCCAGGTCACTAGAGGGTGCTAATCCCAGTGGTACCTCCAAGATGTAACCTCTAGGTGGTGCTATCCCAAGGGCTACTACCCCTGCCTGCTTGGCTAGTAACAGGTTAAGGGGCCTAGGTTTAGTGACGGGTGCCTCCACCCAAAGGCCCAAGTTGGTATCAGTCTGACTAATCAGGCCACAGCCCTCTGGGACACTGTGACCTTCCTTGTCTCCTGCTAGTGGCCCACCCAGTACACAATGTTTACCTTCCCAATACCCCTGATAGGCTTTACACATATACCTAGATTTAGCACTTACCACCAGGAATGGTTCTTTCAGCTTGGCTCTGGAGACCCTCTGTAAAATAAGGTGATGCAAGACAAAACAACTATGCAATACTTTAGGCTTAGACAGACACCATAGTTAATATAGGTTGCAGCAAAAGAAGTAGATCTGATTTATTCAGGGGGCTGTAACAAGGATGGGGGCAAACAGGGTATTTGGTTTAAACACAATATAAATATCACAGTTGTGCATGCAGTCAGTGTCCCTATCAGTCACACTCTCTGGGTACCCAGGATGGAAAAGGGGCTAGCCAGGACCGTTGCCCGGGGTAGGCCAGCATTGCAGTTGGTAGGGGCCCTGTAAGGAGAAAGAATTAACATGCACACCCACTGACTGTAATCCGGAACCTGAGGGCTCAGTTCGTGGAAACAACACAACAGACAAATCAGATGACACACTTCTGATTTAAAAGATATGTTGTAGGGAGCTACCCTGTTTACTACTCACGATACCCAAGGCTGAGAACAGGCTGGATCATGGTTGTTCTGGATTTCCAGAAAGAGCAGGGTAGGGAGACAAGGCCCTCATGGCAGGGCCCAACTACATTTGATAGCAGGTGGATTCAGTCCGATGTGAGCTGGGTACAGCTTCCAGCCTTCAACACACAACTCAGCTTGAGGGGGAAATCAGGTTGCAACGCCCCTCCAGTTCACAGCACATTTATATGTAACTATGGACTACTGTACCAGGCAATCAACTCCTTGATACCAATCGCAAAGTCACTTCTACACCCGGGAGCATGAAGGTAGCTAATGTCCTGTCAGGCCGATCATGCTTGGCAAAATCTTCGGTCTTCTTCAGGTTGTGTCTGGTATCCATCCGGTAGTTTACTTCACAGCACACCGAGTGGATCACTGTCTGACTATTTCTCTCTCTCTCTCTCTCTCTCTCTCGGCAAAACAGCAACAGGCCAGGTTTTGGGCCTTCCATGGTTATCCCGCATGAACTACTGCGCAACACTGCTGATCGATTATGCGAGCTCTTTCCTCCTCAACTTCCAACTCGAAGCTGGTCTTTCTATCCAAACTTCAGGGCATATCCACAATCGGTTCAGAGGCACAGTCCAAACATGAAGCTCCCCTTTTCTTCTGTAAGGCAGGAGAGCTGAAGGCAGACAGGTCAGACTTAGTCTTCCTGCCAAATCTCCACGCTACCCCATGGGGCAGCAGCTCCACAAGCTGGAGCTCCTCACTCTCTAAGCTCCAACTCACTTCTCCTTTGTCAGCAGACAGTTCAGGGGATTTCCCTTAGATCCAAAAGGTTCGGTTGGGCAGTTTAGCTGTCAATCACAGTAAGAGTTCCCCTTCTGTTGCAAAAAGGTGCCAACAGTCTAAAACTACAAATCCCAACTGGTAATCCATACTGTCCCATTTCAGCAGGCTCCATTTTAGAGTCTCCCAGTACTGATTCGTCCAATTCAGCAGTTTGGGACCAAAATGGTTGAGCTAAACTGAACAGTCCTTGCTGCAAAGAAGGCAGGTTAGAACAAACACTATATCTTTATCGCTCTAAATGTTTATCAGCAATTAGTTACATCTCTTAACAGGGCTCTCTCTGCTCCACTAGTGATAGCAGAAATGGAGCGAGGATTCAGCAGCAAAGGTGGGATTCGGGCATGTAAACACACAGTCTCCCCATAGAGATTAATTATGACTGCAAGCAGGCAGCATTTAAAGAGACAGTACATGGAGGTTTTAAAGGTGCTCACTGGTAACATCTAAATGGCTTTAGAGCTGAACATCAACCAGTCAGTGAGCAATTAGGCGGGCTCTTAGAAGACTTTTCGGTGACCCCCATTTGTAGGGGGGTTACATGTACATGACAGGGAAGTGAATGAGTAAATCAAGACCAAATTGTACCCATATCTACATGGCATGGGTTACATGAACAAAAACAAGATGGTTACCACTGTTCAGTCATTTTCAGTAACAAACTGCTTTTGCTACACATTTAGTGAGATAGCTAGATTATACAAGTGGTAAATATCTATGGATTACACCTTTTCTTACAGCTGCAGGGGCTTGGAAGAAATTTCTGAAAACTAATTTCATATTGCAGACCCACCTGCAGATAGCCAGGGTGCCACACTGAACCACACATGGTAGGGCCATGATGGCCCATTGTGGTCCCAACTATTGCGTTTTGTGTTACTAGTTATTAAATCCATAAAGGAGAAGTAAGAAGTCCTCTGTTATACATAACAAGGAAGTGAACAAATAAATCATGACCCAGATTGAACCTACAGCATATCTGCATCCCCTGTACCACATGGTCCAAAACAAGATGGCACCAACTGTTCAGTCATTTTCAGCGACAAACTGCTTCTGTTATACATTTATTGGGATAATTAGATTATTAATGTTGTAAATGTGTGTGTGTTTCATCTTTTCTTACAGCTGCACAGGCCTGGGTGACATTTCTGATAAATAATTTCACACTGAGGAACCACCTGCAGATACCTGGGGTGCTATACCAACCACCCATGGTAAGCCATGCTGGCTTATTGGGATCCGACCTATTGCATTATGGGGTATATGCCACTAAATCCATAAAGAAAAAGAAAGAAGAAGCCTGTTTTACATGACAGAAAAATGAATGATTTAATAATGGTCCAGTTTTTACCCATAACTGCACACTATGAGTCAGAAGAACATAACTTAAAACCTCAAAGAATGCAGGCAACAGTTGATGAAGGACTGAAGACACATATAATGGATCAAAGATGGATAAATGCAGAATCAGGGTGTGAAACACCACACCAGAGATACCATGGGAGCTGCTGTGTGTCTTCCAATGTATAGGCAGTGTGTAAAAGAGAACAGCAGCTGAGTGGTATCAACAAGAATCTTGAGTGTACAACAAACAATTGGGCATGTCTTGTATATGCTGGCAACTCTGAGAAAATGTGTGTCAAACATATGCAGTGGACATTATTGATGAGTACATTAAAATGTGCAATCAGGATTTAAATGATTCTTTTTAATTTCTCCAATCTGTCCATTGTGGTGTAATACATTGCAAGACCATATGACCACCTTCTCATGGGCACCTTGCCCCTTTAAAACAAGCCAAATGATTGAATGCTGACAGAAAGCACAGCATGTCTCACCTTGCCATGCTTTATCAGGCTAAAGGATAATATAAGTGGCTTAAGTCAATGATCTTTCTCTTTTGAAAATGGCACACTCAAATACACAATGCTGTTTTGTCTGTTGGAATATTGTGATCACAACTGCACTTGTTACGATATCCACATGTGGGTAGTTGGATAGTGTGGGAGATAGCAGAGAGTTATGGTTAAAGTGATTAGCTTAGTGAAGACAGAATTCACAAGTTTGGTGCCACATGTGTCACTCCTGGCACTCATCATTTCCAATTCCAAATTGTTCATCGATGTAAAAGAATGGAAATAGGGCAAGATGCATATCTTTACAGATGACATCAAGCTCTGTGGGATATTTTATACAAGGGGGTACAGGAGTAGCAGAGGGACCTGCAAATGAGATACGTGGTCCAAGCGGTGGCAGTTGAAATTCAATGCCAAAAAAGAGCAAAGTGAGACACATACAAGTGAACGAGAACAAGCTGACAAGATGGAGAGAGGACAATAGGGAGAGCTGCCCAAAGACAGAGTCCATCAAATTACTAGCATGAATAAAGATTGTTAACAGCAAGCTGGCATTCAGAAAGAAGTGGGCATTATTTGAAGCTTTAACATTAATGTAACCATCATTGTTAAGTAATGATTATTATGTCCTATTAATTATTCATGAGGTAAAAAAGAAGCTTACTGATTGGATGCTGTGCCAATCTGAAATCTATTAGAAATGTTTGGCATGCAGCCACACAGATGCATGCAGTAATCAGCCTCTACACTGACTGCAGTGATTCTGTGAAATGAAATCTGAAAGAAACCAAATGTCATCGTATGTGACTATTTTACAAATAACTACTCACAAAATAAAGAGCCGCACCTCACCATCATGAACACCAAAACTCCCCTGCTACACAGAGGGCATACCATGTGGTACTGTCAGAGTGAGCCACAAATAAAAAAATCAGTATATAAAAAAAGAACAAAAAATTCATTATTGTGTTTAGAGACTGTGCTCTGGCCAACCCACCTAGCTGTTCATTAATTTCTAGCAAATGACGGGCTATTTGGTCATTATTGCCCAAATAAATACATGATAAATACTGAATATGTATGATGTTTACACCATTTCTCTATGTTGTACAACTCTAGATATAATTTATGATAATGGTTCTTACATTGCAATCACACTTTCAGGTAAGTGGTGGGCCTTACCCCACTGCTTCTGGTGTTCCAAATGCTGCTCAGCATCATACCAACTATTACACTATGGGACACTCTTTACCAAATCCATGAAGGAAAGGTAAGAAATTGATCTGATTATATATAAGGTGAGTTGTATATGTTTCAGTTATCATTTAACATTAACCATTTGCATTTCAACTCTGGTCAGCTCACACATGTGACACTTAAACCATTCGCCATCCCGTTGTACGTAGATGAGGGGATCACTTGCATTGTGACATCTCTACTAAAGCAGACTGAGAAGTTATTCTGTTTTATTAGCTATGTCACTACTGCTGCAGAATAACATTTTCAAGTGTATGTGTAACCCCCTTGTTCCCAGGGGTTACTAGAATCCCACTTAGAATCAGTGGCAGGCAGGGACAGGCAGCTTGTGAAATGCCAGTTAAATGGATTTCATACTGTCACACTCTGTTTTCAGTCTCAGCAGAGCTGGAGTGATGATGTCACTTTAGAATTTTCACTGCAGCATAAGCCACAATGGAATACTAGCTGGGGGAGTTAGCTGTAGATTGTTAGAGTTCAGTAGTCTGTAGAGTGGAGAGTGAGGAGGAGGCTGCTGCCTGGGCAGGTCCTCAGATTTAGCTCTGACAGAGAGCTACCTTTGTAGTTTGCGTAGTTTGTTCTCACCCTAGAAGAAGAACATAGAAGACCAGAGAGTGAAGTGGTAGATACTGTTTCTAGAGGGTTTTCCAGTGCCCCATCCCTGGAGGGATGGAAGGGGGAATTCCAGGATTCAGAGGCAATCCCCTGATCCAGCCTAGACTGTGTTGCAGCTGACTGAGATTTATCTGCTCTGTGAGTACCCGAGACCTTTGTGTGGAAAAAGCCCTGGGGCACCTGCATTCCTGGGGTGAGTTTTCTCTGACAAAGGGGCTCTGTCACCAAGACTGTTTCTCTTTAAAAGTGTCTGCCTACTATGGGGTTGAGAGAGAGATTTGCCAAGTACAGAACTTTTAGTTTGTGTCTGTTTTAAAAGTGTCTGCTAAAGTGGGGATCTAGTAAAACGACATTGCAAATTACAGAACTTTTAACTTCAGGACACCTCAGAGGTGTGAGAACGCAGTATATTAATGTGAAAGACATTTCAAGATAGCATCTACAAGTTTTCTGAGAAGGGTGTTATTAACCAGATGAATGGCAGAGTATAAATTTAAAGAAAAAGGTGGGAGAGCCCCCCCCCCGGAGTAACCATGTTTACTTTTATGGGTTCAGTTTGGGCACCTTTGTTTTCTCTCAGTGCATTTGGCCAGTACCTGAAGAAAATACCCAGATGTAGGATTTTGGATTTTTCTGTGAGCCTGATTGTGCTCTTTGGTGGTCAAGGGTGCCACCAGTAATCCCTCATGAAATATGGGAAAGTATCTTAGTACTGGCCGAGAGTGCCTAATCAAGGGAAATGTATCAGTTTGGACCATGTGTGCCAAGTTTCATTCAGAACCTGAGGGTTCACTGTGTGTGTGTGGTCTGTACCTCAGTAATCTGCATTACCTGTGCGAGTAGCCCTGTGGGGGTCCATCTTCACTTTGTATTATTCTGTGTGTATGTGAATAAAAGCCACACAATAGAATCCCAGCCTGGTTTGGACAGTACTGTTATTGCTTCCACTGTGTCTGTATTTACTTGGGTGCCCCGTCCAGAAGTACAAACCTAGCATAATTCTGAGCAAACGTTTTCTCCCAGGGACCCAGGTTGATGGCCGTGCTAAATGGTCACCCCAGGTGTGAGCCAGGTAGTTGCCACACTTGGTCTGCCTGTCTGAGGATGGCAGGCTCCAAAATAGAGGTATTGGTAAACAGAACTGATGAAGTGACAACCCCCATCCCTCTCGTTGGTGCCATGTGTGAGAGGAGCATCCCTGCTAGACGAACAAGGGGGGGGCAGTGGGGGGATGTTACAAAATGGAGGCACTGCTGAAGATTTGTTTGGAATTTGGGAGAAAACAAGAGATGTTTGCTCAGGTTGTGGCGAGCGTTTTGTCTGTCTGGCAGTTGGTAGCCCAAAAAATTGGAAGCTTTACGCATAAGGGATTTGTCCAGAGTAGTGCCATCTGTATGTGTCTCTGTGTGCATGTTGTTCATGTGCTGCTGTGATTGTACCAACATTTACCAAGGAACTGTAAAGCCAGATTGTGTGTGCCCCTCGTCCTGCATCAATAAGAACGTTTGCCAGCTTTAATTTTCAAGTTTTGACAAGAAAAAGTATTGAGAACTGTGGGAAACAAAGAGACATTTGTGCCCTGAAATTTTCAAATGCTTGCTGTCTGAACTGGGGGAGTCGCTAGAGAAATAGCCATGAGAAATTATTAAAAATGGAGCTCTCGCCGAGGACTTACAGTTGAAAGGAAAAAAAATATTTTTGCAGTTTATATTTTGCCTGCTCGATGATTGCCGTGGAGGAGAACAGCAAGAGAAGAGAGAGAGAGAGAGAGAGGCTCATTTTCATGGCATAGAGTGATTGGTGAGACTGCAATCAGTCCCGCCCCAAGCCAGCTTCAGAGTGCTGCCCAGTGTTCGAGAGGGAGAGAGCAAGGAAAAGTAGCTGGTTAGTCAGAGAGGAGCATCTGCGTTGACTGGGTAACATTCTAAAGGGCAGACTTTTCTGTGCTAAATTGGGCTCAACTCGTATTCCAATCGATAGGTGAGAAAGCATGGTGTTCGAAGGGACAATCAGAGGGGTTGCCAACTCGTTTCAACCCAGAGGCCTTCCAGGATAGGCTGTAGGCTGAGAATTTCCATCAAAAAGCCAGGTACTGATTCAGTGAGTACCATTCAGAAAAACTGAGCTCAGTGTGTGATTTTTCTAAAGCCAGCTGGATCTGTGTGTAAACAGTGTGATTGTTTTTGCAAAGAAGGACTATGTAAAGTAATCAAACCCAAGGAAGAATTCTGAGCATTAGACTGTGGGCATGTATTATGGATTCAGCAACAATGTAATTTTCTGAGCAAATAGAGATACTGTAAGTTGTATGAGAGACTGCAAGAAACAGGCAATCCTGTTCAAGAAATACTGTGGCTTTAGTGACTTTAAGCAAGTAAAAGTGATTGAAAGCTAATGGTAAAGTCCTAGAAAATCATATAGAAGGGCTGAGGAAGCAAAACAGTGCAGTCTGTGCAGTTTGAGTAAAGTGTATCAGTATGCAGTAAATCAGATGTGCAGTGGCTTGAGTCAGATGCAAAATGTTGATGCGCCAGGAGTGCTGCCACCACCATTACAGGTTGGGGTAGTAATGTAAACACAGCAACAGGGAGCCATTTTGTGAGACTGTTCCAAGTAGAGTGGACTTAGTGATGACAATGAACTTTTGTGTGTTTTTCTATAGTCATGGCTTTAGGACCATCCTGCTACCTGGATCATGCCTGGGCTATGATTGTTGAAGAGGCTACCAAGGTGCAAGAAATAGAGGAATGTTTCTATGGTGGAAGTTTGCCTCCTCATGTTGTGATTCCCAGATACCCTGTGAGAGTATGCATAATGTGCCTCAAGGCTGGAAGGGACATTTTCATGATTCCTCACTGTTCAGGCTGCTTAGAGAAGCAAGGTCTAACTAGTGCACCTAAGATTAGTTTGGCTTCCACATGGACCAAGCTTCAAGATCCTGCAAGTAGCAACACACAGCACCAGACTGAACCTGTTAGGGGAGGCCCAGCAGAGTGTGGCACAAAGGAAGAGGGTGTAGATGTGCTGGCAGAACAGAGTCCTCATGATGTCTTCATGCCTGTGTTGCAGATGGACCATGGGAAGGGAGAATTGGTGCATCCATGGAGAGAGGGTCCTAGTCCTAGCCTCATGGGAGAGAATGAAGTTCGAGAGACCCTAGATTGGGAGGTGTCTACCTCAGCACCCAGTGAAGAGTGGACTGTCTCAGGAGTGAGGATGACAGAGCACTCCTGGGCCCAGGTCCTAAGTGAGGAAAAGGAGGAGGAGGAGGAAGCTATGTATCTTTAGGATGAAGGTTCTAGTCCACAGCCTTGGGCTCTTGCCTCGGAGGAACCAGAAGAAGAATTTGGTGACTCCACAGCCCTGCCCTCTGAGGTAGGGGTCAGGGACCAGTTCTACATAGTTTTGAGTATGCGACTCTGGCAGAACCAGGACTGGCCACCCCCAAGTCAGGCCGGGGGTCGCAAACTGACCAAGAGTAGTAAGGAGGAAAGACTGATTTGTAAAAAGGCAGATGAAATTTTGGAATGTCCTTTCCTACCTTTCCTTGGAGAGTCTGGGAGGAGATTGAGAAAAATAGGAGAACCTGGCTAATGGAAGAGGCAACTGTACAACTAACAATACCACCAACAGCTTAATCTGGTTCAAGGTCAGTTGGCATTCATCTGTATCCCCCTCCCCCGGGTCGTGCCTAAAAATAGGCAGGATTTGTCTAGTGCACTTACCCGGTCAACAAAAACTAAAATAAATAAACTGAAGACCTGCATGCAGGTGCAACTCGATATGTCAGAGACAAAGCTGTCAGAGACAGACTCAAGTTTTGGAAGGTGATCAGGACACTGTTCATAGATACCATACATATTGTGGACAGAAAAGGAAACAAGTCTTTCCATAATATGAATAATGAGCACCCAGATGGGGTAATACTTCTTGCACCTGACCCATTGTGGTACAACCCTCAATGCAACCAGCTTACTATGAATGCGCCCATGCCTACCAAGTGGAAAGCAGAGCAGTGGTAACCAGTGCTGCCATTCAGTCGTTGCCATACCCATGTTGTTCTTCCAGTCTGGTGTTCCAGGATCCAAAGGTGCATCTAGATTCATCAGCCTTGCAGTGTGCCTTCCAGTTCCATCGCCTGTCCTTCCAGATGACACCATCCAGAGATGACATCAGCTCAGCTGTTTCCTGATTCATCGCCTGGGATTTTGGATGACTTCAGTCCAGCTGTTCCTTTCCTGTTCCAAGGTTCCCTCTCCTAGATGACATCAGCTGGAGATGACATCATCCCAACAGTTTCCAGAAGTCCATCCTGTCATTTCTGGAGGATTTCCGCTCAGCTGTATCCTAGAAATGCTGCCAGGGAGAGTCTTTGGCTGGAGATCCAGGTGCTGTTCCATTTGTTGTTCTTCAAGGGACTGGTAAGTCCAGACTTTTCTCACTTTATTGACATTACAATACACATCCTACACCTGGCAGACTACAGACTGTTGAACTGTCCACAGAGACTTTCCCCTTTGGGACTAACGTACTTCAAGAACTGTGTTTCACTGGGCTCTGGCACAGGAGAGACTCTTTCATGGGCCTTGCCTTCGGGCACTGTTTGTCACTACTTGGAACATTTAGGGAATTACGTCCCCAAAAAGTGTATTGTTTATAATGTTGATGTTTTCTATTGTTTTGTACTTTTCTACCTTTTTTCTAAAAAATATTTTTTGGGATTCTCCAGTGTTTTGATGGTAAGGGTTATGGTCTTGTACTGTGTGTTTGCAGATTTGGGGTGTGTTTTTGTCATTTCTCTTCCAAGTGGATCCTTATGAAGACAGAAGAGAAGGCAAGGAGAGGATAGGAGGGACTCATCAGAGTTTCTCAGTGCTTTAAAGTGTTGTTTTGAAAGTACTGTGTAGTTGTTAACATGAATTAACCTTTTTCCTTCCACAGGTGTAGTTGTGGGGGAGTGTGGTAGTGTAATGCTTGTGTATAGTGTTAGCTCTGGGGTTTGGTTTGCAGGTGTCCAGGGTTGGGGGAGGTTCCCCTGTTTTGGGTACATTTGTTTTGGTCAGATAGGTTTTCCCTAGAGGGCTAGGGGGATAGACAGGCTGTGGTTCTGACTGGCTATAGGGGCCACAGTACTGGTCTATTGGTGCTGTGCTCTGGACAGTTCTTCCAGGGTCACTGGTTTCCATAGTAAGATCATAGTGTAGGGGTTGATGCATGAGCCAATGGCCTCTGGGCCCTTAGTGTTGCCTACCTGTGCCAGGCACATGATAGGAGAGGGCCTGATCACCCCTCTCCGTTGGTAGCACATGGGATAAGATGGCCTAGTGCCGGATAGGCAGTGATTGGGGACAGTCATTTTCCTGGATGAGGGTGGGTGTAAGCCACTTGTTTCCACAGGTTACTAGAATCCCACTTAGAATCAGTGGCAGGGATGGACAGGTAGTTTGTGACATGCCAGTTAAATGGATTTCACACGGTCACACTCTGTTTTCAGTCTCAGCTGAGCTGGAGTGAAGATGTCACTTTAGAATTTTCACAGCAGCATAAACCACAATGGAATGCTAACTGGGGAGTTAGCTGTAGAATATTAGTTAGAGTTCAGTAGTCTGTAGAGTGGAAAGTGAGGAGGAGGGCAGCTGCCTGTGCAGCTCCTCAGATTTATCTCTGACAGAGAGCTACCTTCATAGTTTGGGTAGTTTGTTCTCACCCTAGCAGAAGAACATAGAAGACCAGAGAGTGAAGTGGTAGAGACCATTCCTAGAGGGGTTTCCAGTGCCTCATCCCCAGAGGGATGAGGTGAATTCCAGGATTCAGGGACAATCCCCTGATCCAGCCTGTACTGTGTTGAAGCTGCCTGAGATCCATCTGCTCTGTGAGTACTCGAGACCTTTATGTGGAAAAAGCCCTGGGGCACCTGCATTCCTGGGGTGAGTTTTCTCTGACAAAGGGACTCTGTCACCAAGACTGTTTCTGTTTAAAAGTGTCTGCCTTCTATGGGGTCCAGAGAAAGACTTGTCAAGTACAGAACTTTTAGTTTGTGTCTGTTTTAAAAGTGTCTGCTAAAGTGGGGTACTAGTGAAGTGAAGACATTGCCAATTAAAGAACTTTTAACTTCAGGGCACCTCAGAGGTGTGAGAAAGTAGTATGTTAAATGTGAAAGACATTTCAAGATAGCATCTGCAAGTTTCTGAGAAGTGTGTTATTAACCAGATGAATGCCCAAGCATAAATTTGGAAGCAAAAGTTGGAAGACCCCCCCTCCCATCTGGAGTAACCATGTTTACCTCTCCTGATTCAGTTTGGGCACCTTTGTTTTCTCTCAGTGCATTTGGCCAGTGCCTGGAGAAAATACCCAGAAGTGGGATTTGAGATTTTTCTGTGAGCCTGAGTGTGCTATTTGGTGGTTGAGGGTGCCACCAGTAATTCCTCATGAAGTATGGGAAAGTCTCCTAGTACTGGCCGAGAGTGCCTAGTCAAAGGAAGTGTATTAGTACGGGCTGTGTGTGCCAAGTTCCATTCAGAACCTGAGGGTTCACTGTGTGTGTGCTTTGTACCTCAGTAATCTGCATTACCAGTGGGAATAGCCCTGTGGGCGTCCATCTTCACTTTGTATTATTCTGTGTGTATGTAAATAAAAGCCACACTCTAGAATCCCAACCTGGTTTGGACTGTATTGTTATTGCTTCCACTGTGTCTGGATTTACTTGGGTGCCCCTGTCCAGAAGTATAAACCTAGCATAATTTTGAGAAAACATTTTATCCCAGGGACCCAGGTTGATGGGCATGCTAAACGGTCCCCCCAGGTGTGAGCCAGGTAGTTGCCACACTTGGTTTGCCTGTCTGAGGATGGCAGGCTCTGAAGTAGAGGTATTGGTAAACAGAACTGATGTAGTGACAACCCCCATCCCTCTCGTTGGTGCCATGTGTGAGAGGAGCAGCCCTGCTAGTTGAACAAGGGGGGCCAGTGGGGAGAGGTTACATATGCATCGCCAACAAAACAGCGTTCCATCACAAGCTATAAGATCATTATCATGTAGCCAAAAACCCTATCCATTCTCTGTTCTAAAACATGTCTATTATTCAACTTTTGGATTACATTCAAATCAAGCAAGCCATTTCCGATCCTGTTTGGGGAAAAAAAAACTATCTTACCTTATAACTGTCATGCCTGTGACCTGTGGGGGAAAAAAGTCCCATCTATTATAACATTTTCATTGTGACGTACATACTAAAGCAGAATTTGAAGTCGTCATGTTTTAGTAGTGATGTCACTATTGCAGCAAAATGACTTTTTCAAGACTTGTATGTATCATCACACACAATAGCATTCCATCAGATGCTAAACCTGTGGAGGAAAACCCTACCCTTCCCCTTTTCTAAAACATGTCATGAAGTCTACTCTGTTTTATATTCATTTCAAACAAGCCATTGCCGATCCTGTATGGAAAAAAAAACTGTCTTTCCCTATATCTATCTACCGCCTTCATGCCTGTGGCCTGTGGAGATAAATACCTGCCTACTATTACCCTATACTAATATTTTTAAGATCACTGTACTGCCCCAGAAAAGGAACACATTTTTCTTATTTTACCCTATCCTACTATGCCTTGATTGTTATTATTCCCTTGTTTTTTCTCCCCATACATTATATAGAATAGTTGAAGGTCGTTAATAAACAGCAACGATACACCTTCACCCTAAGGTTATTGTGAGGACAGCAAATTAAGAAAGGTTTTAAGAAAAGTGTTGTGTATTTAGGCCACCATACAGTATTTTGTATAGTGTACTATAGGAAAGAAACTGAAATAGCTTACTTTTTTTGATTACTGTTAGCATTTACCATCAGTGGTCCACATTTCACCTTTGATATTTTACCGACGCAACACTTCAATAGCCCAACGTCCCATATGTCACAGTGTTGAGGTCACTTGCACTGTGATGTATATACTAAAGCAGAATGGGAAGTCATTCTGTTTTAGTAGCAAAGTCACTGTTGCAGCAGAATGACTTTTTCAAGTGTATGGATCATCATACACAAAAAGCATTCCATCATACATTATAATACCAGAAACCTGTGAAGAAAAACCCTATCCTTTCCCTATTGTAAAACCTGTGGAGAAAAACTTTATCCTTTCCCTTTTCTAAAACATGTCATGTAGTCCACTCTTTGTTTCATATTCATTTCAAACACATCATGGCCAATCCTGTATGGAAAAAAAGACTGTCTTTCCCTACAGGTATATCTATCTACCACCTTTACGCCAGCATCCTGTTGAAATACCTGTCTACTATTATCCTATACTATTTTTTTTAGATCACTATACTGCCCCTGGAAGAGGAACGCATTTTTCATATTTTGCCCTGTCCTACTATGCCTTATTCCCATGTTTTTATATGTTTTTTTCCCATACATTATATAGAATAGTCAGAGTTTGTCAATACACAGCAGTGATATACCTTCACCCTAAGATTCATAGTTTCAAAGATGGAATATAAGTTTTGTAGACCATTGGCCTTTTGTGTACCTGCCAACATTCAGTGTTCTATTGGTGGAAAGAAAACGTTTTTGTTACTCATATATTCATCAGATCTTTTTGAATGTATTTATATTTTGACTCTCAACTACAGTCTTAGGTAAAGTATTCCAGGTTGTAATTACTCTTTGACAGTTTTGTTTGTTTTGCCAATCAATTTAAGGTTGTGTGATCTAGTGCTATTATTGTTTTTTTTGTCTTCCTAGACCAATTGTTTCTAGAGTAAAGTTTTCCTGGATCACTCTAAAAGTTAGATATAGGTCACCCCTGAATCTTATATAATCCATAGAAAATAAACCTAGTTTCTTCAGTCTCTTATGGTTACAGTGAGGACAGCAAATTAAGAAAGGTTTTAAGAAAAGCATTGTGTATTTAGACCACCATGCAGTATTTTATATAGTGTACTATAGTAAAGAAACCAAAACAGTTTACTGTTTTTTATTACCATTAGCATTTACCATCAGTGGTCCAGATTTCACCTTTGGTATTTTGCCGACTCAACACTTCGACAGCCCAACATCCCATGTACCACGGTGTTGTGATCACTTGCACTGTGATGTATATACTAAAGCAGAATAAGAAGTCATTCTGTTTTAGTAGTAAAGTCACTGTTGCAGCAGAATGATTTTTTCAAGTGTATGAATCACCATACACAAAGGGTATTCCATCAGACGCTATAATACCAGAAACCTGTGGAGGAAAACCCTATCCTTTCACTATTATATAGCATGTCATGTAGTCCACTCTTTGTTTTCTATTCATTTCTAACACACCATTTCTGATCCTGTATGGAATGTATGGAAAAAAATATCTATCCCTATATCTATCTACCATCTTCCTGCCAGCGACCTGTGGAAAACAATACTATGCCATAATTGTTGTTATTCACATGTTTTTCTGTTTTATATATGTATACTGTATATATATATATATATATATATATATATAGAGAGAGAGAGAGAGAGAGAGAGAGAGAGAGAAGGCGCACTCCTCTTCATGCCTGTGACCTGTAAGGAAAAATTCTATCTGCTGTTAGCCAATGCTACACCATTTCATCAACTGTTGACATATAGTTTGTAATATTTAATTTAACCAAAGTAATTTTTGTGATGTATTGCACCCTCACGTGAAGTCATCACTTGGAGTGTTCAAAACTAGTCTAAACATTATAATTCACTCCAACTGATGAGATGGTGAAGGTGAAGTTTGGTGTGGTGAAATGCATACTAGTAGGTCTATAAGGCTGATTTATGTTAACACTGCAAGGTTTCCATAGCCTGTTAGACAAACTAGTTTGTCTCTTACCTTAATCCTGGAAAGTATCAGATGAGTAGTATCATATGAAGTCAAGATGTAAAATGTTATAATGTATCATCATTGCAGTGTGTTGATCATCAGTGTTGTCCAAAAAGGGTAATTTTGTGACTTCTGTAGATTTGTTGAGCGCACGTTCTCCAAAAAATAAGAAATATACAATCAATCAATGTGATGACTTCTGGACACACTACTGCACCACTTTTACCACATCCAGACACCAAGTGTGAATTACTTGTGAGCACCTCAAAATGGCTGTCTTTCCTAAAATGCTTCAAAATATCTACCATTGCTAAAATGCTTCAAAATAGCCACCTTTGTTTAGAAAGCTCTCTGGTTGATGTGGTATGGTGCTAATCAGTCACGTGACCACTTATGGACACACTACAACACTTTTGCCACATCATCTCAAAATGGCTGCCTTTCCTAAAATGCTTCAAAATATCTACCATTGCTAAAATGCTTCAAAATAGCCACCTTTATTTAGAAAGCTCTGTGGTTGATGCGGTATGGTGCTAATCAGTCATGTGACCACTTCTGGACACACTACAAGACTTTTGCCACATCTGGGCACCAAGTGTGAATAACTGCTGAGTGCCTCAAAATGGCTGCCTTTGCTCAATTGCCTCAAAATGGCTGCCTTTTCTAAAAATAAACTATCTGAATTGATCATGCTTGATGCAGTATGGTGGTAATCAGTCATGGGACCACTTCTGTACTCATTACTACACATCTTTTGCCACATCCAGGCACTAAGTGTGAATCACTGGTGAGTGCCTCAAAATGTCTGCCTTTGGAAATGCCTCAAAATGGCTGCCTTTTCTAAAGTTCCTCAAAATGGCACTCTTTGCTAAAACATTCTCTGAATGGGTCTGTGTTGATAAGGTGTGGTGGTAATTAGTCATGTGACCACGACCAGACACAGTACACCACCAATTTTGCTATATCTGGACACCAAGTGTGAATCACTGGTGAGCAGCTCAAAATGGCCACCTTTGATTAAATGACTCCAAATGGCCACCTTTGATAAAATGCCTCAAAATGGATGCATTTGATAAATTGCCTCAAAATGGAGACTTTTGCTTACATGTTCTCTTTATGAGTCAGGGTTGTCAGGGTGGTATGGGGACAATCAGTCATGTGACCACTACCAGGCACAGTACTGCGCCATTTTTGCCACTTCCAGGCACCAAGTGTAAATCAGTGGTGAGCACCATAAAACGGCTTTTTTTTTGCTAAAATGCCTCAACGTAGCCACTTTTGATAAATTAATTCAAAATGGCTGCCTTTCCTAAAATGCCTCAGTCAAGTGACCACAGAAGGACACAGTACTGCACCACTTTTGGCACATCCAGGCACCAATTACCTTCAATACCAGTCACAACAACCAATAAAGCATCTCCTGGAGTCCAATGGCCTCTCCATGACCTCCTACAGCAGGCCCCCCCAAGTACACACAATTACTTCCTTGGTGTATATAGGTTCCACCACACCCTACAAGACATGGCACTATCACAGAAAAAAGCATTCCCAGGTGTCTAGTGGTCCCACCTCACCCTCTGAATGCATACTAATTACTGTTGCACATCCCTAACACCAACCACACATACAGTACAAGTCAAATTAAACTGTTCCACCAATGCATTGTTTTTTATGTTGGCGTGCTTGTGCAGCCATCTTGCGGTAGTGGAGATTTGGAAGCGTGGTTGCTGTTGGGAAAATGCAGGGCATGCACCAGTAGGTGCATCCCTCATTCCCCAATCAGCCTGCATGCTGGCACCACACCACACTGGCAAGCACATCTAAGGAAAGGTCCACTGCAATGCGAGCAAAGCTCATCACATGCAGTGGACCTTCCTACGTGTGTCCCCAGCATCAAACATGGCAGCACAGTGGCCAGTAAACTGCTGACTTCAGGGGTGCCCAATCCCCTGGTCAGCTTACCCTGCCCCTCTTGTATGTGCCAACAGGAGAGCCCACACCGTATCGGCATAATGCGTCCCCCTCGGCTCATGTCCCCCCCATAGAAGGACACAGTACTGCACCACTTTTGGCACATCCAGGCACCAATTACCTTCAATACCAGTCACAACAACCAATAAAGCATCTCCTGGAGTCCAATGGCCTCTCCATGACCTCCTACAGCAGGCCCCCCAATTACACAAAATTAATTCCCTGGTGTATGTAGGTTCCACCACACCATACAAGACATGGAACTATCACAGAAAAAGCATTCCCGGGTGTCTAATGGTCCCACCTCACCCTCTGAATGCATACTAATTACTGTTGCACATCCCTAACACCAACCACACATACAGTACAAGTCAAATTAAACTGTTCCACCAATGCATTGTTTTTTATGTTGGCGTGCTTGTGCAGCCATCTTGCGGTAGTGGAGATTTGGAGGCGTGGTTGCTGTTGGGCGAATGCAGGGCATGCACCAGTAGGTGCATCCCTCATTCCCCAATCAGCCTGCATGCTGGCACCACACCACATGGGCAAGCACATCTAAGGAAAGGTCCACTGCAATGCGAGCAAAGCTCATCACATGCAGTGGACCTTCCTATGTGTGTCCCCAGCATCAAACATGGCAGCACAGTGGCTAGTAAACTGCTGACTTCGGGGGTTCCCAATCCCCCGGTCAGCCTACCATGCCCCTCTTGTATGTGCCAACAGGAGAGCCCACACTCCATCGGCATAATGCATCCCCCGCTCATGTCCCCCCTTTGTTGTTTGCCGACGGGGTGCCTAATCCCCAGTCAGCTACTATACCCCAAAAACACCTGTAAAAAAGAAAACCATCCGCGATGTTTTTTAACACCTTTAAACAGAAAACAGTCCCTTGTAGTCTCCCTAGCACCTGCACCCGCCCACTGCGCACCCTGACTCCCCACACACCCCTCACCCCATACTTACCTCCGGAGTCCAGCATGATGATTTTCGTTGGACCGGGAACATGTCTGCACTCTTCAAAACTGACCACGAACTGAGAAAATTCCGGTAAGCTGTATAATGGAATAAATAGGGTTTTTTCAACTTTGATGCATATCTCAGGCATTATTTTAGATTTTTGCACCAAATTTTCAACATGGGGTTTTTGGGACCCCTCCTCATGAATTCTGTTACTGTTATGATGTTAATCAGTCCTGAAAGGTGATTTTGCAGTCACGGCACAGAATAACCTTTCAGGACCGATTAACACAAGGACAGTGGCAGTGTTCATGAGGTGGGCTCTCAAAAAGCCTATGTTGCAAATCTGGTGGAAGAAATCCCAAAAATGGCTGTTTTACGAGCTTGCGTTGTGCAGTTGCTACGCATGCTCATAACTTCGCAAATTCACAACATTTTCACACCAGATTTTCAAAAATGTCATATTTCTACACCTCTTTGTGAACAGTACAGTTGTCATTTTTCACATCCTGGCCGAAATGTGTTTCCGCACTTCTGGCTCACAATAGCTCAGTCACTGTGGGAAATCAGTGTTTGGGGCAGATTACAAAATGACAGTGACACTGTTCATGAGCAGAGGTCCTAAAATGCCTATGTTGAAAATTTGGTGATGATACTCATAAAATGACCGTACGGCGTGTGTTGTGCAGTTTGCACGCATGCTCGTAATATGCATTTGTAATATTTTCACTCTGGATTTTCATCATTGCCATTTTTCCACACCTCTCGACGAACAGTGCTGCTGTCATTTTACATATCCTGCCTGAAATGTGTTTTTGCACATCTGGCGCAAAATAGCACAGTCGCTGTGCAAAATCACTTTTTTGGACAGTTTGAGGAAATGGCAGTGACACTGTACATGAGCAGAGGTGCTAAAATGCCTATGTTGAAAATTTGGTGCTGAAAGTCCATAAAATGACTGTGATACAAGCGTGCCTTGTGCATTTCCCATGCACCCTTGCAACTTCACAAATTTGCAATATTTACATACCACATTTTCAACACTGCCATTTTTTTACACCTCCTTATGAACAGTACAGCTGTCATTTTTCACATCCTGCCCAAAACATGTTTTCACACTGCAGTACCAAAGCCAATGCCAGCGCGACAACATTTGGCACTGACAAATGCTTGTTACAGTTGGCAATGTATTGGCAGCCTGTATTGCAATATTTTTCAGTGCTTAACCTGCTCAAGGGCAATGTTTGTAAAATGTTTTTGCAACTCATTTGGACTGCATCTGCAGTTCAGTCATGATGCAATGCAAAACTGAGTTTTAACACTTAAGAAATAGTTTGTTCAGGGATTTATGCTGGTCAAGCAACACTTATGCAACTCAGTCAGAGATGCTAAAACAACTCAATGGAGGAACAGTTTAATGTGGCTTGTACTATAGGTTTCAACCCTTGAACCTTGCACAGTCCCACCAAGTGAATGTCACTTCCCCCTTAATCACCGGGTGCTGAATCCTCAGGTCACAGCCAAAACCCAACTGAACCCATACTCATTACTGTTACACCTCCCTGACACCAGCCAAACAGAAATTTCAACCATGGGACCTTGCACGGTCCCAGTCAGGTAATGCCACCACCGAAGCTCTGAGAGCTGGATCCTGAGGTCACATGCAAAATTTATTATCTATTGCTTGTTTAATTATGACATGCTCCCCTCGATTAACCAAGTTACCCTGCTAAAAAGTAAAAAAACACATACACACACACACACACACACATATATATATAAGAGATATGCAATGGAGTGACTGGAAATATCAGAAATATCACTGATACTTCCCTGAGCATAGTTTGACTATATGAAGTAATGAGTGTTTTATCTCTGACAGGTGAAAAGTCCACTAGAATCACATTCTCTCCATAATATATGTAATGTGGCATTCCTAAAAAATACAAACAGCAAAATCCATTGATTTCGGTTTTGAGACAGATGATGAACAAACTGCAATGTTAGAGGAAATAGGAGCAATTATAGACACTCCCTGTATTCCCACCCCAGCTCCACCCAAATGCAACCTCAACAAGCTTTAACATAGCCCAAAAAGTACACCTTTTTCAGTAAGAAAAAATGTTTCAACCACTTACAGACCAGCAAAATGTTCTTGCCTTTTCAACCTAGTATATCTGAGGTTCCCAATGGACTAACATTGTTAGCAGTTTTCATAAGGTCAAACCCTGATTGAACTTTGAAACATGAATACATATATCAATACACTAATATCAAAACCCAAGATAAATTGTAACTTACTGCTAGTGACATCACGCAGTAACCTACCTTATGCTCTTATTATTTGCAATTTCTTATTTCCCAATCTGACTGTTGCATGAATATTTCTGAAGCCAGGGGACATCTTTCATACAATGCACTGTGTCTATAGATTACAATATTCATCATATGGAATACAAACCCGACGACAGGCGATATGGTATTTGGCACATATATCGTTATGCGTGGTTCATTTTAAAGCCTGCTATTGGCCTATATACTCGGATCTGAAAAATAAAATTTAAAGACATTATATTAATGGTGATCAGAAAGTTATAGTCGACTGGATTACACACATTACATTCCACTATATGAAATGGTCATTCATCCCATTATGTATACTATGCACAAATTAATATACTAAAACATTATAATCATGACATAACAAACATCCATGATTGCCATCACAGTCAATGGTACCATACATATGGACTCAGCCATGTGCCTTAGTAGCCGTAGGAATTTTCTGGCTGTGATTTGGTGAGATACAGATACAGTACCAGCTGGTCATGCACTTGCAAGTGGTCTGCCCTGTCTATTGACAGGTAGGCCTTGCCTTGAGCTCAGTCTTCCCCTATCAAACAAGCACTCATATGTCCTCCTTCCCACACAAGGCCGGCTGAACCAGGACTTATGTTGCTAACATCAGGAGCAGAAACAGAGCCTTCGCTGCTGACATATATATACCCCTTTACTCCCTATACAGACATAACTGAGCAATCAAGTTCTCTCTCCCTCCTCTGTCCCACCAAAGCACTGTTGCAGCAGAAAATGGGTTGCTCAGTGCAGGAGCAGAAACCTTCTGGCTTTTCTCCTCCTTGATCCCCTGGATAGACATCACTTAGCAAACAATGTCACACCCCTCCTCCATCACTCTTAAGTGCTGCTGTACTAGAAAAGAGGTTGCTAAGGACAGGAGCAGAAATAGAGACCTCCCTGCTGGCATCCCCCCCCTTGACTACCTGGAAAGACATCACCTAGCAAACAAGCTCACACTCATCCTCATTCCTCTTAAGCACTGCTGCACTAGAAAACAGGTTGCTATGGACAGGAGCAGAAATAAAGACCTCCCTGCTGGCATCTCTCCCCCTTGACTACCTGGACAAACATCACCTATCAAAGAAGCTTAAACTCCTCCTCTGTCCCTCTTAAGCACTGCTGCACATGAAAATGAGTTGCTAAGTGTAGAAACAGGAAAGGAGAACTCCCTGCTGGTGTCTCTACCCACTGACAAATCAGGCTGGACAGACATCACTTTGCAAACAAGCTCTCGCCCCTCTTCCATCCCACTTAAGCACTGCTGAACCAGAAAATGGGCTGCATAGGGTAGGAGCAGAAATGGATACCTCCCTGCTGGCACTTCTCCCCTTTGATTCCCTGGACAGACATCACTTAGCAAATGAGCTCACCCTCCCATCCCTTTTAAGTGCTGCTGCATCAGATAATGGGTTGCTGAGTGCAGGAGCAGAAATGGAGACCTTCCTGCTGGCATCTCTCCCTCTTGACTACCAGGACAGACATCACCTTGCAAGCAAGCTCACACCCCTCCTCCATCCCTCTTAAGCACTGCTGCACATGAAAATGGGTTGCTGAGAGCAGGATCAGAAGTGGAGATCTCCCTGCTTGTGTCACTATCCCTTGAATACCTGGACAGACATCACCTAGCAAACAAGCTCTCACCCCTCCTCCATCTCTCTTAGGCACTGCTGCACATGAAAATGGGTTGCTGAGAGCAGGATCAGAAATGGAGACCTCCCTGCTGGTGTCACTATCCCTTGAATACCTGGACAGACATCACCTAGCAAACAAGCTCTCATCCCTCTTCCATCCCACTTAAGCACTGTTGCACCAGAAAATGGGTTGCTTAGGGCAGGAGCAGAAATGGAGACCTCCCTGCTGGCATCTCTCCCACTTGATTCCCTGGACATACATCACTTAGCAAACAAGCTCACACTCCTCCTCTGTCCCTCTTAAGCACTGCTGCACCAGATAATGGGTTGCTGAGGGCAGGGGCAGAAACGGAGACTTCCCTACTGGCATATCTCACCTGTGACAACCTGAACAGACATCATCTAGCAAATATGCTCACACCCCTCCTCCATCTGTCTTAAGTGCTGTTGCACATGAAAATGGGTTGCTGAAGGCAGAAGCAGAAACTGAGATCTCCCTGCTGTCATCTCCACCCCTTGACTTCCTGGACAGACATCATCTAGAAAACAAGCTCTCTTTCCCCTACTCAATCCCACTGAAACACTGCTGCATCACAAAATGGGTTGCTGAGGGCAGGAGCAGAAACAGAGCTCTCCATGCTGGTGTCTTTCCCCCTTAACTCTTTGGTCAGAAATCATCTAGTAAACAAGCTCTCGCCCCTTCTCCGTCCCACTCAGGTGTAGCTGAACCAGGACACAGGCTGTGGAAGGTAGGAGCAGAAATGGAGCTCTCCCTACTGACATATCATTCCCCAGACCTCCTGTACAGTCATCCCCTTGCAAATAAGTTCACTCCCCTCCTCCATCCCACTCAAGCACTGCTGCACCAGAACACTTTATTCATGATTTCTGTTACTGTAAATGGTCTTTTTGTCCCCCAGTAGTCTGTCTCTCTGCCTCTGTCTCTCTCTGTCTCTGTCTCTCTCCTGTCTGGATGGCATCATCAAAGATTTATTTTACCAGCCTGCCCATACCCTGTCTGGACACACACAGCCACAATACATTCTGGAAAATACTTTATTCTTTTTTTCTCTTACTGTAAATGGTCTTTTTGTTGTCCAGTAGTCTCTCTCTCTCTCTCTCTCTACCATATGGATGGTAACATCAAAGGTTTATTTTACAAACCTATTCACAGATGCAGGTGGAAGATATTCACAGAACAGATTGAGCAGTGTTAATGGCAGTAACCTGTCTGGAGAGATGAGCAACTTGCATCATTTCACTACCAAATCACATATGTGAATTAGTAAATAAGAAAACAAAAAATAATAAAGATAAAAATAAACTAACCTCTGGTGTCTTTGTCATACATTTGTCAAGTAACTTTACTGTAATGAAAATAAAATAGTCACAGCTAAGGAAAATACAATGGGCCTGATTTTTAAAGATCCCTTAGAGAGACGTTTGTCCATGTATTGGCTGGGGCAAACCCCAGTTGCTTCAAGGAACTTGTGATAGATCCTGCTATGTGTAGTGTCCCCACGTCAAACACCCAACTAGGCTGCAGACCAATGGATGCACAAAAAACTCAACCGCAAATATGAGATTCAGTGTAGGATTCCCCCATGTGTCAAAATACTTGATGAGCCATTATGGTGTTGATGGGCTGGGGAGAAACAGGAAACCAAGGAAGGTGCCATGGTATAGCAGGTGTCCATGCATGTGGCAGTGTGGGCATCAGGGAGATATTAAATAATCTAAATTGTCTAAATCAATATACCATTCCTGTTTTCAAGTTACAAATGAGTAGGAAAGCATGTTCCTGGTATGCACCTTCATTTTTCAATGAATATGGAGAACTGATTCAAAAAACACATTCTGAATCTCATTTTAAACATTTAATGTTAAAGAAGTTATATTGAGATACTGTCTGTAAATGTGAATAATTATTTTATATGTTGTGTAAATGTAATTTTTGTACTGTATTGTTATGTGTCAGGTGTGGCTGAAAAAGGGCTGTGCCCAGTCCACTTCCTGGTTAAAAATAATCAAACAAATAATGAATGGTACATAAGCACTCATCTGAGTGCTTGTGCCATGTACAGTAGAATACAGCATTGTAAAAGCAATGTACAGTTCCTGCTCACTGATTCCCGATGTCTTCCAATAAAAAACTACCACAACTCCTCAAAGATCACCTTATCCCTAATGCCACTCATGTAGGTACAAAAACCCTCCCCTGCTTTACTGCCAACAGTCCTGCTTCCCCACAATCAGCCCAGTATAACGTGTACACTAATAATTTGTTCAGCAGAAGAAAAATGTATTGATATATGTATCTCTGGTAGTTCAGTGGACCCTTACCCCCATCATGTACCATCTTACCCCCTGAAATAGAAGCTGGCAGCCAGCCCAGCCATCCTCTAACCAACATGACTTGCTGCTGACTGGGCTTGGTATGAATGCAGACTGCATAAATTATGCCAGAAGTTGTGAGAGGAGTGCTGTGCTTGCTGCCGACATATGTTTGGGATTTTGGGTGGTTGGGGCACCAAGGTGGGATGATACTCAACTTTGTGTGTTGGGGGGTAGTCCACTGAGCCACCAGTGATATATATCAATACATTTTTCTTCTGTTATAGAAATAATGTATTTTTCTCCAGCCTCCATGGCAGCAACCAGACATATGATTCAACTCTGGGACCTTGCACTGTCACACTCAGGGAATGCCATCACCCCCAAACACTAGGCACCTGATCCTGAGAAAGGGTTCAGTTGGGCTATGGCTGTGACCTCAGGATCCAGTACCTGGTATTTAGGGGGTGCATTCCCAGAGGGAGACAGTGCAAGTCCCAAAGTTGAATCTTATGTCTGGTTACTATCAGAGAGGTTAGACAGAAATGCGAAGGTGCTTAGTTGTGCTGTGGCAGTGACCTCGTGATCCAGTGCCCCATGATCAGGGAAGGGGGTGCATTGCCTTAGTGGAATTGTGGAAGTTCCCAGTGTTGAAACATATGTGTGGTTGGACAGCAAACACAGACATACAGTTCAACTCTGGCACATTGTACACTCAGGGGAATCCCTACCCTCGAAAACAGCAGGAGCTGGATCCTGAGGTCATAACCACAGCCCAACTGAGCCACTTCCCAGGAGTGTTACTCCTCACTGACACCCTTAGGCATTATGAGAGCATTTTAGCAAAGGTGGCTATTTTAAGGTGCTCAAATATAATTCACCAAAGGTTCCCAGATGTGGCAAAAGTGATACAGAAGTGTGTTGAGTAGTGGTGACATAACTGATTTCCACTCTACCACATCAACCATGACCCATTCAGAGAACTTTTTTAGCAAATGCGACCATTTTGAGAATTTGTTAGCAATGGCAGCCATTTTGAGGCATTATATCAAAGGAGGCCATTTTGAGGCAATTTAGGTAATTTGCCCTTTTTGAGACACTCATCAATAATTCACACAAGGTGACCAGATGTGGCAAAGGTGGTCCTCAAGGCAACCAACTTCAATTATACAATGGCAAGAACAAATGCTGACCTTTGATTGGTCAGTCTAGGACTGGACCCATGATGTTATCCCAGCACATCACTGCTCTAGTCCCAGCATACAGACTACAGCAACTGTAAAAGAATCACTTCACGCATCCTCATGTGGCACAGCAGAACGATGCATTGACTCCCACTCAGCAGCTACCATCACTGACCCGACTCACTTGCTGCCAAATACAAGAAGCACACATAGTGGCAAGAATCTCCTACCCCTCACCCCACAACATGGCTCAAACATAAAAATCCTTTAAATAAAAAAAAGCCATCATCCAAGACAGCATTTTGATTCCCGCACGGCAGTAGCACGAGCTCCTGGAGAAACCACTCACTTCCTGCTAGGTGTCTGGCTCAACAAAAAACATTTTACTGGTATGAGTGTAAAAAACAAAATGAAAACAAGGCAGGCAGTCATTCCTATTAGCTTCACTATCCCTGCTCTCCCCCATACATTTGCCCTTTGCAGTCTCCTGCTCTGCTTCTTACATACATGTGTGAGCAGATCTACTTGAGCACAACAGACCTGCAGAGTGCCAACAGTTTCAGCTTTTTACTTTCCCAGTACTGGGAGAAGCAAAATTGTCACAGATCGCAACCTTTCTGAAACAGAACAAAAAGAGATAACGGGCATGCTAAAAATGACTGACAGCATATCACTGAGTAAGGTTACCATGGAGAGTGCAGAGCCACAGGAAAAAGACAGCTCCACCTCCTGGCTGAAATAAATTAGCACTATTTGTTAGTAAATTAACACTACCCATTCCAAAAACTGCTTAAAAGTGTATTTAAAATGTAGTTTTTAAAATTTGTTACTTTGTTCTACACAGGAGCCATTGTATAATAGCAATAATGCACTCCAGGGTGTGTGTTGTACTGGGATAATGTCACTTCTGGGGTGATTAGTTGCACTTGGCCTGAGGCCTCATGCCTAATCACCCCCAGGTGTGATGTTATCCCAGCACAGCACACACCTTGTCATGCATTAATGCTTAAATGGACTATTGGTGTCCACCAATTGCCCATGGGTGAATTCTGAGCACTGACTGCCATGCCAAACAGCCCTCAAGGTAAAATGCCAGCAAGGCATAAATGCCTTATCACCCATTCGTTGTTGGTTGCCTTGAGGGCTCGTTGCATTGAGTGATGTTAGGAAGAGTAATTGGTTTACACCAGTCAGCCACTGGCAAGTGGTGTACACCAATCGCCCATTTGTGTTTGGTTGCCTTTAGGGTCACATGACTGATTACCACTATGCTGCATCAACCCTGATCCATTCAGAGATCTTTCATAGCAAATGCAAACATTCTGAGGATTTTTTTAGCAAAGGCAGCCATTTGGAGGCATGATATCCATTTTTATTTGGTTACCTCGAGGGCCATGAACTTTGAGGGCTGGTTGCCTCGAGGGCCATGAGTCTTGAGGGCTGGTTGCCTTGAGAGAAGTCAGCCTTAAGGGCCATGAGTCTTGAGGGCTAGTTGCCTTATGGGCCATGAGCCTTGAGGGCTGGTTGCCTTGAGGGCCATGAGCCCTAAGGGGTGGTTGCCTTGAGGGCCATGAGCCCTGAAGGCTGGTTGCCTTGAGAGCAATCAGCCTGGATGGCTAGTTGCCTTCAGGACTTGTTGCCTTTAGGGCCATTAGCCTTAAGGGCTGGTTGGAGTTCATGAATTGCACACGGTGAATACCAATTACCACGCCTAACAGCCGTCAACATAAAAATGTCATCAAGGCATAAAGGCCATATCACCCATTGTTCTTGGTTGCCTTGAGCACTCATTGCTTTGAGGGCTGTCAGGCACAGCAATTGATTTACATCAATCGACTACTAGCAGTGCTGTTATACATGTCAAGGGAGGATAAATATCTGGGTGTACTAGTGACAGGGGAAATGGCCAACTGACCACAACACATGAGTAACCATGAAGCTGGAGTGCCACGAAGCAGGAGTGCAGTATCTTGAGTAGCAGCTCCTACCCTGTACAGACTGACAAGCACTGGGAGTGTGAATTAGGGTTGTCTGCCATTATGCACACCTAATTCCACCCCCACCAACCCTGCAGTCACTGGCTGGCATCGAGGTGTGCCTTGTGTTCTTTGGCCCTAACATTCACCCTGTTCTCCTCTTCTGCACCCATCTCAGGTAATGTCCTTATGGAATAGGGTGAGTGTAAGGGCTGACCCTCAATGCACACTGTGACACCTGTCAGTGTCTGCAGGTTGGAGGTTGCCATTACTTCAATACTTCAGTGCCATTCCTATTATGCATCTATATTATGCATCTGTCTAACTCCTGCACTACCAATGCCAATACCAGTAAGCAAACATTCGGCATTGACAAAAGCTTGTTTACTGAATGTACCAATCTTTCATTAGTGTGTACATTTTCTTTCTTAACCACCTTCTCCACTTCCCTTAGACACCATAGAGCACCTCCCTGTCCTCCACCATTTGGGTCTCCTTATCTACTGAAATTCACCCTTTTAGATCTTTAGGCACAACAAATAGAAAAGCACTTCCTGGTGTCCAATTACCAAGATATGCTGTCCCATACCAGGCCCCTATAAAAAAAAAAAATTCCCTTCCAAAAATAAGGTCTGAACTGGTGTCTAATGGTCTCACCCAAAGCTCTCCCATACCAGACACCACCAAAAATAAAACATTTCTCCCATACCAGGTGGCAACAAAAATAAAGTATTTCCCCTGGTGTCCTTTGGTCTGACCCAATCACTCTCATACCAGACTTCACCAAAATAAAGGATTTCCTGGTGTACAGTTGTCCCCATGCCCTCCAGTACCAGGCAGAACAAAAAATAAAGAATTTTGTTGTGTACAGTGGTCAACCCATGCTATCCCATAACAGATGCCATCTAAAATGTTGGAGGGGTTCACTAAGTCATGGGTCAGACACAAAGGGTTGACAATGGGGTGGAAAGGGGGAGGAAAGTAGGGAGGGGGAAAGAAATAGACTTGATGGGCCAAGAGGGTCCTTTTCTGCCATCATGTTTCTATGATTATATGATGTACTCCGCTCCCCTGCAATTTACTTTCTACGTCATCCAATCAAAAAAATCTATCATATGAAGAAACATAAAAAATTGTTGGCAGATAAGGACCACCAGGCCCAGCCAGTCTGCCCATAAGCCCTATGCTAGTTTGCAGCCTCTGCCCCTACCTTGCCATTAGCTTCTCATCCCTCCTTCCCACCTCTAAGGTTCCCTTAGGCCTGTCACAAGCATGTTTAAATCCCTCCACGGTGCTAGCTCCCACCACCTCATGTGGCTGACTATTCCATGTGTCCACTACTCACTAAATAAAATTCCTCAGATTTCCCCTTAACCTGCTACTTTCCAGTTTCATGTCATACCCCCTTGTTCTTGTACTCCTCCTATGCTGGAAGATGTGTTCCTCCTGCATCTTGTATATGTCCTTAAGGTGTTTGAATGTTTATATCATGTCCCCCCACTCCCTCCTCTTCTCCTGTGAGTACATATTGAGGTCTCTTAATCTACATAGTAACACAGAAATTGTCAGCAGATAAGGACTGCCTGTCCCATCTAGTATGCCCATAAGCCCTTGTACTGGATTACTATTTCTGACCCACCAGCTGCTGTAACTCAATGGTTACTCTATGCCTGCCCCAAGCATGCTTTAATCCATCCCCAGTGCTCACTTCTACCACCTTCTGAGGCAGACCATTCCATGCGTCCACCACCCTCTCTGTGAAGAACTTCTTCACATATTTCCCCAATACATTTTCTGGTGCAAGTCCTGTACCATCTTAGTCACCCTTCTGTGGACTGCCTCCAATTCTTTATGTCAGTGACAAGAGGTAGAATATGCAAGAGATACCAAGACTTAGAGGGAAGGGGGGTAATATAGTTGAAGGGGATGAGAAAAAGACAACCCTACTCAATGAATACTTCACATCAGTATTCACGGCAGAAAAGGGTGGTGGTGGGCCAGTATTCAGGAGAAGGGGTACTAGGGAAAAAAGGCAGACACAAGTTCCTTCATGGAGGTGAGGGTGATGGAGGAGCTGAGAAAAATAAAAACTGATAAGGTTATGGGGCCAGATCAGGTACACCCAAGAGTTCTCAGGGAGATGAGAGAGGTGCTGTCAAGACCTCTTTCCAAGCTGTTTAACCTATCCCTTGAAACAGGGAGGGTCCCAGGGGACTGGAAGAGGGAGGAGGTGGTGCCGCTTTACAAGGGGGGGGAGGAAAGAGGACCCTGGAAACTAACACCCAGTCAATCTCACCTCCGTGGTAGTCAAACTGATGGAAACCCTCATTAAGGAGAGACTGGTAAGACACTTAGAGGAGGATGGGCTAAGTGATGACAACCAACATGGGTTCACAGGGGGTAGGTCTTATCAGACCAACCTGGTGGAATTCTTTGAGGGCGTTATGGAGATATATGATCAAGGAGGGAGGGCAGTGAATGTGGCCTGCCTGGATTTCAGGAAGGTGTTCGATTCCATCCCCCAACGAAGGTTGGTAAACAAGTTATCCAGCTTGGGAGCAGGGACAAGCTTACAAAGTGAGTGGAGGATTGGCTGGAAGGAAGAACTTAGAGAGTAGTAATTAATGGAAAGCACTCCAGGGAACTAGAGATGAAGAGTGGGGTACCACAGGGATCGGTGTTGGGTCCAGTATTGTTCAATGAGTATGTGGAGGATTTAGCGGAGGGTCTAAATGGAAAAGTGTGTCTTTTGTGGATGACACACTGGTCTATAACAAGATAGACATGCTGGCGGTGGTGGTGGAGAAAATGATGCAATGATCTAGCCAGACTGGAGGAGTGGGTGGAAAGGTGGCAATTGGAATTCAATGTGAAGAAGTGCAAAATAATGCACATAGAGTGAAATAATCCAAAAGCAAATTAATGCCTAGTGGGTGAGCCACTGTAGATCACAGAGCAAGAGAAGGACCTGGGAATTTGAATCACTGACACATTAAAGGTTAGAAACCAGTGTGAAAAGGCAGGGGGTAAGGCAATCATGGAAGGAGATGGAGGGTGAAAAGGGACCATCACTGAAAGGTTGGCAGGGTCCAGCCACCAAAGGAGATCCTTTTGCAGGCTGCTGGAGACTAGGACTTCCTGGTCCATGTCATCCAGGAGCTGGTCCCACTGGACTCAAAGAGACCATTGGGTAACCCTCATGTGCAGTCTGGCCAGAGGGACTGTGGGTATGGCAGCCACCATAAACCCTAGCAGTCGTATGACCCAATGTGCTGTGGTCCACCAGGATGAGGCCATGAATGCCTGTTGAGATATTAAGGTCTCTGCTCTGTCAGTTGGAAGAAAGGCCTTGCTCTGGACTGTATCCAGCACCACTCCAATAAATTGGAGGTGCTGGAAGGGTATCAGCTGGGACTTGGGGAAGGCTACTGAAATGCCCAGGCTGGAGAAAAGGTCCAAGGTGAAGGACAGGGTTTCCTTCAGACTGTCTGAAGAAGGGGCTGAGAAAAGCCAGTCATCCAGATATCTGTGAAGACCTACTGCAGGAACCCTCTCAAAGTAAGATGTTGATTTCTTTTTCTAGGCCCCATCTCCACAAGGATATAGACAGAATGGAGGCAGTCCAGAGGAGGGCAACTAAAATGGTACAGGGTCTTAAAGACACTTAAAGAGCTTAACCCTTACAGGGCAGTGGACCAATATATCAGTCCAGAATTCCTATATGTTCTAATTCTGTCATCAGCCTAATTTATATGTAACCCTTGATGAAAGGGTGGGGGGGACATGATAGAAACTTTCAAGTACCTCAGGGGAATCAGCGAAGTCCAAGACGAGAGCATCTTTCAGAGAAAGAGATGTGCAAGAACAAGAGGGCACAATTTGAAGATAGTGGGGGGATGGCTCAGGGGCAATGTCAGATAGTATTTTTTCATGGAGAGGATGGACTCTATGAATATATTTGGCTTCTGCTGTATAACTCCCCAAGGGACCAAATTTTGGCTAGACTTCAGTTCTTGGGTCAGAAAAAAAACCGGTGGCAAGGAGTAGTAATAAATAACCTTAACACGGTGGTGGAGTCTACCTCTAACCCTCTGGAAAGAAACCCATCCACCATATTTTCTGCACCAGGAACTGCAATATCCACCCACCCTTACATCTACTATCTGAATTTGTTTAAAAAAATTCCCCTTTTCTCCTACCTTACTACTGGCCAGTAGTCTATGTTTGTTGGTCACTTTGTAGCTCCTCTGAGTCCAATCCGGTGTCTTCTCTAACAGATATGGCCTGCTATGAGAAAGCAGTTCTACCACCAACTCATATCCAGTGGGCCCTGGAAAGGAAGAGAGAACAAAAAAAAATACAAGAAAGGTAAAATTAATTTTATAGCGAGAACGCTTCCTTGTCCCACTTCTAGACCAGTGTCCTCACTCTGTCACATCTGTCCCTGTTCTGCTGAGCAAAAAATGGGAATAAAGATGAACATGCAACACTGGTAAAAAAAAAATATAATAAATAAAAACATCAAACTAACAAGTACAACATCTGCTATATATGAATGTCCGGCAGTGATTCCCAACCCTCTCTCTTTCTCTCTTTCTCTCTCTTTCTCTCTCTCTCTCTTTCTCTCTCTTTCTTCCCACTGGATGGCACATGTCAAAGACTGATTTTACCAGTCTGCCCTTACTATGCCTGTACACACACACACACACACACACACACACAGTCACACTGCCATGTCTTGGAGTGTGGGGGTGGAACCCACGTACACAAGGGAATGCATTTTTTGTGATTGTGCCACATCTTGGTGGGTGGGTTGGAAGCAATGGATACCAGGAAATGCTGCATGTTTGATGGTGCTGGGTCTCAGAGGGTGGGGTGAATCCCTGGACACCAATAAATGCAATTTGTTTGAATGGTGCCAGGTATTCCAACACCAAGCACCATACAACAAACAGCATTAACCATCCGATGACTGGCAACATCAAACACACATCATTGCCAGGTGTAAGTGGGTTCCACCCAAGCTGCCAAGACATGGCACTATTGCACAAAATGTTTCTTTGGTCCCCAGTCTTTGTCTCTCTCTATGTCTCTGTCTCTCTCTGTCTGTCTGTCTGTCTGTCTGTCTCTCTCTCTCTCTCTCTCTCGTTCTCTCTGTGTCTCGGTCTCTCTCTCTGTCTGGTCTCTCTCTCTCTCTCCCTCCCTCCTTCCCTCCCCCTCTCTCCATCCCTTCTGGATGGCACATTCCCTCTTTCTCTCTCTTCCTTCTGGATGGCACATGGCAAAGATGTATTTTACCAGTCTGCCCTTGCCTTGCCTGTATACACACAGGCACACAACAGGGGTCGAAACTGGCACTGACAAACTTGCCAAATGCTGATAGATTTTGTGTGTGGCAAATAAGGTTTTCAGCAGGCTTGTAGTTGAGAAGATAACATCTCAATACGTACACCAGCTGGTCTGGTGGAAAAGTCTGTGGGGCTAGTGGATTTTCCCAGTAATTTGCCCTGCTGGCTAGTGGCTACAAAACTTTCAACTCCTGCACTGAGACCAGGAATAAACTTTATTTGTGATTTCTGTGACTGTAAAGTATCTCTCTGGTGCCCCATAGTCTCTCCCCCCCACCGTATGGCACAAGTTAAAGGATTATTTTGCTAGTTTGCTCTTGCCTGGTCTGTACACGCACAGTCACACCGAGGCCAGGAACACCCTGTATTTGTGATTTCTGTGACTGTAAAAATGTCTCTTTGGTCCCCAGTAGTCTCTCCCTCCCTCTCTCTCTCTCCCCCTCTGGACTGCATAAGTCAAAGATTTATTTTACCAGCCTGTCATTACCCGGCCTATACACAAAAACACACATTTAGTCCAGGAATAAACTTTGTGATTTATGAGACTGTAAAATATCTCTCTGGTGCTTTGTAGTCTCTGATGCCCCCCCAACCATATGGCACAAGTGGGTTGGTCACCTACATTAGGGAAGGAATAAGGTGTAATAGGGAGGGGTGATGAAGACTGGGCAGAGGCCATATGGGTGCAACTATACAACCTGAGGGGTAGTAAGGTTAGACAGGGAGATCATTTATAGGCTTCTGACAAAGAATGAGGATATTGATAAGGAGCTGAAGCCACACCACAAGTCTGGCATTCCCCAGTGTCCAGTGGTCCAGTTCAAGACCTTCCATACCTGGCACCATCAAAAATAATGAATTTCATTGAGTCCTGTGGTCCTACAAAAGCCCTACCATAACAGGCCCTTCAAAAATAAGGTCTGAACTGGTGTCTAATGGTCTCACCCAAAGCTCTGCCATACCAGACACCACCAAAAATTAAAATATCCTGGTGTACAGAGGTCCCCTATGTTCTTCGATAACAGGCCCCACCACAAGTAAATCATTCCCTTGGGTCCAGTGGTCTGCCTATGCCCTCCCATATCTTGTGCCACCAAACAAAGACTTCTCTGCTATTGGTGGTGGAGGGCAGGTCTGAGAGGGAAAAGAGCAGATAGGAAGTATCTTGAATAGAACCTGTGCCCTCTTTGGCTGGGGGGGAGCAGGCTGTACTGCTCTTGTTGGCAGTAAAGCCTGCACCTCCTGCTCCAGTAGTTTTTTTTCTGAGAAAGGATCTGGTGTAAGCTGCTTTGATCTTAGAGGAAGAAGGGACTTGAAACAAAGGGCAGACCCTGACTCACTATTTCCAGAACTCACTTGTCTGTTGTTATTCTCAGCCATTCCTGAAAAAAGTGAATTAATATGCCCCTTACAGTTGATGGAGATACAGCCTGGTGGGGAAAGTCAGAGATTTGGCTTTGCTTGCTGCAAGGGCTGTGCAGATTGGGATCCTCTCCTGGAACCTCTTCTGCCTCTGACTTTATAAAAGCCACCTTGCTGTGATTGGTATTACTGTTGGGGAACAGCCTGCACCTGAAAGGCCTCCTAAAAGAAGGCCTACCCCTGCCTCCTCTACCATAAGAAAAAGTGGAGGGAGAGGCTCTGTCTTTAGTAGCATTGCTTCTGAAAGTAGCCTTATACTCATCTACTTTCTTCATGTATGCCTCAGTCTGGGCGCCAAAAAGAGAATGGCCCCCGACTGGGAAGTTCATAGCCTTACTCTGGGTGTCCTGGGTGAGATTAGTAGCTCTCAGCCAGGCAAACCTTCTTAATGCTATGGTACCTGCCATCCATCTAGCAGCTGTGTCATTTGTGTCAGCTGAAACTGGTACTTGGAAGCCTCCGAGCCCAGTCTTGCAGTATCCAGCAACTCTGAAACTGTCAGAGAGGGATCAGCATCAGCATTATCCAAAATGAACTGCCAAAGAGCCTTCAGGTAGAGGGCTGCATAAGCCTGATAGCTGACCTGGTGAACTGCCAAGCATGCTGAAAGGTACCCTTTTTTTGCCATGCTGTCTATCCTCCTTGAGTCCTTCTGGGGGGGGGGGTGAAAGGACAAGGGAGTTTTAGCCTTGTTCAGCAGGTTGCTTGTTGAAAAATACCTTGGATGTCAGGTTGAGTAAACAAAAACTCAGCTCCTGACCTTTCAAGCTGATATTTCTTGTCACATTTTTTATCTATGGGTGTGACAGTGCTAGGAATCTTGAAAATTTTTGTGATGGCCCTCTGGGGAGGATGACGAATGCCTGAATTTCTTCAGCTCCTGGAAAGTGGAAGAGAGTACCGTGGCTGCCTGGGCTAGTCTGGGGCTATCAAGATAAGAAATGCCAAATGGGATCTGAGCTTGAGCAGTACCCTGAATACCAGGGGAAAGGGAGGAAAGGCATACAGGTGCTTCCCTGACCAATCCAGAGCCTGCTCATCCAGAGGCAGTGTACCCCAATCTGGTGGCCTACAGCAATACTGTGGCAGGTGGTGATTCTGGTGGGATGCAAACAAGTCTACCTCTAGAGTGCCCCACCTCCTGAAGATCGCTTGCACCACTTGCCTGTTCAGAGTCCATTCATGACGGGCCCGGTTGATTCGAATCAAGGCATCTGCCAGGATATTGTCTTTTCCAGACAGATGGCTTGCCTGCAGGGATACTCCCAAAGAGTAAGCCAATATCCAGATTTTCATGGCTTCTGAGCAGAGAGGACCTGACCTGGTACCTCCCTGCTTGTTTATGTAGTACATTGTGGTGGTTTTGTCTGTTCTGACTTGCATCACCTTTCCTTGCACCAATGTTTGTAAACTCTTTTAGTGCCAGAAACACAGCTCTGAGTTCTAGCAAGTTTATGTGCTGGAAGGACTCTGCAACTGACCAAATACCCTTGGTTGTGTGATCCCCTAAATGAGTACCCCAACCCAGGAGACATGCACCTGTTGTAAGAACAACTAACAGAGACTCTCTCTGTAAAGGGATCCACTCTTCCACACTGGCACTTTGACTTGCGCCGCATGGGTAAAGGTGAAGACATGCAAAATTGTTGAATAATGTTGAAGAAACTGGAATTTAAGTGTTTAAAAATGTAAAGAAAAAAGCGGGGTCAACTGCAAAGACTGGGTAACCGTGGATCCTAGGTAAGTGGGTCAATGGTGGGAAAAGAACTGAGATGGCGGCAGGGAATCAACCCCTTTATACCACATCTCACGTTGGAAGGAGCCGACGTCGGGGGCGGTCCCTTGCCACAGACTGCTAGCTAGAAGATTTTTTCCATGGTGCCCTAGTGCCTGGTGGCCTTAGTCCTGTTGGTAATACCTGCCGCAACAGTTCTCCCTTGAAGTGAGATCCCCAAAGACTCCAGGAACCCTTGGGTGGTCCGTAGATATTGTCTTACTTGGTCTGGTGATTTCTCTACCACCAGCCAGTCATCTAAGTATGGGAACACTATGAACCCCTGCCTTTGAAGGTGCATCACAACTGCTGACAGGCACTTTGTGAACACCTTTGGGGCTGAAGAAAGGTCAAAAGGCAGGGTTGAATCCATAAGTCCCTCCCCAGCTTTTACTGCCCCCACCCCCCTTGGGTAGCACCCTCCCTCTCTCCTTTGTAAATATCAAGCAGAAGTAGTCATTGAGTTCTTCTACCTTTTCTCCCACCTTCTCTACCCATCCCCTGTCCTTAATCTTTACTATCTGTTCTTTGCAGCTTCCTTTTTTACCCTGATGTACCTGAAAAAGCTCTTTTCCCTCTCCTTTATGCCTTGCACCACCATGAGCTGTATGGTGGCTTTTGCTCTTCTTACTGCTTTTGTCACCTCCCTTGCCTCCTGCAGGTACTCCTCCCAATCATCCCTCCTTCCCGATTCCCATATCTCCTAAAGCCCTTCTTTTTTCTCCTCACCTTTTCTGCTACTTTCCTTCTCATCCAACTTGCCTTTTTTTTCCTGGCCTTTTTAATCTGAGTCCTGCTACAGGAATTGGTAGCCTCCAGTATCCCCTTCTTTTATGAGCTCCCATCTCTGGTCCATGCCCATATTAAACTGGATCCTAACCAGGTACTCACTCACTACCTCCCCCATCCTTGCAAAATCTGCCCTGTTGAATTCCAACACCTTTATGTTGGATGTCACCCCCTCTTTGCCCATAGTCAACCTGAACTTTACTGAGTGATGGTCACTCCCCTCTAATGGTTTGTCCACCCTTGTATAACTCACAAATTACCCATTTGTAAGCATTAGGTCTAGGGTGTCGCCCCCCCCCGCCCGGTTGGTTCGCTGACCACCTGTAACCGGAAGCTTTCCTGAAAGGCATCCAGTAGTACCTGCTCCATTTTACTGCTGGTGTCTGGGGTTCCCCAGTAAACCCCTGGCAGGTTGAAGCCTCCCACAACAACAACACTCCCCTTCCTGCATACCATTTTAATCTGCCACGAAAGTTCCTTGTCCAACTCCTCTGTTTGGGATGGTAGCCTGTACATCATTCCCATATGGAGAGTGCTATTACTGGAATCCTGGATGTCTCTCCCTTTTCATCTCCTGCTCAACTCCCCCTCCTGCACTCAGTTCACCCCATCTGTTCCTGTTTCCTTTCTCCCAATCAGTGTTCTCCACTGCCACAGCTGTTATTCCCCCGAAGTCTTCTCTATCCACCCTGCTCCACTTCTCTGCATCCATCTGCCACAAACCCCTTCAAAAGCTTCTCTGTGTCACTTCTCATTGTATCCACCCCGTCTGGAGTTTGCACCCTGATGCAGATCTTGGTAGCATCTGCAAACAGACAGACCTTTCCCTCCAGCCCTTCTGCTATGTTGCTAATGAATAAATTGAACAGGACTGGCCTAGTGACTAATCCTAAGGGTACCCAGCTGGTCATCCCCCTACCCTAATTGTAGCCCATGAGAATGGAATGATGCCCACTCCCACCCCCCTCTTTAGCAAATACTGAGCATAAGTACTTATTCATTCTTCAGTAATTCTGCCTTTTTCCCACTTCCCATGAACACTCCATGAATACATCCCTGTCCTCATCCATTTGGGTGTCCTTAAATCTCCAGAAACTTGTCCTTTTAAACCTCTAGGAGCTACAACCAGTAAAGCACTTCCTGGTGTCGAGTAGCCAAAACATGCCCTCCTGTAACAGGCCACCTTTCCCCAATATCCAACAAAGTCAGTCACCATAATAAGTAAAGCATCCCCTTTGTTATTCAATTTCCTCCCACAAGTTCTCCCATACCAAAAAAGGCATTTCCTGATGTCCAGTGATCCCCCAGTTAGCTTTCATACAAGGCCCCACCACAAGTAATTTTATTTATTTATTTAGCTTTTGTTGACTGGGTAAGTGCACTAGACAAATCCTGCCTATTTTCAGGCACGACCCGGGGAAGGGTGATACAGATAAATGCCAACACACCTTGAACCAGATTAAGCTGTTGGTGGTATTTTTTCAGTGAATGAGGGAAATTTGGCCAGGACACCGGTGAAATTCCCCTACTCTGAGGGGTGGGGAACCCTTCCCATGAGACATCTGGACTCGGTTCAGAATGTCTCAGTCGATAGCAGGAGTGGAGGTGGTGGGCGATGGTCCTCAAGAACCTAATGCAACACTTGAGGAGGTTGCATTCTCTTCAGATATGGAATTACAGTCTGGTCCTGCAGTACTACATGAGGAGTTGCTTCAGTCTGACATATTAGACGACATAGGTGAGAACAATGCCCTTATGAATGTGGCTACTGAGGACGATAAGAAAAGAAAACGTTTGGAAAATGGACAAACAGTTTGCTCTGGTATGGCAAAGAAAAGTATTAAGCCAAATGTTGCTGACCTGCGTGATGATACTGCTAATGTTCCAGAAATGGATGGGGAGTCTTTCCCCCTTTTCAGCCCGTTATGCTTCCTGGTCCCCCGAGAGATCACTGCAGGTGGTGGGTTGGATACAGACCCCCGAGGCGTGGATACCAGATCCGTCCATTCCGTTACCCGGAACAGCTTCTACGAGCCAGGAGGAACGTTTTTCGGACCAACTGTTAGTGGAGGGACCGATTTCGGTGACGGACCGGAAAGACGCGTCACTTCTGCCTTCCTCGGCTGAACCCAGGATCCCGGGTGTATCACAGCCGAAAATGGACTCTGGCAGCACGGAGAACACCGACGGAGAACCTAGAGCACCAGACAACATGATTACTGAGATTTCGGACGCTTCCACATTGGACCCTATGCCACAAGGATGGTGTACTAATCGGGACTCTGTTACTATTTCAGGTACTATTCCAACTGACTCTCCCCCCCCCAACACATACACCTCTAGGCCAGCTAGTTATGCTTCCCTCTTCAAGAATAAGGACATACCAGTCAGAAAACGTTTTGTTGCCGTATTCATTACAAAGGGTATGGAACTCCCCACCTGGTCATTATGTGGGCAAATCTTTACTAATTGATTCTCTAGGGATTCGCCCTGCTGATGTTTATGCCTTTATCCACACTTCAGGAGATCGTAATTTTGATGTTTCATTCAGAACTGCTGCATTATTAGATAAATTTTGGGCAGCTTATTACACTGCTCGGACAGACTCAGTTTGGAAATATTTTATAGTTATTCCTCTTACCAGGCCAACGGCCAAAATCGTAACTGTTCTCTTTCGAAATGAAGGAGTTAATGTGCTAGATATTGTATATTGGTTAGAACAACATTGTACAGTGACTGGTGTTCCACATGCTGTAATTGACGATAATGGGTTTTGGATGGGAGGGTGGAAATTTAATGTACAACTTAAGATTACCGAAGCAGGGGTGCAACACCTCCCTAATTGTTTCTATCTGGGCAGGGACCGAGGTGTATTGTTTTATCCAGGTCAACCACGTTCCTGTTACAGATGTGGTTCGTTATCCCATTTAAGCTCAGACTGTGATCAATTGAAATGTGCTTCTTGTGGTCTGCTAGGTCATTCGGTGTTATCTTGCAAGGTACCCCCCACTTGTAACTTATGTGGTGATCTCTCACACATTTTTGAAACATGTCCATGGGCGGCCCATAATACTACAGATTACACTGAGCACGATTCATATATAGCCAAATCCTCGGCTACTACACAACCCCCACAGAGCTCAGTGCACACTATTAGGAATAAGGATACAGGCCTCTCATCTTCAGTACCTCAGACTGTAAAGACTTCTCCTCCTTCTGAGAGTTTACCAGATATGGTTAAACCTCCCCACCCCCCCCGAATCCAGGGAGATTCCGGTGTGCAGTGCGTTGCCCACCATTTCTGATGTTCCAGCCCATATTGTGGACCCACCTGCTTCTATCCCAGTAAGTGAAGTTGTAGAGCTTGGGGATAATTTACTACCCCCCCCATCAGCAACTCGCTGTCTTCGCTCTACCAAACAGGTAGACCCGATACCTATACCTCCAATCACGATTTCAAATCCCTATGACCCATTACAAAGTTGGGGTGATGCCATGGAAGAGGAGGAGTTAGATGACTCCTCTCTTTCCCATCCTTCCCCGGCTGCTTCAGTATCATTAGCCACTACTTCTGGGGTTCCTGTGTGAAAAAAGTCAGTTAGAACAAGGAAAAAGAAATGAGGTGTTTATTGCTTTCTGTGGTTTCCTTTTTCCTTTTGCTTATGTCCTTTTTAAGTCTAGCCAGTCTCAATGTTAATAGCATTCGGTCTCCATACAAGTGTACTGCAACTTTTTCAGCATTACAAAGTTTGAATTATGATGTTTAGTTGCTGCAAGATGTTAGGTTGTATACAGCGGAGGAAGTCACAACAGCCTCACGGAACTGGGGTTTGGGGCCCTCTTATTGGTCTTTAGGGCAGGATCTCTGTTCTGGTGTGGGCTTTTGTTTTCATTCTTCAACTTTCCTTTTGCAAAAAATAGTAGATTTAGTTCCCGGAAGAGTATTATTATTGGACCTTTTATGGTATGACTCCCCATACAGACTTATCAATATCTATGCACCACAACAAAAAGCTACCAGACTTCAGCTTCTCCGTTTGATCAAACCATTTTTATTAACTAACCGAACTATTTTATGGGGTGGTGATTTTAATACCAGCTTGGATATCCCCCCAAATAAGAAAACTTATTGTGATACATCTGCTTTAAGTACCATTATTAAAGAGACAAATCTAATTGATATATTGGCCCAGTCCCGGTTACCTACTTTTTCAAAAGAAAAATTGACCTCCAGAATAGACTTTTGGTTTTGTTCTCAGACCGTTGGGGTTGCGACCGGTATTACTACACCTATGGCTACCTCAGACCACCATTTGATAGGTCTACGGATACCGCTAAGAGAAACTTTAGCACAGGGTCCTGGGACTTGGAGAGTGAACTCATCTCTGCTATCACTTCCTGAGTTCCACATGGGATTTCGGGACCTAATTACAGACCGTATTTCTGTGGAGATTCTTTATGATTCTATTATAGACTGGTGGAATGACATTAAAATCTATGTGATTTCTTACTTTAAAAACTGCATTCCTTGATTTATTCAAACGCTGCCTGAGTGATATCTGCCTTTACATCTGTCGTTTCATGAGAGAGACTGCTGTTGGAAAGCGTGACTGCTGTTAATACTGAGCTCCAAATAATTTAAAACATCTCCTGGAAGTGTGCACAGGGTGAGAGACTGTTGCAATTAATTGTTTGAAGCACCTGAAATGGCTGTCTTCACGAAGGAAGGACTGGGGAGTGTGCTGTGAGGTCATTGGTGGAGGAGGGGTTATTGCACTTTAAAAAGACGCGCTGCTCGCAAGAGGTAAACAGCATTCCTTGATTTATTCAAACGCTGCCTGAGTGATATCTGCCTTTACATCTGTCGTTTCATGAGAGAGACTGCTGTTGGAAAGCGTGACTGCTGTTAATACTGAGCTCCAAATAATTTAAAACATCTCCTGGAAGTGTGCACAGGGTGAGAGACTGTTGCAATTAATTGTTTGAAGCACCTGAAACGGCTGTCTTCACGAAGGAAGGACTGGGGAGTGTGCTGTGAGGTCATTGGTGGAGGGGGTTATTGCACTTTAAAAGATGCCTTTGCTCGCAAGAGGTAAACTGCATTCCTTGATTTATTCAAACGCTGCCTGAGTGATATCTGCCTTACATCTGTCGTTTCATGAGAGAGACTGCTGTTGGAAAGCGTGACTGCTGTTAATACTGAGCTCCAAATAATTTAAAACATCTCCTGGAAGTGTGCACAGGGTGAGAGACTGTTGCAATTAATTGTTTGAAGCACCTGAAATGGCTGTCTTCACGAAGGAAGGACTGGGGAGTGTGCTGTGAGGTCATTGGTGGAGGAGGGTTGTTGCACTTTAAAAGACGCTGCTCGCAAGAGGTAAACTGCATTCCTTGATTTATTCAAACGCTGCCTGAGTGATATCTGCCTTTACATCTGTCGTTTCATGAGAGACTGCTGTTGGAAAGCGTGACTGCTGTTAATACTGAGCTCCAAATAATTTAAAACATCTCCTGGAAGTGTGCACAGGGTGAGAGACTGTTGCAATTAATTGTTTGAAGCACCTGAAACGGCTGTCTTCACGAAGGAAGGACTGGGAGTGTGCTGTGAGGTCATTGGTGGAGGAGGGTGTGCACTTTAAAAAGGCCGCGCTAGCCTTGGCGTAGCGTGAGCGTTGTGAGTGGCGCGAGCGCCACTCAGTGCATAAAATCTGTGCAATTTAAAGTTTTAGTAGTTGTTTTTCAGCATACTTCCTTGGTAATTGTACTATTATAAAGCTTTAATAGCTCTGTGGGTAATTGTATAAGAGGTGTTTATTAATTAGAGGAATATTTTATAGTAGATATGAGGTTAATGTTTATATTGTGTTTTGTTTGTATTTTCCAACCATTGTTAGTTGTAGAATTAAGCTGTATAGCTAATTATGAGAAACTTAGAGATTTGGACTTTAGTTGCTCATGGTGGAACTACCAATGAGCAATTATGTCCAGAACATAATTCTCATATATAATGGTAAAGTGTATTATGAAATAGGAAGTTACTATATGGCTTATAAGTTAAAGAAAATGTGTTGGTTACAGACCTGTTATAATGTGGGGAAGAAATACATTTTTAATAATGGTGATATACAGAAATTCCTTCCTGGAAAATATGGGAATAAAAGTTTAGGGGTGAAATGGTTATTATTGATGTTATTAATGTTATCAGGAACAGTTCACCCTAATCCTGGGCCAATCAATCATATAGATAAGGGTGTTAATTCTTTTTTGAAAATAGGACATTTAAATATTCAGAGTTTATTACCTAAAAAAGATTTGTTAGAAGGATGGTTGGTTGAAAATTCTTTTGATATTTTGGCATTGACAGAGACCTGGTTAACTGATAGAGTAATTGATGATGAAGTTAGGATTGAGGGGTATTCGGTATATAGAAAGGATAGAAAAGGGAAAAGGGGGGGTGGTTGTTTATTTTATGTTAAGAGCAATTTATCAGCTAATATAAATATTGTTGGTCAGGACAGTTGTTATTATGAGTCTTTGGTAGTCGATTTGGTTTTAGGTGGAAATAAAGTGCTCACTTTAATTGATGTGTATGTACCTCCTTTGAATATTAGCATGGGAATTGAAGCCTTTTTTCATGATTTATCTTTCCCTTCCTCTAGAGAATTGTTAATTTTGGGTGACTTTAATTTAGATTGGCCATCTAATCAAGCAATTGATGTTAGGAATTTAGTTTCAGGATTGGGAATGTTTCAGTTGGTGACTGATTCCACTAGATATAATTATCGAACTGGGTATGAGTCACTAATTGATTGGATTATTACTAATTGTCCGGATCATGTAGTTAAGTCAGAAGTTTATCCAGATTGTCTTAGTGACCATTGTGCAATTTATTGTGAATGGTCTGTGAAATATTTTAAAGAATCGCATAGAACCTTTCAGTATCGGAAAGTTTCGGACCTTAATTTGCAGTCTTTTTCAGATGAAGTTCAGTTAATTGATTGGTCTTTCCTAGATGTTATTGAAGACATTGATGATGCCTTTCATAGGTTTTGTAGTTACTTTATTGGTATTTGAGATAAGTTACTGCCGTTTAAGACTGTTAAATTAAAAGCAGAGGAGAAAATATGGTTCAATTATGAACTAAGGAAAATTATAAGGGATAGAAATAAGGTTTGGAATAAGTTTAGGAAGCATAAGACAATTGGTCTGCAGCATGAATATAAGAGACTACGTAATTTATGTAAGGCAAAGGTAAGGAAAGCGAAAAGGGATTACTTGGTAAATAAATTGGGTAAGGGGTTGTGTGATACTAAGGCCCTTTGGAAAGTTTTGAATGATTTAATGGGAAAGAGCAAGGATTTGGATAATATTACACTGCAATTAGACGGACAATTGGTTAGTGATCCAATTAAAGTAGTTAATGGGTTTAATGCACATTTTACTGATTTGGATAGGTTTAATATTCAAGGACGTGTTACAAGTTTAGAATTGGAGGAGTTATTAGAGGAAAATTATGTGGATGGGGGGGTGTCTAAATTTCATTTTCAGGAGCTTACTGAAAATGAGGTTTTGATGTATATTTTGAAGACTGATCCTAGGCCATATTTGGGGGCTGATGGAATTGATTATAGAATTTTAAAAAAAGTTGGGTCAATAATTGTTCCAATGTTGACAAAAGTTTTTAATTTTTCCCTTATTAATAATGTATACCCTTTGAAGTGGAAATGTGGTGTTGTAAGGCCAATTTATAAAACAGGAAGTACAGTTAATGTTAATAATTACAGACCCATAACACTATTGGATCCTTTATCCAAATTATTAGAGAGTATTGTTTCTGATCAGGTTAAAGTTTATTTGGATCAAAATTTTCTCTGGTCTCCTTCAGCATATGGATTTCGGCAGGATTTAGTACAGAAACTGCCTTGGTGAGGTTCACGGGCAGGTGTATAAGGCCTTGGATGAGGAAAAATAGTAGCTGCTGGCTTTGTGGACCTCACCAAGGCGTTTGATTTGGTGGATCATAGGAAGTTGTTGATGAGTTTGTTAGAGGTTAATTTTCAAAGGAAGCGATATTATGGATTAATGATTATTTAACTGGTAGGGTGCAGAAAACTATGGTGAATGGTGTATTGTCTGATGAGGGCATTTTGATGTGTGGAGTTCCCAAGGGTCTGTATTAGGTCCTTTGTTGTTTACTTTATTTTTAAATTCTTTGCCCAAAGTATGTAAGAAACAGAGCTTATTTTGTTTGCAGATGATGCAGTTTTATTATGTATTGGTAATACTTTACAGGTTGTGCAGCAACAGTTACAGGATGATTTTAGTTTAATGCATGGTTGGTTAATAGAGCAAAACTTAGTGTTAAATCATGCAAAACAAAATGTATGGTATTTAATAATACAAGATCTAATGTGAATTCTGAGCTAATTTTAAAAGATAATTATGGAAATAATATAGAAAGGGTTTCTGAAATTTGTTACCTGGGCCTGGTTATTGATTGTAATTTATCATTTGAATTATATATTCAGAAGTTAATAGGTAAGTTGCATCGAAGATTAGGAATGCTTTATCGATTGAAAAAGTACTTAACAGATGAGGTTAGAATAATTTTGGTTAATAGTTTATTGTTTTCAGTCATTGATTATGGTTTAATTATATATTTTTACATCAGTTAGAATGCGTACTAAGTTAGTATCTACTTATCATAATATTATTAGATTTGCTAAGGTCAGAAGAAAAGAACTCACCATTGTTTACTCTATAGTTCTATGGGGTGTTTGTCATTAGTTGATAGGTTTAGATTACGTGTTTTAGTATTTCTTCAAAAATTAAATTAGAAATTTTTTCTGGTGTTATTGTGATATGTTTCCTAAATTGATTAATGGTGTAAGAACTAGGTCACAGGTTAACCTTAACTTTAATTTCGGATTCCTATTATAAAAGTGTGTTTGCTCAGAATTCCTTCAATTTTATGCAGTGAAATTGTATAATAGAATACCCTCTTATATTATGCAATGTGTTACAATTTTGTCATTTAAGAGGGTTTAAAAAAATTCTTGGTAGCTGATTCAAAGTGTTGTTGTTTTAAATAATGTATTTTATATGTTTGTATATTATTTATGTATGTTTTATGTTGTGACTGGGCATCAGTGAAAATGGGCATTTTGCTCACTGATTATACAGAATAAAAATAAACAAACAAACAAACAAACAAACAAACAAATATTATGCTAGATTCCTAGCTGACACCAGACATTGTACTTCTAGTCTTTTAAGGGCTGAATTGTTGGAACTGTTCTCTAAATCCCACATATATAATATTGATTACTCGGCTCACATTAAAGAAGTTAAAATTGCTTTAGCCAAAGAACAATATGACAGACAAAAAACTATTCTTTTCGAACAAAAATATCGTACCACTGGGACGCAGTACCAATTCAATCCCTTTGAAGTGCATACAGACAAATTTCATAGTAAACAAATACATCAATTGCGAGATGATCAACAACATATAATTACTGGACAAAACAACCTCATGGAATATGTAACATTTTTTATTAAAAAGACTTTTGGGACTCCTGTTGTTGAATCGCCCGACATGGCACTCCTGTTACAGACGTTAGATGTACCAACTTTAACGACATCACAGAAGTCTGAACTTCTGGTGCCTTTTTACCTCTGAGGAAGTGAGGCAGGTTATCTTTAGTTTTAAGGATAGGGTAGCTCCTGGGTCAGATGGTCTTTCAGCAGAAATTTATAAATCCTTATGGCAATATATGCCAAGTCAGTTACTGGCTATTTTTAATGCCTTTCTGCAGGAAGACCGACTGACAGACCAAATGTATGAAGGGCTAATGCTATTTCTCTATAAAAAAGGAGATAGATGTGACTTGAAAAATTGGAGGCCGATCACTTAACTTAACACTGATTATAAGATTTTTTCTAAATTATTAGGGAACCGGATGTCTAAACTCTTACCATCAGTACTCTCCTCATCCCAATACTGTTCAGTCACCGGCAGATCTATTCATGATGCTTTACTATTACTTAGAGAGTTGTTTTCTCAAGGTCAGCAGGGAGCTCTTAAAGGTTATTTATTTAATTTTGACCTCTCTAAAGCTTTTGATCATATTTCTCAGGAGTTTATTTGGTTGACACTTAAAGCTTATGGGTTTCCGACTCTTTTTATTAATTGGCTTTTTTTTTATGCTATTCTTTAGCTTATGTTAGACCATATGTTAATGGTAGAATTGGTTCCCCTTGTTACATCCGCCGTGTGGTAAGGCAGGGTTGCCCTTTAAGTCCTTTATTATTTGTTATTGCCTTGATCCCATAATTCGACTTCTTTCCAAATCTCCAAGACTCCTAGGCCTTCATGATAATACTATTCCAAAAGTAATTTGTTATGCAGATGACTTATGTGTTCTTGTCCCTACGGTCCTGATAGGGCAATTATTCTGTATAATATTACCCATTTTTTTGTCAGTTATTGGCTCTAGTTTAAATTTACAAAAAAGTGTATGTTTTAATTTGACTGTATCTATCGCGGGTATAGGCTCGATTGCTGGCATTCGACTAGTGGATTCTCCACACAAATTATTAGGACTTTACTTCGGTATTCCAGATGTGGCTAAATATAATTGGGAACTATGTATAAACAAAGGTAGGGAAAGGGTATGCAAGTGGAACAAATGGTATCTAGGTAAAAAGAAACGCATTTTTTTGATCAAAACTTGTTTATTACCCATTTTTTTACATGTGGCACATGTTTTTCCGTTGCCCAAATGTTTTTTCATCCCTCTCCTTAGTCTTTTCTTTTCCTGTTTTTGGGGTAGTCATTTGAATCCCATTAAACGTAATGTTTTGCTACAGTCTTATCGTCAGGGAGGTGTGACTATGATTCACCCAATAGTGTTCTTTTTTTCCATTTTTTTACTACTAATTTGCAACCTTTGGTTACAGAATCTCTACGACTTTGGATTCCCTTTGTGCATATGTCCCTTACTGGAATTCTTCAGGAATGGTGTGTAGGTATTTTTTTACATAAGAATAAAAGATGATATGTTTTATCTTCAGATTGGATGATAACATTTGACATGTTAAAGACATGGCATGTAACAATACAGATGATCAAAACCCTCAGCAGAAAACAGTTATATGCACATATAGTCACATCCCACTTTACTGAAGATGTTTTTCCGGATTTTACATCATCAGAGCGGACACAGATTGGTAATCGTTTAATTGACCCACGGATCCCTATCACAATGTGGGATATTAGTTGGTTACGGGTCCAAGGTAGAATTAATGTACGTGGTAATCTGAAGCACAAGCAAATATCAGAAAGATATTGTTTCCGTGATTCCTGTACAGATTCGGTAGAAACAATGTTTCATTTATATTTTTCCTGCCCATTTATTCTTCGTTTCTGGTTTTTATGGTGCCGACATTTTTGGAACAAAGTATGGCGCCACTGGGATCAGAAAGCTCTTTTCTTTGGTCTTTTTCCAGATACTTGGACATCCTGCAATTCTAGTACTTTAAATATAGTGGCAGTTGTAATACTATACTGGGTATGGCAGGTTAGATGTTGTTTTTTATTTCAGCAACGTTATTTAACCCCTGATGAATTATTTACAAAAATATTGAATTACCTTGATTGCTTTAAAGAGAGAAAACCCTTAAGACAGGCATATGGGAACGATATTGGAATTTCTTTTGATTCCCTGTGTTATTTTCTTATGAAATGTTTTCTTTACTGTATTTTTCAAATCTTTGATGTTTCTTTGTTTTTGAATTTTTGAACTATTGCTGTATTTATGTTTTGTTTCTAACAAAGTCTGTACATATGTTTTGTTTTCAAATAAATATACCCCTACTCTTTTCGATAAGTGCCATGGGATCTTTAGCATCCACTTGAACTACCACCAATCCAGGCAGATAGGTCCTCGGTTTAACATCTCATCCGAAAGACGGCACCTCAGAAATACAGCACCCCTCTAATGCTGCATTACAGTGTCAGTATTGGGATATTAACCCAAGTGCCAGATGTGGGAACTGAACCCACAGCCATCTGATCTCCCGGCCTCAGAGGTGAGTGTGCTACCTACTGAGCCACTGACACTGACAGACAATTTACTTCCTGTTGTCCTATAGCCCAACAATGACCTCAAATTCCATGTCCCAACCCATCAAAAAGGATACCCAGTTGGCCAATTGCCACTCAAATCCCTTCAAAACCAGGCAACGCATGAACCAGGATTATAGGGCGCATGTTCCACACAAGCCCTCCCATACCAGACACAACCAGGCAATATGTGGAGAGCATCTTACCAGGATACTGCGGAGTCAGAATCAGGAATCTTGAAGGGATGACTTCAGTACTGAAAATAAAATACAGGAATGGAGTCACAAAAGGTCTGTAATTCTTAGTAAATTACTAATATATGACATGCTCACAGTAGAGTTATACTTCTCTGATGGGGAAGGAGTCTGCATCCTTTCAGGCATGTGAAAGAGAAATAAAAATAGGTTAACATGAAGAAGATTCAGTAACGAGATAAGAAACTGAGCGTGGATAGATACTGATGGTGCATCAGACTACATTTGAGTGCAATGGTGCATTAGACAAAAAAGTTACTCCTAAAACAGAGTATAATTATAGAGGTACAGAGAAATAAAATTAGTTAACAGATAGCAGAAGAGAAAAGAGAGTGTATCAGTGGAGATGATTAGAAAGACCAGTGCTCTACACCTAGATGGCCACTTTTCAAGTGACTGAGAGTAGTACTCCAGGTGGGATAGGTGAAATTCCTTTTGGTTCACTGGTCCATTGTTATCTGGGCAGTTAGGTTCATTCACTGGCCCTTTTAATGGAGTCCATTCTTGGCACCCCTTCTGTAGATGAAGCACCTAGTTCACTCTGACCATCAAATTCGCCCAACATGCACCTTGATGACATGCACTATCACAAGTTTAGCACCCCGATATAGTATGGTTGATGGTCAATTTCTTCAGCACAGATCAAAACTTTGAGAAAAAAAACACAGCAACACTTACTAAACATGGGTCGTAATGTTTAGCAGAGCCCAGATTCATAAAACAGATGTTTAAAACCAATATAAAACAGTGAGCAAGTTGTCCCCAAGATAGAAGAAAATGTGGGTCAAAATTAAAAACAATGTGGAAATTGTTTCAATCTCCCACCCACAAATTAACCCTGCACAACAAGTTAAGCGTTCTCTGGTGTGCAATGTCAACCCACACATTGAGGCTAGGAATAAAACTTTGTGATTTCTGTGACTGTACAAATGTCTCTTTGGTTCCCAGTAGTCTCTCCTCCCCCCCCCTGCATGACAGGCAGCACAGCAGGTTAAGCATTATCTGGTATGCAATGGCCTCCAACAAGCCCTCTCTTATCAGTCCCTACCACCAAAAATGCATTCCTTGTTTACCAGTGGTACCCAATTCCTTCCCATATCAGGCGTCACCACATGTTAAGCATTACCTAGTGTACAATAAACCCCAACATGCCATCCCAAACCAGGTCCCACCACCAAAACAAACATTCTCTGATATCCAGTGGTCCCCCAATTGTCTCCCTTATTGGGCATCACATGTTAAGCATTCCGTGGTGTCCAATGGCCCCCCAAAGCCCTTCCAAACCATGCCTCACCATCATAAAAACTGTTCCCTGATTTCCAGTGGTCTCCCAATTCACTCTCATATCAGGCGTCACCACATGTTAAGCACTCCCTGGTGTCCAATAGCCCCTCATAAGCCCTCTTATATAAGGCCACACAACTAAAAATGCATTCCCAGATGTACAATGGCCCCCAGTTTCCTCCCATATCAGGGAACATCACGTTAAGCAGTCCCTGGTGTCCATTGGCCACCAAAAACCCTCCAAAACCAGGCCCCACCACCAAAAAACACATTTCCTGGTGTCCATTGGAGCCCCACTTCACTCCCATGCCTGGCGATACCACACATTTCCTGGAGTTCAATGCCCCCCCCACTTGATCTCCTTCTTTTCCTGTCTAGGGGTTGGGTTTCTCCATTCCTCCTATCTTCACCCCTTTTCTTCAGAGACCCTTGTCACAGATCTATTTTTCCAGCCTGCCCTTACACTGAATCTACACATGCACCCACACTAAGGCCATGAATATATTTCACTTGGGATTTATGTGTCTGTAAAATTTCTTTTGGGTCCCCAGTAGTGTCTCTTTCTGTCCCTCTCCCCCACCCCTATCTCCCCATATGAATGACACAAGTCACAGATTTATTTTTCCAACCTGACCTTGCACTGACTACACACACATCCTCACTAATGTCAGGAATATACTTCACTTGCGATTTATGAGACTGCAACACTTCTATTTGGTCCCCAGCAGTCTCACTCTCTCTCTTCCACTCTCCCGTCTGAATGGCACAAGTCATAGATTTATTTTTCCAGCCTCCCCTTGCACTGAGTCTACTCAGACAGGCCCACTGAGGCCAAGAAGCCATTGGAGCCCAGGACCATAGGCAACATTGTTTCACAGCATGGAGGTCATTTCAGACAAATCTGGTTGATTTTTTTGACTTGGTGACAAAGGAAGTAAATCAGGGTGGGGCAGTGAATGTCACTTACATTGATTTCAGCAATACCTTTGATACTGTCCCACAGAGGAGGCTGATAGACAAGCTGGGTAGTCTGGGCATGGGGGACAGGTTGGAAAAAACAGGTTATAAACTGGCTAACAGACAGTAGGCAAAGCGTGGTGGTAAATGGGGGTGCAGTCTGGGGAGAGGGGGTTGACCAGTGGGGTGCCTTAGGGACTGACCAGTGGGGTGCCTCAGGGATATGTACTTCCTGGAAGAGAGGATGGAAAGAGTGGACATGATAGAAATATTCAAGTACATCAAGGATATAAACAAGATGGGGGGGACTGTGAATGGATTCAAGCATCCTTGCAAAAGACATAGGGGAACCATAGAGGTGGGTCAGAAGCAGAAATCCAGTACAAGGGCTTATGGGCAGACTAGATGTGCAAGGCATTCCTTATCTGGCAACAATTTCTATGTTTCACTCTGGACCACTCTACAGACTCCTAATCTGGATATCTTCCTTCTAGTTGACCATCCTCAATGCTGTCACTCACCCCCTTCTGATCACTCTTTCTGACACTGGACCCGCTCCCAGACCATTAGCCAACCCCTTAATCTGCATCCCCCAGTCAACCACCCACCATTCATGTCAGCCTGACCCCCTCCAACAGCAACCACCTTTTATTTACAAGGACAGCTACCAATTGTGACAGACAATTCTCATTTAGTCCCAAATGAAAATCTCCTTCCAATGTCCAATAGCCTCCCAATGCACTCCCAAACCAGGCACTTGCACGGTAAATGCATTCCCTGTTGTCCGGTTGTACCCCAGTTTCCTCCCATAGCAGGTGCAACAACATGTAATGCATAGAACTAACCTTGAAAAGTGAATAAATTGATGTACAAAAATCTTCAAAAGCTTGGACCAGGACTATACGAGACAGATGTTCTTGTCGATCAGTAAGGTGTCTGATCAGAAGCTTTCCTGTGGGAAGACACAGAGCTATGCTAATAAAAACATCCCATCCCTTATCAGGTGCCACCTGAACAAAGCATTCCCTGGTCTACAATGTCAACCACCACAATGCCTCTCAAACCAGCCCCCCCGTAAAAAAAATCCCTGTTGTCAAGTGCTCCCCAATTCACTCCCATACCGGGCAGCACCCCAGGTTATGCATTCCCTGGTGTCCAATGGCCCCCCACAACCCCACCCATATCAGGCCCCACCCCGAAACATGAATTCCTTCATGTCCAAAGGTGGACTAGTCCTATCCCATAACAGGCAGCACCCCAAACATTCCATGGTGACCAATGCTCCCCAAACAAGCCCTTCCATAGCAGGCAACACCACCAAAAAAATGCATTCATCGTTGTTCAATGGTCCCCTAATTCCCTCCCATATCAGGCGACGTACAAGTTAAGCCATTCCTGTTGTCTAATTTCTCCCCACAAGCCTCCCATATCAGACCCAAACCACCAAAAATGCATTCCCTGTTGTCCAATTGTCACCAATCACCAAATTCCATCCCATATCCTGCTCCACAAGAGTGGTAGCAAGATTATGGAGACACTCCTTAAGGAAAGGATAGGGCAACACCTGGAATCCATAGGAGCACAGGATCCAAGACAGCATGGGTTTACAAAAGGAAGGTCATGTCAAACTAATCTCATAGATTTCTTTGACTGGGTAGCCAGAGTGGTGGACCAAGGTGGAGCAATTGATGTTGCCTACCTTGACTTCAGAAAAGCTTTCGATACTGTTCCACATAGAAGAATGATTAATAAGCTTGGTAGGCTCAGGGTGGGTCAGACATTGGTCAACTGGGTGGCAAACTGGTTGACGGGCAGAAAACAGAGAGTGGTGGTAAATGGTATACAGTCGGAAGAGATGCAAGACACAAGTGGGGTACCTCAGGGATCAGTCCTGGGGCCAGTCCTCTTCACTATTTTCATCAGTGGCATTGCAGAGGGACTGGAGGGTAAGGTTTGCCTGTTTGCAGATGACACCAAGATCTGCAACACAGTAGATGATCCAGATGGGGTGGGCAGAATGAGAAGAGATCTGGATAAACTAACAAAATGGTCAGAAGAGTGGCAACTGGGATTTAATGCAAAGAAGTGCAAGATCATGCACATAGGGAAGAGAAACCCTGAAGCCACCTATAGGCTGGGAGGAGAGTTACTGGAAGTCCCAAGGGAAGAAAAAGACTTGGGCGTCATCATCACCGATGACCTGAAATCATCCAAGCAGACCTCTAAAGCAGTAGGTAAGGCTAGGGGGATGTTGGGGAGTATTAGTAGGGGTATCACAAGTCAGAAGAGGGAGGTAATAATCCCTCTTTACAAGACACTGGTTAGGCCGCATCTGGAGTACTGTGTGCAGTACTGGAGGCCACACCTTCACAAAGACATTAACCAAACTTAGGCAGTCCAGAGAAGGGCAACCAAAATGGTGCAGGAACTACATCAGAAAACATATGAGGACAGATTAACTGAACTCAATATGTATACCCTAGAGCAAAGGTGGGAGAGAGGTGATACAGTATGATTGAAACAATAAAACACCTTAAGGGCATTAACATGGTGAAAGAGTCTAACATATTTCAATATAATAAAAATAGCAGGACAAGAGGACACAGCATGAGATTAGAGGGAGGCTGATTAAGGGGTAATGTAAGGAAGTTCTTTTTCACAGAAAGGGTGGTGGATGCATGGAACGGCCTGCCTCAGGAAGTGTTGGATATGAATACAAAGCAGGGCTTCAAACAGGCATGGGATAGACATAAGAGAGCAATACAGATGGGTATGAATATATAGGCCCTTGACAAAGCAAAGGCTGATGGCACATTCATAAGGTAGAAAAAGAAATGGGCAGACTGGATGGGCCTTGTGGTCCTTATCTGCCGTCAACGTCTATGTTTCCATGTTTCTATATCAGGCACCACAAGTTAAGCGATTCTCTGGTGTCCAATATCCCCCCACGAGCCCACCCAAACCAGGCACCACAACAAAAACAAATTCCCTGTTGTCCAGTGGTCCCTCAAGTCACTACCAATCCAGCCAGCACCCCACAGAGGGCAGGAATACACTTTATTTGTGATTTCTGTGACTGTACAAATGTATCTTTGGTCCCCAGTAGTCTCTCTTTCTCTCTCTCTCTCTCTTTTTCTTTCTTTCTCTCTCCCCTCTGGATTGCACAAGTCGAAGATTTATTTTACCAGCCTGCCATTGCCCGGCCTGTACTCAAAAAGCCATATTTTGTCCATGAACCAACTTTATTTGTGATTTATGTGACCGTAAAATATCTCTTTGGTGCCTTGGAGTCCTTCCCCCCTTCTCTGTATGGCACAATTCAAAAGATTTATTTTGCCAGACTGTTCTTGCCCCATCTGTACACACACAGCTACACTGAAGCGAGGAATACTCTTTATTTGTGATTTCGGTGACTGTACAAAAGTCCCTTTGATCCTCATTAGTCTCCTTCTCTTTCTCCTCTGGATTGCACATATCGAAGATGTATTTTACCAACCTGCATTGCCCAGCCTGTACACAAAAAGCCTTGTCTTGTCCAAGAATAAACGTTATTTATAATCGATGTGACGGTAAAATATCTCTTTGTTGCACTGTAGTCACCCCCCACCCCGGATGGCACAAGTCAAAGGATTTATTTTGCCAGTCTGCACACAGCCACACTGAGGCCAGAAAGACACTTTATTTGTGATTACTACAACTTTAAAAAATTACTCTTTGGCCACCAGAAATTAGTCTCTCTACATTCTGCAATGGCATGTCAAAAATTTATTTTGCCGGTCTGACCTTGCCCTGCCTGTACACACTCTGGCATAAAAAACTCACTTTGTCCTATCAAATGGAAAGCACTTCCTGGTGTCCAATGGCCTCCCCATACCCTAACAAATCAGGCACTGCCAGAATAAAAGCTTACCCAGTTGTTCATTTGTACCCCAATTCCCTCCCATACCAGGCGCAACAACATGTAATGCATAGAACTAACCTTACCAGGTGAATAAACTGATGTTCAAAATTCTTCAAAAGCTTGGACCAGGACTCTACGAGACAGATGTTCTTGTTGATCAGTAAGATGTCTGATCAGGAGCTTTCTTGTGGGAAGACACAGTGATATGCTAATAAAAACATCCCATCCCCTATCAGGTGCCACCTGAAGCTAAGCATTCACTGGTGTACAATCTCAACCTTCAAAACCAGGCCACACCGTAATAAAAAAAAAAATCCCTGTTGTCAAGTGCTCCCCCAATTCGCTCCCATACCAAGTGGAACCCCAGATATAGCATTCCATAGTGTCCAATGGAAACCCTCCAGCTCTCCCATATCAGGCCCCACCACCAAAAATGCATTCCACATTGTTCAATGATCCAACTGACTCCTATATCAGGCACCAAACAAGAAAAGCATTCCCATGTGTCCAATGGCCCCTCACAACCCTACCCATATCAGGATCCACCCCAAAATATGAATTATTTCATGTCCAAAGGTGCCCCAATCCCATTCCACACCAGGCAGCACCCCAGGTTAAGAATTCCATGGTGACCAATGCCCCCCCCACAACAAGCCCTCCCATAGCAAGCAACACCAACAAAAAAATCAATTCAATTCAATTTTATTTTTAACCAGGAAATACACCATTGAGATACTCATTTGCAAGGTGGTCCTGGGGGGACACACATAGTATACATAAAAGGAAAACTCTACAGATTTATACAATAGTTCACACAGTACAGTGGGTAATACATAACAAGGTACTGTCAGATTACTCAGATTTTTATATATCTATGTAAGTGCAAGCAGCTAACTGCATAATATGACTGGAATGGAAGGAGGTAAGGGGGAAGGTAGAGCATGATCCATAAGGTGAGGTAGGAATAGTCGAAGATAAGTAGGATAAGGGGAAAAAAGGTGTAAGGGACAGAAGCTCAGGAAGTAGCAGGGCATAGACAAGCAGGGGTGTAAAACAAAAGAAAGAATGGCAGCAGGGAGAGCCAGGGACAACTATAGTGGTAAGTGCCATATAAAATATCAAAAGTGGGGGACCCTAGACATAGCACTGGTAGTTTTCCTTCAACAGAGGTTTCAGAAGAGATTAAAAGGAGGATAGTCTAACAAGTCGAGTCAGTTTTAGAGTAATTTGGAGGGAGTTCCATAAGGTTGGTAAGGCATGACTAATGGATATGGTGCCTAAACAAGATTTTACAAGGGGGGGGTATCAAACGAGATATGATCATATTTCCTAAGTGAGTACATGCAAGGTGTTGATTTAAAGAGGCTGAATTTGTAAAGATGGAGTTTGTTAGTGAGGGCTTTGAAGGTCCAGATGGAAGCATTACACCATCTTCTGGTAGATAAGGAAGTCCAGCCGAGCTTGCTGCAAAGTGAACAGTGGTGTGTTTTGAACGGAGAGTCGGTCATAAATCTTAAGGCCCTGTGGTACAGGATGTCAAGCTTAGTAAGGACAGTTTCAGGGCAATGTCTGTAAATAAAGTCAGCATAGTCAATTAGTGAAAGGAATGTTGTTTTGATTAATCATAGTTTTGCTTTATAGGTAAGCAAACGTTTGAGACAGAAGAATAATTACAGCCTTTGTTTTAGCTTTTTGGAGAGTTCATCATCATGAGGGATATACGAGAGCTTACAGTCCAACCAGAAGCCTAGATAATGAAATTTGTCCACTCTTTCCAAGGTTTCACCCTGCATAGATACTATATGCATATTGGCAGGCTGATGTGATTCGGAAGATGCATTAATTGATGGGGAGAAGGACATGACTTCTGTCTTTTTGGCACTGAGTAGAAGTTTCAGATGTAGCAGATTTTGCTGTAGGATATTAAATTCTTGCTATAAATCCCTGTAGGCAGATTCAATGGTATGGAGAGAAACGTAAAGCACAGTATCATCTGCAAATAGGTGAATACTGGCAGATGTAATATTGTGGGCGATATTGTTTATGTATATTGTGAATAATAAAGGTCCTAAGATTGAACCTTGAGGTACCCCTCTCGGAAGGATTTTGCAGGGAGAAAGGTCCCCCTGCACCTTCACCTGTTGCTGTCTTATAACAAGGTAGCATGAAAACCATTTTAGGACATTATCGTCCAGCCCGATGTGATGTAACAGGTCTCAGTAGCAGATCATGATCCACTATATCAAATGCTTTGCTTAAGTCTAGGAAAAGCTTTACGACATGATTCCTCGCATCAAGTGCAATTTGTCAATCATTAGTAACCTTGGCTAATGCAGAGACCATGCTGTGATTTGTCCTAAAGCCAGTCTGTAGATGGTTTAGTAGGTTGTGATACTCCAAAAATTCCCTTAATTGACAGTTTTCCAGCTTTTCAAGAAGTTTTGACAGAATACAGAGAAGACAGATGAGTCTGTAGTTGTTCAAGACACTCGGTTCACCAGATTTGAGCAGAGGGATGACATGGGCTGTTTTCTACAGTGGAGGGAGTGGTCCTTGAAGGAGTGACATATTGAAGAGGTGAGTGATTTGCGGGGCTAGATGATAATAGCCTAGTTTCAGAAAGAGGGGGGCAATTTGGTCAGCCCCTATGCTTTTTTAATATCTAGGTGGGTTAGGAGGTCTTCAACTTGCTTGAGTGAGGCAGGAGTGAAACTAAATTTGGTAGAGCAGGTGGAGGTGCTGGAAGGGGTCCAAGGTTTGGTGATGCCGGTTTGCTGGTTTAGCATTATGCCAATGGGAGAGGTATCAAAGGCTAGGCCAGCTGTGGCAAAGTGGTTATCGAGGGCTTCTAAGATGTCATGTTTGTTGGTGCAGGTAGTATCTCCAGAGATGATTTTGGATGGAAATGTGGAGGACAATTTATGTCCTTCTACATCATTCAAGATCTGCCAGAATTCAGCACCGTTATTCTTGTTGGACTCCAATGCACTTTGGTAATTTGCCTTTTCGGATCTGATTATTTTGTTATAGTGATTCCTAATCATTCTAAAGGCAGCCCAATCTGATTCTGATTTGGTTTTTCTAGCCTTTTTCCAGACAGCATCCCTATGGTGTAGGGTTGTTTTTAAGGTGCTGTTGAACCAGGGACATGACTTTTTCCTCTATCTGGATTTTACAACAGATGCATAAGCGTCAATCACCTTTAGGACTAGAGTCTGAAAGGTGGTGTAAGCATCAGTGATGGATTGAGCAAGGTAGAATTCCTGCCATCTAATTTTGCTAAGATCAACCAAGAATGCTGTAATATTGAATTTGTGGTAACTCCTTTTGTAGGTGTAACCTGCCCTGGAGGATATTGTTGGCATGTGCTTACACAAGCTATAGCCCTGCGGTCACTAATGTCAGTGTGAAATACTTGTACGTGGGAGATTTTATAGGATTTGCTAGTCAAGATTAAATCCAGGAGTGTACTATGCGCTGGGTTTTTATTGTTGGGATGTGTAATTTTTCAGATCAGCTGATAAAGACCATAGGCATCACAGAAGTCCCATAATGATGATTTTCGAATTCGTCGAGTTTAAAATTTTGTAAAGAAAGTTTAGTATCTCTAGCCCTCCTGATGGGGGTCTGTACCAACCTACCACACAAACAGATTCACTTTGAGAGAAAGATTTTTAGTGCTAGACTTCCATATTCCTTGTAAAGAGAGGAAGAGTCAATAACTGATGCTAAGAATTTGTCTGGCACAGATATTTTAACCCCATCTACTCTAGTACGTCTATTGACCCTGAAGATGTTATATAATGGGATATTGACACTGTGGTCAGGGGTGGTACTCCTCAGCCATGATTCTGATATCACCAGTACATCTGGTGTTGTATGTAGTACCCAGGCCTGCACTAGGTCAAGTTTTTTCAACAGACTGCATGCATTTTAATTTTTATTTATTTTAAATTTGTTAACCAGGTAAGGACACTGGGCAAAGCCCTTTTTCAGGTCTGACCCGAAAGACAAATCTACAATACATACAATGAAAAAAGAACAGCAACAATAAACTAACAATTACATACATCAATGGATAACAAATAACTTTTAAACTTAACCTTGAATCCCTTAATTGAAAAAATACATCTAAGACAAGAAGGTAAATCATTCCATATACTAACAGCTAAGGATGAGAAAGATCTAGAACAAGATTTACCCCTATTGACTGTAGCCCTCAACACAGTTCTACAATTTGAAAGTAAATTAACCTGAAAATCTCAGATTTTTACCAGATCAGACAAAGGGAAAGAATTCCTAGCATAAATAGCCTGATATACCAAATTACCAAGTGCATAGGCAAACCTCAATTTGGGATATAGCCAATTCAAAGAAGAGTATAATACACAATGATGTGTCATTCATGGGACATCAAGAACAAATCGAAAAATATTATTATAAACTACACTCAAAACCCTCCCCTCCCTTACACCCGAACCATAATATAAAAAAGAAACATAATCAATATGAGGCGATAAAGTACCGATCACAATTGTTCTACGAGATTCCAATGTCAAATAAGCTTTAAATTTATATAACAAGCACAATTTTGAGTTTATTATCCTACTGATGGCCTTTACCTGTGGCAAGAATCCTAAACAAGGATCCATGAGAACTCCCAAATACTTGAAAAGGGTCACCTGTTCTATTAGATCACCACTTTTATCAAGTATATATAAACAGGGATTTAACTTTAAACAAAAAGCACTCTCAAATACCATGCACTTGGTCTTTTTTACTTTCAAAATCATTAGATTATTTAACAACCAAGAACCAAGTTTATCAAAATCATTTTGTAAACCAGCATTAACTAATTCACTATTCTAATTTTAGTTATACAAAATCAGATCGACTGCATAGGGAAGACAGTGACTAACAGAAAAATCGAAGGAATTTGATTTACAAATATAGAAAATAACAGGAGGCCCAAAATGGACCCCTGAGGGACACCTCTAGGATTCAACTGTAAATTAGATAATGAAGGCTCAATGTGCACTTGTTGAGATCGTCCTTCAAGAAAACTCCTAAGAAAGGAGACCACCAATGTGGAAAAACCCAAGTTAACAAGCTTAGAACAAAGCAAAGTATGACTAATTAAATCAAAAGCCTGGGTCAGGTCCATGAACACCACACCCATGAAATAACCACTATCACTCCCAAGGAGGATGGTGTTCATGAACCTGGCCAGAGCTGTACCAGTACCCCTTCCCTTCCTGAACTCATGCTGCTCCGAACAAAGAAAACCCTTTATTTCTAAATAATCATTCAACTACTTGACTACCAGCTTTTACAACATTTTACTTAAAGGATTCAATATTGAAATGGGACGATAATCATCCACTGTGTCAGCTCCAACCTTTTTAGGAATAGGCACCACCCTTGCAAACTTCCAAAAAGAAGGAAAACTACCAGTTGACAAACATAAATTAAATAAAGAGCAAAGTGGTTCTGCAATAAAAGGTGCAACCAATTTAACAAATCTAATGTCTAACCCATTACCACAATCACCTTACCTATTAGGTAATTGATGAAATAATCTTAATACTTGAAATGAATTAATACAACTAAACTGAAAACCAGAAGTCATCAGATGAGTTATCCAACAATGTAACAAACAAATCAGAATCACATTTACCTACATGATCCTCACATCCCAACACTTCAGAACTAAGATAATCAATATTAGTAAATTTAGCATTCAACAAATTTGACATTTGAAAAGAATCAGTGATCAAACCATCAGAGGTTTTTAACTGGGAAATAGTTGTCCTATCTTTAGGAGATAACAATGAATGTACAGCTCCCCAGAAAAGCTTAGAATCTGAAGAGGCCACCTCAGTCCTATGTTTAAAATAGTCAATTTTTGTCTGTTTAATTTGATTACAAGCCAGATGTCCAGTAAACCGATAGGCTTGCAATGAGCCCTCTGTACGAGATGCCTTATATATTTTCCAAGCCGAGTGCTTCTGTTTCACAAGTACTTTGAGAGCAGGAGTAAACCATCCATTTTGAGCCCCCCGAACACTCTATTTATGCAAAGGACAAAATTTTTCATGCAATTCTAACAATTGTTGGCTAAAAAAATCAATTGCACATTCTGGGTCTGGGATTAAATCAAGAAATGACCAATCCAAAGCACAACATACCTGATATAATAATTGATGTGGAATAGATTTAAAATTCTGTGAAAAAAATTACATGGGGAGGCAACCTCTGTACCTTAACATTTAGAACTCCAAAAATTGCTTGATGATCTGTTATCAAATTTCACAGAACCCCCAGAATATGATACCATTTGCTTATTATTAGCAATAATCCAATCTAAAATAGAATGGTTATTGGACACAGAATTTAACCTTGTTGGTTGATCAATTAACTGAAACATATTATAAGACTGCATTTAATTAGCAAAACCAAGAACATCTGCTTTCACCCAATTTAAATTAACATCCCCAGCCAAAACAAAATCTGTATCCAACAAACTTGGAGCTATAGCATCAAATAATTCCTGTACAACAGCTTTAACACATTGTGGTAGATTATACAAGCATCCCACAACTACCTGCTTAACCCTTCCCAACAGCAATTTTAATAGTAACCAGTCGTTTTGTAAAGTAGAATTCTGACTAGAAAGTGACAGGGAAACATCTAGATTATCCAGGCAATACACAACTATTCCACTAGCAGATTTGTTACCCTTTTGGTCCGATCAAAACATTTAATATCCAGAAATTTCACAAGCACTATCAGGTATTGTAGGTTTTAACCAGGATTCAGAAATCATAACCAAATGAGGTCTATATAAGGTAGAAAAAGGCATCAGTATGGGCCATTTTAGGAAATAAGCTCCTGGCATTCACATGAAAAATCTTAATTCTGTGATTTAAAAACCAATCAGAATTATCTCTGCCATCTACAGAAAAGGGACCTGGATTTAATTCTACATCGCCTGCTACAATTATCAACATTACCAAACAAATCAACATTTTCCTATTTAACCAAATACGCAACAAAATCCCTATACAAATATAATAAGAACCAAAAATAAAAACAAAACTGAATAGACACAAAGCAAATTTTTCAGAGCACAACAAACAAATAACATTAATACTACTTACCAGGTCAATGAGTATAGTATGTTAGACATAGAAAAATCACTTAACCCAACTGTTAAGACAGAGACCTCCTTATTAACCTTCACAACATTATCACTTACAATTAGACAGCAATAAATAATACCAATACATAAACATACTCACTAGGAACTGAATAATACAAATGGAAACATTTTTGTACATTAATCAATAAACTATAATACCTTGCCCCAACCTCTAAAACTCCTTAAAACTCCCAGCACTTCACCGCACTTCATTGCTGGAGCCGGTGGAGCTGCCACTTCAAATGCCGCCATGTTTGAAAGCTGGCCAGATGTTTAAACCCACTCAACATTAAAGCACAGTATGCTAATACCTTTTAGCTGGGCTTGCTCATCTGGGGCAGCAATAGGCATGAAAGGTCCTGGGTTTAATTCCATATTGCCACAGCAGAGTAGCATCTACAGGAGAAGCTTTAGTATTCCATTTATCAAGACTTTGAGAAGGTGTTGCCTGGTGCATTTGTGAGGAGTAGGATACAATTGCCTTGTCTGCATAGCAGCGTAATAATGATAAAGGGACTGAGCATAAAACAAAACACTCACTGGCCTGCTTAGTGTGATATGGCACTAGTATTGTGGTCTCATATTTCTAAAAGTTCAAATACCTCCATGTAGGAAGTTCCAGTGTAAGGATGTTGTAGAGCTAGGGCATCTTTAGGCAGTTGACTCTGCAGAAAGAGGATATTATGGGAATTGAAATTAGGGGCATCTGTCTTAGGGTTTGGGATATTTGTGAAATGAGGGGTGCATAGCAGTAATAAGAAATAAGATAAGGTGAACTGCAGTCCATATGGATATATATATATCTGTAGTGAACCGTCCCATGGAGGGGTTGTATATGGGGATGAAGGAACTCTGTTGTATATGGTGGATACGCAGTACAATACCGGGAATATGAGTGTAGAAAAAAACTGTAGGGAGCAACTAGGTCCCTCTGAGAGCTGGGCTTCCTGAGAGTCAAGGTAGCCAATGAAGATTAGGCCCTTGGACTGTTAGACTTCAGCAACGTTATCCTTCAAGATCGTAGGGTAGCCAACACATTAGGCAATTAAGTGATAAAAACAAATAAATAAATAAAATAAAATAAAAATGCTTTGGAAGTATTTGCCTCATTAGGAAATAAGGGTAGACCTCTTTTATCTAAGGAGTTAATACAGATTGGGCACTAATAGGTTTCTGCAACATTCAATCTGGGAAGACAAACGCTGAGACAGAATGGGTAGGTAGAGTTGTGGGACAAAGGAAAACTTCAGGGCATTTACCCCTTTAAGGGACAGAATGATCCTGAAAGGGGGGCGGGGAGAAAGTGTATTAAATAAGGTCAGGGGTGGGGGATGGCTGGGTGGACGCAAAATTTGCAGCAGTAAAGTCAGAGTACTGTGAGCTCTGCAATTAATTTAAAAAAACACAGGCTAGACTCTGGGGAATTAATGCTGGAAACAAAGCTCTGTGTGCTAATGGAAATGGCCTAGCAGGGAAGGCACCAAAATTTGAATTTGGTACAAGACCCTCTCTATAACTGACTTTCGTTTTGGAGCTGCTGGGCTGTTGTGTGATGCAGGGAGAATTCAAACCAGATGGGTTCAAGTTGAGGGATTTTCTTGCACATAGAGGGCTGGATGGCCCCTGTTAAAAAGGGGACAGAGAAACAGAATTTATTACAATCCTAGAGGAGGTGGATAGGCAGGCCAATAATAGAGAATGTAATACAATCCTAAAGGAGACAGGAAGGCAAGCTTACAATAGGAGTGTGAGCAGGGGAGGTTCAGAGATATGGTGGGGGGTTGATTAGAACAGGGAGGAGTTACTGGTTGCTATGGGGGCAGTGGGAGCATATCAGGAGGAGACAGAAAAAGAAAAATGCAGGGGCAGAGCTCCAAGCACAATTGCGCAGTACTGCCTAAAATTTCCACTGTATCTACACATAGTAATCCTTAACAGTGCAGTAAACAGTGAAAGCAAAATAAATAAATAACTCTAACATCCACTTCTGTAGCACTTTACAAATTAAAGCAAAATTTGCAGCAGTAAAGTCAGAGCACTGTGAGCTCTGCAAATTAATTTAAAAAAACACAGGCTAGTCACAGGGGAATTAGAGCTGGAAGCAAAGCTTCATGTGCTAATGGAAATGGCCTAGCAGGGAAGGTGCCAAAATTTGAATTAGATACAAAACCCTCTCTGTACCTAACTTTCATTTCAGAGCTGCCGGGCGGCTGTGTAATGTGGGGAGAATTTGAACCAGATGGATTCAAGTAGAGGAATTCTCATGCCCATAGAGGGCTGGATGGCCCCTAACTTTCATTTCAGAGCTGCCAGGCGGCTTGGTGATACAGGCAAAATTCGAACCAGATGGATTCAAGTTGAGGGATTCTCATGCCCATAGAGGTCTGGAGGGCCCCTAACTTTCATTTTGGAGCTGCTGCATGGCTGAGTGATGCAGGGGAGAATTTGAACCAAATGGGTTCAAGTTGAGGGATTCTCATGCCTGCAGAGGGCTGGATGGCCACAATGTTCAAAGGTCCCCCAGTTCCCTCCCATATCAGGCAACACACAAGTTAAGCCATTTTGGTTGTCTAATTTCCCACCACAAGCATCCCATATCAGACCCAAACCACCAAAGATACATTTCCTGTTGTCCAATGGTCACCATCACCAAATTCCCTCCCATATCAGGTGCCACAAGTTAAGCATTCTCTGGTGCCCAATATCCCCCCATGAGCCCACCCAAACCAGGTACCACAATAAAAACAAATTCCCTATTGTCTAGTGGTCCCCCAAATCACTCCCATACCAGCTGGTACCCCATTGAGGGCAGGAATAGACTTTATTTGTGATTTCTGTGACTGTACACATGGCTCTTTGGTCCCCAGTAATCTCAATCTTTCTCTCTCGCCCCCTTCTGGATTGCACACACGTCAATATGTATTTTATCACCCTGCCATTGCCCTGTCTGTAAACAAAAAAAGCCACATTTTGTCCAGAAATAAACTTTATTTATGATTGATGTGACTGTAAAATATCTCGTTGGTGCCCTGTGACCCCCCTATGGCACAAGTCAAAGGATTTATTTTGCCAGTCTGCTCTTTCCCTGTCTGTACACACACAGGCACACCAAGGCCAGAAATACACTTCATTTGAGATTTCTGTGACTGTAAAAATTTCCCTTTTGCCACCAGTAATTAGTCTCTCTCCATTCTGCAATGGCATGTCAAAAATGTATTTTGCCAAACTGCCCTTGTCCTGCCTGTACACACTGTGGCATAAAAACCTCACTTTGTCACATCAAACGAAAAGCACTTCCTCGTGTTCAATGGCCTCCCAATACCCTCATAAACCAAACACTTCCACAATGGCATCATACCCTGTTGTTCTGTTGTACCCCAATTCCCTCCCATACCAGGCGCAACAACATGTAATGCATAGAACTAACTTTGACAAGTGAATAAACTGATGTTCGAAAATCTCGAAAACTCGGACCAGGACTCTATGACACAGATGTTCTTGTTGATCAGTAAGATGTCCGATCAGGAGCTTTCCTGTGGGAAAAAAAAACAGTGATATGATAAACATCCCATATCAGGTTCCACCTCCCTTGTGTACAATGTCAATCCACATATCCCCTCCTAAATCAGGCCCCACCACAAAAAAAAAAGATCCTTGCTGTCAAGTGCTCACCCAGTTCACTCCCATACCAGGCAGAACCCCATGTTAAGAATTCCTTTGTGTCCATTGCCCACACAAGTCCTCCATATTAGGCCCTCACATATTAGGCCCTATGACCAAAAAATGCTGGTAGATTGTGCATGGGGCTGATAGATTTTCCTTTAAGTAACCTTGCAGGCTTGTACTTGAGAAGGTAACATTTCAATATGTACACCAGCTGGGCCACTGGCAAAGTATGTGAGGCTAGTGGATTTTCCCAGTCATCTGCCCTGCTGGATAGTGACTGTAAAACTTAATTTTGACCATTGCACTGAAGCCAGGAATTAACTTTAATTGAGATTTCTGTGTGTGGCTGTAAAATGTCTCTTTAGTACCCAGTGGTCTCTCTCTCTCTCTCTCTCCTCTATGGACGACACATGTCAAAGATTTACTTTACTGGTCTGCCCTTTCTCTGCCTGTACAGAGACAGCCACACTGCCATGTCTCAGAATGTGGGAGTGGAACCCACGTACACAAGAGAATGATTTTTCTGTGATTGTGCCATGTCTCGGTGGGTGGGGTGTAACCAAGAAACATCAGGAAATGATGCCTATTTGATGGCACCGGATCTCAGAGGGTGGGGTGAGCCCCCGAACATCAGAGAATGCAGTTTGTGGGAATAGTGCCATGTGTTCCAACACCCAGCAGCATCCAACAAACAGCATTACCTGGTGTTCACAGGTTGCCCATCTCCATCTGATGATCTGCAACTTCAAACAAACATAATTTCCTGGCCAACCCACTGAGACATGGCACCATTATTGCACAAAATGTCTCTTTAGTACCCAGTACTTAGTCTATCTCTGTCTGCACCCCGGATCACGCATCACAAAGATTTATTTTACCAGTCTGCTCTTGCCTGTAGATACATAGCCACACTGACAGGGGTTGAAATTGGCACTGGCACTCTAGCTAAATGCTGGTAGATTTTGTAAAGGGGCTAATAAGATTTCCCATTAAGTAGCATTGCAGGCTTGTAGTTGAGAAGGTAATATTTCAATATGTACACCAGTTGTACTGGTGGAAAAGTCTGTAGGGCTAGTGGATTTTCCCCAGTTTTTTGCCCTGCTGGCTAGTGGCTGCAAAATTTACTTTTGACTCTTGCAGTGAGGTCAGAAATAAACTTTATTTGTGATTTATGTAACTTTAAAGAGTCTCTTTGGTCCCCGGTAGTCTTTATTCCCTCTGGATAACATAAGTCAAATATTTATTTTAACAGTCTGACCTTGCCCTGCCTATACACACACAGCCACTCTGAGTCCAGGATTAAACGTTATTTGAGTTCTGTGACTGTAAAATGTCTCTTTGGTTCTCCATTAGTCTCTCACCCCTCTGGATGGCACACAGCTACCTTATCACTCTGCTCTGGTTGGACTATAATGTGTTTTATTTAAAAAAAAGAAAATCATTACCATGCATTTTTGTAATCATGAAATGCAAACATTACACATGTTTGTTTACATAGAAACATAGAAACATAGAAGTTGATGGTAGATAAGGACCTCAAGGCCCATCCAGTCTGCCCATTTCTTTTTCTACCTTATAAATGCGCCATCGGCCTTTGCTCTGTCAGTGGCCTATCTATGCATACTCATCTGTATAGCTCCCTTATGCCTACCCCATGCCTATTTGAAGCCCTGCACTGTATTCATAGCCACCACTTCCTGAGGTAGACCGTTCCATGCATCCACCACCCTTTCTGTGAAAAAGAATTTCCTCACATTCCCCCTTAATCGGCCTCCCTCTAATCTCATACTGTGTCCTCTTGTCCTGCTATTTTTTTTATATTTAAACATGTTAGACTCTTTCACCCTGTTAATTCCCTTAAGGTGTTTGAATGTTTCGATCATATCACCTCTCTCACTCCTTGGCTCTAAGCTTCGTTAATCTGTCCTCATATGTCTTCTGATGCAGTCCCTGCACCATTTTGGTTGCCCGTCTCTGGACTGCCTCAATTTGGTTAATGTCCTTGTGAAGGTGTGGCCTCCAGTACTGCACGCAGTACTCCAGATGTGGCCTAACCAGTGTCTTGTAAAGAGGGATTATGACCTCCCTCTTACGACTTGTGATACCCCTACTAATACAGCCTAACATCCCCCAAGCCTTACCTACTGCTTTAGAGGTCTGCTTGGATGATTTCAGGTCATCGGTGATGATGATGCACAAGTCTCTTTCTTCCTTTGTGACTGCCAGAAACTCCCCTTCCAGCCTATAGGTGGCTTCAGGGTTTCTCTTCCCCATACGCATGATCTTGCACTTCTTTGCATTAAATCCCAGTTGCCACTCTTCTGACCATTTTGCTAGTTTATCCAGATCTCTTCTCATTCTACCCACCCCATCTGGATCATCTACTCTGTTGCAGATCTTGGTGTCATCTGCAAACAGACAAGCCTTACCCTCTAGTCCATCTGCAATATCACTAATGAAGATATTGAAGAGGAATGACCAGACTGATCCCTGAGGTACCCACTTGTGACTTGCATCTCTTCTGACTATATACCATTTATCACCACTCTCTGTTTTCTGCACGTCAGCCAGTTTGCCACCCAGTTGACCAACTTCTGACCCACCCCGAGCCTACCCAGCTTATTTATCAATCTTCTATGTGGAACAGTGTCAAAAGCTTTGCTGAAGTCAAGGTAGGCGACATCAACTGCTCCCCCTTGGTCCACTACTCTGGTCACCTAGTCAAAGAAATCAATGAGATTAGTTTGACAGGACCTTCCTTTTGTAAACCCATGCTGTCTTGGATCCTGTGCCCCTATGGATTTCTGGTGTTGCACTATCCTTTCCTTAAGGAGTGCCTCCATAATCTTGCCTACTACTGAGGTAAGACTGACTAGTCTGTGGTTCCCTGCCTCCTCCCTGCTACCACTCTTGTGGAGCGGGATCACATGAGCCCTTCTCCAGTCTTCTGGGACCTCTCCTGTGCTCAGAGACTCACTAAACAGTTCTGATAATGGCTCTGCCAGTTCCATCCTTTGCTCCTTAAGTACACTGAGATGCATGCCATCAGGTTCCATTGCCTTGTCCACCCTGAGCTTAGTGAGCTCTTGTAGGACCCTTTCTTTTGTGAAGGGTGTAGTGCTCACCTCCCTCCCCCCATGTCCATGGTGCTGTGCTGTGGGCCCTGCCCTACCTTCTCTTCAGTAAATACTGAGCAAAAGTATCTATTGAGGATAGATGCTTTACAGGGTCCTCCTCCTCACATGCCCCTTTGCATTTGAGGCTTAGCGATACCAGCTCAGGACTTTCTCCTTTCACTAATGTATCTATAGAAAGTCTTGTCACCTTCTTTTACTGTTCGCTAGTGTTTCCTCAGTTTGGGACTTTGCCTTACTGCCTTCCCTGCTTCCCTTAGGGGCAGTTTGGTATGCCTCCCTATCATCAGCCAGCTGTGTTCCCTTATATTTCCTGAAGGCCAGCCTTTTGGCTCTGACCTTTTCTGCTACTGTATTTGAGAACCAAAGTGGTTTCCTTCTTCTTTTGCACTTCCTTTTCTGTCTAACACAATGGGATGTTGCTTTAAGTATTGCATCCTTAATGCTTGCCCACTTTGCCTGTACCCCCTCACCTGTGTTTCTTTTTGCCAGGGCTAGCTTAACTCTGTTGGCCACCTTATCAAAGTCAGCTCCTCTGAAGTCCCATATTTTTGCCTTGGAATGGGATGATTTAGATGTAGTAGCCAAATTGAACCATGCCATGTAATGGTCACTGGCCTCCAGGTAACCTTCTATCTGGAGATCTGTGATCCCTTCCCTGTTAGTCAGTACTAGATCTAGGATGGCCCAGTCTCTTGTGGGTTGTTGTATCAGTTGTTTGAGGCCTTCCCCCTGCAGGGAATCCACCATTTGTCTAGTTCTGGCAGATGTTCCTGCTGGTATTGACCAATCTGTATCCAGCATGTTGAAGTCTCCCATTATTAGAACCTCCCCTTTAGCTGTCATGTTTTGCATATCTTCTAACAGTAATGTGTCTATGTCCTCCCCCTGGTCTGGGGGCCTGTAGACAACCCCAGTTCTTATGACTGTCCCATTTCCTGTTTCCAGGATGACCCACAGTTCTAATGGCTCCTTATGTGCATTCTGAATTTCTGTAGCTTTGATATTTTCATTGACATACAGGGCCACTCCACCCCCTCCTTTTGCACCTCGGTCTCTTCTGAACAGTACATAGCCAGGTACTGAAGTCTTCCAAGTGTGGTTACTGGTAAACCACATCTCACTAATTGCTACTATATCCAGTTTAGCCTCTGACATTATTGCCTGCAGGTCTGGGATCTTATATCTCAGGCTGTGAGCATTTGTGTACATGATTTTCCATTGGCCAGATTTCGGTGTGTTAGTTGTTGGGTGAGGTTTGGCATTTCCCCTGTGTGTCGTATGGGAAGATGGACCTTTTTTCTTACCTGGTGATGCAAATGAACTGCAAACATGCTGAATCCCTGTTTGACCACTAGCTGGGGGGGGTGGTCTTACCATTCGATGTATGGGGTGCTGCACCCCTCTCCCCATCTGCTAATTTAAATATTCTGCAAAGACGTCAAACTTCTGCCCCAATGCACTGACTCCCTCCTTAGTCAGATGCAGTCCATAAAATTTAAAGAACTTTCACTCCCAGAACTGTTGCCAGTTCCCTATAAATTTGTGTCCTTCCTGGCACCAGCCCTTGAGCCACATTTTTAGCTCCCCTATCTCCCCTTCTTTGACCTTCCGTCCATCTACCCCCTTCTCCAAGACTGGCATGCTCTCAGAGAAGGAGATGTCAGACGAAATGGATGATAGTTTGTCACCCAGCCTGGTCAGGTGTTCCTTGGTCTCCACAACTGACCGGCTGCGAGATCATTAGTCCCTATGTGTACTGGGACGTCAATGTTTTCTCCTGCTTTCTGAACAATTTTAGCAATGTGGTCAGTGTCTCTCCACGCTGATGTACCTGGGAGGTATCTGACCATTACCCCTGGCTGGAGATGGGTATCAACTCCCCGAATCATGGAGTCTCCTATGATCAGAAGTTTTTTTTTATTTCCTTTTTGCTTTTTTTGTTTTGTTTCCTGATTTGGCAGAGTTTTGTTGTGCTAGCTCCTGTGCTGCAATGTCTTGCTCTGCAGTGTCCTCTACCCCTTTGTTTGATTTCAGGGATAGAGGCAGATACCTGTTTGTAGTGTTTATATGGTTTTTGGATGTAATATTTTGGAGAGCACAGAGTGATGGGGCACCCGATTTTCCTCTCCTAACCACCTGCCAACATCCTGGACCAACTACCCTCTGCGGTCGAGGTTCTTCTGTTGGATGTTGGGGAAATGTCAGGTGGTTCTTATAATGTATTTCCTCTTGAATATGAAATTTGAGGTGAGCAATCTCTGCCCATGCTTCCTGGAGCTGAGCTCTAAGATCTCCAATGGCCCAGCATGTAGGACAATGTCCTAAATCCTGTAAGATTGTCCTTCTGAAAAGTGTTCCACAGTACCTGCAGTTAATGATATCCATTCCAGATAAGGTGCTGGGTTTATAACCTGGTCAGAGTAACTAGAAGAAAAAAAATGCAAGTAATGGTTTGATTTTGTGTTTTGTTTTCATATAACCTGTTATAACAAGTTAAATTGCTAGTGCCCCTGTAAATGAACGCACCTTGTGGATGCCACACTGATCTGCCCCTTCCTGCTTTGCCACAGAAAATGTCACAACTGTGGTACCCTATAAAAGGAGGGTAGTGTGGGGTTGTTGGGGATGAGGGTGGGTGGCTGGGCCCTTCCCCTGCTGAAAAAGAAGAACCATGGATGAAACAACAAGGAGGTAAGAGCAGAAACAGTCAACAACAAATGCAGTAACCCCTGAAAGCTTATCCTAATGTTAGATGAAACTGGAAAACCTGTAAAGCACCACCTGTAATAATTTCAGAGAAGATATACCCTGTAAGAAACACTTTGCTACAGAGAAAAATAAAGCAGTAACAGAAGATATACCTTGCAAAAGACAATTTGAATGAAAAGATTACAGCAGTAATCTGTTAGCACACACCTGTAGGCACACATTGTAATTATGCAGAAGAAGGTATACCAGCAGCAACAATTTGAATCAGAGAAAATAAAGCAATGAAATGTTAGCAACAAACAGTAGCAATCCCTGTGAGTACAAAATAAAAATAACAACACACAGTAAATCTGCTTAGCCAAAAGAAGTCTTAATCATTTCCCTTACTCTGGTAAGGTTCTCTGCTATGTCCTTTCAAGCAATCATAGAAGGAAATAGTTCAGGTGAAGCTAGGTGCCTTGGCCAGCAAACCAAGTCTTCTACCTCCAAGATATCTACTAACCTGACCTTTTAACCATTCTTTCTGTTGGAAATTGCTGGCAGTTTGCCAGTTCTACCCCCCAGATACACGCCTAATCCTTTGGAAGAGCTTTGGGAGGAAAGCAATTAGCTCCTGCAATGTGAGAAGGAGACTGAAACACCTCTGAGACAACAAACCTTTTCCACAAAAAAAGAATAAAATTAAACAGTGTCAAACAGTATTTTTGCTTAGCCCAATGATAAAAAAGTCACACAAATGTAAGCACCACCTGTAATAATTTCAGAGAAGTTATACCCTGTAAGAAACACTTTGCTACAGAGAAAAATAAAGCAATAACAGAAGATATGCCTTGCAAAAGCCAATTTTAATCAGAAGATTACAGCAGTAATCTGTTTGCACTCACCTGTAGGCACACCTTGTAATAATGCAGAAGAAGGTATGTCAGCAACAACAACCTGAATCAGAGAAAAATAAAGCAATGAAATGTTAGCAATAAACAGTAGCAATCCCTGTAAGCACAAAATAAAAATAATAGCACACAGAAAATCTGCTTAGCCAAAAGAAGTCTTAATCCTTTTCCCTTGCTCTGGTAAGGTTCTCTGCTCTGTCCTTTCAAGCAATCTTAGAAGGAAAGAGCTCAGGTGAAGCTGGGTGCCTTGGCCAGCAAACCAAGTCTTCTACTTAATTATTTATTTAAAATTTGCTGACCTGGAAAGGCACTCTGAGCCAAGGCTAGTTTCCAGGAGCGACCGGCATGTCTCACATACTTTATACTAATTGCTGTGTATAAGGTTCCAGTTTCAAGCTCAAGATAAAAAAGAAGCTCAACAAATAAATACCATAACAAAGAAACTTTAATTTAAGATTTCTGGGAACAATAACATTTTTTGTGCCTGCCCCTATCCCCTTCCCCATAGTCTGTCTCCCCTCTTGATACATTTTGCCTGGTAAAATAAAGACTGATTGATTGAAGTCAAATATTTATTTTGGCAGCCTACCCTTGTCCTGTAGACAGATATACACTGAGGACAGGATAAAGAAGAGCCATATATTTGGGCTTTCTGGGTAGGTCAAATTTATCTTGTGCCTCCCCCAATCTCTGTATCTTCTCTGGGTGGGAGAAGTCAAATATTTATTTTGTCAGCTTGCCCTTGCCCAGTACACAATTATCAGAACTGTATTCTCCCCACCTATCTCAGTGTGTATATTTATTTATTTATTTATTGAGATATTCAAAAAGACCTTTGAGTCAAAGACTTATTTACAAAGGTTCTACATCATACATAAATGATACAGGGTCAACATTTGTTAGAGAGTACAGAACATAACATTACATAACAGGCATTGGTTTACATAATTGTTCTATCGGTGGACATCAGTCACAGATAACAGAAAATTCAAAACCTTTTTCTGCACAGCCATAAAGTTGCAGAGAGGTTCTGTAGAGGGCTGATAGTCATATAGTAACATAGGTTAGTTTAGGTGTGGAGATCTTAGAATAGCAGGTTCAAAGAGATCTCAGTCATCTAGGGGGGAAAAGGTGTCGGGGCAGTCACATAGGGTGGAGGCCTGGAGGTGTTCCCTGAGCCTGGATTTAAAGGGGCCAAGTCTTATTTCATTAGTTATAAGGCTTTGTAGAGAGTTTGTCAAATAAGGGCCTTTGTAACTGAAAGATCTTTGGAATTGTGAGGTACGGCAGCGGGGTACCCACAGCAAAGGTTTGTCTGAGTTGCGGGTGGCTCTGACTGGCAGTGCTGGGTGAATAATTGTACCAAGGGCAGGGGGGTGAGGCCTAAAACTATCTTTTTGGTCATTAGGCAGGTGTGATACCTGATTCTTTTGTCTAGGTTTAGCCAGTTAGTGCTATAGAGAAGAGACTATATATACTCGTTATACTGAAACAATGAGACTACATTTCACCTCTGCTGTGTTGTTTTTGTTGGGGCATATCTAGCAAAATGACATGCTATTCTGATGTTAGCTAACACAAACAAAAATAACATACAATGACTCACTCATGGCTTCACCCTTTCTGAGTTGAGGTCCAGTACCATACTGATGCAGATAAATGTCACATCATCATATTCTGAGTTAGGCACGGGCATGTTTGTTCTCAAGTATGTATATCTGTAAGACGTTGCCCACCTACACTGGCCCTCTTTTCTGTTGAATTATGACATCTCAAATATGTCACAATAGAGTGTGCACTGCTGTAACAACCCAGACACATCTAACGGATCCTCATGAGTGCAGATACCCTACAAAACTGGCACATTGTTTGCCTAAAGGAATAACAGCAATATTGTTTTTCCTCTGCAACAAGTCAGTGGAATTTTCCATACACAGGGACAATTAAAAAAGGTCTGGGGCTGATAAAAAACATCTATAAATCCAAAACACAAGCAATACCATCCAAATGAACAGTTCAGTCTTCCATTCCTTTCTATTCCTTTGAGGAGATTACCCCTTGAGAAATGCTCATGATGACCATTCCCAAGTTTCCTTTTCCAACAGGACAACTCGCTTCTCAAAACTGATGAAAGACAAGGGCCAACAAGATGTTCATACTTATGAATCTAAAACTTTTCAATTGCACAGAACTCTAGTAGAATTACTTCTTCAACTCGTAAAGCCACCCACCACCCCACCCTCAAATCCCTAGAGCCTTGCTTCTCTCCGGATGTGCCAGTCATGAAATGAAACTTAAGCATAATTGCTCCTAAGCAAAAAACAAATAAACAAAAAAAACACAAGGAGGGTAACAGTTTGCAATTTCAGGCAGAAAAATATACCAACCAAATAGATTCTCTTCATTTAAATTTCACAGTAAACACAATCTAGTGTATGCTACCAGACTATAGCTTATGACCAGACTTACAGCTGTACTAGTTGCTTAAAGTATTGTAGGAGCTGAGGGGGTTGTACACCATTATTTTTTATTAGCATTTTTTTCCCATTAAAAAACCCTTTTCTCCTAAAAGAGTAAACTTTGCTGCACTAGTTTCCCATTAGCTTTTAAATAGCTGGGTACTCACTTTTGTGTTCAGAATTTTAGCACAACCCCCTGCACTGACTGGCAGTATTTCACCTGCACAATTCAAATCATGTGCCAAATATGAAAAATCAAGCCAGTCACACAACATATAAAACTATACTTTATGCACAGTACCAAAGTAGATCAGTGAGATGTTATGAAACATGACCAATGACAACAGCCAAATTGTTTTTTTATAGCTAAAGTATTTCACTTTAGATCAAACGTGCTACAATAGCACAAATATATAAAGAGGTTTGCTGCAGTAAATAAAAAAAGACAAAAAAAAATAACTTTTATTGGGAAAGCACATACTGCTGCTTACAATATTTCCATTCATAACTACCCCTCTTCCCTCATAATTCAATATGACATAAAAAAAGACCAAAGGCAAACTACATGATGGGATAGCTCTGAATAAAATAATTGCTTTACTTGATATCGATTTCTAATTCAATAAAAAGAAAACACAAGACCATGGTCAACTTTTAGCACTGTTGCTATTGCACTTTATCTACAAGTGTGCCGAGGCTTAGATAAATAGCTTGCTTCACCAAAACTTCCCCTTTCCGAGACATGGCACTTGCTGCAAAATAAGTTGAAAGTGTTCCTGTACCCTGCCTCACTGTCTTCAGGCTGGTATTTGCATCTTCACACACTGGGGGGGGCAGCTAGGTGGAGGGCGAAGCAGCAAGTCAGAAGAAACACAAAAAGACATGCAAAGTTTGGGAAAAAGACAGGTGCTGCATTTTTGGTGGGGCTGGGCATGCTTTGCAGAAAGGGTACCATGAGCCCATATAACCAGATGCCTAAGACTGCAAGTGCTTCTAACTTCCATGTGCAAACACCTCTACTCCCTGCAATGCTAAGTTTACCCAAACATCCCCAGTCATGCCAACTTGCGACTCCACAAACTGGTATACCTACCCCATGATCCACAGGGTGTTACACTCTGCTGCCACTTCTCTCTCTTGCCATTGATGAGAGTTGGATTATTTCTCTACATTGATGGGAAGTCACAGTTAGAGGGGTCTGGTGCTGTGTGATTTACTTTTGATGATGAACAGAAGTGCTATTTGCATGACAAAACAGACCAGCATACAAAAAACAGTAAATAAAAATACAAATGGCACAAAAAGATCGCAAAATGTCTGACATTCAAATCAAATACTACAAAATGGCTCCACATTTGCATACATGCTTGAATGGAGAACAAGTCTGATTGACAGGACTTTCGGAATGTTAGTTTGTCAAGTCTGTTCTAATAACACGCCAAAATGGAACCCCTGAACAAAATAAAATCTTTGGTATGAACATGATTTGTAGCAACTAAAATAAAAAAAATGGAAAAATAAGATGGAAAAAAACCAGTACAATCAAAATTTAGCAACATGAAACACCAACTGCAGTGAGGTTCGGTTAATTTTTTTCTCTATGCTGTGAAGTACAGTAACATCATTAAGGATAAAAAATAAATTCAATATTTAGAAAAAGAAACAAACTTCAGCAGTGAGGGCACTGGCATTCTCACAATATTACTGCATAAACAAAGCTGCCTCAAATCTGCCTATTCAAATCATGAGTGCATTGGTAACAAGCTCTAAGACAAATCATGGTTGCATGAAGGGCTGACAAAAACTTTTTCCTAGCAGTTTCTTTTCCTTATTTTTGTGTGACTTTTTTTCCCCGGGGGCCCCAGTTGGCCCTGTTCTCTGGGCCTTCTTATCCTCTGGCCACCGTCTGACCCATGCCAGTCTTCCATGAGGGCGATCACCCAATTATCCCATGGCTTACCCCCCATGGTGGGGTGGCAGGGGTCAAACAACCCCCCCCAAGACCTGATCCATACTGGTGATCCCCTCTGGAGCCAGCGCTGGTATAGTCACACGGCCATCATGTTGCAATGACTGGGGCGCCCCATTTTTCCTTGTTCTGGTGTTGTTCAGAGGTGGGGCCTTCAATACCGGCAAAGAGGCATGCCATGCAGGCATCTGCACACTGCACACCTGCTGGCTGCTCCACCCTCTAATCCCTATGTACAGAACTGAGTGTGTCAGCACCAACCACCACTAGGTGGCAGGCAACACCAGTCACTGTGCCCCAGAAGACACCAGGAGGAAGGAATGCTGTGTAACTGGACTTCTCTACTGGGACTAAAGAAGTAGAACTCTTGTACTTGGACCTTTAATTTAGGGTAAGAAAACAAACTAACAAACAAAACAAACAAAAAAAATGAGTGTGTTTGTCTGAGTTAACTGAACTGAATAGTTATCTGAACAGTTATCTAGGTGTAAATCTCAGGTGCTTGAAAGGGCTTGATAGCTGTGCAGTTTAAATTACTTGTAGAAAGATCTAGTAAGTAGGGGGAGTGGCTTAGCTAGAAGTAAGCTAAATTTAAGGGATGCCTTAGAAAGATTCTGTTAGTAGCTTGGCAGAAGACACCAGGAGGAAGGAGTGCTGTGTGGCTGGACTTCTCTACTGGGACTAAAGAAGTAGAACTCTTTGGGAGCAGGAAGTGGGTGATCACATAGCCACCAAAGACCCACCATCCTAGAAGGGCAAGAGTAGCTCTCTGGTCCTCTCTAGCTGCTGGAGGCCTGCCTCTGAGCAAGTAAGGGGTCTACTGAGAAATATAGGATATTCTAGTTTCAGAACAGGATAATCAAGAGCATAAAGGGCACATAGGCAGAAAGTAAGTAGAGAGAGAAGAGAAAGAAAAAAAAAACAGAGGAAAGAGTAAGGATTCCAAACAACAGTTAAGGGGCCAGAAATAAGACATGATGGGGAGTGGTGGAGTGCAGTGGCTGTGGAGCAGCAGTCTTCTGGGAGAAGTTCTGGGGGGATGTGGTGTTGTCCCATTTGCAGGCACCTCTCTGGGCTGAGGGAGGAGGTTGCTCATCTCCAGGCTGAGTTGGCCAGGATTTGTGGGACCTCCTCCTCCATCCAGGCACCAACAGTGCCACTGCCATTGCCTCAGAGGTTGCCAAGAAAGAGGAGTGGTTGGACCACAGTGGGCTCAGGGAGGGTGAGGGTGGTGGAACAGAGGAGCATCCCTCCAGTTGTACCTCTCCACAATTCCTATGCCATTCTGGCAAAGTGTGGTTCCTCTATGGAGGCACCTGCAGTGGAGACCAAGGAGGATGCTGGGAACCTCCACAAAGGAGACCCACAGGAGGGTGGCATGGGACCCCACAGGGGAAGGAAACAACTCTTGGTGGGGGACTCCATTGTTAGGAAAGTAGAACTGGGGGAGGAAGGGGAGAGGGAGGTAAGGAGCCTGCCTGGTGCCATGGCTTGGAGGGACAGGGAGCAAATCCTCTGGATTGCCAGAACAGCTGCACAGAGGAGAGAGCTGGATGTCATTGTCCAGCTAGGGACACATGACCTGGCCAAGAAAGGGATTAGAGCAGGGCAGGAAGAGTTTGTGGCATTGGGGAGGGGCCTTAGACAAGTAGCATGCACGGTAACCTTCTCAGAGGTGCTGCCCATCTATGGCGTAGGAGAGACTAGGGTGTTCTGTACCATGGGATTCAATCAGTGGTTGAAAAACTGGTGCAGAGCTCAGGGATTTGGCTTCATTGGGGACTGGGGGTCCATCTGGAGTGTTGCAAGCCTATACAGGCATGATGGGCTGCATCTGACCAGGAGGGGAACCAGGATCCTAGGTGATAGGTTTAAATACTTCATTGGCAAGCATTTAAACTAGCCAAGGGGGGAGGCACTGGAAAGGAGCAGGTAAATCCTGGCCCCACCCAAAAAAATCACGGTAGTAAGTGTGGTAAACACCAACATAGAAGTGGCGATAGGGAGAAGGGCAGGGGTAAATGGGGAAAGTGACAAAGGCAAGAAGGACAGGAATGGAGCAAAAAGGAGTAAGGCCATCAGGAAATGGAGGGTAATGAGTACCAGTGCCCATAGTCTGGGCAACAAGCTTCCTGAGCTGGTGGCCTTGATGGAAGAGGGATGCCTGGATATCATAGCAGTCACAGAAACATGGTACACAGAGAACCATGACTGGGATGTTAACATACCAGGGTACATAACCTACAGGAGGGACAGGCATGAGAGAAGAGGGGGAGGAGTAGCTCTCTATGTAAAGGAAGGGATAAAAGCAACTGGACAAAAGAGTAAACAGGGAGGGGAGGAGGCACTGTGGGTCACCTTGGAGACTGGAAAGAGCACCACAGTCTGCAGAGGGGTTGTGTACAGACCCCCATGTCAGGGGAAGGGAATGGACAAGGATATGATAGAAGGCATTCTTAGGATGGCAGAAAAAGGGGAGATACTGTTGATGGGAGACCTGAATATGCCAGATGTTAACTGGAGCACATTTGCTGCAGCCACATCCAAGAGCTGAGCCATTCTCGATGCCCTACAGATGGCAGGCCTCAGACAGGTAGTTTTGGAACCCACTCATGAGGGAGCAATCTTAGACCTTGTACTCTCAAATGGGGGCAGTGAGAGAATCTCAGATCTAGAAGTGGGTTGCCATCTGGGAACACGTGACCATTAAACAGTGTGGTTCACGTTAAACTCAGCTACAGAGTCAAGCCATACAAAAGTGAGGGTACTGGACTTCAGGAGGGCTGACTTTGGCAAGATGGGAGAGTGCCTCAGAAAAGCACTAGCAAACAGGCTAGAAGGAGGGGTGGAGCAACAATGGGGAATCATCAAAACTGCCATCACAGAGGCAACAAGCCTTTGTTTGAAGCAAATAAAGAAATCAAAGTGAAAGAAAAAGCCACTATGGGTCTCAAAAGAGGTGGCTGTGAAAGTCAGGGAGAAAAAGATAGCATTCAGGAAGTATAAGGAAACACAGAAGGAGCAGGACAGAGAGCTGTACCAGTTAAGGCAGAAGGAAGCAGGGAGGGAAGTCAGAATAGCAAAGGCCCAAACTGAGGAAAAGATAGCCAACTCGGTTAAGAAGGGGGATAAAACCTTTTATAGGTACATCAGTGAGCATAGAAAGACAAAGGGAGGGATAGTGAGGCTGAATAGAATGAATGGTGGGTGGGCAGAGGGGGACAGTGAAAAATCAGGGATACTGAATGAATATTACTGCTCAGTATTCACAAAAAAGGAGGGGGAAGTGCCTAATCCAATTAACAGAAGCAATCTTGATAGAGGGGTTGATCCCAGCCCTTTCACAGAAGAAAGGGTTCTGCAAGAACTCCTAAAACTGAAGGTGGACAAAGCAATGGGCCCTGATGGAATTCACCCCAGAATTCTAAAAGAATTAAGGGGGGAACTAGTGAAACCACTGACTACTCTTTTTAATAAATCATGGGAGGATGGTGCAGTACCCAAGGACTGGAGGAAGGCGGATGTGATTCCCCTTCACAAAAGTGGGACCAAGACAGAGGCAGGAAACTACAGACCTGTCAGTTTGACCTCTGTGGTAGGGAAAGTGATGGAGTCACTTCTGAAGGAAAGAATTGTTGAGTACCTTGAGGCCAGTGGGGCAGAGGACCCAAGGCAGCATGGGTTCACAGTGGGAAGGTCATGTCAGATGAATCTAATAGATTTCTTTGACTGGGTGACCAAAGTAGTAGACCAGGGAGGGGCTGTGGACATGGCCTACCTAGACTTTAGCAAGGTATTTGACACAGTCCCACACAAAAGATTAATAGTCAAATTAACCAGCCTGGGAGTGGGTCCCAGGGTGGTAGCCTGGGTAAAACATTGGCTGGACAACAGGACACAGAAGGTAATTGTAAATGGAGTCCACTCTGAAGAAAGAGGGGTTACTAATGGGGTACCGCAGGGTTCAGTTCGGTCCAGTCCTTTTAATGTCTTTATAAGTGACATTGCAGAGAGACTGGAAGGAAAAATCGCCTCTTTGCAGATGACACAAAGATCTGCAACAGGGTTGATACACAAGGAGGTGTGGAAAGGATGAGAAGGGACTTGGCAAGGTTGGAGGAATGGTCAGAAGTATGGCAGCTAGGATTCAATGCAAAGAAGTGCAAAATAATGTACCTGGGAAACAAGAACCCGGGGGAAAATTACACAATGGGGGGATAGTAACAACAACAAAAAAGGAAAGGGACCTGGCGGTAATCATATCAGATGACAATGTGAGAAGTCAGTACGGAGGGCTGGGGATATACTGGGATGCATAGGGAGAGGCATCACCAGCAGAAAACAGGAAGTTGTTATCCCTCTGTACAGACAGTTGGTGAGACCGCATCTGGAGTACTGCTTTCAGTTCTGGAGACCCCATCTCTGCAAGGACATAGACAGGATAGAGGCAGTCCAGAGGAGGGCAACTAAAATGGTGCAGGGTCTGCAAGAGAAGCCATACGAGGAGAGACTAAAGGAGCTTAATAAGTATACCCTTGAGGAAAGAAGGGAGAGGGGGGGACAAGATAGAAACTTTTAAGTACCTCAGTGGAATCAACAAAGTCCAAGTGGGTAGCATTTTTCAGAAAAAGAGACGTGCAAGAACAAGGGGACACAATTTAAAGATGGGGGGGCGGTTCCGGAGCAATGTGAGGAAGTATTTTTTTCACAGAGAGGGTAGTGGATGCATTGAACAGCCTTCCTGAGGAGGTTGTGGGGTCTAAAACTGTGGGACAATTCAAGAATGCATGGGACAGACATCAGGCAATTCTTGTGGGGGTTAGGAAGAAATAGGCTGTTGGTTAACTAGGATCTGTGGCCTATCCTGTAGGTAGGGAAATGGGCAGACTAGGTGGGCCAAGCGGTCCTTATCTGCCATCAAAGTCTATGTTTCTATGTCTAACCCTCCCCGGGTGAGGAGAGCAGTCCTTTGGATGCTCCATCCTCTCCCTCCCCTGCTGATCCCCATTTGCCCAAGCTCACTCCAGAACCTGGTTCACTGGTGTGGCGCGAGGTGTGGCATCCTGCGCCTCAGCCCTCAATGCCACCAGGCTGGCTAGCAGTTTCTTTTCAACAAATTGTAAATACTTAAAATTATACCTATCTACTTTCAAATCCCTCAGTTATACCCTTACAGTTTCTGCCAGTTGGAGTCCCCATACTATTTACTAGAGTCCATTTTTCATTTCAAACATAACATACCTCACAAAAAGCCTTGCTTCTAAGTTCCCACTGACTAAAGAAAGCAGTGGATTTCTGACAAGTGTTCTCAGAGCACCTCACAGATTCTGGTGAATATCGTAGACAATAAGCTGGGTTCCTGCAGAGCTACAGTCCAGAAGGAGAAATCCAAGTGAGAGGATGCTCCGCAACAGGCGTTCAAGGAAAATGCTATGGACATCTGGTGAGCTGTAACTGGATACTTAAACAACCAATAACAGTTAGCCACAGGTCCCTGCTTTGTCATGCACTAGACAGATTTCTAAAAGGGGCAGCTTTGTTTATGCACTGCAGCTCAAAAAAAAAAGTTAGTGAGAATGAGTTATCTCATCGGCGGCAGTAGAGGCTGCAGTTTATTAGAATGAGTTATCTCGTCGGCGGCAGGATGATGGTTAATCTCGATGAGGGGGGGTCACTTCTTCAATTTGGCTGGTGATTGGCTGGGGGTAACCACTAGACCCCAGGGAGTGTTTTTTAATCAATGTGTGCCATGACTGGCCAGGGAGTAGGACAACTAGACATCAGGGATATAAATATACAAAGGGCACATTTTCATTCAAAATTGCACATTTTTGTGAAATATTTCACGTGGGGAAATTGCTGATTTTGCAGCAATTTTGCCAGCAAAAGTTTATTTTGCAACATCTCTATCCAAAGCAGAGAGAAACTGCTATTTGATCTTGCTTTTTCATAGGTTTATGGGGCAGCAGGCTCAACCCTATGAAAAGGGCAGTGACATATTTATCACGAAAGGAGGAAGGACTTGGAATGTTAAATCCATTAGTTTTCTTTTGGTCCATATTTTTTTATGCTAACCTACTTCCTTTAGTCAAACAAACTAGAATGGAGTGGATCTTTTTGGCCTACGATTCAGTACAGGAAGTAATACTGGAATGGCATACAAATCAATTTCACCACAAGAATAAATGTAAATATAAATTGAATCTGGGTGGATGTGGTGTTCTGGTTTTTTGAAAAAGTGGGGAGTAACTAGTCAACATTTATTAACCACTATGAGAAGGAACCTCGATACTCACATAGTACAAGGACATTACTGTATACAACCCTTTGAGCATTTTACTCAACCAGTAAGATCTGCTATAACTGAGGTCCTGACTGAAAAAAGACTCCCTCAGAAAGTGAGGAATATTATATGGTTGGGAGTGCATGAAAAGGTTAATGTGAGGAATAACCATAAACATAAGGAAATTATGGAGTGCTATTGTCCTAGAGACCAATGCACATTGCAGCTAGAAACCGTGGACCATTTGTATTTACAATGTCCTTATATTGTGGAATTTTGGGATATAATTGCCAGAAGATGGCAGACTAATGATTTCACCTATATTTCTGCTGATTGCTTGTACAGAGGTTATTTTCCATTACAGTGGGACAAGTATATTGCAGGCAGCTTGAGGATTTTAATGGCCATTTTCCTGTTTTGGATATTTCAAAGTAGATGTAGGCTGGTATTACAGTAACAGTTTATTTCTCCAATAGAATTATTTTTTTAGATTCAAAAAGAATTGCAGGGTATTAAACACACTGACATGGGTAAAGTAAGTATTAAGACATGGCAGGACTGATGAGATCTTTTTTTTAGTTTAGTTTGAGGAAGAACTGTATCCTTCATTATTTACAGTTGATGAAATAATTGCTTATGTACTGGGAGATGTTATAAGACACTTACTCAGTGTTAAGAGCTGTATCTATCATATGCTAATGATTTTTCTTCCTTTTGGTTTATTTGATTTAGATATTTAGAAAAAAAAATTATCTGAGGATCAGTGGCAGGATTTTTAGGACAGTAAATTAATAAAAAGGGAACTAGGGGAGCTTCAGTAGCAGACAAGTAGTGGAATTGCAGTATAATGTGGGGAGTGGTGCAATGCAGTGGCTGTGGGGCAGCCATATTCAGGCAGACCTTCTGGACACTGAGGTGCTGCCCTATCTGCATGCATCTCTGAGGACTGCAGGAGGAGGTAGCCAGACTCAGGCGGAAGTAAACTAGGTCAGGAGTACCATCACCCTATCCAGGGACCACCCAGTCCAATGCAACTGCCTCAAAGGATGCCGAACGAGGGAGCACTTGGATGACAGTGGGCTCAGGGAGGGTTAGAGTGGTCAGGCAGAGGCACATCCCAGATCCTATTCCACTCAAGAACTCATATGCCACACTGGCAAATGAGGACAACCAAATAGAGGTACCCAGAGAAGTGGAAGGAAAGGATGTGGAGATTAGCCAAGGTGACCTCAGTGGGGAAAGCAGTGGACCCCAGAGGAGGAGGAAGTGAATCCTGGTGGTGGACTCCATCATAAGAGGGATCCAGCTAGGAACACAGGAGGGGGCGGACAGGGAGGTGAGGTGCCTACCAGGTGCCACGGCATGGAGGGGTGGAAGAAAGATCCTGGGGATCACTGGGAAGGCAAGGCGGGAGGGTGAGCTGGATGTCATTATCCACCTAGGTACTAATGACCTGGCAAATGGGGAGCCAAAGGAAGTTCAGGAAGAGTTTAGGAAACTGGGAGGGTCTCAAGCAAGTAGCTACTTCTGTCACTTCTCAGAAGTACTACTTGTGAGAGGCAGGAGAGACATAGGAGTGCATGCACCAGGAACTTTAACTCATGGTTGCAGAACTGGTGCTGTGAGGAGGGTTTGGATTCATTGGTGACTGGGGACCCACCTGGAGGGATGGAGGTTTGTTCAAGCCTGATGGCCTGCATCCATCCTGGAGGGAATCCAACACTCAATGATAAGTTTAAATGCTACATTGACAAGCATTTAAACTAGCAAAGGGGGGTGGCAGGCCAGCAAGGAGGGTACCTACTTGCTCACCCCCCACAGCTAGAAGTGGAACCAGTGAACCAGAGAGTGGCTATCTCTGCAAAGCAGTGTGCAAAGATGGAGATTAGTGCCCAAGAGGTGGATAAGCAGAAAAGGGGCAAAATGCAGCAGAAGGGCAGACAGCAAGGAGAACCAGGGATAAATGACAACCAAGGAAGGGGCTGGAGTAGAACAGTGAAACAGTCTAGGGAGGTCAAATCATGGAAAGCCATGTGTGCAAATGCCAGGAGCCTTAGCAACAAGATGGAAGATCTGGAGGCTGTCATGGTGCAGTCAGACCTGGACATTGTGGCCATCACTGAAACCTGGTGTAATGATAACCATGACTGGGAGATGGCCATACCTGGCTACAACATATTCAGAAGAGACAAAGCAGGCAGGAATGGAGGAGGAGTGGCACTGTATGTGAAAAATGACATAAGGGCCACAGAGATCCAGGAGGAACAAAATGGGGGAGAGATACTGTGGGTTAAACTGGAAAGGAAAATGGGGACAGCCATCCGCACAGGTGTGGTCTATAGACCACCAGCCCAGGAGGAAGAAACAGATAGGGAGCTGATGCTAGCCATCCAAAGGATGGCAGACAAGGGTGAGGTAGTACTGGTTGGAGACTTCAATATTCCAGACGTGGACTGGAGTATCCCAGCAGCAGCATCAACTAGGAGCAGATTTATCCTGGACTCTCTTCAGGGTGCCTTCCCAAGCAACTGTTCATGGAACCAACTCGGCAGAAGGCAATACTGGACCTTGTGCTCACAAACAGGGACAGTGTGATGGGGTAACAGTGGGGAGCACCTGGGAAACAGTGACCACCAGTCATTGTGGTTTGAAATCACAGAAAGAGCAGAACCAAACCACACAAAAACACGTATCCTGGATTTTGAGGGGCAGACTTTGGGAAAATGGGAGATACTTGAAAGAGGCATTAAGGGAATGGGACAGGAATCAGGGGTTGAGGAACAGTGGGCAGTATTTAAAATGGGGATTACAAGAACAACAGAATTGTGCATTAAGCAGGTTAGCAAGAGGAAAAGGAAGAGGAGACCATTATGGTTTTCCAAAGAGGTAGCAAAGAAAGTGAAAGCCAAAAAGATTGCATTCAGGCAATACAAAAAGACACAGGCAGAAGGGGATAGGGAGAAGTACCAGGAGAAGCAAAGGGAGGCAGGGAGGTCAGTAAGGGAAGCCAAAGCTCAGACAGAAGAACACATTGCAAAATCAGTGGGTAGAGGGGACAAAACTTTTAATAGGTACATAAGTGAAAAAAGAAAGACAAAGGGAGGGATAGTGAGACTGAAGGGGGAGGATGGGTGCCGCGTTGAGGATGACAACAGTAAAGCTGACATATTGAACAGGTATTTCTGCTCAGTCTTTACTGAGGAAGAGGAGGGTAATGGGTCTGAAGGGAGTACAAGGGGTGAGAATGGTGCAGAAATGGACACAAGTCCCTTTACACGAGAAAGGGTCCTGAAGGAACTGGAAGTAATGAGTTGATAAAGCAATGGGGCCAGATGGGGTGCACCCCAGGGTCCTTAAAGAACTAAGAGAGGTGGTGGCTGAACCTCTGGCTATCCTGTTTAGCTGATCACTGGAAACAGGGGAGGTACCCAAAGACTGGAGGACAGCAGATGTAGTCCCCTTATACAAAAGTGGGAACAAAGAGGAAGCAGGGAACTACAGACCAGTCAGCCTCACCTTGGTAGTGGGGAAGATCATGGAAGCACTACTGAAGGAGAGATTGGTGGAACATCTGGTTGTGAATGGACTACAGGACCCAAGGCAGCATGGTTTCACCAGGGGGAGGTCATGTCAGACCAACCTCGTTGAATTTTTTGACTGGGTGACTAGGGAGGTGGATCAAGGGAGGGCAGTGGACATGGCCTATCTGGACTTCAGCAAGACCTTTGACACTGTGCCACATAGAAGACTATTACACAAACCGGGGAATATGGGTGTGGGCAGGACAGTAGTGTGGTGGGTAGGTAACTGGCTGAGTGGCAGGACACAGAGGGTGGTGGTAAATGGCTGTCACTCCACAGAGGAAAAAGTGACCAGTGGGGTACCACAGGGATCAGTGCTGGGACCGGTCCTATTCAACATCTTCATCAGTGACATTGTGCAGGACCTAGAAGGCAGAATTTCACTGTTAGCTGATGACACAAAGCTCTGTAACAGAGTAGACACACCAGAGGGTGTAGACAGAATGAGAAGCGACCTGTAGAAACTTGAAGAATGGTCAGGGGTTTGGCAGTTGAAATTCAATGCAAAGAAGTGCAAGATAATGCATATGGCGCACAAAAACCCTGGCACAATATATCAGTTGGGGGGTGAGGATATAGCATGCACCAAGCAGGAAAGGGATCTTGGGGTTATCATCTCTGATGACCTCAAGGTAGGGAAACAGTGTGACAAGGCAGCACTTAAAGCAAATAGGAAGCTGGGATGTATAGGCAGGGGCATCACCAGCAGGAAAAGGGAGGTCATAATTCCGCTATACAAGACACTAGTGAGGCCCCACCTGAGTACAGTGTACAGTTCTGGAGACCATACCTATGTAAGGACATAGACAGGGTAGAGAAGGTTCAGAGGAGGGCAACAAAGATGGTGCATGGATTGCATCACAAGTCCTATGAAGACAGGTTGAAGGAACTGAACATGTACTCCCTGGAGGAGAGGGAGAGAGGGGATATGATAGAGACATACAAGTATCTTACAGGCAGGAACAGGGTGCAGGTAAACACTATCTTTAAGCGAAAAAGATGTTCCAGGACTAGAGGGCATGGGATGAAGTTGGAGGGAGGACGATTCAGAGGAAACATGAGAAAGAATTTCTTCACAGAACGGGTGGTGGACAAGTGGAACACCCTGCCAGAGGAATTGGTGGGGGCTGAAACAATCACGGGATTTAAGAATGCATGTGATAGACATAAAGGAATTCTGGAGGTCAGGGGTAAGGGGCAACAGACTTCTAGGAAAACAAACTGAACTTACAAGCTCAAATGGGCAGACTGGGTGGGCCATAGGCCCTTATCTGCTGACACTGTCTATGTATCTATGTATCTATATTTTTAACAGACAGTAATTCCTGTGGAGTACCACTCCTGGAGTTGTGTGTAGAGCACTTGTTTCAGTGATATGGCTCAGATACTCAGGAATGTATACAGGTAACAATAGGACTCTAGTTGTTTCAACATATACAGATTTAAAACATTTATTAAGAAACTTTCCTTTTACAAATCTGACTAGACAATTTTGTAGTTAATTTTAGTATGTGCAACAAAATGCCTTATTGCCCAGATGGGTATTAGCAGGTATGAAGATAAAAAATATGACTTGGGGTCACTGTTATGGGCCCCCCTTTTGTATTTTTTTTATTCCTTTGTTTATGTCATTGGGACTTTGGGTATAATTTCACAAAATAACGGATGACAATTAAGGTTATTTCTTTAATTTGGCTTCAAGCTGAGGGGGAGGGATAATGTTGGCTGAAATTTCTCCTTTTTAGTTATCTACATTTGATTTGGGTTTACAGAAAATATGGTTGAAATACTTATCTGAGTTTTATATGATTTTTGTTGTTATTCACATGATTGTATATTTTTTGATGTAATAAAAAAGAATTCCCCTACTCACCAGTAGGGGGATCTCTGGCCAACAGGATGGTCACTCGAGAATCTTCAGGCTGTGGAGATGGATGTTGTGGAGGCAGGAAAGTGGGTCTCCTCTCCTGCCTCTGTGAACCAAGTGACCAACCTTTTCTTTGATGCCTAGGTGAATTTGAAATCTGCAGCACCCAGTGCCATGCATCAGTATAAGGAACTGGCTTCAATTTCAACACAAGACGCTCACTTACCGATGTAACTAGTGATGACCACAGAGGTTAACATGGCAGCAGAACCCACTGCTGTACAAGAATCCATGCATCAGGAGTTATTGCTTCAACTTGTAGCTGAAGAAGAAAAATATTTGCGATGAAAGGCAGAGCCTGAAAACCAAATGGGAATCTTTAAATCAACACCAGAGATGCACTTGAATGCCACACTTGAATCGAAGGGAGAGAAGGCCATGCCTGCAACCTGTGTAACAGTTACTTCTACACCACAGCAGGATGTTCTGGCATCCCAGCTGATGCCAGGTACATTACCCCAGGTATTTTCCTTTACCACTAGAGACTGGGCTAAACATGACAAACCTCTGTTTGTCTTTGCAGGACAAAAAAGTAAGGTTTCTTTGTTGGGGCTGGGTGCTGTGGATCAGAGGTTACCTGGGCTACAACAAACCCAAGAACTGCAATGGACTTTGGAAAGTCTGAAAGAGGATTGGTCCATAGACTCTGCCCTAAGAGGGGTGGGATGGGCAAAACTGAAAGGCACAGAAAAATTGGTTTTGGTTTTTCCCCACTTGGGATACATACAAACACAGGTCCTGCTGCTTTGCCACAATGCCATGCTGGCATTGGGGGCCATAGAGCACATACTGCTTCTTCTGCACCTCGAAATACTACTGTTCTAGATCCCTCTCTTGAATTGCAAAATGTTGGATCCCCCCATGACAGATACGGAAATGGAGGATATTAGCCAGTGCAGACATTCTCCTTTACAGTTGCCAGATGGCTTTCACCTCACTCAGAATCCAAAATTGCATTTTACACCTATCCTTCCTCAAGAGAGTTTTCATATACAGACTGCATCAGAGGCCAACAGTTCTGCTCCTCTTCACAACCCAGACATCACCACTCAGGCCCCACCTGCTTCCACTTATTCCACTCCTCCTCCTACCGATACTGGCACCACTGGTGATAACTTCAAAAGACCACCTCCTAGGGGTTGGCTTCCAAGCCCTATTCTTCCTTCTTCAAGACCCTGATATTCCAGGCTAAACAACATAATGCAGTCTGGCTTCATTACAAGGGAAGACTGGACACATTTCCAGATAGGGTATTTGTGTCTTGGACACTTTTGAAGGCCTCCATGGGGTTCCATGCTACTGAGAGTTATGCCCTGATACACGTCTCTAGTGTGCCCACATTTGATATCAGTTTTAAGCTTTCTAGTGGCCTGGAAAAGTTTTGGGCTAAATTTCAAGCACTCAAATCTTCACCTCTCTGGTGGCTTTTTGAGGCAGTCCCCTTGACTAAACTGGCACTCATGAACATTACAGTACTCTTCAGGAATGAATGAGTCAGTGTGACTGACTTGCTGTACTGGTTCAGGCATCGATGTACGGTGCTTGGCTCACAGGAGGCTATTCTGGACACAGAAAAAATTGGACAGGGGGTTGGCGCATAACGGTGGTATTGAATTCCACAGAATCTGGGTTGGCTCACCTACCAGTTTGTACTCCCCCCTCCTCTGACCTTGCCAGACTTAGGGTCCCTTCATTAGCCCCCCTACCCAGGGGATGGAATAGTTCCCTCCATTTCTCCCCCCCAAGATGAAAACCAATAGCCTTTGGAAGACTTTCCTTGGGAGCAGCCCCCTGCCTCCAACAAATCGATGAGCATAACACCCCCCACCTCCTCCTCCCCACTTGGGAAAAGTGGTGACTGATTACCAGAAAAGGGCATGATAGAAAGCCTCCATCAGCAAAAGTTACTAGAACACTGGCTGTCCCCCTGGGTAACAAGTTTGAAGCTCTACATGACACTGTCACTCACTCAGAGATGGAGTCTGATACCTCCTCCCTTGGCTTTTCCCAGGCAGATGTTATGTCTGACATTAAGGCCATTCCCCAGGCAAACTCTCACAATTCTGACATAACCTCAGGCAAAAACAGGTGAATAAGAAGAAGGCTAGCAAGACTAAACAGCAACCAAAGACCCATTTTAATGGGTCTAAGAATTAGTTTCCTCTCTGCATCTGCTTATGGCACCTTTACTGTTGCTTAGCACTATTAACATTAACAGTATTAAAAGTGACAAAAGGAGACGTGCTGTTTTCTCATATCTCATTTCCTCCCACTCTCAAATAATTTTCCTACAGGATACCAGGCTACACTCCCTACCAGAATTACCTTAGGATATTAAAGCTTGGTATACTGGTCCCTCTTATTGGATGATAGGTCCCAAGATGTGTTCTGGCCTGGGGATTCGGTTTCAAAACATAGAATTTAGTCTTCATAAATTAGTGGATCTGGTCCCTGGGAGACTTTTGATAGTCAACATATTGTTGCTGAATACTTTGTTTCACTTAATAAATGTTTATATAGGGCAGACTAAGGCAGAGAGGATGGAACTTTTACATTTACTTCAACATTACCTTCATACATCACACCATGTTATTTTGGGTGGGGATTTCAAAGGTGGCTTAACAGTTGTAGATAGAGGAAAACAAACCAAGACCTGAAAGGTCTTTTGTGACATGACATGACATGCCTTGCTAAAATTGTTAAAACTTCTACCTTGGTGGATGCATATCTATCTTTCTACAACACTCCAGACCCTACTTTTAATAAAGCAAACCTTGCAAGGACATTAGACTTCCTTTTCAACTCCAGTTCACTTCTCATGCAAAATGTTGTCAATGAACCTGTTGAATTTTCTGATCATAACTTATTATACTTATTAGCCAGGGACACTACGGAATTGGTACAGTGCCTGGGGGTCAGGAAATTTAGTTCCACAATACTGATGGATATTGAAATAACAGATTCTCTCCATTCCTTTTTCCAGGCCAGGAAATCAGTCTTCATACAGTATGAGGACAAGATAGCCTGATGGACTGACACCAAACAGGATTTGGTCCAGCTCCTTAATACCATGGTTCGGTCAACTCAGAACTCTGACTATGTACAGTAGTTCCACTACAGAAAGCTGTTGCAGAAACTGATGTCCTTGACACATCTGACATGCCTGCCATATTCCTCTCAAATTATAAACATTAAATCTCAAATTACAAACATTAAACAGAACATGATGTCCTTCCACAAGAAACAAGCGGATAATCTTAAAAGCCAGTTGAAATTTGGAACACAGGGTAAATCGAGCACACTATGCCCCTATGATAACTGTAAAGATAGAGTTAATAGTAGAAAATCATACCCTGTTTATTTGATTGTACTCATTCTCTAGTTTCTAGTAACAAACTTATTATGGATCAATGATTTCTCATACAATGGATCTTTTTCAGGAGCAACCTGTCTCATTGACTTCAAGGTCCTTCTTTTGGGATGGTTGTCCACTTCTATAATGCCCACCTGAACTATTGTCTCCCCCTTACTGTGGCCATAAAAGACATTGTAGTCACCACGGTGCTGTCTGTCTTGCCATATAGCAAAGCCCCAGGTATAGATGGACTTGCTCTGCAATTGTATAACTTGTTAAGGATGTAACTAGCACCTGAAATGGCTAAGGTATTTATGGAAATTTTGACAACCTAGAACATGCCCTTGAACATGTCAGAAGGGTTATTGATTTACTTATATAAAAAAGGGACAAAAGGATCTTAGACACTGGTGACCAATAAGTCTTTTAAATACTGATTTCAAACTCCTTGCTAAAATCTTACCTTCTAGAGTGTTGCTAGTGGCACAGTCTGTCAAACATACCACTCAGGCTTGTTCCATCCATGACAGAACTATTATGAACCATTTGATTCTCCTTCAAGAAATTTTTGAAAGAGGGTCCTCTGCCTCACTACATAGATATGTTCTTTCACTTGATCAATCCCATGCATTTGATTCTGTTAGCCATGATTACGTATGGCACACCTTTTACAGGTATGGTGTCCCTCATACCTTTTGTTTGTTGAATTCAGTGTTTATATTGGACAGCTACTGTCCACTCACTTGTCAATGGCTGGAAAGGACCATTGATTCTGGTTAAGAGAGTAATACTCCAGGGCTGCCATCTGAGCTTACTGCAATATGTATTAAGTATTGATCCCTAATATGAGCACTTAATTATTCTCCCAACATACACAGTTTGAAAACTATACAAGGGCTTTTACATTATAAGGCTATTGCCTATGCAGATGATCTCTGTATCCTGACTTCGACTGTTTCTTCCGTTACTACAGCCCTGTCTATGCCTGAATTATGGAACTCTTTCTGGGGCACCTCAACTGTATAAAAAGTAGAGGTGTCCAAACTGGTACGCCAATGACACACATTTTCAAAATACCTAGAATTCGATAACTGAGCGTCCAATTGCATTTTTTGGTACCATTATTTTTATACCTGAATCATATTTTCCCTTCCCCAAAGTCTCTTGAAACCACATTATACAGTATTTTTTTTTTCAAAACTTTTGGGGGAGTTGCCTTTACCCGATCAACTGTAACATCCTGTAAGTTCCAGTAAACAAAGGGGGTTTAAACATAATTAATCCTTTATTTTTCCTTTTTTATACAATCTTTTTTTTATGCAGATTTTTGCATAGTACTATTTCACATGGAGAAAAGCTGGAGAAATTTATGTTTTTTTTTTACTTGTCAACCTTGTTTTCGAAAATGGACTCAAGGAACTTTAAGAATTCTGACCTCTTGATTCATCCCCCCCTTATGTTAGGGAATTCTTTTATAAATTTAGGATCTGGAGTATTACTTGTAGTCAGTGCTTAATGATGCACAGGAAAGTGCTGTATGCAACCATCATTAATCTCTTTTATACAGCATCTCTAACATTTCTCACTTGCCCGGCATCCCTCCAGGACCATTTAGTTAATCTTCTGGATTGTTCAAGGATCACAACCAGGATGTGGGACATCCATTTGTTCTCTTGCCACAACACACTTAACATAAAGAGCAACCAGAAACACAAACAGCTAGAGGAAAGATATTGTAGCAGACCTTCCTGTCATCAACAGATAGAAACCATGGGCTATTTATACTTTCAGTGCACACACATACAGGGTTTTTGGAAATCATTGGCAGACTTCTGGTCAGTCCCTAGGTTCCCAAAGACCACCCCAAACATAGAAACATAGACTTTTATGGCAGATAAGGACTGCTTGGCCCACCTAGTCTGCCCATTTCCCTACCTAGACGATAAGCTGCAGGTCCTATTTAACCAACAGTTTATTTCTTCCTACCCCCACAAAAATTGCCTTATGTCTGTCCCATGCATTCTTGAATTCTCCCACAGTTTTAGACCCCACAACTTCCTCAGGAAGGCTGTTCCATGTGTCCACCCCTCTGTGAAAAAAATACTTCCTCACATTGCTCCTGAGCCGTCCCCCCTCTATCTTCAAATTGTGTCCCCTTGTTCTTGCACATCTCTTTTTCTGAAAGATGCTACCCTCTTGGACTTTGTTGATTCCACTGTGGTACTTAAACATTTCTATCATGTCCCCCCTCTCCCTCCTTTCCTCAAGGGTATACATATTAAGCTCCTTTAGCCTTTCCTCATATGGCTTCTCTTGCAGACTCTACACCATTTTAGTTGCCCTCCTCTGAAATGCCTCCATCCTGTCTATGTACTTGTGGAGATGGGGTCTCCAGAACTGGACACAGCACTCCAGAATAGATCTCACCAACTGTCTGTACAGGGGATAACAACTTCCTGTTTTCTACTGGTGATGCCTCTCCCTATACATCCCAGTATCCCCCAGCCCTCCCTCCTTACCACCTTCTCACATTGCTTACCAACCTTAAGGTCATTTGATATGATTACCCCAGGAACCTTTCCATTTTTGTTGTTGTTACTACCTCTCCCCCATTGTGAAATCTTCCCCTGGGTTTTTGTTTCCCAGGTGCATTACTTTGCACTTCTTTGCATTGAATCCAAGCTGCCATACTTCTGACCATTCCTCCAACCTTGGCAAGTCCCTTCTCATCCTTTCCATGCCTCCTTGTGTATCAACCCTGTTGCAGATCTTTGTGTCATTATTCTTAAGTCATTACCCTGCTGCATGGTGAAAGTAAGACAAAGATACTCTGCATGTGATTTTTTTCTGTTATTAAAAGGTTCATCTGGAACTCCAGATGCTTGTTTACCCTGCAACAAAAAGTATTACACAGTATGATTTGATTGTTAAAATTACTAAGGAACTGCAAGCAATTTATTTTTCTGAAGCACAAAGATTAATTAAAGACCATTTAAATAACATTTGGAGGAATTTGCTGTGGATTACAGATTCAGATGTGCCTGTTACTTGAATGTTTTGCATATGCATTAATATTCATTTAATCCCTTTTTTTGCTCTTTAAAGTCAGAAGCTGATTCTTTTATGTTTTTTTTTCCATTTTCTTGTACATGTTTCTTTATAGATGGTATACAGCTTTTTTCCCTTTACCTTTATTGTTTTTCATGAATCATGTGTGTTATTTGCTGTACTGTTTGATTTTTCCTGAATAAAAATTCCCCTACTCTTTTTGAGAAGTGCCATGGGATCTTTAACATTCACCTGAACAACCACCAGAACAGGCAGACAGGATCTCGGTTTAATGTCTCATCTGAAAGATCGCACCTCAGGGGTGCAGCACACCCATCATGATGCGCTACAGTGTCAGTATTGGGATTAACCCCATGTTCCCTGTGTGGGGCTAGAACCCATGCCATTTCAATCTTCCAGCCTCAAAGGTGAGTGTGCTACCTCCTGAGCCACTGACACTCATCTTAGAGACAGGCATGGCAGTAGCATAGAAGGGGGCATCAACAGAGAATAAAAAAAAGACAGCAGAGTAGTTTTAACTCTTTTGAAAGCTGGTTACTTAACCAAGCACTGCTGCTCAACCAGAAGAAAACAAAAAATAATGATATTTATAGTAGCCCACAACAACTGGTTTATCATGTACCCTACAGATTTTTTACATGGATAGTGATGCCCTCGAGGAAGTTCACAATTTCAAATACTGCTAGATCAGCAAAAATTTATATCTCGTTAAGGGCAGAACATTTTTTAGATAAATCTTAATAAGGACCTGGTTCTTGACTCTCCTGATTTACACACAATAGAATCTTTCATTATAGAAACTTATGAACAAAATGTAAAATAAATTATATGTTAGCAGTGACCGATATAAAACCTGAATTGTAATAACATACAAGGTGAATACAGTCCCTTAATTGTCTCTGAACTTGATACTGAGAATGCAATTAATGAACTTAAAAAACAATAAGGCTACAGGAAAGGATCTCATTCCTCCAGAGATTTACAAAAATGACAGTCAATTTTAGATTCCCCTGTTAACCTGTTATTTTTTAATTTATGTTTAAAATTTAAATATTTACCCACAGCATAGACAAGAAATATTATTGTACCTAGTCACAAAAAAGGTTCAGTCTATGACCCAAATAATTTTAGACCTATTAGCCTAATAGATACTTCATCAAAAATGTTCTGCAGAATTATTCTTAGAAGGCTAACAGATTTGGTAGTCACTGAAGGAATTGTTTCACCATTACAGGCAGGATTCAAAGAGGCTTACTCAACTATAGAAAATGGATTTGTATTTTCTCACCTCATGGAAAAATACATTAACATCTGAAAGATGACATTATTTGTCTTACATGTTGATTTCTCCTTTGCATTCTATTCAATAAACAGGTTGAAACTTTGGGATATTTTAGTTCAAAAATAAAATCCATATTCTTTATTAATGCCAATCTACTTATTATATATGAACACTTCAACTGCAGTTAGATACAGCAACACCAATTTGACAAATTATTTTAGTTCTAACAGAGGAGTTAAGCAGGACTGTCTTCTTGCCTCTACACTATTTATTATTTATATCAATTCATTACTCAAATACAATAATGCTCTTCTGTTGAACGCTCTTCTAATTAACAAATCAAAATTACACTCACTCGCTTATGCAGATGGTATAGCTTTGTTCCCTCACACCTGCATCAGTTTATAAAAACAGATAGTTATTTTCTCAGAAAATGCAAAAGGCTGGATTTAAAAATAAATTTAAAGAAGACAAATGTATGATAATAGGTAACTCTTCAAAACTGAATAAATATTTCATAACAATAGATCCTAATAGAGTAGAAATTGTTAAGGAATATACCTTGGACTAAAAATTTAGTGTAATGCTAAATGGAACAGACATTTCAAGAACAACATTTTAAAGCAATATTAATAGCTAAAGCTGTATGAAAATTTAACTTTAAGTATGGGGGGTATTCAGTTTTACCAGCACTGGTATCAGGAGAGGCAAAAATCAATCCATTAATCCTGTATGGGGCAGACATTTAGGGCTCTGAAATTAGTAGTATCCTGGAAAATCCCCTCACATATTTCTACAAATCACTACTTAAAGTCCCCAAATCAATTCATAATGTCATGGTAAGAGTTGAATTGGATAAGGTAGAAATTAATAGTATAAAAGAGTTACGTCTCATAAATTATTGGTTAAAAATGATAAATAATTCATACAACAAATTACCTGAGATGTGCCTCAGAGAAAAAATAGGTTGGGATAAAACATGTATTAGATTAAATGGTTAGACTCCCTAAAGGGAATAATGTTGAATATAAATGTCCAACATCTATGGACCAAATACAGTAGAAATATTAATATTGTCCCACAATACAAAGCGCTGATTAAACAAAAAACTCTTAGCTCACACAAAAAACAAGGATATAAAAAGCATACAAACTCTAAAAGTATCTACCGGGGCCCAGATAGTCAAAAGGGTTGCACATGGCGCAACACTGTTGCGCCATGCACAACCCACTGATGTGCCCCGGCATGATATTCAAAAGGGAAAAGTGCGTGGCACAAATTCCGATGCGCCGGAGCGCATCAGTAATGTATGCAGGCATAGGTGGGGAGGCATGCCCATGCATACTCTGCACAGCCCGATATTCAGCCCGGGATGTGCAGAGCCCTGCATGCATAACCCCTACCTGCACCAGCACAAAGTTGCCTCCCCCAAAAAGTAACAACTGATGGCCACCCACAGGTGAGCTGCCGCATTACAGGGCACAACACGGCAGCTGCTACATGTGGGTGGCCACCCAAGCTCCGGCCACACCTGTCGGCAACCCCCCATGCCCGATCACTGGCATTTGTAAAAAAGAAAAGAAGAATTCTGTCCTACATCCCTGGTGGTCCCGTGGATTGCTATCTGCCCGATCGTGGTCATCTGTATAAATAAATAGGTTCAATATTCCTGGTGGTCAGTGGACGCTATCTCGCCGATCATGGGCATCTGTGTGAAAATAAATATTTCCTACATCCCTGGTGGTCTAGTGCCTCTTCCCACCACTCACTGAGCCCCACCACCCGCCTCCCGGTCAGCTGGCGGGTGGCAGCACCCCCATCCACCCGCCACTCAGCGGCACCGACCGATTGAAAGTCGGTAATAGTTCATTGTTCACAGAGTGAGCGACGGGCATGCAGCCCATATCAAGACATTCCAGATATGTGAATGATTCATTCACATATCTGGAATGTGTAGTATGGTATGGGCTGCATGCCCATTGGCTCATGCTGTGAACCAATGGGCATACAGCCCTACTGACTGTGTCAGTCAGTGGGCGGTGGAGCGGTAGGTGGTTGGTGTGCTGCTGCCCTCCGGCTGACCAGGGGGAATGGGGTGGTGGGGCTCAGTGTGTGGGTGGGGAGGGGGTGCCCTAGACCACCAGAGATGTAGGAAATATTTCTATTTTCACACAGATGCCCACGATTGGGCAGATAGCGGTCCACTGGACCACCAGGGATATTGGACCTATTTATTTATACAGATGCCCACGATTAGGCAGACAGTGGTCCACTGGACCACCAGGGATATTGAATTTCTTTATTTTACAGATGCTCAGGATCAGGCAGACAGTGGTCCACTGGACCACCAGGGATATTGGACAGAAAAGTTATTTTTTTTACTACAAATGCCCACGATCGGGCTGCAGGGGGCATCGGTCCCGACGGCTGCTGCCTGGCAGGGATCCATGTGCAAGTCACAGGGGATCAGTGTACCTGCATGCAAATGGGGCCATAATGACATGCAAATTGCCCCATGTGCACCTTGCATACATTATGGCCCCATTTGCATGTCAACTTTTGAATATCGCGGTTGCTGTGCATGGTGCAATGGAACTTGCACTAGTGCATCCCAGTGCTCCACTCTGGCCACTTGTTTGGTGCAGTGCCACTGCACCATGCACACTGTGGGTGGCCAGGGTGCAATATTCAACGCTGATGAGCCATGGCGCGACTCCGTTGAATATTGCCCAGTCCACACACCTGCGCAGCCAAGTTGAGCTGTGCTCAAGCTTGCACCACAGCCTGGCACAGTTTGAATATCTGGGCCCTGGTATAAAAAGATGGGGAACCATGTAGAAGAATATCTAATGATCCCAATAACACCAGAGCAAAGGAAAAACATAACTTGGGCCAGATTTGAAGTAATATTTTAAAAATACACTTATTTTATCAGGTTCAGATTTTTCACCCAGAATAGGGACTGTTCACTTTGTATATGTAACAAACGACACACAGATACAGTAACCCACATGATTAGGAGCTGCCCACTCTACTCCAAGACACACTGGGGTTATTTATTAAGCACACTTACCTTATATTCAACAGCCATGTATGACCCCATTTTTGCTCTTTTGCACCCAAGAAATGTGGACGAAGCCATAAGAATTGTAAATTTTATGGCTTCGGTGGTAAGGATAAAAAAAAGTTATTTCGATCATACAAAACAACAAATTAAAAACGTCTCCCTTATCTAAACATCTAGGACATTTATAAAATTAAGTATCCAGGAGGATGAATTATGGCTTTTTTAATAAATTATATAGGTCTTTGTATTTAGATAATACAGGCTAACGTATAACCTTTTATCTTATTCTAGCTCTTTTTTGCATTTAATAAAGTTTTTATTCTTGTTTATGTTGTAGTGCTCATGATGTTTATCCATTATGAACAAACAATAAAACTTTGATGATGATTATACTGCTGGATCAAACACAGTGTTATCCTTTCTAGTTGAGCTGGTCTCTATGAAAATCAATCCTAAACTCATTTTTGATATTGCAATAAAGATCTGTTAAAGATGGAGGCTAGGCAGGCTATTCCCAAAAAAGTCTTATTTCCCACATTAGAATATGGGTCCTTCGTATACCACAAAATCTCTTTTACTATTCAGGAGCAATATTATGTTATATTAAATAATGACTGCACTTTGCCTTTTCAGTTCACCCGATAAATCATCATTGCAAACTTTACCAAGACCTCTTGATACTCCTCCCACAGTGTAGAGTCTTCAATGCCACATACAGTATATACTGTGTGACCTAATGCTGTGCAAAAATAAAGTTCCACTGAGGTTGTTACCACAAAAGTTGGACTTTTGCTTCTGTGAAAAACTTTTGGAATGCACTTTAGCAACTTTTATGAAATTCTGACTTAGAACAACAGAATGGATGCATGTATTGTGGATTGATGTATTAAACTGTGGAATAGAATTCTGCAGAACTGAATGGAATTCTGTAGAACTGTCATTCCACAGTTCATGTGGACCATTTCACAACTCAGTCACAAACTTTTGTGAAACACATTCAAAAGATACAGATTTTACAAAAGTGGAATTTTGGAAAATTGTGTATTTTCCAGTAATTCAGAATTCACAGTTTCCCCCCAACATTACTGTGACCACTTCAGATTTACCCATAGATTTCAACCGAAGGCTAACCCCGAAGTCCACCACCTTACTTGTTGAGAGATACTAGCCAAAAATGGTTTCGAGAGATTTGCACAAGGACGAAAGTAAGTGAGAAACCCTGCTCTAGCTTTGGGCCCAGTCTTCTGAAATCATTGCTAACTATGGTAGTCCCCTTTGACTGGTCGAAAACCTAACCTAGGGAGTGCCACCCCTTGTCCTGCATATTTGTTCATGACTGCACTCCAACCCTCCCTGCAGATGGTTTATTACTTACTAGTATGAATGTTTCTCACTATTTTTATGTGCAGTGCTACAAAATCCAATATTATAATTAGCAACCAGTCATAAACTCAGTAAAAATGTGCCACATTTATTTAACAGTCACTGTAATGTGCAGTACATGATGTCACAGAAACACTTATACAATGTATAGTGTAATAGGTACATATAGGATAGGTTAAAATCACAGGAAATATAATATACATGTATTATTTATGTTTGAAACTCCATTTCTCATTGGACTTTGCTGCTTCAAGGATCTTAAAGTTTGTTGTGATAAAAGAGTGGAACTTTGTACATGTAAAGCTGTAATTTAATTTGACTTGAAGTTCAGCTTTCATTAACCCTTAGCCTGCCACCGACATAATATCTTGTCTTAAAACCCTATGCGTTCTAAATCTTCAGTCAGCCTATGGGTTAAGGGTACCAGCATTCTATTTCTCTTGTGAATCTATGAATTCCCCATTAATGAAAAGACACGTGCCACAAAACTACTGCTAGCAGGGATGGCCTACACAAGTTGCACAATGTTGTACAGCATCCTGCATTCAGGTGCTTTATCAGAAAATGTCACTCATCTATCAGCACCAGATTTGTCCTTCATTTCAAGAAGAATGGCAATGTTGTGCATAATATACAGAAGTCTGAATACAGCAAATTCATTCATGTCCTTGTCTATTCTGTAGCTTCAGCAACTCCACTTCATTAGATAATTCATCCCACAATGTTGCCTGCTGTAGGGGGAATGTCTGCATCACCTTGAGGAGGATATTATGAGACTCAAACAATTTTCTGAGATTAGCTGGGGCCCGAACAAAAAAGCCAGTCAAGTCTTTGCAAAGTCTCTCTCTGATGTTTGATGGACATTTTTGTTTACAACTGAAGTAACTCTGAACCCAAAGAACTTGTTTTCAAGACTCTTTTCCATTCACTGCACAGATGATGCATCACACAATAGGACTCTGAAGCAGTTAATGAATTGCTTTTGAAATGGATGATGCACTTGTGGAAATTATGAAGGATACAGTGCATGAAATGCAAGAAGCACTCTACCTCTGACACTTCATTGGGATTGCTGCATCCATCTTCGTTGGACTCTGAAACTTCCAGACTGAATAATGATATTCATCTGACCTTTGTGTTATGAAGTAGATTTTGATGGCTGGCCAACATTATACGAGCCTGGCTGCAGCAGGAAGAAATGAATCAGCTGGGTACTGCATGCTGCAGGATCTCCTTTCAATCCTGATCCACAAAGGCAAGCATTTCTTTGAGCTGGTCTACCTTCTTTGCAGATCCAGAAAACTCACTGTAGATTATTAAAACAAGGGTCTCCACATTTAACAATGCATGCCAAAGCCTTGCTTGCATTCCTATCCCATTCGTTGATAATGTGGCATAAATAATTTGCAGATATTTTGTGGGGTATCTCTGATTACAAGTGTTTGAACACAGAGTGATGTTTTCCATAATTCACAGAAGCATTGTGTGCAGCGCAGCTGGAAAAATGTTGCAACTGTAATCCTTTTGTTGAAGGCACTCAGTTATTTTTGGCTTTGGATGTTTCTTCATGGCTCTCAAAGAAATCCAGAAGTTTATGCTGAATGCTCCTATTTGCATGGAAGAACTAAATTGTCACAGGGAACATATTTTGGTTTCCATTTTGGATGCATCAGGGGCCACTGAATAATATGATATTCCCAGTTCATTCAAAAATAGCTCCTTTGAATATAGTATCAAAACATTTGTGACAAAACACTCTGACTTTGTCTTCCCACAGCTTAGTTTTGAAGCAATTGCAGAGTCAGAATGAATGTTCTGTGCTAGTTTATTTCCACAGTTGATGGACAGGTATGAATGGTGATGCTGCACTCTACAGTAAACTGATGCAACTTCAACAGCTGTAACTTTCATGGTCTCTGCTGTCTGGATCCATGGCTGGACAAATCTGGTAGTAAATATTTTCTACTTTTTCACCTGGAAACTGTGCTGGTGTTTATAAACTTTCTGGTGACTTTTCAATTCCTTTTCTCCATCCCACTTAATTGTAAAAGTAGTGCCTCAGTTAACACATTTGGCAGAACTGTCCATACCTGGCACTGACTGCACCAAAATAAATTTCTGCTCCCACTCTTTATTGTAGTTGCAAAACACCTTGACGTTCTTTGTTGGTGCTGGACTGCTGGTGGTGGCATGATTGTCTGTCTCCGAAGTCAGTACTCTTTTCAAGCAATGAGCATTCATTCTGACTGCAAAACATGCTATTTCCACTGCCTAAACTATGTGACCAGAACAGTTAACTACAAGTCAAACCAACAAATAAATAGAATGTTCATTATGTACAAAACAAAAAGAAACATTTATAAGAAGCTCTCCCCAGAGACAACCTCATAAAGGCCAGTGATGTGCATACAGGTACTAAACAGAGGTATGATAATTATACATTTCTTGTTTGCTTTGTTAGACCAATATTCACCGGGGATGACATTGTCATGGTGGCATTGCTTTCCACTAATGCTCCCCTAGATATTACAGACATTATAATGTGGCTAACTCAAACAGAGCCTCAGGTCTCACACATGCAGCAGGGTACTGTATGGTGACATCCATCTCTCTAAGTCACTAACACAGACTTAAGAAGGTGGCTATACTCCTTAAAAAAGTCAGATGTTATCTGATTCCATCTATAAGTATGATAGTAATTTTTTGAGTTAAATACCACTACAGCCAGCTCACTGTGAGACTACAATTGTTAAATTTGCAACAAAGGACATGCCCATGCCCAGGTACTACTCCACCATGTTGATATGCAAGAGGTTCATATATTCAGAGTGGTAGATAGAAAACTGTTGAACTGGACACTGCCTGGAAAAACAATGGCACCAACTAAGATTAAAGTCTGCAGCAACAGCTCCTTATGATATATACCTTTCTGTGGGAGTTGAGCTCATTGGACATGAGATGAATGAGGGACAGATCAATTTTGAACATGGAAATTAAGGATGCCCCTCATAATGAGGGTCAGTTGAGACTCGAGGTATGCACCAGAACATTTGCAAGTTTTTTTTTATTTAGTCTCTTGGTCTTTCTCCATGGTGTAGGCTAGCCTTCTCACTGACCCCCCCCCAGTCCTGTCACCCTGCATCCCAGGGACTTACATCAATACTGGTGCTTCCTCCACAGCTTACTGCCATGGCAGGGGTCAACGGTAAGCTCCATAGTGCCGATGAATGGATCCAGTTCTGGGAGATGGCTCTGTAGCCAGTGCAGAGCCTGTGAGGGGCTGATGTCATTCTGTGCCACACCCAGCCATTTTCTTCTTTGCTCCGCTGGAGAAATGGATATGCAATCCCATCTACATGCACCCACACATACTGCATTGCATGGGACATTGCTGGCTGCCAGCCCTCCATGCCCCAAAGTTGCTGTCCCTGGCTACCTGCCTCCAAGCTACCACTAAAAGCCAGATGAGTGCTGGGATCTCCAGCACTCCCTCCTCAGAGGAGTAGTGTAGTCCACCAGATGCGTGTTCCTCATTGTTCCGGCCAACCCCAGCAACCTGAGTCCATTCCTGAGCCAGTGTCACTGGTGTGATGGTGGGTGAGACATAAAGCCTCTGCCCTACATGCCACGAGGCAGCCCTCATTTGCAATTTTTGCAAATTCTTTGCATTGTTCACATGTTCTCTCTGACTCTTTCTGTTTGTACCCTTGCTGCCCGTGTCACCCCATTTCATTAATAAATCCAATTACAGCACTTCATAAAACCCAAGAATTTGGGTGGCCACATAAGTTGCTTCATCTAGTGACCTGTGTGCTCCAAATACTTGTGTGTATTGTTTGTAGTGGCCCACGGTGATACAGAAAATGCCAAACTTAATTTAAAACCAGCAGTAACTACTAACACTTTAAAACTGTCAGTTAAAAAGGACAGCAGGATCACCATTACAAATAACACCATCACAACAAATTATGTTCTGTTCCTATCCCGTGGGTTAATCCCAGCCTTGAGCTGGTCAGATCACTGTATGAAAACTTCTCTGCATGCAATTACATACAAGTTCAACCCCCAATTATGGCAACCGGTCTCAATGCAACAATGATCTACAGTGGTATCCCCCAGGATGAAACCCACTTTTAAAGGACTCTGCAGTATGCTGCAGCAGACCTACTGAATAAAACACTGTAATTTCAATGGCAATTAGTCATTTTGTTATGCAGGAAACTGTTGCATTTACTTCATCCTGTCAGTGTCACATTTTCCTGAATGAAAAAACAGACTAATTGCAATTGAAATTACATTGCTTTATTCAGAAGGTCTGCTGCAGCATTCTGCAGAGTGCTGCAAAATGCTGCAGAATTGGGTTTCAACCTTGAGGATACCATTGTATTCTGTTTCTAGTAGATCCATCTGTAGTGCTGTGAATGCAAAAGCATCTGCTACCCTCTTAGGACAGTAAACAGTAGCCATAAAAATGCCTTTGTTCAGTGACCTGATTAGGCTAAGACCGGATACATAAAACAGTACATTGCTTACTATTGCTACATTATTTTCAGACTCAGAATCTTTCACTAGGTATCTTGGTCTTCAAAATAAATTGGAACATCAAGTAAACTAAAAAGAAAAATATCCTTCCTAAGTTATAGTCTAGTCAATAATATCAAAAAACTGCCCCATCCACAAAGACACTGAACATTCCTAATTTTAGATAAACTTAACATTGTATGAATTTCTCTGGACTAACTGTGGAATGCTGAACTAAAAATCAATACAATAAAACAGAAATACAATCACCATGTTATTTTGTTAAACTTTGTTAAGCTAATATTCTTCAGGTGAAGCTACCTCTGGCTAGAAGCTGCAATACTGAACATAGGATTTGCAAGAAAGCGAGTTGTGCTCACAACAGAGAGAGGTGAACCTTACAGTTATCTCTGGTTTGTAGCAGATATTCTGCAGGTGGAAGCTACGTCTAACTGAAAGGTGAAATAAGGAACTTAGAATTATCAGGAAAGACAGTCTTTCAAGCAACAGAGGGAGGTGGATCTAGTTTACTTTTGTTACAATTCTTAAGATTTTCAGTGCAGGAAGAGTTTAAAGTACAGCTGACTTATTTTAGGGCTGACTGCTTTCAGAGCACAAACCACCAGGCTGTTTTGGGGCTGGGGAGGTTTACCTGTGTCTGACTTGGATGTCTGGATTTTTCTCTGTTTGATTAGCAGGGTATTTTCTCTGTCAAATTGCTGTGTAGGGCATCTTGCTGACAGGAAGGCACTCATCGCAGTGGTGGGTCAGAGCTTTTAGCTGATTGTTTCATGAGGGCACAATTTAGGCCCAACTCCTGCCCACCCTCACCCCACCCACCCCTGGAACTAGTTCCTTTATACCTGGGGTTCTGACATCATTTCTCAAGAGTGCAAGGTGTCATATCACTGTCATATCCTCTCTAGCACACTGCACTGACAATATAAGCATACACATTGTATAATATATATTTCTATATAACAAATCAATCACACACACACACAAAAAAGTAGATAAACATGTGGGGAGTAGTGCAATGTAATGGCTGTGGGGCAGCAGTCTTCAGGGAGTCTTTCTGGAGGCTGAGATGCTGCTCTATTTGCTGACAACTCTCTGTCCTGAGGGAAGAAGTAGCCCGTCTTCAGGCCACACTGGACAGTAATAAGGGAACCTTCCTCAAGGCCACACTGGACAGTAGGAAGGTAACCTCCCCCATCCAGGGAGCACCAGATCGACCACCACTACCTCAGAGGTTGTGAAGAAAGCACAGCAGTTGGACCACAGTGGGCTCAGGGAGGGTGAGAATGGTGGAACAGAGGCACACCCAGTCAGTTGTTCCACTCCACAATCCATACACCATTCTTCGGGAGCATAGCACCCCTATGGATGCACCTGCAGAGGGGACTAAGGAGGCTGAGGACAACTGTCACAAGGGAGGCCCACAGGAAGGAGGCAGAGGACACCACAGGGAAAGGAAGCAGCTCCTGGTGGGGGACTCAATTATTAGGGGGATAGAACTGGGGGGAGAAGGGAAAACTGAAGAAAGGTGCCTGCCTGGTGCCATGGCTTGGAGGGACAGGACACGCATCATCAGGATCATGAGAACAGCTGGACAGGAGTCTGAGCTGGACATCATTGTCCACCTAGGAACAAATGACTTGGCTCATCATGAGATTAGAGCAGTGCAGGAGGACTTTGTAGAGTTGGGGAGGGGCCTAAGACAAGTAGCACACACAGTATCCTTCTCAGAGGTGCTGCCTGTCAATGGCACAGGTGAGGCGAGGGTACTTTGCACCATGCAGTTTAATCAATGGTTGAAAAAATAGTGTGGAGCACAGGGGTTTGGCTTCATTGGGGACTGGGGTTCCACCTGGAGGGACACCAGCCTATACTGGCAGGATGGTCTGCATCTGTCGAGGAAGGGAACAAGTCTTTTGAGCAATTGGTTTAAATGCTTCATTGGCAAGCTTTTAAACTAGTCAAGGGGGGAGGCACTGATAAGCAGCAGGAAAATCCCAGCCTCTCCCTACAAAACAGGGTACTAAATGAGAAAAAGACCGAGGTAGAAAGGTCAGTGGGAGATGCTGCAACAGAAGTTAAAGCCATCAAAAAATGGAGAGCAATGAGTACCAATGCCCATAGTCTGGGTAACAAGCTTCCTGAATTAGTGGCCTTGATGGCAGAGGAACATCTGGATATCATGGCAGTCACAGAAACATGGTACACACAAAACCATGACTGGGACTTAAACATACCAGGATACATTATCTACAGGAGGGACAGGGAGGGTGAAAGAGGAGGAGGAGTAGCTCTTTATATAAGGGAAGAAATCAAAGCAACAGAACAAAAGGGTAAACAGGGAGGATAAGAAGCACTGTGGGTAAATTTGGAGACAGGCAATGGCACCACAATCCGCACATGGGTTGTATACAGACCCCCTTCTCAGGGGGAGGAAATGGACAAGGAAATGATAGAAAGTACACTTAGAATGGCAGAAAAAGGGGAGATATTGCTGATGGGTGATCTGAATATGCCAGATGTTAACTGGAGTGCAGTTGCAGCAGCCACTTAAGAGTGGGTTATTCTAGATGCCCTACAGGGGGCATGCCTTAGACAACTAGTATTGGAGCCCACTCGAGAGGGAGAAATCTTAGACCAGGTTCTCTCAAATGGAGATGGAGAGAGGATCACAGATGTAGAAGTGGGTAGCCATCTGTGAAATAGCGACCATCGAACAGTATGGTTCACTATAAACACAGCAATAGAGTCAAGCCATACAAAGGCAAAAGTACTGGACTTTAGGAGGGCTGACTTTTCCAAAATGGGTGGGTGCCTAAGGAATTCACTAGCAAATGGGCAGGAAGGAGGGGTGGAAGAACAATGGGGAATAATAAAAACTGCTATCACAGAGGTAACAAGCCTTTGTGTGAAGCAAATAAACAAAACAAAATGATGTAAGAAACCACTATGGTTCTCAAAGGAAGTGGCAGTGAAGGTTCAAGAGGAAAATAAAGCATTCAGGAAGTACAAGGAACCACAGAAGAAGTAGGACAGGGAACAGTATCAGTTAAAGCAAAAGGAAGCTGGGAAGGCAGTCAGAACAGCAAAGGCCCAAACCGAGGAAAAGATAGCCAACTCATTAAAGAAGGGGGATAAAACCTTTCATAGGTACATCAGGGAGTGAAGGAAGACCAAGGGAGGGATAGTGAGGCTTAATAAAGGGGAGGAAGGGTGGGCAAAGGGTGACTGTGAAAAGGCAGAGATACTAAACAAATATTTTTGCTCAGTATTTACAAATGAAGAGGGGGAGGTACCTAAAACAAACAGTAGAAACACTCTGGATACAGAAGTTGATACCAGCCCATTTACAGAAGAAAGGGTTCTGAAAGAACTCTTAAAACTGAAGGTGGACAAAGCAAAGAGGCCTGATGGGATTCATCCCAGAATTCTAAAAGAACTAAGGGTAGAACTAGTGACACCACTGACTACCCTCTTTAACAAATCATGGGAGGATGGGGTGGTACCCGAGGACTGGAGGAGGGCAGATGTGATTCCCCTTCACAAAAGTGCGAGCAGGGCAGAAGCAGGAAACTACAGACCTGTTAGTTTAACCTCAGTGATAGGGAAAATGATGGAATCACTTCTGAAGGAAAGAATTGTCGAGTATCTAGAGGCCAGAGGGGCACAGGACTGAAGGCAGCATGGATTCACAGAGGGAAGGACATGCCAGACAAATCTGATAGATTTCTTTGACTGGGTGATCAAAGTAGTAGATTAGGGAGGGGCTGTGGACATGGCCTACCTAGACTTTAGCAAGGCATTTGACACAGTCCCACACAAAGATTAATATACAAGTTAGCCAGCCTGGGAGGGGTCCAAGATGACAGCCTGGGTACAGAATTGGCTGGAGAATAGGACACAGAGAGTAATAGTAAATGGAGTCCACTCTGAAGAAAGGGGGGTTACTAGTGGGGTACCACAGGATTCAGTATTAGGACTGGTCCTCTTCAATGTCTTTATAAGTGACATTGCAGAGGGACTAGAAGGAAAAGTATGTCTCTTTGCAGATGACACAAAGATTTGCAACAGAGTTGATGCACAAGGTGGGGTGGAAAGGATGAGAAGGGACTTGGCAAAGTTAGAGGAATGGTCAAATGTATGGCAGCTTAGATTCAATGCTAAGAAGTGCAAGGTAATGCACCTGGAAAACAAAAACCCAGGGAAAAGTACACAATGGGGTGAGATACTGACAACAACAAAAATGGAAAGGGACCTGGGGTAGTCATATCAGATGACCTAAAGGTGGGCAAGCAATGTGAGAGGGAAGCAAGGAGGGTTGGGGGATACTGGGATGCATAGGAGAGGCATCACCAGTAGAAAACAGGAAGTTATTATCCCTCTGTACAGACAGCTGGTGAGACCCCATCTGGAGTACTGTGTGCAGTTCTGGAGACCCAATATCCGCAAAGACATAGACAAGATGGAAGCTGTCCAGAGGAGGGCAACTAAAATGGTGCAGGGTCTGCACTGGAAGACATATGAAGAGAGACTTAAGGAGCTTAACATGTATAGCCTCAAGGAAAGGAGGGAGAGGGGGGACATGATAGAAACTTTCAAGTACCTCAAGGGAATCAACAAAGCTCAAGAGAGTAGCATCTTTCAAAAAAAGAGTTGTGCAAGAACAAGGTGACACAATTTGAAGATGGGGGGGCGGCTCAGAGGTAATTTAAGGAAGTATTTTTTCACAGAGAGGGTTGTGGATGCATGAAACAGCCTTCCGGAGGAGGTTGTGGAGTCAAAAACAGTGGTGGAATTCAAGCATGTATGGGACAGTCATAAGGCAATTCTAGGGGGTTGGGGTAGGAAGAAGTAGGCTGCTGGTTAACTAGGATCTGCAGCTTATCCATTAGGTAGGGAAATAAGCAGACTGGGTGGGCCAAGTGGTCCTTATCTGCCATCAAATTATATGTTTCTATGTTTCTATGTTTACCTCAAAACATTCCTTCTGGTGTAAGAAGGCTATGTAGTGTTATTGTAATCATCTTATGGCCTTGCTGGCTGGCTTCTCCTCTGCACTGACTGAGTATGTCCTGTAGTCTGTGCTACGGGGCTGGCAGCAGCCCCTCCAGTGAAATCTCCTCTGAGTCTGTGAAGGTCTTGGTGGGTCTCTGGTGCCTGGATAGGTTGGTGTTGAACCAAGTCTTTCAAGCACTACAGGGCATAGGCTGTATCCATTGTTTTTTTAAGAATGAATTTGGAATGCCTGCTATTATTTTGCTTTTCCCACCACATCATTGCATCAACTAGGAGATATGATTGGTTCTTAACTACAGAACCAATCACAATCACACCTGGACCACAGCCACCAAATTAGCAGCTATTAAATTCTTTGGTTCTTATTGGCCTGCTGTACAATCTAGCATCTGACTTTATGATGCAACTTGTAGCTGGAAGAGACTTCAGAAGCAAGTATGCTCAGGACCAGGAAGGAGTTTTAAACTTATCTTTATTGACTGGTGGCTGCTGCTCATTTTGCCATGTAAGTCCAATCTCATCAAATACAGGAGGAATGGAGGAGACACAGACCCAATGCTGCTGGTGGCTGAGACACAGTCCATGCTCAGTCCAACCACTCACTGCTACCTGCTCCCCAGGTCATGGAACCAGTGAGCTTGAGCTGTGCTGCTGCTGATGATGATCCAACTGGCAATGTGGGATCAGGGAGGTGTGTGAGTCAACAACCGCTAGCGCAATTTGATTTGAAATATATATTTTTTTGTTTGCAGTAAGCACATGGTCCTGCAGCTGCCTGCATGATTCAATTCTGGAGTTAGATGGGATTGCCACCATATGGGTTTGGTTTAGAGAGACACCCTGGTTTCATACCTAGGAGAAGGAGGACTCACTCACATGCCAGCACTGTCACAAAGAAAACCAGAGCAAGGGACAGGAAAACCAGACAATGGGAGAGTACACCAGAAAATTGGATCATGCGGTAAACAAAAAAAAAGGAAAAAAGGGTGCTAGCAACCCTATTGCTAACAAATGTACAGTTATTAGACATGAAAAATACAGTACAACCTTGGATATATGACTCCTTTAATACAAACCTCCCTGTCTAATGACTTCTTTTTTCCACACTAAGTCTTAAGAATCACTAATTTGGGCTAATTTCCAACCCTGTGAAAATGATTACTACCTCTCTCTCACTGTTGTCATGGCATGCAAAAGAAATGACCTGCTCTGTCCCAGTATCAGAAGTTCCATACTGTGGAGCAACTTAAAAATTAAGAGTGAGCAGTCAACATAGTAGATTTCTGAAAATTCACCACACTGTATGTGCCATTAAAGTCACAAACTGTTAAAGGAACTGACCCTGACTATGGTGACCATGGCCAGAGCATGTGATCACAAAAACATGAAATCATGCCACAACAAGCAATTTGATTCTGCGTTGTACTTTTAGATCCATAAAGACTGTGAGAAGAGAATCCCTTTTCTGGTACACCTCAAAAAATAACAAACTCTGGTCAGAGCCAACACGACTGCTATATACCTTAAAGGGACATTGTCCACTTAAAATTAGCAAAGCTGGGGACTGGCCCAGTGGTGCAGAGCGATAAGGCACCTTGAGTGCCTTACTTCCCCAACACTGGTGACCAGGGTTCAGGAATGAGCTTAGGCCACCAACGTGCTGGCTGCAGAAATGGCTGGGAGAGGATTTAGTGGTCACTTGGCAGTTCTCCTCTGCCTGAGTGGGAGGTGAAGAGTTCCTGGTTTTTGGTTGCCACTGAGTGGAGGCTCAGTTGTAGTGCTGAGAAAATGGGGGCATGCACTAGGCCAGGTTGGTGGAAGTGAGTTACTGGTTCTGGTGAGCATGTGTGCCTCAACACACATGTGCAGTTATGTTACCAAGGACCCTTGGAGCTAAGGGGAGAAAATGGGATGAAAAATCCAAGTCTCTGCATAGATGTGTGTGATGATCCTTGGGACTCCCTGGTGCTGCACTGTGTAGATCCCCACAGGTCAAATGGCCGGGGAGCAGCAGACCGGACTGAGGGTCTCGAGCCAGGGACTGAAGACAGGAGCAAGGTGGTGGCAGGCTAGCAAAAAGCTGTATCCCCCCAAACAATTACAAAATTATGAGTGCGCATTTGAAAATTTCAATGTACGCTCATAACTTTGTTGTTTTGTAATGTTTTTACCCAAATTTTCAAGATAGGCTTCTTAGGACCCCACCTAGTGAACAAGGGTGGAGACATTTTTCAAAATTTGCCCAAAAGGTTATTTCACACAGTGACAAGATCATTGCATGCCACATCTGTGAAAACTCATTTTGGTGAGTATGTTATATATGACAGTTGCCATGTTTTTGAAGTGATGGCTATGTTGAAAATGTGTGGTCAAAATAATTAAAAATTCCAAGGATGGGATATTCAAAAGGGTTGCGCATGGTGCAACAGTGTTGCACCATGGGCAACCCACCAATGCACCCCGGTGAGATATTCAAAAAGGCAAGTTGTGCTGCACAAGTCTCGATGCACCAGGGAACAACAGTAATGTAAGCAACACAAGTGCAGGGGACGTGCCCATGCATATGCGGAACATCACGATATTCAGCCCAGGATGTGCGGCACATATGCTGGCACAACCCCACCTTGCACTGCTCAGGAGGGTGCAAAGTTGTACCTGGGAAAACCACAAGCAAGTCCTGGCCACTCAACAGCTAGCTGCCATATTGTAGGGTATAACACGGCAGCCACCAGCCGTGGGTGGCCCCCTGCCCACTCAGAACACTGTCCTCAAGCTGCCTGCCCTAGAAGCATTGTGCCCCCCATTGTCCGATCACAGGCATAAGTAAATGACAGCCCTGGTGATCCAGTGGACCGCTCTCCATCGCCCGATCATGAGCATATATTCAATATATCTCTGATGGTTCAGTGGACTGCTCTCCAATGCCTGATCATGGTAATAAGTGAGTTAAATCCCTGGTGGTTTAGTGGACCACTCACCATCACCTGATCATGGGCATATGTTCAATACATCCCTGGTCCAGTGGACCGCTCTCCAATGCCCAATAATGGGCATATGTTCAATATATCCTGGGTGGTTCAGTGGTCCACTCGCCAGTGCCCAATCATGGGCATATGTTCAGAATATCCCTGGTGGAGATCACGCGATGCACTCACCCAGAGAGGTTGTGTGGCTGTTCAGCTCCCTCTCCAGTGCTCCTAAAAGCCCTTAATTTAGTATCTTCTTCATAACAAAATTCTCTGCTGATCGAACATCGTAGCACTCTACAACTTGGAGATACCAGTGATTGCAATTTACCCAGGGAAAAATTTCTCCAAATCTCCAAATGGAAGTGGAAATGTGCCAGGACCTCCCTGCTCGTACACCTCCTCAAATGCTGGATAAAATGGCTAAGCCTGCAAAAACCCAGGCCACGTCTACCAGTAAAAATGCAACGCCAACTAATAGTCCTGCACCATTAACAGAAGACAGATTTCTTGCTGAAATGGAACCGCTTAAATAAGCCCTTCTGGAAGTGGCATCAGAACTTAAAAGCATGAAGAATGATTTAAAAGAAACAAATAAAAAGATCTCCGATGTTGCGGCACAAACTACTTTATTGGAAGGCTGGCAGTCTGGATTAAATCCGGAAATGGTGACACTTGGACAGAAAGTGAATAAAGTGGAAGCAAAACTCGAAGACCTCGAAGGTTGGAATAGGAGAAATAATTTAGTTACATTTGGCCTGCCTGAAGAAGCTGAAGGATCTTCTACAGTCCTATTTACACAAAAGCTTTTGCTAAAAATGTTTGGCCCTCCGCTGCATTCTACCACCTATCATGTGGAGCAGGCTTACAGATCGCTAAAGCCCAGACCTCCCGTCGGAGCCAAACCCAGACCATTTATTGTCCGACTGCTAAGCTTCATAGATCGGCAGCATATTCTGTACAAAGTCAAAAAGTTACAGGAAATAAAATGGGAAGATACCTCCCTGAGAATTTCGCAAGATCTACCGGTAGCCACCAGGCAGAAATGAGCCAAATACCACCCATCAGTAACCAAGCTGATAGCTGCTGGAATTAAATTTTAAATGATATACCCTGCCAAACTATCGGTCCGACATCAGGGAAACTGGAGATCATTTGAAAATGCAGAACAAGTTGCAGAAAACCTAGCTGTCATTTTCCCTGATTTATTTGCTCATCGTTGAGCCTGTAACCTCAAAAGTCTGGAATAAAGAAAAGCCTTGTTAGGGTAAAATAATTTTACCAAATATTTGTTGATGATTTGTTAAGGTTGGGTTGTATTCTCAATCTGCTGGAGAGGATAGTTGACGTGATGGTGAATGTGTTGGACCCTCCTGTGTAGGATCTGTTTTAGTGAGCAGAAACTGCCTAGCCTTGGCCCTCAATAAAATAGTTACATGGTGGCTGGATTACTTCACGAATGAACTCGTCTGTATAGCTCCTTACTTTCATCCTCTTGTTTGGCATTCAACATGGCTGATTTGTTTTAGATCGGCGGCTGTGGAGTGACATTTAGACGGTGTTCTTCTGCATGAATGCTGGACTGCTCGAACGTGTGCAAGTGCGTGTGGACTTTTCTTTATGTACGTGAATATTGCGGCAAGCGCACCATACAAGAACGGACTCAGTTAAAACACAACAGCCAACCAGTCTTCACATACTGACTTCAAGATACAGTCCTAGTTCTGGACTTATGGCTATGCAAGTTTTTCTCCTGTTTTCTTTTTTCCTTTTATCATTTGACAGTGTGCTTTTTTTCTCTTTTTTTTAGGCCTCCAAGTAAATCGGGCATGTTAAGTCCTAATACATAATTCATTACTAAGTTCCTAATGACTCAAATAAGAGGCTTGAGATATATTATTCCCCCCTGCCCTGCCTTCCTCCCTCCATCCCTCCCTGAATAGTCCCTCCTCCCCCTTTTTTTTATATAATTTACTTGGAAAGGTTCACGTTATGCAATTGATGGATAGAAATGTTGCATGTGTTAACTTTAAAGTGGATATTACAATATGTTTGCATGGCAGCATGGATCGTTCTCACACTTTTTTACCCAATATAGTTTGCCCCTGGAGTTTAAATGGGGGTTACGATGTTGTGATTCTGGGCTTCCTGGGAGGGCTAGGAAGGGAGTAGAGTTGTGCTGCAGTATCGGGGCGAAAGCAGTCACATCTTTACATTTGTGGAAGGAGCCCCCACTTTCGACTCCCTGGCTAGGGGTCAAGATTTCCTCTTTCTTTAATTTGGTTGCAGTGGGCTCAGGGATTTGTTACTTTGTTTTTTTTTCAAGGGGAAATGAGACACTGAATGGGGGAAGATCTAAAAGGCTTCGGAGGGAGGGGGGCTGCACTAGGTAATTGGGTCAACATGTTCAATCTCTTTTCAATTCCTTATACTCCTGTATACAAGGATGTAACTTTTCCGATTACTTAGTTAAAATGACTGAATAGAACTTCAGCTCATGGAACATCAAAGGGGCTCAGACACCAGCTAAGAGAACAAAAATTGTATTGCACCTTCGTAGTCTTCAAGCAGATATAGTTTTCCTACAGGAGACACATCTCCTGCCCACTCAAATAAATTTTTTTTGTAGGTGTTGGGTAGGACAAGTTTTTGGCTCAGGTCTGAACTCCCGACAAAGGGGGACTGCCATACTTATTGTACGTAGGATACCATTTTGCCTATTACAAGACGTGCTTGACCCTGAGGGTCATTACATTATTATAAGGGCAGTCTTAGGACAATCAAAGATGATTCTAGGATCCATCTATGGTCCTAACTCAGAGACCCTGATTATTTTATGAACTTATTGAAAATACTAGCTACATGGTCAATGATACCAATAGTCTTGGGGGGAGACTGGAATCAAGTCCTATCGAACAAACTAGACAGACCAGGCTATCCTAGACTTTCCCTGTCACTAGGACAGAAAGCTCTACATGAGTTAATGCACTCACTAGGTCTCACAGATCCCTGGAGAACAACCTACCCAGAGAAGAAGGAATTCTCATTCCACTCCCTCCTACATCATTCATTTTCATGTTTAGACTATTTCCTGATGAGTGCAGAACACCTCCATGGGGTTGTATCAGTTTTTACTCTGCTAAAGTTTTTTCTGATCATCATGTAGCACAGCTATTATTGAATGTTGCACCCAATGTCCACAAGAATAAACTATGGAAAATTAAAAAACAACTCCTAAAATCTGAAGACACTACACAACACTTACAATCTTTTATTTCAAACTTCATGGAATATAACTCCACATCTATATCTAAAGTGGATGTTTTATGGTGTACTTTAAAATGTGCTCTAATAGGAGAACTGATAGTTATCGCATTGAAATGTAAAAAACAACAAAATCAGACCCTTTCCTCCTTATTTACCCAGATCGCAATAGCTGAGGCTAACTTATCAGCCTCATCCCCAGAAGAGGATTGGGAAAAAGCTGAATCCTTGCAGACACAATATAATTTATTGTTAGCTGAAAAGGCTGAATTTCACATACTTAGGTCTAAAATATCTTACTTTGACCAAGGAGAGAGAGCTGGAAAGTTCCTGGCCCTCCGGCTTCAGTCCCAAATGTCTGATAGAATTATTACCTCCATTTACTCCCTAACAGGTAATATCCTCACCTCTCCAATGGACATTAGTAAAGCTTTTTGAGACTATTATAGCTGTTTATACACACTGTCCACCTCTTCTTTTTCTCAGCATGTGCTGGATTCCTTTGTGAGTGATATTAATCTTCCAACACTCTCTGAATCTCAAATTATCACTTTAAAGGCCCCCATATCAATTAAAGAAGTATTTGATGCCATTGATTCACTCCCTTTAGATAAGGTGCCTGGCCCAGACAGTTTCTCCTCCAACTTTTATAAAACAATTAAAAACACAATAGCACCTATTCTCCTGACCACCTTTCAATACTTTTATGTAAACGGCATATCTGACTTCTCCCTTACCCAGGCCACTATAGTAGTCCTTCCCAAACTTGGTAAAGACCATCTGTTCATCTCTAATTACAGACCCATCTCACTTATTAATGTTGACTTAAAAATCCGCACCAAGATTGCGGTGTTAAGATTAAACCGAGTTTAGGACTCATTGATCAGTCCTGAACAGGTGGGCTTTGTTAAAGGTCGTCTTTCCTCTGATCATCTTTGGAAAGTGGTCTCCCTCTTTTCTGTGTCCAAGGACTCCCTTACACCCACTGTTTTGGTGTCCTTGGACGCAGAAAAAGCTTTTGATATGGTATCATGGGATTATCTCTTTTCAATACTCACTAAATAATGTATTCCTATTCCCCTGGAATTTATAAATTGGGTTAAAATACTTTATTCTTATCCCTCTGCAAGAGTCCAGTGTAATAGTGTGCTCTCTACTCCCTTTTTTTAAAACAAGGGATGTGACAGGGCTATCCCCTTTCACCTTACTTATTTAATCTCTTCCTAGAGCCTCTCATAAGGAAACTGAACTCTTTCCCATTAATTTCTGGCATTAAGATAGGTGAAACAGAATACAAACTCTCCACATATGTGGATGATGTCCTATTACATATTTATCTCCTTCCCAATCTCTTCTGGCTGCATTCACAATAATTTCTCAGCTCAGCTCTTTCTCTAATTATAAACTGAATCTGGAGAAAACAGAAGTTTTTCCCCTTAATAAATATTCACAGAAGGCAGAGGTTGTAAACCTGGGTTTACAATGGGGAACGGATAAACTTAAATACTTGGGTATTAACCTTCACTCTTCTCCCCAAGTAATGAAAAAATTCAATCTTGATACTCTTGTTAATACTTTAAAGGAAGATACCAAACGTTGGTCACAATTATCCTTGTCCCTGTGGGGCAGAATGAGTATAGTAAAAATGAATATTCTACCCTGCATATTATACCCATTACAAATGTACAATTGGGCCTTGCCAAATTCTTGTTTTTTTCAACTACAGAAAATAGTTAACTACTTTTTATGGGTAGGTAAAAAGTCTAGACGTTGTTATATTAAGCTTACTCATCAAAAAATGGATGGTGGCTTACAGGCCCCAAATTTTTATCTATATTATTTAGTGAAACACCTAACAAGGATGAGGTATTGGTTAATCTCCCCTAGCTCCTTTCCCGACTCTCATTATCCTCCCCTCTGGTTAGATATAGAACGCGCCTTATGCTTAGAACAAGAGGTAAATCCCAGGGCCCTCCCTTTCCTCACTAAGAAGAACCTTCCCAACAAACTAAAAGACTCTACGCTGGGTTCTATGCCCGAAATACAATGGCAACTTAATACTTTTCTTAAGACAGTTGGCCATAGGTACTTAACACAACCCCTTTTTAATAACCCTAACTTTTTAATCTCAGGTAAACTTCTCAAAGCTAATTCATTTTGGCCTGACATGTGAGTTGAGAAGATTGAGGACTTGGTTATCAATCATATGTTAATGCTGTTCCAGGAGGCCAGCACTCTCTATAAGTGGCCCCCAGTATGTGTATTTAAATACCTTCAGATCTCCCATATGCTAATGAAGCACTTTGGCTTTGGTCAAACACCCTGTCATCTATGCTAGTTCCATACATTAAATCTCTCCCAACCTCCCATTTAATAGCATATGCATATACTTTTTGCAGACCACAATGGCTCAGTTAGAAAATCATAGACGTTATTGGTGGGACCAATCATTGCCAACATCTACGTATTCTAGATGTTGGCCGAGAATCTGGAAACACCTATATAGATACACTAAATGGGATAGATATAGGTTTATGCAGTTTCAGATCAATCATAATCTATTCTATACCCCGGTTAAACTTCACCGGATAGGTGCTCTGACTTCTGATCTCTGTGCCAGGTGCTTAAAACTTCCGGGTGACTTGCTGCATATGTTGTGGTCATGTGAGAGAGTTTCTCCATTCTGGAACAGCATCGCATCCCATTTGGACCCATTACTATCTCTCTTAGATACGTTTATTCCAGAGATTTGTATTATAGGAGACTATGCTACTCTTCAGGGCCGATCTCAACGATTACATATGGCACTAATTTTAGCATGTGCCAAAAAAATATTACTCTGGCATTGGATAGATGCAGTTACCCTTTCTTACACCAAGTGGTACCGGGAAATAATGTTTGCTATACAGGCAGAGCGAGTTATAGCAGGGATGTCCAACAATCTGGAAAAATTCAAACAAATTTGGGATCCCCTACTAAGCTTGTTGCTGATTCGGCCTGAATAGGGCAAATTCAACATTAGAGACCCTTTGTATCCCATGACATTTTAAAAGATTCTGAGGTGTAATATACAATGTATAAATGGAAATATTACATATTGGCAGTTGGGGCAGACTGGGAAGGGGGTGGGATACAGACATCTGCTTATCTTGTTGTTCCTTATATGGCTAGCTATATTTTAAAAGAGGTAAAATCTTCTTCTGTGTAAATGCTTGCAATGAAAACAGAATATGATGTATGTTGGATGCCTGTAAACAATGTTGAGAAAAACTTAATAAAACATATTTAATAAAAAAAAAAGAATATCCCTGGTGGTCCAGTGGTACCCCCTCCATTGCCTGATCGCTGGTGGAAATAGCAATTGGGGGTTTCCACTGGACTACCAGGGATCTTCTGAACAGATGCCCATGATCGAGTGATGGAGAGCGGTCCACTGCACCACCAGGGATATTCTGAACAGATGCCTGTGATCAGGCAATGGAGAGCAGTCCACTGGACTAACAGGGATATTTTACACATATGCCAACAATTGGACATATGGGTGCGGGGTCCACCAAGAGACTGTAGGGCTTCGGTCCCCAGTGGCTGCAGCCTGGCAGGGTGCCAGGTGCAAGTCACTAGGGATCGGTGCACTGCATGCAAATGGGGCCATAATGACATGCAAATGGCCCCACTTACACCTTGCAGGCATAATGACCTCATTTGCATGCCCAGTGCTGAATATCGTGCGTTGATGCACTTACCACATTTGCATTTGCGCTGGCGCATCCCCCAGCTCCCCTCCTGTCACTTGCACTGGTGCAGTGCCACTGCGCCATGTGCAATGCATGCGCCCTCAGTGCCATATTCAACAGTGCTGAGCCATGGCACGGCACCGTTGTATATCACATGGTCCATGCCCTGGCGCAGCCCAGTTGCGCTGTGCCCAGGCTTGCATCCCTGCCTGGTGCAGTGTGTATATCCCACCTTCAATGTATTAGAGTGTGTTGTAACATTTCAATGTGCTCTCATAACTTTGCCATTTAAACTGTTTTGACCCTACATTTTCAATACATCCTTCTTATGACTCCACCTCATGAACAAGGGTAGAAAAAATGTCAAAAACCTGTCCAAAAGATGATTTGGGGCAGTGACAATGTAATTCTGTGCCACAAGTAGAAAACTTATTTTGGCCATGATATGAAAAACAGTAGTTTTCTTGTTAATGAGGTGATGTGAAGAAATGGCTGTATTGAAAATCTGAGGTCAAAATAGAGAAAATAACCAAAATTATGAGTGTGTGTTGCAAAATGTCAACAGACACTCATAACTTCACCATTTTTAAATATTCTGACCCCAAATCCTCAACACAGACAATTTATGACCCCACCTATTGAATAAGATGAGTACAAATATTCAAATCTTGCCCAAAAGATGATTTTGCTAGCTAACTGTGAAAATGCCTTCCTGGTATTTGTATAACTCCACACCATAGATCATGATGTGGGGTCCTACAAAAGCCATGTTGAAAATTTAGGGTGAGAATATGCAAAACTGCCAATGTTATGCATCAAAGATCAAAACCCCACTGAAATACATTGACCTGCACTTACAGTACCTTAGTTTCTCAGATTGCAGGTTCCGGTTCCAGCAGGGAGACCTGTCTTGCATTGCAGAGTGAATCTTCACAGTGCAACCTGTTCAGGTAAGTGAGGATGTGTGGGGGTGCACGGGAGATGCAGGGTGATGACTCCTGAGTGGGAGGTCGGGGTGGCAGGGAACAGATTGATGAGGGACATTTTTCTTTTTCTTTTTCTTTACAGGTTTATTTAAAAGAGAAAAAAAATACCTTCAGCTATGGGATTGTGATTAGATGGTGAGGGGATGCAACTAGACACCAGAAAAATGTGAAAAATAAAAGAATGGGGATGAGAGGGTGGGGGCCACCACTAAGCACCAGGGCATTATGCAAAATAATGGAATGGGGATCGGAGGGTGGAAAGGGCACTACTAGACACTAGGGAAACATAAAATATAATGGAACAGGGATCAGAGGGAGTGTGGGTGCCACTAGACACCAGGTAAAACATTAGGATAAGGTGACAGGGATCGGAGGGTGGGGAGCACTAGACACCATGGAGTCAGATCAGTGAGTGACCATTTTGCTGGCAAAGTTTTAAATTTTTGCATACTAGGAGGAATGATGGACATCTTCAACAATGATTAATTTGGGTCTGTCATTCAGAATGGAGCTAAACTAATTTTCTTTCCATTGAAAAGTTTAATATTTTAATAAAAAGGAACAATTACAACACAATATCAATAATATATCAACACACGAAGCATCTTAGTCTTAATTCAACTCTACGTGATTATAGCTTATTAAAATGAGTAGGTGGAGACTGATACATCTCCATAAGAATATTTTGGATCATCTTTATGTTAATCAAATAGTGCTGCTATAACTTGTAAGCAGAATCATGCTAAGCAGTATAGCTCAATATTATTTGTAGATTAAGATTAACTGGTCATATACTATCTATATCAAGACCTAATAAGTATGTTTGGATTTGTGTCTTTCTTAACAAAGGATACAAACCCTGGTTAAGATTAGGATAAGGGACAGGGACCAGAAGGTGGGGGGGTACTAGACACCAGGGAGTCAGATTGGTGAGGGACCTTTTTCTTTATTAAAGGTTAATAAAAAAAATTGAGGGAGGTGGGGGGGCATCACTGGACAGAAGGGAAACATGAAGATGAGGGAAAAGACATCGGAGGGTGAGAGATGCCACTAGACACAAGCAGGAGTGTAGCCAAAAAAGTCAATGTTATACATATTCTCTTTAATAGCTGCCACAACCACAGCTTTTACATAAAAAAATCAGATTGTTATTAGTTCAGATGTCTCATCTAATCACTAAATATAGATATACTGTAGGTGGTACAGCTGTGGCTAGGATGCAACACTCCCCCAGCACCCCAATGAAAAGAGAAAATGTCATGATGAGGCTAGGAGAGAAAACACTACTTGAATAAGAAATTTGTTTGGATGATTAGATAGAAGTATGTTTAGCAGGCCCTAGTAAACCAAAACCTGTGCCACCTTAGATAAATCTAATTTCTGAAAAATAAACGGCACGCACCCATGCCCTTATTGAACTCATCTGCACAACTCACAAGTCCACTACCACCCCATTAACTGCCATCAGCCCAAAAGTAAAAAAAAAAACAGTTGTACAATAACAGAAAATTACTATGTAAAGTTGTGTACATTGGTGGCAGTCCATATAAAAATATGTCAGTAAGTTTGCATTTATTACACTATCCATTGGGAACAGAAAAATAAATTGAAGCTACTACTTAGATTAGATTAGAGGAACCAATTTATCTGTAAACATCTTGCTTATAGTTCAACTCCAAATGATCTATAGGTTCCATGTTTTCTGGACACAGCAGCTTTTGCAGGGCACCACTTTGGAACCTGTACAGTATGTGTAATTCTGCATTGTTTGTGCTCGTTTAACCCACACTGGGTATGCTTACACTTTTAGGGTGCTCTGGTGAATGGTGCAGCTCATACAGAGTGAAAATTTCATTCAGATAATTAGCTAAGAATGTACTATATTGTCTGTTGTAACACATCACTCAGGAATGTGGGACTCATCATCAGAAGCAGAGAGATACAATGGGAGAATTTTGAAGAAACTGATGCTCTTGTAATACAGTTCACAGCAAAAGGTGCATCACTGAATAACTTTGTCAGTTTAAAATATCAGCACTGCACATTTACATATAGAAGAGGTGTTTGTGAGTGCGAATATTCTGAATCCTTACACAGACCATCAGGTTGAGTGAGAGATACAGTTGAGCTAATGTATAGACTGTAGGGGAAGAGTAAGGTGCTTTTTGCAACACAGTGACTGGCTGTTTTCTCTGAGGCTTTCACAGTACAACTGGTGGCAAGTCTGCTAAACCTTCCACTGATACCTTTTCACTGCATAAATGTGTGGTGTCCTCTTGGTGGGTGGGGGGGGACAACTGATTGCCATCATTCACTGGGTTAACAGTAGGCTTGACATGGCTGGATAGCCCGTGAATGAGGTGGTTTCAAGTGGGGGGAGGGGTGTTGAGCACAAGATGATAAGCTTTCACCATGAAGACAAATGCTGAAGGCACTCTTTTTACCATGGACAGAGATTCAGCACCAGAACACACTGAGATCTCATTCACTCCAAGAGAAAATTACAGTACTGTGCTAAAAATAATATCAGTTTTTCTGCCAAAACTGATACTGGGATGAAAGCTTGATATTAATTGCACCACATTCAAAATATCCCATCATGTATGAGATAGCACTGTTAACATTCATGACAGTACATTATGATTGCATCTGGATCACTAACATTTGGACACAGGCTATGCCAGCCCAGTCAACATATTATAAAGCATGACAAATAGAAAGGACCTCTGCTCTGACCCTTTCATGGTTGCTTCTTTCATTGGGTTTGTGATGAAAACTGCCTCTTGGGCCATCCTAGCTTACAAGGCAGATTTGGTTGGTGACTTCTAATTCTCTGCCCCCACCTGATTTTTACCAGGAATCAGGAAACCACTTTTGCCCTCCGCTTAAGGTCAGGAAGGTCAACACAATAACTATTGGTAGAGTGCCCTTCAGAGATGGACTGCAAATAAGTTATAGAAGAAATAATAAAAATTACCTTATGTATGTATTGTGCTGATTCATATTTATTGTACTGTCCCATTTATATCTCTATTATGTAATAGTGTATTTTCAACTATTTATTTTAAACAAGGACCTCCTTTGAAATGAGCTTCCACTCAACGGAGTATGTAACATCTATCCTATTTATGCAATTTTGAATAAAATGTTATACTACATACATACTACAGTACTACTACTACTACTACCTTGTCAATAAAGAAGCAGTTACTGGTTGTATCAAAAATAGATTCTTTACTAGAGGATACTACAGTTAATTTACAAACAGGATATATTTACAATCAGACAAAAGATTTGCACGTTACTAAGAAAAAGAAAATGAAGCAAGTTAGACAGTTGATGGTTAGAAAAAGCTGAGCTTTCCTCACCAAAACTCTTTACCTGCCCACTAGCTACAGATAAACTTTTCCCTAGGCTGTGATCCACTCACCATTTAGCTAGCTTCCTATGGCATGGCTCCCCTTTCTTTAGATGTTGAATATCCAAGAAAGAGACAGAGATTTGGCCCCGCTGCCCAATATATACCCTTCTGGCTGTGGGGAGTGACTTCACTCTTTGAGTGACAGTTTCCTCAGTCCACCACCCCAAATGAGAGTGTGTGTGTATGTGTGTGTGTGTGTGTGTGTGTGTGTGTGTACTCAGCCATGGGAACATATCCAAGGAAGGATTCCCCACTGGGATTATGGCTTTATTGCCTCCTTTCTATTCACCCTGTTAGCCATTCCTGTTAGTCTTCCCATGAGAATATCCGCTCCTCCACCATGGATAACATAAGTTCTCATAAGCTGCTTGTACATGTGATCTGGCAGCCATCTTGGCCCAATCCAAACAGGAACTGAAACACATGCATATTTAAACTAACAGAAAATGAATAAAAAAAATAAGTTAATCTGGCCCCCTTGCTTGTCACATCTCCCCCTCCCAAACAAAAAAGATGTGTCTCCTTTGGGCAACCCCTGGGAAACACTTCCATTCATGTAGGGACTGGGGAGCACCAAGAGGAACATGCCATGCACTTAGCCCTGCCTTCACAGTCCATCAACACTGCCATTCTATGCTCTACTCCAGTGCTGGATGGTCATGTTATAAGACTGTAGGATCAAACTCCAGTGCACTGATTTTGTATTTTGCCAACTAGTCCAATGGAGCCATATCAGGGGATTTTGATCTGAGACCACAGTGAATGCCCACCCATACAAATATAGTTGCAGCTTTTGAAGGGCCCCCACTATTCCCTTGACACTCCCTCTCGATTGTGGCATATGCCTCCTCTCTGGGTAGAAACCTCCAGCTCAGGTACACTATGTGGTGCTCCTCCCCCTGCAGTGTAACCTGTCTCAGGTTAGCACCCAGCCCATGAAGTGAAACAACCACATGCACTGTGATCCTAAGGTCATAATTAGGGCTAGAGCATACAGGTGAACCACAAAATTCCCTCTTTAACTGTCTGAAGGCAGATTCACAGTCTTCTGTCCAGAAAACTTTTTCTGGCATTTTCTTTTTCACCAGGTCTGTCAGGGGCTTGTCCACATCACTGTTGTGAGGGGCAAACTTCCTGTAGTACCCAGCTGTCCCCATAAATGCCCTTACCTGTTTCTTTGTGGCAGGGGTGGGCCAAGCCTCGATGGCATCAGTCTTTCCTGGATCTGGATGTATGCATCCACTGCCCAACCTGTGGCCAATGTAGGACACTTTGTCCATGCCTACTTGGCATTTTTAAGCTTTAACTGTCTGCCCTGCAGCCTTTAGTCAGCGGAACACTTCCCTCACGTAACTGACATGATCCTCCTATGTCTGGCTGTAAATGGCTATGTCATCTATGTACACCAGTCAGAATGTGATCCACAAGCTGCTGGAAGGTTGTGGGTGCATTCTTCATCCCAAATGGCATTACTTAGAATTCAGGCATCTGGTCAAAATCACAAAACAAAAAATAGCATAATGCATTACTCTGCTGCCATTTCAGCATTTGCATTAAAGAGGACAGGAAATGAGTTCTAATATGCAGCTGTTTATAATGTTACCACTTACAGAAATAATATCCATCAGCCTGAAAAATCCATATGTAACTGTACCTCAATAAAAAGTGATGTGAAAAACAGTATTTTGCATTGTTTTGATTTTATGGGCAGCATTCTGTTACAGTTCTCTTCATGGAATCAGAGATCTGGAGTTTTAACTATGTCACAGTTTGAGCAAAGAACTTTGTGCATGGTTCTGATAGGACAATAGCTCACATTTAGCATTCTGTACTCAAACTATGACATAGTAAACACTCCAAATTACTTGTTCCATGAAGAGAACTGTACAGAATGATGTCCATAAAAAGAAAACAACTGAAAACACAGTTTTTCACATCAGTGTTTATTAAGGTACAGTCAAAAATGGCTCTTTGGGAGGCAAGTTTATCATTTCTCTTACTAGGAACATTACTAACTGCTGCCAATTAGCACACATTTCCTGTCCCCTTGAAAAGCACTTGTACATCAAAACGATTTTACATAACCACATGTAAGCGTGTTTTAATTGGGCAGCAAGGGGATTAACCTATATTGTGCTCTCTAATGACGCGATTAGCCCTGTAGAAAATCTAATTGATGCTGTGGGTTATTAGAGTTACAATATCCAAGTCCAAGAAAATCAAACTAATACTGCTTCTGAACGACTGGGCTACTACTCCACGGAACATTTCCCCATTGATCAGCTGCTCCACTCTTGTTGCTCATACATGATTAGTTTCTCTTGCAATACTCTGTACCTTATGTTTTCATTGTATTACTAAATGCTAGCCATGAAATTAAACTAATTCTAACAAGGTTCTCTGGCGAGGGAGTAGGAGACCATTCCCTTCTTTTATTTTCAATGCCCCATTTTAATGAAAAAGTTTAGCTGCTCTGTTTTCGCTTGTCGATCAGTCTCTACAGGTAAGCCACACAAATTATTTTATCCTCTGTAGCTAAAACCCTACTTATAGAGAGGAACAATGGGGGAAAATTAACTTATAACAAAATAGCCCTGTAGGAAATCTAATTGACGCTATGGGTTGATGTTTCTCTGCTTAATCTGATCCTTCTCTTATGTTGGCCACCAGAGTAATCCTCTAACCATCCTTGGGACACAGCTTCTTGAGTTATTTCAGTGGAGATGTTTTTCTCCACATTCATAGGCACTACTGGATGAGCTACATTCAAGGGGATGGCATTTCCATCTGTACAAACTAAGCCACATATCTGACTTTCCCCACAGTCCTGCAGCTACAGTGATCTGTATGTTAAAATGGGACCCCCAAATGACTTGTGCTGCACTGCGGCAATGAGCTGTTTTGAGAGCTCACTGTTTTGAACACTCACTATTAAGAACTAGCGCTGAAATCTCAGTGCTGTAATGATTAGCGCTATTGCGGTTGCACTAATTTGACAGTAAACCCAGAATTGAAATAGGCCAATTGGGGTGACAAAAGCAGACCCCTTCCTGGCTGCAGGGGTTGGGGTACCTGCCAGTAGCCCTTTGTCAGGTCTGTCACAGTCAGGAACTGGGCTTCCCCTAGGTTTTCCAGAGTCTCATCCATTCTGGGCATGGGGTAGGCATCTGACTCTGTGCAGCTGTTGAGCCTCTCATAGTTGACATAGAATCACTTGGTACCACCCTTCTTGGGGAACAAAATCACGGGTGATGCAAGGGGCCACCGAACTCCTGTATCATCCCAAGTGCCAGTACCTCCTTGGGTTCCTCTTGCATGGTCTGCTTAACCCCCTCTGGTACCCTGTAGGGGAACTGCCTCAGAGGCACTTGGGACCCACAGTTCACGAGGAGTTCAGCCATCATGCTGTACCCCAGTTTCCCCGTGAAAATGTCCCCAAATTCTCACAGCACCCCCCTCATCTCCTCTGCTTGGGCTGGTGTCAGCTGCCCTAAGATGGTAAGTTTATCCACAGAGGATCCTTACCGTGCCTCCCAAAGGAGGTCCACAAGAGGATCCACCTCATTTTCCTCTTCTGGCACACTACACAGAGCCAGGACCATTTCCTCCTTATCATAGTAGGGCTTCACCATGTTAACATTATACACCCTCTGCCAACAACTTCTGTCAGGCAGTTCTACTATGTAATTGATCTCACTCATTTTCCTAATTATGGAAAATGGGCCTTCACATGCTGCCTGCAGTTTATTTTGTCACATAGGAACATAGATGCTGTCAGCAGAAAAGGACCCCAAGGTCCACCTAGTCTATCCTAAGTCTGTCATAAGTCCCTGCCTACTGTGCTACCGTAGACCTTACTTGATCCCCAGGCTTACCCCCTGGACTGGGACAAGTACCATCACTCACTGTCTGACTTTGTTCTTCCGGGCTCTGTACCCATGGTTGTGACAGATTTCTGCCGCTGTTGTGCAGTGGCTAAGGGCTCCATGAGCTCTTTAAGCTGAGTCCTGAAATTCAGGACATAATTCCCAACAGATTCCCCTTAGGTGGCAAGATCACCTTCCCATTCATCCTTAGCTAAATCTATGGAGCCCCCTCACCTTGTGATCAAACAGGAGCTCAAAGGGTGAACACTGTGTGAACTCCTGAGGGACTTCCCCGTATGCAAACAGGAGGTGGGGCAAATATTTCTCCCAATCCCTCTTTTGTTGATCAGCAAACATCCTGAGGATATTTTGGAGGATCTCATTGAACCACTCAACCAGGCCATTTGTCTTGTGGTGATAGAATGAGGCACAGAGCTGTTTTATCCCACACTTCTCCCACAGACTAGTCATTAATAATGACATTAAATTCATCCCCTGGTCTGACAAAATCTCCTGTGGAAATCCCGTGTTCAGCTAAAGATTCCTAGAAGCTCATCAGTCATTTTTCTGTCTCAGTGGAGGACATGGCCTCTGCCTCAGGGTACCTGGTTGCATAGTCCATGACAACCAGTATGTATCTTTTGCCCATGCAACTTGGGGTGCTCATGGGCTCCACTATGTCCATGGTTATCTTCTTAAAGGATTCATTAATAATAGGCAGGGGCACAAAGCCACCTTAGCCGTGTCCCCTACCTTTACCACCCTCACACTGTGGACAAGTCTGACAGTAATTTGTCACATCTGTGTACATACTTAGCCAAAAGAAGTTGTTGGTAAACCACCTTTGGGTGCGGTTAATACCCAGGTGGCCTGAAAGAGGAATGTCATGGGCCAGGGCCAAAAGCTGCTTGCGATAGTCATGGGGGACTACCAGCTGCCAGAGTGCCTCTCCTTCTAGACCCCCTGTGTTGTACACTCCCTGTACAGCAGATCATTAACAAAGAAACATAGAAGATGATGGCAGAAAAGGACCACAAGGCCCATCCAGTCTGCCCATTTTACCAATTTGCTCCCGCTGCCTCTACTAGGTCAGTGGCCTCAGCTATGCCCCTCTCATATGTATGATTTCCTTGTGCCTATTCCATGCCCTCTTTAATCATTCCACTGTACATTTTACTACTACCTCCTATGGCAGAGAATTCCATGCTTCCACCATCCTCTCTGTAAAGCTGAACTTTCTCACATTATCCCTTATGCAATCCCACTCCAATTTCATGTCTTGCCCTCTAGTTTCTATTGTACTTTTTATTCTGGAAGATGCTACCCCTTTCCACCTTATTTATGTCCTTAAGATATTTGAAAGTTTTAATCATTTCACCCCCTCCGTCTCTGTTCCAATGCGTACATATTGAGGTCCCTAAGTTTATCCCCATATGCCTTGTCCTGCAGACCCTGTACCATCTTAGTTGCCCTTCTCTGCACTGTTTCCACCCTGTCAATATCCTTACACAGGTGCAGCTTCCAGAACTGCACACAGTACTCTAGGTGAGGCCTAACCAGAGTCTTGTACAGTGGGATCATCACCTCCCTCCTATAGCTTCTAATACCCCTCCCTATACACCCTAACATCCCACTACCCCTCCCAACTGCTTTTGTGGTGGTCTGTTTGGTGGATTTCAGGTCATCTGATACAATGATCCCCAAATCCCTCTCCTCCCCAGTGACCATCAGCAACTCACTGCCACAACATGTAACTCCCACAAGGGTTTCTGTTCCCCATGTGCATGATCTTACACTTCTTTGCATTAAACCTTAACTGCCATACTTCAGACCATTTCTCCAGCTTTTTCAGGTCTCCTTTCATTCTCTGTACAACCCCTGGAGTGTCTACTCTTTGCAGATCTTGGTGTCATTGGAAACAGGCATAATTTTCCCTCTAGCCCTTCTGCTGTGTCTACTGTGAAGGCATTGAAGAGGACTTATCCCAGGATTGACCCCTGTGGCTCCCCACTGGTGCCCATTTCTTCCAACTGTGTGCCATTGACCACCATCCTCTGCCTTCTGTCCACTAACCAATTTCTAACCTTGTTCACCACCCTGTATCCCACCCCTAGACTTCTCAGCTTGTTTACCAGCCTTCCATGCAGGACTGTGTTGAAGGCCTTGCTGAAATCAAGGTAGGCAATATCCACTGCCCCTTCCTGGTCCACCACCTTAGTCGCCCAGTCAAAGAAATCTATCAGATTTGTTTGACAGGACCTTCCCTCTATAAACCCATGCTGTCTTGGATCCTGCATTTCAATGGATACCAGATGATCCACAATACATTCCTTAAGTAGTGTCTCCATGATCTTCCCACTATTGAGGTGAGACTCACTGGCCTGTAGTTCCACATCCTCCTTCCTACCAATCTTGTGAAGAGGGACGACATTTGCCCTTCTCCAGTCATGCAGGACCACGCCTGTGTTCAGTGACTCGCTGAACAGGGCTGCCACTGGTGCTGCCACTCCATCCTGAGTTCCTTTAGGATCATTGGATGTACTCCATCTGGCCCCATTGCTTTATCCACCTTTAGTTTTGTAAGTTCCTCTTGGACCCTCTGTTCTGTAAATATAAAGCTCAGTTCTTCCCCCTCCGCACATCTGTATTTCAGTTGCGGTCCCTGCCCTGCTCCCTCTCTATTAAAGACTGAGCAGAAGTATCTGTTAAGGATTGTGGCCTTCTCTAGGTCCCCTTCTACCCTCTCTTCATTGTCCCCTTTCAGTCTGAAAATACCCCATCTGGACTTCCTCCTCTCACTGATACACCTAAAGAATGTCTTGTCCCATTTACTCTCTGAATGTGCTAGCCTTTCTTCTGTCTGTGCTTTAGCATTTCTTACTGCCACCCCTGTCTCTCTCTGACAGTTTTGGTACTCTTCTCTGTCCCCATCCTCTTGTGTCCCTTGTATTTTCGGAAGGCTACCCTTTTGGCCCTTATTTTATCTGCCACCACCTTAGTAAGCCAGAGTGTCTTTCTGCTGCTCTTGCCTTATTCTTCACCCTCACATGTGGATTTGTTACGCTGACAACATACTCCTTAATGCATGCCCATTGCTCCTCCACTCCACCTCCTGTCACCCCTTTAGCCAACTCCTTTTTAACACTTCTTCCCATCTTTGCAAAGTCAGCTCCTTTGAAATCTAGGATTTTAGCTTTTGTCTGCGTGCTCTGTATTCCTGTATCCAACTTGAAACAAACCATTTGATGGTCACTGGACCCCAGGTCCCCCTCCACCTGGAGATCCGTGACCCTGTCTCCACTGATGAGCACTAGATTCTGGATATTCCTGTCCTTGGTGAGCTCCTGTACCAATTCTCTTAGGCCTGCTTCCTGTAGGGATTCCACAATGTCCCTGGTCCCGCTCAAGGCCCCTGTTGGGATGGACCAGTCATTGTCAGGCATATTGAAATCACCCATTAGCAGAACTTCCCCCTTATATGTCATGTTGTATATTGACTCCAGCATTAACTTGTCAGCCCTTCCCCCCTGAGCTGGTGGCCTGTAGATCACCCCTGCTCTAACAGATGTTCCATTACCATGCTCAAGGGTGACCCACAGCTCCTCTGTCTCCTCATTTTTGGCCTGGATTTTTGTTGCCTTGATTGTCTCTTTGATGTAAAGTGCCATTCCTCCCCCTTCCTTCCCTCCCTATCTTTCCTGTACAAGGCATATTCTGGCAAAGTTGTGTCCATGAGAGGTTATAAGTGTACCACGTCTCTGTTATGGCCGCTATGTCTATGTCAGCCTCCCCCATTAAAGTCACTAGATCAGGGAGTTTGTTTTCCAGACTTCAGGAATTCATATGCATTATATTCCAAATTTTGTTCCTGGTGCCTCTGCCATTATTTATTTTCTTGTCCTGTTGTTCCTGACCTCCGTCTGTTACTACCTCCCTCTGTTTCTCATTGTGCCCCTTACCCTGCCCCAGTTTTCTATCCATATTCGCTAAACTCTTGTCCTCCATTTTCCCAGTGCTGACAGAACAAACCTGAGAGGCTAGACTGTGTTGTTCCCATTCCTTCTGATAGCCCCCCCCAGGCTAGTATAAATGCCCAGCAATGAAGCACCAAAACTTTACATTGAGGGCTACTGTGCCCCTGCCTGGACAGATGTAGACTGTCCCTATACAGTCATGCATCTGCCCAGGTGGATCCCCAGTCCACAATGGAGCCAAAGCCCTTTTCCTTTCACCATCCCTTCAACCATTCGTTGAACTGACTGATGCATTGATTCTTTATTGCATCTCTCTTCTCCATGACTGGTAGGACCTCAGAAACAAAATCACCAGTTCTTGACCCTCTCAGTCTGACTACCCAGGACCCTAAAGTTATCCTGTACTGTCTCTACATTAATCCCTTCCTTGTCCAAGTCATTAGTCCTGAGGTGGACAATGACACATACTTTCCCCTTCTTTACCACTGCCTTGTTGATCCTGTGGATTTGCATTGTGTCCCTTTGAGCAGTTCCCCAGTCAGACACTTTACTTCCCTTTCTATATCCCCATCTATTCCCAACACCATCCTCTGGCTCCCACCCCCTTTACCCTCGCTCTGGTGGTCCCACATCTCTCTCATAGCAAGCTGACTTTTTTCCTCCCCTGAGAGTCCTCAGCACTATCTGCTCTCTCTCTCTTAGTTTCTGGAGAGTAGGATCAGCCAGCTAAGCTCTTCCCAGCTCCTCCAATTTGACCCTACTCAAGTCCCCCTACAAAGGAAATCTGCCCCTGACTGATACCTCCTCTGTTTGTAGCAAGGGCGCAGGGCTGCTATTTCTAGCTAGCAACTCACCCACGCTAGCTGATTCCTCAGCGAAGGGAGGTGTTATCCCAGGCTATGTCGCTCCCTCCTCACCCTCAGAAGACTGCCCTTTTGCCTGACTATGGGTAGCAACACACACTAGATTTTCCCTGTGATTAAAATCATTCCCCATGATAACATCTACATGGAGATCGGGTATGACTCCCACCTACTGTACCCAATGGCTGCCTTCCCAGCTCGGGAAGATCTGAACCATTGGTACTTGGTCCACTGGACCTGTGACTACCTGAATCTTGGAAAACTGCCCCAGCAGAATCTGCTTTGCCTGGATCAGATCCTGCCTCACCATGGAGATGGAGGTGCCAGTGTCCCTCAATCCCTGTGTTACTGTCTCATTAACTCAGAAAGTGTGCATTTACATGAAGGAGTTTGGTGGCATAACAGTTCATGCACAGGTTGCTATCTGCTGGGTCCTATCTTAATCACCACTGAAGCTTTTGCCCTTTGTTCATGTTTTTAGGGCAGTCATAGGACAGATTCCCCACTTTCTGGCCAATCCAGTATTCCTTTACCCCTGGTTCCTTGTTCCCTTTGGGACTAGTGGATTCTGTTTTGGGATTGGGTGCAGGCTGGTTTACTTTAGTTTGCCCTCCCTTGGTTCCTTTAAAACCATGTGCTGTCCAACCCCCACTATTCCCATGCTGAGCATGTGGTCTGTTGGCCACATACAAACCAGTACTTTCTGCTGCCTCCTTCGTGGAGTTGCATGCCCGGTCCAGTAGCCATACACACAGGTCCTCAGGTACAGTTTTAAGAAATTGCTCCCTTACAAACAAATCCTTTATTTGTACTACAGTCCTAGCTTAGCCCCATCCACCCAATGGTCTAGATAGGCACACATTTGGATATACAGTTCTGCATAGCTGTCTAATTGGCCTTTTTAAATTCTCTAAATTCCCATCTATAAGTCTCAGGAGTCAGTTCAAAATGTTTCAATAACACCCTTTCAACTTTGTCATAGTCCATATAGTCCTCATCATCAATTCTAGTGAATTCATACAAAGGTGGGCCATCCATGGAACCATCCCAATTTAAACTGCACACATACCCTTTCAAATGATTTTAAAAAGAAATCAAGATCATCTCCCTCCTAATATTGGGGAAACATTGTAGAATTAATTGTGGCCTCATGGGTTGGATCCCCTACTTCCATTATGTACCATTTGCTATGGTGTTTGCTGGTATAGTTTCACCATCTTGATCTCATGCTGTTGCTCCATCTCTCTTTCAACCGGCATCAGGATTTCATGCTGGCAAGCATTCTCTCTCTCTGCCACCTCCAGCCTTACTCGCCTCTCCTGCATCAGGATTTCATGCTGCTGAATCTTCTCTCTTTCTGTCCATTCCTTCTCTTTCTTCCTTCAACAGGATTTCATGCTGGTGGGTCTTCTTTCTTCCCTTAGACTCTAACCTTGCTCTCCCCCTTTTAGCCTTCAGCCTTGCCCTCTGCAGTTGGGCTTCCTTCAGCACAAGCTCCATCCTCAGGAACTCCACAGGTTTCTTAGCCTCTGCTGTACCAGCTCTCAGCTCAGGTTTGGACTCTACAGCTCCACACATTCATGCCTCAAGGTACTCTCAGACAAAGCCACTGTGACCTCAGTCTCACTATCTTGATAAACTTCCTCAGAGGCAACCTGCTGCATAGGTGTTTAGTCATACACCTCTGAGACAATCTACCACCCTTGCATTAAGTCATGCACCATCAGGACTTCCATGAGTCTGATCTTTGTCAGGCCTTCATAGACAAATTAAGACAATCCCCTTGTTTGCACAAAGTTCACAAAGCTGCTGCACCTTAAATCTACCATATGTTAGGGCACTCATCTTTTCTAACTATGCTGCACTAAGCTGTTTCCTAGAAATAAAAAAAATGTAGTAAACAGTGTAACCTTTTGTATATCCTGTTTCATGAATGTAAAGGCATATTTCTACTGGCACTTTGTTATCCCTTGTTCAAGGTAAGGCTTTTACCTCTCTCCCAGAGTTCCTGCCTAGTGAAAGTTGTGAATTTTGCTTAAGTGGAACTTCTGTGAAATTTCACAAATTTTGTCAATGTTTCTGAACTTCCGCCTGTGGTGGATCGGAAATCCTCTGAATGTTTTTAGAGAATTTTCACCATGTTCTGCTTGGAATGATTTATCCAACTCCCCCGCCAAACAAAAATCCCTACCTAAAATAGTAGTAAAATTCTCCGGTGGCTAATGGTACCTTCCTGCACCCAATCACTAGCTCAATAAAAAATAAAATACTTTCCTCTGTTCCCTGGTGGCTAGTGGTCCCTCCCCACCCAATCTCTTGACCCATAAAAACACTTACCTGGTGGCTAGTGGTCCATCCCTCTACCTGATGACTTGACCCATAAAAATATACTTCCCTGGTGTCTAGCGACCCCTCCCTCCACCTGAAGACTCACCAATAAAAAAAGTACTTCCCTGGTTGCTAGTGGTCCCTTCCCCAATGTGTCCAGTGTAACCCCCACCATCCTGATCCCACGTACAGTAATTATATAAAATTTTTCCCCTGGCAGTCTAGTAAACCTCCCTCAATATCCCCAATCCCCAGTATGTGAATTTATTTCATCATGGTCTAGTGGACATCCCACTTCCCCATCCCAGTAGATATTGTCCCATCATCCATCTCCCTCATCCCGAATACAAGCAGGTGGATGGCACAGCCTTCTTCTCACCACCACAGTCAGCTGCCAACTGAGCTGTCATGGAACACTTACTGTTCAGAGCACACACTCATTGATTAACAGCTCATAGTGAGTTGTCTATCAATGAGCGCATACTGTATGCAGTACGTGTTCAGTTACAGTTCAGTTGGTGATCGGCCATGGTGGTGAGAAGAGGACTGTGCAGGCCACTAGCTCAGGTTCAGGATTGCGGGAGCATGGTGGTGGGACTCAGCCAGTCAGTGTGGTTGGTATGGGGACCACTAGACCACCATTGAATAACTTCACATACTGGGGATTGGGACTGGGAAGGGGGTTCACTAGACCACCAGGAAAAAAAAGTTTATATAATTATTATACAGGGGAGAGGGATGGGGGGTTACACTGGACACATGAGGTGGATGTTCGGGCAGGGGTGGGGGACCACTAGCTACCAGGGAAGTATTTTATTATGGGACAAGTGATTGGGTGAGGGGAGGACTGAAAGCCATCAGGAACAGAGGGAAGTATTTTATTTTTTTATGGAGCGAGTGATCAGATGGGAGAGGGACTGCTAGCCACCAGAGAATTTCACTGCTATTTTGGGCACAGCTTTGGGTGGGGTGGCACTGAACACTAAAGAATTAGTTTTTATTATGTTTGATATGGGCAGCGATTGGTGACTGGTTGAGGGGGTACTAGACACCAGAGAAATATCAATGGTAGGGTGCCGGTGAATTTCAGAAAAAGTCAGAAATTTGATTTCCGAACTTTCACAGAAGCAAGTCTGACTTTTACGAAAATTCTGCTGAGGGATATTTTTTTTGCACACCTCTATCCTTCTTCTACAGGAAAGCAGACTGCACACACGTTCTGATTTAAAATCTGTGCACTAATCTGCACTGCACTGCCACCTTGGGCTGTCCCATCTTACAAGGCAGCTTTGGTCGGGGACTTCCAGTTCTCTGTCTCCACATGATTTTTACCAGGAATCAGGAAACCACTTTTGCCCCCTGTTCAATGTTAGAAAGATCAGCACAATAAATATTGGAAAAGTGCCCTTGACAAAAGGACTTCCAACAGGGTCCAGTAGAAATAATACAAATTACCTTATCAATAAGCAGGCAGTCACTGGTTCTATCAAAAATAAGTTTTTTACTAGAGTATACTAAGAAATAGAAAATAAAGGAAGTTAAACAGATGGTTGATGGTTAGAAAAATCTGATCTTCTCTCATCAAAACTCTTTACCTGCCCACTAGCTACAGAGACACTTTCCCCTAGGCTATGCTCCACTCACCATTTAGCTAACTTCCTAGGGCAGGGTTCCCCTTTCTTTAGATGCTAAATGTCCAAGGGAGAAAGACAGCTGGCCCCCGCTGCCTAATTTATACTCTTCTGGCTGTGGGGAGTGACTTCACCCTTTGAGTGACAGTTCCCCACAGTCCTCTATCCCACATGAGTGTGTGTGTGTGTGTGTGTGTGACCTCATCCTTTAGCACTTCCTCGCTATCTGTAAGGATTTACCAAATGCATCTGGGTTCATTGTCTGATATGGTAACATATCCCAGAAAGGACTCCTCACTGGGATTATGGCTTTATTGCCTCCTCCTCCCTATTCATCCTGTTAGCCATTCATGATAGCTTTCCCATGAGAACATCAGTCCCTCCACTGTGGGTGACATAAACTCTCATAAACTGCCTGTACATGTGATCTGGCAGCCATCTTGGCCCAGTCCAAACAGGACCTAAAACAGATGCATATTTAAACTAATAGAAAATAAATAAATCAAAAGAATAAGTGGATCAGGTCCCCTTTCCTGTCACAGGTTCTACATTGATAAGAAAGAAGAGTGGTTTGTTCCCTCCCTTGACTTGATAAAAGTATTTGACATGGGAAGGATTAAGCATGAGTAATTGAGTTCACAGTACCTCAATTTTCTTGGAGTTCCTTCAGTCAACCTGATTTCATGGATGTCATGAGGATTATCCATAGTGTGCACCCTACAAGCTGTAGTTTGGATCCTGGACCGACTTCCCTAATTTTGGGTTGTAGTGATATCATTGGTCCAGTCCTTGTGCGAATAGTTTGGTGCTCCTTGGAGTTGTGTGAGTTCCCTAGCTCCCTGAAAGCGGCGGTGGTGACACCTCTCTTGAAGAAAGCTACCTTGGACCCAGACTGTTTCACAAACTACAGACCCATCTCAAACCTACTCTTTATTGGGATGGTGAATGAGAAGGTAGTTTGGCCCAATTGGAGGACCATTTAACCATCCATGACATCTACAAATCCTTCCAATCAAGTTTTCGTAAGAGACATAGCACTGAGACTGCGCAGTTAGGGTGCTTAATGATCTTCTGAGGCCGGGAGATCAGAAGAGATGCTCCGTCCTGGTTCTCCTTGATCTCTCGTCAGCCTTTGACACCGTGGATCACATGGTGTTGATAGCACACTTGAAGCATATTTGTGGAATATCAGGAACTGTCCTCCAATGGTTCACCTCATTCCTCACTGGGATATCACAAAGAGTTGTGTCTGGGGGGTTTTCCTCGAGCCTAAGGTCTTTGTTGTGTGGGTGGCCTCAGGGTTCAGTGCTGTTTCCCATGTTGTTTGCAGTGTATGTGCTGTCCCTCAGAGACATTATAAGATGGTATGAGCTGAGGTTTCACTGCTATGCAGGTGATACCTAGCTATACCTGTCTTTTGCACCCAACCAGGATGGAGCTCTCTCCATGTTTAACAACTGTCTGAAAGAAATCCAGAAGTGGATGGATTCTAGTTGGTTGAAGTTGAACTCAGAAAAGACAGAGGTATTGGTTGTGGACCTGGGTCATCAGATAGAGGGGTCGTCTGTTGGTACGCCCTCAGGAATTTTTCTTGGCGGTGTTTCACTCCTGACCTCTGAATGGGTGCATAACCTGGGGGTTATCTTGGATGACAGGCTGACACTGCAGTCGCAAGTGTCAGCAGTCATCAAGACTTTCTTTTACCATCTTAGGAACATCACCAGAGTTAAGCACCTTGTTCCATCTGACGCATTGCCAACGTTGGTCCACGCCTTTGTGTCCTCACGTCTAGACTACTGCAACTCCCTGTACTTTGGGCTTTCAGGGGTTGAAATACACTGCCTGCAGCTAGTGTAGAATGCAGCAACCCGGGTGTTGACTGGGTCAAGTAGGTCCTGTCATATTACCCCGGTGCTGAGCGAACTGCACTGGCTGCCTATACGGTGGCGGTTCGCCTTTAAAGTCAGTTTACTGACTATCAAAGCCCTTCATGGCCAGGGTCCGGCTATCTGAAAGAACTTCTGGTTTCTTACTGCCCTGGCTGATCTCTCCGCTCAGCCAATGAGGGGTTGCTAGAGATTCCAAGAGTGAATCTTAAATCATCTGGGTGTAGAGCATTTTCTTATGCTGCTCCCACTCTTTGGAATTCTCTACCCAGCCGGTTACAGGAGTGCATCACCGTGGAGGAATTTAAGAGGGGTTTGAAAACCCACTTTTGGCAAATGGCCTACCTGGAAAACTGACTGTTTTTGAAGCTGTCTATTATATTGTGGTTTTATTTGCATCTAATATTGGATTTTAATGTTTGATTTGTATTCTTTTAACTTGTACAGTGCTTTGAAAACTGAAAAGCACTTTATAAATAAAACTATTCTTATTATTATAATTTAGTCCCACTTTGAGCTATGTACCAATGCCAAAAGGGTTCTGAAGAGACAAAATAAAGTAATGTAAACTCAATACTTCCATTAACTTTTTACCCATCCAAACAGCATATACAAACATAGAAGCAGACTTATGAAAGTCCACTGCATATTAACTCTTATCCCCACATAAAGGTGGTGGAGGGATGTGTTGTTTGATAACAACATTCATGGGGATAATGACAGACTTGGCCAGGCAGGAAGGATCTTGAAGGGATGAGTGTGCGTGTCTCTGTGTGTGGGGGAGGGGAGTGACTGAGTATGAACTTTTCATGGAGTTCACTGTGGATATGCTGCTGGATGTCTCACGGAGGAGGGGTTGCTGTTTATGCAGAGGATTCTGTCTTGGAGGAGCAGGGCTTTGAAGCTGAAGGGAAGACAGATGCTGTGGGAGCTTCTGGCAATCCCAATCACACTTTCAGTTAAAATGCTTCCAATGGTCGAGATAAGGCCAGCACCAATAAGTTATGGATATCAGAACTGTTTTATGATCTCTTTTTTATATATATAACTGCATCACAGGTTACTTCAGCATTTTGAATGCAGCTTCAGTAGACAGGTGCTGCTGTAATGCTTACTTTGAGATCTGTTTTCCATCTGCATAGTAAGATCGGTGAAGCTTGGCTTGGAAAACCATCTATGAGAAGCAAGTAATATTTTGAAATTTATCTCTGGTAAACCAGGTGAACTTCACTGAATTTTTAGTGACAAAAGATATGTTGAGCAGTCTTCACCTACAGTGCTGATAACAGACAGGTATGCACACTACCACAAGCAGCACATGGAATTGTTAAAACAAATTAGCAGATGTCCTCAGTTTTGCTAATCAATACAGGATTCATATACATCAATATGTGGAAGAAAAAGACTACAGAGGAAGAATTTCAGCTAGCTCCCCAATCTACAGCAGCATGTGAATGATTTTTTTGGCACAGCTGCGGGGAAAAGGTACACCTGGTGGGACCTGGCATAACATCCCCAGCAAGCTGCACCAGCAGAAATTAAGGAATTCCACAGGTGCGAAAACTGTGGTCTGCAGTGGTCATTGCAGAGTGGGACTTAGCCCCAGGACATTCTGAAAATCTGGCCCCCAAGGCAGAAAAATTTGAAAGTGCAATCAGGTCTTATAGCTGAAATCAAACAAAACATAAAATAAGGATGGGCAAAAAACATAGAACACGATTTATGGAAAATTACAAACAAAATCACTACATTGAACAGGGGTACACTACACTAGTAAAAGATAATATCTGACGATGCATCTTCAGTATACATTATGATATGAGGACAGGGATTGGAGGCTGGTAGGCACTAGACACCAGGGAAACATTAGGATAAGGAGACAGCATTAAGGCATATAGGGATCTGTTCTTTTTCCCATCACAATGAAGAACTAAAAGTCAGCAAAAACTGATGGGCAGCAACAAAATAGTGCTCCTGCAGAGGGGAGGGATGGTTGGGAAACCAAGAAACTGCACTGACTGCATGTGCTTCACCTCTACTGGTGGAAGGACACACTGTAGGTATCTGGTCACATGCTTCCATGGTCCTGCTCTCCTATGCCATAGCACTACATGATGCATAGCTTTGATCTATGCAGCCATAAAAAGCACTGCAGTTTCACATCAACTTATGCAATAGGGTCCCCTTGTGGTGCATGCTGGCTGGATGGACCAACTGAAGTGGAAGCATGGAATCAGGCTGCTCAGACTGTGTGGTAAGAGACTCAGTTCTGCAAAAGAGGGAATATGACCCTTTATTGATACAAATTCTTGTTCTGGAGCAGCTTTACAATGCCCTCTGAGAAAGACCTCAGTGGTCAAAGTTCTGGGCTTTGTTCAGTAGGTCCTCCATACTGTTTGGATGCTCACCAGCAAGAATACCATATTTGCAGTATTTTGTATCTCCTGGTATGGTTTCTTAAGTGCCATTGTGTATTTGTGAACTGGCCTCACAACTTTAGCATCGACTTCAGCTCCAGGTCACACTGCTTTGTGGTTTCTCTTTATGTAAAAGGAAGAAAAACAACAAATATGTTACAGGGGTCTAGTACATTTTCCCAGCATGTAACTGCCTGATGCATATTTTCCAGATGCTGAATCCCCGACTTTCATTTTACCATCTTGTATTTTTTACTGACAACCAAAATCCTGACATTAGTTAGCACTGTTGTTTTTTATAGTACCACAATTGCTGCTGCCAGTCCACTGAGTCCTCAGCAATCCACAACAGAAAAACTATGTAACACAGTGCTGAAATACTGTTGTCACCATGTGCAAAGTAAAACCTGAACAGAAAAGCCGAAATGAAAAGCCGAAATCTCTCTCACCCTATTCTGAATTTAATCAGCTGCTGCTGAAAAAATACCAACGAGCCTGAAAGCAGGCCTGTTATGTAAATTTCTTTTTGAAAATGGACTTTAAGCAAATATCATGACTCCAATATGCAGAGTTGCACCAGGCAGTGGTGCATGTGGTGGCACAGTGCAGCTGTGTGGGCTGGTGAAACCCAGGGATATATTCAAAAGAGATAAGCAATGGCACCTCTCCTCTGAATATATCAGATAATGCGCACTGCACAAATACGATGCACTGGCACATTCCCCCCAAGCAGGGCTGAATAACAGGAATGGGAACTGTGCCAGCGCAACAGAGTTAAGCTGTGCGTAAATTCCTGATATTCCACCGGCAGTATGCAAATGGAGCTATAATGCATACAAGGTACAAATGGGGCCATTTGCAAGTCATTATGGCCCCATTTGCATGGTTTGTGCAGGGCAGGCCAGCAAATTGCGCATGGCGCCCTGCACAGCATGTGGTGCACCCAGAGGGGGTCCAGTGGCACCCCCTGCCCACCTAGTAGCCCTGATCATAGTAAAATAAATATGTACATCCTCCCTGGTAGTCTAGTGGCACCCCTTCCCTCCCATAGCCCCAATCACAGTTAAATAAAGATATAAATTGGCCCTGGTAGTCTAGTGGCACCCTCCTCCCTCCCGATGCTCTGATCCCCGTGACTTAAATATTTAAATCCCCCCTGGCAGTCTAGTGGTCCACCCACTCCTCCTGTAGCTGCAATGCCCATAAATTAATATTTATTCTTCCCTGGTAGTCTAATGGTGACCCCCACCTCGCCCATATCTCCGATCGCCCATATGAGCACTAACAATATTTCCCTGGTGATCCAGTGGCACCCCACCCCACCCAATGGGCTTACAGTTGATACTGTAAGCTGTCATTAAACGAGCAGCCGTGGTGATATCGCCGGGTGGGTTTGCTGCTGCATGCCGATGACGGGGAGCTGGGTGGGCAGGGGGTCTGGTGTGGGTGGGGGGGCGGGGAGGTGCCAGTGGACTACCAGAGAAATATTGTTAGTGCTCATACGGGCAATTGGGGATACAGGAGGGATGGGGGTTACCACTAGACTACAAGGGAAGAATAAATATTATTTTATGGGCATCGCAGTTACGGAAGGGATGGGGGGACCACTAGACTACCAGGGGGATTTTAATATTTATGTCACAGGCATTGGCACATTGGGAGTGGGGGGATGATTTATATCTTTATTTAACTGCAATCAGGGCTACAGGAGGGAAGAGGGCCACTAGACCACCAGGGAAGATAAGGATGCTTCTGCACAGTGTACTGGGTGGGCGGGTGGTCACCCACAGCTGGTGGCTGCTGTGTTGTACCTTGCAGTGCAGCAGCTTGCCTGTGGGTGGCCACCATTTGAGCCATTTAATACAGGCTCAACTTGGAGCCCAGGTGTGCTGCGCATCCCAGAGTTGTGCAGGCATATGCACCGAACATCCCGGGATGTGTATCAGGATGTGCCGCATATGCATGGGCGTGACCCCTGGAGATGCACTGCATACATTATCTTTGCACCCCACTACATCAGAACTTGCGCTCCTTTGAATATTGCCCTGGGGCACATTTTTGGGGTTGTGCTGGCACAACTCAGTTGCTCCAGGTGCAACCCCTTTGAATATCTTGGCCCATGTGTACATCGGGAACATGTTGACACTTCATGTCGTGCAAAGTTTTGATTTCTCTCCAGCTTCACTGGCAAAGTTTAATTTTACAGAATTTCTCCTAGTCACACATTCAACAAGACTCACACCGTGTAGAAGGAATGCTGTTGGCATTGGTAAAGGGCAATTAACAGTAACGTGTCCCAAATTGATCATTACATATCTTAGTACAGTACACCGAATCAAGTCAAGTATTAGCAGGTGAGGTATCTGGAATGCAAAATATTTTGCATAATTGACCAATAAAGTCAACAACCTAGCACCACTACTTTGACTCACCAGTGGTCCGCAGACTGAGCTTTGTGAAAGCATTAAAGCAGTATGTAACAAGATAAACCCTCAGACAGAGCCAGCAATGTGTGCCTCCCTCAACATGCTTTTTTGTAAGAAAGTTTATTTAAGTACCCTGGTCAGCCTCTTTACGGAACTGCAACATCATGTGTAGTCTCACTTCATTTGTATTTTATATGACTTTTTTAAACACAATAATGTTTACCCAATTGAGAAAAATATTTCCTAAATTATCGAGCATGGGCATCAACATCCCAAACAAATGCTGGCGGTACAAAACTGTCTCAGGGCACAGTTCACAGTTTCACACATACATGTCTATGGGAGCCATAAAAGTGAGGCGTGCACTCTGGTTTGTTGCTTACTTCTTATACTCCAGTTTGTTCTGTTGTGAACTATACATCTGTGTATCATGTGATGCTGTGCTATGTGTTAAAAATAAAGTAAACAATAAAGTAAAAAAGACTACGGCTGAACTAAGTGCAGGGCAAATATTATGCAAACTATACAAAGTTGGGCTAATTATTGTCAGGGCTTATTAATGTCAGGTTCAAGTCCCTAACAGGACAACAGAGTTGGCAAAATATTGTCGGGTATCCAAGTGTCGGGAAAACGTATATGGATCCCGTTACAGGTTATACGTTTTGGACTAACAAATTTTATTTGAGACTTGTACTTTTGAGAGTTATACTAGACTCACTTCATCAGGTTTTCATTTACAATGCCTGTGAAATTCTCCTATATGTGTTCTGTCTACCTGATTGTACACTTTTCTTTGGGCCCAAAAGGCAGGCCTCTGGATTTAAAAATTTAAAAGACCAGGTGTTAATTTAGAGGTACACAATTGCATCAGGGGCCACAAATTAAACCCACTGGTTCTCAAGCCAGTTTATACCACAGGTAAAGCACCACTAAGCTCATTAGGGTTACCTTAGAAGGGGATGCTGCTGGTGGACACACCCCTGCATACCCCCAACATACCAAATGTCAAGACAAGGGATGGTGTTTTTTCTATGGGGCTCCTGCTTGCGAACACCACCTCTAAACTTTTTAAATATCTACCCTGTGATCAGGGCATTTTAGAAATGTTTAAATGGACCTAGAAAAAAAAAAACTTTTACAGACCATTCTGTCTGAGAAGAATAAACAAACCTTGGTGAACGTCATAATCCATCAGTTAAAAGGACATTCTTTAAATGGTTTATAAGGAATGTGACTGTTTATTTATTTATTTCAAAGGTTTTACCAGGAAAAACATACTGAGCTGGTAACAGCTTGTTTTAAGATGCATCCTAGAAGAAGGGGAAGAGAGGAGAATCAAACAGATACAAAATACAGAGTAAACATGCAAAGAATGAAAATAAGTATATCAAAAACAAGACAATAACACTTAAGAAAACTGTTTAAATGGCAAGCATTAAGGCTAACTTGACTACTCCTGATGTCAGAAAACATCAATCCAAACACTGGACCATGGTCTAACCCATCTACGGAGGTAAAAAATTAAGGTAGCCTAACCATTGGCTCTATGAACATCTGCAGTCTTTTGGCTAAACAGGACTCCCTCCAGGTCTGGATTGCACAGTATAAACCTGATGTCCTATCTATAGTTGAAACCTGGCTGTCCCCAAGAGTCTCTGACTTAACCATTCAATTGGAGTGTTATACCTCCTTCAGACTTGATAGAGCTGGCAAGAGAGGGCTTGGCTGTATTGTGTACATCAAAGACACCCTCCAGGGTCAAGCCCATTCATTGGTATTAACTACCAATTACTGCCTGTCCAAATCCAACTAGGTTCCTATGGTAAATATCTCCTGCTAGTCACCATCTATATCCCACCCAAAGAGTAGTCATTGACCATAAATTCCACCCTTAATTACCTCTCTGGTCTCAGTAAGAACTCAGAGGTCCTAGTACTTGGGGACTTTAACATTAACTTGTTGTCCTCTGAGGCATCAACTTTCAAAGATGCTATCTCTGCGCTTGATATGTACAAATTAGTGGTCTCCCCCACCCGCAAGAACTACCTTACTGGAACCAGCACCTTACTAGACCAGGTGATTACTAACCACGCTGAAAGGATCCCCAAGACTGTAGTACTCCCAGATAGTATAAGTGACCACTTTCCCCATCCTCTTTACATGGCCGAACAAGGCCCCCAAAACTCAACCTAAAACTATAACTTCCAGGGTACTTAGGGGTGGGCAACTTGACCCCCTAAAAACTCTCCTTAGAATACAAGACTGGTCAGCCATCTACAATATCAGGGACACTCACATAGTGCTTGAGCACTTTATCCATACCTTCAATAAATCCTATGACATCTATGCTCCCTACAAAAAACGTAGAGTGAAGGAATCCAGCAAATCATGGCTCACTCCCTCCCTTCTCAAACTTATTAAGACAAGGAATTTTTTGTGACATATGGCCCAAAGCTCTGGCTCCAGCCAAGACTTCCAAATATATAGAACAGCTCGAAACAAGTGCACCAAAGCCATATGCTCTGCAAAGAGCCAGTACTTTAGGCAGGAATTAAACAATTCCTGGGGAGATAGCCATAATTTTGGGGAGAATATCAAATCACTAACTGGTAAACCAAACAAAGCTCCATGTTCAATGCTCAATGTAAATGGAAATCTGACCAAGGATGCTAATGAGATTGCCAACACCTTCAACAAGGTCTTCACTAACCTTAGTGGGGTTTTCCCCCCGATTTACTTAACCCTCAAAGTGGCCCTAGCCCCAATAGCTATGGTGACTCCAGAACACATGTACCACCTCCCTTCTACCTCAAAACTGTCTCCTCCTCAGAAGCTAAAAAATATATATCAAAGACAATTGGTAAAACAAGGTCCAGTGGTGACTCTCTGGACCTAACATTAAAAGCCTTCAACCTGAACGAGGTGCTCCATCTGCTAACCCACTTCCTGAATATGTCACTGATTAGTGCTAAATTCCTCAGACTCTGGAAAAAGGCCATGGTCACCCCTGTTTTTAAAGCTGGCAACTGCAGCATCCCCTTTAACTACCATCCTATCTCTATACTCCCTGTCCCCATCTAAATCACTCAAAAAGATTGTTAGTGATCAACTAGTGGACTACCTTGACCAATACCAGCTCCAATGTAGGGAACAATATGGTTTCAGAAAACTGCACAGCATCACCACTGCCCTGTTCAAGTACACTATTTACATCCATGATGCCTTAGACCATGGGCACATGGTTGGGGCCACCTATAGCGACCTGACAAAGCCATTTGATGCAGTCAACCATGAGCTACTTCTTCATCAGTTATCTCTCACTGGTCTCTCCTCAGCATCAGTGGGGTGATTCCGGAGCTACTTCACTGAACGCACCGAACAAGAGAAAATCTTAGACACCCTCTCAGACTACTGTCAAGTCTCAACTGGGGACCCCTTCTTTTCAGTTTATTTCTCAATAACCTCCCTTCATCCCACCCTGGCAGTATCCCTTTGTATGCAGATGATGCTGTGCTGTCCTCTAGCCAACTAGACCCTGCTGCACTTGAAATACAAATGGAAAATAGTTTCTCAGTCATGGAAGCGTGGTTCCTAAACAACGGGCTCCTTCTAAGTTATAAGAAACAAAGACCATGCTCTTTGCCACATCCAGAAATAAGCACAAGACATATCACTTGCAAATTCCTAACAAACAAGGGGATATTTTGGACACGATCAATATTTTCAAATACCTTGGGGTTACCCTCTCTAGCACCCTCTCCTACTCACAACATATTGACTTGGTAGTCAAAGTCATCAACTGGAGGACTGGCCAGCTGTACAAACATAGGTACTGCCTAACTGATGAAGCCCTCAAACATGCCATGACTAGCTTCATCTTATCGACTATAGACTATGGTCTAGTGGTCTATGGAGCAGCTGCAGATACAGCCCTACAAAGAATCAGGGTAGTCCTCAACAAATCTTGTAGAGTCATCCTGCAAGCCTACCCCTTGTCGCATACCTGTGAGCTTTACTCCTGTGCTGACTAGCTTAACTTAGATAATAGAATCCGTTACCAAGTTTGCCGTCTCGCAAAGAAAGCCACCCTTGGCCTTTCTACCCTGGGGTGCTTGGCCTCCTCCACCCCAACAACAGCATCAGGAATACCTGAAATCTGAGCTGTCAGTCCCTAAAAGTGCATTATCACCAAACTTCCCTAGGACAATGATCCTTCAACTAGAGGGCCCCCTCATGGTTCAACTCCCTAAGCTCTGTCCTCCTGTTAAGTACTAGAATTGGTGACTTCAAAATGAACCATAGGACTCATCTAGTGGCCTACAGCTCTAAGTGTGACTGTGGTTGGTAGCACTTAACTCCCACTTCCAGCACTTCCACTCCCCTCCTCCTATCCCCTCCTCACACCTACCCCTCCCATGACAAGGCTTCTTTGAGCTGCTTTCTGCCTCCACCCCCCACTGTTCACTCCCACCTCCCTTTACCTTTCTTCTCTCCCTCTCTTCCTTTTTCCACTGCACCCCCATTCTTTACCCAATACTTTCTTTGCTCCTCCTCCCTCTGCATTCTCTGATTATGATTTTTTGGAATGTATTCTTACTGTATCTCAATAATGTTTTATACCAAACCTTCTGACCATGTAATCTCATTATAACTGTTTGTATTTAATGCCTCCTTGTTATTTCTCAATGCCTATTTGTTTTGTAAATCCTTTTATTTGTGAACCTTGATGCAGAACCTTTGTAAATGAGCTTTTAGCTCAAAGGTGTTAATTCTAGTATAAATAAATAAATAAATAAAGAATAAAAATTGCCAAACAATACATTACATTCAGTAAATTGTAAAATGATGAAAGACCAAATAAATATTAAAGAGTATATAAAAACAAGCATTTGTCAATGCCAAATGTTGTCAAGCTGGCATCGGCTTTGGTAGTGCAGCGTGGAAAAACATTTTGGGCAGGATGTGAAAAATGACAGCTGTACAGTTCATAAGGAGGTGTAAAAAATGGCAGTGTTGAAAATGTTGCATGTAAATATTGCACATTTGCGAAGTTACAAGGGTTCATGGGAAATGTGCAACGTACACTTGTAACACAGTCATTTTATTGAAATTCGGAACCAAATTTTCAACATAGGCATTTTAGCACCTCTGCTCATGTACAGGGTCACTGTTATTTCCTCAAACTGTCCCAAAAAGTGATTTCACACAGCAACCAAGCTATTTTGCGCTGGACGCGCAAAAACACATTTTGGGCAGAATATGTGAAATAACAGCTGTACTGTTCATCAAGAGGTGTGGAAAAATGCCAATGGTGAAAATAGAGAGTGAAAATATTACAAATGCATGATGTTACGAGTGTGCGTGCAATCTGCCAACGCACACTCATAACACAGTCATTTTATGGAGTATCGTCAGCAATTTTTCAACATAGGCATTTTAGGACCTCTGCTCATGAACAGTGTCACTGTCATTTTCATAATCTGATCCAAACACTGATTTCCCACAGCGACCGCTCTATGGTGTGCGGAAAGTGCAGAAACACATTTCAGCAAGGATTTGAAAAATGACAGCTGTACAGTTCACAAGGAGGTGTACAAAAATGACAATGTTGAAAATCTGGCATGAAAATATTGCAAATTTGTGAAGTTACGAGCCTGCGTAGCAGCTGCTCAACACACACTCATAAAATAGCCATTTTTTTGATTTTTCCCACCAAATTTGCAAAATAGGCTTGTTGATAGCCCACCTCATGAACAGTGGCACTGTCATCTCATTAATTGGCCCTGAAAGGTGATTCCATGCAATGACTGTGAAATCACCTTTCAGAACTGATTAACGATATGACAGTGCCAGAATTCATGAGGAGGGGTCCCAAAAACCCCATGATGAAAATGTGGTGTAAAAATTCCCCAAAATGCCTGAGATATGCATTAAAGTTGAAAACCCCCTATTTATTCCATTACACAGCTTACTGGCATTTCCTCAGTTCATGGTTGGCTTTGAAGAGTGCAGACATGCTCCCAGTCCACCAAAGATCATCGCGCCGGACTCCAGAGGTAAGTGTGGGGTGAGGGGGTGTGGGAAGGCAGGTTGCGCAGTGGTGTGTGCGGGTTGTGGGATGGGGGTTCAGAGACTACGAGTGACTGTTTTTGCTTTATAGGTTAAAAAAAAGACATCGGGGGACCGTTTCCATTTTAATACGTGCTTTGGCATGCTGGGGTGGGCTCCCAGTGTGCCACCTGAGTGTGTGCGTGTGGGTGGGTGGGTGCTTTAGCTGACGGGGGATTGGACACCCCCATCAGCAAACAAGTAAAGGGGGGCCACAGGAGCTGAGGGGATTGGGAACCCCTCAGCAAGGAAATAAAAGGGGAACACATTATGCCAATGGAAAGTGGTCTCCCCCATCGGCAAAATTCAAGGGGAGGGAGGGATACCTGCCGATGGGGATTGGGCCTCCATCAGCAAAGAAAAACTGTTGGGGGGGGCACATGATGCCGAGGGGGATTGAGCAACCCCTTAGCAATCAAAGAAGGGGGGGTTACATGATGCCGACAGGGATTGGGCACCTCCATCGGCACGCAGTAAAGGAAGGGGGGTTGACAGGCAACAGCGGCAGTCACTGCCGCCATGTTGCCTGCACGTAGGGAGAGGCATGTTGTGGTCATGCTGCATGAGAGCTTTTCTCTCATTTCAGCGGACCTTTTCTCTGATATCTTCACCTGATTAGCTAGGTAGGGTGTTGACCCCTGCTGTTGGCTGATTGGAGAATGCGGGACGCACCTACTGGTGCGTGCCCTGCATTTGCCCAACAATGACCGTGCCTCCAAATCTGCACTACTTGCAAGGTATTGGCTGTGCAAGTGCGCCAACATAATAAGGAGCAGAGGGAATTAATGATTTAAGGGAAATGGGAAATGCTGAAAAAATATGATAAAGACTTTAAGGAAAATTGGTTTCAAAACAGTATCAGAAACAACTGTAGGCCTGGGACGAGAACTCAAGAAGAGCTTAAAGAGGAGGAAAGGAGGGAGCAGAGCAAATAGAAAAGATAAGAGAACCCCATAGTTTAGGGAAATGGAACAAGAAAGCATCTTAACCAGCAACAGATTTCATATGAGGGGCAGCAAAAGAACAAGAGCATTCATTGCAAATAGTGAGAAGATGAAGAAAGAGAGGAGAGAGGCAAGACATGAGGGGAGAAAATTAAACCAAAATTTGGAGACAATGGGTAAAGTGCCTCTATGGATGGTAGATCAAAACAAAAGTACTATTAAAGTCAAGTGGTCGGATATTTGAAGGGCGGTGTAGGGATTGCGCCCAGCCCTGCACCACTGGACTTAAGTTCTGGTGGTGTGCCCAACCTCTTCATTGCAACTTCACCTGATTTTGCAGTCTCAGGAGCAGTTGCAACAGTTTTCACCATTTACATCAGCTTGCAACAAATATGTTTTGCAAGCTCCGTAAAACTGGCCCTCAGAAATGCTGCAAGCTAGACCACAAAAAGTTGGTCTAACTTGCAGCAACCTGTGCATGGGATAGAACATTTTTAATGCCAGCCAGGAGAATCTGTATGTTCGGAGCACCTGAGGCTTGTGGCATTCATTACATTTCAAAAATCCTAACACAGATTCAAAACATAGCAAAAAAAATCTGAAAATTAATCGCATTACAGTACCACACCGGGAAACCACAACTGAGGATTTAAAAAGACTTACTTCCTTGCTGCCAAATCCTGCAACAGAAGAGGAGGTAGCCACATGGGTCCAATGCAACACTATTAAAGAAGGCCATGGGCTACTCTCTGATGTGCTTGTGAAAATGGTAACTAAATCAGAAGAAATGACAGGAGATAATGACTTGGAGGCAGTAGCTGAAAATTCTGACATGAATTCCACAATTATACCATAACACTTGGAGGCAGTAGAACCTTTAGAAAAATACTTCCTCTACCTTGAAAATAAAAACAGCCTCATTTCTGTTCAGATGAAACTTCTATGCTATATGCACCAGTGAGCCTGCAGGAAAAGCTTTGATGGACTAAAACAAAAATCCATGAATGACTTTTTCTTTTCCTATAGTGCTATGTTCCCTTGGGGGTCCAGTTGGAGTTACTCAGTCCCATCCCCACCCATTCCCCTGCCAGCTATCTTCTCTGCCAACACTTACCTGATCCAGATACCCCCATGGCTTGCCCCCCATCCTCAAGGACAGGAAGAGGAAGGCCATCCTCCCTCCACCTGGAGCCATTATCCAGTACAGATTGATAGTTTACTGACTGGATAGGAGTGGACAGGACTTCATGGAACCAGAGCCCTCATTTTTTCTGTGTTCTCCCCCGAGCTCTGCCATGGCAGCATGTAGGTGTGCATGCATGCAGGTGTATGCATATTGCATAACCACAGCTGTTCCCTTCCTTGCACTTGGACACCAAGCTGTCCCCTAGGCCTCCACCTGGGGGTAGCCAAGGACCAAGATGACTACTCTCCCCACCGCAGGAGAGGAGAGCAGTTTATCAGATGCTCCATCTTCTCCTTCCCTGGCCAACCCCAAGTGAAACAAGCTCATTCCTGAACACAGGTTGGTGGTGTGGCAGGAGGTAAGGTACAAAGCACCTCAGCTCTCATGTCACTGGGCTGGCTCATGAAGGATGTTTTAAATTAATTTACAGTACATTGATTTCACTGATTTTCACTGATGGCTCATGAAGGACTTTTTTAGTTAATTTATAGTACATTGATTTCACAGATTTTATGCAGAAAGATATGTGTATATGTGTGAATAAATTTAGTAAAACAGCATTAACATAAATGTTCTCTAGCTTTACTCAGAACCACACTAACATTACTGAACTGCCCCGATTAATCTGACCTCCCAATTTACCAAACTTATCAGATGTCCCGCAGGCAGTTCAGATAAATAGAAACATAGAAACATAGAATTTGGCAGCAGATAAGGACCGCTTGGCCCACCTAGTCTGCCCATATTTTTACCTAATGGATAAGCTGCAAATCCTAGTTATCCAACAGCGTACTTCCTTCTATGCCCCACTAGAATTGTCTTATGTCTGTCCCATGCATTCTTGAATTCCCCCACTGTTTTTAATTCCACAAGTTCCTCAGGAGGGCTATTCCATGTATTCACAACCCTCCTCCATGAAGAAATACTTCCTCACATTACCTCTGAGCCTTTGCCCCTCTATCTTCAAATTGTGCCCCCTTGTTCTTGCACATCTCTTTTTCTGAAAGATGCTACCCTCTTGGACTTTGTTGATTACCTCGAGGTACTTGAATGTTTCTTTCCCTCCTTTCCTCAAGGGTATACATATTAAGCTTCTTTAGCCTCTCTTCGTATGTATTCTGGTGCAGACCCTGCACCATTTTAGTTGTCCTCCTCTGGACAGCCTCCATCCTGTCTATGTTCTTGCATAATTGAAGTTCTACTACACTTTCAAATCAAACCTTTTGGCATATTTAAATTATATGTAAGTGTGTTATCTGATGTTATTTTTTTTCTGTGTAAAACATATGTGATAAAACCGTGTTATACAAATTTGTTAAAACTGTATGTAACTCTTACTTCATAACTGACAATAGTCCTTGCATGTAAAACATACTATTATGTAATTCAATATTCTATATGTAATTCTGTAAATTCAAAAACCCAGACCCATTTGACCGATCCCACCTCTTGATTGGACAATAAATAAAAATAACAAAAATATGGAAGATACTAATACAGTTGATGCTTTATGGTGATATCTGTTCAGGTGTTCTCTGTTAAGTGTTAAGATTATGGTGGATGTAATTTTAATTGCAAGGCACTAATTGTACTGTGTACAGTTCTGAATGGCTGCAGGTCATTAATCTGGGCAATGATTACCAGTTATATTTAGGGGAGGAGAAGATGCGGAATAAAAAAAAAGTTTCAGAAAGAAAACACCCATATTGACTGTATCACTATAAAACACATTCCTTGGCCCACAATGATGAGAAGAGCAAGTACAGTATAATGCAAGTTTTTTGTTGAAGTTCATTTTCATGTTTTAAGGAGAGAAACCAAAACCTTTTTTTCAGTTTTTGGGGAGGTATTAGTATAAGTTGTGAGACACAGCCATGAAGTAGGAGCAGGTAGGTCAGGCAGGGAAGGAGTGGGAAACAGAATGAGCAAGTGAGCCAACATGATTGTGTTAGCACTAAAGATACCCAACACATAGTTTCCAAGATTATTTGTGTGGTTTAGAGTTTTTTTTAACTGAATGAACTTTATTAAATAGTTACAAGAAAACAATAATGCGTTAAATAACAGACAACAATAGCAAAATACTGTATGTATGCAGATAGAAAATGATTAGCATAATTTTCAAAGCAGCAAAGTGGAATTCTCATGCTCCTACTCATTACAGCTAAGGACAAAGAGTCTAGCATCAGCATAATATTAGAAGTACAACTATAAAACACACAAACAATACACACTGGTTAAAAATTTAAACACCCACTAGTTTGATAACCGAGTGGGCAGCAAAACTTATAACAAACCTGCAAAATGATTGAATTTATGTTTTGAAAACAAACCACAGGAGAATCACCACTGATAGTTAACCTTAACAAATCTCAGATAAGATTGATTATAGTAGGCAAGCTCAATAAGGGATAGAACATGCACCAGTAACATGTGGAGGTGTATTACAAATATTCACCCACGTTGCATTTGAGCACCAAAACAGCGAGATGCTCAAGCATCAAAAGGGGACTGAGAGAGCTGTAATAGAGTGTAGAGGGCTGGCCACCATTTATTATATAAAAGATCCATGTGTCACAGGCTAGCTAGTCTCCATTCCATGTGCAATGCTTCTAGAGTACCAGCTAACCATTCTCTGTAGAAGGGAATCTGATCAATCCAGTTCCTTACTATATTTTTTTAGCAACCACTATAATAAGAGTCATGTGAAACCTTTGCCCACCAACCAATTTCTCTATACCCAAACCTGTAAGGCACAAAAGGGGATGAAAAGTGCCTTGCAAGCCCAATAAAGGGTCTAGCCTCATTTGAATTTCTCATCAGTACTGTTGCATCCTGTCTTAGTTCCAAAAAATATGCTTCAGCGTCCCTCCCTCAGCTTTACATTTCACATAAATATCAGACACAGACAGCTGTAATCTAATAAGATTCATCGGGGTATAGTACATATTATATAATAGTTTATATTGAGCCAGCTTAAGACAATCACATTTTAAATATTTATACAAGTTGCACTAGATATTAGCAATATTAGATTTATCCTGTAGTTCATTGAATTCCTATTCCCAATAAGCTAATCGTAAGTTCAGTTTGTCAGTAGCAAAGTTCCTCAATCTTTTATATACAGAAGATATGTCATGTTGTTTGGCTGCATGCAGATGCAAAACATCTCAGATCTCAGTAGTGTGTGTGGACCAAGGGTAGGGTCCCAAAACAGAACATCCATATGCTGCAACTGAATACATGGAAAAGCGACCTTATCCTATAATGTATAGTAGGTCTTAAAAGCATACCATTCTGAATAAGGCGTGAAAGAGTACCCAAATTCACACATGGAAGTAAGGATTGCCCGAATCACTTTGCATCCGAGTATCAAATTATGGTTATCTCTCAGCAACTGAGGGAAATCAACAAGAGGCAAAGTGCTCAGCAATGTGCACAGTTGCTTGCAGACATTTATCAAAGTGGTGAAGTGGAAGTCCCGCAAAGAAGCTGGGAGTTGACTCAGCATACAACTAGTCAATGAACTGAGATCTAGGTTGTATTCTTTAGCTAGGGCTAGTTCAATGGCTTGGTATGCTGGAGGAGGATTATGATTATTCTCTAGGGAGGACCCTTGTTTCTACACAACTAAATAGCAAGCTATGTGCCCCGACTGTAAAATGATCATATTTAAGTTTTCTCAGTATTCTCCTTTTTACCCTCCTGTGTCCCAACTGAGTTTTGTACAGACTGTCGCTCCCATGCCTGCACAGATCACATACCTCTTAAGTGCCTGGATGCTCCTATGTGATGACACAAATGCACATACCTGGACTCACAGCTTACAATTTCAGTGGCTAAAGCTGCTGTATTAAAGCACTTTTGTTTTTTAATGCGAAGTCACTTTAAAGAGCCAGTACGGTGCTCCACATGACTAGTTTTCTGGCAAGTCCATTATCCAGATCACCAGCTGCTGCCTTACTGTATTTTCCCTTTGAAACTGTATTGACAGTTTTACTTCCACCTTTAACTGTGTGCTGCTTACAAACAGCAGGGCCATTCTTCCCTGTGCTGCTCAACATCTCCTGACCCAGATGTGGTGGTGGATTCAGCTGCACTGATGGGATTTGGAGGTCCTGTTCATCAGGACTAGAGAGAAGATTGGTGCAAGATGAGTTTCAGCATCAGCTGAGCAGTGCAGTCTAGTGAAGAGATCTGCCATTGTGATCCTCTTTTTGAGAGGAATTTTCACTAAACTGAGAGTAATGGGCAGCAGGGCCCAAACTGTACTTCCGAACCCATGGCTGAGTTACATGCCATCCAGATTCCACCACTGACCCATTAGACTGGTAGGGTCCAACCTGTCACATAATATTAATAACATTCCATGAGCCAGAGTATACTTGCAAAAATCAGCTTCAGTGGGTGATTAAATGCATCAGCCTTCAGCCTCGGCATTTAATCACCCACTTCAGCCAAGTATTCCTTCATATACTCACAGAATGTTATCACTTAAACAGAATATAATATAAATGAAAAAAACTGTTGAGCAATTCCTTTTATGGGCTCATCCAATTATTATTTCCCATAATAACTGTCAGGCTATAATGGGAGATGCACAATGCCTCTTACAGCGTGAGTGCAAGCCCCATTCTCTTAGCTGTGCTCACTGTCTCAGATTTAACATGAAACATTTCAATGTTTTTTCCAGTTTAACTACAGTTTTTAATATTTTAATGTAAGAATCAAAACATCAGCAGCACTCTACCAAAAACACTGTAGTTTAATGTTTGATTTTCAACTGTTCAGAGAACTGAAACTTTCATCTGGTACAAACCCAGTTTCAACTAAGTTACGGTTTTCACTTTTCTTTTGCAAGACTGACACCAGTTGTGTTCCTGACTTTGCCATTTATTAAAAATTGCCAATCCTTAAACTTGATTGGTTATTTTTAATGCAGTTCTTTCAAATTACAACTTTTTCAAGCTCTGCTTATTTACATGATAAATGTGCTTTGGTGAATAATTGCCTTGATTTAGTTTTCTGGTTGGAAAAATTTGCTACACCAGAATTTACAAAAACTAATGCATGTGGTACTGTGGTTCAATCAAATTTAATGCACACCCTTAGTGCGTGATGCTGGATAAACCTCTTGAGCTTCGCATTTTAAGTTTATGAAGTATCACGCACCTTGAATATGTATTCAATTATCAAAATACTCTCTGACTCCTGCATTATTTAGAACATAATATAATGTATAACATATTTAAATTATAAAGAACATTGCTTTTAACATAAAAGAAATGCACACTTAAATTCAAATGTGAAAAATGACACTTTTTTCAGACTCTGCATGAGAGCCCCTGTTATGGTTACAAGAGGTCCTCAAGTGCAGGAAAACTCTCAGGGCCAGATATTCAAAACTTTGTCCCAGGGCTAAATTAGCACTGCCCAGCATGCTAAATTAGCCCAGACCCAATAGCTCACTGTTTTCAAAAGGGATAACCCCAGTGCTAACCCTGCTGAATATAGCATGCTAAGGAAGTCGGGCAATCTGGGCTGGGAGTGCAGTGCAAACATAGCCCGGGAATAAGTCAGGTCTGAATATAGCAACCAGGAAGCATACACCACAACAGCAGTCAAGTGCACAGCCACGTAAAGGGCCAATACATGTCTCAGCAAATGCGCAGACTCAGTACAGCTGCAGGCAGCAGCTCACGTGAAAGTAGAGTGTGCAAACCTGTATAATATGCCCTGAACTATTTGTGTGGCGCTAACACATTTGCACAGGTTTAGCATGGAGCTAAGCCATTTGCGCAGTGCAAACACATTTGCCCGGGGCTAAACTTTGCCATATTCAAAAGTGACAGGCAAATGAGCCTACTTAGGTGGTCTCAGGGCAAACATCCAGATTAGCATCTCATTATGCCCTGATTTGAATGCAGTTTGATCAGCATTACTGTAGGGTCCCACAGCTCCACCTGTAGGTCAGTCTGGAAGTACAGGAGCTGGTTGGGTCTTCCCACAGCTCCACCTGTAGGTCAGTCTGGCAGGGCATGATGGTAGCTGAAGGCTACATGTATACAGTACAGCATAGCATATTGTGTCCCAGGGAAAAACACAGCATAGACACAGGTGGTGGTGGTGCTGCATGCAACTGTCACACTGTAGGTCATGCTACAGTGCACAGCAGACACTACAGTAGCAAGGGGGCCAGTAGTGTGGAGGACACAGCAATGCTTATGATGTGTAGGGCAGTGATGACCACTGCTCTGTACATAGTGACAGGCCCAAATTGCAGGTATTTACTGACAGTGGACATTACTGTTATGCTGTTGTGTGACCCACAGATGCTGCACCTCTGGTATGGGATGCTCACAGTGACATATACATGGCCAGCTGTGTGTGCTATGGTGTTTGTACAACTGTGTGGTATGCGGTTGGGGGGGCATGTATGATCAGACAGGCGCACTGGTGTTGGGGTATTCCCAATACTGGCCCATGTGCACTGCATGATGTGTCCCAGTCTTGTGGCCACACCTGGTCTGTGGCAGAGCCTGGCCATCTGCACACCCTCCCCTCAACACCCTCCATGCCCACAGTGTTGCATGTGAGTGCTGGCATCTGTTGGTGTCCACAGAAGGGTGGTTTGCAGGTGTGTGCTATATGGCCCCACTGCCATGGTGGGGTCTGAGTCACCACTTACTGCCTGGCATGGCTGAGACTGAAGGCAGATGATGGCATCAATGTGATGCCATCAGTGAGCAGCATGTTTCCTCTATGTCTGTCTTTTTCTATGTGTCATAGTTTTTGGTTAGAGTTGCACAAAGCTGCGCAAAAGCCACGCAAATGCCACACAAAGCCACAATGTTGAGCAAAGCTGGATTGCCCAGGGTAAAGACTACCTTTTCCTGGGCCATAATTTGTACCATGGAAAGTGTTATGCTAAGTCGCACAAAGCCACTTTGCACGGCACTAGTTGCTGAATATAGCATTGCGCCTGTATTCACGTACACACACCCTCAGTTTGCCCCTTGCATACATTATAATTTGCCCAGTGCTAATGGAGTTTGCCCTTTAAGATGCAGACCAAGTTGTCCTGGTGCACCCCTTCTCTCCATCTGAAGATGTTGTGCTCAGAAGGGTAGGGGGGAAGGGAAGGGAAGGGGCAGGAAAACAGAACAATAGGTAGGCAACAGGAAGGGGAGGGGCTAATGGAGGTACATAATGGGCAGCACAGGAGTAGTTCAGCCACTTTTGCTGAAGTTTTGAATTATTTGAAACTGCAGCACATCAGATTGGCAAATCGTCGGAGAGGTTTGTGCACTAGGATAAAACAGGTAAGAAAGCTAACAAGCCATGAATGAAGTTTAAAAAAAAAAAATATAGGGGAAAGAAATGTTGTTTAAAATTATTTTGCCTGGGGGAACCTGTTTTAATGAGAGTTGTATGTGGATGGCCCATTGGAAATTTTGCTTGAAGTTTCTTTAGCCTTGAAAATGCTGAGTGGAACCCGTCTCAATAAAACCTGTAGGAGATAGTTCATTTGGCATTTGGTGCCAGCGTTTCATTGTTTTGTGGGGTAGAATGGGTGAAAAACACTGTATGAATAAAGGATAGGGCATGCAGGCAGGGCCCTGGCCTTGTAACAATGCATCATTTTAAGGGCCTTGCTGTTTTTAAGGGCCTTGCTGAGCAAACGTGTCGAGATGAATCTGCATTAATGCATGATGCTGGGAATACAATAGTTCATTGGTGACTTATGGCATCTGGTTGTTGCTTTACTTAACTGATTCCCAGTGACATGCGTGAGCAGATCTGAGAATTTTGATCCCCAGGTATCAGCGTGGCTCAGTTGGTAGCACATCCACCTCTGGACCAGAAGGTCATGGGTTCTTGTCCCACACCGGGATTGGACTTGCACCTAAAAATCGCTGGCATCAGAGTGCAGTATTGGGGGGTGCTGTACTGCTGGGGTGTGCCGTCCTTCGGATGAGACGTTAAACCGAGGTCCCTTCTGCCCATCCTGGTGTTGTCCTGGTGGGTGTCCAGGTGGAAGTAAAAGAACCCAGGGCACTCTTCGCAAAGAGTAGGGAACATTCCCAGTGTCCTGGCCAACATTCCCCTTCCCATAAACCGGTTCATGCAATTATCCAGGCTGTGTGTGGGTGATGATGTGCGATATGGCCGCCACCACAGATTCAGTCACTTCACTACCAGTCTAGCATTGCTTGTAAAGCACTTTGGATGTATGAAAAGCACTATATAAATGCTGATTCTTCTTCTTCTTCTTCTTCAAGTGAGAAAAGCATAGTATGGAGAGGGAGCAGGTTACCTGATTGAAGGGAGCGATCGCAGCATGTGTCGGGGTGTTTTTGACCTAGCTGTAGAATGGGAAGACTGCTGGGAGGCAAGCGAGCAGAGAAAGGAGCTTCCAATTAAAAAAAAAAAAACAGGTCTTTTCCTGGGGGACTGGAAGGGCAGAGCAGCATGCAGTCGGCTTTCTGGGCATGCAGAGGCCAGCGATGAAATGGGGAAAGTGCATGGTTTGGGGTTAAGGGAAGAAAGCATTGCCACAATGTTTTGCCAGCAAGCAGTCAGTTGAGGCAAGCAGCGGGAAGTGCTGAGGGAGAAGGGGGGAGCAAAGACAGAGGATGAAGGGTACTGCATCCCCTGAAGGATCACGATTGAGGAACAACGATGGACAGGGAGAGGCACTGTGGGGGATATGGCCTAGCGCTTCAGAAGGGGACATAAATTTTTTTGGCAAAATGCTGGTATGTCAAGGAGAGGCCTACGGAAAAGGCCTTGCAGGGGGGTGACGAGCGGCCACGTGGCGTGACCTCACACGCCAAGGGGGTTGGCCAAACAAAAAAAAAAGAGAGAAACGAGCAGGGGAACAATTTTCTGAAGCAGGGAGAGATTGCAGGATGGTGACAGGATAAGGGCATGATTTGAATGCAAGAAAGTTTTAAAGTTTTACCACCTTTTGTACAGGTTCAGCCAGTTCAGCGGGAATGGAAGATCAAGTGCTACGCCATGGGAAGGGGAGGAGAGAATGCATGGGCACCACAAGGTGGGGAGGAGAAGGAGCAGGCTGGAGGCCTGGTAAGAGGGGCTTGGCCATGTGGCATGACATCACATGCCAGGAGGAAAAGGTGATGAGAAGGGGGCACAGAAAAGGGATGTTTAGGGAGGAGCATAACAACCCAGGACACAAAGGGGCACGGGACAAGGGATCAGATAGGCACAGAAAGGCAGTGAGGGAGTGTCAGAGCTCCAAAAAGTTGAGCAGGAGGCCTAGGGGTCTCAACAGAGGGGTGTGTAAAAGAAAAACGTACAAGAGGGACTGTTTCCGATGCACAATGACAGGAGTAAGAGGAGAAAAAGCGGACCTGGCCATATGAGGGGACGGCTGATAACAGAGGTTTAATAAAAAACTTTTGTCAGTTGTCTTCACAGTTTTGTGACAAGAAACAAGAAAGCATGGCACCAAAGAAGAACAGGCCTTCAAAAGAGGATGCTTACAAGGCTATTGTGGAGCTGGCAGACAAAGCAAACAGAATGTGGCAGATATGGGAGGGTGAGGAACCAGGGAGATCCGGGGAGAAACGGAAAGCAGGACAGGGAAAAGGGGGCAGAGGAAAATGTCTGGCAGGGAGGCCACAGAGCCCAGCACTGATCGTGGTACCTCCTAGGGCAGCTAGTCCAGTACCTCTGCAGCCTGTTTGCCCTGTACCATCAGTACCGCCCCAGGACGAGGTAGTGGTTTCCCTGGTGGACCCCAGACTGAATCCCCTAAATACAGTGGTTCCTCCACAGCCATTATTGTTGCAACCAGCCGTCCAGCAACAGGGGAACATACTAGAGCATCATGAGGACAGCAGGCCACAAGGAATGGACAAGGCCACAGGTAATGTACCGATTAGGTGGGTGAAAGCATTAAAGACTATATAAGCCAAACTATTTCGGCACTCAGGACAGGGGGTTTGTGGCAGATGGAGGCAGCACTGGCAGAGATCAGATCAGATAAAGAGATGATGAAGGAAGGGGATAAAGGGATGGAGAGTGAGGGAAAAGGAACAAGGGAGATAGGAACTCCTGGAATGAGAGTAGGGGAACATGTCCCACTGGCCACAAAAGAAAAAAATATGGAAGGGGGAGTATGGGGACATTTTTGTGTTAGTAAGCTGAGAAGAGGCAGCAAAATACGAAGAAACAGAGACTATAGGAAAGACCGAAATGGCAGCAGCGGTAGTATTGTTGGGTAAGAAAGAGGAGGACAAATTTACAAAAGGAAAAACTTGGGATGTCTGGTTTGTAGGTTTTTCCACATACTCAGTGATAGTACTGGAGAAGAAACCAGAGTTGCGCATCACACTCATCACGTTCTCCCTAATAATAAGGCGGGCAAAGCAAAGGGATGGGTGGGGTGGATATACTGTGACAAATTCTTTTGACAAAAGATGGCGACCCATGGGGATGTGAGATGGGACAGGAAACAATTAGACTTGTGGACCAATTATGTAACTGATCAGTCCATGCCAGAAGGAGAGATGGGGAGGAAGGGCACGACACCCCAGAGGTGTTGTTGGGGGTACAATAGGGCTTTTTGTTCCTGGCCACAATGCCATTTTCTGCACGCATGCTCCAAATGTGGGGGGACACACCCGGTGAGCAGATGCAGAATGACATGGGCACAAGGATCCCAAGGCCCAGGGATGCAAGCAACAGGTCAACAGTTTTTTCGAGAGAGGCAGAGAGTTAAAGGACAGGTATGACATAGAGGAGGGAGGGGCAGGGGCATACAGGCAGGGGGAGTCAGAATTACTGACCGTCATGACCAAGAAAAGACCATGGGTGGGGAGTATGTCAGAAGGGAAGGGGAAAGGGCAAGGGGACAATTTCAGGAGCAAGAACTCCCATTAATATAGACATGTGGGAAGACTGGTTAGAAAGATACCCAAATAGACAGGTGGCAGACACAATTAGGAAAGGTTTTCAAACAGGTTTTTCTTTACAGTGTGAAGGCCTGAGGCAAGCGAGAGAGGTGAGCAATCTGGGTTCAGTAAAAGGGAAGGAAGAAACCTTAGGACAGAAGATAAAGAGGGAAAAGGTAGCTGGTAGGGTAGAAGGTCCATATGATACTCCTCCATTGCAGAATATGAGAATTTCCCCATTGGGTTTGGTCCCCAAAAAGCAGCAGGGAGAATTCAGGGTGGTTCACCACCTGTCATTCCCGGAAGGGGAGCAGGTGAATGATTTTATTAGTGAAGAACATAGTAAAGTGACATATGCCACATTAGAAGAGGCGGTCAGGATCATCCGAGCAACTTCTGATGCTTGGATGGCAAAAACAGACATAGAGTCTGCTTTCAGGTTGCTTCCAGTTAGGAGGGAAGATTGGGACCTGTTGGGTTTTAAGATTGGGGGTCAGTACTATTTTGACAAAGAAATGCCCATGGGATGCTCCATAGCATGTGCTACGCTTGAAGAGTTCAGCACCTCCTTACAGTGGATATTCCAGGAGAAAAGTGGTTACAAAACTGTTCACTATCACTATATAAATGGATGATTTCTTGTTTCTTGGGAAAGGCAGCGGGAGGAGAGAGACAGAAAGAATGTTGGCCAGTTTCCAAGATTTATGCAGAGAATTGGGGGTTCCATTGGCACCGGATAAAACAGAAGGTCCCAGTAAGGTCTTAGAATTCCTGGGTATTGAATAGACACCCTGGGGGAGGTCTTTAGGCTGCCAGACAAAAAAGTAGTGAAGCTAAAGGAGCTGATTCAAGTACACACCAGTAGAAGAAGAGTGCAATTGAAGCAGGTACAACAGGTCCTGGGACATCTAAACTTTGCATGCAGGGTAATTGGACCAGGGAGGGCTTTCACAAAAAGGCTAGGAAGGGCCACAGAGGGAGTTACCAGACCATACTACTGGGTAGACATGACAAAAGGAGTTAAGGAAGATTTCAGGGTGTGGGAGGAGTTTCTCAGCACCTATAATGTCTGTTCCTTTTGGCAAGAGGACTGGGTTTATAACATGGACCTCGATCTCTACACAGTTACAGCAGGGGGCTTAGGTATGGGGGTTATTTGAGGGGCAGATGGTTCGCGGAACCATGGCCTGCAGACTGGGTGAGGGATGGGAAAGTAAAAGACATCACACTGTTGGAGCTCATGCACATCTGGGCCTGCACCCTGGTGTGGAGGGAAGAGCTGCAGAATCAGAAGGTGACATTCTGGTGCCACAACAAGGCAGTGGTAGATGTTTTAAACAACAGAGGAGCCAGGTCAGAAACAGTCATGGGGGGGTCTTGAGACAGTTGGTATTAAGGGCCTTAAAACTGAACATGTTATTCAGGGCCAAACACATAGAAGGGGTCACAATACCCTGGCTGACAGCCTTTCCCGTCTGCAGCTGGATCTTTTTTGGAAGCTGGCACCTACAGCAGAGGAGCGAAAGACACCCATACCAATGAACATCTGGGACATTGGCAAGAAGGAGCAGAACTGTTGTTTCGCAGCTCATGGGCACCACGGATGCTGAGGGCCTATGAGGGAGCATGGCAGGGGTTTCAAATATTCAGGGCAAGACACCACATGGAGGTAAGTAGGCCACTTATGGAGGACCGGTTAGGAAAATTCACAGTAGAGCAATGGCAGAAAGGAATGGCCCACACCACGATGGGGGTTTATTTAGCAGGGATCAGCTTAGTTTGCAGCCTGAAGGGTTGGAAGGACCCAACAAAGGCAATCTTGATTAGAAGAATGATGCAGGGATGGGGTAGGTTAAAACAGAGAGCTACGGATAATAGAACACCAATAGGGGAGCAGTGGCTAGTGAAGCTAAAAGAGATATTACCAGCAATTTGCAGATCAAAAGCTAAGGTCCAGCTATTTCACACAATTTATCTGGTAATGTCTGCAGAGGCCATGAGAGTGAATGAGGCTGTGGGACACGGCAGTACGGACAAGGAAGTGGGGTTGGAATGGGAAGATATAAGCTGGAGGATGGAAGAGATACAAATCATGATCAAAAGGTCAAAGATGGACCAAAGGGGGCAGGGTTGTGTGGTAACCCTGAAGGCTCATGTAGATGACACAGTGTGCCCAGTAAAGGCTTTGTGGGCTTACGCCACAGAGCATGGGAGCAGGAAGGGGAGATTATTTATGCATGGAGATGGAAAAAAGGTCACAAGTTATCAAGTCATGGCCATGCTCAAAAAAGGCATACAATTTCTGGGGGAGAATCCATGCTATTACTCATCTCACTCCTTATGGATAGGGGCTACTTCGGATTGGGCAGCAGCAGGTGAGACAGTGGCTAGTATGTTGGAGAAAGGGCGCTGGCATTCTGCCAGTTACAAGAGATACATCTGAGCACGGCAGTATGGAAACTAATGTATCACTTGTGTTTTGTTTTACAGATACAGAGCCACATTGGGGGGACATAGAAGTGAGATATGGAGAGAGAGAGCTAAGAGCATATATAAGATATTTATTTTGCTTCAATCCTATAGGAAGAGGGAGGATCACTGAAGTGTGGATCTGCGGTCACTCCTACATTTACTGGGTGGAAAAGATAGCTGAGAAAAAGGCTGGGGGAAAACAGCTATAACAGGATGTGAGAAAATGTAGATTGGTCTGGCGTGGCATCCGCAGGATGAGGTGGGAGTAACTGCTTCCTACCCTGCAAGAAATGAAGGAGCAGCAACCCATTATAGACCTAATTATTGTACATCTAGGAGGTAATGACATTGGGGAAAGCCATGGGTGGATACATACATGCAGGTAAAAAGGGATTTAAAAAATACAGCAGTGGTGGCCAGGGGTATGCCTCGACTGGTCAGATATGATCCCAAGGAGGGTATGGAGACATGAACACAGTCATAGAGCAGTAGATCGGGCCAGAAGAAAGATGAATAGAAGGGTAGGAACACTGATAAGGAAAATGGGGGAGGCACGTAATAGTGTGGGTCGTGGAAGAATGGATGGAGGATTTCTACAGGTCAGATGATGTGCACCTGTCAGATCTAGCAATAGATATGTTTAATACAGAAACTATGGGTTTTATAGAAGCATGGAGGAGACATGCAGAAAATGGTATATAAAAAAAAAAGAAGGAAAAGGAAGGAGATCCCCTAAGTGATGGGGGAACAATATCCTAAATTGAGGGGAAAGCCAGTCATCCAACGAAAGCTAGAGAATGGCTAATGGGGAAAAAGGGAGGAGGGGAAAGAAAAAGGAATAGGATGAAAAGAAGAAGAAGGTGAAGGAGGAAAAGCGGTCTCGGTTCTCACCCTTACCTAACAGAAAAAGAGAACAAGAAGGCACTCAGGTTTTCACCTGGGGGAGTGAGAAACGAAAAAAGAGGGATGATCAGAGATTGATATATGGATGTAATAAAAATACAATGGTGAAAGATACTATAATAAAAGATGATGAGATGCAAAATGGAATTATGATATATAATAAATTAATTGCCAATCTGAACACAACAACTTACAATGGTCTCTGTCTTTTGTGAGGAAAAGGGGGGAATCCAGGACAATGGAGTTTGTCCTTTAAGGGGCAGACCAGGTTGGTCTGGTGCACCCCTTCCCTCCATCTGAAGATGATGTGCTCAGTAGGGAGGGGAAGGAAGGGAGGGCAGGAAAACAGAACAATAGGTAAGCAACAGGAAGGGAAGGGGCAAATGGAGGTACATAATGGCAGCACAGGAGTGGTTCACCACTTTTGCTGAAGTTTTGATCCTCCACCCACCCTAAAAATATAAAACATGAGGGAAGGCAGTCAAAGGGGCTGTATTGGATTCTGTCAAAGGTGAATGACAGAATTGTCTGGTAGGACGGTTATGGACTGCCAAAGGTGGATGGCAGAGAGAAAAGGGGAAAAAGGGGGGAGGAGGAAGGAAAAAGGAATAGGATGAAAAGAAGAAGCTGAAGGAGGAAAAGCGGTCTCGGTTCTCACCGTTGCCTAACAGAAAAAGAGAACAAGAAGGCACCCAGGTTTTCACCTGGGGGAGCGAGAATAGGAAGAAAGAGGGATGATCAGAGACTGAAATATGGATGTAACAAAAATACAATGGTGAAAGATACTATAGCAGAAATCTATGCCTTGAGCGGCGCTCACAGCAGCGAGGCAGCACCTACGGCCATCTCTTTCCGGCCGCCGCTTCGCCTTCGGATCAGCCTCCTGGTCCCGACCCCCGGATTCACCACTCAGAAATCTAAATCTTGAGTGGCGCTCACAGCAGCGAGGCGGCACCTACAGCCGTCTCTCTCCAGCCGCCGCTTCCATTGGACGTAGCTTCACCTTCAGACCAGCCTCTTGGTCCCGACCCCCGGCTTCACCACTCAGGTACCGCCGCTGTTTGATTTTGGAGCCTGGCTACTCCGGCAGCTTTCCCATTGGTCGGGGCTTTTCGTCAAGGCATCCGATTGGACAGCCTCGAGGAACCTAGCCCACGATTGGAGCGCCTTGCAGTCAGCATTTCTGGCTTGTTTTGCCACTCTTCTGAAACAAAGCTGTGCTTATCTGATGCTTATTTTGCTATTACTAGCATTGTTTTCTACGTGGAATGTATAACTTTACTGTTGTATTTTTACACTAGCTGAAACCAAGTTTTTTGAAGAGCTGAATGTTAAGCACCAGAAACTGAGTTGTTCAGCTATAGAAGCTGAATTTTAAACTAGTTGAATTTCACTACCTCCTAAGCTAAGACTTGCTGTTACTCTATTTTCTGCACTATGGAACTGCAAGCTCCTACTCTGTCCCTCTAAGCTCTGCATCCCCACTATATTCTCCCAAGCCTTGCATCTGTCTGTGTTCAGTTGGAGCATTCTTGGCAGTGCAAAGTGAACTTGGAACACCTCTTGCTGTAATTCTACACTCCACCTCTCCTGCCTTCTCCCTCCTTTGTTTTCACCGACCCTTCCTATGCCATTTCCACTGGCTATTCTGACCTTTTCTACCTTTTGTTTGCCTTCACCCTCTGCTGCTCATCTGCTGCCAGCCCCCCACCCCATCTCACCTCACCCCTGTTCCTGTGCCTATAACTTACTGTTTTCTTTGTTGCTTTCCACAGAAATCTGCACCTCGAGCGGCACTCAAAGCAGCAAGGCGGCGCCTACGGCCGTCTCTCTCCAGCCGCTGCTTCCATCGGACCTAGCTTCACCTTCGGACTGGCCTCCTGGTCCTGACCACCAGATTCACCACTCAGGTATGGCCGCTGTTTGATTTTGGAGCCGGGCTGCTCTGGCAGCTCTCCCATTGGTCGTGGCTTTTCATCAAGGCATCCGATTGGACCAGCCACAAGGAACCTGGCCCATGATTGATGCGCCTTGCAGTCAGCATATCTGGCTTGCATTGCCGCTCTTCTGAAACAGAGCTGTGCTTAAGTGATGCTTATTTTATTCTCACTCCCTCTCCCACCCAGGCCACCTTTAAATACTCTTCTGTCCCTCCTACTCTGGAAGAATTCCCCCCTCATTGGCTCTTCCTTCTCTGCTTATATATCTAGACTATGGACCCAGACTCAGGCAGGTTATTCCTGTCTAAAGCTCTTGCCTACCCCCCTTTTTTGGTCTCTCTCCCCTATGGCCCTTCCTCCTTTGCTGAAATCTCTAGTACTAGGTCCTAGATAAAGGAAGGTATACCTCAGCTAAATTTTTTCCATAATACTCATATATTCTCATCTCATATGAAATGTGGGCTGCACTGTTGCTACATCTTTATGTTGGCTTCATGCTGTCTATACCCACTCCGTGCCCTGGAACACAGGAGCTGGGAACCGTTACAACTACATGCAAGCCACCTGCTGATTTGCATACCACGGCACCACCTTCCTTCTATTTTTTATCCCACTGGCACACAGGGATGGCAGCCTCCCTACCTTGTGGGCTGAATGCCAATTACTTATTCTCACACCTCCTCTGTTCTCCTCAACTCTACCTCACCAGGGTCATGAGTTATGCAACCCTGCACCCTATAGGGGCACACTATAGACATATTGAAACACAAAAGGTATCCACCCATAAACGGGAACGCACTAGGTCCTTTAGATTGTTGCTAAATGTGCTTATTAAGATATTTGTGTTGCTGCTGCTTTGCTCAGGATCATTCAAGCTGAATCCGGGCCCCCAACTACCAATTCAAGCCCCCTGTGACCTAGCTCACCTTAAAGGTCTGCGTATACTTCATCTGAATGTATGTAGTCTTTTGAGAAAACTGGATGCCATCCAAACCTGGATCTCACATACTAATCCAGATATTCTGGTAATTACAGAATCTTGGCTTAATCCATCAACCCTAGACATCGAGGTGAATATTCCCTCCTATAACATATTTCGCACTGACAGACCAACAAGAGGGGGTGGTGTTGTCATCTATGCGCTGGATAAATATACTGCTTCTGTTACCGACTCCACTACTGCTGCTAAGGAATTTGAAAGCTTAACCATTAAGGTCCAACTTGCATCCTCCTCTTTGTATATAATGGGCTGCTATAGGCCCCCCTCAGCAGGCATCCATCTGTTGAACCACTCATCTAACTTCTTAAGCAATACACAGGCTGGAGTAATTGTCCTGGGAGACTTCAACCTGGATTGGTTCTCTGATATCTCCTTTACACTTAAAGTACTTTGTGACACCTTTGGGTTGGTTCAGCTTATTTCTGATGCTACATGACTGAACAGAGCTAACCTGAGTAAAAGCTCCTTGGTGGACATTGTACTCGTGAATAAGCCACACCTATTATCCACTCAGGTGTATTCTTCTCAGATATCAGTGACCATTGTCCCATTGCTTGCATAAGGACTGCATCTAAACCCCCCTCTTCCTCTAGGTACACCTTCAAAATATGTGTGCATAACCTTGGCACTTACGCCCTCATTGAGGATATCCAGGAGTCTCTGCTATGGCAGGAATTTTACCTGGCCAAAACAGTCGAGGATGCCTATAAGCCATTTGAAGCCATTGTACTAAACGTGCTTGACACGCATGCCCCATTAGTAAAAACCAGGATAAAGAAAAGATCCTTTCCATGGTTTACACTAGAGCTGAGAACAGCCCTACATAGTAGGGACAAATTATGGAAAGCGGCTCGGAAAACAAAGCTCCCTGAAAATTGGGCTGCTTTTAGGGCTGCCAGGAACTTCTGCACTAAGCTAACCAGAACTAAAAAAGCTTCTTTCTACCAAACTTCACTGGCTTCCTCTGCCAATTGTCCCACAAAATTTTGGAAAACACTCAAAGACATCGGAGGTCATGTTCCCACTGGGTCTCTTCCATCAAAAATCTCGAAAGGTGACACAATCATCACTGACAAAGTAGGGATCCTCGATCTTTTGAATTACCACTTTGCCACTACAGGACTGGCCTTTGACTCCTTGCCGGTCAGTCACCTTCGCACCCAATCCTTAGCACAGGTAGCATCAAATCCTTACCACACCCAATCTGCCTCTTCCTTCTCTTTCCGTTCTGTCTCCCTCAAGGAGGTGGAGGACCTGTTACTGCACCTGGACGTCAGGAAAAGCGCTGGTACTGACCATGTTGAGCCATACTTCTTAAAGATCAGTTATCATGTATTAGCTGTTCCAATCACACACCTCTTTAACTTATCTCTTTCACTGGGTTCATTTCCCAAGATGTGGAAGACAGCCCAATTGATCCCTCTGTTTAAATCTGGCGACCCGACAGACCCCAATAATTATAGGCCCATCTCGCTATTACCTATTCTCTCCAAACTACTTGAAAAAGTAGTAAATTCGCAACTTAGAGATTATCTAGACTCCTCTAACCTACTCAACTAGGCCCAGTCAGGCTTTAGGCTCCACCATAGCACAATTACTGCTCTTGCAAAGGTAACGAATGACTGGCAGAAAGCCCTCGATGATAAATTATCGGTGTGCGCAGTCTTCCTAGACCTAAGCAAGGCCTACGACACCGTAGATCATGAACTGCTTCTGAATACCCTTCACACCTTTGGCTTAGACCAGATGTCCCTGAGCTGGTTCTCCTCCTACCTCTCCAGACACTCTAAGCAGGTAAAAGCTGTGGCTAACCTCTCCCCTCCGAAACCTATCAATTGAGGGGTACCCCGGGGTTCCATCCTGGGTCCATTGCTCTTCTCGCTTTATATGAACAATATTGACATGAGGGTTTCATCCTCAGACATTCATCTCTTCGTGGACAATACTGTCCTCTACTAGTCTAGACCTACTCCCGAGCAGGCATGCACAGAACTGCAGAAAGATTTCAACATCCTGCAGCATAATTTGCTCAAGCAAAAATTGCTACTAAATGCTAAAAAAACTAAAGCAATGATTCTGACCCTGAATAGCATTGCTCCACTGGCATCTACAGCAGGTTTTGTGAAACCAATCACCACCTTACTTAATGAACCCCTTGACTATGTTGACAAATTTAAATACCTTGGAATGTGGATTGACTGCCGTCTCTCCTTCCTGGTTCATGTAGATGAGATCGCAAAAAAGCTGAAGCAGAGGCTCAGTGTATTCTATAGAATCAAGCACCTTCTCACCTATGAGTCAAAGAGGAGGCTGGTCCTAACTACCTTCCTATCATTATTGGACTACGCCGACTTCATTTACAGTCAAGTTCATGGGACAGCCCTAGCCAAACTTGATGTTCTCTATCACAGAGCCCTTCGTTTCGTCTCTGGGAAACTTTATTCTACCCATCACTGTGACTTGTACTCAGCAATGGGTTAGCCGTCGCTTGCTTTCAGAAGACAAAGAAACACTGTCCTTTGGACCTACAGAGCAATTACTAAGATGTTGCCACAGTACATCTCTAACTGTCTGCCTCTATGGGTCTCTGGCAACTATGCACTGAGAAGCCAATCTTATATCTTCCTAATGTTACCGAAGGTCAAAACCCACTTTGGCAGATCCTCCCTTAGCTTCACACTACCCCAGCTTTGGAACAAGCTTCAAATAACCCTATAATTAGCAATTCCCATTAAATTCCCTGAATTCAAACTCCTGTATGCGAGACTTTTCTCTGAACACTGTAAGTGCTACTCCTGACATGCCCTGTCAGGCTACGACACCTAGAGACCAACCCCGACCTCCTACATCCACTTTTAAAGCATTCCACCTCAGACTTCCACCTCCTGCTCCTTCCTAGGTTCTAATTTCCCTTGGCTGCTCCCTGATCTCTTGGGGTACATAATGTTTTGCCTTATACTAATAACACAGGATATTTAAATGTACTGCTCAAAACAAACATTTTGGTGTGAAACTTCTGTATCTCGCCTGACTATCTAGCTTATGTATAGCTTTATATACTTATATGCTGTCTCATTCGTATCCTGTTTGAATTCCCACCCAATGTATAGCCCATATTCTATTTTGCTGTTATACCTGTGCTACTTTTATCAGGAGTAGTATTGCTGTACCTGTGTATGCATATGTCTATCTCTTATGTATTGGATGTTATTTCTGTATGCCCAGGCCCACCTTGGAAATGAGCTTGCTCAATGGTGCTTCATCTGGTAAAATAAAGATTGATTGATTGATAAAAGATGATGAGATGGAAAATGGAATTACGATATATAATAAATTAATTGCCAATCTGAGCACAACAACATACAATGGTCTCTGTCTTATTTGAGGGAAAAGGGGGGAATCCAGGACAATGCAGTTTGCTCACGCTATTTGGCCTTTTGAATATAGCTGACTCATGCTAATCCTGTGCTAAACATGTGCAAACAGTTTGCACCCAGTGCAAAGTTTTGAATATCTGGCCCTCAGTGCTAACTGATTGAATCAGTGCTGATGGCATAATTATCCTAATAATTGCTCTAAAAATCACTTCACATGAAAGATTCTATAGGGAACCAGATTTGATTCTATTCCATTTTTGTCTATGTAATGCATCATCAAGTAATACAAATGACTTTCCAAGACATTGAACTGTGGAGAATTAAAAAGCAAGAGCTAAGATGGTAGAAAAAAGGCATTTCCTCCTTGTTTCAGTTTTTCAGTATGGAGAATTGCATGTAAAATCCCAGTTAAATAATTGGTGTGCAATTGTGCTGTACACTGTGTTGCATCATATCTATTGTTAAGAGATAATAACTTAGAAAGTATAAAAAATATTTTATACAATCAATACTGCAGAAGCAGAACAGTGTTCTTAAACTGTGGCATTAATTACCATGACTTTTCTATAGTAAAACTTTACAAAATATGGTAAGTTTGAAATTACAAATAGTTCTGGTTAAACTTAATATGGTTTACATGTAGTTGACTATTGTTTGAAGAATATGATTGACACTCAAATGTTGGTCTGAAGGTGCAGCTTGGAGCTGGCCATTCAGTTAGGTGGTAGCACTGTGCTCACAATGCTAGCAACCTGGGCTCATTAATAAGGCTGGAGCACAGGAGGGTGGCCAAGGAGATGCTGCACTGTGATACTGCCACTGGGGTGAACACAGGTGAGCATGCAGTCATACAGGGTTCCAGGAGGGATGACAATGGCTAGTACCATATATAGCAATACATCTGTGTGAGTATACAGAAATGATACCCTTGGTGCCTGCATTCTGTGAAATGAGATTAGCAATGCAGAAAGCAATGGAATGAGGAATGAAGATGACTCAACCTCTCATGTACTGTGGAACCCACTGACTGGTGTCTATCTCATGCATGATGGACACAAGACAGAATTGCTTCTTCTTCCAAAAAACTACAACACAGTTACAGGAACACTGTGGAGCCCCCAGATAGATTATGTAGGAGTCAGAGACAGTGAGGATGGAGTTGGAGGATAAGCAGGTAGAGTAGAGAAGCAATGGTTATGAAGGATAAAGAATATAGAAATAGTTTGTAACTCTGCAGAATTCCATAAAACATTTCTGTGTATTTCCCAGCTCATGTAATCCATGGAATAATATTTCATGGTTTTCCGGAAAATGAATTTGTCATTAACATAAACTGTGGAAAATGACTCTGTAGTAAATGTTCTGCTTTCAGAATGTTGGATTTCTGCTTCTGATGTAATTCTGTGCAAGTAGCTTTCATTTCTGAAATTCCACAGAATTCCATTACAAGCAAATTTTAATATTCCACCCAGCTCTAATTTACAGTTTTGTATCCATAAATCAAATTAGGAACTTCACAATTAAGATTAACAAAACACTGACTGAATTAAAACGCAGTGCAAGAATGCCATTTTACAGACATTTCTAAGGAAAGAATTACCTCATTCCAAAAGGAAAGTATCTACCACCCGCAACAAGGCCACCCAATGAGCACTGAGCATAGGAAATCCAAAAGCACAGCATTCTGTAGTTAAGGTAAGGTGTCACATTTACATACTAACATCATTTATTCACATACTTCACCTATAACATTACATTTGTATGGTTTATACATTGAAGAACAACTGACACCTTTGGGAAAACTTTGGGAAACAATAATTAAAGTGTATCTTATCATTAAAATATTTTCAATTTTCATCTTCTTTTAGTTTCATATTATTAAGGATATTGGTATAAAAATTGGGTCCCTGAACTTTTGGGTAGCCTACTTCTGCTGTTTATTCCCCACTAGAAATCCTAATTATCTCTAGTCTATGTCTTTGAAGAAAACTTTGAAGCCAAGCCAGAGGTGGCAGCCCAGTTGTAGTCTCTATACTAATACAAGGCTGAAGCAGAATAAACATATTTCAAAATGTTCTATCTGGACACCTTTTTGCAGTTTTATTTCATTATCACCATCATCATCTTCATCATATTTTATTTTATGCTTCCTAACTTTCTTTCGCAGTTCCCTAACACTAGTTCAAGGAGCCCCATGATGAAGTCTCCAAGCTGAGAGATAATACATAGGGGTGTTAACCCTGCTTACTCATGTGTAAACGCATTAAATATACTTCTTGTACCTGTCTGGTGACAGCAGTTTCATTTTTTAATGCAGCCCCTATTTGATGGTAAGGAGCTGTCACGCCACTATAAACCACTGTTATACCAGCACACTGTCAAAATTACAAGGATCCAGTTTATGCAGTGCTTGTTGAATGGTGCAGAGGTCCTCCAAAAAACATCTTTTAATTTACCCTTCTCTGCAAACAGTAAGCTACTCAGCAAGCAACTATGTGGGAGAGGAGAACATTTGGAATACCATGGTTTGTAATAACACACAAAATAAAAAAAAACAGATGAGCAAAAAAATGTCAATACCATGGTTCAAAAGAAATAGTCTCATTGTCACAGGATGTCTCCAATATAATAATGCATTGACCTACAACATTCTAATATTGTGCTTACTTTTTAAGAGATTTGCCAGTCTTGGCACAATATTACCAGTTGCCATCAGGGAAAACTTGTTTACATACAATTAGGAGTAAAAAAAACAAGGCACTCAGCAGAGCACAAAAATGGCACTCATATTGTATGTAAGTGTCAAGAATTGTATTAAAGTGCATAAAAAAGTCTTATCATTTTGTTTTACAGCTTCATCAGAAGTGTAAAAAGTACCTCTTCCTGACTCATTTGTAACATGTGGCACCCGTTTCCAGCTGTGTTTTTTTATGTTGTTGGATTAGTGCTTAAGTGACACATGGGACAGAGCATGGATTTAGAGGGTTTGAACATCTAAGAAACCCTAAAGCATTATAGCGACTTGTGAGACTCAGTCCAAGCTCAAGAAGAAGATGTCTACTACTGAATCGGGAATGGTAAATGCAGAAAGTGCACTGTGTATCTCGGCATCTATTTTAGAAAAGCTTGTTTTTTGTTTTCAATCATGGGTTTGATCCATTTATTCCTCTCCCACTGCTAGAGTTCTTACAAATTCTCTTCTTTCAAATCACTTTCCATTAGCTTGGGGTACCTGTCAAGGATACTCCCATCCCCCATTCTTTTCCCATTGGTCACAGAACCACTAGGAGCCACCATTTGGCAAAATAGAAATATTTTTGGGTATCAAAGTGGGATCTATTCACCATTCCACCTTCACATATGCTGATGATCTTCTGTTTGCCTTGGCCAGTCCTAGTTTGTCTTACCTCCTCTTCTTTCCTTTATTAATCACTTTTCTACTTTCTGGTTTAAGCCTTAATTTTTCTAATAGTGAGGTTTTTCCTCATAATTCACATTGTTCTCCATCAATAATTTTTCCATACACTTTAACTTGGGCACCAACTGGTTTTACATATTAAGGTAAGAAATTAATTCCTGATATATCCAAATTGTGGGATACCAATCTCTGTACCCTATTACAAGAGCTTAAAACTGAATGCAATTGTTGGCAGCTTCTTAATCTCACTTTGGTGGGGAAAATTGCTGCATTTAAAATGATTACTGCTCCCAGACTTTTCTATTTCTTTTCCCACATTCCATTTTTTCTGCCCGTTATATGGCTTGTTAAGATTGACAAACTTATTGGCAGTTTTTTGTGAAACTGGAAGAGACCTAGATACAGTCGTAATAATTTTTGTTTGCCCTGGTCCAAAGGAGGTTGGTGTCTACCTTGGATGGAAGGCTATCTATGGGCTTTTAGTGTGGTGCAGACTTTACACTGGTTTTGGCCGCTATTGTCTCAGATGCCTCAATGGGTTACAATGGAAACTCAACAATATGGTCTATCTTCTCCATTCCTCTTTCTTTTCTCTCCATCTCCTTAAAGTTTTGTAGCACATCCCATGATAGGTCCCACTATTAAATACTAGTAAAAACTTCATCTTAAACTGTAGACTGATAATATTCCTCAGTTTTTATTAAGATAAATGTAGGTCACAATCCTCTTTGCAACCCCCTGTGGAAAGCTTGTGGGATTTATTTGCTGAAAGATCTGATGGAGCCCAGTACACAAACCCTTGATTCATTTAAAGGGCTATGTGTTCAATGGGACTCCCTCCTTCTCTAAGACTTTTGGAAATACATACCTCCAATCACGTAATGCCATACACCCTATCCTACAGGTATTGAAATCCAGCACTACTACTGATATTGTTTCTCACTGGCTCGCCTATAAAAAAGACCTGGCTGGTAGAATTTATTCCTGTATTAGAAATACCCTTCCCGACCAGTGCATGCATTCTAAAAAAACTTGGAAAGTCTTGTTACAGATCAATATATTAGAGTCATAATGGAAAGCCTTCTGGAGTTTTGCACATAAGGCCTTTAAAGATGTACGAAGTAGATTAATTCTAAACAAAATCCTATAATCCTGTTATTTGACACCTCATGCTCTCTACACGGCCAGACTACTTCCTTCCATTTCCTGTTGGCTCTGTGGCAAGACAGGTAGTAATCTCTATCATACTCTTTCATCTTGCCCTGTTATTAAACCATTCTGGCAACAAATATATGATTTGCCCACATAGGTCATCCACGAACAGTTTCCATATTCAGTTATTTTTGTTCTCCAAGGGATTATATCTGAAGCTCTATGTCTCACTTTCTCCAAACATAAATGGCTTGCATTACTATGTATGCAGGCCAAAAGACTAGTAGTAAATGACATACATTATCTATTCCCACCCTTCAAGAACATTTCACTATTTTGATCCACCTTAGTACTCTCAACCATTTATCCCACCTAACTACTGACTCTTTAGACAAGTACTATACATGTTGGCTCCCCTATTTTCAGTTTCTTCAGTCTAAGTCCGGTAATAGATAATTTAGGAAGTTACATGTCAATGCTTCCTCATGTTGTATCCAAATTTTCTTATTCTCTATCATGATTGTTTTATGTCTATTTACTTTTCTTTGTTTTCCCTTATCCCTTGTGCTGCTTTAATGGTTTTTGTTGTGGTTGTGCTTGCTTTTCTGGTTGTTACAGTAATTACACACTTTTTTGATGATTGTTAAATTGTAAGGTTATATCTGTTGTAACACATTCCTAATATATTTCCTGCTACAATGTATATATTTATTTATTTATCATTATATATTGTTGGTTTCCCCCCTTGTAGGCTATTGTTATACTTGTTGGTTGAATTTAATTGTTTATAATTTTAAAATTCAATAAAAAGTTTAACTGCATAAAAGAAAAGCTGGGGTTTGAAGAGTATGACAGCTCATCAACAGTAGCAGTACTTGGCAAGCAAGGCACTTCAGGCAATACAACTGAAGCCACAGCACATCCCATCATGATACAGGTAGCATTCAGTGACTATGAAACATAGGCCCCTAAAATAAGATGAGTAGTTTGGCAAAAGGTAACTTTAGAAAATTATTTATTAGTTCAAAGGGCACAAAGACATCTTCAGATCCTCAAGTTTGCTGCGTTTGGTAGAGAGAGAGAAAGAGTAAGAGAGAGAGAGAGACAAAGAGCTAGAGGTCTTTTTTTTTGTCCCTGGAAGGTAGAGGCACATGAAACCTCACTTAGACTAATACGCCTTATTGTTAAAGATTCTATTAAGGTGCATGAACATCTGGCAGGACACATTAAAATTAAAGAGGCTATGTTACTTAAATTTTCTAAGGAGCCTGAATGTTATAGCTTTAAAGTTAATATGGATGCCACTATTGTGAGATTTGACCAGAAGACAAGAGACTGTAAAAGTAAGAAATGTATTAGGAATGAACAAGATTATCTGAATAATTGGGTATTTAATTGAAAGTAACATAAGAATAGTAATACACCTAAATCCATCTTGAAGAAATCCAATTATTCCAGTCAAAGGATATCTGGTACTGACAATACTGATGGAGACTCTGATGCATCCTTTTTTCTAAAGGATGAGAATCTATTAACACCCCTCCCCCAAAGCAAGTAGCTACCAGATAGCAACAGCCAGACAGCATCCCCAGACTGGTCCAATTCAGGGAGGACCAAGGACCAAGCGGAGGGCACAGAGGAGAAAGTTTAAGAAAAGGGCAACCCTATGTCCAGCAGAGACAAACTCATGGAGAGAACAATTGGTGATGAACCAGGAGATATCCAAGGGAGAGGAGGGGGAGGAATTGAGAAATGAACTGAGTTCATTGAATGTTATAAATATACCATGTAAAACACTCACACAAGCCCAACTTGATGTATTAAATTAGGGCTTAAAGTTCATCCCTACAGGGAAGAACATTAACTTATTTTAAACATTTATTGATATACAGAAATGTGGTTGATTATTTAATTTAAGGTGCTTCTATCACAACAAAGACAATGGGTTGAACTGGTGAAGTTGAAGGAAATATGAATCTTGAACACTTCCAAAATAATCATGAACTGATGGGGCTGGAGAGTGATGAACAATCTATGTTGGAACAACAACGTAAGATGAATTAACTTAAAAGGAAATCTGCATTCATTCTACCTACATTACTAACCCCAGAGTAAATGTATTTTCAAAAACCTGTGAAAAAAAATTCAGGCAATTGATGACACCGCACAATCAAACATTTTATGTTAATATGAGTACAGATAAATTTATGGCCTTGAAAGAACAGGAGGATGATTTAAGTGTTAAACTTAAACCTTCATACAAAGAGGGTAGTGTGGTGGTCCAAGATACGAACATATACGTAGCTCAGGTTTGGAGACAATTATCTAATGTTAGATATTACTGTCCACTGTCTTGTAAACTCATGCTCCCCCTTAAGAACAAAATTGATGTTTTTCTTATTCATGCTTTATAAGATGATGTTACTGATAATGATACTTTTCAGTTCTTCTCAGTATCTCATTCCACTAGGAAAACAATATGCACCCTTCTGAATATTCAAAAATGTCTTGCCCCCCCACCAGTAGGCCCATTATTACCTCAATAGGGTCTTTGACAGAACCTTTGCCTCAATATATTGATTTTCACATAGGACTATTTATTCAATCTAAGGTTGTATGTTAAGGACACAACAAATATTATGGGAGTTCTGGAGGACTTCCATGGTTAGGGTACAGACTTTTGATGAGCTTTGATGTGGAGGCAATCTACACTAACATACCACACAAAGTAGGTTTGCAGGCCTTGTCTTCTCTTTTTGGGCCAAAAGAATAATCAGCTTTTCCTCCAAATGATTTTTTTTTGTGGATCTTGCTAGATCTATGTTAGAGATTAATGCCTTCACCTTTTTTTGGTTAATACTATATTCAGTCGAATGGAACAGCAGTGGATGTTACATTAGCAGTAAGTTACATTAACCTGTATCTCAGTAGTTTGGAAAAGTTGGTGTATGAGTTTGAAACAAATCTTTATTCATCTAAGATTATGTTATGGAGATAGTTTATTGATGATATATTTATGGTGTGGTGGGGAAAGTAGAGGAATTTTCTAAGTTTTGTGTCCTTTCATGGAAAGTATTAATTTGAAGCTTACATTTTCAGTTAACCATAGTTTTTCAAAGATTTCTTTTTAGGACATTGCAGTTTCAAAAAATATGAAGAAAGGCATGGACACAAACTTATATAATAAAATTACAGATCAGAATTATTTTTTTGTTAGCTAGATTGTGCCACCACCTCCACACCATAGATAACATACTACAAGTCAATTCCTGCGAGTTTGCAGGAATTAAAGTACCCAGGAATCTTTTGATGTAAACTGCAGAGAAATGGTAAACAGAAGTTACAACAATCATGTTATTAAAACAGCAAAGGAGAGGGTCTCTAGCACAAATAGGATGGACCTTTTGACATCTAGGGACAGAAATGTGAATGATCATATGTTTGGTTAAACTATTAATTTTGTTATAACCGATAGTATTCAAGTTGGAAAAGTTAGGAATATTATCAAGAAAAACTGGAGTAGTCTCCAAAGAGAAAATAAATTGTGAAGTTGTACTGCACATTTACCTAAGTTTGAGTGTTGAAAGGCATGAAATATTGGGGACAGGGTGACACATATTTTGCAGCCTACATAACTACAGAATAACATCACTTCTACCTTTACCCAGTGGAAATTTTAAAAGTGGGCAATGCAAGTACAGAAGGAGGGTAAGAGTTGTGTGGATCTTGCCAGGAGGGAGAAACATCTCAATAAGATATTTATTAATTGTGACAGTACCCATATACTTCATTTAGCCACATGCAAATGTGGTATATTCTATATGGGCAAAACAAAGTGTAAATTGAAAGCAAGAATGGGAGTTCATATTAGAGTGAGGCAAAATGGAAATAGTGATTATGTAGTGGCAGAACATGTGTTAGGATTCAGCAATCCCAAGAATCACTCTGTTTTATTTATGGGGAAAGAAAAAAGTACCCATAGCCCCAAGAGGGGGAGACATAGAATTAACGTTCACAAAATGAGAAAACTTTTGGATTTTTTTAGTTGCAAGCCACATCTTTTCCAGGCCTGAATGAGTGAATTGAGTTAACCCTCTTTTTAATTAAATGAAGTGCTACCAATGTAATGGGATCTGTGATTGTGTTGGGACAGAGTTGCAATATATTTAACTGATGATGTAGAAATCAGGAAATTTAATATTGCTGATGCTAATTCAGACAGCAGAATATTATCTAGCAGTGTATTATCTAATTGTATATTCATTAGGTTACTGTATATATGGAACTGGGCTGTTATTTATAAAGATGGAGTTTTTATTTATATAATGGAGTTGTGATGTTTTAATGGTTGTACATATTGTAAAAATGTTTGTTGCACACAGGCACACTCATTAAATTGCTATATTGTATTGTGCTGAGCATTTAAGAAGGGGCACTATATAAGAGGACTGTTGGGGTCACTTTCTACACTCCAGAAGAAGCTGTAAAGTGAAAAGTTGCACTTTAATAAAAATTTAACACTTATCTACAGTTTCATTGCTATCTTTTGTGTTCTGGTAAGTGCCTCAGTTTTTGTTTCTTCCTGATTCAGTTTTAACAGGTGGTACCCATTTCCCTGCTGCGCCTTTTTGTTTTGCTGGTTACAAAAAGTTACTCAAAAATTTTATCTGTTGACTTTCAATTTTTTATTACTAAAGAAAGTTTCATTTAAACAGGGGGCTTGATTTTCAAAGAGCCCTTAGATCAGCACAAGTTGTGGTGATCTAGGGCTGTGACAATCTTGTGGTGCATCAGGGACCCTGCACAGTATTTTATAAAAATGAGGGTCCCTGGTCACAAGACCTGAGAACTGCTGTAGCTGCTGGGTTGCACCAAATAAGTGGTGCACCTGTGGGGTTTGACAGAAGGATCCATCAACCACCCCACCTGATGCAACACTCAAGGGGCTATGAAGGTGGGTGGTGGTGAATATGGCTGTAACAGTGGCTGGGGGCAGAAGGAGCATGGGGATTGGCATAGGGAGTGACTGGGGCACAGTAACAATGTGATGGTGGTGAGGTGGCACCCTGCACAAGTGTAGGCAGCCAATTGACTTGGGTACAATGGTTTGACAGAAAGTGACCAGGACCTAGCCTCAGGTGCATGCAACTCTGGCACCTGCCCCATAGGTGCCAATGACCCTAACACCATAGGAGGGAAGCAGTAGCTGGAGGGTGTTTGATGCAGATAGTTGATGGGACCTGTCCCTGGGCACCATAACAGTGCCTTGGCACTCAGCTCCCTGCATGGGGCAGGCTGCTGCCTGCCTATGGTGTTAGGGTCATTGACACCTATGGAGCCAATGCCAGGGTTGCATTCACCTGATACTGGGTCCTGTTCCCTTCCTGCCAAACCCCCATACCCCCAGATAGTCTGCCTATCAGTGGTGTCATCATTTTGTTTTTGGGGAGGCAATAGCCCCCCCTATGTAAGTTTAATCCCCCAATCATTTTCTCCATCAGAGAAATAAAGGGGTTAAAGAATTACAGCTTCACTGTGTATTGCTATCCACAATACGGCAGCATGCTTTCTGTGCCCCAAGAGGGGGCACTGCACTTCTAATCTTCTTTTTCAAGGTCTGTGACAAGGAACTTCTTTTAGCCTGTTATAACACCAGTGGGAGCAGAAGAGAAACAGAATGCTTGCAGGGCAGAAGTAGAGCTGCAAAATCTGGAACAGTCCTTAGATGAGTTCAGGTTAGTGGTGGGAGGCAGGCAGGCAAGCAACCAGCAATGGTTTAAGCTATGCACTGTAGTGGTGTATGCTTATCTCAGCTGCTGACTGACTGTAAGTACCCTCACTTACCCAGAGTTCTTGAATGGGGGAAAATAAAATTACACCAAGGGGAGCAGCTTTAATATGAGTGTCCAGGCTCAAGTTAATACACCTGCACTGTGTAACTTGAGGACTAGATTACTGGACTGTGTGTTTCTTCTTCTCGTGTTGGGTCCACATAAACAGGAGCATGTGATGTGGTGCTGAAGCTGAGTAGGCAGTAGACAAGTAGTGCCACCTTCACACAAATCTGTTTACTGGCAGTACAATTTCCATCCAGCTTAAATTGGTACTGCTGAGTAAGCTGACTGCTGGTGTGCTTGCTGTATTAATTCTGTGACCAGGGATGGGCAGCTTTCAATCTACCAGACATGGATTGGAGTCTACCAGCTGTGGCAACAGTCAGAAGTAGGGACATCCTTGACTCCCTGCAAGTGGCATTTCTCAGGCAACTAGTTAAGGAACCCACTCATGGGAGTGGATCAATATTGGACCTGGTACTGACAAACTGGACCAATGTTGCTGATATCACAATGGGTGGTCTCCTGGGGACCAGTGATCACCATACAGTATGGCTCAATAAAAGAACTGGGTCCTGGACTTCAGGAGGGCCAATTTTAAGAAAATGTAAGAATATTTCAGGGACATCCTAGCAGGGATAGGGAAACTGGGAGGAGTCAAGGAACAATGGGCAAAAATAATGGAGGACATTGAAAAGGCATCAAATCTCTATGTCAGGCAGATTAACAATGGCAAGAGAAAAAAATTCTGGTCAGAGCCAATAGGGCTGTGATGAGCTACCAAGTGAGCAAAGTTATACATGTACTTAGAAATTATTGAATGCCCAGGTGTAACTTGGCCATTTTTGGAAGGTGTTGTACCAAATTTTCAACAAGGCCTTTTTGGGACCACTCCTCATGAAGAGTGCCAGTGTCATTTTGTTCACTTGTCCTGAAAGGTGATTTTGCAGAGTGACCATGCCATTCTGTGCCACAGGTGCAAAAACAAGTTTTGGGCAGGATGTGATAAATGACAACTGTACTGTTTAAAAAGAAGTGTGCAAAAATGGCAATGTTGAAAATGTGGAGGTAAAAAATATAAAAAATTGGTCAAGTTAGGAGCGTGCGCAGAAACTGTGCAATGCACATTCGTAACACCATTATTTTGGGGAATTCTTTCACCAGACTTGCAACATACGCTTTTTGGAACCCCACCACATGAAAAGTGCCACTGTCATTTCATGAATTGGTCCCAAAAAGTGATTCCTCAGAGCAACCATGAAATCACCTTTCGAGGCTGAGTAATGAAATGACAGTAAAAGTTTTCATGAGGTGGGGTCCCAAGAACCCCATGTTGAAAATGTGGAGTCAAAATTCAAAAAGAATGACTTATTTATCAAAATAAGTTAAAAACCCCACTGAATGGCATTATAGCACACTTACCTTTGATTCTTCAGCTTGTGGTTCGGCTTTGAAGACTGCAGATGTGCCCCAGTCCAAAGAAGATGACAGAGCTAACCTCTGGAGGTAAGTATGGGGTAAGGGGGGTGCAGGGAGGTGGATGTTCAGTTGGAGGGTGGGGATGGAAAGGGGAATTGGGTGATGGCAAGGGACCATTTCCTTTTTTACAGATAAAAAATGGAAAACTCATCGGGGGACTGTTTTCTTTATTTACAGGTAAACAAAAAAAGCAGACTTTTGGGCACACTGGGGTGGGCTCCCAGTGTTCCACATGAGTAGGAGGGGTTGACACAATGCCAACATGGGGATTGGGGATCCCGATGTTGGCAGGAAAAAAAAACATTTGGGCACACTGTGGTGGGCTCCCAGTGCACCACATGAGTTGGGGGGGGCTACATAATGCCAACATGGGGATTGAGGACCCTGATGTCAGTGTGTTTTCTTTGTTGCCAGTGCTGGCAGTGATGCAGCTGTACATGTGTGGCACTCACACATGCACAGTTGCAGTGAATGGCATTTTGCCATTCACAACATAATGGCGTCAGCAGAACTGCTCATGTCAGAGTCACACATGCGCAGTTCACGCCATGAAATATGGAAGTAACAGACAAAATAGTGCTGCTGTTATTCTGTAGTGGTTGATCGTGGTGAAGTGTTTCAAGCTCTGTTGGACTTTTGGAAGGGTACTTCCAAAAGTCCAACAGAAGGTTCCACAGTCAGACTTTTTTATAGTTACAATCGCAAAATGGCTGTTGGCTCCACCCACAGCCTTAAAAAGAGATCATTATGTTTCTCTAGAGAAGTAGCAGAGGAAGTTAGGGGAAAAAACTAGCATTCAGAAGGTATAAGAGAACACACTGAATGAGGAGAATAGGGGGAGCCCCCAGTAGAAACAAAGAGTGTCAGGGAGAGCAGTTAGCTGTGCAAAGGCACAAATGAAGAAGAATATTGCCCATTCAGTAAAAAAGGGATACAAACATTCTCTAGATATATAAGCAAGAAAAGAAAGACCAAAGGAGGGATAGTGAGGCTAAAAGGGAATGGGGGTTTGGGAGGAAGGGGACCAAAAACAACTTCTGTTCAGTATTTATGGAGGAAGGGGTAGGTGACAGGCCAAAGACAAGGAACATGGCCATTAAAGGAAGAGAGGTGGACACCAGTTATTTTACTGAGGAGAGAGTCCTCAAGGAACTAGAACAATTAAAAGTAGACAAGGCAATCTGATGGGGTGTAACTTAGGTTACTGAGAAAGCTCAAGGAGGTGCTGGCTATACCTCTGACAGCTCTGTTCAGCCTATCAATAGAAACAGGGGAGGTTCCAAGGGACTGGAGGAGGGCAGATGTGGTCCCAGTACACAAAAGTGGAAAAAGGGAGAAGGCAGGAAATTACAGACCTGTCCACCTGATTTCAGTAGTAAGTAAAGTGCTGGGATCTCTATTCAAGGAAATAATTGGGGAATATCTTGTAACCAGTGGATTACAGGATCTGAGGCAACTTGGATTCACAAGGAGGAGGTCTTGCCAGACAAAACTGATCAAGTTATTTGACTGGAAGGTAAGGGAAGTGGATCAGAGTACAGTAGTAGATGTGGCCTACCTGGATTTCGGTAAGACCTTCAGAAGTAGCTTGGCTCAAGTAGCTTTGTCTTTCTTTTGTTGTTAACTTTCTGGAGGCTTTTGAGCTACCCTCAGCTAGGATTACATTCCAGGAACTTGTGGTACATTCTTATGTGTTCTTTCTTTTGGCAATAGTTCCTGAATTTGTTTAATACAGTGTGTTCTTTCTCCTGGCAGTAGTTCCTGAATTTAATACAGTTGTTTTTGTGATTGTTATTGTGAGTTTGGGATTTATATTTCAACAGGCATTGCTACCAACCTTCTGGAAGCATCTCTGTTTCCCCCTCAGATATGATCAGTTTACAGCTAATTGTGTTTAAATATCTGTGTGTTCGCTCACATAGCAGCAGTGCTAAGCAGAAGTAGCTTGGCTCAGGTAGCTTTGTCTTTCTGCCGTTGGTAACTTTCTGGAGGTTTTTGAGCCACCCTCAGCTAGGATCACATTCCAGGTACCTGATTGTTTTTGTACAGCGGACAAACAGGAAAGGAGACCCCCCCAACCTCCCCCAGGCACTCTGCCTTTATAGACATTGTCAGAGACAAACCTACTTAAAGGCACAGGGAACATTTGGCAGCACCCTAAAAGATAGAGCCTGTCTGAGAATAAAGGCAGCAATACAAGGGAAGAGCAGTCAACTAGGTTAGCAAAGGCACTTGAGGCAGAAAACAGAGGAGTAATTTAGTTTGAAAGGGGAGAAAGGGAAGAGAAAAAATTAACTGAGAAGGAGGGGTGGTAGTAGTAAGCAGGTTCATGATGATGCAGGGAGTGGTGCAGTGCTCCGGCTGTGGTGCAGTAGTCTTCATACAAGCATTCTGGGTACTGTGGTGCTGCCCCATATGCAAGCACCTCTCTGAAGATGGAGGTCACCAGTCTCCGGGCCAAGCTGGCAGGAGTACTGGAGACCCTTGCCCCCACCCAGAGGCCACCATGACCCCTTTCTACAACGACCACCCAGGCAAATGGCAGGGTGGACTTAAGGCTGGCTTAGGTAGATCTCAGGGACGGGGCCAGAGACACATCCATCTTCCAGTCCAGCTCAAAAATCCCTTCACTGTTTTGGGGGAGCAGGAGAGTCCTTCAAAGGAACCCAAGGCCAAAACCAGGGAGGATGTTAGGGTCCTCCAGCAGAGAGACAAAGTGATGGGAGGAAGAGAACCTCAAAGGAGTAAGAAGTTACTCTTAGTGGGGGACTCGATTGTCCATAGAATGGAGTTGGGCATGTATAGGAGGGAAGAAAGGGAGGTTAAGTGCCTTCTAGGAGGCACAGCTCAGAGGGAGGGGGAGAAGATCCAGAGAATTGTTGAAGCAGTAGCAAGGGGGGGCTGGATGTCATTGTTGGATATGGAAAAATATGTCCTACCCAAGAACAGGGCTAGCTTGTCACAGGTGAAAGAGGACTTCATAGGTTTGGCGGGGGGGGGGGTGCTGGGGAAAGTAGCAAGCTCCATGACATTTTTGGAGATGGTGTCAGTTCATGGCAGGGAGGGGGATAGGAATCTCTGCATTAGTAACTTCAACTCATGGTTGAAGGCCTGGTGCAGCGAGTAGGGGTATGACTTCATTGGGGACTGAGGTCCTACCTGGAATGATGTGGCACTGTACAGTGGGGATGAGCTGCAGCTGTCGAGAAAGGGGAAAGCAGCCCTCAATGAATAGTTCAAATGCTTCACTGATGAGCATTTAAACTAGCTTGGGGGGGCAACAAGAACAGGCAAATTCTAGTAGCCCATCCCCATATGGTAGAGACAGCAGAATGATTTTGCCAAGGTAACCTGGACCAGGCAGAAGGAGAGAAGCAAAGAAATCGGGGACACATGTTAAAGTTAACAGGGAGGGGAGAAAACTGCAGGGGAACAAAACCAAAAGTAGAGGGAGGACAGGCAGGGTATGCGCCCTGGACAGTGACACCTTTACAGTGAAAATGTTGATGCCAACAACATCGACATTTTCACTCCCAAAGATCACCTGAGACCTGGACACTCTCCTTCCTGGTCCTGCACCCCCTCCCTGATCCAACTCTGACTCTGAGTTGGAATCTTAGAGATCAGGGGTGTGGAGAGGCAGAGCCCCCCACATGGGGGGTTTGGGGGGGTGAAGTCCCCTTATGAAAAAATGGCCAGGGTCTCAAATTGTATTTATATCAGCTGCAAGTTGTTGTAGTCAACATAAATCCATCACTGTGATGGCAGTCAACAACTTAGTTGTCAAACTGGCATCATAGAGCCGACAGGCAATAATACTTGGATGTCCATGGTGACAAATGCCCTCATCTTGGGAAATAAAATCCCAGAAATGGAGGCTGTGATAGTTGAGGCAGATCTGGGCATAGTAACAATATCTGAAACTTGGTACACTGCCAATCATGGGTGGGAAGTAAATATACCAGTTTATACTCTGTTTAGGCGGGATAGCGGAGGAAGAAAGGGGGAGGAATTGCCCTGTCTGTCAAGAAGGGTATAAAGGCAATGCAGATACAAGGTAGGCAGGCGGAGGCTGAGGCATTGTGGGTAACTCTTGAACCAAGAAATGGCACAGCAATATGCACAGGGGTGATATACAGGCCTCTAGGTCAGGGTGAAGAAGTGGACAGGGACATTGACAATGAAATGCACAAAATGGCAATGAAAGGTGGGATTCTGCTGATGGGGGATTTCAACATGCCAGATGTGGATTGGACCACCTAGGCAGCTGCTTCAGCCAGAAGCAGAGGCATCCTGGATTCCCTACAAGGGGCAGGACTCGGGCAGCTGGTGCTTGATTCCAACAGAGACAGGGCGATTCTTGATCTAGTAATAACCAACGGCAAATAATCACTGATGTCTGGGTGGAGGGGCAACTAGGATCCAATTATCACCACATAGTGTGGTTCAGCATACAGACAGGGATTCAGTCAAGTCGCACTGGGGTAAAGATTTTCAATTTCAAAAAGGCAGACTTTGCTGAAATGGGGAGAGTTATCAAAAGTGCCCTTGTGAATAGGGGGACAGGAGGGGAGGTGAAAGAGCAGTGGGAGAACCTAAAAGGAGTCATAGTGGAAGTAACAGACAAATGCATCAGATTGGTATCAAAAGGCAAGAGAAGGAAAAAGCCACTATAGTTCTCAAGAAAGGTAGCAGAAAAGGTAAGGGCTAAAAGGGCAGGGTTTCTGGAAATATAAGGAGACTCAAATAGGGGAGGACAGAGAGGTGAACCGAGAGTGTCTACAGGAAGCAGGGAGGGCGGTGAGGAGAGCAAAGGCACAGACTGAGGAAAGTTAAGTGCAGACAGTAAAGAAAGAGGACAAGACATTCTACAGGTACATCAGTGAAAGAAGGAAAAGGGGGGGGTTGTAAGACTTAAAGGGAAGGAAGGGGATTGTAAGGAGGATAAGGCAGAAACACTGAATAAATACTTCTGTTCAGTGGTTATTGTTTAACCAGAAACCTGGTTAAACAATAACCACGACTGGGAAATAACAGTCCCAGGATGCTGTCTCTTCCAGACGGACAGAACTGGGTGAAAATTGGGGTGTGGGGGGTGGCTATGTACATTAAGGAAAGCATAAAAGTGACTATAATCCAAAATGACAACACAGAAACTGAGTCACTCTGGGTCACTCTTGAGGCTGGAAATGGAGCAATAACTCGGGTAGGAGTGTATTACCAACCACCAACAACAGGGGTGGAGGGGGATAAAGACATATTGAATGCCATTCAAAACATGAGTGATAAAGGGGAAGTAATAGTGCTGGGGACTTCGATTTACCCGATGTAAATTGGGGTACTCATACAGCAAGTTCAACCAGAAGCAAAGACTTTCTGGAGGATCTGTGCTTATTGGGCCTGAAACAACTGGCAAAGGACCCAACAAGGGGGGGGGATGCTGTCCTTGACCTGCTGCTAATGAACGGGGACAATGTTGCGGAAGTAGAGGTGGGAAGCCACCTATGGTCCAGCGATCACTGCATGGTGCAGTTTCATGTCAGGACAAAAACAGAAACCAAACACTCTAAAACTGAAGTCATGGACTTTAGATGAGCAGATTTCGTGGCAATGCAGGAAGGTCTTAAAGACAGACTCACACACATAGTTTGGGGGAGGGATGTTGAAGAGTACTGGGCACGTTTCAAGGGAGCTATACTTCAGACTGCAAACCACTGCATAAAGAAGTTGAGCAAAGCAAAAAAGAAGAGAAAACCTATGTGCTTTACTAAGGAAGTAGCCACCAGGGTTAGGGAAAAAAAGGGCTGCATTCAGGAAATACAAGAAAACAGGATTCAACAAGGACCAGGAAGACTACAAAGAAAAACAGAGGGCTGCAAGCAAGGAAATCAGAAAAGCAAAGGCAACAACAGAGGAGAGGATAGCCAGAGAAGTCAAAAAGGGAGACAAAAACCTTCTATAGATATATTAGTGAAGAAAGAAAGACCACAGGGGTATTGTTAAACTCACGAAGAAAGATGAAGAGACCACTGAGGATGACATGGACAAAGCAGAAATCCTAAACAGATACTTCTGCTTTGTATTCACAAAGGAGAAGGATAACTGTGGACCCACCATTACAGGAGATAATAATGGTGGCAACGGAGTATACTCAGGACCCTTTACAAAACAGGAAGTCCTAAAGGAACAAAGAAGCTCAATACAAACAAAGCCATGGGACCAGATGAAATGCACCCTAGAGTACTAAGAGAACTAAAAGTGGACTTGGCAGCTCCACTGGCTGATCTTTTGAACTTATCATTTGAGCTGGGCGAGGTCCCACAAGATTGGAAAATAGCCACAATTATCCCTCCACATAAAAGCGGTAGCAGAGTGAGTGCGGGCAATTATAGATTGGTACGCCTAACATCAATTGTAGGCAAAACAATGGAAATCCTTCTCAAGGATTTGATTATATCCTTTCTCAAGGACAACAACAAATTAGACACTAACCAGCATGGTTTTACCACAGGGAAGTCATATCAAACCAATTTACTTGACTTCTTTAACTGGGTAATGAAAATAGACCACGAAGGTGTGGTAGACGTAGTGTACCTGGATTTCAGCAAAGCCTTCAACTTGGTCCCACATAGAAGGTTGCTAAACAAATAAGACAGCATGGGAGTAGGTCATCAGGTAGTAAACTGGGTAAGGAGTTGGCTTACTGGTAGGACCCAAGGGGTATTAGTGAACAGCTCACTCTCAGAGGAAGGAGACATAGCTAGTGAAGTACCACAGGGTTCAGTGCTGGCCCAATCCTATTCAACATCTTCATTAGTGACATTTCTGATGGACTGGAGGGCAAGGTGAGTTTGTTTGCAGATGACACAAAAATAGGAAACAGGGTGGACACTCCAGGAGGAGTGGAGAAGATGAGGGCTGACCTGGCATCTCTAGAAAAGTGGTCAAGAATGTAGCAACTAAACTTCAATACTAAAAAAATGCAAAATCATGCACCTCAGAAGGACTAACCTAAGAGTGGATTACTACCTAGGGAGTGAAAAACTGGAAGCCCTAAACAGGAAAGGGATCTGGGAATAATTATAACAGATAACCTAAAAATGACCAATCAATGCGAGAATGCAGCACTGAGGGCAAATAGCATGTTGGGATGCATAAGCAGGGGGATTACCAGCAGGAAAAAGGAGGTTATCCTTTCACTCCATAAATCAATGGTGAAGTCACACCTGAAGTACAGTGTACAATTCCGGAGAGCACACCTCTAGAAGGATATTACCAGAATGGAAACGGTGCAGAGGTGGGTTACTGAAATGATTCATGGATTACATGATGAATCATATTAGGAGAGGCTGCATGAATTAAACATGTACTCCCTGGAGCAGTGGAGAGACAGAGAAGACATGATAGAGACATTCAAATTCCTAAAATGAATAAACAAGGTGCAGGTCCGGGACCTGTTCCATATCAAAAATCACTCAAGAACTAGAGGGCAAAACATGAAGCTAGAAGGGGCAGATTCAGAGGCAACACATGCAAGTTCTTCTTCACTGAGAGAGTGGTTGAACTGTGGAACTGCCTTCCATGGGAGGCAGTGAAGGCAAAAATTGTGGAAACTTTCTAGAAGGCATGGGATAGATATAAGGGCATCATAACAGTGAAAAGCAATCAGGGGAAGGGGTAGGATTCTGGGCAGACTAGATGGGCCACATGGCCCCCTTCTGCAGTCACTTTCTATGTTTCTATATTCATAGAAGAGGGGGGAAGGACAGGGACCACAGCCGAGTATCAGATACCAAGGGGGGGAGGGGGGAAGAGGTGGACAACAGTCCATTCATGGGGACAGGGTCCTGCAAGAACTAACTAAATTGAAGGAGAACAAAGCAATGGGACCAGATGCATACACCCAAGGATACTACATGAGCTGCAAAGAGAGCTAGCAGAACCTCTGTCAGCATTGTTCACTGAGTCACTTAACACAGGAGTGGTGCCAGAGGATTGGAGGAGGGCACATGTCATCCCTCTTCACAAATCAGGCAGTAGGGAGGAGGCGGGCAACTATAGGCTGGTCAGCCTCATCTTGGTAGTGAAGAAGATCATGGAGGCACTACTTAAGGAAAGGATAGTGGGACATCTAGAAGCCATCAGTGCCCAGGACCCTAGCAACATGGGTTCACAGCGGGTAGGTTGTGTCAGACAAATCTCATAGACTTCTTCAACTGAATGACGAAGGAAGTAAATCAGGGGTCATGGTGGACATAGCCTACCTTGATTTCAGCAAAGCCTTCGACATTGTCCCACATAGGAGGCTGGTAAACAATATGGGTAGTCTAGGCATGGGAGACAAGGTGATAAACTGGGTTAGGAACTGGCTAAAGGACAGGAGACAGAGGGTGGTGGTAAATGGAGTACAATCTGGGGAGAGGAGGGTGACCAGTGGAGTACCGCAGGGATTAGTCCTTGAACCAGTTCTGTTTAATGTCTTCATCAGTGACACTGCAGAAGGGCTGGAAGGAAAGGTCTGCCTGTTTGCAGATGACACAAAGATCTATAACAGGGTGGCTACTCCTGAAAGGGTGGAGAAAATGAGGAGGGACATGGGGAAGCTTGAGAAATGGTCTGTAGAGTGGCAACTGAGGTTTAATTCAAAAAAGTGAAAACATTATGCACCTGGGACACAGTAACTCTGGTGAGAGCTACAGGATTGGGGGGGGGAGTTGCTGACAGTCACCAAAGAAGAAAGAGACCTGGGGTTACTATTTCAGATGACCTGAAAATGTCAAAGTAGAGCACAAAGGCAGCAGGGAGGGCCAGTGGCATGCTTGGGTGCATAGCAAGGGGTATCATCAGCAGAAGGCATGAGGTAGTGATGCTATTATACAAAACCCTGGTCAGACCTCACATGGAATACTGTGTGCAGTTCTGAAGGCCGCACCTTAGAAAGGATATTAACAGGTTGGAGGCGATCCAGAGAAGTTGACTAAGGTGGTACAGGGCTTGCACCGCAAGACTTATGAGGAGAGATTACAGGACTTCAATATGTACTTGCTGGAGGAGAAGAGAGAAAGAGGGGACATGATAGAACCATTCAAGTACCTCAAGGGCATAAGCAGTGTGCGGAAGGGGGGAATCTTCCAATACAGGAGGAGTACAAGAACTAGGGGGCATGACATGAAATTGGAAGGTGACAGGTTAAGAGGGAATGTGAAGATGCTTTTCTTCATGGAGAGGGGACTCATGGAATGGTCTACCACAGGAGGTGGGGGGAGAGAGCACTGTGGTTGGATTTAAACTTTCATGGAACAGACATAAGGGAACCATAAAGGTTAAGCCGGGAGGGGGGGGTTGAAAACTGTAATCAAGTATAGGACTTACAGGCAGACTGGATGGGCCTAGCAGTCCTTATCTGCCAACAATTTCTGTTTCTGTCTAACACTGTTCCACATTGAAGACTGGTGAGCAAGCTGAGCAACCTAGGAGTAGAACCAAAAGTAGTAAAATGGGTAAGAAGTTAGCTAAGCAATAGGAGTCAGAGGGTGGTGGTAAATGGGGTCCAGTCTGGAGAAGGCAAGGTGATAAACAGGGTGCCTCAGGGGTCAGTACTAGGCCCGGTCCTCTTCAATGTCTTTATTAGCGACACTGTGGAAGGGCTGGATGGGAAAGTAAGCCTGTTTGAGGATGACACAAAAATCTGCAACAGAGTGGACACACTGGGAGGGGGGGAATGAGGGACAATCTGAAAAACCTGGAAGTATAGTCGAGGGAAAGACAGCTGGGTTTCAATGCAAAAAAGTGCAAAATCATGCATTTGGGGCACAGAAACCCAGGGGCAACATACCAATTGAGTTGGAAAGTATTAGCAACCACAGAACAGGAAAGGAGCCTAGGAGTAATAATTTCTGAAGGCAAGGGGTCATAATGTCACACAGCAGAATGCCGTTCGGCACAATTGCATTGCACGATTCCAGGTTATTTTCTTTTCTGTGGTGGCCTCTGCCACCCACACCCCCGTTACGGGGGGCTGCACCCCCCTGGATCCCCCCCACTTATGATTCTAACTCTTGAGGGGTCCAACACGGAGAATGCACAGGTCCGGGTAGCACCATAATGCCGTATGCTATTAAACATACAACATCATGACCCGCTACGATTTCTGAAGACCTGAATGTAGCCAAGCAGTGTGATAAGGCAGTGGGAAAGGCTAGCAGGATGCTCAGGTGCATGAGGAGGGGCATTACCAGCAGAAAGAGGGAGGTAGTATTACCACTGAATAATTCACTGGTAAGACCCCGCCTTGAGTACTCTGTCCAGTTCTGGAGGCCCCACCTCTGGAAGGGTGGAGGTGGTATAAAGGAGGGCTACCAAAATGGTACAGAGCCTGCATCAAGAGCCCTATGAGGAAAGACCCAAGGAACTAAATATGTACTTTCTAGAGGAAAGAAGGGAAAGCGGAAATATGATAGAAGTGTTCAAATACCCCACAGGTATTAATAAGTTTGAGGAAGGTAGAATTTTCCATAGAAATAAATGCTCCAGGACAAGGGGTCATGCTATGAAGCTTGAGAGGGGGAGGCTCAGAGAAGATGTGAGGAAATACTTCTTCATGGAGAGGGTGGTGGGAATGTGGAACAGCCTCCCAGCAGTGGTGGTGGATGCTAAAATGGTAACAGGATTCAAGCATGCATGGGATAGACACAATGTGACCTTAGAAGTAAATGGAGGGAGAAGACTGGAGATTGAGTAGGGTCTGCAGTGGCACAGTAGGTAGGGAATATAGGGCAGACTAGGTTGGCCAAAAGGTCCTTATCTGCTGACAACTTCAGTGTTTCTGTGTTTCTATGTCAAAAGTTGTCATTCTACATTCTTGCCTTCGCCTCTCAACCTTTCATTAACTGAATGTGGGCAGTGCATTCCTTCACAATGCCGAAACAGCATCACAGAAACTAGTGAATGTTTGCTTTAAAAGCTTTGTGTGGAATGTGGGGTTAGGGAAGCACCCTCGTGATTTGGAATAAAGGTTTCTGAGTGGTAAAATTGTCTGTCCCCTCTTAATGTGAGAGAGTTGAGAGGTACAGTACCAGTCTCTGCTGTGATTATGAGTGATGCTGAATTGACCTTGACAGAAACAAACACTTCTTTCACCATTAAAATTCAGGAAAAGCCACCATTTGAAGGTAAAAATTTCAAAATTCTTAGGGGGGAGGGGAGCATGCCTCTGGGCTCCCATAGCTTTGTTAAATTTTAACTGTAGGGCATTAGCCCACACCAACTTTATACCTCTGCTGATGCTCTTGCTGTCTACACATGTGCAGGGCACACCTACAGGGTACTACTTCAGCATCCTCAATTTGCTGCCATGCCCCTGTTGCTCCCTATGCCACTCTCCATGCTCCTTCTGCCCCCAGTCACTGTCTTGTATCTCCCCTCCAATCATCTCCCTGCCTGGCAATAGCACAGGACCCTTAGACCACCTACTGGCTGGTCTAATCTGAGCCCCCATTGCGACACCAGAGGTGCTTCTAGAGTACCAAATAAGGGGATGATGCAGCTCCACCATGGTGCAGCCACACTTGCAACCTGGTGCACAAGTGCATTTGCCACAACAGTGGTGTAGGGGGACTTTGGCATATGACATCAAAATTTCACCACAGCAGGCATGCTAAAATTGGGATAGCTGCAACTATGCCACTAGGTGCTCCATGCATCATACCTGTTTGGCACTGACATCTTGAGTCACAGTTTAGCTTTTGAAAATTGAGCACAGAAACTTTTTCTTTTGACTTTCATGGAGGGAATTTTTACAGCATCCATCTGTGTTGCACCTATCTCTGTTTTCAAACTTAGAAATACATGTTAGACTATCTATTGGATGGTCTAACAGCATCTGAATTTCACATCCAGAAAAAGATGCAAGTGTGCTAAAGTGGATACGAATTGCAACTGTGTCCATTTTTTGTTACTGTTTATTATGGCATTTTGCTGCAGATTCTTGCAAACAGACGCTTTTTTTGAAAATGACCACAAGGTTGAATGAACACAGTCAAGCAGATGCAGGTGCTAGTGTAGCACACAGTTGCGTCTGTGTCCTGTCTTTTGAACCATTTCATCTTTAGGTAACACCCTATATGGGTGAATATTATTGAGTGGCTCAATATGAGAGACTCAATAATACCACTCCCATGTAGAGTGAGGGGAAAAAGAGCTCTGAATGGGTATAGTGAGTGCAGCGCTGAAGGATACATAGAAACGTAGACTTTGATGGCAGATAAGGACCACTTGGCCCACCTAGTCTGCCCATTTCCCTACCTAGAGGATAAGCTGCAGATTCTGTTTAACCAACAGCCTATTTCTTCCTATCCCCCACAAAAATTGCCTTATGTCTGTCCCATGCATTCTTGAATTCTCCCACAGTTTTAGACCCCACAACCTCCTCAGGAAGGCTGTTCCATGCATCCACCACCCTCTCCATGAAAAAATACTTCCTCACATTGCCCATGAGCCGTCCCCCCTCTATTTTCAAATTGTGTCCCCTTGTTCTTGCACATCTCTTTTTCTGAAAGATGCTTCCCTCTTGAACTTTGTTGATTCCACTGAGGCACTTAAACATTTCTATCATGTCCCCCTTCTCCCTCCTTTCCTCAAGGGTATACATATTAAGCTCCTTTAGTCTCTCCTTGTATGGCTCCTCTCGCAGACCCTGCACCTTTTTAGTTGCCCTCCTCTGAACTGCCTCCATCCTGTCTTTGTCCTTGCGGAGGTAGGGTCTCCAGAACTGGGTGCAGTACTCCAGATGGAGTCTCATCAACTGTCTGTACAGGGGGATTACAACTTCCTGTTTTCTGCTGGTGATACCTCTCCCTATACATCCCCGTATCCCCCCAGCCCTCCCTACTGCCTTCTCACATTGCTTGCCAACCTTAAGGTCATCTGATATCATTACACCCTTGTCCCTTTCCATTTTTGTTGTTGTTACTTCCTCCCTCCCCCCATTGTGTAACCTTCCCCTGGGTTTTTGTTTCCCAGGTGCATTATTTTGCACTTCTTTGCATTGAATCCAAGCTGCCATACTTCTGACCATTCCCCCAACCTTGCCAAGTCCCTTCTCATCCTTTCCATGCCTCCTTGTGTATCAACCCTGTTGCAGATCTTTGTGTTATCTGCAAAGAGGCATACTTTTCCTTCCAGTCCCTCTGCAATGTCACTTATAAAGACATTAAAAAGGACTGGACCCAGTACTGAACCCCACGGTACCCCACTAGTAACCCCTCTTTCTTTAGAGTGGACTCCATTTACAATTACCTTCTGTGTCCTGTTGTTCAGCCAATGTTTTACCCAGGCTACCACCCTGGGACCCACTCCCAGGCTGGTTAATTTGACTACTAATCTTTTGTGAGGGACTGTGTCAAATGCCTTGCTAAAGTCTAACATACTAACATACTATTTGCCAGCAGATTAGGCCTTATGGTCTATCGAGTCTTCTTGAACCGTAGATCCTTAGTTGGGTGCCGAGGCCCTCCCATCCCTTGTGCTCCAGAAACCCCTATCATCCATCCCCACCCCCCTGGGACAGGCCATAATCTGATACATCCACTTTCTGTGTCTGTCCCACCCTCTTTGAAGCCTCCACTGTGGATCTCTGAAACAGCTCACCAGGCAGTGTATTCCAAGGGTCCACCACCCTCTCAGTGAAAACCTCCTCCTCTTTCCCTCTCACCCTTCCACCTTCCAGCTTCAAACCATGCCCTCTGGTGATACCTCCCTGCTTTAGTCTAAAGATCCCCTCCATGTTTACCCTATTTATTCCCTTGAGGTACTTGAAGACCTCAATCATGTCTCTCCTGTCTCTCCTCTCCTCCAATGAAAACAGGCAGAGCTCCTTAAGTCTGTCCTCATACGTCAAATCCCCTAGCCCTCGTATCATCTTAGTTGCCCTCCTCTGTACCCTCTCCAGGAGCTATATGTACCTCTTCAAGTGTGGTCTCCAGTACTGTACAAAGTACTCAACGTATGGTCTAACCAGTCCATTGTACAGCGGCAGAATCACTTCCTTGCTCCTAGAGGTGATCCCCCTTACGATGCATCCCAACATCCTGTTTGCCTTGCTAGCCACTCTCCTGCACTGCTCAAAGTTATTCATACATGCATCCACCATGACCCCTAGGTATTTTTCCCCTATTGAGGCCTCCAGCGCCTCCCCTCCCAGGGTGTACCTGTGTTTAGGGTTTCCCCGACCAAGATGCAACACCTTGCACTTAGTGATATTGAAATTTAATTTCCATGTGTGAGCCCAGCTTTCCAGGGTGTGCAGGGCCCCTTGCAGGGCCAACCTCCCCTCTTCTCCCTCAACTACTGCTCCCATCTTGGAGTCATCCGCGAAGAGACTCATTTCACACCCTATACCCTCCCTGATGTCTGATATGTATGCATTATGTCTAGGTAGGCCATGTCCACAGCCCCTCCCTGGTCTACTACTTTGGTCACCCAGTCAAAGAAATCAATTAGATTCATTTGACATGACCTTCACGCTGTGAACCCATGCTGCTTTGGGTCCTGTGCCCCACTGGCCTCTAGGTACTCAACAATTCTTTCCTTCAGAAGTGATTCCATTACTTTCCCTACCACAGAGCTCAAACTGACAGGTCTGTAGTTTCCTGCCTCTGTCTTGGTCCCACTTTTATGAATGGGAATCACATCAGCCTTCTTCCAGTCCTCAGGTACCACACCATCCTCCCATTTGTTAAAAAAGGTAGTCAGTGGTGTCACTAGTTCTCTGCTTAATTCTTTTAGAATTCTGGGGTGAATTCTATCTGGCCCCATTGCTTTGTCCACCTTCAGTTTTAAGAGTTCTTTCAGAACCCTTTCTTCTGTGAAAGGACCAGATTGACCCCAATCTCCAGAGTGCTTCTGTTAATTGGATTAGGCACCTCCCCCACTACCTCTTTTGTGAATACTAAACAGAAATATTCATTCAGAATCCCTGTGTTTTCACTGTCACTCTCTGCCCACCCTCCATCCATTCTATTCAGCCTCACTATCCCTCCCTTTGTCTTTCTACGCTCCCTGATATACCTATAAAAGGTTTTATCCCCTTTCTTAACTGAGTTGGCTATCTTTTCCTCAGTTTTTGCCTTTGCTAGTCTGACTATCCTCCCTGCTTCCTTCTGCCTTAACTTGTACAGTTCTCTGTCCTGCTCCTTCTGTGTTTCCTTATACTTCCTAAATGCTATCTTTTTCTCCCTAACCTTCACCACCACATCTTTTGAGAACCATAGCGGCTTTTTCTTTCATTTTGATTTGTTTATTTGCTTCACACAAAGACTTGTTGCCTTTGTGATGGCAGTTTTTGATATTTTCCCATTGTTGCTCCACCTCTCATTCTAGCCTGTTTGCTAGTGCTTTTCTGAGGCACTCTCCCATCTTGCCAAAGACAGCCCTCCTGAAGTCCAGAATCCTCACTTTTGTATGGCTTGGCTCTGTAGCTGAGTTTATCATGAACCACACTGGTGGTCACGTGTTCCCAAATGGCTACCCCACTTCTAGATCTGAGATCCTCTCACTGTCCCCATTTGAGAGTACAAGGTCTAAGATTGCTCCCTCATGAGTAGGTTCCAAAACTAGCTGTCTGAAGCATGCCACCTGAAAGGGCATCAAGAATGGCCCTACTTTTGGATGTGGCTGCAGCAAAGGTGCTCCAGTTAACATCTGGCATATTAAGGTCCCCCATCAACAGTATCTCCCCTTTCTCTGCCATCCTAAGAATGCCTTTTATCATATCCTTGTCCATTACTTCCCCCTGACATAGGGATCTGTATACAACCCCTGTGTGGATTGTGGTGCCATTTCCAGTCTCTAAGGTGACCCACAGTGCCTTGTCTCCTCCCTGTTTACTCTTTCATTCAGTTGCTTTTATTTCTTCCCTTACATAGAGAGCTACTCCCCCTTCTTCTGCCCTCCCTGCCTCTCCTGAAGGTTGTGTACTCTGGCATGTTAACATCCCAGTCATGGTTCTCTGTGTACCATGTTTCTGTGACTGCTACAATATCCAGGCATCCTTCTTCCATCAAGGCCACCAGTTCAGGGAGTTTGTTGCCCAGTCTACGGGTGTCGGTACTCATTACCCTCCATTTCTTGATGGCCTTTCCCCTTTTTGCCCCATCCTTGTCCTTATTGCATTTGTCACTTTCTCCATTTACCCCAGTGCTTCTCCCTATCAGCATCTCTATGTTGGTGTCTACCTCACTTAGTACCCTGATTTTTTGGGGGGCTAGGATTTCCCTGCTCCTTTCCAGTGCCTCCCCCCTTGGCTAGTTTAAATGCTTGCCAATGAAGTATTTAAACCTATCACCTAGGATCCTGGTTCCCCTCCTGGACAGATGCAGACATCATGCCAGTATAGGCCTGCATCCCTCCAGGTAGACCTCCAGTCCCCAGTGAAGTCAAATCCCTGAGCTCTGCACCAGTTTTTCAACCACTGATTGAATCCCATGGTGTGGAGCACTCTAGCCTCACCCGTGCCATAGACAGGCAGCACCTCTGAGAAGGTTACCGTGTGTGCTATTTGTCTAAGGCCACTCCCCAGCTCCAAAAATGCTTCTTGCACTGCTCTGATCCCTTTCTTAGCCAGGTCATTTGTCTCTAGGTGGACAATGACATCCAGCTCCCTCCCCCGTGCAACTGCTCCTGCGATCCTGAGGATTCACTCCCTGTCCCTCCAAGCCATGGCACCAAGCAGGCACCTTACCTCCATCCCCCCTTCCTCCCCCAGTTCTACCTTCCTAACAATGGAGTCCCCCACCAGGAGTTGTTTCCTTCCCCTGTCGGGTCCCATCCCACCCTCCTGTGGGTCTCCTTTGTGGAGGTTCCCAGCATCCTGCTTAGTCTCAACTGTGGGTGCCTCCATAGAGAAACCACACTTTTCCAGAATGGCATAGAAATTGTGGAGAGGTACAACTGAAGGGATGTGCTTCTGTTCCACCACCCTCACCCTCCCTGAATGCGCTACACTCATGAGAAAGGGGATAAAAAGATTGATTTGGCCAAACCATGTTGAGCTGGCCATGTGGTGTAATGGCTTGAGCCACTGTCTCTGGAGCCTGTGGTGCTGGGTTCAGATCCTGGTACACATAAATATTTTGCTTTCAGGGGGAGTTTCTATTTTTTCCTAAATCTGCTCCCCTGCAGTTTAGAATCTTTATTTTGGGGGGTGCAGGGGGCTTGCCCCCACATAAAGAAGTTTTTTTTTGTTTCTCTTGCAATACACAACTGTTGCTATTTGTGATGGTCGGTGTTGTACAGTACGCCCTTTTGACACCGGGCAGTTGTTGTCTTGCTTTATGTGATCAGCGGTCTTATGGACTCACTGTTATCACATTAAACCCATCTTTTCCCAAATGCGAAATCCTGCCATAAATTCATAATCCCTTGCTTATGACATCACAGCCTATTGCCACCGAAATTATTCTGATGTTATAAGTATAGTATTGGATATCAAGGTTTGAAAAGCAACAGGAACAGATAAAGTGTATTATGAAATGGGCATCACAATATAAGCAATCTGATTGGGTAATACCTGCGCGATAATGTGTCTTATGCACAGGAAAAAGGTCCAGCAGTGCCCAGTGGGCACTCATATTGGTAAAGCTGCCCACTCAGAATGTTCAGAAAAGCTAAAGCAGCCATCTTGTTTATATATTGATGCCCATTTCATAAATTAAATTGATTGCCGCCTCTCTTAAATTTTGATTCCCATTGCATTATTTAAAAAAAATACATGCTCTCACCAGCCCGCCCGTTCACTGCCCATTCACTGTACAGCTGAACAGCTGACAAGCTGTCTCCCAACCCACTTGCCAGCAAGCCCGTTCACTGTATGGCTGAACAGCTGACAAGCTGTCTCCCAACACTCCCGCCCACTTGCCCGCACTCTCTGTGAAATACCGAGCAGGTGAGCACACCGTATTTCATTCACATAGCATCACACTGTTCCAAGCTCTCACCAGCCTGCCTGTTCACTGTCCATTCATTGACTGTAAGGCTGAACAGCCGACAAGCTGTCTCCCAACCCACCTACCCACTCACTCATGGTGGTTAGTGCTCTCGCTCGCTCTGAAGCACCCGAGCAGGTGAGCACACCATATTTCACTCCCTTAGCCTCACACTGTTAACATTATATTTTAACAGTATTTGGAATTTAATTCTGAAAAAAATATATAATCTGTGCTAAGAACAACAGCCTTACACAACACTTTCATTATTTTGCTTCAGCATCAACGTAACGGCTTTCAAAATCAGTGTGTTCTCCCTAGCGCTGCCTGGTGCCATAAGGTACACAAATTAAAAAAAAAAGAAATACAGCATAATTTCTTGTTGCAAACTTTCTAAACTAAATTAAGTAGGAGTGCTGCTAGTTGGGAGTGGGGCTGTGTGGGTGCCGTGATAACTACATGACAGGAAAAAAAGTACAAGTAAGGATGCCTTAGTAGCTCAAAAGTCCTCAATTGAACAAAACAAACTAACAGGCATAGGAACTATTTTATTAAAAATTAGGACAAACATTTAACTTTTTCACTATTAAATACTATGTATTTTAGATATCACATTCATCTGTATTTTAGATAACCATTTCATAAGCACAATAAGATTCTCCAGAATGTGCGTAAGCCACTTTAACACATGACTAGGAGGCTGGATGCACTTGGCCTTTGGCCGTGTGACTCACTACACCTCCTAGCCATGTGTTAAAGTGTCTAATGCACATCCTGTCATTTCTTATTGCTTACATGGCAAAGAGCCTGGTTATATATTAATGTATTCATTAAAGGGGAACAGTAAGACTGGTTTCAGTTTGCAGTGTGCATGCATAAACATATTTTTTACTTACTGTTTACTGTGCACAGTATAGTGGACTGTAGCAGTCCAGTCTTGCTGAGTCTCAAACTGGCATTTGTTGTAACCAGGAATCCCTGACTCCACTACAGCTGACATCATAGCTGGGCCACAGCTGTGGAAGAATGAAGAGTCACAGTACTGTACATGTTAGAGTTTTTCTAGGCTTTAATCTTTTGTTTGCTGGTCCAGCTGTCCTCCCAGGACTACATACAGATGCTGTGAACTGTACTCAGCTGTAGGAGAAAAGTGAGACCTGCAAATGGTCAGATATTATAACAGCTCTAACATGCACTGCAGGATATTGAATCTCCTACTGCTGTAGCTCATTTCTGACATCAGTTGTGGGGGATTCTGAAATGTCAGGTTAAAGCAAATGTCAGCTTGGGAGTCAGTAGGATGAGAGAGATACAATCTGTTATGTAAGCAATAACACACGACGAGGTGTGGGTTACATGCTGATAACAGCACGCCTAGGGGTGTACTAAGGCATGAGGTGCTTGCGCCGAGTGCCTTATGCCCCTAGGCTTGCTCTTATTGGCACGTAACCCACACCTCGGAGTATGTTATTGTGCTTATAAAATGGGCCCTTCCCAAAGTAACTTTTTAATGTGTAAAAAAAAAATACAAAAAAGTGAAACATAAGAAAAGGTTTCAAATAGTGAAAACAGTAAAAAATAGTCCCTCCTATTAAGTTTATTTGGAATGTATTTATTGTCCCCCGCACACAAAAGTTACGAATCCATTCAGAATATGCCTTTTACTTTATTGGGTCTTTTTTACATTTCTTTCTTTGGCTGTGTTTAGTTAGGGAATTGCACTGTTAACAGAGGAGCGGCTGTGTTGACTCTGAGCGAGCCTGTCCCTCACCAGACACCGTAGAGAGCAGAGAGAATCCTTCTTCCTGTTTCCTGCTTTCGTTCTGACAGGCAGATTTTGGTGATTATTTTATTTTAAAAAAGGAAAGCGAGTGCCTGGTTTGAAAAGTGAGCTTGTTCTTTTGGAGGCACTGAGAAACACTGCTGCGCTGATGGTCACTGATGGTGCGTCGGGTAGATGGCGTTCGCTGACGTCATTTGCGGTTGATGATAAAAAAAAGTACTGTTTCTGTTTTCTTTGCGGGTTTCTTGACGCTGTTTGAAAATGCTGGCAATGACAGGTATACACTGGTGGCAGGAGGCAGACAAGCAGTGAAAAAGATAACAAAAGGTACGAAGTTTTATTAATTGAGGTGCAGGACATGTGCAGAGACACCACACATTTTGCTACCGTTTATGGCCATGGTTTCAAAAAGCGGGAGCAGAAGCGACAGCCCGAGTGAGAGCACCACTTGATAGGTACAGATGGACAGTGAAAAATCTAAATGCAAGTTACTAAATTTGTAAATGTGTTGTCCTGCAAGGGGGGGGTGTATCTTTTATTTTGTGCTGTCACGCTTTTGGATATGGACGTGAATGCCACTGTTCCGTTACTATGCTGCCCACGAGTGCTGTTGTGCTGCCGCTTCAGTGAGCTCTGCCAGTCAGCATTTCTGTTGATGCTTGTCAGAGCTCATTGATTTTTGTTGTCATGTGGCTTCTTGGTGAGCAGTAGTCCTGGTTGGCTACTATATCATCTGATAAGGACACGGCTCAGATGATGTAGTAGCCAATCAGAGACTTGGATTTCTTAAGCCCATTTTATAAACTGCAGTAAACAGTACATAAAGAATGTTGCTTATTTTTGGCAAAGAAAGTACAGATTTGGACCAGCCTCACACTAGGGTGTGGAGCTCTTAGTGCTGACTATTCCCCTTTAATAAGGAATGGAATGTCCTGAAAATTATTTTTTTGTGGAATGTTAGTAGTAGTTGTAGTAGTAGTAGTAGTAGTAATAGTAGATTTTATATCTATAGGGCGCCTTCCCCGTAGACTCATGGCGCCCTTACAAATTATAAAACGGACAAACAGCCTAAGTATATACAAAAAACTTACAGAACAAATAAATAAAATATAACAATAAATAACACTCATTAAAACTCCTCCCAATTCAAACCTAAAACTGCTTGTCACATTAAATATATTTCTCAGTCCCCAAAGCCCTGTTGGAAGAGGAAAGAATATAAATTCCTCTTAAATATCTCCAAAGATGATGCTTCCTGGAGGTACCCTGGCAAGGAATTGCATAGGATCGAGGAGGCCACTTTCAATGCCCAATCCCCGTAAGATTTTAACCTTCCTCTGGGGACTTCCAGGACAGCTTTCCCCACAGATTGGAGAGAGAGACTCAGGGTGTAGGGATGCAGAAGCTCCTTCAGGTAGCCCAGCCCCAGCCATGCAGGGACTTATAGGTCAAGAGACCTATCTTAAAGGAGATGCGCTAGCACACCATGAGCCAGTGCAGTTCATGCAGCAGTGGTGTAATATGATTGGACCTCAGAAGGCCCATCAGTAGCCAGGATGCAGCATTCTGCAGCAGCTGCAGGTACCACATCACACCTCCTCTGATCCTGAGGTAGAGTGCGTTACAGTAGTCGAGCCTCGAGGTGACAAATGCATGCACCAATCTAGCCAGATCACCAGGGGGATAAGGGATCTAATTGGGACAATATTACAGAGATATTAAAACCGATCTGGACAGCATGTTATGAGATTTGAGTCCTGTTTATGCCAACACTAATTGGCAGATCACTCTAAGACATTCATATACAATACATATTTATAAATGTATTAAAAAGAACTGCCTCATTACTATAGGTTTAATAAATTCATTGGCATAACACTTAGAGAAGGATGCATACATGTGAGGTTCAGGAAGCGGTAATACCAAATATGCAAGAGCAATTAATTGCAAACATATTCTGCCTTTAGTGCCACAGAACAGAGCATGTAGGGCCACATCCCATAAGTTGTTAGTGCCTCCATGGGGTGTTTCTTATGATGTAAGATTCTTCTAGTCTGAGGTGTAGGTGAGAGGATTGCAATGTGAAACTGAATTTTGGCTGCCCAAATCTCAGGGAGGAGTCTTTCATATCACACGAGACACCACATGAAGGCCCATTAACGTAGTGTATTTCACTCAAGTTAGAGTAGTAATAGGCCACAGTTTTTGAAATTTGAAGTTTGAATCTAGCTATCTTCCTAACTAGCTTTGAAGTTAATTCTCCACTCTTAATGTTCCTGCATGAGACACCACTATACACAGAAGGGACCCAATGCACAAAGATGGCTGGTATGTACTGAATTGGGTGTATACCAGGCCGCACAGTTGGGTGCGATATAGCTGGCCCCTGTGGGATGCAAGGTGCAAAGTGTGCATGATCCTCTGGTTGTCTTGAACATGGCCCAAGTAAGGCTGCATAGCTGCATGCCAGGAGCATGGTCGGACAGCAGGCCTGATGCGTTCCGCCAGCCCAGAGCCCAACTGGAAGCACTGACTATGCCCCAAAGTGGATCTCCTACTCCATGGGAACCTGCACACTGGCTGCCATGTCCCCAACAGCCAACAATAACAGTTTATTTTCTGGACATTGATGCCCTGCAGCCTGCAACCACTTCCTAGCTCTCCACTACATTGAGAGGGCCTGTGTCAGCTGGTTGTGAGGGGGGGCACAGTCATAAAGGTAACTCTATGGCTGGCATAGTGGAAAACCAAAAAAGAGCACAAACAGCATCATTCTTGCTGCATTCTGCAGGCTCTCCAGAAGCAAACCCACTCCCTGCCCCTGTATATACCAGTAATGTAGTTGTAAAGGTCCCTCATGCTTGGTCATAGGAGGGTACAGTGGGGGTGTGCACTAGGTGTGCATCCTCATGTTTCTGATGGACACCAAGATATTCTTGCCCTACATGCTGTGTATTGGGCACATAGGGAAAGGATATCATTCATGTATAGGGCCCAAGTGGTACACTGACTGCCTGAAATAAAGTAATAGATTTATAATACACATTACAGGCCAGCAGTGTATACTTTTATTTTTTTATTGAAATTTGTTAACCAGATAAGCCCACTGAGACATAAGGTGCTTTTACACACAGGTCTATGTAACGGAATAACTGTTATGGAAACAGTTTTCCTTTACATCCCTTGTGTGTAAAAAACATTTGTTTCGTTCCCTTGGTGAACGTTCATCCAAACGACAATCTCTGCTTCTTGCGGTTTGCATGAATGTGTTTCATTTGATCTGGCTGTGTAAAACAGCTATTCCGGTACCACTGCAGAAACTGCCATTAGAGCAGCAAACTCTGGGGGAGCCGAAACAAATGGAGGTGGGATTAGCCGGAATACTCGCAGGGGTGTAAAAGGAAACCTGAATGCAATAGAGTACATCGGCACCACACAGGTAACGTTTATTTTGTTTTACAAACCTGTGTGTAAAATCGCCTATAGAGTCCCTTTTTCAGTGGTGCCCTGGAGTTAATTGCATTCAATATGAACCAACAATTTACATATGGAGGCAGGATAGCAGTACACCTAAGTGTTACACAAAAGCATGATAAGTTGTAAAACATTTAGAAATCACAGGAGTCCAACACAAAAAGTCAGGTACAGACAATAGCTAACATATGTACTATAAAGTTAACTTGAGAAGGCATAAACATGGAGGGGAGGTCTGGTGGGACAGGTCTGAGTGGGGTGGAAGGAAAAGCATACACTGTTAATTTTTGGGACCTGTGGGCATGATCTCCCTAGCAGGTTGCCGTCTCGGGTGAGATGGGTGCTGAAAGTAAACTGAGTGTAGAATGTGTGGCAGGGTTAAATGCCTTAGAGTTGTAGGCCCAGAGACATTGGAGATACTGATTGCCAGAGTCCAGTTTAGATGTAGGGCTAGGTTTATTAGATTTAGCTCTCTGGCCCCATACTTGCATCTTTATCACTTACTGGGCCAGAGCGTGCACAGAGCCCATTACATTTAAGGAAGGGTATTCCTCACCAAGTTCAAATTAAAAAACAAAATGGTTCTCAAATGTTCTTGTCTGCAGTTCATTTTTTGAAACCTAGCTACGTACACATATCTGTATGGAAATTACCTACCAATGAATTTCTGTACTTATCCCAGATTTCCATTTCCAGTTGAGTTTCTTTCTGGTTCCCAGTCTCAGAACTGCCTAGGTTCTAGGGGAAATGTTTTTTAGAAATAGTTCTACCATGATTGTATTATACTTTTTTAATACCAGTTAAAGTAGCATTCTTGCAAGCATTGATCCAAGAAGTTGGTAACCTTCAATTAATAGCATCTTTAGAGTGTTTCCATGGCAACACTTTTGTCAGATTAAAGAGTACTGTTGCTGTATGGTTACATACTCATTTTCTTAGATGCAGGTATTTTAAATTTATTCTCTTGAACTAAGTTAGAGTGTTTCATATAACAACCACTGTTTAGTTACTAATCTCTTTTCATTTTACTTTGAAATATGACCCCTCATCTGACACACAAAAATGTCACCATATTTGACACGCCTGGGTACATCTAGGCTCTGCTACTGATGTCTGGGGCCACCACGTGTCTTTTTTTAACAACTCACCCATAAAATGCAATATATTTAAACCTCAATTCCCCTTCCATTAATCAAAACCCTCTCTGCACCACAAAATGACCCACAGGTTTAAAAAGCAAAGTAAAATTTGTTGGAAAGAAAACTATATATAACATGTCTTCTCAAATCCAATGTGATATAAAATATTGGCTCAACGCACACATCATTAGCCAATCCATTTCAAAACTGTCTTGATACAGTCATCAAACTACCTTTTTTAAACAGGTCAGGTGCTGGTGGCATTTGGATGTCTCTTGAAAGATCTTCTGGCCATTCTCCTTTGGTTTCAGGGTAGCTATTGCTATAACTGTTGTTAGCTACCAGTCCCCTTACCTGCACTTCAGCCATGCATGTTTCTGGCTTCTTAAGTAGAAAGAAGTAGGCTGCTGGTTAACTAGGATCTGCAGCTTATCCATTAGGTATGGAAATGGGCAGACTGGGTGGGCCAAATGGTCCTTATCTGCCGTCAAATTCTTTGTCAAATTCTATGTTTCTTTATAAGTGAAAAGAAGGCATTGATCTCCCTGCAAATAATATGAAGATGAAATTACCTCCTGATAGGCAAATATTTGTATTCCATTAAAAGATATAAGCACAAAAGAAATAAGGCTAGTGTGCAACAGCATGCTTTCCCTTCCTGATGAATATTATTATGTTGCTGTTTATATAACATTCTGTATAGTGATGGCTTATGACTATTTTCATCTTAAACAATGTGTATTCTATGTTTATTTATGTATGAGAAATGTTGGTGTTATATGAATTGTATTAATTGTTTTAATGATTGAACAAACAAAATAGATGAATGGCATGTATGCACACTGTAAAGCAGTAACATGACTACAAACTTTAATTTAAGATAATTAAGGTTCTAAACCCAACAGTTCCAAAGCCAGACCATTCAAAACATAATTTATTTATGCTAGGATAACATCAGAACTGTGAAGGCTGGACACTTATTTTTAATGAAACTTTGGAGTCAGCTAAGGTGATACACTGATATGCTATATGATGTTGCTATGTCTTCCATATATTGATATATAAAAACATAAAGTGGTTAAACAACTGTGAAATATATTGTAATAGACATGAATCAACATGAGAGCTTTATGATGTATTCGTGTTGCTCAGACTCTGAGCTTTTATTTAATAAAATATAAGTTTCTAAGCCTAATAGTTTAAAATATAATTTCAAGGATTATAAACTATCAACAAAAACTATTCAGGGAAATAGTCAATAGATATTTGTGGTTGTTCTTTTGAGAAGTAAAACACATTATTTCCTACTTATTTTTAGGAAATAATTTTCCTGGCTCTGTATCCTGTGGTTTGAACTTTGAGAAACGATTAAGGTGCTTTTGAAACATAGAAAGATAGAATTTAATGGCAGATAAAGACTGCTTGGCCCATCCGGTCTGCCCATTTCTCACTACCTACACTATAACTACAGGATGTGCCCTATCCACAGCTGTTTCTCTCCTCTCCTCTCCTCTCTTCCTTTCCACTATGATTCTTCTGTGTTTAACACATGCATTTTTGAACCCTGGCACTGTTTTTGCTCCCACCAGCTCTGCTGGAAGACTATTCCAAGAATCCACTACTCTTTCTGGGAAGAATTACTTCCTCAGAAGGGTAGGGAAACAGCAGCAGTGACACTAGTTCCCAATGGATCTGCAGCAACCATTGCAGTTACCAAGAGTCATAACTTGAATGGCAACCACAAAGAAATTTGACCGCTGACACTCACTGGTGTTCCCAGAGCTGGACCTGGCAGCCTGCAGACAGTGTGAGTACCACTCGGATCATACACATCATGTTAATATTTTGCTGATCTGGTTTCACCAGACCTTACTGACTCTACAAAAGGGTTCATTTAAATACCCATGAATATACAGGACAAAGTCAAACTTGATTTCTCCCCTCCTTTGGGCAATTACCATTGCGGACACTGCATGCAATGCAACAACACCAGTAACAGTAAGGATTTTAAGCATTCACAAACTGGGAAACACTTCAGATTTTCCTCATTTATTAACTGCTCTACAATCAATGTGATTTATTTACTGACCTGTCCTTGCTGACTAGGCTATGTGGATCAAACAAAGAGATCATTAAAAGAAAGAATCTGTGAACACAAATCTACCATCAGAAACAATGTGACCACTAGCTCAGTAGCCAGACACTTCTTTAATTTTCACCACAGTTGCCCAGTGAATCTTAAGTTTACTGCAATTTTAAAGGTGGCACTTGGTTCTTGAGGTGGTGATAGTGCCACAAAACTTTCTCAAAGAGAGTGTTGTTATATTTATAAATTGCAAACATTGAGCTCTGTTGGTCTAAATGAAGAATTGCCCCAACTTGTTATTTGTCATGGGGACATCAGTTTTCCTATTTTACTCTACACTTTCCCCTTCCCACTCTTCCCTCCCCCATTCCCAAGCCCCCAGCTACCCCTGCCCTCCCCTTTCCTCTGTTCCCCTCCCCTTTCAGTTTCCCTTATTGGCACTGTTGTATACATTTACAATAATGAGCTTATACAGTGTCCATGTTTGTATCGCTCAGTGTTGCAGTATAGTTTGTTTGCTATTTGCATAGTTGTAATGTTATGTTACATTTCTTGACATGCATTTTTGATGTGTCTTTTATTAGTGATGATAGGTTCAGCACCACTGAATATATATTTTAGATTTTTTTTTTTTCATACTGGTGTGTGATTCATCTATTTATGGTGTATTCTGTAGTATGTATTTATTTGAGTGGTACTGTTTTAATGAGGTATGTCTATTATCAACATATGTAAGTGTATTGCACAGAGTTCAAATATATACTAGAGAGGGCTAGAGGGTGGACTCCAATGACTAAGTTAAAGCCACATGTCTGCCATATTAGAGGAGGGTTGAGGTGTTGACAGATAACAGGACCCCTTCTGGAAACTTATGATAGTGGCACCGGCACACTGTTTTGACAAAAATCGAGTAATGCACTGCTTATACAAGCAAAGGACAAATGAGCATACCTTGTTTTTTGTCACCACAATGTGCATCTGCTTCTTCACTTCCCTGCTGTCTATGATGCTTGTTACCCAACTGGACCAGCACATTTCTGTCAAAACAGTGTTCCAGTGTCGCTATCTTAAGTTTCCAGAAGGGTTCCTGTTATCTGCCGGCACCTCAACCCTCTTCTAATATGGTGGACGCACAGCTTAAACTGAGCCATTGGAGTCCATCTCTAGCCCTCTGTAGTATATATTTGAACTCTACGGTGTATTAGTGTGAGTTATTTGTTTTAAGTGTATTAATATGAACATACGAAAAAGTCAGCAGAAATAGGCCTCACCATCTGTCGAGTCTGCTCGATTGTGCAGCTAGCCCCTGTACTAGTCACTGTATTTGTTCCTGCTATGTGTGTTCCTTATACAGTTTATTCTGCTAATTATATCATCATCATCATCATCAACATCATCAAATCTTTATTTATTCAGGTGAACATCATTGAGCAAGGCTCATTTACAAGATGGACCTGATACGGTCAAGGTTCAATAGTTGATACACAACAGATACATCATACACTTATATAAGACAGTTATACATACAGGGGAAAATAACGTTTATAAACATAGTGATGTACAGTAAATTCACATGATAAAAAATGGTTATAGGAAAGTTAAGCTAATATTTACAGTATGTACAGTATATACATATCCCAGTGGGGCATGGCAGACACTCAACATAATGTAATACTAGGATGGTGAAGGTATTACTGGGTGCCATAAGATGGGGTGTCTGTCTGGAAGGAATATGCCATATATGGTTTGGAAGGAGATTTGTGAGATGACAATGCTAGCTTCTAGTGGTAGCAATTGCATTTCTCTTTGAAGAAGACTGTACAGTGCTGTTTAAAGGATGCAAATGGAATGATATTGGACAGTTTTAGGGATTTTGTAGGGTGTTCCATGCTATAGCTAGAGAATAGCTGATTGCTGCCTCCTAGCCTGGTGCTGAATTTGGGCAATTTGAGCAGGATGATGTTGTTGCTTCTTAGGGCATAGGAGCTAGGAGAGGTCTGGGTGAAGCAGTCCAGGATATAGTTTGGAAGTTTTTTTGACAACGCTCTGTAAATCCATAGTGCTGCATTTCTGTTCCTTCTGAGGTGAAGGGAAACCCACCAACTGCAGCATAAAGAGAGGAATGATGAGTATTAGATGGCAGATTTGTAATGAACCGTATTGCTCTATGATATAAGGTATCCAACTTGTGATGGTAGGAGATGGGGCAGTGACTATAAAGGAAGTCTGCATAGTCAACAACTAACAGAAAAATGGCCTGGACTAACCTCATCTTTGAGTCTCTTTAGGAAGGGTTTTAATCTATAGAGAAGGCCAAGCCTTTGGCGAAGCTTTTTTAACAGTTCTTCTAAATGATGAGTGAAGTCAAGTCTGTTGTCAATCCACACACCTAGGTATTTGAAGTTTTCTACATACTCCAGATTTTCTCCAAGTATAGTGCATAGCTTGGGGAGAATGATTGGAGAGGATGTGCTGGTGGAACTTTGGTTTGTGAACATCATTGCTTTAGTTTTCTTTGCATTTAACAGAAGCTTTTTCTCAAGTAGCTGATATTGTAGCAAGGAGAATTCTGTTTGTAGGATTTCACGAGCAGCTGCAGGCGAAGGGTTGCTGACATACAGAACAGTGTCATCAGCAAAAGGTGTACAGAGGAATTGGTAAGGTTGAATCAATGTTATTTATATAAATGGCAAAAGGATAGGACCAGAATAGAACCTTGGGGACTCCTCTTGACAGTGGTTTTAGTGGGGATAGGTCACCTTCAGCTTTTTTACCTGCTGTGACCTACGGTGAGATAACATCTGAGACACTTAGGGAGGATGTATCTAGGCCAATTGAGTACAGGGATGAAAGTAGTAGCTCGTGGTCCACAGTATCGAATGCTTTGCTCAGGTCCAGGAATACTGCACAGACATTATTCTTTTTATCTGATCCGGATTGCCAGTCATTTGTGACCTTGGCTAGTGCAGTGATAGTGCTATGCTTGGCCCTGAATCCAGATTGAGCTGGGTTTAGGAGGTTAGCATTGTCAAGATACTCCCTTAACTGATTACTCACTAATTTCTCCAGCATCTTGGATAGCACTGGTAGAATGGAAATGGGCCTGTAATTATTAAGATCCATAGGGTCCCCTGATTTTGGAAGGGAACCACTTGGGCTGTCTTCCACAGTGTGGAATAGAGCCAGAGTTTAGGATAGGTTAAAAGGTGTGTTAGGGGACTGCAAGTACATGGCATGCAATCTTTAGAAGTAGGGGTCCAGAGAGTCTGCCCCTGTGCTTTTTTTAGTATCCAGTTGCCATAATAGATCCTCTACTTGTTTCAACAGTATAGATTTGAAGCTGAAGGAAGAGTCAACTCTCTGATCACCAGTGTAATGGGACCTTAATTGTTCCCTCAGCAGGTTAGCTGGAGAGGTGTCAAGGACAAGGCCAGCCGTTGTGAAGTGGTTATTGAAGGCATCCAGAATTTCCATTTTGCCAGTGATAGGGCCATAACTGTTGTGTAATTGAGTTGGAAGGGGGGGTTTAGCATCCTGCCCCACCATACCCTTGATGGTGCCCCAAAACCTAGCAGGATTATGGTAGGAAGAGTCGAGTTCGGCCAAGTAGAAGGCAGCCTTTGCAACCCTAACTTTCTTGGTGCATCTATTCCAGGCTTTCCTAAAGATCATCCAGTCATTTGCATTCTTGGTTTTTCTTGCCATTTTCCAGAGTTTGTCTCTCTCCAGCAGTGCAGCTTTGAGGTCAGCTATAAACCAATGACAGGATTTGTTTTTATTCGGATACTAGAGATTGAGGCATGGGTGTTAAGGGCATTTATTATAATGTTATTTAGCACCTGCTGAGCTTTTTCAACAGAATGGGCAAGATAAAACTCTTGCCAGTGTGGAGAGTAAGCTAGATCATGCAAATATCCTTCAATATTGATGTTATTCTTGGATCTCCTCCTGAGGAATTTTGCAGGGCTTGTTGTTATGCTGGTGGATCTTACCCTTGCGATGGGAAAGTGATCACTTATACCACAGAGAAGCACTCCAGCGTGTGTGAATAGATGTGGTTTATTCACTAGCATGATATCAAGTAGTGTGCTCTTATTACTATTCCTTGCATTAATTCTTGTTGCTTCATTAATTAGCTGTGTGAACCCATATGTATCATAGAATGATACCAGAGGTGCAGCTTCCTGGGTAAGCCAGTTGAAATTCAGGTCACCTAGAATAATGACTTCTTCAGTGCTGGGTTTGAGCAGGTTCCCCAGATGGGAAAAGCGCTTGTGTTCAGCAGAGGAGGGTCTGTAGCAACCAACTAGCTGAAAAGCTGCTGTATTGGGGGAGAGAGACTTTTAGGGATAGGCATTCAAACTCCTTGGGCATAGATGTTGCAGCAATATAAGATACAGCTGTACTGGATTTTGCATATATGGCTACTCTACCTCCCCTTGTTTGGCGATCAGCTCTGAATAGCTAGTAGTTAGGTAGGTTAACATCCCTATCTGCTGTGGTGGGTTTGAGCCATGTCTCAGATACCACAAGAAAGTCTGGCAAGGTATGGGCAAGCCAGGCTTGTATCAGTGTGAGTTTTTTCAGCAGACTGCATACATTAATATGCAGGAAACTGAGGCCTTTAATTGAGGTTAGGTCTGATGGAGAGGTGATACATTCAGGGGGTCCAGGGTTGATTTCACGTTACCAATACAGAGTAATAGAAAGAGCAGGAGTTTCGTGAGGCTGCCAGTGATAGGGAGAGGGACTGTCTTTGGTCATCCTTCTTTATTCTGTTGCCACTCTTTGGGGTGCTCCTGTGGGTTTAAGAGATTGTGTCGAGACACCAAGTAGCAGTTTGCGGATAGGCTTAGGTGGATCTGTATATCCAGCAGTGGAGCCTTGGTTGAAAAACATGTGTGCTGGTATGTGTCTCTTTATGGTGATCACACCACTGTAGTCGATGCAGCAATGGTAGAGCATATGTGACGGTTTGAGCGTCAGCCAAAGGGAATGGTTCAGAGAGACTGGGCGGATGGATCACCCTAGTTTGTGTGACAGGGACATCTTCTTTGTGGAACCCAATGGCTGACAGTGAAAGGAGTATCAGAAGTAAGCTCCCCATTATGAGAGAGAGATATTGGTAGTTGGCTATCGGGGAGTAGTGAAGTTGCTGATTGGTTGGATCAGCAAGCCTAAATGCAGCCTGCCACACAGTGAATCAAACAAATGAGCCCACTTATAGCTACCAAAACAGGTTTCAAAATTCCAACAGCCCCAAACAATACCATGCTAGCCCCTTAATAGTAAGAAAGAAAATAAATAACCTTCTACCAAGTAGAATCCACAAGAAACAATGTAAAACAACAATAAGCTATTGTACTATAGATCTGATTCTGTCCCCCCTCTAGTTCCTTCTGAGAAGCCAAAGCACTGAGTTCCAAACTCTGTGATTTCCCTTGTACTGCTTTCAAAAACAGACAGCTCCAAACTCTGTGACTTCCCTTGTGCTGCTTTCAAAAACAGACGGTTCCAAACTCTGTGACTTCCCTTGTGCTGCTTTCAAAACAGACAGTTCCAAACTTTGTGACTTCCTTGTGCTGCTTTCAAAAACAGACAGTTCCAAACTCTATGACTTCCCTTGTGCTGCTTTCAAAATCAGACAGTTCCAAACTCTGTGATTTCCTTGTGCTGCTTTCAAAATCAGACAGTTCCAAACTCTGTGACTTCCCTTGTGCTGCTTTCAAAATCAGACAGTTCCAAACTCTGTGACTTCCCTTGTGCTGCTTTCAAAATCAAACAGTTCCAAACTCTGTGACTTCCCTTGTGCTTGAATATGTAATAAGCAGCTCCCAAACCCCATGTTCTGGATCACTTTTTAGAAGAGGCCCATCACAAGTTGGTGGTCCTGTAATGTTCAAAGTCAGTGATTTTTTGCACTAATTGAACCTCATATCTGTTCTGAGGGGATTTGTGTTTATATAAAGGTTCATTTGTCCTCTGTGACAGCATGGCATCACATGGGGTCATTAATAGTCATTTTTTGGGTAGTTAAATTATACTTTTGTAGATCCAATTAGCTCTGAGAAAGGTGGATTGCTGAAATCTCTGCATGCCGTACATGACCCAGCTGGTACTCGTGCTATCTACAGGCTGCTGGGTCCCACTTCTGGAACACCAGTGGGTGTCTGTAGTGAATTTTGTTTAAGTTTGCCATCCAGGTTACAATTTCCTGCACCAGCACTTTATGGCTTTGGGTATTTCTTTGACCCAGCCCTTTTGCTGCTCAATAAAAGTTTGAAAATAGAGCTATGAGGTAAGCTTTTCTTATTCTGTATACTGTAGCAGCTTTGGTATGTGTGGTAACTGCAACAAGTGCTGGAGATCCTTTGAGAACAGGTGTTGCCACTCCTGTTTCTTTATTTTACTGTGCTTGTATTCTCTGAATGTGAGCACTGGTCCAGATTTGCGGCTAGTGAAGCCTTGAGCTCTTCAAACCTGAAAGAAGTACTTCCTCAAATTTCTGCTGAATCTACCAACCCCCCCCCGGCTTCATTGCATATCCCCTTGTTCTTCAGCACATTTATTCTGAAAAATATTTCCCTCCTGTACCTATTTACTCCATGAGGTATTTATAGATCTGTATCATATCCTCCTCTCTCTCTTCTGTTCTGGGGTGTATATATTGAGATCCTTTAGTCTCTCATCATAAGGCTTTTGATGATGTAGACCTTGCAGTGTTTTAGGTGCCCTCCTCTGGTCTGCCACCATTCTGTCTATTACCCTCTCAAGATGTGGGGCTCAGTTTTCCAAAGGGCTCCCAGAACTATACAGAGAAAGGACCCAATGCACAAAGATGACCAGTATGCACTGGATTGGCTGTGTAACAGGCCATACAATTGGGTGCCACATAGCTGACTCCTGTGGGATGCATGGTGCAAAGTATGCAGAACCCACTGGGTGGCTTGAGCATGGCCCAAGTAAGTTTGGATATCTCCATGCCTGGAGCATGGTCAGTGAACAACAGCTTGCATCGGAGCCCGGTGCACCTGGGATCTAGCACCTGATTCTGGTAGAGGAGGGGTCCTGGTGCCAAATCCCCCAACAATTGCTGCAAACACCCCGATGCATTACCTACTTGGTGCATGGGAGGGTTTGACAGAGGCTGACATATGTGCACAGTGAAGGACATCCTGCAGCACATCTGCCTCATGAGAGTTGTGCAGACACGGACTGCCATAACATAGTGGGGATGCCTGACTGTCTTGCAGCTGTGGAGGGGGTACATGCACAGCACAAAGGAGACAGTAGTGGTGGTGAAGGGGCTGACTTGGGGCATGATCCATCCCCACAGTTAGAGACTGTTGGCCTATCTACCAACCCTGGCAGGTCACAGGCACATGTATCTCTTGCAGCAGACTGCTGATGGACAGATGTGCAGGTCTATTGAATGGGCTAGTGCAATGCACTGTAGGATAGCCACATTGTGAGGACCCCTCGTGTAAACATGAGTCAGTGAGTGGAAAATAGTGTAGGTCTGTGTACTATCCAGAAGCACATAATACCAGGCAGGACACCCATGACACTGAAACCCTTGACACTGTCAGGATATGCCACACTATGGGCACATGACAGGTGGCTGTACATGACCCTCAGTCTTTTGCAGTCCCATACCCAGAATCCCATCTACAAGCCACTGGCACTGTTCTCGCACAGAGTCCCCAGGCAGAGTTTCACTTAGTGTCCCTGGTTGTTACCACAGTATCACTCCAATACCTAAGTGGCTCCATAGTCAGGTGGTATACATCCTGTGGACTGTCTCCTTAGCATCCTGTTGTGGTCCAGCACTCTTGTCTCACCACTGTATCTGCCATGATCCCCACAATTGTGCTAGTGTCAATGACTGTGCAGAGGGTTGCTAGACCAGCCCTGGCTGCTCTTGCCATGGCTATGGACTTTGTCCACTGCCATGCTATGAGAATCCTATAGTAGGGGATACCACAGCCAACATGTGGCATACCCACCCACAGAACCATGGGGCAGTCTGCAATTTGCCACAAGCCTGGGACAGGGCTGTCAGCTACAAGGGGTGCTGAGGGTAGGTTGGTAGGTAAAATTTATTTTTATACAGGTAATACATGTCATTTGGACATAATCCAGTTTACAAAACAGACCTGTGTAAATTCCTATCTAAGTACATACAAGTAAGTTCCATATATAAATACATGTAAATACAAACAACACAATATACCATTATAAATACAGACAACACAGTATACCTAGAACACTTTCAGATGACTAAATCATAAAAGAGATCTTAACTAATTCCCAAAACATCTCCAGTGACCATTCAACACTCACAAATGTGAGCATATAGCTCCTTTATAGTTTGAGTAAATAAGGAATAACTTGCAATTTCTCTTACCTCATCAGGAAGAGAATTCCAAGAACCAGCAGCTTGATATAACAAAGACCTGTCCCAGTATTTATTATGAAATTTACCTACAGCTATTTTATTTAAATGAACTGGTCTTGTTAACAACCGTTTTTGTCAATTTTTCACTGTAAATAATATTAATGAAATTGGATGATTTACCAATAAATATTTCATTTTGTGTATTAAAGACAACCAATGGCACTGATGATTTATGTCTAAAGGCTACCAGTTTACTTTCCTCAGCAATAGGCCATGATGAATCCGATAATTTCCCTTTAATACATATCTTGCTACCCGATAATAAATTTTATCTAATCTAGACAATAGAACTTTATTTGTATTTCTATATATTAATTCACCATATCTTAACACTGGAATGATTAACTGATCTGCCATTTTTTTTCTATCTGAAAATGTTAAACAATCAGTGCTTCTCCTTAAAGCTCCTACCCTTCTATTAACTTTTTTAATCAGAGCAGTTATGTGATTTGAAAAAGACAGATGTTCATCAAATATAATCCCTAAATAACTATATTCCTTAACCTGTTCTAATTTAGTTTGATTCTCTGTATAAATAGATAAATTATGAACAACATCACCACTTTTTTTTTAAGTGGAAAATTCATACACTTTGTTTTTTTTTTGTATTCATTATTAGCCTTGACCTGGTGAACCACCCCTCTATCCTTCGAAAATCAGACTGCAGATTAGTTTGTACTATTTTTTCCTTTCTTCCAGATGCAATTATTACCGTATCATCGGCATAAAGTCGAATCTCAGTTTGTTCAACAATCAATGGAAGATTATTTATGAATATTAGAAACAAAAGAGGTCCTAAAATCGATCCCTGAGGAACCCCTCTATTGACGTTCCTCTTTCCAGATAAACATCCCTGTACCTCCACTCTCTGGGAATGATCATCCAGATAAGATTTTAACCAATTTAAAGGATCGTCCCTAAGACCTATTTCATGCAGTCTCTCAATTAACAAGGGGTGGTCCACCAGGTCAAAGGCCTTTGAAAGGTCTACAAAAATAACAGCTGTCTCCTTATTTTCTCCCAATGACCTGTTTATATGGTCATAAAATTCCAAAAGGGCTGTTGTGGTAGAATAATTTTTTTGAAAGCCAGATTGTTTAATTGTTAGCAAACTGAATCTATCCAGATAATCCATTATCTGGATAGAGACAAGTTTTTCAAAACATTTTGACAAAAGAGGTAATACGGCTATAGGCCTATTGTTGTTTACTTCTACCACATCTCCCCCTTTGAAAATTGGCTTAACTCTGCTCTCTTTCCAGAGTAAGGGAAACTATCCAATTTGAAGACTCCAATTAAGTAGATATGTAATAATTGGTGCTATGTGGAAAGCAGCCAGTTTCAAAAATTTACCCTCCAAACAGTCGTTACCAGAAGCTTTGTAAATATTTATGTTTTGAAGTATTTTATGTACTTTAGTGACAGTCAAAACTTTAAATCTAAATGGGGGAAATCCATTTTGTGTAGACTCTGTTTTAGTTTGTTTTAAATTTAATTGACAAGGTATTTCGCAATTTGGGAGATCAACAAAAAAGTTATTTAAGACATTACAAATTTCCTCCAGATTTTCAGTAATAATATTACCATTTTTTAACCTAAGTATCTCCTCTGAAGAATTACATCCTGGTTTAGTCAATTTCTTAACCACTCTCCAAAACTGTCTTGGATCTGTACTTGAGTCTGTTTTATTTTTGTAAAATGAAATTTTTGAAGCCTTAATTAACCTTTTACATTTGTTTCTAGTAGCTTTAAAGGAAATCCAATCATTTTCCAGTTTTGATTTTAGAGCTTTTTTCCAAATTCTATTTTTAATTCGAATTTGTTTTAAAAGTTTATCATTTATCCACGGTAATTTATTTAGTTTCTTCTTTGCTTTAACTTTTGGTGCATGTAAATCACATACTTCTTCAAAAATTTGACTAAAATATTTAATTGAAATATCAATATCTGGAATTAATTTACATCAATCTCATTTTATTTTACTCACACTATCTAGAAATCAAGATTCTGAGAATCTTCTAAAGTCCCAAGTCAAATTTTTATTTTCAGAAACCAAATTTTGTTTGAACTGAGATCTTGGCAAGGTAGCCCAAATCAAATTATGATCTCCAAGGCATGATGGTAAAACACCCACTGCTTCAATTTCAATTTGAGTAGACACCAGAATTAAATCTAATATAGATCCGTTTGTCATGTTTGATGTATACCTAGTAGGTTTTTTTATGAGTTGCTTTAATCCCAAGTTAATTACTATGTCTTTCAGTTGTCTCCCCCTTATATTTTTCCAATCACAATTTAAATCTCCCATCAGAATTAAAGGTCTGCGTCCTGCTTTATCAGTTATTTTGGTTAAAATTGTCTCCAAATCAGATATTTTTGCCCTTGGAGGTGAATAAACTATTGAAATTACTAATCATAAGTGTCCCAAGTATACAGCTAAAAATTCTATATTATTTTCACTACCCTGTATTACAATTTCTGAATAACCTAGTTTTCATTTTAAAAGAAGCATCACATCCCCACTCTAGATTTTCTATCTGCCCTCCATACTTTATAATCTGGAGTACCAAATTCTTCATCTCAATGTTTGTTTGAAAGCCATGTTTCACTTAACCCTAATATACATGGATCATTATCTTTCAGCAAAGTTGCTGAAATATCACTCTTAGAACCAATAATACGTGCCTAATCATGAAAAATTTTAATTTCTAGATCTGTAGACCCTGGATTCATTTCAGTATCCCCCAATATTAATAGCAAACAACTTGCCCCAGATAAATTTGAAATAGCATTGTTAAGCCTAAAAGGATTTAAAGGCCTGTAACATCCTCCCAGAATTTGTTTTTTTAGTATTCCCTGAAAAGAATTTCTTCTTGATTTATTACCATTGGTTTTTGTGATTAATTAGTTGAAATTAACCAATTTACCAAACATTTTTCATTTATGGATTTCTTGTCTATGATGAATTCTTTTTGGGTCACAACACTCAGAAGGCAATAGAGAAATAAACATCCTAAAAGATTAAACATCAACATCTTTCAAAATAATTTCTAAAAATAAAATATATATAAAAGTGGTTTCTAAATTAAACCCTTGCTCTGTTTAACAAAATGTTATCATAACATCACCTTAACTTTAGCATAAATTAAAATGCTACCAGCTAAACATCTAAGAAAAAAAACATTTGCAATTTACCAAATAATCTAACAATAATAAAACCAAACACAATCTTATATAGTTTAGCCTAAATTCTCCCAGTTTAGAAACAACTTTTTTCTTCTATGGAGTGGCGCTCATGCCACTCACGCTCACGCTGTGAGCTGTGCGAGTCTTTATAGCACTCTGCCCCTCCTCCTCTCTGATGCAGGACCCTGATTCTCCTCCCACTCACTGCCACAGGTGAAAAGTCATGTTTCTCCAGTTTACCGGAGCTTAACAGGCAGGTTGAAATCTGTCCCACAGAGATAGGAGCACTGGCACAAGTTTAAGCACACAGCACAAGGTGAAAACACACAGTTTAAAAGCAGATGAACTTTTAAGCTCCCAAACTGCGGGCTTTAATCTTCCGATGGAAGGGGAGATGGAAAAAGCTGAAGTAGGTGAAAAATAGCAGCATACCCAGCTGTGAGCTGTGCGAGTCTTTATAGTGCTCTGCCCCTCCTCCTCTCTGATGCAGGAACCTGGTTCTCCTCCCACTCACTGCCACAGGTGAAAAGTCGCATTTCTCCAGTTTACCAGAGCTTAACAGGCAGGTTGAAATCTGTCCCACAGAGATAGGAGCACTGGCACAAGTTTAAGCACACAGCACAAGGTGAAAACACACAGTTTAAAAGCAGATGATCTTTTAAGCTCCCAAACTGCAGGCTTTAATCTTCCAATGAAAGGGGAGATGGAAAACAGCTGAAGTAGGTGAAAAATAGCAGCACAACCACCATCTGAAAATCTTGACTGATGCAAGGATCACAGCAGTGTGCCACTTGTGTCATGTCTCTTTGACATAAGCACCTTGCATCAGTCCTGACCCTTTGAAAATTGAGCACATGGTCTTCAGAGCTGGACATCATACTCTAGGTGGGGTCTTACCTGCAATTTATACAGAGGCAACACCATCTCCCTCTTTCTGCTGTTGATGCCCCTTCCTATGCACTCCAGTATTCCTATGCTTGTGATTAGCGAGAAAACTGTTGGACCTGTCCATTCAGTCTATGACATACAGTGCATTTTATAAATCATAACTAATTTGAATAAGTTAGTCATGCTTTATAGTAAGTTAACAGGTGTAGTTAGAGGTGTCACCTATTTTGTAAGAGTGTTGTCGCATGAGGCTATGGTTGCCAGAACAGCTCAGTTTATCTTTGCAGTACTCTCATCCAAACCTCATGCAACAATACTCTTATACAGTAAGAGTCATGTCAAACTGTACCTTTTAACTTATAAATGAAATAAATTAGAAATCTTAGTTCAAAAGGACAGTCAAAGCTAGGTTGTGGCATGGTGCTGGCCTGTCACCAGCATGCAATACTAAAAGCAGGAAGAGACTGCAGTCTCCATAGTATGCTGGCTAAATGATGCAGCTTTCTCAGAACCCTTTTGAAATATGTGTGACTTAGGAAAGATGTAGTTAAGAAATGTTATAATTGTTTAGACATTCTTTATTTTGTACTGCTAAAAATACAGCCACACAGTGATACAACAAACCACTGACAAACCACCTAACATTTCCCTCATTGTGAATCTTTTCTGAGTCACAGGAATTTCAGAAAGGTTCAGAACAACATACTAACAGACATACTAACATACTAATTGCCAGCAGATTAGGCCTTATGGTCTATCAAGTCTGCTCGAACGTCAGATCCCTAGTTGGGTGTCGAGGCCCTCCCCCCCTTGTGTTCCAGAAACCCCTATCATCCATCCCTTCCCCCCTGCGCCAGGCCATCATCTGATACTTCCACTTTCTGTGTCTGTCCCACCCTCTCTTGAAGCCCTCCACTGTGGATCTCTGAACCAGCTCACCAGGCAGTGCATTCCAAGGGTCCACCACTCTCTCGGTGAAAAACCTCCTCCTCTTTCCCCCCTGACCCTTCCACCTTCCAACTTCAAACCATGCCCTCTGGTGATACCTCCCTGCTTTAGTCTAAAGATCCCCTCCATGTTTACCCTATTTATACCCTTGAGCTACTTGAAGACCTCAATCATGTCCCCCCCGTCTCTCATCTCCTCCAATGAAAACATGCAGAGCTCCTCAAGTCTGTCCTCATATGTCAAATCCCCTAGTCCTCTTATCATCTTAGTTGCCCTCCACTGTACCCTCTCCAGGAGCTGTATGTCCCTCTTCAAGTGTGGTCTCCAGTACTGTACACATTACTCAAGGTGTGGTCTAACCAGTCCATTGTACAGTGGCAGAATCACTTCCCTGTTCCTAGAGGTGATCCCCCTTACGATGCATCCCAACATCCTGTTTGCCTTGCTAGCCACTCTCCTGCACTGCTCAGAGTTATTCATACATGCATCCACCATGACCCCTAGGTCTTTTTCCCCCTGTTGAGGCCTCCAGTGCCTCCCCTCCCAGGGTGTACCTGTGTTTAGGGTTTCCCCACCCAAGATGTAACACCTTGCACTTGGTGATATTGAAATTTAATTTCCATGTGTGAGCCCAGTTTTCCAGGGAGTCCAGGTCCCCTTGCAGGGCCAACCTCCCCCTCTTCATCATCATCAACATGTTTCATCTTATAAGACAACAGGAGTGAGTATTGTCTCATCCTTTATCCTTCACTGTAACTTAATTAAAAATTAAAGAATGCATGGGATAGATACAAGGAAGCCCTGACTATAAAGGGCAACTAGAGTGTCAAAATAGATCTAAAACAAATGGGCAGACTAGATGGACCTAGCAGTCTCCTTCTGTCGTCAACTTCTATGTTTCTATATGAATGTGGGCATGATGATTATTGAGTATCATATTTCTAATTTGAAGTGAAGTGTTTCTGGTGATATCCCATATATCTATGAATATTTACTGGGTAAAATAGGGCACTGGTAAATTAAGAGTTAAACTGAATGCATGGGCCACTGAGGTTAGGGAAAATATGGCAAAGGGAGTGATGGAGAAGAACCTAGTTAAAGATCACCCTATACTGGGGACTGGTAGCAGTATGGTGGGTAAAAATAAGGTTGAGGTTCAAAAAGGAGTAATGGAAGATGCAAAGTGGGGGAAGGCCCTCGGGGTCTGCAAGCAATAGGAAAAATAGGAAGGTAAGAGGAATGGGAAGCAATGCAGGTGTAGGATCACAAAATAGCAAACGAAGATCCAGAGGTAGTTGGAAAGGAGTCTCCTTAATGCCAGGAATCTGGGTAATAAAATCACTGAGCTCCTGGCACTGGGGTCTATACATGATATTCTTCATGCTAGAAATCAATCTATATGAAACTGAAGGAGATATGGAATCAAAATAAAATGAAAGGCAACTGTGGGATACTGAGGGCAGTGAGGTACAGTTCAGTTTCTATATATATATGGACAAAACAAGTGATCTCAGTATATTCATAATGGCAATGCTTTCATTCTGGAAAAACAAGACAAAAACAAACAAACTGCAGAGTCTTTGTATATGAGTATGGGGTAATGGTTTATATCAATTTGCTCAGGATTGTTACAAATATTTTTGGCAATGAAACATAAATTCCTAGAATAAATAGCATTTCAATTTTATCAATTCCTCACAAAAATATCCAGAATATATCTTGATGCACTAGTATAGCACTTAAGGAAATTTTTATAAGGCTCCCAATTGATCACTAATTACTTAGTCCTTCATCATTTCCTCAATATATAAATTTCTCATCTGTGAATTGTTAAATTATCAGTAAACCAGAGATTAGCTGACATTCTTTTGGAATGAACAAATCATGGAGGAGCATGGCTTTCCAACTCAGTATGCAAAATATAATGGAGACCGACAACTGTCACTTAATTTCAAACATCTATTGCACTGTGTAAAACCAAAAAGAATCTAAATGGATTTCAAGAAACTTGAAGGAAATGAACAAATGTGCTTCTGGATTTTTATATTGATATTCTCCATGATCAGAAATAGCTACAGTAAGTCCAAACCTTCATGATTTTCAATCAAAATATCCCTTTGGAAAGAAAATATATTTTTTTTGTGTAACTATTACATACAGCATATCATACAAAAAAAAAAGGAAAAACAATGACAAGCAAAGGAAAAACAAACAAATGAAGAAATGCACCAGTTTCAGTGTGATTCTGAAAATGATGTCAATGTAATATAAAAATGAGTCTGAGTTAGTCACCGGTGTCTCTCGACTGCTGCTTGCTACAGGTACAGCAGTGCCATCCAGGATGAAATGCAGTACTGCAGTATTACTGCTGAGGGCTGCGGTATGTTGCAGGGAACAGTTAGTTCAAGGGCAGTTAAGCCCTTTTGTCATGCAGTATTTGTATTTTGTGAGACGTCATTTATTACAAAATTCAGTGTTACATCCTGGCTGGATCAGCTAAGCCTAATACGTCATTTAAATGAGCTGCACATGGGATTGCAAACTATAAAGGGTACTGTTCTGAATGTTCCTCTTTTAAGTATTCTTTTACAGTATGTTTCATTTTAGTGCAGATTCACCAGCTCTATAAAATGTTTAAGCTACATTTTGACTGGTTAGGAAACATTTGATTGACTAGCAATGAGTTTGACAGCTGTGACATTTTAGATATTACAAATACAATATGTACCAATATTTCAAATGCCACACATGTTCACAGTAGAATGTGTTATTCACAACATGAGCAATTCTGAGCAGCTGAAGCCTTTTCACAAATTGAACAAATTAACCCCCTGTATCAAGAGAGTTGTTTTAGTCTCACTGTTCATATCCTTTTCATGATTAAGGTTAAAGCATAAGGGACACACAGAACAAAGGGGGCAAGACAGCAGATTTTTTTTTTCAGGAAGTTTACAATTTATTTGTAGGCATATATAAATGAAGCATAAACCATTGTTGCTTTTTTAATATAATTGGAAATCCGGGCATTGGTATAGCCTCCTCATTTTCCCTGCTGTATCTTTTCTTTATTTTCTTTATTTCCTTTGAAATGTTCATGTTTTTCTTGTTTCTTCATGCCACTTGATGATGAAGTCTTTTTCTTGCCAAAAATGTATTTTTATAATTCCTGGTCAATTCAGGAACCAGGTGACATCAATGAGTTTAGGAACAGTGCAGGTTCCTTTACAGGGCCTCCATTCAACTGATGTCGCCAGGTTCCAGAAGTGATTAGTAATTTTAAAAATGAATAACAGGTAGCAAAAAGAGATCAATCTTAAGGTTACTTAAGAAAAAATTAAAGAAAAAAACTAGATCATTACACAATCAGTCACAAAATAAATACTGACTGGACAGCTAGCATAGCAGTACTGTTACTACTTGCCATCCAGATACCCAAGTTTCTACACTTAGTCTAAGATGTCTGGTGCAAACTGGTGAGGTGGAGTTCTGGAATCCATCTCAGATGTCTCCTGACTCTGGAAAGGAATCTCCTAATGCTGCAGTACTGTCCCCTCATGGCTCAGGGGAAGGGCATACCATTCAGGAAGATATGTGTGGTCCTTCTGGAGTGGCAATACTTCAGCTTGCACCCACTCACCTCATGAGTAATGCTGAGGCATCACACACCTGAAGTGTGCCAGCAGGGGAGAGCTGAAGGTAGGATAGGGCTCTCCTTCTTTCTGACAGCCCTGATAGGTATTGTGATGGATCACTCCACAGGACCACCCTCAGGAAAGGATAAGGGATGGCTAAGTGAGAAAACCATACCCCAGCAGCTCCACACAGATGAAGCTGTCCCACCCCACCATGCTGCAGTAGGGACCTAAGGATTCCTCCCTTTAAGAAGTGGTTGTATCATAATACAGCTAATGTTGTAATATTAAGAGATTGTAACATTAAATGGCTACCTGATGTGTTACTGTAAAGCTTAATCAAGTAAGTAATTAATTAGTTACCACAATTAGTCATTTCATGGGTCCATAAACATACTGGCCAAACCTTTTACTCATTCCTTTGCAGCTTGTCCCCCTGCAGATCCTTTTTACTCTACTGTTGTCCAGCTATGAAATGCCAGTGCGGAGGCCAGCTGTGTTTCAGTTCTGAAGCACCTTCATCAGTCTAACTATAGATCTGATCCCATTACACTGTTCAATGGTTCTGGTCAGTAACATTGTGGAATAAAATAAAGTGGACAAAAATAAAGCGCCAAAAACAGTGTCACCATCAATACTGGCAGCACAACATGAAGCCTGCCAGAATAATGTAGGCCACATGACATGCAGGTAGCGAACAACGTCCACCACATGGAGACACTGCACTACAACACACAGCAGCAGGCACCTGTGCCTAGTAACAGCACAGGGGTGCAGGGAGATGGAACAGAGCTGGGTGTAACCATCACTGGGGAAGCAGGCCACTGGGCACCTACCATTGTAGTGTAATGGCACAGGCACCCACATGGTGGGGCACCCCCACCCAGAATGCTGAGTGATGGAGACAGTTCACTGGGGTAACCACTGGAGTGCAGATGGACCATGGCCACCATGTGGATGGCAGTGTATAATGCAAGGGACTAGGAGTATAAGCCAGCATGCCCCCAGCAACACACAAAGCACACAGGACAGAGGAGATGGCATGTTGGCTTGTGCTCCTGGCCACTGGGGTTCTAGTGCAGTGTCTCCATGTGGTGGATGTTGTTTTCTACCTGCGTGTCATGTGGCCTGCATTATTCTGGCATGCTTCATTTTGTGCTGCCAATATTGATGGTGACACTGTTTTTGCCACTTTATTTTTGTCCACTTCATTTTGTTCCACGATGTTACTGACTGGAACTGTTTTGATTACAAGGACTTAAGAAAGTCAAAATATTCAGGACAGACAACCATGGCATTAATGAATATTTAAATATGGTATTAATGACCATAATTGTATGTTTAATCAAATGGTTAGCATTATGCTTTTTTCATGCTGAATTGTTTTCATTCATTTTTTATTTTATTTAATTTTTTTCATTTTATTTTTTATTTTAACTGGTAAGCAGATGGGCAATACTGTCCTTTTTTCACAATGACCAGTGTACATTTAATATAGAATACATAACGTATAAAATACTAAACTCACACACACAAATATGACATTAATTAATTATATTAAAAAAACGAGTACAATCAGAGTTACAGAAACATGGCAACATAGAAGTTGTCAACATAGAAGGAAGTCTTGTCCCACCTAGTCTAATCTGTTTTCCCTACCTTCTGTTTCACATCATACCCTACTCAGTCTTTGGTGTTTCTCCCCTTTGCCTTATTTTATAAGGTCCCATTGTGTCTGTCCCATGCATACTTGAATCCTATTACCATTTTAGCACCCACCACCTATGCTGGGAGGCTATTCCAGGTGTCAAGTACCCTTTCCATGAGGAAGTGTTTCCTCACATCTCTTCTAAGTCCCTCCCCCTCAAGCTTCATAATATGACCCCTTGTCTGTGAATATATTTTTTTATGTAAACTTCTACCTTTGTGTACCTTATTAATACCTGTGAGGTATTTGAACATTTCTATCATGTCTCCCCTTTCCCTCCTTTCCTTTAGAGAGTACATATTTAGTTCCTGGAGTATTTCCTCATAGAGCTTCTGATGCAGGCCCTGTACCATTTTGCTTCCCCTTTTCTGTATTGCCTCCACCCTACCTATGTCCTTCCAAAGATGGCAACTCCAGAACTGGACACAGTACTTGAGGTGGGGCCTCACCATCAATCTATAGAGGGGTAAAACTACATCCCTCTTTCTGCTAGTATTTCCCCTCCTATGCAACCAAGCATCCTGCTAGCTTTTTCCACTGCCTTATCAAGCTGTTTTGCTACCTTCAGGTAATTAGAAATGATTACCCCAGGTCACTTTTCTGTTTTGAAGTTGCTGTTTTGGGGTGGATGAACAATAGGGAAAAATCAAAACTGCCATCACAGAGGCAACAAGCCTTTTTGTAAAGCAAATAAACAATATGAAGTGAAAAAACATTGTGGTTCTCAAAAGAGGTGGCTCCGAAGGTTAAAGAGAAAAAGATAGCATTCAGGAAGTATAAGGAATCACAGAAGGAGCAGGACAGAGAACTGTATCAGTTAAAGCAGAAGGAAGCGGGGAAGGCAGTCAGAATAGTGAAGGCCCAAACCAAGGAAAAGATATCCAATTCATTAAAGAAGGGGGATAAAAACTTTTATAGGTACATTAGGGAGTGAAGAAACACCAAAGGAGGGATAGTGAGGCTTAATAAAGGGGAGGGGAGGTGGGCAGAGGGTGACAATGAAAAGGCAGAGATACTGAATGAATACTATTGCTCAGTATTCACAAAAGAAGAAGAGGAGGAGGTACCTAAACCAAGCAATAGAAGCACTCTGGACATGGGGGTTGATACCAGTCCATTCACAGAAGAAAGGGTCCTGGAAGAACTCGGAAAACTCAAAGTGGACAAAGTAATGGGGCCTGACAGGATTCACTCCAGAATTCTAAAAGAACTAAGGAGGAGACCTAGTGACACCACTGACTACCCTATTTAACAAATCATGGAAGGATGGTGTGGTACCTGAGGACTGGAGGAGGGTGGATGTAATTCCCCTTCACAAAAGTGGGAGCAAGGCAGAGGTAGAAAACTAGACCTGTTAGTTTGACCTCAGTGGTAGGGAAAAAGATGGAATTACTTCTGAAAGAAAGAATTGTTGAGTACCTAGAGGCTAGTGGGGCACGGGACCCAAGACAGCATGGATTCACAGAGGGAAGGTCATGTCAGATGAATCTAATAGATTCCTTTGACTGGGTGCCCAAAGTAGCAGGCCAGGGAGGGGCTGTGGATATGACCTACCTAGACTTTAGCAAGGCATTTGACACAGACCTACAGAAAAGATTAATAAACAAGTTAGCAAACCTGGGAGTGGGTCCCAGGGTGGTAGTCTGGGTAACAAATTGGCTGGACAACAGAATGCAGAGGGTAATAGTAAACAGAGTCCACTTTGAAGAAAGGGGGTTTACTAGTGGGGTACTACAGGGTTCAGTACTGGGACCAGTCCTTTTTAATGTCTTTATGGGTGACATTGCAGAGGGGCTGGAAGGAAAAGTGTGCCTCTTTGAAGATGGCACAAAGATCTGCAACAAAGTTGATACACGGAGGGGGATGGAAAGGATGAGAAGGGACTTGGCAAGGTTGGAGGAATGGTTAAAAATATGGCAGCTTAGATTCAATGCAAAGAAATGCAAACTAATTCACCTTGGAAACAAAAACCCAAGGGAAGAGTACACAGTGGGGGGGAGGGGTACTAACAACAACAAAAATGGAAAGAGACCCAGCGGTAGTCATATCAGTTGACATTAAGGTAGGCAAGCAATGTGAGAAGGCAGTAAGGAGGACTGGGGGGATACTGGGATGCACAGGGAGAGGCATCACCAGTAGAAAACAGGAAGTTGTTATCCCTCTGTACAGACAGTTGGTGAGACCCCATCTGGAGTACTGCTTGCAGTTCTGAAGACCCCATCTCTGCAAGGACATAGACAGGATGGAGGCAGTTTAGAAGAGGGCAACTAAAATGGTGCAGGGTCTGCACCAGAAGCCATGTGAAGAGAGACTAAAAGAGCTTAATATGTATGCCCTTCAGTAAAGGAGGGAGAAGGAGGACATGACAGAAACTGTCAAGTACCTCAAGGGAATCAATAAAGTCCAAGAGGGTAGCATCTTTCAGAAAAAGAGATGTGCAAAAAACAAGGGGACACAGTTTAAAAACGAGAGGGGATGGCTCAGGTTCAACATGAGGAAGTATTTTTTTCATGGAGAGGGTGGTGAACACATGGAACAGCCTTCCTGAGGAGGTCATGGGGTCAAAAAGAGTGGGAGAATTCAAGAATGCATGGGACAGATATACAGCAATTATAGTGGGGTGTACAAGGAAGTAGGCTATTGGTTAACATGGATCTGCAGCTTATCCAATGGGGAGGGAAATGGGCAGACTAGGTGGGCCAAGCAGTCCTTATCTGCCATCAAAGTCTATGTTTCTGTTTCTCCCCACTCAAGTGCTACATTGCCCTGGATTTCTATGCCCCAAGTGTATGATTTTCCACTTTTTAGCACCAAAACCCAGTTGACAAACCATTGACCAGTCTTCAAGCTTTTTCTGATCATCCCTCATTTTTTTCCACCCTCCCTGGTGTGTCCACTCTGCTGCAGATTTTTGTGTCATCCATGAACATGCTGCTTTCCTTCCAGACCTCCTGCAATATCACTAATAAAGACATTGAAGAGGACCAGCCCTTGTACTGACCCCTGCAGAACTCTGCAGGTCACCTTGCCTTCCTCAGGGTGAACACCATTTACTACCACCCTCTGACTCCTGTTGCTTAGCAAACTTCTAACCCATTTTACTATTTTTGGGCCTATTCCTAGGCTGTCCAACTTGCTTACCAGTCTTCTGTGTGGAACAGTGTTGAAGGCTTTACTGAAATCCAGATAGGCTACAGTTCTGTAGTCATCCAGTCAAAGAACTTGATCAGGTTTGTCTGGCAGGCTCTGCCCCTTGTGAAACCTTGCTGCCTCAGATCCTGTAATCCACTGGTCACAATGTATTCCCCAATTCTTTCCTTCAGTAGTGATTCCATTACTTTACCCACCACTGAAGTCAGGCTGAAAGGTCTGTAACTTCCTGCCTCCTTCCTATTGTCACTTTTGTGACGTGAGACCACATCTACCTTCCTCCAGTCCACCAGAACTTTCTTTGTATCTAGTGATTGGTTGAACAGTGCTGTCAGAGGTGCAGCCAGCACCTCTTTGAGCTCCCTCAGTATCCTAGGGTGTACCTCGTCAGGCCCCATTGCCTTGTCCATTTGTAATTGTGCTAGTTCCTTGAAGATTCGCTCCTTTATAAAAGAAGTAGTGTCCACCTTCCTTCCTTTAATGCCCTTGTCCCTTATTTGTGGCCTGTCACCTACCCCTTCCTTCATAAATATCGAACAAAAGTATTTGTTCCATATGTCTGCTTTGTTTGGTTCCTCTTCCACACAAGCCCCTTCTTTTCCATTTAGCCTTACTATCCCACCTTTGATATTTCTCTTTTCTCTTATATACCTAAAGAATGTTTTATCCCCCTTTTTTACTGAGTTGGCAAAATTCTCCTCCATTTGTACCTTTGCACTCCTAAGTGCTTTCCCCGCCTTCCTTTGTTTTTCTGATATCACTCCCTATCCTCCTCCTCCTCCTTCTGTTTCAACTTGTACCTTCTAAATGTTAGCTTTCTTGCCCTTACTTTCTTTGCTGTGTCTTTAGACAATCATGGTGGTCTCTTTTTTCTCTTGCCCTTATTAATCTGCCTGTCACAGAGGTTTGTTGCCTTCTCAATGCACTCCTTTATTTTTGCCCACTAGTCCTCAACTCCACCCAGTTACCCTTTCCCTGCTAGGGCTTCCCTGATTCATTTTCCCATTTTCTTAAAATTGGCCCTCTTGAACTCCAGGTCCCTCGTTTTAGTGTGTTTTGATACTGGCCTACTTTTTTTTTTTTGAACCACACCATACGGTGATCACTGATCCCAAGGTGGCTACTCATGGTTACATCAGCAACACTGTCCCCATTTGTCAGTACCAGGTCCAGTATCCCCCCCCTCCCATGAGTAGGTTCCCTAACTAGTTACCTGAGGAACGCCCCATGCAGAGAGTCCAGAATGTCCTTACTTCTAACCATTGTGGCAACTGGGAAGCTCCAATCCACATCCAATAGACTGAAGTTCCCCACCAGCAATACCTCCCCCTTGCTTACCATCCTTTGGATTGCTTCCAACGTATCCTTATCCACCTGTCCCCTCCCCATGCTGAAGGTCTGTAGATCATTCCTGTGTGAATAGCTCATTATCCATGAGCATTTTAAATACTCTACATAGGTTTTAGAAACAGTAAGTTTATTAAAATGTAAAGTGACCAAGAATGATCTAGCAGCTCTTATTCAACACAGGCATAAAACCACCATATGAGAATATAGTCAACAAAAGTTTATTAAGAAAACTGACATGGACTACAAAGGGAAGCAGAATGGATTTGCTAGCTGGGTGACTTAAAAGCCCCAGGTTTGAACTCTTGATTTGAAATAAATAATTTCCTGTGATGTGCTTATATGAAATGTACATAGTTGCAAATATGATATTGTTTATTGTGATCTCTGTTTTTTTCCATAGAAGCTTAGGCTATGTAGGCTATTTGTGAACTTTTGACGAGCTGAGATGAAAACTACTTTTTTCTGAATTTCAGATAAACATCTTCTTGTGACCGGACCTTACATATAATTGATTACATGAAAATTTCTTCACAATGGCATAAAACAATATAATGATGGAATATAATAACTGGACTCTTAATCATCTCAGCAGCATGAAATCTGCCTTTTTTAGTCATACAGATGTGACTGCCATTAGATTGTGCTATTTTATTGTGCTTTAGTCATTACATTGTTAGATAGTATTATTTAGTGTATAACTTTGATGTAAATAAAAATGGTGGGTTTGCACTTTATTATTATTGGCACTTTGATAACAGGCTTATATAGACATCACATAAGCCTAATTATGATGTTATCCTAGGAGGACTCTTTAAACAGCATTGCTCCAGCTACCCATATCACCCATGACAAAGCATCTAATACATGGTGTGAAACACCTTCAGGATTTTTATGGCTGCTCTTATGGGAGTTTGGAACCCACATTGATTATATGCCTTGCTCTTTACATCTATGTAAGTTTTCTTAATAAACCTTTTGGACAATAATCTCTTGTGGTGTGTTATGCCTGTGTTGGATGACAGGTGCTAGGTCTTTTTCAGTTGTCTGTCTTTGCTGTTATTGGGCCCTATTCACAAAGGCTATGCGCCATGTGCACGGGTGCACAGCAAATGCAAGTAAGGGCCTGTGCATGGTTTGCACATATGGCACGCCCGAGAGGCATGCACAAAGTGTGCATGAGAGCATGCATAGGTGGCTTGTGTGCACCTGCACAGTCCCCACGTGAGGTACATACATGGGAGTGTGGTCCCATAGCATGTGGGCAGTACCCCTGAATGTGCATGCACAAAGCCAGTTATGACAGCCAGGTGCATGGTGGCAGGTGCATACACTTACATCAGGTTGAGGTCTGCCATAAGTCACTATGCAGTGTTCCAGCCAGCCATGCACCCAGACTGACATGGCTTCATCAAGTATCCTATGCAAAGCACAACCCACAATTGCCAGCCACACACATGGAAACAAAGGCCCACCACAACAGGGGGACAGGGAGATGGATCCACATGCACGGACACACCACAAGAGTAGGTGTGACAGGGACAGCCAATAGATGCTGAGGAAAAGTGGTGGATGCATGACCCATGGCACTGGATGGCTGGAGCTGTACAGAGTGACAACACATCATGCAGTCCAACCACAGTGCCTAGGCACTCGAATGAAAGAGGGTGATGGAAAGGGTGGTATATAAAAGGTCACCCAGGGACATCCCAAACAGGGGCAGAGCAGTGAAGCAGCATGATAGCACACCCCTAGGGCCTCATACCAATGCCTCCACCACCCATGGGTGCCCAAAGTCTGCATGACTTAGAGGACAACACAGGCATTTGTGAGACAGACCCATAAATGGTGACATGCCCCACAGAGCACAGACATCCCAGAAGAACAAGGAGTCCCAGAGCAATGCCCCCATTGCCCTCCAGACAGGTCATGTCACAGGGGCATGGGAAGGATGGATATCAGCTGTGACAGACACAGGCATGGGCACACAGAAGGGACACACAACAAGGACCATGATGGAGTATACCCGGCCATGTCACCATCACACAGGGGCATGAATGGTGTGAATGGCACAGTGCCCATCCCTTGTGGTCAGCCCTGGCTCATGCTGATTCACCACCACTAGAAGCACCTGCATGGGAACCCCACCCACACCACACATGACAGGCATGGTGGACACCCAGACAGGCCCCCTCAAGTGGTGGACCCACACACCACCCACTGATACCCTATGGGAGCCCACCAGCCCCTCACTCAATTGCCCCACCCACCCCAATGGGTGAGCCGCTGTCCAGGAGACAATGACCATACTGGTATATATACAAATATTCTTTACTAACAGACTGCTACTGGTACACAGTAAATGATAAGGTGGCAGCTCCCAAGGTGCAACATAGCAAAAACAAGCATCATGTATCAGGCGAATATCTTACAGTCCACAAAACATGGCCACACCAGCCCTCAATACACCAGATATGGCACTGCTCCACCATAGCACATCTGGATGGAACCAGTGGCCAGCAACATCCTATACCTCCTCCTCCTGTGAGTCCTTGCAGTCACCTGGTGGAGTGGAGGTTGTCCATGGCTATGGGAGTAGCTCCATTCACCTTATGGGTCCCCTGCAACACTGCAGAGAAGAAACAACCATGTGGAAGGCATGGCAGGTGATCATGTGGGCACACAACTGGCAAAAGAAGATGGCACAGGTATGCCAAAGGATGTTGCACCTACTTTGGATGGTTCTTCACCCTCTACTTCTCCTTGTTGTGGGCCTTGTACCAGATGTCTGTTGAACCAACACGAAAGGCCAGAAAGTGGGGATTGTTGAGGCACCAGCATTGTCATCCTGGGGACTGTGGAACGGAGCATGTTGCACTATCTGGCTGCTCCTCCCTGGTGAGGACCATGACATCTGGAAGACCGGGGCAGTCCTCTGTGAAGAACAAGGGGAACCATACATCAGCACCATGGATAACATATATTGCAAACTGCCCAACACCCGCATCTTGTGGGCCAGATACCTACCCGTACATGGACCATCAGCCTCCAAATGTTGCCCTATCTGGGGTTGTCCAGGTAGGTGTCTTCTGACATCTGCCACAGATTTCCTGGATGCAACCTCACATGGCTGACCTGTGGAACAGTAACATATTATCCCTTCTTGGCTGCTGCCATCTCTCACCATCCACCTGGGCAGTATGCACGTAATGTGTGGTCAGGTACCATCAGCAAGTATTGGGGGGCCCCACATGCCCTCTTAAAGGTACACAGATCGGTTATGGCTTGCATAAAGGGCCAGGATCTGTACACATACAGGTAGGCAGGAATCCATAGCATTTGGGGGAGGATGTGTCCCAGCATCCAGATGAATCTGCTCCTGCTTGAGGGGGGAGCATGAGTAATGGAGATGCAAAGGCCCATAGCCATGGGTCCACAGGACACAGCTGGATGCACAGATATTGTGGGACATACAGTGTATGGACTGGTTTAGGTTCGGCTGGATCACATTCACACAGTTGTGTGACATGGTCTGACACCAGGTTGCACCACAGACACCACAGTCCCGGGCGATGTCCATCTAGACCAAAGTTCTATGCACTCTGTCATATTATGCAACAGGGTCACTTCAGAGGGTATCTGGTGATGTCATCAGTGTTGGCCAGTCCTCTGTATCACATGCACTGGCACAGGTGATGGATGCCCTCTTGGCCCATGTGCAGGTGCACATCAGGGTCCCTACCTCCGAGGCCAATGTAAATTCCACTAAACAGGCATTCTGTGCAATGCATGGCATGCCAAACATAATCAGTGCTGCAGACTACACCCATATATGGATAGTGGCACCAGCAGAGAATGAGGAGGCATATAAGAAAGGGATTCTAGAGTGTGAACAGCAAGGTTGTGTGTGATGTGGATGGCATATTTACCAATGTGTGTGCCAAGTACCCTGAGTTGTGCCATGGCTTGTACATCCTGGTTGGATTACACCTCTGGGACCTGCTGTGTACCATGCGGATGGAGGGATGGCTGTTAGGTGAGTATTCATGGGCATCATGTGTGGTACAGTGTTGACCCCTGCAACATGTGCCTAATTGTATGTTTTTCCACCCCTGCATGGGTACCCGCTATGGCCATGCTTGAAGACACCAGTCCTGGGGCCACACAGTAATGCAGAGGAGGCATACAACCAGGCACACAGGAGGGCATGGCCCATCACTGAGAGGACGAGCAGTCAATTGAGATGTGGGTCCATTGTTTGGACAATACAAGTGGAATGATGATGCTTTCCCTGGGAAAGGCATGCAAGAGTTTCACTACATATGCCATGCTCCATAATATCACAGTGCGGCACTAGGTGCCCATGCCAGATGACCACTTGCAGTGTGCAATGTCAGAAGTGGACAAGGAATGTCCTGGCACAGGACCAGAGACACTGAGTGGTTGCATGGCATGTGATGTCCTGGTCCAGCACACATTCCAACAGCAGAGGCAAGCATATACACCTTGTCAGACCAGACAGTTATGGGGCATGTACAGTGTTGTCCATCATGTGCAGTGTGACATTCCAGGGGCATCTGTTTGTGTGGCTGGTGTGGACAGTCCTGTGGCATGGTGTGTGTGTGAAGTGACCAATATGGGATGCGGGTGTGCAATGATGACATCATTCACTGAGTGCACCTGTTCTGGGAGATGGGGCACTGGTCGGAGGGGTATGCTAGGATTGAAGATGTGGGATGAGGGCCACCCTGATCATGTGCAGGACATGCTGTTCTTCTGGGTCATGACTGTGGTGGGTGTGGCACTGGGGGTTGTGGTATTGCACTGTGTGTATGGGGGGAAGCAATGGTGTTGAATGGCATTATGACAGGCATGTGATGGTTCTATGGACATGCTGTATCAGGGGATGTGTGTGGCACTGTTCTGTGGTGGTGTTGTTGGATGATGCTGTGACCCCACGTGTGTGTTGTCATGTGTGGTGGGG